>CM064331.1:47036547-48370297 GCA_032595735.1 Pelochelys cantorii
TCGTTCGAAAATTATCTACAGGCCAAACCAAATTTATTTTACAAATCTATGCCTGTGATTTACACAGAAATATTAAAGAATTCAGATTCCTAAGAATCACTTTACAAAAAGCCTTTATATCTTTATTTATTTGTATTTTATAATGTTATTGCAAGGGCGTTGTGAGAATAAATTGATGTATACTTTCAAGTTGATCATATACATGGAAGTTGGGGACATATAAGTAACTAGACTAATGGATGGGTAGAATAGTACTATGTAAACAGATAAACTATAAGGATGTCATTTGGATGATGTGTACTTCACAGGAGATACGTACCTCACACTAACCCACTAATATTTGCTTGATTATAGGATAGGTTTGATTCTCACAGCAAGTGTTAGTTATGGTATTTCCAATATTTTTCCATATTTTAAAAGGTATTTGTGACAGGCTTTATAACTTGACACCTTTCCAGATCAGTTCAGAAAAAAATGAGCTTTTCTGAATTGAATTGAACTTATTATGCTGTTGCTGCTGCAAAAAAAAGATAGCACAAAGTCTTACTGGCAATAGCAACCTGCAGTCAGTAAATAACAGCAATCTGGTTAATAGATTAGAATAGGATACAAACCTTTTATTTCAAGTTTTAAAATACAATTCTTGTTTAATTTTCAATACCCACAAAGACACTGGGTGGGTTCGGTGTTCTCACCTTACTAAAGCCCTTTCTGTTTAACTTTAAAACACTTTCCTACCTCTGAAGCAGTGAAGATAACTATTATCTTCAGTGAGGTGAAATAGAAAGTCAGGGACATGTTAACTACATGAAGGCTTCTTAGATAAGAATGTTTGGCTTTAAGGATTTCTGCCCTTTAAAAACCAGGTACTATGTGGGCTCAAGGCTGCCTGCCTCACTTCAAAATGAATTTAAGTAATCCAAAAATTTGGTGGAAGATTAGAGAGCCAACTCATTGCTTCCAGCTATTTCACTTTTAAAGCAGCCGTATGTTTGATATTGCTTATTGCTATTAGTTGTTTCAAATCACCCAGGAACGTTTCAAATACAAAAGAAACAGCTTACTGTAAATTTGCCTTTTTTTTTTTCTGCAAGCTGGTATGGGGCACATTGTGGCTGGCTTCTGGCAGATACCAGGTGAGGAGAAGTTGCAAGAATTGCATCCCTTGGAGTGCAGGAACTGGCCCTTCCTTGTAAAGAGACAGAAAGCAGACAAGAGAAGGTGGGACCACCAGCCTCCCACCAGTAAAGCTAACTTCCAAATGTTTATTTCTCAATCATTTAGTAACCAGGTAGGGTTGTACTGCTTTCCTAAACTGTGTCAGGGAGATTTCAGGGACCAGTCTTTGAGAAACACTGTTCTAGCCACTTTTAAGGGATGTAGAAGCAGACACAGTATTGCTACAGAGCTCCAGGAAGCAGTATACATCACAGATAAGACATGAGTTTTTTGAAGGATGTAAAAGAGGAAAGGGAAGTGTCTTGACACACAAGGACTGGGAGGACAAGGTGAGAGAGGTGATTAATATCTTTTATTGGACCAACTTCAACTGGCTCTCCTTCAGGTCTGGGAATCTAGGCATTAGGATGACACCAAAGCATACAACTCCACCGCCTATTTAAGATGACATGAATGGGAAAACATCCAAGAGAGAAAAAAACTATGCGTTACTGTGAAATAAGTCCTAGCATCTGATTCAGTGCTGTGTGGTTCCAGGTTTACATCACTGTAACTCTTGACTTCAATGAAGTAAATTAGTAGTATATCAGGTCCCTACAATTGACTTATCCTTTCTCTGCCTGGCAAGAACAGTGGAGTCCTTTTATTTTTGTATTATTTCAATATGTTCTCATGCCTTAATGCAAATGTACATTATAGACCAGATACACAGGGAATATGCTTCTTGAACAGTTGCCAGTAAACAATTAAGAGTGAGTTTGCTTTCAAATTCTGTTTTTATTGACTTTCCCTGAGAGTGCCTGTTAAATCTGAGTTGCCCTTAATTGTGTGTGAAGAATGATTATGCTGCTAATGGACACTTGTTGCTGCTCTCTGGACACAGTGCTTACTGTGACTGTGTCCATTTATAAAAATACATTTTATATTTCAACTTTTGTCCGTAAATGGTCTGCAGTCATTCTTGCCTTTAACCCCACATCAGATAGAGCTTGTACAGAGCATTTGTTATTCCATATCAGTAAGGACTAATCATTGAAACAAACACCATTCAGCTATTTCCTTGTCAAGGTATATCCATGTCTGTTTCTTTCCGACTCCCACCTACTTCCTCACTATAGCAGGTTCTCAAAATCAGTCACTGAGGCTATCAGGTAAGTTTTTGAAAAGTCCCCACAAAGCACTTCAACTGCCTTATAATGATATTTTCTGTTATTTTTATATAGTCTATGTTTTCCTTCCTATGGAGCAAACATATGCACAATTATCCTGCAATTGTAAAACGCAGGATAAAAAAACACAGTAAGAGACCTAACAAAGAACCACCATGGCTAAACAGCCATGTTAAAAAGGCAGTGAGAGAGAAAAGGGCAGCTTTTAAAAAGTGGAAGTCAAATCCTAGTGAGGAAAATAGAAAGGAACATAAACACTCCCAAATTAAGTGTCATAATGTAGTAAGAAAAGCCAAAAAAGAGTTTGAGGAACAGCTAGCCAAAAATTCAAAAAATGATAGTAAAATGTTTTTTAAATACATTAGAAGCAGGAAGCCCGCTAAAAAAGCAGTGGGGCCCTTGGATGATAAAGATATAAAAGGAGCGATCAAGGAAGACAGTGCCATTGCGGAGCGATTAAATGATTTCTTTGCTTCAGTCTTCACGGCTGAGGATGTTACAGAGGTTCCTAAATCTGAGCCAGCCTTTTTAGGTGACAAATCTGAGGAACTCACTCAGATTGAAGTGACATTAGAGGAGGTTATGGAATTAATTGATAAGCTGAATAGTAACAAGTCTCCGGGACCAGACAGCATTCACCCAAGGGTTCTGAAAGAACTCAAATGTGAAATTGCGGAGTTATTAACAGTGGTTTGTAACCTATCCTTTAAATCCACTTTGGTACCAAATGACTGGAAGATGGCCAATATAACACCAATATTTAAAAAAGGCTCTAGAGGAGATCCTGGCAATTATAGACTGATAAGTTTAACATCAGTACCAGGCAAATTAGTAGAAACACTAGTAAAGAGTAAAATTGCAAAGCACATAGAAGAGCACGAATTGTTGGGCAAAAGTCAGCATGGTTTCTGCAGAGGGAAGTCGTGTCTAACTAATCTGTTAGAATTCTTTGAAGGGGTTAATAAACATGCGGACAAGGGGCACCCAATGGATATAATATACCTAGATTTCCAGAAAGCCTTTGACACGGTCCCACACCAAAGGCTTTTACGTAAATTAGGTGGTCATGGGATAGGAGGAAAGGTCCTTTCATGGATCAAGAATTGGTTAAAAGACAGAAAACAAAGGGTGGGAATAAATGGTAAATTTTCACAATGGAGGAGGGTAACTAGTGGTGTTCCCCAGGGGTCAGTACTGGGACCAATCCTGTTCAACTTGTTCATCAATGATCTAGAAAATGAGGTAAGCAGTGAGGTGGCCAAGTTTGCAGATGACACAAAGTTGTTCAGGACAGTCAAAAGCAAAAGGGATTGTGAAGAACTACAAAAAGATCTCAGCAAACTGAGTGATTGGGCAGCAAAATGGCAAATGAAATTTAATGTGGGTAAGTGTAAGGTAATGCATGTTGGAAAAAATAACCCAAATTACACGTACTACATGATGGGGTCAAATTTAGCTACGACAGATCAGGAAAGGGATCTTGGAGTTATAGTGGATAGTTCTATGAAGACATCCACGCAGTGTGCAGCGGCAGTTAGTAAGGCAAATAGGATGTTAGGAATTATTAAAAAAGGGATAGATAATAAGACAAAAGATATCATACTTCCCCTATATAAAACTATGGTACGCCCACATCTCGAGTACTGCGTGCAGATGTGGTCTCCTCACCTCAAAAAAGATATATTGGCATTAGAAAAGGTTCAGAAAAGGGCGACTAAGATGATTAGGGGCTTGGAAAGGGTCCCATATGGGGAGAGGCTAGAGAGACTGGGACTTTTCAGTTTGGAAAAAAGGCGATTGAGGGGCGATATGATAGAGGTATATAAAATCATGAATGGTGTGGAGAAAGTGATTATAGAAAAATTATTTACCTTTTCCCATAATACAAGAACTAGGGGACACCAAATGAAATTGATGGGTAGTAGGTTCAAAACTAATAAAAGGAAATTTTTCTTCACACAGCGCACAGTCAACCTGTGGAACTCCTTGCCCGAGGAGGCTGTGAAGGCCAGGACTCTATTAGGGTTTAAAAAAGAGCTTGATAAATTTTTGCAGGTTAGGTCCATAAATGGCTATTAGCCAGGGATAAAGTATGGTGCCCTAGCCTTCATAACAAGGGCAGGAGATGGATGGCAGGAGATAAATCGCTTGATCATTGTCTTCTGTTCTCCTTCTCTGGGGCACCTGGCATTGGCCACCGTCGGCAGATGGGATGCTGGGCTCGATGGACCTTTGGTCTGACCCAGTATGGCCATTCTTATGTTCTTAATCAGGGTTGTTAATAAGCTAATACTCAAAAAGCCCAATATGGCACTATGTGTTTCCCAGAGATAAGATGAAGGTCTTGCCCCAGTAAGCCAGGAGCACTCTACAAAAATGTTCCCAACCTTAAGACAGAGCAACAACCACGAAGCTTCCCACCCACTTGGATATGCAATATTTATTATAGTATACTCCAAGGCTCATGGGCCTCTGTCATTCAAAATGTTAGATTAAGTAATGTTATAGCACTTTAAACTATATGTAATACCTTCCTGGCCCAACAAGTTACCCTTTCAAGAAACTGATATTGCCAGTAAGCCAACTAATAAAAATGTCATTGGATGGTTTAATTATATTTTGAAAAAAAGAACATTTGGATAATAACATAGGAATAGAATACAACACAAACTTTAAAATATGAAATTCTGTTGAGATTTACTCACAAATACTGTGGATCAGAGAGCACAGTGTGATTCAGAAGGGGTATGTGCAAGTGCATCCTTTCCAGTCTCTAGATGCTGGGTAACTAGGCTACTCTAAGTTTCACCAGCAGCTAACAATTATAACGGGGCTAATACTGCAACTGAAATTAGTAGTAAAGCCCTGACCACACCTCCTATGACAGCAGCATAGAGGTGGGAAACAGAGCCAATATTCCATCTCTACATCACTAGAGAGTTTACCCACTCAGGAAAAATTCTCCTGTAGTCATAATACCAGCTTTATGTCTGTAATCTGCCACCAGAACAGAGAAAAGCAGCCACAATGAACCCATGAATTTTACTGAAAACAATTTTTATTTTTGTTTGCCACGGTAAGTGTCCCTGTGTAATGCCAGCTTAGCCAGAGAGTGGGGACGATGATGTCACTACTCAGTGCTGCGCACAGTCAGTCAGTGGTGCAATCACCTGTTATATACCACTGTAAATCCCCGTACTCACTCTCAGGGAGCGCGGATCACATGGGTGACTGAATACAAATATACTAGTGCCACGTCGGACAAAGTCTACTTTTTCAGCTCCATGTATAAGACTGTTATTAGGGGTTCCACAAATTCTTTCAACTTTAAAAGAGTTCCGTGGCCAAATAAAATTGGGAAACACTGCTCTAACATAATTAAAATATTAGCATATATCATATTTTTGTTATCTAGAAAACATCTCCAAAAAGGACTGATATATATGGATTCCAAGTAAAAATCAGCACACATCCAGGTATCCTGCTGGCTTCAGCATGGACAGATGGCCTACTGAACTCTTGAGTTCCCTTTCAGCCCTACATTTCTGTTCCTAACTTATGACTGCTTCAATTCTTTTGAATGACTAGAAAACAACTCTTAGGTATTTTTGTCCCTAACTCCCTTTGATTTCTATGGGAGTTAGGAGCTTATATATCTTTAAAAATCTGGCCCTAAGTCTGTAGTTCATCTGATTAATGTTCATTTCTGATATGCTCCAGATATCTCTAAACTTGTTAGAAAGAAACTTGCACTGGACTGAAAATGAACATTTACACCATTTTCAGAGAGGATTAATTCTTCTAATAGGTTCTCACAAAGATTTGCAGCCACATCCCATAAGGAGGTCTGTGCTTTCAGTGAAGATCTGAAGTCCCTCACTTCCCTTGGAAAACAACATGAGTTGTAGTTGCTCAGGACCTTCCAGAAACTTATCCTTGATTTTCAGAGACAAAACAAAAATATTATTTATGAAATTAATGAGTAAAAGTTACAGTTCATTAATTTCCTTAATTTAATTGTCAGCTCATGAAACCAGTCTCTCTTTGCATGGCTCAACCCTGCACACATTATATTTACTCTTTTCCACAACCAAGAATTTTTAGGGTGTGTCTACACAGCACCCATTCCTTAAAATAAGCTACATAATTTGCGTTATGATGTTATTTCGAAATAGCTTATTTCATAATTTGGTGCTATCTACATAGTGCCAAATTTTGAAATAAAACACTATTCTGAAACGTCCCTTAACCCTTGTGGAACGAGATTTACAGGGACGTTGGAAGAGTGCACCCATTATTTTGAAAGATATTTCATAATAATGGGTGTGCTGTCAAGATGTGGAATAGCTATTTTGGGATACCAGAATAGCTATTTTGGTGTATCGCAGTATAGACATACCCTTAGGGAGAAATTTCTGATGACAAGAGCAAAATGGGCACATTTTACACAGTGAGAAGTAAAAGGTAAAAGGCATAAATCAAATTGATTAATTTGATACAAGATCTTTTTGCTGCCATTTTAGCAATAGATGCCTCAAATGTTTTAAAACAGAACATAGTTTAATTTATCTCCTGGTACTACAAAATATACACATCTCTCCCTCTCCAGCCTCTCTATTCCCAGTAGAACAGAGGGCTTTCATCACTGTCTTCCATCTTTGACAGTCCCCTGATGCAGTCTTAGCTTCTTCCAAGGTAATTTGATAGCTTTCAGTTTTGCTTCTGTTGTGCATTTCCATGTTATCTTTGGTTTACCTCATCAGCTTTCATTGTGGGGTTCCATTACAATGCCTGTCTTGTTATATTATTCAGGTTTTTCCTCCCTATTTGAAGTAGTGATCTCCATTTCCATTCCCTAATTTCCTGTCTTTTTCCATTTCAAATGGTCTCCAGGCCTATACACAATTAGTAGTACTGAAAATCAACATGGAGAAACCTAAAACCATGAGACCCAACACATAAGAAACACCAGTAACAATTTCTGGCACTGAAATAGAAAAGTTCTGATATTTCACATATCTTCGCAGCATCGTATTTACAGAAAGTTGAATAGACAAAGGTATTAAAGCCAGAACAGTGAAAGCCAGACATGTCTATGTCAGTCAAAAACCAGTCTGGAGGAACAGAAATCTTACCCTCCAAATATTCAACACCATAGTAAAGTTAATCTTACTCTATGAGCTGAAACCTTGAGACTTAGGACCTATCTAAATTCCAAGCATTCATAAACTGCTACCTTAGACAAATACTCATCAGAAGACCAGAAAAAAAAAATCTGACCAAGAACTCTGGAAGAGGAAAATATACAAGTATATGACATATGTACTGTAGATGATAATCAATATTCATACACATTGCATTTTCATCCCACTAGAGAAAAGGGTATTTTTGCATTAAATAAGATTTTTAAAAAGATGTATTTACTCATTAAATACCCTGGGTTAGATCTTTGCCCCACTGTACTCAATAGGAGTTTTGTCACTGATGTCAATGGGATTAAGACCCCAAGAGTCTTCAGACTTATGGGCCCAAATGCAGTATGCTATCGGTGGGCATAATACCATTAAAGTAAATAGAGATGTGCACATTTAAACCAGGGCTGAGTTTGGCCAATATTATACCAATATAATATTGCAGGAATATAAATTTCTTATCACATGAATATGTACTATAATGGCTCAGCAACTGTTGTACATTACATTTGATTTTACCATGACATTTCTGATATTTCTTATTACAAATATAGGAAACATCTTATGAAAACACCACAACACCAACAAGGGTGGATCAAGATATAGTCCATAAGTGCTCAGATCTCAGAGGGAGGGGACATAATATGTAACCTCACCACAAAGCACTTCCTCCAGTATTAAGTATTTGTGGAAAACGGGGACAGAACTTTCCTATTGTACAAATCTAAATGTAAGTGGGTTCAAAAAGTTCAAGATTTTGTCTTTTTTTTCATGTGTTTTTCTACAGTCACAAGTCTGGGTTCTGACAATGTTAACATTTAGGGTATGTCCTAGACTACATGGCTCCGTCGACGGAGCCATGTAGATGAGTTTACTAGACATAGGAAAATGAAGTGGTGATTTAAATAATCGTCACTTCATTTACATCAAAATGGCTGCTGCAGTGTGCCGATCAGCTGCTTGGCAGCACAGCACGGTAGTCTGGACACGCCGCGGTCGACAAAGGAAGCCCTTGTCGACCACTCCGTTATGCCTCCATCGACAGAGCCATGTAGTCTAGACATACCCATAGAGTGGAATTCTGTTAAAGAAAGACTCTCCTTTGATCAAGATGTTAAAATCTATGTATTTAAATCTATTATAAATAAATAGATTTAATAAATGTATGCAATCAGATATAAAACACCAAATGACATTTCAATGGTATTTTTGCAACAATGACAAAGTTTTTCTTGCACTTTTTATTAGGTGTGAACAAATGTGTTCAATGTCTTCATTGCATCAAAACTGTGCACTCTATTTTGAAGCATATTATGCTACCCACTCTACTTCTGCACGCACCCAATTATTCTCTAGTGTGCACCTAAAACTTCTTGTCCAGTTAAAATCACAGAGATTAAAAAATCAAATGAATGTGGTTCTTATTCCAAGAAGCTATAATTACAAATTTGCACAGTAGGTTTGCTGCTCCTGCTCAGGGCAACCTGCTTGCAGTCTGCTATACCTGTGTTCTATGCAAATGAGTACCAGGATCAAACAAAAAAAGATGATAGGGAAACATACCAAAATCAGAAGCCTGTGGCTAAATTCTGCCTTCACTTGCACCCGTATAAGCCTAACAAAGTCACTCAATGCTGAGCAGGTTCTCTGGAATCAAGGTTTCTAGTGGGAATATAAGATGACTGATATTATTCAGGCTTCCTACATCACAGAATCAGGCCATTCAAATAAGTTAGAAGTTAATTACCTAAAATGTCTATAGGAAAACAATCAGACCATTCATTTGATTGTTAACCTTTCCCAATGATTTAACTCATGGCTCCCTATTTCTGTAGAAAGAGACAGATTTCAGTCAGGCTTTGCTGCCATTGTGAGCAGATAATTTTAACAACATTTGCCTCTAGTTTTAGCTCTAAGTCCTGGTCTACACTAGGACTTAATTTCAAAAGTCTGAGGTAGCATGTCCAAATGAACAGAGACTGCCTCGGACTAATTTCAAGGTTTCCCTGTAGTGAGGAACGCTAGTTCAAATTTGTTAAATTTGAGTACTTAAATCGAATTTAGTAATTTCAAAATAGTTTCCTAGCGTAGATCTGGCCTTACTGTTTTAGGGCTTGCCTGCACCTCATTCCAGAATAATGAATGCATTTGCAAAACTGAGTGATTATTCCCAAATGAAGTCCTTTTTATACTGGAATAGTAGGCCCATGCAGGGAGTTATTTTAGTGAATTTCCCTCGGTAGACAAACCCTTATTCAATTTATGTTCTTTTAGGCTCTGCCCCATCAATGTCAAGCATAGGAATCCACATTAGTGGATTACATTTCAGGATCTAGGGGTATGTCTATACAGCAACATTATTTTGAAATAACTAGTGTTATTGTGAAATAACATAGTCTGCATCTAGACAGCAGGCAGTTATTTTGAAATAATGTCGAAATACTGTCAAGCTGGAGGAATTCTTACTCAGATGCCTGTAACCCTCATTGTACAAGAAGTAAGGGAAGTCGGAAGAAGAGTGCTCTATTTCAAAATAAGTGCTGTGTAGACGCTCCTGATTTTGAAATAAGCTATTTCGAAATAAGCTACACAGTTGATGTAGCTCAATTTGCATAGTTTATTTCTAGTTAAGCCCTGCTGTGTAGATGCACCCAGGGTCTTAATTAACATTTTATGGTAAGAAAAATATTGTTTAGCTATTATTACCAATTAGGGTTTTAGTTTAAAAAAATGGAAGTTCATTTTATTTGTCCTCTGATTTCTAATGCTTTAAAGGTGCTCTTGATACATGATTTCAAACTTTTCTCCAACCCTGAGATAAGAAATTTACTTTGAAAAACCAAAAGATTCTCAGGTAAACAAATGAATCCAATGAACACTCGTCTAATAACAAGAGACTCGTGACAACATAGTCAGATTTGGCAAACTGTACTGTTAAACCATCCTATATAATCACCCAACAGCCCTTGACATGACAGGTCTATATAATTACCCTCATTTTACAGATAGGAAACTGAGGCCAATTTCCAAGGTCACTCAGTAAGCTTATGGTGGGGCCAGCAATTGAACCAGTTTTCCTGAATCTCACTCTAGTTCCCTATCCTCTAAGCTGAATTGTACACATTTGCCTTGTCTATAACATCTCCAGTTTTGTATACAGGCCAGCTTTGTATTGTATGCAATATCTCACAGGGTATGTCTACACTACAGTGCTATTTCGAATTAACTTAATTTGAAATAGTTAATTCGAATTAAGCTAATTCGAAATAACGCATCTATACACAAAAACTATTTAGAAATAGCATTTTGCTATTTTGAAATAGCACGTCCACACTGAGTGGACCCTGAACCGAAGTTAAGGCTGGCCGGAACCAGTGCCGGCAGGGCATCAGGTTAGGACTTAGTGTGTGGGGCTGCTGCCTGAGGCTAACTGAGCTCCGTGCTTAAAGGGACCCTACCCCCACCCCGGACAGACAGTTCTCAAGGTTCCCCGCTTGCTTGCCTACCTCGATGAGGGAGAGCAAAGCAGTCCTGTCTTGGAGTGCCCTGAGTGCCTGCACTCGGGACACCACAGCACTCGGCCACATGGAACCGGTGCATCTCGTGGGGTCGTTGCCATCAGCCCAGCTGCACTTGCTGCAGGCTGCCATCCGGGGGGTCCATCAGGGGGCTGTCAGGATCCAGGAGGCCCTACGGGAGAGTATCCACCCTGAGAAGCCCTCAGAGCCTCCCCGGTCCTCCCCACTGGGGGCTCTTGCCCCATTCCTCCAACACGTCCTTCCACTTACCCCTCGCTACCCCCCCTTCCTGATGTCAAATAAAAGACACATATGTTCAAAAATAGAAACTGGGTTTATTGAACAAAACTGGGGGGGATGAACCTCTGGGGAGACTGGGAAAAGGAGGTGGGAGAGGGGAAGAGAGAGGGTGGAGAAGGGGAGGGGGAAACCTGGGAGGAGGGAGCTGGAAGGGGGAAGCAAGGGGAAGAAGGGGGAGGGGAAGCTCAGGGCTCAGGGTTGGGGGTCTCGCCAGGCCAACTTGACTTTCGTGCTAACCTGCTCCTGGGTTCGCATGTGGCCTTTGGTGGCCAGGCTGGCAGCTATCCTGCCATAGACAGCCGCATTCCTCCATCTAGTGCAGAGATCATGGACTTTGGGGGCATCCCCCCCAAACCTGAATAAGGTCCATGATCTCCACCCTGGACCAGGAAGGCGCCTGCCTTCTCCAGCCCCTGTCAGGCTCCTGGGAGCTGGCAGACTGCTCCTGGGGAGCGGTGGAGGGCTGGCTGCCAGTTGCTTGCTGGTTCATGTTTTGGGGCCACTGGGTCAGGGGCCTCAGTGGCCACTGCTGGCTCTGGGCTGGCAGGCTTGGAGCTGGCACAGGAACTGTGGCCAGGGTCTACCCATTTAATGTCTCCGGGGCTGGGGAAAAGGAGAGTAAGCTTTCCTGGTTGTGCCCAGAGTGGCCACCGGGGCTCCCTGGGAAGGGCTGGAGGCCCCCTATTTCGAATTAAGTGTCTACACAGCACTTAATTCGAAATAGCTATTTCGAATTTGGTGTTACTCCTCGTAGAATGAGGTTTACCAAATTCGAAATAAGGGCTCCACTATTTCGAATTTATTTCAAAATAGCAGTTTGCCTGTGTAGACGCTATTAAAGTTAATTTGAAATAACTGCTGTTATTTCTAATTAACTTTGTAGTGTAGACATACCCACAATGTTTACAGCCGATCCCTGAGTTGTGAACGGTCAATTTACGACCATTTGCATTTACGACCAAAACTCCCATGGAGCGGTCATAAAGGCGGTCCCTGAGTTATGAACACGACCTGTGCTTCCGAACAGTGCAGTTGCAATGTAACTCAATGGGGTCCGAGTTATGAACATTTTGAGTTACGGCCAACTGTTTGGTCCGTAACTCATTCGTAACTTGAGGAGAGGCTGTATTTTAAATATGATGCACAGAGTTAAAATGAACATAATCCTGTTACACAAAACCATCATTTACTACTAACTACTACTAACTAATAACTACTTGTGCACTAAAGCTAGCACTAATAACTACTTGTTCTGCACTAAAGCTAGAAACTAAAGTCAGCTGCAGGTAAGAAGTAAGGATGTTAAATATCGGTTAGTTGAGTAGTCAAATAACCTCATTAATTATTATCAGTTAGTCACCTATTCTATAGTCCCCTGGGGCGGAGCCAGCAGCCAGTGTGCTCCGGCCTCAATCTCGAGAAGCCCTCTGACACTGCGCTGCTGCTTCTGCCTCGGGGTACCAGGTGGGAGCTGGTCTGTGAGGGAAGCCAATTTTAAAACCAGCTACCCTCATGGACCAGCTGCCTGTAGCCCTGTGCTGCTGCCTCTGATAAAGAGGCAGCAGTGCGAAGTGGCAGCAGCCCCTGTTTGGGAGGGGGGAGATCTGAGCTTCTGGATCCAGCGCAAGTCAGAACTGAGCTGGGCTGCTTGCCTGTCCAGATCCTAATACACTTTAAAAGCAGAGCTGCAGCAGGTGTCGGTCCCAGACCCATCACAAGCCAGCCTGCTGGCCAACCTGCTAAACAATTTTTCTGTGGGGGAAGCGGAGAATGCATGTAGTCTATGGCATTAACCTATAAGCTTTTGCTTATCGGTTAATCGGTTTATCAACTACACTATTACATCCCTAGTAGGAAGTGTACATGAGGGAGCAGTGCTTAGCATGGGGGAGGGAAATAGGGAAAACAAGAAAGGGCAGGAAGCTATCAGCTTATGATAGCACCTGATTCTCTTGGTGCTACATAGCTCCAGCCCCATGAGATACGTTAAAGTACACTGAGGTCTCCAAATTACTATCCATTAGCTGTGAATTGGCAGGACACATCAGTGCTCCAGCAATGCCCCATCTATCCCTGGTATACTACCCACTCATGGCCTGCACTAGGAGGTGGCACAAGAGCTGCCTCTATCAGGTTTACACTTCGACAGGTCCTTGTACTGCAGGAATTAATGTATCTATTTACCCTTTTGAAATAAAAAAGCATGATTCTAGACGTTTACTTTTCAATTTTCAGTATGTCTAGTAAATTCAGTAATAATCTTCTGCTGGAATGTTTTAATGAAAACTCCTTTATGAATCTTTGTCATAATTTGTCCCATGTGGTATCCTATGTTCTTGAATTCATATAAGCGGAATTCAGATTATATGGTAAACATTTATATTGGTTCTTAAAAAAAAGTGTGAGATACCATCTTTTTTATAGGTTATCTTTTAAAAATAATGGGGAGGGAGATCTCTTCCTTTGATGTCCTGACAATTAACTCAAATTGCCAATATTTTTCCTGGCCAATTTTTTTTTAAGCTGCAAGAATAGCCATAAATAATTGATCCACATATTTGATTCAAAATCTATTTTCTCCAATATTTAGCCTTCCATTTTAAAAGCTAGACTTTTCAAAATGATTTCATTGTCATGTAAATGCAGGCCGAGGTCGTGCTTTTCAGAAAAAAAGACAGCTGTCTGCATGTACTGGTATGTTAAATCACTGTGATTGAGGTTACTCTCAGCAGCAGAGTGCAGAATCAGTTTGAGCGAGGAACCAGTTTTTATTTTCAAACTCACTTTAAGAGGTCAGATTTTGACAAACACTTAAGCTCTGGCCGTGCAAAGTCAGGCACAGCCTGATGCATACTTGAAGTCCCACTCAAATTAGGGACCACTTGGTTCAATCGGGTGAAGCAGGGAAGCCTTCTCACAATTTTTCTGTGAATGTGCAGAATTCATATGTTGAAGCAAAACACAAAAACACCCATAAGCAAAATAAACCCTCCACAGAACAGTTTGTTGAAGTGATAAATGTTGTCTATTAGTGGAAAGACAGTATCAGAACAGCCCTTTCCATTTCCAATGTATGGGTCTAAAAGAAAAATGTATGTTAAATATAAATAATTAAGTGTGCCAAGCTAGAGAGCTTTAAAACACCTTTCTATTCAAAGGCATATAGGACTATCTCTTTTCCTTAACGCTGAGCATGTTTCTAACCTTTAGATTCTTGATGCTGTTTAAAATGTACAAGCATATAGCAAGATTGTTTATCATCCTGAAGGTCAGATGCTCATCTAGCACCAATCAGACATTAATCAGCTCCACTGCTGTGGATGAGTAAACAGGCCAAGCGCTGATATTGTGAAGGAAAGACAGGGACAGGGTGGGGGAGAAATGCCCTCTCTCTTGAATTCTAAAAGATGTTCAAAACCCAATTTACTCTCAGTCTCTCTGGTTTGCTGACCAGTCCTCCTCTTCAGATTTCCTTTGCCTCTATCATAACATTACAAATATATTGTCGGGGACTACAGGTTGTAAATCCTGTGGCACAAGGCTCTTAGGCAGGGGTGCACAAAAGGGTCTCCGCGGGCCGATTCAGCACACCAAGCGAGTCGATCTGGCCCGTGGAGACCCTGCCGCTCCCCCGCCCCCGGGCCAATTATGGTCCGGGGGCGGGGGAAGCACATGAAGTTTCCTCCGCCCTGCCAGGAGCACGGAGCACTTTGAAGTGCCACACACTCCTGGCAGGGCAGGAGGAAGCTTCGCATGCTCCCCTGCCACCAGGTCAATCAGGACTGGCTGCCCACTGAGCCGGAGGCGGAGGAACCCCTCTGGGAGCCATTTTGGGCACAACCAAGCCCCTCAGTGGGAGGGGCTAGGACTATAAAGAGCCAGGCTGAGATTTCAGTCTGGGCCCAGCCTACATGGGAGACAGAGGCCTGCCCGGAGCTCCCTGCCACAGAGGCCAAGACCTGGTTTGGGCCTCCCACAGCCTCAGAGGCTGAGGCCTGGTTCGGGCCTCCTGCGGCATCTGCCCCAGAGGCCTACCCTGAATGCCTGACTCAAAGGAACCTGAGGCCTGCCCAGTGCTCGAGACTGGGGAGTAGACTGGACCTGCCAGGGCTGACCCGGAGAACCTGATCGACCTGCGGAACTTGCCTGAACCCCGGTGCCAGCCTGCACCCCAGAACCCTGAGAGCCTGCTAGAGCTGCCGGACGAGCTACACCCTGAGGACCAACCTAAACACCCCCGCCTGCTGCATCCAGCTCACCAGCTAGAGCCAGAGGACCTGGAACTGGAGGAGGCCTGGAGCGGGCCACCGAGACTCCTACCTTCGACTCCTCGAGTGACCTGCCTGAGATACAGGTACTTGTGGAGGGGGAGATAGGAAGTGGCCCAGGGGATCGTATGGGTTGCTAAAAGCCCTAGGCCAGCGCATTGCAGGCTGAAGCCCATGCTGAGCCAGCGGCAGTGGTCCTGCTGCATCCAGGGCCCTGGGTCGGGGCGCAGTGGAGTGAATGGGCCTGCGCCCCGCCTGTCACCCACCTACCAGGTGGCAGTCTCCCCCTCACCACCACTGCAGGTGAACTACCAGCTCTCCTCCTGAACAAGGAGTTTCCCCCCAAACCTGTGTGTTTGCTGCCACACCCTGAACCAGGGCGTGGCTGCTCCCCTTTGAACTGCCGTCTTAAACTGTGTTCGTTGCCCCACCCTGTTCCAGGGCCCAGGCCCATTAACTGTGTTTGGTGTTGCCCAGCCTGGAAGCAGGCCTGGGCCCCTTAAAGTGGCAGGACTAGTGCTGCTGCCCTGCCCTGAACCAGGTCCTCAGGACTATATTGAACTTCTTCTCCAGTGGCCCGGACCTGAAGCAAGGCCGGGCCCTTGAACTACTTGCTTTCCAACCTGCCCTGAAGCTGTGAACGGTTGGTTTAAGGACTATTTTAAAGGGTTGTACAGTGGGGCGGACTGGCCACCCACTGAGGCGGAGGAATCCCTGTGGGAGGCCTACCGGCCTACGTGGCGCTTGTTCGAAAGAGCGCCATTATGCAAATGAAGCACGGGATATTTAAATCCCCACTTCATTTGCAATTTCAAAGTATCTAATTTACATCCCTCTGTCAAAAGAGGGATGTAGTCTAGACACAGTCTCAGAGAGATCTTGGTGTCATTGTGGACAGTTCTCTGAGAATAGCCACTCAATGCGAAGCAGCAATCAAAAAGCAAACAGAATGTTAGGAATAATTTTAAAAGACAGAGAATATCTTATTGCCTCTGTATAAATGCATGGTATGCCCACATCTTGAATGCTACATATAGATGTGGTCACCTCATCTCATAAAAAGATATCTTGGCATTGGAAGAGGTTCCGAAAAGGGAAATAAAAATGATTAGGGGTTTGGAATGGGTACCATATGAAGAGAGATTTCTAAGCTGAAAAATCTCAGACTTTTTAAAGAGGAGACTAAGGGGAAATATAATAGAGGTCTATAAAATCATGACAGGTATAGAGAAAGCGAACAAGGAAAAATTATTTACTTGTTCTCATAATGCAACAACTAAAGGGGTCACCAAATGAAATCAGTAGGTAGCAGGTTTAAAACAAACAAAAGGAAGTATCTCTTCATGCAACATACAGCCACTTCTCCCCCAGTACAGGTACAGGCCAACAGGGAATACCCGGTTTACAAGACTGTGGATGCTAAGGGTATGTCTACACTCCAGAGAAAGATCAAAGCTACTGCTGTTGATCTTCCAGGGTTCGAATTAGCAGGTCTAATTGAGACAGCTAATTGGAACTGAGAGGGTGCTCCGGTTGATGCTGGTAGTCCTGCTTTCACAAGGAGTAAGGAAAGTTGAAAGGAGAGTGTTCTTCCTTTGACTTCCTGCTGAGTAGACAGTGCCAAAAGCCGAGTTAACGTACTTCGACTTCAGCTATGCAATTAACATAGCTGAAGTTGTGCATCTTAATTAGACTTTGTCCCGTAGTGTAGACGTGCCCTAAATGTAAATGTGGCAGGCTCTAGTATCTTATCGACTGGGCAGGGTATGGTCCTGAGAAGCATACTGGGAGCCTGTCGAAACTGTATACTTGTAAGAGTGTTCCATAGGAATCACCCCAAACTAGCCTGGACTCATGTTTTTTAAGTTATTTCTTTTTCATAGTCACAGCGTTTCAATGTTCTCACCCATTTTAAAAGGAAATGATGATATTCAATGGGTAGTGAATAGTCAATAAATGAATTCTAGCACTATTGATCATATAGTGAAACAATTCTAAGAATGTGTGGACATATCAGGAGTCATAGGTCTTTAAACATTCTCCAAAAGAGAATTTCGAAACCATAGTCTGAAATATTTCCACTGGAAACAATTCACAGACTTATGGTCAAGAGATTTAAAAAATCCTATTTGTCCAAAGAAAGCAGCTCAGATTTTATATAGTAATGGCCTGCAGTAAACTGCTGACAAACAAGCTACAGATCAAGAATTAGGAATGGAAAGTAAACCAGCTGAATATAAACTTATTTTAAAAAACTGTGAGAAACACAATTGGTGTGTGAACTATTAATGGATAGGGAGAAAAGTTAAAAAAAATTGAATCAATTTTGAATTATTTTGAGACTACTACTCATGATACTGGTAGCATTCTTTAGTGCTTCAAAACTTTCTAGATACTAAAATAATCAAGTTTTAAAATTTAATAAAGGGGATACTCTAAAATTATAGGTGATGCAATTTAGATGACTAAAACGCGCAAGTAGAACTTACAGTACTTTATAATTTCCAAGCATACTGATTTAAGTACTACTACAAAGTAATTTTCTCTTGGGAATAATGTGCAGTTGTAGAATTAATGTGTTTTCTGTAAAATCTCTTTTCCAAATGCTCACCAAAAATATTCTTTTAGAGGTTATATAATGGTGTGCTTGAACCTACAATTTAAACATTAAGAACATAAGAATGGGCATACAGAGTCAGACCAATAGTCCATCAAGCCCAGTACCTGGTCTTCTGCAAGTAGACAATGCCAGATTCTTCTGAAGGAAAAAAAAAAAAAAGCAAGTATTGAGTGATCCACCCAATCATCCATTGCCAGCTTCTGGCAGTGAGAGGTTTAGCCCCAGAGTATGGGGTTGCATCCCTGACCATTGGGTCAATAGTCATCACAGACATATCTTTCAGTTCCTGTGTTTGGGTTAAATAGAGGCTAGGGACCACTCAGGACTCTCAGGGTTTCACCAAAAAGATCCCAGGACTGGATACCTATGTCAGAGTTCAGCAGCTACTCTAGCAGCTGTCATAACGTCAGCAGGGTGTAGCATAGGTCTGCTTAACTTTTATGAGCTCTGTGGACAAGGGTCCAAGATCTGTGAGCCCTGATACTGATGTACTCAGAAAAAAATTGCTGTTGATTTTTGTGTCTTTTGGTAGTTGCTCTTCAAATTCTTTTTTTAACCTGCCTTATGCATTTGACCTGCCAGAGTTTATGAACCTTTCTATTTTCCTCAGTGGAATCCAACTTCCAATCCTTAAAAGATGCCTTTTGCCTCTAACCATCACTTTTACTCTGTTTAGCCCCTCCCCCGCAACCCTGCTGGGCATGCTCCCAGTGCAGCTCAGGTATAAAAGGCTGCAGAGCTGCTCAGTTGGGACTGAAGGAGCTACTGCCTGAGCACTGGAGCCATGGCCGCGGCAGCCAGAGCGAGAAATGCTGGACCAGCTGCCCATGCCAGACCAACATCTACAGGTGGGACTGCTGCCGGCCAGGGGATGGGGTAGGAAGCAACCCAGGGCGGGGAGCAGGAAAAGTCCTGGCGGGCTCAGCATGTTTTAGGGAGAACTCCCCGCTGAGCCAGTGGTGGGAACCACCCACCACTGATAGGGCCCTGGGTTGGGGGGGTGGAGAGGGAGGGCCCGGGCCCCTCTACCCCTTCCTCCCAGATCCCAGACAAAGAGGGGATCGCATAAAAGACTAGGCCGTTGGGCCTGCAGTTGGTGGACTAGGCCGTTGGGCCTGCATTCAAAGGACTAGGCTGCGGGGCCTTCATTCAAAGGACCAGGCCTCAGGGCTGAAGGGTGCGGGACTAGCATCCTCACCACAAGCATTAAAAGGATTTTTTTTCTGGCTATATAAGGGAAAAGCATAAAATCTAATATACTAAGTACAATTTACTCAATATCTAGCCACAATACCCCAATATCTTTGATTCTGTAGACATGGTAATATAAAATTGTTCTACATCTGTTTTTGGTATTCATTGTGGTTGGTAGATAGAGGGCCTATATTGTGTTATGTATTAGTTTAATTACTCTTCCCTAAAAAGATTAAATATTTTTTCAATAATAAATTCTATGGGCTAAATTGTACCCTGAAATATATGCATTCCTCCTCTACTGAGGTCAAAGAAATCTGCATGTGTACATTCAAAGGCATAGTGGTGCGCAACCCGTGGGCCACGACCCCCCCCAGGGGGGTCGTGGATAACTTCCCGGGGGGTCGCAACGCTTAGATCTGGCCGGTCAGTGGCTGGGCCCGGCAGTGGCCCCTGTGGCATGGTGCCTAGATCTGGCCAGCCAGGGGCTGGGCCCAGCAGTTGGCAAGCCCCCGCGGTGCGGGGCTCACAGATCAAAAAATTTGCTCACCACTGCCATAGTGGAACATTAGCAACAATTCCAAGTATAGTAAAGCACATACATAATGACAATAAGGGAGATTTTTAAAGGCACAAATCGGAGTCAGGTGCTCTCCTCCCACTGACTTTCATTTACTAGTTATTTGAGCCATATTTGATCATATGATCTAAAAGCAACAGACACCATATTGCAGAAGACATAGCCTCTTGGTGTCTAGCCTTTACGTGAGTAAATTGAAAAATGATCCCCGGGCATCAGAAACAATAAAATTAAAAGAAAAATCATGACTAGAACAAAAACATGTTTATTTCACTATGGATCATTAGTGGTGGTGGTGATGTGTTATGATTGATAGGTGGTGTCAATAAGTGCTGTGGAGACTTTACATTATTGTTGTTGCTTTTAATTTATACCTTGTGCCCAGCTGTGATAACAATCTATGACAATTTTAGATAAATTTTAAAAAACAGAAGAAGATATATTACTTCTTTTCATTACAGTGTAAGTGGGGGAATGGTCCCGCTATTGTGGGGAACTTTCCTGGCTTCTATACTACCCCGGTGAAATGGACCAGCGAAAGGATCTGAATCCCCGCTCCCACTTCCTTTATTTGATGGCCTCCCTGATCCTGAGGGCTCCCCCTCTGCTCTCCTGAGTAGCAGAGTCCTCAAAACCCCAACAAGGCTGGGCCCAGGTTTCCTGGGACTTAATCCCCGACCTTGTAGTCACTTGGGGCAGAGGCTAGAGTGTCCCCACTCCAGGGTGCTCTCATCATACTGCATGCTTTCTTGGCCCAGTGATCATTCCATAAAGTTCAAAGCAAATACAATTTATTAAACATCAACTGATTAGAGAGAAAAGAATAAGAAAAAATAAGAGAGGTTAAATGAGAACACACAGTCCTGCTCTGTAGCATGGGGACATCACAAACAGCAGTCTGCAGTGTAGGGACAGTTCACAGTCTCTTCTTTATAGGCCCCTTAGAGGCCCTGGATGTGCTGCAGGGGGGCTGCAGGCTGGACACACTTGCTCTGGCAGTGACCACACAGCCTCAAGCTCTAGGTGGTCAGACCCCTCTCCCAGTCTGGCCTGCTGGGCCTCTTGGCTGGTGATATCTCCCTGCCCAGAGCCTCTCCCCCCACTTTGCTGGTCCCAGCTGCTCACCACACCCAGCTGCAGGCTGTGCTACTTTGCCAGTCTCCAGCTCCTTGCTTTGCTTCTCTGTCCCTTTTGGCTCTCTGAGCACTGCCAGTCTGCTGCACAACATAGGGTCTGCGCTCCTTGGACTGTGTGTGCCTGGCTCTGTTGCTGCAGGACTGCCTCTCCACACAGCTTGCTCCTCTTAGCTGCCTCTCAACTCTCTCCCCTTGCTCCAAGAGACCAGAAAAAATCCCAGCTCACAGGGAGGACAGGGCCTGGCCTCTTACTTTCCTCACTGGCCTGTCCAACCTGTCAATCAGGCCGAGCTGGAGTGTTGGCTGCTTTCCATTGTCTCTGGGGTCTGTCAGTCTCAGGGCCCTGATTTCTCATGGACCCTTCCCCTTTTGATACTGGGAGCTGGTGAACCAAAAACCCCCACAGAGTTTTAGTAAGGGGCTAACAGTCCCATTACAACAGCAGCATCTGTGTACCTTAATCAAGGCTTGGGGTCCCTTGCATTAGAGATTGATAAGGCAATCAACAAAGAAGACAATGTCTAACCCTGAAATCTTACAAATCTAGTGCCAGTTGGACAACACAGACATGGTTGGTTTAGAAGACAAGCAGAAGTCACAGTTCACCACTTGTCTAACCAATGCCAAGTGACAGTAATGGGGAACATAGGGCAAGTGGAAGAACTAGAGTAGGAGAAATAAGAAACTTGTGTTGATGAATGGTAAGAAGGACAGAGAGATAGGTAGATAATAGGTGAGACTGGATCTTGTTGATTTTTCTCTTTCGTAAAAGTCAACAAGCTCCTACACTGACAGGAAACTGGGGTCAAGAAAGAGTGAGTCTTGAAGAGAGAGCAAGGAAGGTTAACTGAAGTTAATGATTAGGTTGGATTATAGGTGTGGGAGTAATCACAGATTTAAAGGCCAGAAGGAATGATTAGATCATTTAATCTAACCTCCAATATATTCAATTTCACACAGGTTCCCCTGTATTGAACCCAATAGTTTGTGTTTGATTAAAGCGTATCTTCCACAAAGGCATCCAGCTTTGACCTGAAGACAGCAAGAGTCCACCATTTCCCCAGCAGTTTGTTCCAGTGATTAATTACTCACTGTGAAAAATTTGCACCATATTTCTAATTTGAATTTGTCTGGATTTCCCTTACAGCTAGAGGTTCTTATTATGCCTTTCTCTACTCAAAAATTGGCTTAATACTTATATTTTCTTCATTTGAATATATTCATGCACTGTAATTAATCTTCTTTTTGATATGCTAAACAGATTGAACTTTTTCACTGCAAAGTATTCTCTCCAGTTTGCAAATTATTTTGAGGGCTCTTCTCTGCACTCTCCCCAACTTCTCATCATCCTTTTTAAAATGCAGACACCAGAACTGCATGCTGTATTCCAATGTCAGCCATACCGCAATCATAGAGAAAATGACAGAACTGAAGGAGAAAAAAGCCTGCAATGGAAAAATCAGCATGGTCACGGGACTGTCAGAGTTAAGTTCCAGAGATGCTCATTTGTGTGGGAACAATAGCAGAAGAAGCAGATATAGAAGATGAGCCAGGGCTGGCATTGGGCAAGGTCCACCTAGCTAAGGGAGACAAGAATAAAAGAGGGTGCAGTCTAGAATTTGAATAGTGGGCAGAGAGGAAGATGAGTGAATGAGAGGTCATTGTTTCTGATGGCTGGACATCATGAATGGCAGAGCAAGAGCCAAGAGAGAAATGAGCAGTGATGAAAGACCAGATGGGGGTTGCAAAAGGGAAATTTAATGATTAAAAGATCAGAGAAGGAGTAGTGTTGGGTGAAGAAAAGCTCAAATGATTAGCTACTTCTGTGAGTGAGATGACTGCAGATCATACAGAAAGGTGAGAGTGAGAAGACCCTCAGCTAAAAGGTCAAATACATCATCAATATGTAAGATGAAGTCACTATGGGTAAGTGTGGTACAGTCTGAGAGGAAAATAGAGAACCAGTAGTGAAAACTGAGAAGAAGGTGGATGAGGATAAGTTAGTTATCTACCATGTGCTTATAGAGAAATTATACCCATAGTACATATATCTTCACTTTAATCATCCTTTCGATTTAATCATTCAGTATGGATTATTAAGAGTGGGGATTCAAAACAAATAGCTCATTGTCAGAGGAGATACTACTGGTGATGAGGAATCTAAAAATTTAAACATGATTCTGTTCATCTTTATATCCATATGAGCTGAAAACAAATGTTACCTATGGTCTTACTAGAAACATCAGAGCGCTTGAAAATGTTGTGCAATTCTGACAGTTTGCTATTTGGCTTATGGCTGAAGGGAAAGGCTTTTAAGAATCTGGTGATATATTGAAGGCACAGATGTATTAAGATAATGTCCTGGCCTCACAACAAAATACAAGTTTGCACAGTATACCAAAGGCCATAAGGTCAAATGCCAGGTGAGTTGACTTACATGTGGGCTAAATCAAAAATCCTGATACAACTTATTTCCATTTCAACTGTAGGCTTTGCATTACATATTAGATGAAAAAGCTGAAAGTCTTTCATGGAAAAATGTGCTTGGTATTTTGAAGATAATTATCATTTTAGCATATTGTGTGGAACTAAAGGCCAGAGGAAAAAAGATTATTCGGAATGTACTGCTCTTTTCTCTTACCTAAGTATTCTCTGACAAAGACATGAGACAATGTATATTTTAAATTTTTAGATATGTATTTCACACAGTTTCTATCAATGGACGCAACTCTATCACTATCATGGATGGTGATCACTAAGTGTAAGTCCTGTCATAGTTACTGACATATTGCCATCAATTACACCAATAAATTAGTTACAGACATTTCAGGGAAAAAATGCAAAACATTCCAGGAAATCCTACCACTTGAAACTGACAACAAATGTTGTAATAAGCAGAAGTACATGAAAGTCCTACAGATATATCAAAAAATGAAAAGCTTTTAAAACACAGTGGAAGTCTGTCATAATGTATTTTAAACTTTAGTGATTATTCTTACCATTTAAAATGACATTTATTTTTTCATGGAACATCATATTAGTACATATATGCTCATGAGAATGGCCATACTGGGTCAGACCAAAGGTCCATCTAGCCCAGTATGCTGTCCTCCGACAGTGGCCGATGCCCCAGAGGGAGTGAATAGAACAGGGACTCTTCAAGCAATCCCTCTCCCGTCACCCATTCCCAGCCTCTGATAGAGGCTAGGGACATGATTCCTACCCATCCTGGCTAATAGCCATTGACAGACCTAACCTCCATGAATTTATCTAGTTCGTTCTTGAACCCTGTTAAAGTCCTGTTCTCCACAACCTCCTCTGGCAAGGACTTCCACAGGCCAACTGTGCGCTGTGTGAAGAAAAGCTTCCTTTTGTTTGTTTTAAACCTATTACCTATTACATTTTATTTGGCCATCTCTAGTACTTATGTTATGGGAACAAGTAAATAACTTTTCCTTATTCACTTTCTCAACACCAGTCATGATTTGGTAGACCTCTATCATATTCCCCCCTTAGTCTGCTCTTTTCTAAGCTGAAAAGTCCCAGGTTTTTTTTTAATTTGTCTTCATATGGCACCCGTTCCAAACCCCTAATCTTTTTTGTTGTCCTTTTCTGAAACTTTTCCAATACCAATATATCTTTTTTGAGATGAGATGGTGTAGGGGATCCCCTCGCATCCGAAGGGGTCCCCCCCCTTTTCTGTAGCCCTCCCCACAATGGGGAAGGCCCCCTTCCTTCAGGGTACTCACAGTACCTATTGACTCCGCTATATATTTTTCCCCCTCCCCTCACATATAGCCTGCGCCTGAAGAGAGGGCCTTTTGCCTCTCGGGGATTACGCTGGGGTAGCGGGACCCGGGCCCGCCCTCTCCACCGGGTCCCAGCCTGGAGTCCTGGGGAGGGATTACAATGCTCTCCTCTCCCTATTGGTTGATGGGGTGACCACCCGTAACACGTCAATCCATGGGCTATGAAGCCCTGCTCCGAGCCATTTCCTATCCTGCCGATGGCTTTTCTTACCCCCACGATAGGTCCTCGGCTCGTCCGTCCCACTCCCCTGTGAGTCCCCCTGATCCTGGCTCAGGCTTGTGGTCCCGGGGTTGTCGTGGGTCTTGGTACACTGGGGAGCCTCCACAGCTGCTGGTTCCAGAGCTCTGTCGCTCCGGTTCTTCTCCTGAGCTTTCGTAGTTGGCTCCCCTATACTCCTGGTAGCCGCCACTGCCGAGATTCACCTCCTCCGTCCTGGCACAGGGGCCGCCATTTTTAAAGCTGGCAGCGCACCACTGTGTGGCCGCCGGGCGCTCCGTGCTGCATCTAACTCCTCCCCCTTTCATCCTGGGCAACCCAGGACACCCGCGCCTGTGCGTCCCAGCCAGCGCAGCTCTCCTCGGCTGTCCACCAGAGTGCAGAGCTTGCCTGCCCCGTCACCCGTGCAACCCGGGACGCCCGAGCCTGCATGCTCCTGCTGGCTCAGCTGGGCTCCTGCTGGCTCGGCTGGGAAACCCAGGACACCTGCACCTGCGCATCCCGGCCAGCTCAGCTCTCCTTGGCTGTCCACTGGAGTGCAGGGTTCGCCTGCCCCATCGCCCGGGCAACCCGGGACGCCTGTGCCTGCATGTCCCAGCTGGTGCAGCTCTCCCCAGCTGTCCGCCGGAGTGCGGGGCTTGCCTGCCCCATCACAGATGACCACATCTGTATGCAGTATTGAAGATGTGGGTGTACCATGGTTTTATATAGAGACAATAAGATGTTCTGTCTTATTCTCTTTTTAAATGATTCCTAACATTTTGTTTACTTTTTTGACTGCTTCTACACATTGAATGGATGTTTTCAGAGAACTACCCACAATGACTCCAAGATCTTTCTCTTGAGTAGTTATAGCTAAATTCGTGGCCATTATATTGTATGTATAGTTGGGATTCTTTCCGAACATGCATTACTTTACATTTATCAATGTTAAATTTCTTTGGCATTTTATTGCCCAATCACTTACTTTGGTGAGATCTTTTTGAAGCTCTTCACAATCTTTTTGGTCTTAACTATCTTGAGCAGTTTAGTATCATCTGCAAATTTTGCCACCTCACTGCTTACCCCTTTCTCCAGATCATTTATAAATAAGTTGAATAGGATGGACCCTTGAAGGATACCACTAGTTACCTCTCTCAATTCTGAAAACTTACCATTTATTCCTACCCTTTGTTTCCTGTCTTTTAAGCAGTTATCAATCCATGAGAGGACCTTCCCTCTTATAACCTAAAAGCAACATGAATGTGTCTTGTAAATGGATTCCTATTCTGCTATTCCCAAATAATTATTCACAATATATGCTACAAATAGAGAATATATCACATTAGACATAGGGTGAAATTTATTATTCAAAGACAATGTGCAAATCTTAAGATCTGAGGGTGCCAATAATGCCTTCTGTTACAGTTAAATATTATTCCATAGCCAACATGTGTATGTGTTATTTTTTAAATGTTACTACTCAGACTCATGGGAATCATATAAGCAGTCTCTGTTCAAAACAATGGATGAGAAATTTAAAATAATCAGTGTAAATGCACACATCATCAGTGTAGAATGAATATTTACTTGTGGAAGGGAGCTTAAAAAACCCCTGTTAAATTCAAATGTCATGCTACTTCCTATTTATTGCAAAGTGTACCTACTCCAAGTGAATTTCTGAAACAGACTGCCTTATCAATTTTCTGCAGCAGAATTGCATTGCAACAATGGTTTAAATTCACTTTGTATCATAAGCCCAAGGCAAGCAAAACTTCCAGTTTAATAGTAAAAATATCTTTTTGCCACTAGAAGAGATAATTAATCCCATTATCAAAACACAGCAGCAAGCCTGTTTCTGGAATCACATGCCAGTTATAGCTTTGAAAATTAGCATGTTTCATTTCATTTTAATTTTTACTATAATGTCTTCAAGAAACATCACATAAGAAATGTGAAGAGGAAAAATTCAGTTTTTTGTGTGGGCTACATTCATCTATTAAATCCATCGCCCAAAGATTGGATCTATAGAGAAGTAAGTAACCCAAAATCTTTAGGCAAGTCATTGCAATCATGAACAGGGTACATTTATGTAACCTGTATGTTCTCTTGTCAATCATGCATATCAAATTTGAGATAGCAAGCAATTCAAACTCAGTCTTTTAACTGTGTAGCATTTTCTAAACAATTATATTAGTTTATGGTGTATTTTTCTGTTTAAAAGGCTGAAATAATTTCTTTTAAAGGTATTTTTTCCAGTGTGGTAGTTATTACTTTATTCTATCTTTTGCTGTCACGGATAAATTTTTGGAAGTTTCAACCTTATCAAACAATGTGTACAGAATTCTGTGGGCTCCATTATAATTTCCTTTCCTTCTTTTCTATATAAAGTACTTCATGTAATTCTTCCCTAGGAGTACAATCCCACAGGGTATGTCTACACTACCACCCTAGTTCGAACTAGGGTGGCTAATGTAGGCATTCGAAGTTGCAAATGAAGCCCGGGATTTAAATATCCCGGGCTTCATTTGCATCTTGCCGGGCGGGCACCATTTTTAAATCCCCTTAGGTCGAACTCCGTGCCCGCGGCTACATGCGGCACGGAGTAGGTAGTTCGAATTAGGATCTCTAATTCGAATGAGGTGTACCGGTAGTTCGAATTAGAGATCCTAATTCAAATTACTTACTCCGTGCCACATGTAGCCGCGGGCACGGAGTTTGACCTAAAGGGATTTAAAAATGGCGCCCGCCCGGCAAGATGTAAATGAAGCCCGGGATATTTAAATCCCGGGCTTCATTTGCAACTTCAAATGCCTACATTAGCCACCCTAGTTCGAACTAGGGTGGTAGTGTAGACATACCCACAGTGTGCTGAGCATTCTAAATTTCCCTTAATTTCATTTGGATTTGGGGATGCTCAGAACCTCAAAGAAGTGCTCAACTCCTTTGGGTCTCCTCAGGTCAGAGATAGGAAGCAAACTGATAAGCCTTCTTGAGATTCCAAATTATTTTTTCCTCATTCTATGGCACCAACAATAAAAAGCATATGAATATGACTGAAGGGTACAGCTGAATCTGAAAACTAGCTGTTTCATGATCGTGTTAATGTTCGAATTTGACATGGGGTAAAAAAGTATCTCTATTTTATTTTCTGAGTTAATGCCAACATTTTGGAATGAAGCCGGACTTTAAAAACCAAGAAATAGCTGATTATTTGCTTGGATCCTTAATATGACAACATATGGAAAATCTGAGTGGTACTGCATTTACAAGATAATCCAATAAACGTAATGACCCGGAAGCAATGGACTTTAGACAGGGTAGAATATAAAATATTCCTGAGACTTCTTATGTAAGCACTAATGTTGCATATATTTAATTTAGTGATGAGAGAGAAAAAAGTTTACTCTATTAAAATATTTTCTAAGAAAATTCATTCCAGCTTTCAAGAATTCTATGCAGTCATTTGTCCTGTGTCCTTATGTTAAAGTTCAGGAATAAAAATGCATTAGGCAATGACTTACTTGAAGATCTGAAAGAATATTAACAACATGGTAATTCGGGGCCAAATGTATAATAAAGTCACGTTAACTACAATGTACACAGCCACATGGTACTGTGGTACAGTTAAAAATAATTAGAGCAATACTTTGTACAAAGAAATATGCCATTATTATCTCAGTGGGACAGAACCTTGGCCTTTAACTTGAAGGAAGCCAGCAAGCTACCTTCCTAATAAACAGTTCAATATTAATATCACAGTTGGAAATAGTTCTCTGAACACTCACAGCAGATACCAAAATTGTTGATCAATTCAGGTTGGAAACACAGTACTTCATTTTTAATGGGTATCTTGGCTTCAAATAACAGAAAGGCACATAGAATGTGGGCTATAACTTAAATAATTTTACATTAAGTTAAAGGACAAACCAGTCCATGTAGAAACAAATATTAAGTCAGTTTAAAAAAAAAAAGCGTGTTTGCTGAAGCTGAATCAAGCCATTTCCCAGTAGTTCTGAAGAATTCTCTTTGCTCCAGTTTGTGCCTAATTCCAATCTAACCAACCTGCTCTAGTTCCAGCATGCACCTGCCTCAAATGGCTACCCAGCAATTCTGCCAAAGTACGATAAGGCACCAGGAGTGTTGGAAGATAGGTGGTACTTCATGGGATCTCCCAAACTGCCCAGACACACTAATATCATCCCTGATGACTAGAAAAAGCATGTCTTTCTGCTTTTGTTTAAAAAGAGCAATAAAATGGAATGTAACAATGACAGGAGTACTGTGCTGTTGTCTGTTTTGGGGAAAGTATTCACTTCTGTGTTAGTGTCTTGAATCAATGTGCTTTATGACGCTGGCAAAGGCCAGCATAGTCAATGTACCATCATAGTTAGGCATTCTACTGTCGACCAGCTCTTCATCTTAAGACAGTTTTTTTTAAAAGAAGATGGCTAGATTCAATAAGTATGCATAGGGTTGCCAGTTATGGTTGGACATACTCCTGAAAGTTTCATATTCTTCATAGAAATATTGTTATTATATGAATAGGCATAACTAAAATGTGTTTTATGCAAATGGGATAATGTGAGTTATCATTGAAGAGATTATGATTTATTGAATGTGTTTATCTAATTTGTATGGATATATAATTTCTGTATCTGAAGTTAGGAATATTGACATTGCAACAATTACAACTGTGTGTGTGTATTTGGGGGAATGCCCACCAGACAGTAGGCAACAGCCTGAATCAGTCATTTAAAAAGGACAATAGAACTTTTGAGATATTAATTTCCCAGCATTCTGAAGAGCTTTCTGGGATACTGTTTTTGACACTGCAGTGTCATCTGATGATGTCACCAGGTACAGAGTACTATCCTGGAGACTGAAGGTATTTTTCCATTGGAGACAAAGGGTTCTTACCTTACATAAACTTTATTTAAGGCTGGGAAGAAAGGTAACCAGGACTCTACCCCATTGCTTGTATGCCCATGAAGAAAAATCACTAAAAACACATGAAGAGGAAGACAAGGGGAAAGTCTAAATTTAGATTGGGGTCCAGTCTGTAAAAGTGAAATATTGGAAATCTAAGCTATAGAAACTGCAACCTGCCTAAAATAGCAATTAGGGTAAGAAATTACATTTTGTAACCTGGTTCTTGAGTGTATTGAATTTAGTTCATATATTTTGTTTTATTTGCTCAGCAATCTACTTTGTTCTGTTTGCTATCCTTTATAATTACTAGAAATTTACCTTTTGAAGGTAAATAAGCTTATTTCTTGTAATATAATATAGCTCAGTTTATACAATTTGGATGGGGAAGCTGTGCATATCTTTCTTCACACTGAGGGAGGGGATGACTTTTTTGAGGTTGCAATGTGCAGATCACTCTGTAATCCACAGTACAGTATTATTTCGGGTTTACTCCTCCGCAGGAGGTATACACATGAGTGCTGGGTGAATCCTCTCACACAGATATGACTGCACATGACATACTATTTAATTAAAGATTAATCTTTAATTTGAGGAGACTTCAGGACAATCCGGGAAGGTTAGCAAACTTATGTGTACAGCACTATTTATAAGCTTCCATGAGGCCTTTGTTCATGCATCAAGCAAGTTTGTGGGATCTGAGAAGATAGTGTATTTGATAGAAATTTCATTGCGGGGAGAGCACTATAATGCAATGGAAAGCTATATTTAATTTAACAGCAGATGCATGGCATGGTTTTCTAACTCCATGGGAGTTTGGTAGGGCTGTTTTCTAATCACCATTTGCATTGATTGGTTAATAGATAAGCTTGAGAAGGAAACTGGTGGCACTGGGCTGACCACCATTTTGCTATGAGAGCTCAAATATGCCAATTACACTGACTTGTTGGCACAGTTTGGTGAATTGTTGCAGCGGATAGCCAGTGTAGTCAGGCAAGAAGTAACACGCATTTGTCTGGTTATTAATCCTGTTAAAATGAAGCTCCTAGCCATTGCCAGACAGCAGCTTGCAGGTCCAAATTACAACCAGCTATTAGTTTGTCTGCACAGGATACTGCCCAAGTATTTGACAACTGCTGCCTGCTTAATGACAAAGACTGTGAAGATGCTTGAAAGATATGGGCATTTATATACTGGAGTTGCTGCCGTGTTTCAGGCCCTAGAGAGGATTCTGTGGGGACATTACATTTGCCACAAGTCTGTGGATCCATAGAACTACCATTATACCAGCTCTGTTGTATGGAAGCAAAACATGCCACTGATGAAAGCTGCAAACCATCAGATTGATGTTTCATTCTTCATCTTTGTCAGTTACTCCATATTAAGTGGCAGAACAAACAATATGGTTCAGTAGCCTCTGCACACGCATGGGAGCTAGAACCTTGAGGGTTCTAATCTTTGCTCTCATGTGGATTTGGCAAACAGCATAGTAGTGAAATAGAGATACTACCAGCTTCCTAGGACAAAAATGTTCTGAAACTTCGTTTAACAGTATTTGGGGTAATAAAGCACTCTAGGGCTACATCTACCCTGCACGCTTTTTGCGCAAGAATGGCCATTCTTGCGCAAAAACTTGCGGAGTGTTTACACTGCACACACATTCTTGCGCAAGTAAATTTACAGTAAAGCATCAGAAAAGAGGGCTTCTTGCACAAGAGACAGAACTATGTAGCACTTTAAAGACTAACAAGATGTTTTAGTAGGTGATAACCATCTTGTTAGTCTTTAAAGTGCTACATAGTTCTGTCTTTTTTGTTTCAGCTAGACCAGACTAACACGGCTGCATCTCTATCACTCTTGCACAAGACTTATTCCACTTCCCACGAGGAATAAGCCCTCTTGTGCAAGAAGGCAGTGTAGACAGGCAACAGATGGCCATCAGAGCTTTCTTGCACAAGAGAGCATCCACACTGCCTTGGATGCTCTTGCACAAAAGCACATGGCAGTCTTGATGCGCTCTTATGCAAGACCTTTTGTGCATAAACTCTTGTGCAAAACACTTCTTGCACAAAAAGCTTGCAGTGTAGACATAGCCTAGGTGATAAATATTACTAAGGCGGCAATGCAGATCAGGAAAATTGTTTAAGTTACAGCCTTTTCAGCAAATAATATACATGCAGTAGAAGCATCCAACAGAAAATTTTTAAAACCCAGCAGTCAGTTCCTCTCCTTCAGACATCATACTTAATTCTATGTACAGTAAAGTTACAATCAGAATGCCAGCTGGCCTGCCTATCAGTGATATCTGCTGACTGTATAAAAATACTCCAGAAACTACAAGCTATGTATTGTAGCAAATTCACATCTTATGTCAGAATAAGAAGTGTTCAGTTTTGTTGGCAGCTTTATTGTAGCATTTGCAGACTCCTTCTCCTACAAAATTCCTTTCAGAATGTCAGCAGCTGTTGATATCGCATATACCTAAAATAAGTCAAGGAATTGATGTAAAAAAGGCTACATTCCCAAGGCTTTAAAAGAAAGCAGTGGTGAAGCCTCTGTTAAGTGAGATATATATTTTTAAATTGAATCAGATCAAGTGTTACACAATAGCCAGCCTCATATTTTTGACCAAGGCTCTAGAAAAGAGGATGGTGATACAGTGGAACCCAGGGCAAAGCTGGTGCTGGAGCTAGGCAATGTTGGGAGTGCAGTAGCAGGATTGCCAAAACAGTGGAGTTCCCAACAGGGAGCAAAAGCCAGACACAGGTAGGGAGGAAGCAGGTAGGCACAGTCTCTAGAGGAGCCACACCCAGTTCCCCCATCATCCTTTTCCTCTCAGCACCCTTCACTGTCCCCAAGCTCCTCCCAACATCTCCCCACTTGCCATAAAGCTCATCAAAGAGCACTTGACAAAAAATCCTAGTCAGCCATGTTGTGTGACTAATCCTTGCTTTATAAAGGAATCACATATAGTATCTATAAGGAGACATATTGGGTTATTGGCACTGGAGTGACTAGGCTAATGCTAGTTCAAATTACGGACCAGCTTCTTATGCCTGGTTGTTCTGTGCCCATCCCAATTCAGGGGTTACCAAGCTATGTCACTGGTTGCCAGGTTCATCCACTTGGCTTGTCCCACTGCATAGTGTTCCTTAGCTGAAGCCCATGTCTTCCTTTCCCCCAGCCATGCCCTACATCTGGTGGGCAGGGGGTATGCAAGACTGTACATCACATGATAATTCCCCTACACCTGGAGAATCCATATGTGTCCTTTTAAGTTAGGTTTAAGAGTGCTTTGAACTGATGCTCTGTTTTCAAAGGTTTGGAAGGGAGAAACTAAGGGGGTTTTGTTTGGTTGTTTGTTTGATTGCTTTATATACTTTATTGACTCTCCAAAAGATTCAGTGTGGAGTTTTAGGCAAAGGTTAGGCTCATTTATCAGCATAAATTCAACTTATCTGAAATTTTAATAAGTTTGTGATATATAAATGCCAACTATTATTATTAACTAACTATTGCATACTACTTACAGGTACCCTTTAATATATATAGTAATGCACTAGGCTGCAACTAATTCTGGATAATTGTACTCATTAAGGGCCAATCCTGTTAACTACTCACGTGATAAACAGTTTTCAAAACTGGTCCCTAATGTTGGATTTATAGGACTTAAACCAGCATTATAGAAGCTATTTTTTTTAGATGCATCTGTGGCTGGGTCTCCCTGGCAGTGGGGTGGCCTAGTGGTTAGGTCCCAGATTTAGCTGGTGGAAGAGGGGTGCAGACCCCTTCCACTAGTGCCCTGGGCCTAGGAATTCCGGTCTACTATCTGAGTACAGTCCTTAAGTTTCAGGCGTGGCCCCAAGAGTCCAAATTTTCCCCTCCTTAGTGAAGGTTTCGAGTAGATGTCCCCGTTTTGTCCCAGGGGTCTCCCTTTTGCTCCTGTGGCTGGCCAAGTGGACAGGCTTTGGCTCAGATCCTGAAAACTGAAGAACCACACTCCTCTTTCCTTGCTGGTCAGCCCCAAACTGAGCCAGGCTCCTCCTTTTATCTCCTATCCAGGCCTGGCATTAGCTATAGGTACAGCAGGGCGAGGCTAACTTGGCCAAAAGACTTTGTCTGACTCCTGTGATGCCAGACCCTTCCTCTTCATTTCCTTACAGCATCACTTCTTGGAAGTGAAAAAGATGGAGGCACCTCCCTCCAATGAGTAAGTTGTATTCATAGGTTGTCAAGTAAGCATTCTGGGTATGTCTAGACTGCAGGGTTTTTCTGGGATAACGGAGGTATCCCGGAAAAACTCTGCCGTGCTTTTCTTTGCAGAAGAGCAAACGAGCTCTTTCAGGGACCCTGTATACCTCGTTCTATGAGGAAGAAGGGCTCTTCTGAAAGAGGAGGCTTTTCTGCCATTTAGCCCCGTCTAGACAGGGCCAAATGGTGGAAAAGCCTCTTCCAGAAAAGCAGTCGGAAAAAGCTATGCAAATTGCGGAGCACAATTTACGTAGCTTTTTCCAGAAAAATGCTTTTGTGTAGACCTAGCCTAAGTGTCCAGAGGTAGTTAAATCTTTAATAGGTGCAAAAAATATTATTAAAAGTATGTTAAGTCAATGGGACAGCAAATACAAAATTAAGACTTTTTGTACAAAAACGAAGCTCAGGATTGCAAATTGCTCTGTTCAGATTTTCTACTTTACAATGTAGTATAGACATAAAACTTTCATGACAATATGAAGTTAAAGTTGTCTTTTGAAATTGAGTCTAAATAATGCAGCCTTCATATGCATGTCATATTGATGGGCATTTACATTGCCATTTCATGTCAGAATTGAGACAAAGGGAAGCATAATTCATAATACTTAATTGATCTATGCAGTATCAGACTACAGGATTTTGTAATAAAACCAAACTTTTGCAAATGTACAAAAGTAACTAAGGAAATGTACAAAAGTAACTAAGGAAAACTTGTCTTCTTCTAGACAATTTGTTGCCAGTCAGTGAAGTGGATCTTAAAATCCTTTAGAAACGGCTGAAAACTTCTCCGTGAAGAAGCAAGATTTCTCATTTTTTCTTTTCACTTCAGAATCTTCAGTAAGTTAAAAAATACTGTATGTATTAACAGCCTAAGGAGAATAGAGTTGGAGTGTTGGAATAATGATAGAAGAGGCCCAATGGAAAGCAAGCAGAGTCTCAGGCTTTTGGAAGATAATCAAAATTTATTTGGGTTAACTAATAAATCCCTCATGCAAAAAATTCATTTTAGAAATATAAACAGAATAAAGAGAAATATTCAGTGTTATACAGATTTCAAAAAAGGAGGGCAAATTCAGAATATTACCTCTTTCTTCAGTGTATTACACAAGAACTTTCAGATGTTTAAGGATTTTAACATTATGCTTCCTCTTATAGTATATACATTTTAATACAAATTTGACTATATAGCATGGAAGTAAGTTAATGGAACAGAAGCTTTTAGGGTTTGAGTTTCACTTCACAAAATAGAACACATCTGCCTGTTGAGATGTATCAAACAAAGCAAATGCACTATGACTTTTAATGAAATAACAGACATATCCATGAAATTCAAAATTATAGCACGTTTCAAACCATTTTTTGAAAGGTACTGTTAGTTTGATTTGGAATTGTGCAGCCAAATGATTAAAAAATGGTTATAATTAATCACGAGGATAAAAAAACTTCATCTCATAAGTGTACTGTCGTTCAATCTAGGGATGTCACAAACCGTATAATTAGTTAACCAGTTAAATGTTAAGTTTAACCAATCAACTGATTAAACAGGGGACAGGCAGGGGGCTACTCCTTTAACCTGTTAACCATTCCCATTGCTAGTTTAATCTGTGCTGTGACAGTGCAACTTTAAATGTAGAATTACTGTTATTATTACATAACTGCACTCACTGTGAAACTTTAGAGCCTATAAGTTCAAAGCATGAAATGCTATACATTTATATGCCATAGTTGGCACATACATATCTTGTAATGTCAACTGTAACAGTGACATGTGAACACCTGTTCTCACTTTCAGGTAAATTTTAAAAAACGTATTTGTCTTAGCAGTTGGTTGCACAATAAGTAGGACTGAGCAGACTTGTTATGAGGTCAATTGAAAAATACTATTTATCTTTTTGACAATATGAATATTTTTAATTAAAAAATAATAAATGGAACACTGTAAAGTTTGTACTCTGTTGTAACTGAAATCATTATATTTGAAAATGTAGAAAACATCCACAAATATTTATAATGAATTTATATTAGTATTTACTTTTTGTTTAACAGTATGATTAAAACTGAGATTGAACTTTTTTTAACCAAGTTCATTTGATTTGTGTAAATCACATTCATTAACTGTGGTTAACTGACAGCCTTAAATTGCACTATCGCTTTTATTCTATAAAATAAATTGCTTCCTCAAAAAGATATATTAGGGGGAGAGAGGGAAAGAGAACATAAAAATAGAGCTCCGTTCTTCATTCCATTTTTCTTGCTCTGAAATTTTGTTTCTGACCATTTTCTAGATTGCTTATTTGTCTCTAACACACCTATATCAGTCAGATTTCTGCTACTGGCATGCTAGCATGCTTTTTTATGCCAATCACAGCAGTAGCAGCACAAACTCAAACCACAGCTCCGACTTTGATAAGGCAGAGCAAAGAGTTGCAAGTCAGGCAGCCACAGGAAATAGTCAGATTCACTCAGTGTAACATCTGAAATAGATTCTTAGTAATATATTTTCAGAGCAAGACAGAATAATTATTTGTTTGGGGGGTTTTCAGACTGGCTATTCTGAATATTTAGATTAAAATGCCAGTTCTGTTTTTAGTTATTATGTCCACAACGATGTGAGTATTTTGATTTAAAATGTTGTGTCTTTTGTTGCAGACAATTTAGAATACCAAATGGTTCAGTATGATACTCCTATTCCCCCTCTCCTCCCAAACACACTAATTCTAATCCTTTCTGATGCTCTTGCCATCTTCATACAGATTATTTAAAATGTTAGCTTAATTCAATATTAAATTGACAAAGTAAAAGTGACATTCAGGAAATACAAATATTAAGCTTCCAGAAGCATTATCTGATGTCCTGTGTGTTTTGTAGCACAAATTTATTACAGGATAGTGAATACCAGTAATATATTAAACTGAACACTTAATTAGATAGGAAAAAGGAATAGAAAATGCAACATAGTAAGTGAAAATAGCTCAGGGAACTTTAACTTTTAGCAATATTACTATTCTAGGAACTTTTACTGGATAATCTTAAATTTGCATGAACAACAAACAGCTTTTTGGGTTAGGGTACTCACTTGGGATGTGAGACCCATGTTCAATTCCCCCCCTCTGCCTCAGGTGAAGAAAGGATTTTGAATAGGCATCTCCCACCTCTATAGTCCAGTGGTTAGGGCACTCACCTTCAGTGGGGGACCTATGGGTCCAGTTCCCTTGCCCCAGTGCCTACTTAGCCGTGCTGTGTAGACATACCCTATTTTGGGATACTGAAGGTATCCCGAAATAGCTACCCTGCGTTTACACAAGCAGTCTGGTATTTTAAAATATTTTTCAAAATAATGGGCACACTATTTTGGCATCCCAGTAACCCTCATTCCACAAGGATTAAGGGATGTCTCGAAATAGCATATTTCAAAATTTGGCCCTGTGTAGATGCGCCCAATTAAAAAATAAGCTATAAGTATCTTATTCCGAGTTTAGACTGCTGTGTAGATGCACCCTTATTCACAGCTGAACAGCTTCTCACATTCTTGTGCAATGAGGAGTAACAGTTAATTTGAGGGAAGGGTTTTGGATCGGACTAGCATGTCTACATGCGGCAAGTTAAATCGGGCGACTGGCATTTTAAAATGGCTACTGGCCGTGAATATGCTAATCAAGCGCAGGATATTTAAATCCCGTGCTTCATTAGCAACTTCGGTATGCTTCATTTGCCTCCCTAGTCCGAACTAGGGCTAATGTAGACATACCCTGAATGAGTTTGGACACTTGTAGGGTCAGCAGCAATTAAGCAGGTGTTCTGCAAATCACAGTGGTGCCTAAGATTGGGACTTAGCCATCTAAAAACCTTTGTGGTTCTGGGCCAAAGGGAGTAAGCCTCTGCAGTCCCGTTTCTCCCTTGCCAGACCAGAGAACACCGCCAGTGGGGAGAAAGCAAACAGAAGGCTCGCTGGAGATAATTTTGCAAGCCAGATCAGAGTACAAGCATCAAATTACACTTGGTTAAGGCTGATGGCACTGAAACCAGCTGACTGTTTTTACTATCCTCCACATGACTAGATTGTAATGGTTTGAATACTTATATCATGGCTCTGAAAGTCCTTAATTGGCAGCCACTGCCAGCTTTCCTTTGGTGGAAACAGCTGTCTGCTGCCATAAGCCATCCCACTTAGGGTACATGTACATTGCACCCTTACCTTGAAATAAGTTACGCAATTTGTGTAGGGCCGCAAATTGCATAGCTTATTTCAAGGTAATTTCAAAACAAAGCACTATTCCTAAACATCCCTTAACCCTCATGAAATGAGGTTTACAGGGACATCAGAATAGTGAGCCTGTTATATTTCAAATAATGGGCACGCTGAGAAGACATGGAATAGCCACTTCAGGATACTTCTGGTATCCCAAAATAGCACCACATTGTAGACATAGCCTAACAGAGGAAACTAATGAGACCTGCCTCTGATGTCACCAACAAAGGAAGGGGTCTTTTCTACACAGGGAAGAAGAGAAGAAAATCTTGAAATCCCTTATCTCACAAACATGATACATCTAAAAAACAAAAACCCAGACTGCTCTTTCATACATCTTCATATTTGCATTCTTTTCAAAGAACAGATCAGGGCAATGGATTAGACAGGGCAATGAGTGAAAGAGGGTGATTTTCTCAGAGAAAAGTTTGCAAAAATTGACAAAAGGTAGTAGATAAAAACTGGTAGAAAAGAAGTAACTAAAAATGTTTCACCCATTTGCACATGCCTACCTCAATACATGAAACTGGCAGGTATAAAGGAAGCCATGAAATATTCTGCTTCTGAATTTTTAAAAAACAATTTAATAACAGATGGGAGTTATAAATGCTAACTGATATTAAAATAGAGTTTTATTTAGAATTAAAGATGATGTCTGTACCTAATTAACTCAATTTAAACAAGTTAATTTAGCATTCAATATCTGTCTTGAATCCAAATTAGGGGGTATGATTTTCATACACATAGCACTGGCCTAACCCTGCCTCCACTAAAGTCAATGGGAGTTTTTGCTGAGTGTTTCTGAAAATCTTGAATAGCACTTAGGCTGTGTCATCATGTTACCCAAGCACCTGTTCATGCCCCTTGCTAAAGGGATTGAGGAAGAACTGCCGGGATCTCTTGGTTTTGACATATACATTCTAGCTTACCAAAAAGTGTCATGTGGAGTGTCAAATGAAAGCTAGTATCACACTGGTCATTAATACTATTATGAAATGTATGCACACGTGTACGAAGTTATGTATCTATATTGAAAATGTGCTCTTAAAGTCTGTCTTGGAAGGTGAGCAGGGGTTGATCACCAGCAAAGATTAACAACAGGTTTCTTGTGAGACAAGCATACAGGTAAATCGAGCATGGTCTCATTTCCACCACGTGTCCAATCACTAGTTTAAACTAAATGAAAAGTTGTGGACACTTCAGAAAGAAACTAACAGGAAGTAAAAATAGCAGGTGAGCAAGAATGTGATCCGGTGCAATACTAAAGGCCTGCTTGAGTGTATTTGGGTGGACAGAAAATACTCCTGGAGGTGCACATCCTTCACTGAGGAAGTAAAAGGATAGCAGTTTTGCTTCATGAAAAAGGGAGCCTCCACCAGAGTTTGATGAAAACACTGAAGAAAACTCCGAGTGAAAAAATACTTCAGACAGGACGCTAACTCATTAGTTAAGTTTGTTTCCAATGTTCTTACAATCTCTTGAATCTCTTTTTTTAAGAAACTTATGTTTGCTGTCACTGTAAATATTACTAAGTGCTGTGGTATTAAAGTGCTGGTCCTGAGCTGAACCTCATAAACTGCTGCATACTGTTCCTTTGTTACCAGCAGGCCTATTCTGTGGTTTTTCATTGGATAAGGAGCTGGGAACTGCAGGGAAGATGCCTAGCATTTTGGGGCTGGTGTGCTTATTGCTACCTCTACAGAAAGAGTGAAGCCTTTGAAGACCTGAAATAGGAATCCAAATTCCCAGTTAACCTTACAGCAGCCCCCACTCACACTGTGCTGCGGCAGGCCTAACCAGGTTGGAGCAGCTCCCCCCCTGCTCTGCCCACACCATGGGCAGGGGCTGCTCCAGCTAGGTCAGGCCACCAGTTAACCAGTTGCTTTGTAAGCATGCCAGTAGGCTGATGTTTACCAGTTAACTGATTAATTCTTTACATCTCTAGCCTAAAAAACTGTGCTTGTGTTGCCAGAGGATGCTGGCTTTAGGGAGCTGAATCACAACAAGACAAGACTGCTTTACACTAAGGGCAGATAGTGGTAGGTACCTCATACTCTGGACCCCCCGGGATGGGGAAAGAGGGTATCACATCATGATTCTCCTTTTATTTAATCAGTGAAAATCTAAAGTAAACTTTCTTGAAATCAGAATTTACACCACCAGAAGTCTTGTGTCAATGAGTGTAGAATCAGGCTCTTTGGCTACGTCTAGACTGTCAACAGAGGGATGCAAATTAAGCACATCGAAATTGCTAATGAAGCCGGGATTTAAATATCCCACGCTTCATTAACATAAACATGGCCACTGCTTTTTTTCAAAACAGAGCTTTTTTGAAAAAAACAGCAGTCTAGACGCGGATCTGTCGAAAAATAAAGCCTTTTTCAAAAGATCCCTTATCCCTCATAAAATGAGGCTTACAGGATCTTTTGAAAAAGGCTTTATTTTTTCACAGATCTGTGTCTAGACTGCCATATTTTTTTTCGAAAAAGCTCCATTTCAGAAAAGCGGAGGCCATATTTATGCTAATGAAGCACGGGATATTTAAATCCCCGCTTCATTAGCAATTTTGACATGCCTAATCTACATCTCTCTGTCGACAGAGAGGTGTAGTCTAGACACAGCCTTTGATCCTACACTCACTCAAGAAATGTTACTGCTTGAGCTGGAGGAATTCTTCACATAAGATTCTGCAAATATTCACAGACATTTTAAAACAAATTCACTTATGATGTGTTCATGTCCTATACATCACCTATGCACAATCAAGGCCTGAAGAGTATATGTACTAAAAGGAATATTATCAAAAAGGGTATTTAATGTGAATATGGCAGAATAATCTGAGAAAGTGAATGTCAGATTTATACTCACCAGTATTTATGCCAGACACATTATTGTAGCCCCTGTCCAGCAAAGCACTTAAGACCATGCATTGCTTGAAGCACATGAGTAGTCCCATTGACTTCAGTGGAACTACTCATATGATTAACTTGAAGCATATGCTTAACTGCTTTGCTAAATCAGAGCCACTAGGATTTACATTCATCCAATGAGGGAAGAGAAACATCTTGGTGATCCATCTGTCCTATGAAAACAGCTCTAATTCTGAATAGGAGATACAATGAACTACTTGTAAACACTCTACAGAATTATTTTGCAGAAATCACTGGATGAAAAATTGCAAACAAAGAAAATCACAATCTGTACTAGCACACACAGAAGTAGAAACAACTGGTGAGAGTCCTCTTGCACTGCAACTACTGTACAGAGTAGTGGCAATAGGGATTCTCAGGCTGCATGCCCAGTACATAGGAGTACCAGATTGCAGTGTGTAAGAAGAAAGTGCCCAGATAAAGTCAAGGCTAGAATATATGACTTTGCACAGATCATCCACCACTTGTGCCAGGGAAGATGGCATGGTAGTATACAGGGAAGATGGCATGGTAGTATACATGCTATCTTAGCTATTACACTGTAGTAACTCTTAAGGAACAGGAATTGCTAACAGGGAGTTTGGAGAGGGAGTTCTCCAGGTGAAAGAGGAGTAAAAACGGGACCCTTGTGGTAAGTGGCTGTCTGGAGTGTGTGTTTGTGTGTGGGGGAGTTATTTGCTGTGTGCAGAGCTTGTGTTTATCTGTTTGGTTGGTTGGTTTGATTGTTTGATTGCTTGAAGGAGCTTCTAAAAGGTTTGAAATCTAGAAGCCTCTGTTAATTGGCTAAGCCTCAGTCAGGGGGAGGGGCTACCAGAGCTATATAAGCCTGTGACTCAGCGACCAGGGAGCTTGCGAACAGGAATTGCTAACAGGGAGTTTGGAGAGGGAGGTTAGAGGGGGAGGTTAGAGGGCACTAGTGACTTCTGGCCTTCTTTAAAACATAACTCTTATCGTAATCTATATTCCAGAGGTTTAAAAAGAATCCCAGTTTATACTTAAACTTGTTCATTAGAAAAATGGAGACAGAAGCCCAGCAGCAGAGTGGGGGCTATCCTGTTTATTGCGTCGAGTGTAACATGTATGATTACCTGCCCTGTGGGCGGGTGGCGTATGTGTGCACCCGTTGCAAGGAGCTCCTGACCCTCAGAGACCGAGTTCGGGCTTTGGAGGCCAGGGTGGCTGAACTGGAGGAGCTAAGGGAGGTAGAGAGATTTGTGGATGAGACTTTCTGGGACACTGTAGTACTGTCCCACCTCCAGTCTGAGAGCCCCAGTGCTCTTAAGGAGGATGAAAGTCTCAAGGGAACAGAGCATTCAATGGGAGCAGAGGGAAACCATCCCGTAGTTGGGACCCTCCTCCCAGAGGATGTTGCGGTATCCTCTCGCACTGAGGATACCTCTGAGGGGGAGGGAAAGCCAGTTCGGAAGAGGCAGGTGTTAGTAGTGGGTGATTCGATCGTTAGAAACATAGATAGTTGGGTTTGTGATGACCGGGAGAACCGTATGGTCACTTGCCTGCCTGGTGCGAAGGTTGCGGATCTCTCGAGGCATCTAGATAGACTTATGTGTAGTGCTGGGGAGGAGCCGGTGGTCGTGGTACATGTAGGTACCAATGACATAGGGAAGGGTAGGAGAGATGTCCTGGAGGCCAAATTTAGGCTGCTAGGAAAGAGACTGAAATCCAGGACCTCTATGGTGGCGTTCTCGGAAATGCTTCCGGTTCCACGCGCAGGGCCGGGTAGGCAGGCAGAGATTCAGAATCTCAATGCGTGGATGAGACGATGGTGTAGGGAAGAGGGGTTTGGATTTATTAGGAACTGGGGACACTTTTGGGAGAGGGGGAGCCTATACAGGAAGGATGGGCTCCACCTAAACCAGGGTGGAACCAGACTGCTGGCACTAAACATTAAAAAGGCCGTAGAGCAGTTTTTAAACTGAGAGATGGGGGAAAGCCGATTGGTGTGGAGATGCACGTAAATCGGAGGGAGACTACTCTTAGAGGAGAATCCATTGATAGAGATTCTCTAAGCTGTAGTCAGAAAGAGAGGAGGGGAGAGGGCAAACCATGGGCCAGAGCAGACAAACAACCGTGTACAAAGGAATCCAATGCATCAGGGAAGGGCAGACAAATAAGCAGTGGCAAATTTTTAAAGTGCTTCTACACAAATGCTAGGAGTCTGACTAATAAGATGGGTGAACTAGAGTACCTAGTATTAAATGAGGAGGTTGACATAATAGGCATCACTGAAACCTGGTGGAATGAGGAAAATCTGTGGGACACAATCATACCGGGATATAAAATATATCGAAAGGATAGAGCAGGCCGGGTGGGTGGCGGAGTGGCACTGTATGTGAAAGATAATGTAGAATCAAATGAAATAAAAATATTAAATGAATCAACATGTTCAATAGAATCGCTATGGATAGTAATTCCATGCTCCAAAAATAAGAAATTAGCAGTAGGGATATATTACCGACCACCTGACCAGGACAGGGATACTGACATTGAAATGCTGAGGGAGATTAGAGAGGCTACCAAAACAAAGAACTCTATAATAATGGGGGATTTTAATTACCCCCATATTGACTGGATACATGTCACCTCAGGAAGAGAAGCGGAGATAAAATTTCTCAATGGCTTAAATGACTGCTTCTTGGAGCAGCTAGTGCAGGAACCCACAAGGGGAGAGGCAATTCTCGATTTAGTCCTGAGTGGAGCGCAGGAACAGGTCCAGGAAATAACCGTTACAGGACCGCTTGGGAATAGTGACCATAATATAATAACATTCAACATTCCTGTGGTGGGAAGAACACCTCAGCAGACCAGCACCCTGGCATTTAATTTCAAAAAGGGGAATTACACAAAAATGAGGAGGTTAGTTAAACAGAAATTAAAAGGCACAGTGACTAGAGCCAAATCCCTGCAAGCTGCATGGAAACTTCTTAAAGACACCATAATAGAGGCCCAACTTAAATGTATACCCCAAATTAAAAAACATAGCAAGAGACCTAAAAAAGAGTCACCGTGGCTTAACCACCATGTAAAAGAAGCAGTGAGGGACAAAAAGGCATCTTTTAAGAAGTGGAAGTCCAATCCTAGTGAGATAAATAGAAAGGAACATAAACACTGTCAAATCAAGTGTAAAAATGTAATAAGAAAAGCAAAAAAAGATTTTGAGGAACAGCTAGCCAAAAACTCAAAAAGAAATAACAAAATGTTTTTTAAGTACATTAGAAGCAGGAAGCCTGCTAAAAAACCTGTGGGTCCCCTAGACGATCGAACTATAAAAGGCGCAATCAAGGACGATAAAGCCATTGCGGAGAAACTAAATGATTTCTTTGCTTCAGTCTTCACGGCTGAGGACGTTGGGGAGATTCCCAAATCTGCACCGTCCTTTGTGGGTAATGAATCTGAGGAACTGTCCCGGATTGAAGTGTCATTAGAGGAGGTTTTGGAACAAATAGAAAAACTTAATGTTAACAAATCTCCGGGACCGGATGGCATTAATCCAAGGGTTCTAAAAGAACTCAAATGGGAAATTGCTGAACTATTATCTGTGGTTTGTAACCTATCCCTTAAATCGGCTTCCGTACCTAATGACTGGAAGGTAGCCAACGTGACACCAATATTTAAAAAGGGCTCTAGAGGCGATCCGGGCAATTACAGACCGGTAAGTCTAACTTCAGTACCGGGCAAATTAGTCGAAACAATAGTAAAGAATAAAATTGTGAAGCATGTAGAAGAACATAATTTGTTGGACAAAAGTCAACATGGGTTTTGTAAAGGGAAATCCTGTCTTACTAATCTATTAGAGTTCTTTGAAGGGGTTAACAAACATGCGGACAAGGGGGATCCAGTAGATATAGTATACTTAGATTTCCAGAAAGCCTTTGACAAGGTCCCTCACCAAAGGCTCTTGTGTAAATTACATGGCCATGGGATAAGAGGGAAGGTCCTTTCTTGGATTGAGAACTGGTTAAAAGACAGGAAACAAAGGGTAGGAATAAATGGTAAATTTTCAGAGTGGAGAGGGGTAACTAGTGGTGTCCCCCAAGGGTCAGTCCTAGGACCAATCCTGTTCAACTTATTCATAAATGATCTGGAGAAAGGGGTAAGCAGTGAGGTGGTAAAGTTTGCGGATGATACCAAACTGTTTAGGATAGTCAAGACAGAAGCAGACTGTAAGGGACTCCAAGAAGATCTCACCAAACTGAGTGATTGGGCAACAAAATGGCAAATGAAATTTAATGTGGATAAGTGTAAAGTAATGCACATTGGGAAAAATAACCCCAACTATACGTACAGTATGATGGGGGCTAATTTGGCTACGACAAATCAGGAAAGAGATCTTGGAGTTATCGTGGACAGTTCTCTGAAAACTTCCACACAGTGTGCAGCGGCGGTCAAAAAGGCAAATAGGATGCTAGGTATTATTAAGAAAGGGATAGAAAATAAGACCCGGAATATCTTACTGCCCCTGTATAAAACTATGGTACGCCCACATCTTGAATACTGTGTACAGATGTGGTCTCCTCACCTCAAAAAAGATATTTTGGCCTTGGAAAGGGTTCAGAAAAGGGCAACTAAATTGATTAGGGGTTTGGAACGGGTCCCATATGAGGAGAGGTTAAAGCGACTGGGACTTTTCAGTTTAGAAAAGAGGAGACTGAGGGGGGATATGATAGAGGTACATAAAATCATGAGTGGTATGGAGAGGGCCGATAAAGAAAAGTTATTTATTAGTTCCCTAAATAGAAGAACTAGAGGACACCAAATGAAATTAATGGGTAGCAGGTTTAAAACTAATAAAAGAAAGTTCTTCTTCACACAGCGTGTAGTCAGCATGTGGAACTCCTTGCCAGAGGAGGCTGTGAAGGCTAGGACTATAACAGAGTTTAAAGAGAAGCTAGATAATTTCATGGAGGTTAGGTCCATAAAAGGCTATTAGCCAGGGGATAAAATGGTGTCCTTGGCCTCTGTTTGACAGAGGCTGGAGAGGGATGGCAGGAGACAAAGCGCTTGATCATTGTCTTCGGTCCACCCCCTCTGGGGCACCTGGTGCTGGCCACTGTCGGCAGACAGGATACTGGGCTAGATGGACCTTTGGTCTGACCCGGTACGGCCGTTCTTATGTAAGGACTAACTCCACAGCTGCTCTGTGCTAGTGGGAAGCTTTCATACTCCAAACCCCACACTTAGCAACCAGTCAAGCTTTTCAGGCTGCAGATGGGTTGACATTTTGTCTACGTCTAGACTGCAGCTACTTTTGGAAGAAGCTTTTCCAGAAGAGATCTTCCGGAAAAACTTCTTTAGAAAGAGTGTGTCTACACAGCAAAAGTACATCAAAAAAGCGATCTGCTTTTTCAAAAGATAGCGTCCACATTGATTGGATGCTATCTTGCATTTAAGTTGTGATTACTATGGACGGAGTGGCCACTAGGGCACCTGTGCTTTTTTCTGGGGGCCTCTTCTTTCGAAAAAAAACCCTCTTCCCCATCCACACACGTCTTTTTCCGAAAGAGCTCTCAGAAACCCCCTGCGTTTTCGACTTTCTGTCAAAAGAACACAATTGCAATGTCGATGTAAGTATAGATTTTCCCTTTGGGGCCATTACAGCAACTAGTAGATATCTTGAAAAGGGTATGTTGCTGACCACCATCTATGGGCAAAGCAAAAAAGACTGCTTTACTTAGTGGAATGAGGGCCTCCAGAACTAAGGGAGCTGTAATGGTTAGTCTTAAAATACAAACAGCAACCGAAACAACCAGCAAAGAAGCAATGCTCAGCTTTAGTTAACAATATATGTGTCAAATTCGATTCTACGCTCAGAGCTTCATCAGTGCAACTGAGAACAGAACTGATCTTATGGGGAAATATTTAAAATAGAAATACTTTACTATCTTAAATATTAAAGGTGTCTTTGGGGAACAGTGAGCAAGAAGCCTGTATTTGAGATTATTCAAGTTAAAGGGGGACAGGATGAGAAGAGATAGAATAAGAGAAACAACAATTTTTCCCATTTAAAAAAAAGTTAATTTTGAAGGAATGAATGGGTAAAAACACACTAGATTGTATTTTATAATGGATATGACAGGGAGACAAGGTTACCTACTTTTCAACTGGCATTATTCAATTCAGAGAATATATATACATTTAAAAATAATTACACAAGAAAAGATTGCTACATTAAAAAAATGAAGATAATGTTGGAAATATTAAAAATAAGGTATGTATAAAAGGCAGTGATGCAAAAAGCAACAACAGATGAGAAAAATCAGAATATAAAGGAGGAAAATCAAAACTGCAGACAGAAGAGTAAAAAGAAAATGATATCACATTGGAAGGAATAATAAAATAGCTTAAGTGTGTCAAGGGAAAAAAGGTGATAAAAGGAAGAACATGGTAGGTCCAATTAAGAATGAAAAAGGACAGAACCTGGGAGAATAGCAGAAGAGCTAAATAAAGATGTTGCGGGTGTATTTATGACAGGAGAAAGCACTCAAGGACATACTGATGAGAGAAAGTGTGTAGCAGGCTTCGTGAGTCAGGATATCTTCCAGATTATCGCATCAAGTAGATTCAAGAGCAGTCTGGGATATTTAACTTGTAATCGCCTGGACAGAATGATATCCATACCAGAAACCCTCCAAAATTAAATTAATATTTCTCCATATAGAAATGGTATTTGAGTCTGGAAGAAGGTAAAGGAGATAAAGAAGGCAATAGTTAAAAAAATCTGTAAACCTGACTTCTGCTTCAAGAAGTCCCATTTTCCCCCCTGGATTAATGTCTCCATTGCAAATCAAAAGAATGATTAGATGAACCTATAGGTTTCCAGTGGGTTTTCCTATCATGATTACACTAGACTTTTAGGGGAACAGTCGGTAAAGAAAGTTGAATTCCTGGGAAAATGCAGTATGACTTGTGGTTATAAAAATGCTACAGGATGTCATTTGGATTGTGCTAGTTTGGGTGTTAAGGGCTTTATTACATTTTTAAATGGGGCTTTATTACATTTTTAGAAGGATGGGTGTTGTGTCCTTTTGTTTGGCACAGATTAAAAGACTTCCTTTTAACAGCCACTTGATCTGCACACCATTCACACTGATCATGGATCCAGTATGAGAATACTGCTCTGCTATCCATATTGCCTTTTTATTACTGTTGTATCAAAACACACACCTAAGGCTCTCCTAATTCTGGACCATATGAAATAATATTGTCTTAAGATATATATCCTAGAGACCTTACAGCCTTTTCCCCACAGCATCTGTATTTCATTTAAAAACAGAGTTGGAACCATCTAATACTTTCATTAATTAATAATAAATTATTTAAGTGGTATCTTTGAGACCTATTATCTAATACAGCTTGTGTTGCATTTCTACTGCAAGCCATCTGTGTATTGTACTTTGGCAGGAATATGCAATAAGCTACAGGTGGGAATACATTTCTGTGGAGTGCATGAAATAGCTACAGAAAACATGTCTATTTTGCAAGGAATTTTGGTGACTGTGAACCCTCAGTAACAGACAGGCAGAGCAATCCCTTGGTCTCCAAGCAGAAGTGCTAGAATCTCAATAAGGATAGCATATCCAACACAGTCCAGTGAGAGAAAAAATGGAATTTCTTTTACCTATATGTCCCTTTGTTGCCTTTACAGATTACTTGACGTCAGTGTAGCAAAGCAAATAAAACTAAAAAAAAGGATACATGCATTATACATATCCAAGAGCACACCAAGTTTAGTTAAATTTTCATTTAAAAAAAATGTATGCATGGCAGTATTCTTTCCTACCCTCAGGCTACAGCATTCCTGTTTTTAAAACACTTATGGCAGTGGGTAAGTTGGAAGAATCACAAAAATTGAGCTGTTACATATGAGTTCCAAGTGACTAAAACTCGAAACAGTCAGTTTTTGAATGAGGGGAGAGGGAATGTAGCCCTTGTGGTAGCAGAGAACGGCTTAGAAACATGAAAACTAAAGCCTCACATACCAGAAGGCACAAAAAGATCAATTTTTTTATTATTTTATTTTACATGTCAATCTTCTTGGGCCTGACTTATGAACTCTCAACATTGTGGCTCTTTTATATGACTTTCGGACACAACTCCACATCTTTAACTTTCTCAGGTCACTTCCACATTCTCAGTTCCAGTTTCCATTTATTTCCACTGTCCTCCTCAGCCGATGTGATCACAAGAACTCAAAAGCACTAGAGACCAGTTGCCAAAATGCAAGCACACAGAGGGTATGTCTACACTACAGCATTATTTTGAAATATCTTATTTCAAAATAGTTAATTCGAAATAAGTTATTTCGAAATACTGCGTCCACACTGATTGGACACTGAATCGCATTTAAGGGCAACTGAAACCGGTTCCAGCAGGGCATCAGGTCAGGAGTTACTTTGTGTGGCTGCTGCCTGAGGCTGAGGCTTGTGCTTAAAAGGACCCCCCTGGACATCCGGTTCTCAGCGTTCCCTGCTTGCTTGCCTACCTCACTGAGGGACAGCAAAGCATTTTTGTCTCTGCCTGCTCTGGTTGCCCTGACTCGGGACAACACAGCACTCAGCGCCATGCAGCCGGAGCTGCCCTTGGGCACTCTGGTGCTCATTTTGGACGTGTTGCTGCAAGCCTGGCTGCACTTTCTGCAGGCTGCCTCACAGCATCTGCTGCAGCCCAACCCCCACACCGTCCTCCAAACCCTCCTGGGGGACAGGGAGGAGCAGATGCAGCAGCGGGGCATGCTGGTGTCCGGACACCAGCAGCGACTGATGGGACCGCATCATCCTGGAGTGCTGGGGAGACCAAAAATGGACCCAGAACTTTAGGATGAAGAAGGACACCTTTCTCGAGCTCTGTGAGTGGCTTGCCCCCGCTCTGCAGTGACAGGACATGCACATGAGGCCCCGCCTTTCCCCTCCACAAGCGTGTGGCCATCGCCCTATGGAAGCTCTCCATGCCGGTTAGCTACCAATATTTGGCGAACCAGTTCGGCATGGGGAGTTCCACCTTTGGAGCAGTGCTCATGCGGATATGGCAGTCTCTGGCCACTGTGCTGGGGGGGGGGGGGCAAGGAGGTGATAGGCTGCCCCAGGGTAAAGGGGGGGGGAAGCGGTGCAAGTCCCCTCCATGGGAGGGTTTGGTCTGTCCCACCTGGACTATGGACTGCCCGCGGTGGCCAGGATTGTAGCGGGGGCTGCTCCTGGGAGTGGGGGTGCAGGGCAGTGGCGGGGAAGGAGCACTCGCAGCCACCCTGACACCCCAGTGACTCTTGGTGGTTTTGTGTGTCCCTCTGCAGGTGGTCAAGGCCATCAACAGAGTGCTGCTCCACAGAGTCATCCGCCTCACCGATGTGGACGCAGTGATAGAGGATTTGGCACCCTGGGCTTCCCCAACTGTGGTGGGGCAATCAATGGGACGCACATCCCCATCCGTGCCCCGGACTACCAGGCCTCCCTCTACATCAACCAGAAGGGATACTTCTCGGTCATCCTACAGGCTGTGTCTGACCACCAGGGCCAGTTCGTGGACATCAACATGAGCTGGTTCAGCAAAGCACACGACGCGTGGGTTTACCGTAACTCCTCCGTGTGCCAAAGGCTGCATTCCGGGACTTTCTTCCCCGACCGCCACATCAGGGTCGGGGACGTGGACATGCCTGTGTGCCTGGTGGAGGATGCGGCCTATCCCCTACAACGCTGGCTGATGAAGCCCTACATGGGACACCTCAACCCCTTCCAACAGGCCTTTAATGCCAAGCTTGGCAGGGCCCGCATTGTGATAGAGGAGGCATTCAGCCGGTTGAAGGCCTGTTTTCAATGCCTCCTCATCTGCCTAGACCTATCCAAGTGGAATATTCCACACGTGGTGGCAGCGTGTTGTGTGCTGCATAATTTGTGCGAGAGGAAGGGGGAGGATTTCCTGCCAGAATGGATGGCAGAGGCCGACCACTTGGCTGGCCTGTACACGCAGCCCCACATGGCTGCCAGCCGGGAGGCCCATCAGGGGGGCTGTCCATATCCGGGAGGCCCTGCAGGAGAGCTTCCACTGGAGGAGGACTAAAGTCTCTCTGGTGTGCCCCACGGGGGGCTTGTGCCTCATTTCACCCTCACATCCTTTCACTGACCCCTCCCTATCTCCCTTCCCATTAAATAAAGACACATGTGTTGACAAAAACAAACTCTGTTTATTGAACATAACTGGGGTGTGGGGGGAATGAGGGCGGGAGAGGGGAGGAAGAAACCTGGGAGGAGGGAGCTGGAAGGGGGAGTCGAGGGGAGGAAGGGGGAGGAGAAGCTCAGGGCTGGGGGTCTTGCTGGTCCACCTGTCTCACAGTACTGCGGGGGTGGGGGCCTCGGTGTCCCCGGGGGGGGAGCGGGTATGGAGGGTGGGGTGGGTGGGGGGGAGGAAGAAGCAGGAAGGGGAGCAGGAGTGGGAGGAGGAGCGGTAGCTGAGGAAGCACCTGGGGCTGGAGCAGCAGAAGGCAGCAGTCTCTGCACCAGGGTCTGCAGGTGGTTGGAGATGGCACGGCCCTGGGCAAGTAGCTCCCTCCAGCTCTCCCACCGCAGCTGCAGGTCTTCATGCACCCAGTGGTTGAGGGTGTGGTGCTGGCCTCGCAGGATCCCCAGGTACCTGCCGCTAGTACTCCTCCTGGTTACGGTCAGCCTGTTGGCTCGGGTGCAGGAGGCTGTCCTGGGCAGGGTGGTGCACTCTGCACTCGCAGCTGCTGCAGCTATGGAGAAACAAGAGAAGTAGTCAGTTCTCCCTGGGGACACAGTGCGTGAAGCACAGCCCCCCTCTGCACAGCGAGGACGGCAGGTCTCCGCACCATCAGAGCTGATGTGCTTGCACACAGGCCATGTTCGGCATGTCCTGCTATCCCTGCGAGTGTGAGCTGGCTCAGGACTGTACCTATGCCCCTGTGCTATATCTAGTGTGGGGGTGGGAGGGAGGGGAGATATGCCCTTCCTCTGTGTAGCGGGGGCTCGTGGAGGGAGGGCATCGTGCAGTGTCCCTCCCCAGGGTCAGGAGCATGTCATGTACCTTCATACATGCACGCATAGCACGTGTGGCCAGGGTGGCACGGCACATGCACAGGTTGCTGCTTGCTCCGTGGTCAGCAAGGCCCACATGTGTGGTCCCTGGTCTCCCTCTCCCCCACCCCGACCCCGCATAAGGGGACAGTGATGGCACTCACATGTCAAGGACTTCCTGGCCTCGGATGACACCGGTGACAGGCTTGCTGGTACGGCTCGGGGATCCTGGGTCCGGGGCACTCTCCCTCCAGGCTCCTGCGGCTCCTGGCCATCCTCCTCCTCCTCCATGTCATGGACAGGGACCTCTGCCCCAGGGTCAATGACCACCTGGGGGAGCACGGACCATCTGACCCCCCAGGATGCGGTCCAAGGCATCATAATAGGGGCAGGAGTCCGGGTCAGCCCCTGGTTGGGAGCTGCCCCCTGAGGCCTTGGCATAGGCCTGCCACAGCTTTTATTTTCATGCGCATCTGCTCCTGGGTGTGCATGTGGCCTTTGGTGGGCAGGCTGTCAGCCATCCGCCTGTAGACAGCCACGTTCCTGCATCTAGTGCGGAAATCATGGATATTGGAGGCCTCCCCCCAAACCTCAATCAGGTCCTCCCAAACCACAATCTCCGCACTAGACCAGGAAGTCACCTGCCTTTTGCGGCCCCTGGCAGGCTTCTGGGAGGTGCCAGCCTGCTCATGGGGAGCGGTGGGGAGCTGGGTGCCATTGGGTTGCTGGCTCATGCTGGGCCAGGTGCACGGACTGCTGACTCTGTGCTGGCAGGCTTGCAGCTGGCACAGGCACTGTGGCCAGAGTCTACCCCTTTAACGGTGGGGGCGGGGAGCAGAAGAGTTTTCCTGGTTGTGCCCAGAGTGTCCACCAGGGCACCCTGGGAAGGGCTGGAGGCCCCCTATTTCAAAATAAGTGTCTACACAGCGCTTATTTCTATTTAGCTATTTCGAATTTGGCATTATTCCTCGTGGAATGAGGTTTATGAAATTCAAAATAAGCGCTTCACTATTTTGATTTAATTTCAAAATAGCGGTTTGGCTGTGTAGACACTGGTAAAGTTATTTTGAAATAACGGCTGTTATTTCAAAATAACTTTGCTGTGTCGACATACCCAGAGAGTTTTGCGGATAGTCAGCTCACAACCTGCCTCATCCCAGGGATAAGGTAGCCAGGGATAAGGTACATTTAGGTTTTATAGACAAGATAAGTAGTGATTAAAGCTGAAACCAAGGGCTCACAGACCCTAGGCCTGTATCCTAGCTAGTTTAGGCAAATGGATCAAGGCCTAAGGAGGCCTCAATAGGCTGAAAAATGACTAACCAGGCAGTGACCTAGAGTCACCAGATAAAGTGTTGCAGTAATCAGATTTGCTATACGCTGATATATTATGAAACAAGAAAACCCAGGATAGTTGTTGATATCAGATACTAGAATTTTGCACATAGCCTAAGCAAATGGTACAAGCAAAACTCACAAATATTTAACACAGGATCGTTATGACAACTAACTGATGGAAATGCTAATGAGTGAGAGCTAACTAACAAATGCATCTAAAGGACACAGGAACCCCAATATTAATGTAGTCTGGTAGCACAGATAAGGAGAAGAATCTGAACTTATGAATATATGTAGAATAAACAGTATTTGTACAACCCATTTTAAAAGCTGATTTCTGACCTGTGTGCTTTGGGTCATCTCAGATGACCACATGCTGATCAATCTTTTCCACTCCTGCGCCTAATGGTACAGTAGTTGAAGTTACCATCACTCCAGCCAAGGAGTATTAAATGTAGCTTTCCTCTAGAGTTCCTTTCACTGGCAGTTGAAGTGAAAGCTAACAAAGCAAGCTATTCTCTTTAAAAAATAGTGAACTGTGCTTGTGATAATTCCAGCTCCTTTGGAATCAGAGGGGAAGGGTCACTGAGTTTGGTCTTAATAACGAATACATTGTCAATTGAACCACTCAGCTAGCCCCCTTGTTTTATTCCTTTTCTCTTCCTCCACTGTGCTTGTTTGTCCTTAGGCCAGATCTACACTACATACTTATAATCGGTATAAGTACATTGCTCAGGGATTCAAAAAATCTACACCCTATGAGCAATATAGTTATGCCACCTACCCCCAGGGTAGACAGCACTATTTTGGTGGGAGAGCTTCTCCAGCTAACATAGCTATAGCCTCTCACCGAGGTGAGGTTCTCCTATCAGCATAGGAGCATCTTCACTTAAGTGCTACGAAATAGGAAAATCAGAGTGAATACCCTAAATTTGGAGAGCAGGTGTTAAATAAAGATTGTGGGCTAGATTATGTTTTACATACATTAGATGGGGCAGAATCAGCAGCAGCTGGAGTCTAAGGTTATAACTAATGTCATCACTTAATTTCCATGCTCACTCAACAGGTAGCAGCAGGTACCCCATCCACCAGACATTACATATAGACCTATCCCTATCCACCAGACATTGCATTCTTTGGCCTGCACAAAGGAGGGGAAATTATTTGCACCTTTTTTGCACACTTTGCCGGAGCTGAGCAGAATCCAGTCCTGTATGAGCAAATATTTTAGCTCTCAAGACTAAAAGGAAATGTAAAATAAGATTTTCCCTTTGGTGGGAAAAGTAAATTAAACTCCCATAATACACAAGTGCTAATGAACTGCTGCCTATTGTGAAAAAAAAAATCAATATAACTGCAATAAAGAAGAAAGAAAAAAGGAGGATTTGGCAACATGGCAGTTCTCTCTCTGCCAGCATCCACCAATGGCATTTATTTTACCTTTAGTTTTTATTAAAACTACTACAAAGTCCTTTTGAAATTTAAGACTGTAACTCTTTTATGTATGTATGTTTGCCTGCTTTAATCTGGTAAATAAAAATATTTCTTTTTCTTAGAAATCTTTAGTTTATTATAGAATTGATAACAAGAGTTGTTTTTGCTGTAAGATCTAAATTGTAGTTGATCTGGGGTAAATGACTGGTGTTTCGGGACTGGAAGTGACTTAGCATTATTGTGATTTTTGGTGTAAGGGACTACCTATTACCAAGGCAAACTTGCCTAGGAAGCAAGATAGGGGCTCTCTGTGACTTTATGTTAAGGTCATGAGAGGGTTTGTTGAATTCACACTTGATATCTGGTTGGTGAAATCTAAGAATAGAATTCATATGCACTTTAGGGTTTGTGCCCTGAAGTTTATACTTATACTTGTTTGCTACTAAAAACCAGTTTTACTTTCTTTCTGAGTATTAATTCTGTCTCTGCCACTAACTTCCTTTAAGATCTGATTCTCCATTGTTTTACAGCATGTATAGTCATTTTGCATTTGTGCAAAGGACATACAAAGAATTCTGTATGATTTGGTAGGGAGTGCATCAACTCTGCACAGGTGTAATTGACTATACAAGGTTTAAGGCAGTGGAGAATCAGGATCTGTTTCTATAATATTTTCATATGTCACAGGGCTCTTCTAAGAATCAGTTAGTATTATAAAGTGTTTTGCTAATATTTATAATTCAATAAGCCTTACAACTATATAAGTAAAGAAAACCAGAGGCCTGTAGTCAGCATTGTGCTACACCAGCTTTTCAATCATGTAATTCCATTGAAATCAGTACGGTTGTACTGGTGTGATTTGGTGGTGAATAAGGATCCCAATAAATTATTTAAAAACAAAAATACTGATATGATAAAATGTTCATATTATGGGCAGGAGAATGATATATAGAGATACTGGGGAATAATGTTTGAAGACAAGTTTAGAACCATCCCTCCACCTTTCTCCCACAAATGTACAAATGCCAATGACATTTCAAAATCTTGTAGAATTCCACTTAATCACACATTTACCTAGGCTGAAAATCAATGTTATTTAATACTTCTAAACTACTAGTTCAAATTCATTCCTGGAATAATGGAGTAAGACCTGAGATTAATGTAACCTAGAGTGTTTATCCCAAGTGTCAGTCATGTTTCCTATCTCATCTCTGTAAGTCAAATAACACTCAAGTCTTTGCTTCTTTTCAGAACTCCAGAGACACGCTTTTTTTCAGATTACTTGGCTGATGCAGAGACACAATATCACCCTCATCACAGCATAACTATATTTAGATTCCCAGCTGTATCAATGGCTTTCGAAATCCATATGGCAGGATTCTGCCACTTGTTTAAATTCGGTCACTTTCCTCTTCAGTAGTGCTGTACACAGCAGTGTTTCTTTTGAGAACAAAGAAATAGAGGGAGAAAGATTTAAAGGACAATGAGACCACTTTATTTTTTTTTTTTTTTGGTCAAAGGCAGTTTAGTAAAACATGCTACCAGAAAAGAGATACAGACAGAAAAGATGGCTGAGTATTTGTAAATAGCAAGAGGACAGTAACATATATAAAAAACAAAATTATGTTGACTTGTTTTATATATTACCTAATGTATTTTGCGTAGGAATACATAACAAAAAAAGAGATTCAGAATCAATAATTGCTTTGAAATACCTGTACATAAGCAAGCTCACTGGAAAAATTTTCTATAAATTAATCAATAGTAACTTTCCAAGTCATTAAATCTTCTGTTCCCAACAACACTGAATTCAAACAAAACTTATTGGCCAAAAACAGACTTTGACCCAGGACCAAATCAGTTTTCATTTTTCCATGCTATTGTAATCATCTAGCAATTTTTATGATTGCAAACACTCTAAAATAATTTACTTACTCCTTAAATATTCTATCCATTCCATGGGATCAGAGGATTTCAAGCTATTCTATCTGATCATTTAATATATTAAATAAAAATTATATCATGCAAATAAATAGCAGCATTCATTCAAAATTCTCCAAGATTTTTACAAAGGTGGTAAAATTATCCCAATTTCATAAATGGAGAAAATAAGCTAGTGAAGTGACACATACCAAATTACATAATATGTCAGTAATAGATCGAGGGACAAAACAAAATTTCAATATACAGCATATACAGGTAATTCCAACCCCTCCCTCCCCCAACCAACCTTACAATATCTGGAAAATTTGGAATACTAGAACTGTGTTCAATCTACTAAACCACCACTAACATCTTTTCATTAAATTTATGCTGTGTACATGCTTCTGTTTTTCGGTCAGATTTTGTTTACATTAAGCTTTATTTGGAAATACCCTATTGTTGCTAAACTGCTAGTACACAGTTTCAAAGGTGGTATTAACAATGAGAGCAATAAGATAAAAAGGACAGAGTATTTAACCACACAAGTCCAAATTAAAATATAGACACCACAGGCCTCTCCCGAAGGCACTGGGCCTTGGATTTGTGCAATAACAGCATTTCAACTTTTATTTTAAAAAAATGAAGTTTCTTGCCCTCATGGTTGTGAAGAAAGGCTTAGAAATGTGACCTGGGTGTAACCAATGGAGTAATATCAACCAGAGCCCTCAAGGAACCTGAAATAATAACCCTAATATGGCCTAATCCTTCTAAGATCCATTTGTAACTCCAAGATCCATTACTCTGAAGATAACACAAATAACAGCTCCACAGAGGACTGTGTAGGGAGCAGTGGACTTAGTTTACCCATCCAGGAAGATATAATCTAGCCATTAGGATGAGTATGGGGTGGGGAGGCATTTGCTGCCACATCCAAAGGATAAGGCTCCCATCCTATCACCACATTTTCCACAATGGGAGAAGGGGCCATGCCACTTCTTAATGGAAAAAAGGTCCCATGCCTCTGCTTCACCGATTGAAAAGGAAGGCCCCTCTGACACTAACCTAAACAGGGACCCAGACATATTGATGGTCTTGAAAGATGGAACCAATGAGTTCTGTGTCAAGGCACCAGATTGCCTTCATCCATTCCTGATATGACTTTATTATCTGGACTTGCACTGAGCAGCTGTAGATGACCCAGTGGTAAAGATATCAGCACCTTATCTACAATGGCACTTTCACTGTTGCTACCACAAAGAAAGCTACAGTGGGATATTTCCCCACAAGAATTTAGCATAGCACAGGGTCAGCGTAGATTCTGAAATTCACTTTGCATGTAAAGCTATATAATATCTTTTAATGGGACAATATCTCAGGTAGTCTGAACTGCATAGCTCTACTGACTTCAGAAGCATTATAAACAATTTACACCAGCTAATGATCTGTTCCAGCATCTTTTCTAGTTGACTTCTCGATTACATTCACATCATACTTCAGTTGCTGCAAGCAATACGTTCAGTTTTAGTTTATCTTCATGAGAAGATTTTAATAGTAAAAATTCTTGATGAATTACTTTAGCAATCATTTTAGCAGTGTGGTAAAGGCAAGAAAATTGTGTGCTATCTTTTTGATAAGCCACCTAATTTAGAGTCTGTCATCTAAAAAGATAAATTCAGTTTATCAAATAGTCTTGGGTCAAATGTAAATTTAATTCTAATCTACCCTGTAGAAAGCATGATTTTGAAGATGATATCTTTGAAAGATGCCTTTTAAATATCTGCATCCTTCAGTATTTTATGCTCTATTTTCTGCTTCAACAAACAAGATGTGATCTCAATTTCTACAGGTAAACCTAAACCAAAATGCTTCAGATTCAGACTGGCAAAATAAACAAACAGACAAAATATTTGACTCTTCATCAAATGGGAGAGGCAGCTAGGTGTCGTGACTGGAATACAGCTAGCATGACTACCATATTGAAAAAAGAATATTCCAGAAAAATATAGACAAATAAAAACTTTCCATATCAGAGTATTCCAACTTGCTACGGACAAACATAAGAAAGTGCACTAGTGGTGGCCAATTATTTATAAAGGTAAATCAAGCTCCGAGTTAAAGACTTTGAAGGAAGTGATGAGGAGGAACAGTGGTGAAGAACTCGATACAGAGTCAATTTTTCAAAGAAGCTAAATGATTTAGGAAATTAAATCCACTTAAAAACCATGATATGTAATGCGTATCAATAGGACTTAGGCACTTTTAAAAATGGTACTTAGGAATCTAAATCATTTACACATTCTTAAAAAATCTTACCCTCACAAGGAAGTAGAGAAACATTCAAGCACAGGTCTACACTATAGAGCTATACCAGTATAATTACATGAAAAATCTACACTCCTGAGTGATGTAGTTACACTGACCTAACTCTCCCTCCCACCCTCACGAAGACAGTGCTATGTCAACAGGAGAGTTTCTCCCATTGACCCAGTTACCACCTTTCAGAGTGGTCTATTCTATGTAGCTGATTTGTTAGTTTGTAATATGTTTTTACCTTGTTTCATTGTATCCCTCTGTTTTAAAAAGATCATGCCTATTCACTTTCAGAATATGATCTGAAGAAGTGGCTCTGCCCCACGAAAGCTCATCACCTAATAAACTATTTTGTTAGTCTTTAAAGTGCTACATGACTGCTTTTTTGTTTTACATCAACAGGAGAAACTCACCCATAGGCCTAGTTGCATCTTCACTAAAGCATTACATCTGTGCAGCTATGACGCTGTAGCACTGTATGGGAAGACAAGCCTCAAGCTGGATAACAAAGGCTCTCACTTCAAGTATGGCACATCTACAATTCTCACAATAGCTTGCATTGCAAATCCTGAGAAGTGCTGTACTGTCAGCACTCTTTTAAACTTGCTGATCAGCCACACACTCAAGGACAACTTTTGAAGATTTCAAAGCTTTGTTTCCATATTAAAATTCTTACATAAACTCAGGCAAAATGCAAATAGGCATTCCATAAGTAAAAACAGAAACAAAGCTTCTAAAGCTATTATAAAATGAGACAGTACAAAACCTTAGTGTTCATCCTACTGGTCATCAGCAATTGACATGACTGTATAGGAGCACTGTAATATATGAGAAAGAGAAAAGGAAATTAAAGAGACGTGAAGATGCGGTTAGATCAGAAGGTACGGAAAAGCAGGTCTCACTGATTTGTTTCAGAAAGTAACACACACAAAGGACAGAACTATGTAGCACTTTAAAGACTAACAGGATGGTTTATAGGTGATCTGAGGAAGTGGGTCTGGCCCACGAAAGCTCATCACCTATAAACCATCTTGTTAGTCTTTAAAGTGCTACATAGTTCTGTCTTTTGTTTCAGCTACACCAGACTAACACGGCTGCATCTCTAATCACGCACAAAGGGTGTGTCTAGACTACAGGGATTTTTCCAAAAAAGTGGCCTTTTTTCGAAAAATCTGTACCTGTGTCTAGACTGCTGCCGCGTTCTTTCAAAAGTAAATCAAAAGAACGCGGCAGTTTTTTTGATCGCGGAAAATCTCGTTTTCTATGAATAACGCCTTTTTTCGAAAATGCTCTTTTGAAAAAAGGTGCTATGTAATGCAAACTGTGCTTTTCCGAAAGAGAGCATCCAGACTGCCTGGGTGCTCTCTTTCAAAAAAGCGGCTTGCTTTTTTGAAAGTACTGGTTGTAGTCTAGACGCTCTTTTTCGAAAGAGGCTTTTTCGAAAGATACTTTTGAAAAAGCCTCTTTTAAAAGAGGCTTGCAGTCTAGACGTAGCCAAACAAAGAAGAGGAGGGAAATGTTCCTTAAGAAAAGAGTTGAAGGCTTTTAAAAACCAAAGTTGTAACTAAAAAAACTCTAGAATTTATTACACTCATATATATCCTTTGAATTTTACTCCTTCCCTGTTATAAGTAATTGTATTTGTCCAACAAAAAACAACATTCATAATTACAAGTTAAGGAACTTTCTAGTAAAACTGCAAAATTTCTGCTTGAACAAGGAAGGATCTGAATTTCTATAGGTAAACCGAAAACCCAAGATGCTTTAGATTCAGACTGGCAAAATAAATGAACAGACAAAATATTTGACTCTTCTCTCAAAACAGAAGAGACAGCTATGGAAGTTTAAAGGGGCTGGAAGTCCATTCTATCCATCATTAGCCGTCATATCATATATAATTAATGGAAAGAGGATTCCAACTATTTTACTGCCTGCTTGACATTGGTATTAATAAACTACAATTCAACATCAGAGATCAGAACATAGTATTTTTAAACAGGTTAATTATGCATATTTCAAAATAGAATGTTGTTCTTCTACTGCATACCTCATGGTAACTGGCCATAAATCAGTGTAATTTATTGTTTAACAAAATTATCTTGCTGCACTTTGAACAGTCTTCTGTGCTATCTAATGTATTATATTTAATAAGATTCTGAACACAATTCAGCATTAGCAGAAGAGGGTGCAAATCTCATTTGTGACAGTAGGACTGTATCATTTACATCAAGCACACAATTAGATTCTTTATGTTTTGAACAAGTATGAAAGTTGCTGTACATATTCCATTTTCAGAAAAATTAATGTAGTCATTAAGGAACATATAATTTAAAGCCTGACTGGGTTATTTTATAATGGTAATTATACAACTCATAACCCAAGAGAAAGGGTTTAGAACAAAAGAAACTTGCTTTTTATGGGTTGGAGATAGCATAATGAGTGGGATAGGACAATGCTTCATAGAATTGGTGGGTACCATCTGCTTGACCACAGCTGACAGCATCTGCCCTTTGGTAGTGAAGGTAGAATACCAAGTGAGACTCATTAATAAATGTGGGACCCTCTCATAGTGTTGCCAACCCTCCAGGACTACCCTTATGTCTCCAGGAATTAAAAATTAATCTTTCATTAAAGATCATGTAATGTGATGAAACCTCCATGAATATATCCAACTAAAATTGGCAACCGTAGTCCACAGGTAACCCAAGTAATCAAAAGTACATTCTTCCTTCCCCAGCTGACAAGACCTCTACTCCTTTTAACAGATGCTTTATTAAGGTATGTGATATATTTAGAAATATAAACAATAGCAAACTGGATCAGACTAGTAGTCCATCTAGTCTGGTGGCCTATGTGTGAGGATGTGAAAAGTCCTATGGTAGACAATTATGGAATAACCTGCTCAAGAATTAGTTTGGTGGATTACTGTAATGTCATGATTTCTCTTGAGCACTAATCACTGTCTTTTAGGATAATCCAGAATTCCCAATGTGGAAAATGGGGTAGGGGAACCTCCTAAGCCCTTTTTATACATCAAAGACCAAAAAAGGGAAGAGGAGGACCCAAGCCCAGTTTATTTCCCATGGCACATTAGCCTTAAGGACAGACTACGTGACATCCATGAAGAGGTCATTTCACATTTTTTTTTTGCCATACCTGTGTAAGTCAAGACCTCCACAACACTCTCTCCTTCCAACAGTTACATGCTCACTGATGCCAAAGGCACTGTGTGTGTGCTTGAAATTAAACATGTGTACTAGTCTTTGCAGGACAGTGTCATTAGCTCTTATGTGAACTATAAACTATACACACTAGCAAAAAGAGTAGTTACTGCCACTGCAGAGTTGTGAAGAGCTTGATCCTGCCCCATGAAAGTTAATGTGAATGTTTCTATTAATTTGAATAGGCCACATGGTCAGGCTCTAAGTCTAGGACTTTCAAAGGACCTTAAGAGATCTTGGTGCTTAGATGGCAATTTTCGAAAGGAGCCCAAGATTTTGTAATACCAATGTTAGATGTGAGATTTATGTCACATTGCATATGCTAATTTTTACAATTTTTAATAACTGTATTGCTCATAAAGGAGAGAAGAACAATTCAAGAACCTAGATTTTAAACAATCTGCAACAAGAAAATAAATAGCTAAGGTTTTCATTATGTGAAATATCAGAGGGGTAGCTGTGTTAGTCTGAATCTGCAAAAGCGACGAGGAGTCCTGTGGCACCTTATAGACTAACAGATTTATTGGAGCATAAGCTTTCGTGGCAAAGACCCACTTGGTCAGACATGTCTGACCAAGTGGGTCTTTGCTCACGAAAGCTTATGCTCCAATAAATCTGTTAGTCTATTATGTGAAATGTTATTCCAGCCATATGACTCTATTGAGTAGAGACTGCCAATTGTACAGCACTATGAGAGGTTTCTTCTGTAATCAGAGGTGAAAGTAAGCGGGTGTGCCCAGGTGCACAGCTCTGGCAAGAGTTGGCTTAGCTGCAGCAAAAACCTGCAGGGATCTATTTAAAGAGCTGGCAGGAACCTAGGTTGCAATAGGACAGTGCCTGTAAGAAATGTTAAGTTACTTTCACCACTGTCTGTAATCAAGTGAGAACTAAGAAAGCCAAACCATCTGCATGTTACTCAGGTCAGGATTGTGATTCTGTTTCCCACAAATGTAACATACAGAACAAGGAGAACCAGTGAAGGTAATTTTGCATTGTTCACTTGTGATTCATACACAGTTGAAGAAAGGCTTCAGTTATATCCAAAGAAATGTTGATAGCTTTTCAGTCACCAAATGAAAGCCGTTTCAGAATGGTGGGGGGTGGAGAATGACTGTCTAAGCTAAACAGTTTAAGCACACATTGAACTGTCACATTAAAGCAACTCAAAATTGATAAAACAAAAGATCAAAAGTGAAAAAAACAGGGCTGCCTACCACATATTATAAAATGTGCAAAGTAGGACAAGTACGATGATTCTTGCCTTGAATAATATTAGTCTGCTATATTTGCTATTAGCAAAAGAAAAAAAGTGATCACGCACTCAAGGGAAAAGAAAAGACAGACATCCAAAAGGAATTATACAAAACTATAAAAAGTTCTGATAAAACAAAGCTATGATGTTGATGGCTTAAAATTAAAGGTTTCACATCCTAAGAGTAAGGAAGAGCAAATTTAAGCAAAACTCTTTCTCCATGAAACAGATAAAACAATGAGACGAAATAGCCAAAGCATATTATATTAAATTAGTTAGGATACATCTAGCCAAGATTATAGAGAAGTAATTAAAGTCTACACAATGATGAAGAACGGACAGGACTTTGAGGTATGTGTTGAAGGACTATGTTAATTGGCCCAAGTCTGTAGGGTTGTCAAATTTGGTTGGGCGTATTCCTAGAGGTTTCATCACACAGCATAATCTTTAATTGAAGATTCACCTATAATTCCTGGAAACTTCAGGACAATCCTGGAGGACTGGTAATCCTGCTGAAGTGGTTGTTTTTCCTTCCCCACACTTTTTTACTCTATGGGCTCTGGATCAGGCCTTTAGTATATATGTGTGCCATATCCAGATTCAAAAGGCTCACAGGGATACTCTAACACAGGTAGTCATTAGTAGGAAATATTGCTGCTCATGAAAAATGCTATTTTAACACCAATCAGGATTTAAGGCCCTAATCCTGGAAACTGTTTGTGCACGCTGTGAGTAGTCTCACTGAAGACAATAACACTCTTCACCATGCATATGATAAGAACATAAGAACATAAGAATGGCCGTATTGGGTCAGACCAAAGGTCCATCTAGCCCAGTAGCCTGTCTGCCGACAGTGGCCAGTGCCAGGTGCCCCAGAGAGGGTGGACCGAAGACAACGATCAAGCGATTTGTCTCCTGCCATCCATCTCCAGCCTCGGACAAACAGAGGCCATGGACACCATTTCTATCCCCTGGCTAATAGCCTTTTATGGACCTAACCTCCATGAAATTATCTAGCTTCTCTTTAAACTCTGTTATAGTCCTAGCCTTCACAGCCTCCTCTGGCAAGGAGTTCCACAGGTTGACTATGTGCTGTGTGAAGAACTTTCTTTTATTAGTTTTAAACCTGCTACCCATTAATTTCATTTGGTGTCCTCTAGTTCTTCTATTATGGGAACTAATAAATAACTTTTCTTTATTCACCCTCTCCACACCACTCATGATTTTATGTACCTCTATCATATCCCCCCTCCGTCTCATCTTTTCTAAACTGAAAAGTGCCAGTCGCTTTAGCCTCTCTTCATATGGGACCTGTTCCAAACCCCTAATCATTTTAGTTGCCCTTTTCTGAATCCTTTCCAAGGCCAAAATATCTTTTTTGAGGTGAGGAGACCACATCTGTACACAGAATTCAAGATGTGGGCGTACCATAGTTTTATACAGGGGCAGTAAGATATTCTGTGTCTTATTTTCTATCCCTTTCTTAATAATTCCTAACATCCTATTTGCCTTTTTGACCGCCACTGCACACTGTGTGAAAGTGTTCACAGAACTATCCATAATAACTCCAAGATCTCTTTCCTGTTTTGTCATAGCCAAATTAGCCCCCATCATACTGTACGTATACTTGGGGTTATTTTTTCCCAATGTGCATTACTTTACACTTATCCACATTAAATTTCATTTGCCATTTTGTTGCCCAATCACTCAGTTTGGTGAGATCTTTTTGGAGTCCCTCACAGTCTGCTTCTGTCTTGACTATCCTAAACAGTTTGGTATCATCCTCAAACTTTACCATCCCACTGCTTACCCCTTTCTCCAGATCATTTATGAATAAGTTGAACAGGACTGATCCCAGGACTGACCCTTGGGGGACACCACTAGTTACCCCTCTCCATTCTGAAAATTTACCATTTATTCCTACCCTTTGTTTCCTGTCTTTTAACCAGTTCTCAGTCCATGAAAGGACCTTCCCTCTTATTCCATGACAATGTAATTTACACAAGAGCCTTTGGTGAGGGACCTTGTCAAAGGCTTTCTGAAAATCTAAGTATACTATATCTACTGGATCCCCCTTGTCTGCATGTTTGTTAAACCCGTCAAAGAACTCTAATAGATTAGTAAGACATGATTTCCCTTTACAGAAACCATGTTGACTTTTGTCCAATAAATTGTGTTCTTCTACATGCCTGACAATTTTATTCTTTACTATTGTTTTGACTAATTTGCCCGGCACTGAAGTTAGACTTACCGGTCTGTAATTGCCAGGATCGCCTCTAGAGCCCTTTTAAAATATTGGTGTCACATTAGCTACCTTCCAGTCATTAGGTACGGAAGCCGATTTAAAGGATAGGTTACAAACCACAGATAATAGTTCAGCAATTTCCCATTTGAGTTCTTTTAGAACCCTTGGATGAATGCCATCCAGCCCTGGAGATTTGTTAACGTTAAGTTTTTCTATTTGTTCCAAAACCTCTTCTCATGACACTTCAATCCAGGACAGCTCCTCAGATTCATCACCCACAAAGGACGGTGCAGATTTGGGAATCTCCCTAACATCCTCAGCCGTGAAGAGTGAAGCAAAGAAATCATTAAGTTTCTCCGCAATGGCTTTATTGTCCTTGATTGCTCCTTTTGCATCTCAATTGTCTTGGGGACCCACTGGTTTTTTAGCAGGCTTCCTGCTTCTAATGGACTTAAAAAACATTTTGCTATTGCTTTTTGAGTTTTTGGCTAGCTGTTCCTCAAAATCTTTTTTTGCTTTTCTCATTACATTTTTACACTTGATTTGACAGTGTTTATGTTCCTTTCTATTTATCTCACTAGGATTGGACTTCCACTTCTTGAAAGATGCCTTTTTGTTCCTCACTGCTTCTTTTACATGGTGGTTAAGCCACGATGACTCTTTTTTAGGTCTCTTACTATGTTTTTTAATTCGGGGTATACATTTAAGTTGGGCCTCTATTATGGTGTCTTTAAAAAGTTTCCATGCAGCTTGCAGGGATTTGGCTCTAGTCATTGTGCCTTTTAATTTCTGTTTAACTAACCTCCTCATTTTTGCGTAATTCCCCTTTTTGAAATTAAATGCCAGAGTGCTGGACTGCTGAGGTGTTCTTCCCACCACAGGAATGTTAAATGTTATTATATTATGGTCACTATTCCCAAGCAGTCCTGTAACAGTTATCTCCTTGACCTGATCCTGCACTCCACTCAGGACTAAGTCGAGAATTGCCTCTCCCCTTGTGGGTTCCTGTACCAGCTGTTCCAAGAAGCAGTCATTTAAGCCATTGAGAAATTTTATCTCTGCTTCTCTTCCTGAGGTGACGTACCCAGTCAATATGGGGATAATTAAAATCCCCCATTATTATAGAGTTTTTTATTTTGGTAGCCTCTCTAAGCTCCCTTAGCATTTCAATGTCAGTATCACTGTTCTGGTCAGGTGGTCGATAATATATCCCTACTGCTAAATTCTTATTATTGGAGCATGGAATTACTGTGTCTATTACCATAGTGATTCTATTGAACATGTTGACTCATTTAAGATTTTTATTTCATTTGATTCTATCTTTCTATGATTAAGAATGCATGTAAGTCTTTGGAGTATGGGACCAATTATCTACTTATATTCATAGAAAATGGCTAGATACAGGAACAATGTAAACTTTCCCATACATCCCTGACAATAACCATCTTTCCTAATACAAATGGACTACCTATAATAGAGTTCAATTTTGACCTCTCTTCTAAAATTAGCAATGGTATCAAATACAGTTCTGGTGGTAACCGGCAATTTCACTATCTCTTCTGTAGGATGTTGCATTCACCAAAGCAGAAAAACCAAGTGATTTTTAAGAAAGGTGTGCTTCGAATGTGCTTCCATAGATTAGGTAGGTTTTATATTTATTGTATTTATGGCTATAGCATTTTATTAATATGCTACCTGATTACTATCTGGTTCTGATTTTTTAGCCTGGACTCAGCCTAGCTTCCACTTATTGGAGGGGGAAAATGGAACTCTCACAATTAAATGTGGTCTGGTCACTTTGTAATTGGTGTTAGCAGAGTGCCTACACATCTTAGTAGTGGACCAAGGCACAACTACACAGGATGCTGTAGAGACTGTGTATGGAGACCTCCAAACAACTGTGAAGGCCAGCATAGAAGACAGTGTGAAAGTCCTTCATTGCAACTTTAACAAGCAGGTAATGGAGGCTGCTGTGATGACTGATGGGAGACCAGAGTCAATAGCTTGATAGTGAATGATAGATACACAGGGTGCAGGCAGGCAATGAAAGGCCTTGAAAGCGAAAACAAGCAACTTATGTTTGCTGATATAAGGAAGGGTGTCTTAGTGGTTGGTTGCAAAGAGGAGTGACATTATCAAAGCAACAAGGTAAGAAAATGATAGCAGCAACATGAATGGATAGGGTGAGGGCAAGACTGAATTTGTCAAGGTCACATAGAAGAATATTGCTGCAACAGGGACATGAGATGAGAGCCTGGATGAGATTTTTAGTTATGTAAATGACAAAAAAAGAGTGTTAGAGATGTTTTGTAGAGAGAATTGATGAGATTTAGATGTGGCTTGGCTGCGAGAACCAAGGAAGAAATCTAAGTCAAGATGACTCCCTGATTATGGGATGAGTAATAGGCAGTGGTAGTGCTGTCCATAGCATTCAAGAAAGAAGTAGCAGAGAAACCTGAGAGAAGGAAGTTCTGTTTCAGCCATGCCGAGCCTAAGCTGCAGGGCAATTAAATAATTAGAGAGGTAGAAGAATAACTAAGGGTATGTCTACACTTGCTAGTTCAAACTAGGGAGGCAAATGAAGCATACCGAAGCTGCTAATGAAGTGCAGGATTTAAATATCCCACGCTTGATTAGCAAATTCACGGCCAGTCGCCATTTTAAAAAGCCAGTAGCCCGAATTAACTCGCCACATGTAGATGCGGTAGTCTGATCCAAAATCCTTCCCTCGAATTAACTGTTACTCCTCATTGCACGAGAAGTAACAGTTAATTCGAGGGAAGGGTTTTGGATCGACTACCGCGTCTACACGTGGTGAGTTAATTCGGGCCACCGGCTTTTTAAAATGGCAACAAGGCGCAAATATGCTAATCAAGTGTGGGATATTTAAATCCCATGCTTCATTAGCAACTTCAGTATGCTTCATTTGTCTCCCTAGTTCAAACTAGGGGGCAAGTGTAGACATACCCTAAGAGAAGATAGGGGTCACAGAAGCAGAGGGAGGACAAGATTTCAAGAAGAGCATGGTAGACAGTGTGATAGGTAGCAGATAGGCCATGGAGGATGAGGAAGGAGTAGTGGTTCTGTCCTTTGGCCAGGAAGAGGTCACTAGAGACTTTGACAAGAGCAGATTCAGTGCAGTACAAGAGGCAGAAGCCAAATCTGAGAGGGACTACAGTAGAATTGGAGGAAAGGAACTCCAGAAAAGGATTATGAACAGCACATGTGATAAACTTACAGATGAAAGGGGAAAGAATGATGGGGCAAACAGCAGGATTTTTTTAAGATGGAAGAGACTAAAGCATGTTCTTATTGCAAAGAGGAAGAACCAAAAGAGTTTGGGAGGTTAAAGAGAAGAGTAAGGGAGAGGATGAGAGTGGACCCAAGGGAAATCAGGATATGGGAGGGGATGAGTAGGTCAAATAAATGGGTTAAAGGAGGAATGCTGATGAGAAATATCTGCATCTTTGATAGGGAAGAAGGAGATGAGAGCTGCAGAGAAGAGAAGTCAGGTTGAGAGGATGAGGAAGGTCACATAATTTGTCAATTTTCTCTTGGAAGACATATGTGAGATCCTACATGGAGAAAGCAACAGAGGCAAGAGGTGGTTAGAAAAATGAGTCAAAGGCAGTTGGGATAGTAGGTGTGATATTCAATGAAGATGGAGGATGAGTTGTTTAGCAAGAAAGATGGCAGAACTGAAGGAGGAGCAAATGAATTTGGAGTAGAGGAAGTTAGCCTGGTCTCAGAAATTCCACCTGAGATGCTCAACAGTGTGAGACTAGGCATGGAGGAAGAAGATGAAGGGGAAGAATTTAGGACAGGGCTGGCAGGGTGACTTGCACTTAGGGGTGGGGTAAGAATCCAGGGAGGAATACAGTGAAGTTGTAGATACTATTAATTATGAACATAATTCCACCAATTTTGATGCCTAGTTACCTCAACTGCAGATGCTAAATGGTAGTTAGGAATGTAAACAAATGTAGCATTGGTGTTAGTTTTGGACGCTGGGTTGAAGCTTGGTTAAAATTGATGGCTAAATAACTAGAGTTCCTCAAGGTTATGGGTAAAATGCCCAAGTGATTTAATAGGACAGGATTCAAAGTCACTTGCGAACTTTTGAGAATCTTTTTCTAAATTATTAAATATAGGGTAAGTCTTATGGAGACACACCACAGCCTCAAATTACATAATTAATATTTATCCCTAAGAAATCTTAGATAAACTTTGAAATGGTATCTAACCAAACAGGTTGCAGCTTTAGTTTATTCGTTTTAGCTCTGCCTGCTGAATTTCTGCATAAAATCAGAGCAACTGGTAACCACAAATGTGATGGCATTTCCCAAACATACTAAATTTAGAAACAGCAAACATTTTTCAACTTTATGTTACACTTACTTCTAAACATTGTATAAAAAGATCAAAAAACATTTCAACTTGTCTTGAACATTTACTTTTAAACATACTTGAATTAACAACCTCCTTGCATTTAGAATCATAGAGTTGGAAGAGACCTCAGAAGGTCATTGAGTCCAATCCTCTGTGAAAATCAGGACCAATCCCAAGTAGGGTTTGTCAAGCCAGGACTTAAAAACCTCTGTGGATGGAGATTCCACCACCTGTCTAGGTAACCCATTCTAGTGCTTCACCACCCTCCTAGTAAAATAGGGTTTTTTTCCTAATATCCAAACTAGACTTCCCCCACTACTGTTTGAGACTGCTCCTCATCCTGTCATTTGTCACCACTGATAACAGCTTATCTTTATCCTCTTCAGAACTCCCCTTCAGGTAGTTGAAGGCAGTTATCAAATCCCCTCTCACACTTCTCTTCTATAGACTAAATAAGCCCCATTCTCCCAGTCTCTCTTCATAACTCTTGTGCTCCAGCCCCCTAATCATTTTGTTGCCCTTCGCTGGAGTCTCTCCAATGCATCCACATGCTTTCTATAACAGGGGTATTAAATTGTATGCAATACACCAGTTGTGGCCTAATGAGTGCCAAATAGAGGGGAATAATCACTTCCCTAGATCTGCTGGCAATGTTCCTTCTAATGCACCCTAATATGTCATTAGCCTTCTTGGCTACAAGGGCACACTCCTGATTCATATCCAGCTTCTCATCTATTGTAATCCCTGGGTCCTTTTCTGCAGACCTGCTGCTTAGTAAGTCAGTTCCTGGCCTTTAGCAATACATGGGATTCTTCTGTCCCAAGTGCATGACTCTGCACTTGTTCTTGTTGAACCTCATCAGATTTCTTTTGACCCAATCTTCCAATTTGTCTAGGTCAATCTGTACCCTATCCCTACCATCCAGCATATCTACGTTTCCCTCTAGCCTAATGTCATCTGCGAACGTGCAGAAGGTGCAATCCATCCCCTCATCCAGGTCATTAATAAAGATGTTGAACAAAACTGGTCTTATAACTGACTCTTGGGGCACTCCGCTTGATACCAACTGCCAGCCAGATATCAAGCCATTGATCCCACCTTATAGTCCGTTTATCCAATCCATACTTCTTTAACTTGCTAGCAAAAATTCTGTGGGAGACCATATCAAAAGCTTTGCTAAAGTCAAAGTATATCACATCCAGAGCCTTCCCCACATCCACAAGGTCAGTTACCTCATCATAGAAGGCAATCAGGTTGGTCAGTCATGACTTGCCCTTGGTGAATCCATGTTGACTAATCCTGATCACTTTCTGCACTTCCAAGTGCTTTAAAATGGATTCCTTGAGGATCCCCTCCATGATTTTTCCGGGTACTGAGGTGAGGCTGATGGGTCTGTATTTCCCCCAAGTTCTCCTTCCCTTTTTAATATATGAACTCACTTAGGAGTAAGCCCTGCAAGCTTATGATTGTCAGTTCTTTCTGATTTACACAGCACCCACAACAAAGATTCTGCAATTAGATTTAGTTAATAATTCTTTTGATGAAGCATGCCCCAGAAGAGACTCCTGTTATTTCTCCCAGAACAACTGAACTGGGAGGTCACAGCTAAGTGTTTGCACTTCTGCCTACCTGATTACTTGCAAAAATGGAGAGTGGAGAGAGGTGCTCAAGAATGCCCTTTCCAGACAAGCTTTATTTCTCTCTGCTTTTCAGTGTATCAGAGATTTTTAGAAAGGTTTCTTGTTAATTAAAAGAAGACTTTATTAATGCATCTGACTTGCTCAATTTAGAATAATTCTATGTAATAATGTGCATATGCAGGAACTGTTAAATTACTCTAGTTAAAATATGTTTTAACATTAGTACTAGGTTCATATCACATTTACTCCTGCTTTCACATCACTCTGCTTTCTCTTATTGCAAATTCTCTGACATGATGTCACAGAATTAAGAGGCAGAAGAACACATTGCATGAAAATAAGAGCAGGTAGAACCAAGAAAAGAGCAGAAATAACTCAGAATAGGAAAAGAGAAAAGAAACAGCTATGCCAACATCTCCTCCCATTTTTCTTCATAGTTGCAGGATTTTTTAAAGAAAATGTAGTATTAGATATCTTTTTTATTGAAAAAACAGTCTAGTTACAGTTTTGTACTTGATCTACTATCTAAAAGCTACAAAAAAATCAAATTTTTTTCATTCAAGGTTTCATATTCTTAACTTGTTTCATGTACACTGGAGAGAAGCCATGTACCGTGAAAGCTTTGTTATCTGGCACTTTATTAACTGAACTTGATTAACCAGCATTGCCCTCAGCCACAATACCCCCATGTCTTCAGGCACACATTCTTGACTTCCACCTGTCCAGCCTGATGGCTTAATGCTTCCGACAGTTGTGAGGCTTCTGATAGCCACAGCACTGACTGATGACATCATCATCGGGTGCCTCTTTCCCCTCATCCAGCCTCACTGTCTGATGATGTCATCATCAAGCACCTCCTTCCTCTTTAGCATGCCTTGAGTTCCCGTGAGCCAAATGTGCCAGAGGGTTCCGGAGCAGCTGGCCCACTCATTTGCCTGCTGTTTCCCTTCCCTCTGTGGCTCAGAAGGAAGGGGAAGAGTTGCCAGGTGTTTCCAAAGGTGTGGGGTTTGATTGCCACAGTTTCTTCCAAGTAGGAAGTGGGAGCAGAACAATAATCTATGTTATTATGCATATTCAATTAACCAACAACCCCCATCCCGCATGAGTGCCAGATAACAAAGCTTTCACTGTATAAACCTAAATAGTGATCAGATTCCGAAAGACTATTCTTTTGGTAATCACTGAGATCCAGAATTTGAAAACCTCAAATATATATAACTTGTTCAAAAAAGTCAGGAATGTGCAAAGTTTACTTTTACAGTCTGACTTTCCGGGCATCTAGGTTATTGTTTCTATAACTGTTGACACTGCCATTGATTTTTGTGAGTAAAAAGCAATCCTGACAGGCATGATTGGGTACTCCTCCTTTTGTGTCCATTCCTCTCTTTCCACCTGACACTTTATTTACCTTGCAGCTCCTGTTGGCTGCCATTCACTGTTCCTGGCAAATGGAAGCTGCAAGAATCAGTGGCCCAGCCAGTGCTACAGAATTCAGCTATTTACAAAATACACAATATGCAGAGTAGAGCAGTGTTGCAAAAACCAGCATTTTCCCCAGTATTGATTAAAAAGACACTTTCCCTAAATGCATTTTACTGTCCCACAAGATGCTTTTTAAATTGCAGTGAATGGAGAGATTTTTGTTCTGACACTGTTCTCTCTTTTCATTGATGTGATCTGCAAAATGTCAGTTGGTAGTGCCATTATAATTGTGGTGTTAATCATTGTTAATCATCTTTGTAAATCATTGTTTGTAGGTCTATAAATTAATAGACCCATCAAGTTTTTTTCATATTATGTAATTTAAATATTTATTTTTAATGGGGGAGGTGAACAGAAACTCAGTTCACACACAATCAGTTTTTAGAAAATTACAATGAAAGATAACAAGGTTGTCAAAACCTCAATGCAGTTCTGCTAATTTTTCAGTTATTTTAAAATCCCACCATAAAACAGAATACAAGTGGTATGAGGGAAAAACAGGGAAAGTTCTTTTCCAGCTGGAAAATGAACAAATCCAGTCAGAGCTATGTAACTCCTCTGGCTAACAAGATCGCCTGCAAAGTGCAATCTTGAAACATTAGAAATTTAATTAGCAAAGAATTCAGTTTTATCATTATGTCTCTGGAGCCATCACCCATGAGATGAGATGTTGCTATACGAGTGTTTATAATTTTGATAGACTGTTTCATAAGGAAGAGCAACTAAAAACATTTCATTGTAAATTCAGTACTGTCACTCCAATAACAAGACTGCATTTTGCTTTTCTTCCTAACTTTACTAAACCTGAACAGCACTGCTCCCTCCCCATAGTTCACTATAATTTACAAAACAGTTTTGTAATGGGGCGGCACTAACCTCTCATGAGTGCCCCCTCTGACCTTGTTTGTGTGCCTCTCTCTCATTTGAAGCCTCCTCGGCAACTCAGACCTCCAACTGAGTCACACAACCTATGTAAAGTACACAAACAACTCTTTCCAGGATACACCTTTCACAGGGGCCCATCTCAGTGCTCTGTGTAGTCTCCTGACTAGGGAAGTGAATGGCTAACTGGTTAACTGGTTGCCCAGTATGTTATGCTTATAAGAAGCACACAGGATTTTATAGGGGAAATGGCATAGGCCACGTTTGTTAAGAATATAATAGTAAAGTAGCTAGCATATGTATACATAGACATACACACACTTACACACAGACACACATACACCCACCAGTTTTACCAACATTGTTATAGTTACCAGTTTGTTGTTTTTATTAACCTACTGAATGAGGAGCAGGTAGGCTGAATGAGGAGCGGGTTTTTATTAGTTTGGACTAATGCTTTAGTTTTGCCAGGATGGGGCCCAAAAGAACCATGGCAAAGCAGCCTTTTTTATAGCAGTTTTTTTTTAATTAGGATTAGTAAGTTTTACACCGTTATGCTGTAATTAACTGCCATTTGATGAGTGCTTGTTTTTTTTTTTATTGCAGCAATTCTGTATTAATTGATAGGTGCTTGCCTTATTTTTAGAGTTGTTAATTTTCCCTTTATTTGCATTTTGTTCGGACTATACAGCAATTTTTGGTGCCTTTACATTTGTTTTTGGATTTTTTTCCCCACTGGTAAGATACACTGAGGCACATTACATTGCATAAAGCTACATTTTAGCTACATGTCTACAGGTAAGCATCAACTTTACCGGGTGGTGCTTACTAGGTAACAATTAACTGGTTCCCTGGAAGCAGCCCCCTACCCACACATGGCCTGCCATGGGCAGAAGGCAGCTCCAGCCCTGCTGGACCCCCACATGGGGCCAGGAGCCAGCAGTCTGCCCCATGCGTGGCTGGCCGCTGAGGCCAGGAGCCAGCAGCCCCATGGGCTGAGGGCTGCTCCAGACAGGCTAAAGTACAACCACACCTGGGATACTGCTTAGTTGGTTAGCCAGTTAAATGTAAACCTAACATTTAATCAATTAACTGATTAAATCACTATTTAACATCCCTATTTCCCACTCTGAATGAGAGTGGTATCCCCAGGGCTTCCCTTCCTGGCAACATCTTTGCCCTTACTCCAGGACTTTATTTCCAGGTCCCAACATAGGCCACAGGGAGCTGTCCATGGTGCTGCTACTCTCTCAGCCAGCTCCTCACCCTGTGTGTCTAGACCACATGGCTCCGTTGATGGAGCCATGTAGATTAGGCAGGACGACAAAGGGAAATGAAGCTGCGATGTAAATAATTGCTGCTTCATTTAAATAAAAATGGCCGCCGCGCTATGCCGATCAGCTGTTTGTCGGCACAGCGCGGCAGTCTAGACGGGGATCTGCCGACCCCAGAACCCTTTGTCATCAGATCCTTTATCCCTTCATTCCTTTGAAGGGAATGAAAGCTGAGGCTACTAAACATGATGCTAGAGATACTGAGTACTTCACAAGATCAGCTCCAAAGACATCAACAGAGAGAGGGCAGACAAAGAGTTTTACTCTGAATAGACACACACAGATATTATCTGTGTGTGAAAAGGCAATTAATTACCTATATTTATGGAAGACCTAAGCTTTCCTGTGAATTACAGAAGTAGTGGAAAGAAAACAATCCACAATAGAGAGATCACAAATTAAAACCACAGAGCAGATACAAATGGGAAATGAAGGAATGTGATAAAGGAAGATCAGACTCTTTAGAAAGAGCAGAAGTAAAACAAGTGGGGATCCAGAAGGTACTTTTCAATAAGAAGAGATCTAGGAAGCTCAGCAACCAACAATCAAACTGAGTCAAGTTCTGGAAGAAAATTTTTAGAAGACAGAAACAGGAACTCCATACTTAAGAAGATTTGTGGCCAGATTTAAAAAAAAAACAAAAATCAAGGTACCATGCCATCAGAAATGATGTTGCAATCAGGATCCTAAAAAAGGTTGAGGTTTATCACCAATAACTCACCCTGAAACATGTCACCACCAAAAAAATGATTTTGTATGATCAATGGGACTACACGATGTAGCGGGCTACTCAATATGAAGGTAACAGACTCAAGCTCAAAATGAGATTAAAATTTCAAAAAAACTTAGTAAAACAAACAAATTTTTTACATTTATGGAAGCAAATGCTGCCCACTGCTTATTTACAATGTCACCTGAAAGTGAGAACAAGCCACTATTGGAGGTGGCGTAACAAGGTATGCTTACATGTCAGATATGCTAAACATTTGTATACCCCTTCATGCTTCAAGTTGTTTGCTATAAAGGTTTACAATAGTTTGGCTTTGAGTGCAATTATGTAAAAAAAAATTCTACATTTGTAAATTGTACTTTCAGGATAAAGTGATTTCATTACAGTACTATGAAGTGAACTGAAAATTATTTATCTTTTTACAGTGCAAATATTTGAAATAAAAAATATAGCATGAGCACTGTACACTTTGTATTCTGTGTTTTAACTGAAATCAATATATTTGAAAATATAGGAAAAAAACACATCCAAAATCATTTAAAATAATTTAAATTGGTATTCTTATTATTGTATATCAATTCATTTAAAACTGTGATTAATCACGACTTTTAAAAAAAATCTAGTGAATTTGTTCTTTAAATGCAATTAATTGACAGCCCTAGAATAAATACACACAGTGGTTGAGGAACCTGGAAAATAGTTACACTGAAAGTGATCTAGGGAAGATATTGGACAGCAGATTAGACAGAGAAAGTTTACAATGTGACAGCAGAAAATCCCAATGCAATTACAGCTGCATACGCAGAAGTGCTGTGTGACATAACAGGGGCATAACAGTACCTCTTTTTATTGTTTTGGAACAGCTGCATTTAGAATATTGCATATAGTTATTTCCTTACTGCAAAGACACTGGAAAAACTGAAAAGAATGAAAATGGTTAGAGACTGAGGCTTATGAAGTATGAGGATGTTAAAATAATTAAATATTCATGTCTTGTCCAAAGTTGTTAATAGAGAGGGAAAAAAATATAAAATATTAGAAGGGTGTAAATATCAAGTCTGATGAGTAATTATTTAAATGAGTACTAAAAGTTTAATCAGGAATATTATTATTTTAATATTATTATACAATGGTACCAACGAGCCAACTGACAACATGACACCACTATACAAGTAGAAAAAATAGTACCTACTCCAAGGCACTTACACTCTAAGGGTACGTCTAGACTATATGGCTCCGTCGATGGAGCCATGTAAAGTAATTTACTCGGCGTAGTCAAAGAAGCGGGGATTTAAATAATCCCCGCTTCATTAAAATAAAAATGGCCGCCGCACTGTGCTGGCGATCAGCTGATCTGGCACAGCGCGGCAGTCTAGACGCAGCACGGTCGACAAGGGAAGCCTTTGTTGACCGCTCCGGTAAACCTTGTTTCACGAGGCATACCGGAGCGGTCGACAAAGGCTTCCCTTGTCGACTGCGGTGCATCCAGACTGCCGTGCTGTTCCGGATCAGCTGATCGTCAGCACAGCGCGGTGGCCATTTTTATTTTAACAAAGCAGGGATTATTTAAATCCCTGCTTCTTTGACTATGCCAACTAAACTACTTTACATGGCTCCATCAACGGAGCCATATAGTCTAGACGTACCCTAAGTAGACAACACAAACAAGAGTAAGGGAAGGGATACAATACAGCAGCATAGTCAACAATGGGATGTCTGCAAGTGTCATGTTAGAGAGGATAGTGGTCATCCCTGCACATCTGGCTGACATGGGGCCTAAGTAGGATCCTACTTCCTCCTTCAGCTGGTACTGCAGTATGTGCTAAGGTGGCTTTTGGGTTTGCTCTGACCAATTTGATTTACTCTGACCACCCAAAGTGAGATCTATTAGGCTGGATCAGTCTCCCATGAGAAGCGGTGAAATGCTAGACTTGAAACCTAGATTTAATAAAATCCTATTGCAATAGGGCACTAACTTGTGTTTTCAGAAAGGTGTGTTATCTGATCCAATCTTTCCCATTTTTTACTTTATATAGGGGATAGTCAAGGATAATTTATCTGAATCTCCTCATAAGTGAGGTGTTATACATACAGCTGGCAAAAAAAAATTAAATTCTAACGTTTTTCAAAACAATGAGTTATGGGAATCGGGGTTTTTTTTGTTTTGCCTTTTTACCAAAAAAAAAATCTGTGAAAAAATTCTCAGTTTTGAACTATTCCAGTCATAAGAAGGAAGTCATCATCACATTGACAGAGTATGAACTCTAGATACATATGCAAACCCCTTTTTTCCTTTCTCCAGTCATGCAGCACTCAAAAGTTTTACAGATATCTGAATAATCAGGTCTTATAATGTTGAAGGTAGAACAGGAGATGTTTCATTGGCTAGAAGTTATTATTGATAATATGGGTTTATTCTCATTGATGTTAGTGTAGGAGTGACCCTTTTCTGTACATACAGGCTTTATACCTTAAAGTCTTTGTAGAAATGCTGACAACATGAGAGTTTGCCAACATTCTGTGTATTCTTCTAGCCAATATTCTTCCCCAAAAATATTCTGTCCATATTTATGAAACAGACCTAGCTCATTAGTTCCCATGTATTAGTTAAAAATGATTAAAGTGATTAACGTAATTACTACAAACATTAAAAAAAACCAAATCATATCTGGTTGTCCCAGCTATATGTTAAAAACTGAACCTTCCTCTTTTCCAGAATTACACAGATTCAAGCAAGAATACTAATTATTTAAGGGACATTGAATTCATCCTGAGAACACTCAATCACGAACATCAAAATTTCCCCTAGTGGGGAGAACTAACACAGACCAATATACCACTTAAATCTCAATGAAGTCCTGTCTTGAGGCCTTAAGTATTGCATATTCCCTTTGCTAGTCATTTATATAGGACTGAATTTCACCCATTGTTAAACTCTACTTATGGGAGTAGACTCATATAGGTTAATGATGATTATATGATGCAAAATCTAAAAACAACAATGATATTTAGTTGATTAAAGATCACAGTTCAAGTACACACAATATGCAAATAACAGTGTTGACTGTTTGCTAGTTACAACACCAGTCTGGACATATGAGTTTCTTTCTATTCATTCAAACCAGCAGATTAATTTTAACAAGAAAGCAAGTTACTTTTTCTGCAAAAAGCATATATATTGTTATTGAACTAGAATTCAACACGTTCCCCAAAACACATTGTAGTACTTTTGGCTTGTTCAAACAAACAGATTGCCTCATAACTTTTCAAAGGTTGAAATGTAACATACTCTTCCACAAGACATCAGGTCTCCAGGATTATTCTAGGGTTTCCAGGAATTAAAGCTTAATCTTTAATTAATGATTATTTCACATGATGAAAGCTCCAAAAATACATCCAGCCAAAATTGGCAACCTTGGCTGCCTGGCCCAATTTGCAAAAGAACTTGGTTTTGGAGGGACTTCAGGATTCCTGTTCTTAAATAAAACAGAGGATTTGTATTTGTGGTTTCCCTCTATCAAGATTCAATAGTGAATCTTTGTTTACCTCACAAATTCTCCTCATAATGTGATACATTTAGCATTTACTACACAGACATGACCCAGCAGTGAAATAGCAGCTAACTTTAGATACTGTAGACAGATAACTAACATATATTGAAAGTTTGTTATAATAACCTATTTTTCTAAAGAACATTTAAAATTATGTTGCTGAATCAACATTGGATGTTGTCACATTTTCAAGAAAAACTTTTTGTTTATAATAATCTCCCAATTTCTGGGCAGCAGTTTAGTACAAGTTCACGTTTTCAATAAAAATATAATATGGTTTGTGTACTCCTCTGTGGAAAAGTAAAAATTTCCCTGAAAGTATCATTATAAATCCTTACAACACACTGACATGATCTAACAACATGAAGCAATTCTACAAGATAGATGATGTTACGAATCCAGCAAATGTTACAAATCCAACAAGGGCATCTTCTCCAAAATTCTTGTATTGTTCCCAGTAGCAGAGCCATCCACAGGCAGTACATTTCTGGAATGTCATCAAAACCAGTGTGCCCATGGCTTCCAGTCTCACAGATAACAATGACTTTACATATTGGTCATCTAAGATCTTTCTCAGCCTATAGTATGCAAATAAGAGAGGTTTCCCCAGTCATTTTAGACTCACAACAATTTTTCTCCTCTCCAAACTAAGAGATGATTGTACCCTATTTTTAAATTGAACTTTATTATAGAAGGTATCAAATCTAGACCTTAACAACATCCTATTCAAACATCAACTCATGGATCTTGCTTGCTTTTATCAAAGTACCTGTACAACAAAATTTAAAAGCTTCAGAGGTGTAGCCAAGTTAGTCTGTAACAGGAAAAACTTAAAAAGCAACAAATAGACTAGTAGCACATTAAAGACTAACAAAACATGTAGATGGTATCATGAGCTTTCATGGGCGCAACCCACTTCTTCATATGACTGGAGTATTAGAAGTCCAGATCCAAGAATAAATAAGGGAAGGGGGGAGGGAAAGAGGGGGAAAAAAGGAGGGGAAAAGAAAAAAAAGAGAGAGAAAGACAGCTGGGGAAAGGCCAGTCCTTGCCTACAGACAACCCCCTAACCTCAAACAAATTCTTTCCAGTAACCACGTGTAGGGGATAATTGTGAAAGAATTTTGTAAATGCTAGTTTAGGGGTGGTGAGGCCTGCATTCTTTCCCCTTTTCCCTATATCTGATGAGCCAGAAGCAAGTCTTTGGGAACATACGCCATTTAAGATAAGCATTGTTGCCAGTATAGCAAGAACAAGTATAAGATAAGGGTAAAGGGCAAGAATGCATAAACAATTCTGTTTACCCTAACAGACTGATCATGTAAACAGGGCCAAAGAACAAGTAGAACTAGATCAGAACCAGATCGATAACTAACAGCTAAGCCCTACATCAGCACGTAATGAGTAACCCCTGGAAATTTCCAAACAAGTCAAGAAAACTGTATTTAAGGCTGCACCAAAGCACAGCAATTTGAAACTCACCGATGAGCATTGGGTACTGGCGCCTCGGAAGCAGAGACAACCTCCCACTTCGTCCGCAGCCTACCCAGGGTTCCAGGCTTGCAGGAAGGGACATAAGATATGCCGCTTCTTTGTTATATTGTTCTTCCAGTTATGGGGCACAGCTGTTAGCTGTCAGGAAATAAACTACTTGTGTTTGACAGATACCTGTGTGGCATCCTTTGTGCTTTGAGAACCCAGAATCAGACCTTAGACTTACTCTTGCGTTGCTACACCACGCAGCATACCTCCATCATAATCAGCCAGGAACCCACCTCTGCACTAGTGATTTCATCACTGGACCCAACCACATCAGCCACCAAATCAGAGGCTCATTTAACTGCACATCCACTAATGTGATCTATGCCATCAAATGCCCCACTGCCATGTATATTGGCCAAACTGGACAGTCTCTATGGGAAAGAATTAATGGACACAAATCAGATATCCGAAAAGGCAACAAACACAAACCTGTTGGAGAACACTTTAATCTGCCTGGACACTCATTAATGGATCTCCAAGTCACCGTGTTGCTTCAGGCCAATTCCACAAGCTAAATACATAGGGAAGGATTGGAACTCAACTTTAATCACAAGTTTAATTCTTAGGCAAATGGTCTGAACAGAAACCAAATCTGCCTCTTATTTGACTAACAAGTAAAATATACTTGTTAGTCAAATAAGAGGCAGGAAGCATAAGGGATCTGTTGAAAAAGGCTTTCTTTCTCGACAGATCCCCCTCTAGACTGTCGCTTTTTGCCAACAAAGTGCTGAGTCGGCAAAACGCGGTGGCCATTTTTATGCAAATTAGGCGCAGGATATTTAAATCCCTGCCTCATTTGCAATGTCGACCTGCCTAATCTGCATCCCTCTGCTGACAGAGGGATGCAGTCTAGACATACCCCAAGAGCCCAGAGAAGTTATTTTAGCCTTTGGATTAGAAAACTCTCCACTGAACGGCTCTGCTATCACTGTGTCTTGAAAAAGGCCTTGGAGATCTCTGTTGACCACACACCCTGGGATACTTGTGCTACAAACTGAGCTGTGGATTTATCACTTTAAGAGAATCTGACACCTCACATAATATTCTATCAACATGCATTCTTCCACTTTTAAAATGTTGCTGTTTTTTTCTACTTTTTTTATTATGAAAGCCAAAAGGACTATTTTTATATATATAAAAAAACAGTATTTGTTTCCTAAAAGTTCATCTATCCTGCTGCTTATTCCCTGCTGATTATAAAGTCATTATCACTTGTTTGTCACAATTTCCACAGCAACCATAGTGATCTCACAGAGGGCTATGACTTCAGGTGGAAAATAAGCAACATAAACCCATGCAAGTGTCACTTTTTACAAATGAAAACAGGGATGCAGAAAGCAGAAAATGTTATATGTGGAACAAAAAGGTCTAATCAGAAAAATATTCAAAGTTTTGCACAAGGCATTACTGGATCTTTCTTATAATAAACATGTCAATGTAGAAGAGACAGCTTCCAGCTGAGCACCATGCTCTCAACACCCATAATTCATACTGAGTAGCAGATGTTAAATGAGAAATCCATTAAGGCCAATTAGATTTTCCAGAAGGTACAGTAATAGTATGTGAAGGCAATCCCCTGTTACACAACAGCACCAAGGGGAAAAAAGGAGTCAAATAGCTCTAAATGTGAAGTCATACTCATTGTCTGAGAAAGTCACCAACCAACAGAAGGGTCTCTGTACTGAGTTGCCTGCAGTCATTTCAAGTTAAAAAAACCCCACCCTCTTTCGCCTGCTCTTTCAACATGTATAAAACACTTCTGTGGGATGTGATGGGTTGTCTATGGCCATGCCATACAGCACTGAAGGGTTTAAGAAGGTAGCCAAGAAGACAATTAACTCCACAGGCTGCACATGGAGGAGAAGCCAGGGAGCATGGAACTATTTGAAAGCAGGTTTAGCTTTGCAAATACAGGTGTGGGCTGTATAAAGCCAGGTAGCTGCCAGATGGGGGCTGCGAAGAAAAGCCTGCCCCTTCCTGGCAAGAGAATTAGGTGTGGGAAAAATGACTGAGGGGAAGAAGAAGAGGGCTAAGATGAGGCTCCCTGGACTTAAACCCAGCACAAGGTGGGCCTAGATTCCCTGTCAGACACTGAAGGAGTGGGACCATGGGGCAGTGTAAGAGAAGACTGCCTAGGACTTTAAGGGTAAAGGGACTTTGTTATCTCAGAAGGGGGAACACTAAGTGATCCAGCCAGAGGACAGAACACTGTGGTTTGAGAGGCTGTAGGCCACAGGGAGAGACAAAACAATGGCATTCAAACCATGAAGGGGGCACTGATCTCAAGAGCTAATCCCCAGAGCAACCAGGGCTGGTGCCAGAACAGCAGTAAGTGGTGCACCCCATGAGATGAGACAACAGGAAGTGTAACACAATTGTGATCATGTACTATGTATAACCGGACAATTAATCCACGCCTTTAGATAATCACTTGTAAGTATACTGCAGAGAAGGAACCATGGAGGCCCCTTTCTCTCTCCCTAACCTAACCCACTGTGCAAGCATTGTCATACTTGGTAAGCTGTGGTCACCTTGATGTCATCTGGGGCATGGAGGAGATAAGTAACTTCCTAGCATAAAACAGAATTTACCTTTCATGGGGGAATTGTATTCTAAATATATCGTGGGCAGAGATGCAGTGCACCTCTCCTATGGTTGTATGTGCTTTGCACTACCAACATGAATTAAAAAGTTGTAACTTATTTTTGATGATTAAACAGTTACAATCGGTAATACTTACAAGGAGCAGATCTGTTGAGCACTTTTCAGAGCTAAGACATACTTAAGTTAAATGTTGGTCATGTTGACAAGGGCTGTTGCATGACTTTCTTTAGTGCAATGTTAAATAAATGTTGGTTCTTGAATCAAAATCAGACTGCAACATTCAACCCCACTATGGGTAAGTGTTCTCTAAATAAATAGACCCCAGTCATAAGTGGATTTGATCTGCAGTAAGTTTTAAAAATATTTTTTTCCAACTAAAACATGTAGTAAAGTTAGAGGCATACTATTACACTAAGTTTAGCTAATGGTGAGAAGCAAAAAAAGTTTGACAGCATGAAGTTAATGATATAATGTACAGGCTAAAGGAGAAATATTCTGCCTTCAGATTTATCAGTAGCTCACTTTGGTTGATCAGTGCATGTATTGAAGGGCTGAATTTGGCACAAAGGAAGACATTTGGAAGTATATTTCTCACTAATCTAATGGCTTGATTATAGCTTACTAATCACTGTATAGTTTGCCATTCCTAGAAAACAAATTTCTACAAATAAAGTCAACAAATCCTGAAGACTAATGTTCCAAAGAAGACTGTTTGACTATAATGATATTAGAGTACCATTATTAACAATGAACTTGGTAAATCAGAGCACCATGAACAACCAGATAGCTACAAGAATTGTAAGTTGTTAAAAGATAAAAGTGTGAACATGTAACAGAAAATTAAGGCTTCTTTCTTGCATACCATCAAATTCAAATGTGGGACAAAAACAGTGACAAACCCAAAACTTTGTAACAGAGTAAGACAATTATTTTAGTAAAAATTTAAAAAACAACTAATAGTCTGATAGCACTTTCAAGACTAACAAAACATGTAGATAGTATCAGGAGCTTTCATGGGCACAGCCCACTTCTTCAGCTGAAAGCTCATGATACCATCTACATGTTTTGTTAGTCTTTAAAGTGCTACCAGACTATTTGTTGTTTTTTAAGTTTTCCTGTTACAGACTAACTCAGCTACTCCTCTGAATTATTTTATTGTTAGTTATGAAAACATAAAGTCCTCCTGTGCCTTGAGGGCACTGCTCTACACTGAGTGAGAGTTCTGGGAAAATCACTCAGCTAGCAGATCCAACTCCTCCTCATCTGCATCCATAGCAGAAGTATAGTTGTTGTGCCATTTCAAGAGACTGTCCACTCTCTTCTGTGCCCAGCCACATCAGCTAGTGGGTAAGGAGGGAATGAGACCATGGCACTGTAAGCTTCCCTCCCCCTTTGCAGACTCTAGTGCCAACAAATGCATTAGCTCTGAGTAATTTTTCCATGCAGGATGAGTCGCACAAAGGCAATGGTGAAAGGGATAGCCATTACCCCATTGCATACTTGTGCTTAGGCCAAACACAAGCTTGCCTTTACATTTCAAAAGCAAGGTAACCAATCAAACTGCTCTGTTTAGCAAAAGGTGTTAATTGTACCATCAATTTGAAATATAATTTCAAAAAATGGTTTTAAAGCAATTTCAGATAGCTCACTATGTCTTTGTCCCTCTGCCAGTTTCTGTGATTTTTACAATACTTTTTTCTCTCCCCTGTTACTGTGTGAAGGACCCATAAAACCACTGGAGAAAACTGTCTAATTATACAGAAAACCATAAAATTACTCTGAACAAAGTGCTGTCAAATACATAAACAAAATGAACTGGGGGAAAAGAAGGAAAGCATTTTTCACTACTAATTTCTTTCAGCTGTAAGCTGTAGGATCATTACATGTAACTTTTATCAACAGGAGGTTGATAAAATCTTCAGACAGTAGGATAATTTTTAAGTTGACAGTATAAATTGTTAAAATGTAATCATGTGTTCTACTTTTTAGAAATCTATAAAATGGAAAAAAATATAGTAAATTATAATATCAAATTAATCCCTGGTATAATTACACTGAAACCAATGGATTTGTACCAGGGATTAATTTGCCCAATGGTTTAAAACAGAGCATGGTTCTTTGAAGTAACATACATGTTCAGCGTAACATAATCCAAAACAAAATGTTATAAAAATCACCTAAGAAAGCACTAAAATAGTTTGGGAACAATAAATAATTCTGGATTAGACACTTGAGGAACAAATCCAATTCCCACCAGTATCAAGAGGTAAACTTCTCTTGCTTTCAATGGGACAAGAGTTTGACCTTAAGGGAACACTAAATTTCATATAGGGGCTGATCCTGTAAGCGTGCCATGTATGGGATTCTCATGATGTATATGAGGTTTACAGAATTGAGCCCACAACTGACATCATTCAAAGGTATTGTCACATTTTGAACTTAAAATAAAGATTACTCCTTTGTCATGAATATTTTAAGCCTGTAAATGCTTCAGGGAACAAAAACAGATCTTAAAAGTTCTAAGAAAAATATGGATTAATATACTTAATAGACCCATAATTTGTCTTTTTCAAATATTGGAATAAAATTGGAAGACTTCATTGAACATTAATCTTTTAAAAATTACTATTAAATTTAATGCATATACACAAAATTATGTACTTGGAAAACTACTGAAAAAAGCAACTTTGGGTATTTTCAGCTTGGTTGATAATCATCTGGAATTTCTTTTATATTTGAGAGAATGTATGCATATCTTCCCCCAAAACAAAACACACAGAGAGGGGGGAATTAATCATTAGAGTTTACAAAGTCAATCGAGAAAAGAGAAATAAAAGCTCTCAAGAAACTGTCTCCATAGTTAAAAGCAGATGGATGGAAATATCACTTTAAAACTCACTGTGAGATATCTTATTGAAAACTGACCAGCAGCATGATGGTGCTGGCCATCTACATAACACACGGTAGTATAAATTATTACATTAATTTCCCTTCTGAGTGCAAGCTGTTGACATCTATTCACTCTGTTAAACACTGTGCCCAGCTACAGTTTTGAACACAAAACAGATTGCTTCATTTAATCTTACTACAGGCGAAGTTGGGAGTGGTCATCTCTGCCTCCGAGTCTCACAGGCAGATGTTTTAGTAAAACATTCTCCCTCCCTGTGCTCAGAAAGCATGAAAGCACACAGAGCCAGGAGTAGCCAGTGAACGGAATGGTTATCTCTTCCACAGGCTTTAACTCAACCCTCCAACACATTAAAAAGGTTTCAGGCTTCTTTGGGGGAAAAAAAACGCTCTGCCAAATGATTTGTTGTGTTCTATCCAGCTGTGTTTTCATTAGTCCAAATCACTCTCTAGTCATCGTCCTACATAGTGCACTTGATGCGATTTAAAGTGTGCAGTCTGAAAGACAACGAACGTCTACATTTCATTTTGCCACTTCCAAAAGACCAGAAATCTGTCAGTATGCCACAGTACAGTATAAAAGAATGATTTAAGGGACTGTGTACATGCCATGAAGGATACCCTTTGGAAAGTTGATTCTCTCATAGTGGTTCAGCTCTATCCTCCACTGAAACTGCGTCCAGATGGAGTCTGTTTACTTTGCACTTAATCAGAACTGAAGGAAATGTAACGATGAAATATTAAAACTCTTCCTTGCTCCTAGCACTGCTGGTTTAATCTTTGCAAAGCCCAGCTTGAACAAAAAGGTGAAATCTTTAAAGTCAGACATCACTGCTCTCTCCCGAACACGTCTTTAAACAGAGAAAGAGATACAGGCAGGGCTGGTGGTTGTTACTCTGGACAGCTTTTGACTCGCGATAACTAATTTTTTGCAGATGTGTGAAAAAGAACCTGAAATGCTGCGAATCCTAAGGGTTCTATAAAAGTGGAACCTCCCTCCACCTGACAAGCGCCAGCCCTGCTATTAGCTAGCGCCTCTGTACTCTACTCCGAATCTTGCTCCCTACAAATTCCACCTTAAACTCTTTTACATATGGTACAAATGCACGGACGACTGCGCTGAAAAGCTATAAGTTTTCATGATTGACTGAACCGAACGCACTGTGCGAGGAAGCAGCAATCCTCTGGGCATTTTGAAAGGGGAAACAGCGTCTGATCTGAACAAATTAGAAGCAGAGGGGAATACACGTTATTCTTCTAAAGACATCTCAGTCAGAATTGCTTTGACTCTAGGAGACTTCACTGGGGGGGGGGCAGTTTCCTTGCTTTGTCCCCATAAAGTGAAAGCAGCGGCAAAAAGTAAGCGGGATTTGATCGGGAGAGGTGAAGGAGATCGGACGGGACAGTTAGTCCTTTTCCTGCATTTCTAGATAGATGCGGGAACGTCTCTCCCTTCCCAACGTTGGGGGGGGGGAGGGTAATGAGTAATTTAAACTCTTATAATGGAAGATTTTGCAATGAGGCATGAACAAGATCTCCCTCAGCAGTGGCCCCTGCCCTGGGGCACTGCCATCCTGGATGAGTGTCCTACTGGAAAAAAACATCAACCCGACCACACTCCCCCCCCCCCCGCCCCATGCCCGTGGCCTGCCTCCCTTGGGACTAGGGCGAGGTGGGCAACTCACTGTAGAAGATGTACTCGGTGTAGCTGCTCCAGATCTTGTCCTCCCGGTACTGGTTGATGAAGGCGGCGGTGCCGGTGGAGTTACAAGCCACCATGTGGAAGCCGGCCTCCGAGAGCCGGTCAAACGCCTGTTCCAGGTAGGTGAACTTGAGGTAGAAGCGGGAGGTGTATTTCTCCGGGGGCCGATCGGGGTCCCGGCTCTCGTTGAGCGTCTCCCCGAACACCTCCTTGGCCAGCGCGATCCTGCCGCACACCATGATGCGGGCCACCCTGCGGAACTTGGCGTCCGCCTGGCTCTCCCGCACCGTGGTGTACGAGCCCCGGTAGCCCACAGTGAGGAAGCCCGAGCGCTTCTCCAGGCCGGCCCCCGCCGCGCCCCCGGCCGCCGCCCGCAGCAGGAGGTCACCGCTGCCTTGCGAATTGCTGTCCTCCAGGTCGCTCTGGCAGCCCTCGTCGTTGAGCGAGCCCTGTTTGGTGACCTTGGGGGAGAGCAGCTTGACCAGCTCCCCCAGCTGGAAGTACTCGGCCTCCCGCAGCAGCCGCTCTTTCTCCGGGAAGTGCTCGGGCAGGGCCAGCTGCTTGTCCCGCAGATAATCCAGCACGTACCTGAAGAGGAAGCCGTCGCGGTCGATGAAGAAGCGCGCCCGGCTGTCCCTGGGCAGTTCCCTGGCGGCCGCCTGGCTGCCCCGGCGCGGGGCGAACATGCTGGCCAGGGTGCTGTCCGGCACGCTGAGCAGCGTGGAGTGCTTGGTCACATACACCTGGCCGCCCACGTTCAGCTCCACCACCTCGGGGAAGGGGCAGCAGGACGGCGCGGCGGCGGAGCCCATGTCACTGATGGGCAGGATGCCGCCGCCCGTGTCCTTCAGAGCCATGGCTGCGATGGACGGAGGGAGCGTCTCCAAGCCCCCCTCGCCTGGACCGCGCGCGTCTGCTCTGGCGGACCCGCTGCCCCCCTCCCCTCTTCTCCCCGCGGGCTCCTGGCGACGCCGCGCGGCTGGGAGGGCTCGGCCCACGTGGGCGCCCGGCTCTGGGCCCCAGCTGCAGGGACTTCCCTGGGGCGAGTCCTCTGGCCCTCACTGCCCCATCCGGAGGGCTCTTCCCGGGCGGGGCTCGCCTCAGTGCCCCCAGCGCTGGAAGCGTCGTCCCAGGCGTGGGCCCCGCTCCCTGCCTCCACAGAGAGGACCAGCACCAGCCAGGGGGCTTTCCCGAGGAGCTGGTTCGGCCCCCAGCCTGCAGAGTGCGCGGGGCGGTGTGTGGGAGTGGGGCCAGCTCCTCCGCGGGCTGTGCAGCCCTGCCTCTGTCCGCCGCTGCCTCCCGGTTGTGCCTGAGCAGCAGCAGCAGCTCGGAAAAGCCGCGCTGACGTCAAGCCCCGGCTGCAAGGAGAAGCGGCTGGAACTTTGCGAGCAGCTGTCACTTAAAGGGGCAACCTGGAGGGTGTTACTGGGAGTGGGTAGACGCCGGAGCCCGCCAGGTTTTATCCCTAGTCTCCTGCACTCTACCGCCGAAATGACTCTGGTGCGCTAGAAGAAGCTGCACGACTCCTAAATTCAAACGGTAGAACTGCAGGTATATAACCAAAAATTAGCCAGATCCAGCAGGGTACAGGCTGTGTTGGGAGTGGCGCAGATTGGGGGATGGACCTGAAGAATCAATAGATCATCTCTATTTCTGGTTTTGTGGCTAAAATTTGGAAGGATCCTGCAGCCAGATCTGAGTTTTTCCTATGCTGTTTCCGTGGGGTGCCTCAGGGTCTGGATTTTCAAGAGGCAGTAAGAGCAGCTAAATATGTTCTTTACTTAGGCAGTGGAACTTGGGTCAGTAGAGCTCCCCAAAAATGGCAGGTTCCATTAAGATCCAGATGGCACGTCCCGGTTTTGGTGGCACTGTTGAACCAGGACGCATTGCTATTCGTAATTCTTGTTAGTATAGAAGAGTCTAAACTTGTTCTGCGTTTAAACTGTGGAATTTGCAAAGTGAGAGTCCAAAACCAGCTGGATGCTGGTTTCCAATCTACATATTTGCAGTCGTTCATGAAAAGATGCACGGGGGTAGATTTTTTTATATATAAGATGAGTTTCAGAACTACTTGTTACTTATGTTGCCTAAATATATGTTAGAATTAGGGGGTTTGAGGTCTAAAATCAGCTAGACCCTTCAGATTGCAAGTGCCACGTCTTACTATTTGCAGCCTATTATGCTCGGATGTAGCGAGATGTCGGGTGATTTTGTTTAATACAATAAAAGCAGCTAGGCTTGCTCTCTGTTTAGGTAATAGAAATTGGAATTTGGGTCAGCAACGTGCAGGACCTGCCTGCCACATCTAGGTTTTTTGTCCTGCTGTTGTATCACGGCTCAAGGTATTTTGGTATCGTAGAAGGAGCTAGACTTGTTCCCCAGTGAGGTAATGGAATTGGAGCACAAAACCCAGTAGGCAGGTAGATCCCATTTTTCTCTTTTTCTGGCATTTCTCATGCAACCAGTGGGGGTCATTGATCACCAAGTTCCTGCACTGGACATGTCAAAAAGGATCATAAGAAAACTCAGCCTTTCATTTCACAGAAGTAAGGAAATGGTGGGAGTGACTGAGTTTAGTTTAAACTACAGATATGTCTGGTACTACTTTTAAATGTTTGATTTAGTATGATCTTGACCACTAACTGTGGGGTTGAAAAACTGATAAGTGGTCCTGAGACTGAATGATCTAGAGCAGTGTTTCTCAACCAGTGGTATGAGTACCCTTAGGGGTACCCAAGAGATATCTAGGGGGTATGCCAACACAACTGAAATTTGGAGAGAACTGAATTTCTGTTTTAAGTTTTACAGCACTTTATTATTTTTTACACCCAAAAATTTCATCTCCTGCCCGACTACGATTAAGTTATTTAAACAAAAGTGTTGAAATGGTAGAAAAAAATTTTGAGTGTCTGAAAACTGTAGGTACTGGGGATACTTATAATTTTTTTTAAAGGGGTTACTTGTAATTTTTTTTGAAAAAGGGGTACTTTATAAGAAAAAGGTTGAGAAACACTGATCTAGAGGAAAGGGTGCTTTACAAAAATGGACTGAATTTCCCTGTCCTTTCCAATGTTCTGGGTTGTTTTGTTTGAAATGCTCACAAAGGACAGAAATTTTGGTGTTCCAATGGCTGGGTGCTTGGAAGATACAGGGGTTTGTTCATTGGCCCATTTTAGTGTCCAGTAAAAATGATTTCTTTGTTTTGCCTTAGCTAATATCCTGACTCCTCTGAATTCAGTGAAAGTTGTGTTATTGATTTCAAAGGCTGCCTTTTGCAATTAACAATTGCATCATTTTTATTTAACACATCCAGGACTGGAACATGAAATAGCTGGGATGCTGCAGTGTAGGACTGAAATGTGGTAAGGCTTTTTAGGGAACTAATCCTTCACTCCCTACCTATTCTTCTTCCCAAAGGTATTGTGCCTATTCCTGCCTGGTGTCATGCCTCCAGTCACCACTAAGGCAGTAATGCATCCTCCTAACCCCCTCAACCGCCATGATGCTCTTGTTCTAGAAGCATTACATATTTAACAATCTTCAGTGAGGTTTCTAAGGATGTTTAACTTGTGCAAATTAGAACATTCGCCATCTAGGTTTTCCCAAGTTCAGCAGATTTCACTTGATACTTACATAAAAGTTAAGTAAAGATGTGTGTAAAATAGATGTTAGGCTATAGGAGAACATTTGTTTTCAGGTTCATTAGGAAGGAGGGAGAATCTTTCCATTTAATGCTCTGCCAGTGCTTCAGTAATCTAAATAATCTTTATTCTGAATGCTAGTCACTGCTTTGTTAAAGATCACACTTGCCAGTTATCATCCCATTGGCTCTTTTTATTTAATTAATTAATTTATTTATTGGTGCTCAGGTACTAAAGTCCAATCCTTCTTCCACTGGAGTCAGTGACAAAAGTTCAAAGGACTTCAGAGGAGCAAGAATTAGTATGAATTGTATGGACGCCACATGCCCAGCAGAGGAAGCATCATCATTTTGTTATGTGTTTGTGTAATGCTTAGCACAATGAGATACTGGTCTTTATAACCATATGCCTTGATTAAGTGAGGATCTCTGATGAATGGTTAAACTAAAGAGATTGGAAAATAGAAGTTGTGCCATGAACTACCACCTTTATTTACATGACTATACGTGTGGATTAAGGTTTTTGTTTCCTGCCCTCAGTTCTTCCAGTTTTGAAATGGAAATAGAATGTGGTAGGACTGAAAAGAGTTACTTTTGTCTGGAGATTATTGTTCAACCCAAAAGAGATGGCTGGAAAATGTACACTATTTTTCCTGCAGTTTCAGTCAGCCCTGCTTTAACTAGTTTTACAATTAAGTAAATACTTAAATAATTAGAATTATATTCTAAAGAGGAATAACTTTATCACAAAAGAGCAATCCATATTAAGGCAAATGGTTGAAATAAAATAATTTCAATATGTATTCACTGTTGTAATCCTAGGTCATTACAGCCTTATGGCATGTGTACATTTATTTGAATGTAAATGGAAAAATGAAGGAGACACACTTAGCTTGAATCTGTTTCATGTAAAATTTCAAAATAAAGCAACAGAAAATAAACATGATGCTTTATTCTTTTCAGGCAAAGACCAAAGCATAATTGAAATTTGGTTCATAGTTCTGGGCAAAAAGGAAGTACAGAAATTCCATAGCCTTCATGGATGCCCTGTTAATAAGATGCCTGTGGTGCTTTGGAAGGGTCTTCCTCAAATTAGTGGAATTGTGCCTGTGTATAGATTTGCAGAGTCAGGCCTGAAGAACACTTTGTCACCTAGTAAAAGTCCTAAGTGATACATGTGCTGCAGAGTTTAGTAATGTAATAAATATAGAAATTATAGGTGATTACTTTGCATTCCAACAAATGACAAAAAAGTTGTAGATTATAGCGCCAGTTTACAAAGTTTACTGCCCAATTTATTTATTTCTAGCCCAAGTATGTTTAGATCACATTATATTGTAATAAAGTGGAGCCCAATTCTGCAAGCACTTACATAAGTAACTTTACTCATAGGATAAGGGACCTACACAGTATTGTAAGTTTACATAACACTTTATACATTTCGATTAGAATTATACATTAGTTAATTACACTATTGGGACTGAAATGAGAATATAATGGCATGCACATTTAATTTTGAGAAAAACATGGAGACTTTCCTTGTAAAGTACATAATTACTGATTGTTCTAAAAGTAACTATGATTATTCACTTTTATTTTGTTTGGAGTTCCCAAAAGGGTTTCACGTGTTCAGCAATAGATCTGATTTAACTTTAACTAGACAGGCTAATCCAGAAGAGTTTGGGAAGTTTGCTACACAAGTATTGTGGGAGTTTTGGTTTTTAATGGTTTCTGTGTTCTCATGTTCCAAAAACATTTACCAAGGTTGCTGTAAAGTAGACTCTGGTATATTGTGACTGCATGAGTTTGCCTGAATTGTTCCTTACTTAAATTAAATCTGCAAAACTTGATGTGTTCTCAGGACCCAAAAGCATTTATAAAAGGTTGCAGCAAAGTCAGCTCTGTTATACTGTGACTGACAGAATTATTCCCTTTATTGCATCAGAATGTACCCAAAAACATGTTTTCCAAGCCCATTTAGCATAATTAAAACAATATTTCAATAGAAACAACATTTTTATTAAAGCAGATGTGTATGGAAGGTAACAGATTGTCATTATGTTTGTCACAAGAAAAATGACCCATAAAAGCTCCTTTTTCCCTCTTTAACCCTAGTGTAGTAAAACTAAATATGACAGAAAAAGTGCAGAACTCAAAAAAGCAACATTCCCATAAATACTCAGCCACGTTATTGGTTTGTTTCTAGGGCAGTGACCAATTTTTATGAGAATTTGCACTGAACTTGCATCTGACTATTTTAATGGCATTTGGCATTTGAATATTACACATCTTCAGTTCAGGGAACCAAGTCACCCTGTGGCTCTCACTAAGGCGACTCTCTAATATCCATGCACAGTTCAAGTCCAGAAGCACCAGGTTCTGCCTGTATCTGTAAAGATGTGCAAAGCAGAGCAGAGTCTCACAAACCAGGAGCAGACAGAATTCTGAGCTTATGTGTGCTGAGCCTAGAGGTCTGCTGGACAAGACTGAGAGCTTCCCAAAGAGGTCTAGCCTGCCATCCTTTTCTCCCTAATCACTTAACAATAGGGTGAGACTACAGAGGGAGAACACAGTTTTTAAAAGTCAGCTCCTAAGCACAGGGCTGGATTAAGGGGGCAGGAAGGCTAGCCGGGCAGCTGCCCGGGGTGCCAACCTATGGGGGGGGCACCTGATTGAAGTGGTAAGGGGTGCCACGCACCCGGGGCCAGGTTGCACATGCGCCGTGCACCCGCTGCCCAGGGTGCAACTATGGCTCGGTCCGGCACTGCCTAAGCAACCAGAGAAGCTAGCAAACAGGAACAGCAAAGGGAGTTTAGAGAGGAAGCCTGAAAGTCAGATTCACCTAACATAAAACACAGCCCTTATTTTGAAATAAATTTACTAGCGTCTACACAGCCAAACCGCTATTTCGAAAGTAAATCGAAATATCGGAGCACTTATTTTGAATTTGGTAAACCTCATTCCACGAGGAATAATGCCAAATTCAAAATAGCTATTTCAAAATAAGTGCTGTGTGGACACATATCGAAATAGGGGGCCTCCAGCCTTCCCAGGGTGCCCTGGTGGCCACTCCAGCCTCAACCAAGAACACTCCTCTCCCTCCCCTCTCCCTGGAGCCCTTAAAGGGGTTGACACAGGCTACAGTGCCTGTGCCAGCTCCAAGCCTGCCAGCCCAGAGCCAGCAGTCACTGCCCCTGACCCAGTGGCCCCAAAACATGAGCCAGCAAGACACTGGCAGCCAGCCTGCCACCGCTCCCCAGGAGCAGTCTGCCAGCTCCCAGGAGCCTGATAGGGGCTGGAGAAGGCGGGCACCTTCCTGGTGCAGGGTGGAGATCATGGACCTAATTCAGGTTTGGAGGGGATGCCCCCAACATCCATGATCTCCACACTAGATGGAGGAACGTGGCCGTCTACAGCAGGATAGCTGCCAGCCTGGCCACCAAAGGCCACATGCGAACCCAGGAGCAGGTTTGCATGAAAATCAAGTTGGTCCGGCGAGACCCCCAACCCTGAGCCCTGAGCTTTCCCGCCCCCTTCTTCCCCTTGCTTCCCCCCTCCAGCTCCCTCCTCCCAGGTTTCCCCCTCCCCTCTCCCACCCTTTCTTCTCCCCTCTCCTGCCTCCTTTCCCCAGTCTCACCAGAGTTTCATCCCCCCACCTTAGTTTTGTTAAATAAAGAGAGTTTGTGTTCATGAAAATACATGTATTTTATTTGACATCAGGAAGAGGGGTTTGGGAGGGGTAAGTGGAAGGACGTGATGGAGGAATGAGGCACAAACCCCCAATGGGGTACACCAGGGAGGCTCTTAGTGCTGCTCAGGATGGAAGCTGTCCCACAGGGCCTCCTGGATACTGACAGCCCCCCGATGGACCTCCCGGATGGCAGCCTGCAGAAAGTGCAGCCAGGCTCACAGCAACGTGTCCAAGAGAAGCACCAGAGTGCCCAGGGACAGCTCTGGCTCTATGTTGCAGAGTGCTGCGGTGTCCCAAGTGAGGGCAACCAGAGCATGCAGAGACAAACTGCTTTGCTGTCCCTCATCGATGTAGGCAAGCAAGCAGGGAAAGCTGAGAACAGGCTGTCAGGGATGGGGGGGTCCCTTTAAGCACAGGCCTCAGATAGCCTCAGGCAGCAGCCACACAAAGTAACTCCTGACCTGATGCCCTGCCAGACCTGGTTCCAGATGGCCTTAAATGCGATTCAGCATCCAATCAGTGTGGATGCACTATTTCAAAATAGCAAAATGCTATTTCAAAATGCATTTTGTGTATAGATGCGTTATTTCGAAATAACTTATTTTGAATTAACTATTTCGAAATAAGATATTTCGAAACAACACTGTAGTGTAGACATACCCTTATATACTTTTTGGTTGCTAGGTACATTTACTGCCATTAGACATGACATTTCCTTCATTTTAGTGCCAAACTTGAAAAAGGGTTTCAAAAGATCCTTTGCAAAAGATCAAAGGAGAAGGCGATCACATTCAAAATGGCAATATATACTTTTAACCTTTTCCCCTCCAACACTGGCTATTTCCAGCTAAGGGGAATGCTATAGAAAACATCACTCCTAGGATAAGTCTCATACAAGTATGAGTTTGGCAAGAAAGCTTCATGACACTAATATCTCTGACCTCAGATTTTTCCTGATTTTATCAGCAGGGGGATTATTTATTTAAATACATTATGAAGGCACAGACAGAATTTTACCAGGAGCAGCTGGCCAGCAAAACACAGTGTTAGGAGACTGATAGCAGACTTACTCATGGAAACACTAATTTTACAAGTGTAATTATAATTTTTTTTCTCAGTCTTTGCTTCCTGCTTGTCAATAATGAACAATTAGTGAAGAGTAAGGCTATTTGTGTAGCCAGATGTGTATATTTTTGTTATAGTTGAATGAAAATGTCTCTATGTAGAGAAAATCTTTTCCCCGTATCTCTTTTATTTATCAGCTGATTTTGATGAAATTTGAAATTGAGTCAGAGTTTTTCTTTTTTTCATTTTTAGAGGTGCCTCATATTATGAGGCCCTAAACTATATCTTAGTTAGCTCGTGCCTTAAACCAGCACGGAGGGCTAAGGGAAGAATACAGGTGCAGAGGAGCACATGGCTCAGACAGCGACATCCCTTAGCAGAGGTTCTATAAAGAGGACAGAATAGAAGTTTATGGAATGCAGAGAGGGAACTTAAGAGAAATAGTCAAATGAAAAAGTCCCATTCAGTAACCTCATATGAAGGCAGAAAAACTAAATATTGACAAATTTTGTAAGTATTTATATAAAAATGCTTAGACTAAATGCTAAGCATGGCCACATCTAGGGCACGTCTATACTTATGGGAAGATAGATGCTCCAGTCGATCTTCTAGCATCTGATTTAGCAGATCTAGTATAGACCTGTAAATTGAATGCTGAGGGCAGCCCGCACTGACATTTGGAACTCTTGCTTTTGCAAGGAGTAAGGGAAGCCAATGGGAGCATTTGCTCCTGTCGGCTTCCCACTATGTGGACACCGCCAAGTCTCAGCTTAAGGTCAGCCGACTGCAGCTACGCATTTTGCATAGCTGGAGTTGCGTACCTTAAGCAGACCTTCCTGGTCTAGTGTAGACCAGACCTTAGAGGCAGGTGACCCAGGCAATGTGTGAATAGCTTTGAGGATTATGCTCATACTGCTGGTCACTGTTATCAGTGGTGAGTGCAGTTTTGGAGGCTCAAGCTCATTAAAACATATCTTTGATTGATGATGGCTGATAAGCGGCTGGCATCACTTGCTGTTTTACCACCTGAAAAAGCCATTGGCCAGTCTTTGAATTTTTCTGATGCTGTACTTCAGTTTGCAAGGGCAAAGGCAATAAAGGACTAGGTTTAACACCATAAGGACGTCACCTACCATAACATTATTTAATACTGGTCCTCCCAGTTTTGTTGCATGCTTCAGTTTCTTGATATCAGTACATTTTGTTATTCTTAAAATTAAAAAGCTTCTATAAACTTATAGGAAATTATTTTTTCCATTTGTTTATATATGGCATGGATAAATCCAGATTTACAGATATTAGCCTGCAATTTTTTTCATATAACTTATATAACAAGGATAAATCTTGCATGAAAATTGTGCTTCAAAGTTGTAAAACTGACTACAAATGCAATTAAAAAAATAAGGTACTCAAAATTTTAATAAATTAGGAGGAGGGGGAGGAGGAAGTATGCTGGAGATGATCCCTTCCTGGAATGCCATTTGGTCTAGGGTCAGCCCTGATACTAAAATGGAGGAACTGGAGTGCCTGGTATTAAATGGAGATACTGATATAATAAGCATCACAGAAACTTGGTGGAACAATGATAATCAATGAGACACAGTAATAGCAGGATTCCAAATATATATAATACTACAGTTAGTTGTGTGGATAAGGGCATAGCACTGAATGTGAAAGAAAGCACAGAGTCAAATATAGTAAAAATCTTAAATGAACCAAAACAGTACCATAAAATCTCTATGGATAAAAATACCATGCTTAAATAGTTGATAGGAGTATTTATGGACCACTTGACCAGGATAGTGATGGTGACTGTGAAATGCTCAGGGAGATTAGAGAGGCTACAAAAATAGAAAACTCAATAACTACATGGGATTTCAACTATCCCCTTTTTGACTGGACTACATATCAACTCAGGATGGGATACAGAGATAAAATTTCTAGATACCATTAATGGCTGCTTCTTGGAGCAACCAGTCCTGGAACTCTCAAGAAACAATTGTTGATTTAGTTCTGAGTGGTTCACAGGATCAGGTCCAAGAGATGAATGTAGCTGAACTGATCAGTAATAGCAAACATAATGTAATTATATTTAACATCCTTGTGAGGAGGAAAATACCAAAGTGGGATGGATTAGAGTTGTGTGGGGCCCCTGGGCCGGAGCAAGTGAAGGCTCTTCCCCTCTTCCTCCTGCAGTCCCCCCACTGCTGCTTTCCAGCTGGGGGTCAGGAATGACCGACTGGCAGAGCGGGGCAAGCTCCTCTTCCCCAACTCTGCTGCCAGGCTGGATTGTTGGATGGGCAAGGCCCCATGTCCCAACCCCACTCCTTGACTGGAGCACCCCACTCTCCAAGTGCAGTGAAGAAAGCCCCGGCACCCCAACCCCATGTCTCTGAAGGAGCAATAGGTGGGTGGATTGGGTTGGTGCATGGGGCACCCATTTTTCTGGGACACTCCAATTGTTTGGGATACCTGGACATGGGCCTTGTTGGCCCAGTGGCTAATCCACCACTGCACCAAAGAAGTTCATCCCAGTGGCATTTAACTTCAGAAAAGAACACTACTCAAAAATGAGGAAGCTAGTTAAATGGAAATTAAAAGGAACAGTTACAAGAGTGAAAAGCTCTATAGAATTTTTTTTAAATGCCATAATAGAGGCTGTCAATGCTGTTTCCCATTCTGACACTTCAAGTGCAGAAGGTGGGGGCCCACAAGAGATCTTAAAATGCCCTGCCACTAAAGGCTTCTCTTTAAAAAAACCTCCCCAGGGTCACAAGCTCCCTGACCCTGGGTGGTATTCTGCTACCACCCAAATGCACAAACCCTTGGAGCCAGGAAAAAGCACTTAGGAACCTCTCCCTGTGGGGTACCCCCAAGCTCTTTAACCCTCCCTTAAAAGAGAGCTTGAAAACAAACTGTAATTTCTTAATAGCAGACCTTCAGTTTCAGGCACATGCCGACAGAACCTCCTGCTTTTTCTTAGGACATAAGAATTACATTGTAGTTTTAAAAAAGGTGATTTTATTAACAGAACAAAGAAGATATATTTGGTAAAGTATACTTGGTTGCTAAGTGCAGCTAACAAAAAAGATTAAAGCACAGAGAATTGCTTCCCTGGGTGTACAGGGAAGTTTAACCAACTAAAAAACAAAGTAACCTAATCACGTCTAACTATAAACATTCTCTGTTTACTTACATATCCTTTGTTTCAGGATTCAGTTTTTTCCTTAGGCATAGATGTCACTAAAAATCCATGCCTTTATTCCTGGTTCAGTCCATCTCTCACTACCCAGCTCCAGCTCGAAACACAAACACAAAGGGAAAATTGTTTTGTTTCACTTGAAACTTCTCCCACTCTCTTCCCATTTGCTCTCCTGGCTGCCGGCCAACACTTCCTGGATATCCACTGATTTGGTTCTAACCTTTTAATTACTGGATGCTGTGATGTCTAGAAAAGAGTATTACTTCCCCCATCTATCACAGAGGCTCTGATTAAATGTATGCCCCAAATTTTAAAAAAGTAAAATGACCCAAAAACTGTCACAATAGGTAAACAGAGTTAGAGAGAGAGAGAGAGAGAGGTTACAGACTGAAAGACATCCTTTAAAAACTGGAAGTCGAATCCTACTGAGTAAAATAGAAAGGAATATAAACTCTGTAAATTGATGTGTAAAAGAACAGTTAGGCTAAACAGAATTTGAAGAGCAACTGACAAAAACACAAAATCAACAGATTTTTTAAAAGTACATTAGAAGTAGAAAGGCTGCCAAACAATTAGGGGAACTGCTGGATAATCAAGGAGCGCTCAAAGAAGACAAGGCCATTGCAGAGAAGCTAAATGAATGATTTTCATTGATTTTCACTTCAGTGGTTCTGAGAGAGATTCCCATACCCAAGCCATATTTTTAGGTGAAAAATCTGAGGAACTGTCCCAGATTGAGGTATTGACAAAGATGGTTTCAGCACAAATTGGTAAATTAAATAGTAATTAATCACCAGGACCTGATGCTGTTTACCCAAGAGTTCTGAAGAAACTCAAATATGAAATTGCAGAACTGCTAACTATTGTACAGGATCTATTTCTTAAATCAGCCCCTATGACAGATGGAGGATAATGAGTATAAATAACACTGATTTTTTAAAAGGTTCCAGAAACAATCGTAGCAATTATAGGCCAGTAAGCCTAACACAAATACTAGGCTAACTGATTGAAATAGTAAAGAATAGAACTATCAGACACGTAGATGGACACAATTTGTTGAGGAAGAGTCAACACAACTTTTGTAAAGATAAATCATGCTTAACAACCTATGAGAATTATTTATAGGGATCAATAAATATACACAAGGGTGATCTAGTGTACATAGTATACTTCAATTTTCAGAAAGTTTTGAAAAGGACCCTCACCAAAGGCTCTTAAACAAAGTCAGTGGTCATTGGGGGAAAAAAAGGAAGGTTATCTCATAGAACAGTAATAGATAGGAAGCAAAATGTAGGAATTAATGGTCATTTTCACAGTGGAGAGAGATAGAAAACAGGATCTCCCAATGATTTATATTGGGACCTGTGCTGTTCAACACATTCATAAATGATCTGGAAAAAGGGGCAGTGAGGTGGCAAAATTTGCAGATGATACAAAATTACTCAAGCTAGTTAAGTACAAAGTTGACTACAAAGAGTTACATAGGTATCTCACAAAATTTGGTGATTGGGCAACAAAATGGCAAATTAAATTAAATTAATTAAATGTTAATAAATACAAAGTAGCATATATTGGAAAAAAGAAACCAAATTGTACATACAAAATGATGTTACTATTCAAGAAAGAGAACTTGGAGTCACTGTGGATAGTTCTGTGAAAATACTGGCTCATTGTGTAATTGCAGTCAGAAAAAAGCTAACCAAATGTTAGGCTGTGTCTAGACTACATCCCTCTTTCAACAGAGGGATGTAAATTTTAGACACGTTGAAATTTTTTGAGGAGTACAGAATCTTTCGAAAAAGCCTGATGTTTTTGAAAGAACCACATCTAGACTGCAGTTTTACTTTCAAAATGGTGCTTTTTCAAAAGAGCGCCATTACGCGATTATGCAAATGAAGTGTGGGATATTTAAATCCCCGCTTCATTTGCAATCTCAACGTGTCTCATTTACATCCCTCTGTCAAAAGAGGGATGTAGTCTAGACACAGCCTTGGAAACCACTAAGAAAGGGAGAGGGAGAGAGAAAGAAAGAGAGAGAGAGAGAGAGAGAGAGTATGTCTACACTTGCTCCCTATCTCGAGATAGGGATGCAAATGTAGCCGACCAAAATTGCTGATGAAATGGGGATTTAAATATCCCATGCTTCATTAGCATAATCTCATCCGTGCTTTATTCTGATCGCCATCTGATTTGAACCAGGAAGTGCGCTCTGGGCCGCGTTAGTTCGAATCAAACCCCTTGGTTTGAACTAATGTTACTCCTCATTTTTTGATTCGCCCTAACGCGGCCCAGAGTGCACTTCCTGGTTTGAATCAGCTGGTGATTGGAATAGCGCGTGGGTGAGATTATGCTAATGAAGCGTGGGATATTTAAATCCCCACTTTGTTAGCAATTTTGGTCGGCTACATTTGCATCCCTATCTCGAGATAGGGAGCAAGTGTAGACGTACCCAGAGAGAGAGAGAAAAGGTATGGAAAAGCTTCCATATGAAGAGAGATTAAAAAGATGGGGACTCTTCAGCCTGCAAAAGAGATGACTAGGTAGTGGTATGACAGAAGTTTATAAAATCATGGAAGTTGTAGAGACAGTGAATAAGTAAATGTTATATAGCCCTACATATGAGTTGCAAAAAAAGCAAACATGATTCTGGGATTCATTAACAGGAGTGTTGTGAGCAAGACACAAGAAGTCATTCTTCTGCTCTACTCTGCACTGATTAGGCCTCATTTGGAGTATTGTGTCCAGTTCTGGGCACCACATTTCAAGAAAGATGTAGAGAAATTAAAGAAGATCCAGAGAAAAGCAGCAAGAATGATTAAAGGTCTAGAGAACATGGCCTGTGAGGGAAGACTGAAAGAATTGGGCTTGTTTAGTTTGGAAAGAAGAAGACTAAGAGGGGACATGATAGCAGTTTTCAAGTATCTAAAAGAGTGTCACAAGGAGGAGGGAGAAATATTGTTCTCCTAGGCCACTGATAATAGGACAAGAAGCAATGGGCTTAAACTGTAGCAAGGGAGGTTTAGGTTGGACATTAGGAAAAACTTCCTAGCTGTCAGGGTGGTTAAACATTGGAATTAATTGCCTCGGGAGGTTGTGGAATCTCCATCTCTCGAGATATTTAAGAGCAGGTTAAATAGACATCTATCAGGGATGGTCTAGATGGTGCTTGGTCCTGCTGTGAGGACAGGGGACTAGACTCAATGATCTCTCGAGGGCCCTTCCAGTTCTAGTGTTCTCTGATTCTATGATTTTATATAGCACAAGAACCAAGGATCACCTAATAAAATTAATAGGTAGTATATATAAAACAAACAAAACTCAGCACTTTTTCAGACAAGGTACACTCTACCCGTGGAACTAATTGCTAAGGGATGTTATAAAGGCCAAAGTAAAAATAGGTTCAGAAAATAATTAGATAGCTCCATCAATGCCTATTAGCTAAGATTATCAGGGACATGACCCCATGCTCTGGATATCTGGCTGGCTAAATTTTGATACTGGACAATAGGGAAAGGGTCACTCAATAATTGCCCTTTTCTGTTTATTTCCTCTGAAGCACCTGGCAATGGTCACTGTCAGAAGAGAAGATACTAAGCTAGATGTCTGACTCAGAAGGAACGGCCTTTCTTATGTTCTGAAGATATTGAGTTCTCAAAGCTCACTTGATGGTTTTGGTGCACAGTGTTTCTAGCAACCAGGTTCAGTATGTCTGAGTGGGTATATATCTGCAGTCAGTGTGTCACACATTCTGCACACCGTATAACTAAGCACAGATTTTTCCTCCCTGATGTGGTTTATATAGAAATTTTGATGAATTGGGAAATCAGACTTAAGTTTTCCTTATTAAGAAAAAAGCTAGGAACATTTAATACATTGGTATTGTTAACATAAAATTATAGTTGAGAATTTATATTCATAAAGATCAGGAAATTCAAAGTTTTGGCTCCCACATGTAACATAACTAGGCCACGGTGTGCTAAAATAGGGGTGAACTCAAATATACACTAACACAATAGATGCAAAGCTAAAGCTGCTGTGGGAACCATAACTCAGAATTTCCTGATTGTAATGCACTTTATCTATCACGCATAGCCTTGTATTAACACTGAAAGGTGCAATGAGCATCCATGACTAATCCAGTAAGTGACAAAAGGAGTTCCAGCTTATGGATCTGATTTCTGCAAATATTTTAGACATGTAAGTGAGTATACATGTATGGTGAGCCCCATTAACTGAAATGAGAATATTTGCATATGCAAAGTTACTCATGTGCATCTATATTTGAAGGATCAGGAGTGACATTGACAAGGCAGATAAGAAATATTTGTTTCTGTCTCAGTTACTTGGAGAATATAGGAATGAGGCCTAAACAATTTTGATATACACAGTTTTAGCACATTAACTAGTATGTATGTTATTATGTAACAAAAAATGATAACTTAGAGCTTATTTATTTGCCTCAAAGAGAAAGGATGGTAGAGTGAACTATACTGGCTTTTGTTTTTTCAATATGAATATCATTATAAATCTTTTGCTTTTTCCTCATATTCTTTATATTTTTGTCTTAATTTTTTACTGAAGCACCAAATCAGAGAAAAAAAGACAGAATGTCTTCATCTTGCAGGGTTCTGCATTCAAAAAAGAAACCTACAGAATGCATTATAATGACAAATTAATGATAGATTTGGAATACAAGAAGGATGCTAGAAGTGACAAGGCTCCACAGAGTAGCAAAATCAGCTAGTAAATGTGAGTGCAAAATTCAATGGTATCTACTAGTAACAACGTAAACGTGATTTTACAGTCAAGGGAGCTGTTGATATTGTTTTTATTACAATTATTTTGCAATCAAAGGAAAAGGAATAGTGACATTTATGGTAGAAGCCTGTCTAGCAGGATTTGAAAATTGGTCTTTTCCATTACTTAGAAGACAGTAAATAAATAAAAATAAAATAATCAAAATCTTTGGAATGCACCAAGCTTTATTTCCACTTCCACTGGTGTAAATCCAGATAACTCAATTGACTTCAATGGAATTACTCTAGAATAAAATGATAACAGACTTTGCACCAAATAGAATGCAAAAAGAAACCTTCGTTGGGAGAGGGGGAGGAGCAGAGAATAGGATTAAGAGTCATGTATTTCAGGAATAATATTGTACATTCCCATTTATTTCCTATTGTTACGCTGACAGAGAATAACTTCTGTGTGTTGTGACTGACACATAAACATAAGAATTTTTTTGAAGGCAACATGGATTTTAACAGTCCAAGCTATATGTTATTTATTTCCAGTGACAGTAAAGTGTCAATTGTAAGAAAACTAAAAGGAAATAAATACCCACAACAGTCTCATAAATTTTCAGTTAAAATATTTTCAGACAACAAGGCTTTCATTTTAAAATGAACTTTACCATTAAGTTATATAATGCTGCAAGTAATGACTAAACTATGAGATAAACTCTTCCATATTAAAAAGGACAAGTACATGAAAAGCATCCAACTACTTTATCAGCTGTGAGTTAATCTTTCAATTCCTGACAGATCTTCAAGATCTGACATACTTTATGTGCTGGAAAGGACTTTTAGGAATTATTTCTTTGTACCATCAACTCATTTTTTGCATGTCGAATGATCAGTGTTGGAAGAGATTGTCATCCCATGATAAATGAAACAACATATCTATAGATTAGCAAGGAAGCCCAAATCCTTACTGAGTGTGGCATCTCTTGCAAATATGCTCATTGAAGAAATGTAAAGGAAAAGGCGTTCATGAAGATAATGGTAAAACAGAGATGTACTGTTGCAATGGAAATGTGCTATATAAGATATTAATGTGTAATTTATAGATATTACTATAAAGGAACATAAGCTTAATAATAGAAGGCTGTTAAAACGCCCTCATAAAAAGGAGAAGAATTCCAACAAAATAAGTAGGAAAATGAGAGGTTACTCATAAGAAGAGAAGCAGGATGTTACGGGCATAACTTAAACCTAGCTAGAAGATTACATTAACTAGGCTATTAAAGAATATAGATTAGATCCAGCAGGCAGAACTGTAAAATGGAAGGTGCGGCCCTTTTATATGCAATGGGGGAGGGATTGCATAATCACCTTTTATTTTTACTCAGGAAGGAGACGAAAGCCACTTTAATACCAGTCAAATCAGAGACAAAGCAGCACCATGCTGACCCTTCCAACAAGCTTGCAGACCCCATGCTATATGAAAATCAAGTGGATGGGATACTTCAGGTTTTTAGGGGAGTAATCAACAAGAGGTTGAAGCAGTGAGACAGACAAGCCACTCTGTGGAGCATCAGACCAATGCAAACACAGAGAATTTTCATTTAAACACTGTGAGTTCTGTAGATGTAAAAGATTATAGAGTATCAACTTAGTATTATGACTAAATTCCTGTGGGAGCTCATGCTGACAGTGTTAGCATCAATTCCTACCCCATTTCAGTGAGGGTGGGAAAGCACCCATGTGGGCCGTAAGCCAATTGCATCATGTTTCTTTGATTAGGGGAAGCTCTGGAGGGGTAGCACAAAGGCACAGACCATCTGTGCTGACCTTGCAACATCAGTATGGCTGGAGGATCATGTCCCTGCTCTTAATACAGTCCCATAAGCCCCTCTGCCTACAAAAGGAATGACATGACCATGTGTCCATGGGCATCTTGTCTCTTCTTTTCCCCTTCTGCATGATTTTCTGTGTAAAAGAGTGACATGGACCTGGATTTGTTTCCACATTCAAGGAAGGATGGTGAAGAAACTGATAGTTACTAGTGCTGAAGTATTCTTATGGATTGAATTTGAAGAGGTTTCATAAAATAAACTAGTTACAGGAATAGTTCACACACACACACACATACACAAAACAGATGGGCTGTGAAATGACTGAGTAAATGAGGCAGCATGTGAAAGGTCAGGAGAAGTCAGAGCAATAATGGGAGATTTTCATAACCTAGTCATAGATGTGAGTGAATTAAGTGACAAAAATGAAGCTAGCAGGAGGTATGTCATGTGGAACAGGATTGCTTTTCAACTCAAAATGTTTCAAGATACTTTGAAGAAGAATAACATTCAGAATTACAGATCCCACCAAGACTAAAATGTGAAGGAGAACCGAATATGAACAGCAATTCTGGCAGATTTCTTGGGCTTAAGAATGAGCTGAGAAAAAGTTAAAGGTGAAACCCAAAAACATGTTCTATTAGATAGCAAAATGACATGCTATGTGCCCTGATGATTAAAATCTAGTGGATTGAGTTACTGTTGAGTATGGGGGGTGTTTTAAGAAAATTATAGAATATACTGTGTGCTGCAAAAAGGTAATAAGATTAATTGAAAATAAATAAAATACTAATAAATGAATTATTATGGAATTTAAAAATCTTTGGCTCTGACTAGTGAAATAAGTAACCAATTAGTTAATAACATTTAATTCATAGCCAGTGCAGATGAAGATGGGTATCTTTTACGCAGGAACGTTCAAGAAGGGATACACTGTACTTCCACAATGTCATTTTTTTATTCCACACATTGACATTTTTCAATTTGTAAAAAGAAAAGCCATGTTTTATCCTAGTGAAAGCTTTTTATTAAAAAATTAATATGCTTTATTTAACCCGCAGCTTTGCTATTATCATTATTATTGTTTGGCAATAGCAAGGACCTCAGCATTGTACAGGATGTTGAAGGGAACCAAGCATTACCCAGAGGAACTTATAGTCCAGAGCAAGTCAGTGTAGCTACATTGGGAGTGATAAAACACATTGGAGATACACTAAATTGACAACATCTTGAGGCTCCATCCAGAGGTACTGATGAAATAAAGAGTAGGGGATGCAGGAAATATGAAGACATTATATAATAAATGTAGGTTGAAGCAGATTTTTTTGAATGAGTCTAGAGAGTTTAAGCTAAACACGTAATAAATTGCCAGTGCAGAGATTTGGTGAGGGGACTGACATAGTCTAGGAAAAGGAAAAACTTAAAAAACAACAAATGGTCTGGTAACACTTTATAGACTAACAAAACATGTAGATGGTATCATGAGCTTTGGTGGGCACAGCCCACTTCTTCAGATAATGGGAGTTTTGAGTTTAGGATGTGCAGACCCAAAATAAATAGGGGAGAAGAGGAAGAAAAAAAATGGAAGGAGGTAAGAAACAAGGAGCAGAGGGTATGACAATATCAAAGGGAAAAGCAAATAGGCAGAACTGATAATCTATAAGATTGGATAGCTAAAAGAAGCAGATAAGGATCATAGGATAGCAATTAGAGAGGAAGGGTACTAATGCAAGAAACTACACAGACAAAGAGCTGTTGGCACCTTCATTGAATGTTAGGTTGATAATGTCCCAGCCATCCATTGTCTCGATTGAGGAGGCCATCAGTGTGAGAATTGAATTTGTGGATGAATTGTAATTCCAACACCTCTCTGGGTACGTCTAGACTACACCTCTCTGTCAACAGAGAGATGTAGATTAGGCACGTCGAAATTGCTAATGAAGCAGGGATTTAAATATCCGCACTTCATTAGCATAAACATGGCTGCCACTTTTTTCAAAACGGAGCTTTTTTGGAAAAAAAAACACCCCCGGCAGTCTAGACACGGATCTGTCGAAAAATAAACCCCAAAATAAATGAGGTTTACAGGATCTTTCGAAAAAGGGTTTATTTTTTGACAGATCTGCGTCTAGACTGCTGTTTTTTTTCAAAAAAGCTCCATTTCGAAAAAAAGTGGTGGCCATGTTTATGCTAATGAAGCACAGGTTATTAAAATTCCTGCTTCAGTAGCAATTTCAACGTGCCTAATCTACATCTGTCTGTTGACAGAGAGGTGTAGTCTAGACACAGCCTTTGTGTATTTGGCTTATAGAATTGGTTTGTGCCAATACAGCCACTTGAAGATCTTTTAAAGTGTGATTAGATAGATTGAAGTGTCCCCAACAGGTTTCTGTATGTTCCCTTTACATATATCTGATTTGTGTCCATTGATTCTTTCCCATAGGGACTGTCCAGTTTGTCCAATATATATAGCAGTGGGGCGTTGCTGGCATTTGATGGTATAGATCCAATTACTGGATGTGCAGTTAAATGATCCTCTGATTTGGTAGCTTATGTTGTTGGCTCCAGTAATGAATTTGCTTGTATAGATATGTGGGCAAAGTTGGCACTGCAGCTGATTGCAGGGCTGGGTTCCTGGATGCTTATGATGTGGTTGTGTAGCACGGTTACCGCAAAGAATTTGTTTCAGGTTGGGGGGTTGTTTGTAAGCAAGAATAGGCTTTTCCCCCAAGGCCAATTCATCCACAAATTCAATTCTCACAGTGATGGCCTCCATCTTTTTCCTCCCCCCCACCCTTCTTCCTTCTCCCCTAATTATTTTCAGTCTGCACATCCTAAACTCAAAATTCCGGTCATCTGAAGAAGTTGGCTGTGCCCACGAAAGCTCATGATAACATCTACATGTTTTGTTAGTCTGTAAAGTGCTATCCGACCATTTGTTGTTTTTTAAGTTTATCCTGTACAGACTAACTTGGCTACCCTCTGAAGCTAGGAAAAAGAAGAAAGACTCCTTTTGTGACAATGTTTGGGATAGACTGATGAGGAGTAAAATTGGATTAAAATAGGCCCAGGAAGAGGAAGATGCCGCTATATAGATCAGAAACGTCCAGAATAAAGGGAGAGTTTTAGCCACATAAGCATGAAGAGTAAAGAAATGGGGTGAATTCCTGGCCACATTGAAGTCAGTTGTAAAACTTCAATTGCCATGAATAGTATTTTACTCATGGATTTGTGAGATAGTATTTTTAAACTCAATCTGCACCACTTCACTCCAAAATTATGTTCTGAATTGTGATACAACAGAGAACAAATTGGTGCGTCCTATAACATGGAATAATCATCTAAAGAATTTAATCCTGGTATAAAATAAGTTCCTTTCCCACTCCTCATCCTTTGTAGACCTGAGGGCATTCTCTACACTTGAATGAAATATTTGATACCAAAATATCAATGAATCATACAAAAAAGGCATGAAAGCCCAGGGAGATACATGTAGAGAGAGGGCAGAAAGTGAAATATTAACTGTTAGATTTGAACAGAGGAAAGGAATCACTTTTTGAACACACTAAAAATCACCTAGAAGAACAACAAAACAATTCATCTTCCAACTGTGTAAGAGTACACTCTAGAGACCGTAGGGGAAAGTAATTTTAATTCCTGCGCCTTTGTTTTTATAGAGGGCTGATCCCTGACAATGAATGAAATTCTCCCCCGTGGAGTGCAAATAGAGTCTGTGCATAACATAAATCTCATTTAAACTTTCAATATTGGGTTTAAGTGGGACTATAAAGTGTTGTGGAACTATTGTGAATTGTGCCATATAAGCACATTATCTTGGTTTCATAATGAGGTTGCAATATAAATCATTATTTTTTTAAATGAGCAGCAAAACATTATCACCACCACAGGTCAGCAATGCCCCATTGTTTGCTATCACCTGCATCCCACAGACAAATATTTCATTTCATTTCCACTCTCTGTAATGCATATGTTCATTAACCAGAGATTTGTCTGAGTTAGGTTACATTTACATTCAAATGACAAGTTATGATTCATTTAAAAGATCTTTTGATAGCATAAATACGCTAATTAGAAATATATCATTATGGCACATTATATCATCCAAGTCTTTATGAGCCAACATTTAGGCAGCCTTTCGTGTTTATTTTCAGTGACGTCCAGAAACTGAATCTGATGCCAAGCTTGGTCATGCAGAGAATGGAAATCTGAGGAGTCATTTTCATTTATAATAAACATTCCCAGCTGGGAACACAGCTGCTAACTAAGGAAGCAAAGCTCATGCTTTGTGCTACCTGGGAAGGTCTAATTATTAAAACACCTAGCTGGGTCTCAAGACTGTAACTGAACGAGATTGGTATTCATTTAGGAATATCCATGAACACTGGAAAAACAAGACAGCTGAAACAACATCATAACACTTAGCAGTGGGGGTTATTTTATACAGTGTTAAAAATTGAAAGATCAGTCAAATGAAGCTGAAGTAATAAGCTTCCAGGTGTATGTAACTTGAAAAACCTAAGCCCTGGTCTACACTAGGGAGTTATTTCGAAATAATCTCCCTTATGTCAAAATAATAAGTGGAGCATACACATTACCAAGCCTTATTTTGAACTAAGGGGCTGGTTATTTTGAAATCTGTACTCCTGCTTTCCTTGGGGAATAACACTTATTTCAAAATAGTTATTTCAGGAGTTATTATTTTGAATTTAGTTATCATATATATAGTAGCCCAATGTCTGTGACTCTGTAACGCTGAAACGCTGGCTGTTCCCTCTGGGCGGTGCTGTTGCCTCCCGCCGTGGCGCTCGGTTGACTTCTGTGCCGCTCAGACGGGCCGCCGCATGGGAGCAAGCAGTGCAAGCGGCTGTTTGGGCCCCGCACTCCCTATGCAGCACAGGAGTGCTGCATGGGGACCGTGGAGCCCAAACGGCCATTTGCTCCACTTGCTCCCCTGTGGCGGCCCGGCTGAGAGCCACAGAAGTCAGCCGAGCGCCACGGCAGGAGGAGCAGGAGGGTGGGGCAGTGACGCACATGGCCAGGGGATGGGGCCTGGCCATGTACGTCACCACCCCGCCTCCCTTCACTCCCACCTTTGCCTTCCGCCGTGGTGCTTGGCTCACTTCTGCTCCGTTCAGCCGGGCCACCATGGGGGAGCCCAAATGGCTGCTTGCTCCCCCGCGGCGGCCCGACTGAGTGGCGCAGAAGTCAGCCGAGCGCCACGGCAGGAGGCAAAGGGGGGCGGGGCACTGACATGCGGCATGACAGTGGCTCCAGGCCCCACCCCCCTTCGCCTCCCACAGTGGCGTTCGGTTGACTTCTGCACCACTCAGCCAGGTCGCCGCATGGGAGCAAGTGGCACAAGTGACCGTTTGGGCTCCACGCTCCCCATTCAGCACGGGGAGCGCAGAGCCCAAATGGCCATTTGTGCTCTGCGGTCCCCTGAGTGAGAGGCAGGAGGGGGAGGAGAAGAGAAAGAGAGAGACGGAGAGAGGGGCAGGAGGCAGAGGAGAGCTGAGAGAGAGGAGGGGAGGCAGTAGGAGGAGGAGGAGGGGGGGGGGGAGGCAGTAGGAGGAGGAGGAGAGAGAGAGAGAGAGAGAGAGACGGAGACGGAGACGGAGACGGAGTGAGAGACCGGAGGTTCAGGAGAGAAGACCAACGTGGAAGAGAGACCTGAAAATCCCGTCTTATGACGGGCTAATTGGCTAGTTTCAAAATAATTTCCTAGTGGAGACATGCCCTAATTGACCCAGTTTGTCCGCTCTCCTTGTACAAAACTATTTAAAACCAATAGCTGAACAAAACACAGAAAACATTTCTGCTACTACTTACTTAGCACTTTTAAGTGAGGACTCAGAAGAGCAGGTAGAAAAGAACATTTATGAAAATGGATCCCCTTTGTCCTGTTTCCAAAAGCAAATGATGTGATACATTAGTGAGGGAAACAATTTTGTGTCTGATGGCAATAAAGAAAATAATCTCTTTAAACACAAGAATTAATGTTTCTGTGTTCCTTAGTAGAAGTATGGGCCTAAAGCAAACAAATCCAGAAGAAAATAAGGAATTAGATTCAAATTCGATCAGGGGAATATCTGCCATGGTACAACAAAACTGGTCCTATATTTACCTATACTGCAACCCTCCTTTTCCCAAGTTTCATGAGATGAAGGAAACCTTTGAATATCTAGAAGGGAGCTGGTTCCCCAGGTTTTGAAGTCTGCATGCAGGATACTTGCTGAGCTGATTTCTCCAACTACAATGCACTTACTATTTAGCATAAGACTTGAATTGCTGAAGAGCTTTGGTTCTGCAGATCTCAAAAGCTGTGCAAAAATCAGCTCTTGGGCCTGGCCTACACTAAAGGGGAAAATCAACTTAAGATACACAACTCCAGTTATGTTAATTGCTTTTGGGCCATCCACACAGTGGGAGGTCGATGGGAGCAAATGCTCTTGTTGACTTCCCTTACTCCTTGTGAAGAGAAGAATAACTGACGCTGATAGGGGTGTCCTCTCAGTTTGAATTAGTGGGTCTTCACTAGACCTGCTAATTTGAATGCTAAAAGATCGACCCCCAGAGGGTGAATATTCTGTGTAGTGTAGACAAGACCTTGGAGAGCTCATCAGTGGTTAAGGAAGTGGAAGATTAGGATAGAAGGGGAACTTACTAGTTCTGGTGGCTGCCGTGATGTCTCAGATGAAGCTCTGCATCATGTTGCTGTGATGAGTTGTGCCATAGGGAAGAGCGTTGGAACAAAAGAACTATATCTGAAAATCTGAAAATCATTTTTGTCTAGGGTGACAAAAGTCTCAATCCATTTTTTTTTCAAAAGGAGGCATTTGTCCTGTTTGCTGCCAACCCTGCAACAGGAAAAGAATTAGTTAGCAGGGCTATTTGTTGCATCTGGGGTTTTTTGTCCATGTAATAGACAGGTTGCTGGTGATACTGGTGAGTTTCCTCCTCTATCCCTAACTCCCTATAGACTGGGGAGCAGAAGAGGAACTGTTGAAAGGTCAGATCTTCATGCAGAAGAAAGAGAAGAAATTCCTCTTCTCTCATTACCTACAACCGTAGTTTCACTTACATGCAGTATAACTCTGTGCAGTGCAGTTCAGTTCTAGAACTCTGTGAAGCCCTGTTCTGCAGAGCTCCTAACCTCTGCAGGATGGATATTCATCCTATGATATACTAGATTAGACATTCAAGAGATCTGCAGGATCACAGCTCTTGTGCACTTTAGGACATGTCAGAACTTCTAGACATCCTCAGGGAACATTCTAATCTTTGCATAACAAAGATTTGTTTAAGTAGGATTTGGATACTCCTATTTAATTGCATACAATATACACACAACTATAGACACATAGGGCCGGAAGGTACCTCGATAGGTCATCTAGTCCATCTCCCTGCAGTGAAACAGGACCAGGTATACTAGAACATCCTAGACAGGTGTTTAAAAGAGACAAGATGGGTGAGGCAATATGTTTTATTGGACCAACTTCAGTGAGTGAGAGAAACAAGCTCTGTAACATGTTCTTGAAAAACTCCCTTGTAAACCTGTTCCAGAGCCTAACTTTATAGCTAGAAAGTTTTTCCTAATACACTAACCTAAATCTCCATTGCTGCAGATTAAACAAGTTCTTTCTCATGCTACCTTCAGGGAACATGGAGAACAATTGATCACTACTTATCAAGTACTTTTCAGTCTTCTTTTCTCAAGACTAAACATACCCTATTTTTTTTAACCTTTTGATCAGGTTTTCTAAACCTTTTATCATTTTTGTTGCTCTCCTCTGGATTCTCTCTAGTTTGTCTATATCATTACTAAACTGTGGCTCCCATACTGGACATAGTACGTCAGCTGAGGTCTCGCCAGTGCTGAGCAGAGCACACAATTAACTCCCTTGACTGACATACAACACTTACGTTAATACACCCTGGCTGCCTTCCCACAGCCTCCGGCCCTTGACTGATTTTTCTGTGGGTCAGTGGCCCCCGACCCAAAAAAGGTTTTGCACCTCTGTTCTAAATTATAATAATTTCCTTCGACCCACCCCGCTTGAAGTCAACTGGCCATTTTATAAGCACACTCTCCATTCCATTGTTCAAGTCGTTAATAAAAATATTGACTAGTCCCAGACCCAGGACAGACCTTTGAAACCACATGACTAGGTTCATCCCCCAGTTTAACAGTGAACTATTCTTTGAATACTGTCTTTCAACCACTTTTGGATCCACCTAATAGTAATTTAATCTATATCAGAGGGGCAGCTGTGTTAGTCTGAATCTGCATAAACCACGAGAAGTCCTGTGGCACCTTATAGACTAACAGATTTATTGGAGCATAAGCTTTCGTGGGCAAAGACCCACTTCATCAGGTGCATGAAGATGTGGACTTGCCACTGTTTGCAGGGAGCTCATCTCAAGTGCGGTGGCATTCTAGGAGAAAGCATGAAGGGGCTTGTCAGTTCTAAACCTACAGCTCATAAGTGCTCTAAGGGTTAAGGGAGAAGACTCCCATAGATATTAATGAGAGTTATGTTTTACTTACTTGCAGTTGTATTGATTTCTTTGTACAGAGACTTTTCCTTCCTGTAAATATTCTAACTGTAATTTCCCAGCCCCAGAGAATGTATTTTAACCCCTTTTCCTTGCTATATTTTTCTGTGGTTTGCATTATTAGTAGCTAAATAGAATACAGTTTTATATTTACTCTAGTATGCAATGTTGAGACCACTCTGTGTCTTCTGGTCACCATTAGGCATTTCATAAATCAGTATCTAATAGTTCAAGAATAGATACCCTTCCTTTTCTTTTCTAAAGATGCTATAGCACCAGAGTGACTGACCCTATATTCAAGATTTTCTCTTCTTAGTGCCAAGGTCATGTTAAACCCAAGGGCTAATCAACATCTTCTAGTTCTCAGTCTATATCCATTTTAGTTATTTAGAGTTAATATTGCCACTTGACGGTCTACCATGAGTAAGGGGCAACTCATAACCATACTGCCCTAAGAACAGACTAAAGAGAAAATTATGACTTTGACCGTCACAACTTGGTCTCTGCTTTTCCCCTGGCTTTGGCAGGAGGGATAATGTCAGCCTTTATCAGGCTCACATTATTTTTCCCTCTGCACTGTCCATAGTGTTGGTAGGGAGGATTCAAACCTACATCCTTCCCTCCCTGCTACTTCCTGCTTACCTGTGTGGGAATGCAGATAACACCTGTGTTGAAGGTAATGCACCTAGAGGAATACATCCCCTTAATCCCTTGCAGAGATGCATCAGGCAACTTTCATTCTTGTCCTTAATGAATGAAAAATTGAGAGATAATGCAAGAATAAAATCTGAGGAGAGATTAAAAGGGAAAGAACCAGGCCAATGGGACTTTAAATTCTAGAAAGGCTGCTACAGCCACACATATCTGTATTGTAGAACAGTAGATAAGTGTACATCAAATGTTTCATACTGCCAAATTCTCAGTAAAAAGCCTACTTAAATTACATCGAAAGACTCAAGTCCTAGCATAATATTTATTTGGAACTGTGGCCTCTCGTGTTGTAAGATAGAAGGAATTTCCTCTGCTGTTTTGCACTAGTCTGACCCTGTGCAGATGCAAATGTAACTAATGGTACCAATTTGGAGAAGGTGAGTAGTCTGAGGAAGAGACATGCAAATAAAAGGCTTAAGACTGGGACCTAAAGGAATCTAATTAAATGGCACAAATTAGCCTTAAATTTGGGGAATCTTTTCTCTTTTAATTTGGGTGTTTTTTTTCTAACCAGATGGCTAGTCCCAAGTTCTCATAGATATATAGTTTGAAAACAAACAGCAACAACAACAAAGAAGTTATCTATGGATTTTGTGTTAAACTAGTAGGGTTTGTGAAACATTCTTTCTGGTTTATCATGCCAATGCATTTAATAGTAATTTCTCTACTATTTTCCTCTTTATCCAATCTCCATGTTTATAAATGAAGTTGAAGCTGAAATCACTCCAGGTTACTCATAGACTTTCTGGGCTCATCGAGACTACATGGAACAGTCTAAAGAGGCTATGGAAATTCCGCAGGAATTTGCATATCTTCTTCTGATTGCACTTTCAAAAGCAGAGCTTTCAAAAGTGAAAGTAGTTTAGACTACCACGCTTTCAAAAGTGCGATCGGAAGAAGATATGCAAATTCCCACAGAATTTGCATATCCTCTTTTGACCATTCCGCATAGTCTAGATACGCCCTAAGACTAGCAGGGACCATTGTGGTCATCTAGTCTGACCTCCTGTGCATCACATGCAGTCTCCCATAATGCAAGAGTATATTAAGAGGGTACCTTGCTTTTCAGAAATTCTGATAGATGCTAAGCAAGTCCCTGCTATGTGTTTTGCTTTTTTGTTTTGTTTTGTGTTTGTGCATTACAAAACACTGGATTTCAGAAATAAATGGATTACATTTTAACACCTAGGCACATGGGCACAAAGCTGAAGTCTATAAACTCAAATAAAAGTGAAAAATGTCTCTTAGCCCTGGTCTACACTAGAGTGTTATTTCAAAGTAACCCCCCTCGGATCGAATTTATAAGTGGAGTGTCCACATTACCAAGCCTGTTATTTTGCAATAAGAGGCCATTTATTTTGAAATCTGTACTCCTTCTTTCCTCAGGGAATAATGCTAATTTTGTAATAGTTATTTCAAAATAGCATTAGTGTGAATGCTCTGGTGCTTCTATTTCAAAATAACTACTCTCAAGAATAATTTGAACTAATTACACCCCAGTGCTTCCTGGGGCTCTATATCGAGGTAGCACATCCTCATTAACAGAGCCTGCCTCAGACTAATTTCGAGGCTTCCTTGTAGTGTGGACACACTATTTCAATTTTATTAAATCAGGAGTTATTAAGTCAAATTTAGTTATTCATAATAATTTCTTAGTGTAGACAGCCCTAACTCTTGGGCTGTTACATCAGGGCTGAAATCTTGAGGCAGTAGCTGGCCCAAGGAACGGGATTGGATACTGAGCAGATACACTGGGAAAGGGAATGAGGTGTCTCTAATTGAATGGAATGGCTATGGAGCTGTTCCAGTCCAAGAGAAATTAAACTCTTGGGGCTTTATCTTAACCTCTGGCCCTGGCCCACCTCTAGTGCAGCCGGAGCCGAATCTATCTTTGTTGTACAGCTAGTCTCAGTACTGCAGAGAGGACATGCATCCAGAAGCCATCCAGTTCCTCTCCACAGAAATCTCTGTAAAAATCTCTGACAGATCTCCATCACAGCTGGTGAGGGGGCTAAATTTGCCCTTTGGGTTCTGAGCACAGACAATCTTCTCACCTATTTAATAAAAGGAAAGCATTTAGTAAAAGAAATCAAAGGGGATGCTTTATTTTTATTATTACATATGCAAGATGGAGTGCAAAGTAAACATTATTAAGAGAAAGTGAAGCCTTTGTTTCAAACTTGTATGTTCCAGGAGACCATAACTTCCTCTACAGATAAGCTGGATATTCATGCCACTGTTGGGTGTTTTGGATCCTGTCCCTTTCCCTTATTGTTTCCATAGAATCATAGAAGATAGATGTAGGGAAATCTGTTTAGGTCATCTACTTTGTCCCCTGCCAGGAATGGATTATGTTTACCGGTGTTGTGTCAGCTCCCCGACTACCTTCAAAGCAGCACTTATTTTTCCTCTGTGTCAGGGGTAGAGTCTTATTCGCAAAATATTGTGAAAAAAATACTGCAGTATTTTCAGTGGAGGCCAGCCAGCAGAGGGAAATAAAGTGAGGGGAAGAGATAGATGGGGAAGAAGACAAAGGAGAAAATAATGGAGCAGAAAACAGAAAAGAGATGTAGTAACCATACAGAAGGGAAAATAAGCATAGAAGATGAACAGAAAATAAAGAAGTGTATAGGAAACATTTTAAAAGGACAACCCTCCCTCCCACTCCCCGCAAGATTAAACTGAATGAGTGAAAAGGGAAAAATAATAAAAGTCATGTGGAATGAAGTCAAGTGATGACAACTAATCTCTGGAAAGAAAACAAAGGAAGAACTTTTACTTTTTAACCTCAAGGTTTTTATCTTGGAAGCCCAATCAGCCAGCGCAGCTGCAAGAGAATGAGAGAAGACAGGTTTATCAGCCTTTTTCCTAGCAATTGAAAAGAGGATAGTTTGGGTCAGCTAGGGACACCAGAGTCCAATTAAGGGCTGCCTGTAACCTTTAACCACTAATCCTCCTTCTTCCCTCCCCCTCTCTGGTGAGAGAATGGGAGGAGAGATGGGAGATAAGTTGCAACATGGAAAAAGGCTTCTCCTTAGGGGAAGTTTGCTCCCTACCACATAAGGGAAGGACTGGCACCTAGAGGTCAGCATAATGAGGCAACATCCCATAGAGGATGCTGGGAAAGATATTCCCTTCTTTGTGTTATGAATTTATTTCTTTTATTGTGGCTGAAAAGTACTCTTTGGGCCTCTACTTGTAAATATGGAAAACCTGAGGGCATATCTGCACTAGGAAATTATTTTGATATAACCCTGGATTTCACAAAATCGAAATAGCTTGTCCGCACTACAGGGAAGCATCAAAATTAGTCAGAATTATTTTGAAATAGTGTGTCCACACTAATTAGAGCCTGCCTCAGACTTGGAGCCCGGGAAGCACTCTGGGGAGGGCATCAGGAGGGCGGAGACTTGCTGTGACTGCTTGGTCAGACAAGCTGTGACTCATGCTTTCAGGGGTTCCTCTCTACAGCTGCATCTCACACACCACTTCTCCATTGCCTCCCCCTCATGGGACACAAAAGGGATGCAGTGTGCTGTGCTTGTCCTTGCAGACACCACAGCATTCACAACATGAAGCCAGAGCTGCTGCAAAGCAGTGCCAGGCTCACGGGCCTCATACTGTGCCTCATAGCACAGTTCACCCAGACTGCCCTCATGCTGATCCAGCAGGATGAGGACTAGCCCAGACTGCAGGCCCTGCTCACCCAGACCCTGGTGCTCCTGCTGCTGCGAATGCCCCTCAATCCCCTGGACACTGCAGAACGCCGTTTCTGGAGGCAGGAAACCAAGTTGGACTTGTGGGACCGCATTGTCCAGCAACTATGGGATGACCAGAAGTGGCTGCAGAACTTCCGCATGTGAAAAGCCACCTTCCTAAAGCTCTGCAAGTGGCTTGCCTCTGCCCTCAGGCAACAGGACACCCACATGCAACCCATCATTCCCATGCAGAAGCGCATTGCCATCACACTCTAGAAGCTCACCACATCAGACAGCTATTGCTCCGTCAGGAACCAGTTCAGCGTGGGGAAATCCACAGTTGGGGCTGTGCTCCTGCAGGTAGCCAAGGCCATCAACCAGGTGCTGCTATGGAGGGTTGTCACTCGGCAATGTCAACAGCATCGTTGATGGCTTAACCACCATGGGCTTCCCCAACTGTGGTGGGGCCATAGATGGCACTCACATCCCCTCCTGGCACTCAACCACCAGGCCTCAGACTACTTAAGCAGGAAGGAGTGTTTCTCCATGGTGCTGCAGGCAAAAGGGGTGCTTCACAAACATCAATGTCAGATGGTTGGGAAAGGTGCATGATGCCTTCATCTTCTAGAACTCCTGCCTGTTCCAAAAGATGCACGCCAGCACTTTTTTCCCCAGCTGCAATATCAGAGTCAGGGAGGTGGACATGCCCATGACTCCGGGCAATACAGCTTACCCCTTGCTCCCCTAGCTCATGAATCCCTACATGGGCAGCCTGGACCCCACCAAAGAGCACTTCAACATCAGACTGAGCAGGTGCTGCATGGTGGTGGAGTGTGCATTCGGCCATTTAAAGGGGAGGTTCAGGAGTTTCCTCACCTACCTGGATCTCAGCAAACACAACATCCCCTTCATGATGGCAGCCTGCTGTGTGCTCCAGAACTTGTGTGAGAACAAGGGGGGAGACTTTTCTGCGGGGGGGAGGGGGGGGACAGTGACTGAATGACTCACCAGGGCATTTGAGGAGCCAGACACTAGCACCATCAGGAGAGCACATAAAGGAACTGTGCTCATCGGGGAGGCTTCTAGGGAGAGTTTCATCCAAGGCCAGCTGTGACACTCTCCCTGCACCTCTCTACAAGCAGCCTCTGCATTGCTGTCTGTCTGCCTTTCCTCCTCTGCCCCTCCCTTCCTTCCTCCCTCACTTCCCACATTCCCCCTCCCCTGCAGAGCAAATAATAAAGCCTTTTCTGAAAACACAGAACTGTTTATTGGAGGGGTGGGACTACAGGGGTGGGACTGTGGAAAGAACCTGCAATCAGGGAGGTGGAAAGGGGTTCAGGGATGGGGATGAGAGTGGCTTTGGTTGGGAGGCTTTGGCTGCCCAGGAAATCACACCACTATATGATCTGGGGCCCTGGCGGCCCCTGGTGGGGAGGCTAAGAGAGGAAGCCATAGGGGCAGGGACAGGGAGGTGGCTGGTGGCCCGCTCCATCACCAAGGTGAGGGAGAGCATAGGGCCTCATGCTGACACACCAGCTAGTCCCGGCAGCCTCCCTATGCTCATAGCCAGTGGCCCACTCCTGGCGCTCCTCCTTGAGTCCCTGGATGAGGGACCTGCAGGATCTTTTCCACCTGCATATCCCATAGAGCCATGCAGATGGCATGGGAGGTGGGGGACACTCCAAGCTCACAACTGGCCCAGCTGTGAAGAAAAGTTACAGGGGCAGTCATCTTAGGAGACATTGTGTATAAAGTCTAGCCCTAATCTCTGACCTGACACCGAAGGTCTCATTTCAGATGATGATGATGTACTTTGAGAAGGTCATCTGTTGCCTAGACAGCAGGCACTTTCCTACAGGTGCATAGATGTCCCAGGGGAGCATCGCTACACCCACAGCCTGGAGACAAGTAGGCATGGGAAGGTGACAGCTAGGCCTGGAGCCTGCAGGCCAGAGGGGAGGAGACGGGGTGGCTTAGCTCCTGTCTGTGTCCCACACTTTCTGGGTCTGGCATTGGCAGCATCCTGCAGAGAGAAAACTTCTATCCCTGCCTGCTGGAGGAGGGGTGGGTATTAGGGGAGGTATGTGTATGTGGCAGACACTGCTTGCTGGAGAGAGTGCTACTGGGTTCCCTCCTCTTGCTCCCCCCAGCAGGTTCCCATGTACAGCACGTGCTCCTCCACATCGCCATGCTTGACCAGGAGCAGATGCTGCTCAGGTACAGGCATGATCCTGTGCCGTGAGCAGCACTGCTGTGTGGTTCCATGACCCCAGACTACTTAGTGGTGGCTTGTTGTGGGAAGGTGTCTCACCACAGAGGCTGGAGTAAGGCAGGCCTCTCCAGGACCCTTGGGAGAAGGTCCGAGGGGGTCCTGTGTGAGAGCGTCATGGGGTTGAGTGCTCCAGACTGGTGCTCCACGTTCACCCACAAGCACAGGCTGTTGTGTGACCCCCAGGCTGAGTAGGCCGAGTGAGTAGGATGCAGACCCTGGTTCAGATTCCAGTTGTAGCCTTTGGCGGCCAGGCTGGCGGCAATCTGGCCATAGACGTCTGCATTTCACTTTCTGGCACAGAGATTCTGGAGGTTGGTCTTCTCCCCTCAGACCTCAGTGAGGTCTCTGCATCAGGCCAGGCCAGAACTCTTCCGCATCCTTGGCCAGTGGCAGCCAAGGGAACAATAGGAGTGCTGGCAGCCATGAGAGGCTCTGAAGCAGCATTGGGATCAGTCTTGGCTCCCTGAGATGCTGCTGTCTCACACAGGTATTGCAAAGCTGGCCACGTGTGAGAAGCCCTTCTCCTACTGCCTGGAGTTATAAGCTCTGCAGGAGAAGGGGAGCAATGGAGATGTAAGGTGTGGCCAGAGCAGTCAGAAGTGAAGCTGTGGGAAGCCTCTGAAAGCAACTGTTTCAAATTAGCAGCACTGGATCATCCACACTAATGCTATTTTGAAATAACAATTTTGAAATTAGCATTATTCCCTGAGGAAAGCAGGAGTGCAGATTTCAAAATAACTAGTCCATTATTTTGAAATAGTCTACATCTACACTTCAGTGCTATTTCGAGATACCAGAGGTATCCCGAAATAGCTCTTCTGCATTTTTTGGGCATGCCTGTTATTTCTAAATATAATGGGCTTGCTATTCCTACGTCCGGAATGTAAACCTCATTCCACAAGGAATAAGGGAATTTTCGGAATAGCGATTTATTTCGAAGTAAGTGTTGTGTAGACAGCGCCAAATTTCAAAATAAGCTATTTCAAAATTAACTCAAAATAAGCCATGCAATGTGTGTAACTCAGACTGAATAGTTTGTTTTGAGCTCCAGGTACAGTGTAGATGCACCCATAATGGGCTTGGTAGTGTGGACACTCTGCTTATTAATTCTACATAAGAGGGGTTATTTTGAAATAACTCCTTAGTGTAGCCCATGGCTCAGAGAGGAATAAAAACTCTTCAGCATGGAATTGATTTACTCCAGCCTTCCCCACCCTTCCAGCCACCCAGCAGACGGAAAAATGCTGTGCCTGGTATGGCAAAGGAGTTTCCCTGCCACACCCACACCAATCAGATCATAGAGTTAGCAATAAGACAAAGAACATTTGGGGAAAATATTCCTGTTTTTCACCATCCAGTCTCTTTTTCTTAAATTAGATGCTTTTTTAGCAGACTTATAAGGTTACTGGGGATCTTTTTATTTGTTTTCATGTGGCATATTTACCCTGGAGCCTTTCTATCCATTATTCATCAGAGGTATTATGTTTATTCAGTGATATAAAGCTGACTTTAATTTACCTTTTTAGTAGGATCTTTTTGGATGAATATTCTTCTGCACAGTGGTTTTTCTGTTGCAATTAGATGGGAAATAAGGAGCCAAAGAAGGCTGGAGAACAATAATGTGATCTGCATTACAAATGATATTCAATTTCTAAAGCATACATTAATTGTATCTTGTTTGGCTTTAGATTTTGGAAATAATAGTTGTAATAATTTATTAAGTCATTAGTAACAGTACAAGTACAGGCAATAATGCTGCATCAGCCAGCTGTTATAAAGCCATTAATTAGTACAGAGAAAATACAGCCCTAGTGCATAGTTGTCAATATGTATAGTCAACATCATTAGTAAATACAGTAAAAGTATTGGCTTTGATTAAGATTTTCTAAATTAAGTTGTAATGTTAGGTACTTCAGTTTTTGAGTGTCCAACATGACACACTTTAATGGGGGACTGATTTGCAAGAAGTGATGTTCAGCACCTTCTGCAAACCAGACCTCTTTGAAGTGTCCCAAGTTGGGCCCCCAAATCACTAGTTAGTTTGAAAATCTAAGAGAATCCCAGAACCATCGCAAACAATAAATAGGCATGCACACACACTGATGGATTGGTTCAGATCATTCCACATCATGGTTATAAAAGCTTTGCTCCTATGACTATTCTTTAGTCTCCTTTGCCTAAGTAAAGTCTAGTTAAAGATTCTAAAGATGGGGGAATGTCACTGTAATACTAACAACTTCATTACTGGTAGGTAGCCATTCTCTTGCCATCATGCAATTGTAACTTCACATCTCCACTTTATGATTCTAGCAAGCAATAGCAGTTCCCAGGGGGCAAGTTTTAGGAGTACTCATTAGAAAGTGGCTGAAGGACTGTCCCCAACAAACATCAAATCTGGCTCCAGAGATGAGGGGAGTAATATTTTTGCAAGTATGATTTGAACTCTAAGGTGCATCTACCCTAGGGGAAAAAAAACACTTCCTGTGTCAAAGCAACAGCCAGCAAAAATTACAGTGATGCTAGTCTAGGCCATTCTGAAAAAGAAGACTCAGAACAGATTCTCAGAACATAGTGGAGAGAAGGCCAAGCCTTGTCGACGTTAACCCTTACAGTATGGTTACCACTAATGCGTCTCAACCATTGCTGACAATGGCTGTAATATGGATACTATTTTTTCTAATATAGATGAAGCCTTTGTGGCATAGGCATAATTCTGAGATAATCTTTGCAGTGAAGCAATATGTCTCTTATTCTCTGAAAAAGCCACAAACAGTTGAGATGAGAAACCAGAAGGCTTAGTCCTGTATATATGACAACTCATAGCTCTTTTCAAATCCATTCTATGCAATTTGGCTTTTCTTGGTGAGTCATGCCTGGGAAAGAAGGCAATTATAGACTAATGGCACAACATCACCACCTAAGGAGTTAGAGAGGTTTGCAAAATTATTTTCTCATGGTGGTATATGGTACAAGCTGGGTCAGCCACAAGAAATGTTAGCTCACTCACTCACTTTTCTTGCTGTGAGAAAGCAATCTTTAGTGAAGTGAACACTATCCAAAGGCTTGAAGAGACAAGCCATCAGTTCGCAACACACCAGATTTAAATCTCATTTGTTTGTATTTTGAATTTGTGGGAATACATAGAATAGCCCTTTAAGAAATCAAGTCAGTGGCACATGAAAAAACACACCCAAAAACCTAAACAATGTCTTCTCCCATTGAGCTGAAGAGACTGCTATCTTGGAGCAGGGATTTCTTTGTGACTTGGTCATGTAGCCTTTTTCCTAATTTTCTTCTTCACATTGCCACCTCTGGTGCAGCTTCACTTAAACAGTGGGAGCACTAATTTACACAAGCTCTAACAACCATTTAAATATAGCCTTATCTGATCATGCTTGGAACAGGTCAGGAGAAGACAAGATAGGGGTTAAACCTCTAGTAGCCACTGCAACATTGTCTGTGTGAATGTTCCCACTGTAACTGATGGAAAGAAGAATGTAGTCCTGACACATGTTATTACCTAGCTTCTATATTGACAGACTTGGTGTTAAAACTTTATGTAAAGCAAGTAAATAGATAGATCTGTGGTAACAGGCTGAGCCCACACTAGAGCAGAGTGAAGCTCTGAAGTTCTGTTCTGCAGTATCTTCTGCAACATATATGGAAAAGAGGAAAGAAAGGCAAAGTGTATAGGACACTTTTCCCACACTGCAGACTGAAAACATTCAATACTTGTCCTGTGTCTCTACTCAGAGGATGTCCTTCCAGGCTGTGTCTACACTTCAGGGCTTAACTCAAAATACGTTCCGCAAATTGAGCTACGTCAATTGCATATCTTATTTCGAAATAGCTTATATCAAAATAGGGAGCATCTACACAGCACTTATTTCAAAATAGAGCACTCTTCCTCCAACTTCCATTATTCCTCATAGAATGAGGGTTACAGGAACTGGAATAAGAAGACCTCCAGCTTGACAGTATTTTGACACTATTTCGAAATGACTGCCTGCTGTGCTGATGTGGACTAAATTATTTCAGAATAACGCTAGTTATTTTGAAATAGTGTTGCAGTGTAGACATATCCTCAGGGGCATAGTGGGCATGTCTACACTGAAGTTATTTCAAAATAACTCCCCTTATTTTGAAAAAAACAAGATGAGTTTCTATACTGCCATGCTCATTATTTTGAAATAATAACTCCTGCTTGTGAAGAGGAATAGTTTATTTCAAAATAGTTATTTCAGGAGTTACCATTTTGAAATGTTATTTTGAAATAACTCCCTAGTATAGACATAGCCAGTATGTCGTCCCCCCCCAAAATAGGATTTATTTAGGAAAAATATATGAGTTCTGTTAACTGATTTTATCTTTGTCAATATTTTCTACTCTAGAAAACATACAAATATCATGTTTGTATGGCGATATTTAATACCTCATGAGAATGAAAACATAGGTCAAAATCAAGATTTTCTCCCAAAGTTAGAGTAAATTACCTTAATAATGACAAGTGGCATGAACTTCAGTTCCTAACATGGAAAATTTAGGGTACGTCTAGACAGCAGAGCTACTTCAAGATACCGGAGGTATCCCAAAATAGCTACCCCACGTCTTTAAAATGCACCCATTATTTTGAAATTGTTTTGAAATAATAGGTGCACTTCTTTGGCATGCCTCTAACCCTTGAAGGTTTAAGGGGTGTGTCAAAATAGTGCATTATTTTGAAATACAATCAAAATAAGATAAACAATTTGCAAAATACAAATTATGTATCTTATTTCGAGTTTAGGGTGCTGTGTAGACGCACCCTTACATTTCAATAGTTCACATATTCCATTCAGAATGTCCAAATTGTAGTTAGTGAACTTTGCTTTTCTAAAAATAGATGCTGTTTTGCACAGGGATTAGATTGGTTCTTGTCATGCCATTTCCTTAGTAGAAAAATGAAAAAAGCAGTTTTGATTTGTGGTCTGCTTCGCTAATATAAAAAATTAATTTGTTTAATTTCATAGTCTCAATACTTAATGACTAGGAACAACACATATTAAACCAAAAAAATTTACACATAAACTGACAGTTACAACAATCAGGACACAAAAGTGATGATGACACATCACACACACTATGTAGAATTTTGCAATAATTCTATTCTATTGAACAAAACTAAATTGCTACACAAATTACTGCCTTTTGTTTTGATTTTTTGTTAACTCCCTATAGGGAGTTAACAAATGTATGCCTTCACATGCTTTGCACTATACATATATTGTGAAAGCTACCAAAGGCAGAGAACAAATGAAAAACAAATGTTTTTCCTAGTTAAAAATAAAATTTTATGTGAAATATAATTAATAATTTACTGAAATTTGCCTGTTTAAGCTAACCTTTTTACTTTATGTTTCGACCAGCCCAAAACACTATCTTTCTGAGGCAGTTTTTCACATCTTTCATATGATTGCTGCAATCATTTTAAAAAAATGTAGATATTTAAAGTGGTAAACCTAAAATCAATCTAATTATCCACAGCAAATCTACCTTCCATCAATTTGCATTATAAAGGCAGAAGAATTGGCCATTATTTACCACTTCTGACTACAGTTTCAAAGAGGTGTACTTATGTACACATACCATTTGTTAGAATTCTGAAAGCAATTGTTTCATCTTTTAGTGCACATTTTGATAGTAGAAAATGGAGAGTGATTACTGAATAAGAAATCCATCATAAAATACATCTGTAAACTACATAGCCATTATAACAAGATTTATTTTCCTTGAGACACACACACTGAAAAATTAGCCCACAATGTCCCACTCTCAAATAGGGAGCTAGACCTGAAAGGCATGGAATGTTAACGGGAGTTGCAATGAAAAGAATCAGGGCTTTTGGGTGGAAAAATAGTGAAGATACTGGGTTTTAATGCATACATAGCTTGATTTGATTTGTACAGCTCATGTTTTAAAAGTTAGGAAAACGGCAATATGTTTAAGTGGCTATCTCCAGAAAAACATTAATGTCATATGTTTGCATGGGTTATTGAACTTTGATGTGGCAAACATGTGAATTTTTTTTGATAAATTGCATGCTTTCTACAAAAATGTCCAGTGTCAAAAACGCCAATTTCCTTAAAGGAACATTTCAACCGAAATGTTTTCACCAGATGTAACTGAAATCCTACCATAAACTACAATATCCCTCAATCAACCACACAAATATCTCTCCCCTCCTTCACCCCTTAACCTCTGAAAGTCTGCCTTTCCCCTATCATCCTCACCCAGCTGGGATCAGAATACATTACTTGAACAAGAATCCTGATTCATCAGTCCAAAACATCTCAACATATTAAACATATTAACCTAAACATATTACTTAAACATATTAACTTCTATTGGATTGAATCAAAGGCTTCTGTGCATTGTGGAATAGGGACAGACTTATGCACATGCTGAAGGGCTTTGTTGAAGTTGGACATACAAATGAGTGAAACTGTTGGGATGATGTTCTCTTTGAGGCCCAGCTGACTTTGGTACTTGTTTCTCCCCTTAGTTCACCAGTGCATGGACCTGTTAACCTCCCCCCAAAATGTTACAGACTCATCCTTTCTAATAGTCATTTGGGGGAAAAGCTGTCTGATGAGAACTTTTCAAATGGTAATTTAGAGCATTGGGGGCTGGGGAAAATAGCTTTGTAGCTATTTATGGTTGAATCACCAAGTCATTATTTTTTGTTATTGGATAGCAATGGCCAACTTGAGGTAGACATTATTGAGTGAGATTCTTTGGCCTATGGCAAGAAGTCAGACTGACTGGTCCCTTCTGTCCTTAAACTCTATTAATCCATTAATTTTATGTATTGAAAGGCACAAGATAGGAGCCTATTACATATTCCTCTTTCATAAATAGAGGCTCCAATTCAGGAAAGCATTTAAGAGCATGGTTAAGTTTGACAGACTTTGATGCTCAGACATGGGCTCAAAGTTAAGCATGTGCTGAGGTGTCTTTCTCTGTAGGGATATTTTTGTGAATCAGGGCCTGAAATAGTAAGGCTAAAAAAAAAGACAATTCTAATATAATGTATGGACATTATCAAAATAAAACATTTTGATAAAGTCATTTCAGTGTTTCCATATTAATTGAAATATTTCTGATATTTTGAGATTTTGAATTTTGTCCTCATTTGAGATGAAAAGAAACAGGTAGATGGAAATTCTGTTTTCTGACTAGTTCCACTACACCTATCTTCATGGTGGGTTTTAACTGATGGTTAAAGTTATCAAGTTGCAGTATGTGCTTGCCATGGAAAGAGCCTACGTAGAGCTCCACACCACATATCTCACAATCTTCTTCTGGTCTCCCACTCTATGTATGCTGGGTTAGCTGGGCTATGCATAGGCCCTCCTTGAAGAAAATTTGCTGTGTTTTGCAGTATTGGAGCCTATATAAAAATAAAAGATGTTTTATTATTAATTATTATTAATTATTTTATTTTATTATTATAGATTATTGCAAAGTCTATTGACAAACATTGGCTCTTCTCCGCTTCTACTGCACATGGGACATAATAGTGATGGAAAGAAAATAGAAGTAGTGCTTCTAATATTATAACTTTTTATCGATGCAATCATTCTTTTATAGGATGCAATGTTTGCTAAACTTTATTACATCTCTAATTAAAAGTATGTTAATGTATTGTACAAAAACACGCAAAAATATTTATATGAATTGAAACTGGTATTCTGTTATTATTCATGGCGTGATTAAAAAAGTGTTATTAACTGCAATGTTAAATCTTTCAGGTATTTGTAATTTTTAAAAAGTTTGACAGCCTTGATATATATATATCATTAAATTTAATACATTTAATGTCCATGCAAAGACCACCTAGGTTGGCTGCAATCCTGTACAACATTTAACAATGAAATAGGTACTGCATGGGATACCTCTCCCCTTCACTGCCTACTGATGTACCTCTAGCATGAACTGCTGGAACTGCTAGGGTAATCAGTGCAAGAAAATGGATTTAACCTTATGATGGCAAATAGTAACAACTATTGTTTAAATGGGAATTCATTAGTGTTTGTTCCCTTTAATGAGGATGCATTTAACTAAATAACAGTTAAAAAGCAGTTAAATAGTATTTTACTGGGTTTTAAATACATGTGAAATACACACATTACAAAATAAAAAACAAGAGTTTTATTTTCCTGGCTATTCAGCAGGCCTTGGTAACAGTGCCACGCTCTCATAGGCACCAGCCTATCAGCACAGTGGTGTTTCTTTTGGTAAAGACAAATTTTCACGAGGACCTACATCAAGAGAAACAAATTCATTTCCAATTAGTCCCCAGCCAGCTATTCAGTTGGCTAAACCATTGGGCTGGTTTTTGCATCAATTCTGTGAACTTGCAAATCCAGCACAAACTCAGCTTTAAATTACAGATTACAACACAACAAAACTGTTCACAAACCTTTTTTTAAACTCTGAACCATTGTTCAGTTTGATTGTTTGCACCCTTTACTGTTTATGAGACTTCATGTTAAACTTTTTTTTCAACAAGCATTTGGGGAATAGCTGTTCTTCAAACTGAATTTACATAAAAAAGGGAAATTTATACATCATCAGAAGTATTTGGAACTCTTTCTGTATTGGAAATTTATCTTTCATTATTCATTCATGGTCACACACTGTGAATAATGAATAGCAATCAAATAAAGGCCCCAATTCAGTAAGGTCCTTAAGCATATGTCTAACTTTAAAAATGTGAGTATTTCCATTAAAATCACATACTTAAATATACCTTGCTGAATCATGGGTCAAGGAAAACAATTTGCAAACTCTTTATAAACTTATATTTGTTCTTAAATAAAAAACACAAAGGTTTGCAAATAAATACTTTCTCATGAATTGTTCATAAATACTGATTTTTGAGAGAGAGAAAAATGGGCTGTTTGTTGGATATTTATTCACAACAAATAATTTGACCAGTTCTATTTCTCAGGGCAACACTTGCCTTAGTGCATTCTATATACCATAAAATATGTTATACGCTAAATCAGGGCTATTCAACATGTGGCCCGTGGGCTGCATGTGGCCCGTGGACCGTTTGTTTGTGGCCCTCAGTGTAGGTTGGGTTTACACGGGGCTTGACACTCGGCCCACAGATAGGATCCTTTGAACATGGCCTCCACTGGGAACACACTCCACAATGGTGAGTCAATATAATGGTCTTCTGTTGATATGCATTTTAGTAGTTAAATTCCTGGACTGTCATTGCTCATTAAAAGTACTGTCATATGGATGGAAATCCAGTAAATATTGCATTTTGTTAATATCAGCAGAACTGACTCAAATGCGGCCTGTGTTGTGTAGTCTTGCCTTAATCCTTATATTCATGCCTATTAGTGTGAAATAAGCTTATTTGCGTATATTTTTACATGTTTATGCAACCACACTTAAGTTGTGGCTGTCCGCATGTGCTGTGAGTATCATTGTGGCCCCGGGGCTTCCAAAGTTGAGTAGCCCTCCTCTAAATACAAAGCATCTTAGTTTAAAAAAAGACTTCTAAGCAGTACTTAGATACCACAGTGATATCACTGGAAATACTATAGATGGGTAAACAACAAGGAGTCTTGTGGTACCTTAAAGTCTAACAGACTTGCCCATGAAAGCGTGTTGGTTTTGGAGATACATACTATAGATAGAGAGACAGGATGGTTAATAGTACTTTGCCCAGTCAGACACTTGTATTTGTTTTTAAGACTGAAGTTTGCTGTTAATTTTATAAGAAGATTTTTTGTTCCAGCTTAACTTTGTTTTCCTTTCTGAAATGTTAGGCACTACCAATGCCCCTTGGTATTGATGGAAAGAGTCCAAATGACTTCAGTGGACTTTGGATCAGACCCACCGTTATGTTTCTATTAGAACGAAAAAATAAAGTGAGAGTCCCCTGTTGTGCGATCTGGGCCAACACTGGTATGGTTACTGGGGACTGAATTAAGGAAGCTCCAGACAAAAACCATGAGACTCTGTAGCTAGTGTTGTGTCTTTTGCTCTTTACGCAAAAAAGGTAATAGGAAGCACCTACCTGGGTACAGTGGAATCCAAATAACTATGCGAACTATATACAGCATTCAAGGCCTAAACACATAGGCTACGTCTAGACTGGCATGATTTTCCGCAAATGCTTTTAACGGAAAAGTTTTCCGTTAAAAACATTTGCAGAAAAGAGCATCTAGATTGGCACGGACGCTTTTCCGCAAAAGCACTTTTTGCGGAAAAGCGTCCGTGCCAATCTAGACGCGCTTTTGTGTAAAAAAGCCCCGATCGCCATTTTCGTGATCGGGGCTTTTTTGCGCAAAACAATACCGTGTTGTCTACACTGGCCCTCTTGCGCAAAAGCATTTGCGCAAGAGGGCTTTTGCCCGAACGGGAGCAGCATAGTATTTCCACAAGAACACTGACAATCTTACATGAGATCGTCAGTGTTCTTGCGGAAATTCAAGTGGCCAGTGTAGACAGCTGGCAAGTTTTTCCGGAAAAGCGGCTGATTTTCCGGAAAAACTGGCCAGTCTAGACACAGCCATAAAGTCATTACTGTTTTGGCAAGTTTCTAAACAGAATACAGAGGGTTTATGGACTTTTTAGAGGAAAGCTATTTAAGTCCTAAACACAATACTCTTCTCACTTTAATGTAAAAGAATATTTAAAATGATGCAAATGCATTATTATCACTAAATATATGATCTGTTAAAAGTTAAGTCTGAGAAGTGGATTATGACTTTCCTCTGGATACTGTCTTTTAGACATCATAATAGCCCTTTCTGGTGTAACTGTATCAGCAAAATCTTCCTTTTCTGTAGTGTTAGGGTCACTTGTGGTAGAACCAGAGACATGAGCTCACTGGTACCATCACAAGTCAGTATATGATATGTACTGTAGGCTCAGTTTTTTCAACAGGCATCAGTGAAGTAGAACATCCTGCTGAACTTGTGCTCAAAAAGATGGTTTATGTATCTTCTCCATGACATGTGTGGTGCCTCCTCTACCTAATGAAAAAGGGGACCAGTCTGTGATTCAATCACTCAACGTTTCCATAAATTATCTCAGCAGATATCTTGAAACTCTTGGGAGGAGTTTTGAATTCAATTGTCACAATCTATTCAGGAACTCTAGTCCTTGAAGACAAGCGTCAACACTTCTACGATCTGTGCTGAATTAGTTCAATTTATACAGAACATTTCTGTCCATTTAGAATAGGCATCTACTGCGATCAAAACATGTGTCCCATAAATGGCCCAAAGTAGCCCATGTGGATTCTTTGTGAGGGTGTAAATAGCCACCGCCAAGGAGGCAAAAGGAGCCCGTTTAGGCATTAAATTGTAATTGCTGATAAGCTTGATGTTATTTTGCTGCTTTCTGTATTTGTATATCTATCTCTGGTCAGTAACCAGCACACAAACTCATGGCAAGGACATTCATTTTACACTTTCCAACTGGCCCAAATGTAATTCTTGAAGACCAAGATTCATAGAAATAATCATATTGGTACCACACATTGGATAACTTTGATCAGAAAGGACTGTTATGTACATATCATACAGTTGTTTGAACCTCCACCAACTCACTATGATCCCATCCACCGTAGCCAGCACTGGATCATTTTTAATGTCACTTGTGCATTTATCATCAGAGGAGTGGGGAGACAGAAGTCAATTTGTGTCAAATAGGACATAACAATGGTCTGATCCCCTTCTTATCTTCCACTTCCAATAGCAAGCAACCAACATTTGCATGTTGGTTGGTACTTTTGAACTCAATACTATAAAAGTGACCACACTATAATATTACCCAGCTCTGTAACCAGGCTGCCAGAACTTTTTTCAATGAAAATTTGAAAGTAGAAGTTGATGATCTGTAACAAGAATAAATTGTTTCCTATACAGATATTGGTGAAACTCTTTAACTCTCCAACTGAATTCAAATCTTGCCTATCAATTTGAACATAGTTACCATCTGCCAAGGTAAGAGATTTAGAAACAAAGGCAATAGTCCTTTTGATACGAACTTCCATCACATGGGAAATTACTTTTTCTGTTACACTGGGGGAAGTGTCAGAAGCTAACTTTATAGTAAAAAATATGTTGAAACATGTAGGGCTCCCTTCAGAGAATTTCAGCTTTTTGGTATGCTGAGTTGAATCAATAACAATTCTGTCTAGTATGTGAAAGTTATTGTACCAGATTTAACACTGTTGGTGTAGTGGGCCAGAAGCCCTGGTAATAATAGAACATTACCAGAAAATAATGCAATTATGAGACATTAGCTTTGTCTTGTTGTCTTCATGGATTGGTATTACCCTTAGTATCACAGACCATCACAGTGATGAGTACTAAGGACTCAAGCTCCCATATATTTACTGTATCAGAATTACCAGATGAGAATCACCAATAGGAAGAGCATTTGGTTTGGAGACTCGAAGAGCACACAATGAACCATGAACATAAGTAATGACCTCACAAGTTATCAGCTGTCACAGCTATTGGAACATATGCAAGGTGTCATGCATCAGGATTTTCAACAAGCCCCACAGCTGCTTAATGAGCCCTGCCTACTCAGGGGCTTACTGTTTTGCCCACAGAGCTGCCTAGCTGAGAGGGGAGCACTTCTCCTTCAGCTACAGCAGCAGTTCGCTGCTGAGGAGAATTCTGTTGTTCTTCCATGCATGGAGCCCTGCCAAGTTGCTGCGCAGTTTAGAGGGAACCTTGTTTCATACTTAAACCCCCTGAAGAAACATTGCAATGAGTAAGGTGATTATCTGGTGGCTGTCCTGTTGGATGTTTCACACTATTGTTCTTTGCTTATTTAGACTAGGCAACCACTTTAAATAGAGTTTCTTTTTACATCATCTATGATCATAAATATGAATGAGCATGTCCACCCCTTTTTCTTATTTGCACTTCCACACTATGAATGTTTCAGTACCCCATTTCTCATAGGGTACCACCTTCATCACCCTTATTCTTATTAACATCTATGTCAATGAGTTCCCACAGCAACTTCAGATTATTACAGCATTCTGCACAATTTTACTATTAGGCATCTTGCAGTATTAACTCATACCATGCAGTATATTTTCCACATATTGCTGCACAGTTTCCAGAACATCAGCGCTTAAATCTTTTACTATACTCTTGTAATTTACTGACCCAGGGTTATCCCTCAGTCAACTAGTCAAGTCAAACTGTTTCAGGCCAGAGGAAATTGCTCAAAGGACTAAAACCTAGACCCTTATGTTGCATCCTTATCTTACTTATCCTTAACCCACAACTTATACCCATTAACCACACATAGATTAACTGCAAGCAAGAACAATTCTATGAATACATAATCCAGTCACATAATTATATAACCACATCAAATGATTACCATTTTATGATTTATGCAACTTTTTATTTTAATGATATGGCTACAATATGTAACGCCAACTTTAAACAAAAAAGAATATGATTTTTTTTTTCACTCTGAGCCCATACCTTAGGCAGCTTCACAAGTGACTTTCAAAGGCTCTTAGGTGCTCTTCCTCACTAGCTCGAATGAGCACTATATTGTCCAAATAATAAAGAGTGTGAGGAGTATCCTGCAATATGTTGGTCATGGCTCATTGCCAAATAGAAAGTGTGATAATGAGGTACTTGCTGTCTGTCATCAACCTTCATATATATGTAGGCTTAAACTAGATTAGTCTTGGAGAAATGGAGTGAATGAAGTAAGCACATCCTATATCTAGATGCAAAACCAAGTTAATGGTAACCTTTAAGTCACTTCAGCTATGGACACACATTTTCATTACAGATAGGGATGTTCCCTTTTGCTCCAGTTACATTTTGATAAAGTTCCAGAGTCCAGAAAATGCTGAAGTTCTACCTCTAACCTTTGGGCATATCACAAGAGGTACTACACAAACTTGTAATATTAGAAATTGTACCACATTCTTTGCTTTAACATGAGTTAAGATTCCAATGTCACCCTGAAAGACATCAGCTGCCTTGCCCAAAAGTTCAGCTAATTTTTATTTTGGGTAGGATTCCTAATTATTTTTAAAACCTGCAGCATTTTATGCTTTGCTAATCCCACTGAATCTCTCAGCCACTCTCTACCAAACAACAGCAGGACTCCTTTCTTTGCAACACAGAGGTTTAGCATATATCCTTGCAGTTATATGTTACATTCACTATAATAATGCCCCAGAGTGCAACACTCTCCCCAGTATGATTTTAGTAATACTGAGATTTTCTGCAACTTCACCTCTTTAAATGTCTCTCATAACCCTGCTGTGAAATTACAGAAACAGCAGATTCTAACTTCAGCTCAATTTTAAATCTTACTTCTTCTACTTGAAAAGAAACCACCTAACAACATTGCATTGTCTTCTAAATAAAAAAAGAAAGTTATAGAACTGCAGTCACATTCTCATACTCCATGTTGTCATCCATGAGCAATGGGTGAACCTAGGACTGGGGAAAGCAAATCCCCCATTCTCATCTGTAATGGGGTCCACCCATTTGTAGGCACCCCTCTGTGGCTGAGGGGTGTTGGGTAAGTTCTTTGCCTGGCCATTTGGTACTTCGTAGCTCCCTGGGTCACTTCCCCCAGATGCTGCCCTGTCTGATCACCACAAAGTTCTGAGGCTAGGATCTCACTAGCCCTGTCTGCAGTGCTATCAGTTCTTGTATTCAACTGGGCTGTGTCTAGACTGGCCACTTTTTCCGCAAAAGCAGCCGCTTTTGTGCAAAAACTTGCCAGCTGTCTACACTGCTTGCTTGAATTTGCGCAAGAGCACTGACGTTCTAATGTAAGAAATCAGTGCTTCTTGCGCAAATACTTTGACGCTCCCGTTCAGGCAAAAGTCCTTTTGCGCAAAACCTTTTGCGCAAAAGGGCCAGTGTAGACAGCTCAGTTTTGTTTTGCGCAAAAAAGCCCCGATGGCTAAAATGGTGATCGGGGCTTTCTTGCGCAAAAGCGCGTCTAGATTGGCCACGGACAAAAAGTGCTTTTGCACAAAAAGTGCTTTTGCACAAAAGCATCCGTGCCAATCTAGACGCTCTCTTGCACAAATACTTTTAACAGAAAACATTTCCGTTAAAAGCATTTGCGCAAAATCATGCCAGTCTAGACGTAGCCCTGGTGGCCAGTCTTCAGGCACTGGACCTGGGCCTCACCCAGGTCTAACGTTCAGCTTACACTCAGAGCTGTCCATAGTGCTGCTGTTATCCCAGTCAGTATATAGAACTGCATGGGTCAAGCTCCTGTGAGGAACTGCCAGGCCCTAGCCCAGCAGCTTCTTTTATACTGAACTGCTGGGCCCTGATTGGTCACCATGGAGACAGCCACTCTATCCTGCCTGGAGGACCTCTCTTCTGCTTCTCTCACTGGGATGGGGTGTGGCAAGGCCTCCAGCCTCCTGTAGGGGGTATTGGGGTCTAGTCCACCCCATCACACCATTCCTTCCACCTGAGGCTCCACCCCCAGCTGCCCAGGGCCCTGTAGGAGCCAAGCACCCTCCACTGTATGGGCAGACCACCCCTCCTCAAGCAGGTGGCATGTGCTCCCAGACTTCACCCCTCCCCTCAGCCCAGGAGTATGGGGAAGAGGGAGAGCAGGCAGCATGTTGTCCCAGCCTTCCCTGGAGCATGGGGAGGGTGGACCCCCCAGTCCTGGAGGGCAGGCAGTTCTCCTGGATCTGGAGCATGGGCAGCACCTGGCCCCAGCCTCCCCAGCCTCAGGAGGGCTGGTGGTATAAGCCCCAGCCTCAGAGGAGCTGAAACCCAGACAGCCCTGTGAGACTGAGGAAGATGCATTGAAGAGGAGCAGCAGCTGGGTCAGAGTGTGGTTGGAGCTAGGCTGGCAGTTTGGAAAGGCATTGTCTTTCCCTGACTCTCATACCCGCGCCCATGTTGCCATCTGCTAACTGAAGATATTAACATCATCCGATAGAAAGAGGTGTGGCCAGCCTAGGAGATTGACACTGAGGGGCATCCAGATGGCCCTGGATGGACAGAAATAGAAAGGCCATGCTCTCTGCACTGGAAGCAGAGGGGCAGCATAGGAACAGGAAGTATAAAAAGGTGGGTCTGGAAGATCAGCTGGGTGCCAGCTGCTGAAGCAGTCAGATGCCTCTTGTGTGTCCCTGTGTTGGAAGACTGCCACAGGCTCTGTGGTGCTGAGGATGCTGACACCTCTGGAGCCACCTGCATACCAAACTGCCAGTGGCCTTCTAACCACAGCCCCCTAGATTGTGCTGAGTGCTCAGCCCCTTTGCCAGCGTCTTCTAGAGTTTGGTGGGGGCTCAGCTGCTTTGCCAGAGCCCCAGTTCCTCAACCCTTACCTGCTCTACCTTTCCTGAGTGTTTAAGCCCTGGAGTCAGCTAATTCCCTTCTTGCCAATCTGCTGGTCCTAGGTGTGACAGTGAAGAGGCGTGGCCACCCCGGAGATTGACAGCAAGGGCCAACCCCACAATATATATGCTGACATATGTTGTTGCCAGTTATGCTAGAAAACTGTAGAGAGGACTCTTACAAGGGCAGGGGGATGAACAAGGAAGCCTAATGTGTATTTTCCATTTCTTACTTCTATAACTCTCCACCTCTGTGAAATACAGACTGAGAACTAATCACTCTCTGAAAATGGACCAGGAAACTCAACTTAAAATAGCTTTTGTAGGGTCATTTTCTCCTTCGGGGAAAAAAACAAAACCAAGCAGTAAAGGCCAACAGTTAAACTGGCTACACAATGCAGAACCTGTCATTCGTTCTTCCCCTTTCAGGGAGAAAGATGTAGTGATGAGAAGAAGCAGAAGTTGAGATTTTTCACCTATAATGAACGTGCGGTCCCTGAGAGGAATCCAACGCAAATCCCAAAGATCTTAGGACGTCTGCGTCATATGCCTGCCTTCCTCACGCTGTCCTGTTCCCCACCCTCACATTTCTAGGTGTGTGACTGACATGGGAACCAAGCTGACACAGACTTCCTAATCACATCTCGACAGTGGAAGAGACTATAAAAAGGGCATTCATGCTGCAATGAACAGTGTTAATTTATGTTGCAAACACAAAGATTGTTGCTATGGGAACATGTCATCCCCTTTCTGACTGCCCACTTCCTGCAACAATGTAATTTAGTATTATGTTGCTACCTTGGAGGGGCTGCTTCTGGCTACATGGCAGGAGGTACAGAACAGATAGGGGCTGTTCCTTGGGGCTGTACTACTGTGAACAGCATGTGTACTTGCCCCTGTGCCGTGAAGAAAAGGCAAGCATATGGTCCATATTTTGAAGTTTCACGTTAAAAAAAACCAAGCCTACAGAAATAATTCAAGGTTTATGCTCACTGTGGTTGCAGATGCAGGGAAAGAATTGTTTTTTCCTAAATAGACTGCACCTATATTTCTATTTTAGAATGTACTTCAAATAGTCACTTTCTATCATGCTGTATAGGGGGAGATATGTAGAACTATAGCTCTCGTGTCTAAGTCTTTGCACTGATCATTTATCCACAGAAAATAAGAGTACACATAAGGCTTACCTTGATAGCAGGTGGGCTGTGCCAACCCCTCCTTTGCTGGACACAAGGGATGGCAGATATCCTATGGTAGTGAAACTGCATCTGTTCCTTTGGATTGAGCATTGGTTCCCTTTGCGTAAATGGATCCAACAGCTGGACACTGAGATCCTTTACACAGAGAAGAGTTTGAAACCCATTTATATAAAGCAGTATTAGAGCTACAGGCCAAAATGGGGATAGGGAACAGTAATAGTTAAACAGTAAAACAATAGCACAAACCCTTTTTCCACCTCCAAAGAGACCAAAACTTTCCCCCATATCCCTGTCTTCCCCCAAAGTCTCTAATCCTACCCATGGCATACACAGAGAGAGGAGATACACTACTAGGTGTGGTAGCTGGGCCCCTCTCCTATTGAGGTGCTGCTCCTTGACCACCTGGCCTTCAATTGCCATCAGAGCACCCATGCATCTAAGTCCAAGATGCTCGCAAATCCCCATCTAGCAACGTCCATTATAGTCCTTACTCCAGGTTTAGGTACCCTCACCTAAGGTGCATCTACACTGCACCCACAGGTCGAAATAAGATACACAAATTGAGCTATGCAAATTGCATATCTTATTTCAATCTAATTTCGAAATAGCTTATTTCAAAATTTGGCACTGTCTACGCAGCACCAAATTTCAAAATAAACCACTGTTCTGAAATGTCCCTTAACCCTCATGGAACAAGGGTTACAGGGATGTTGGAATAGCAAGCCTGTTATTTCAAAATCTGTTTCAAAATAACGAGCTGGTTCAAAAGATGCGGAATAGCTATTTTGGGATACCTCAGGTATCCCAAAATAGCGCCATAGTCTAGATGTACCCCTAGAGAGCAACAATGTTCTCCTTCCCTCCACAGAGCCCCACCCAATTGTGTACACTACAGCCAAGAGGACTGGACTCCTCCAACTTTTTACCCATCTAGATTGTTGAGCCTCCAGGAATGAGTTGGTCACACTTAAACTCCATCTGCTGATTTGTTACAATACGCTTGTCACAGAGAAGTGTCTAGGTGGTTTTTCAGATCAGTCTGTAGGATAGATTTTCAACTCCAAGCAGAATTCTTTGGTAGGTAAAACTACAGCTTCTGCATTTAGCATGCATCTTGTGTACTCTCAGTGATGAGAAAGCTTAGTTTTGAATAATGAATTCTGCCCAAGCCACAAGCTCTCAGTCTTTTCCCTATAAATTACTGATAAATTGGTACTACAGATCTAAACAAAGAGACAGAGAAACTGACAGCTTCTCCTCACAATGTTGACCTCATTTTGCAGATGCTAAGGCTCACAAACTATTCACATTCTTACTATTTTCATTAAGGACAAACATTGTTTTACTTCTCATTACTATTTATTGGCTTTTCAGGGACATGTTTGGGCTCTAACTCCAAATAAAATCATTTCCCTTAAGGAGTAGTGCTGATTTGTCACCTCATGAAAGGGTAAAACATTGGAGAAGAATACAGCATCGGTTAATTTATTTACAAGTCCCTGCTTCAAGTGATTAATATCCGTCTGAACCACAAGGAATCTGCTTTCAAGCTTTTTTGTCTATTAAAAACGTGGCAACATTCCTTTCAACATACACTTGTCAGATATTCACAGTAATTCTCCCGTCTACAGCATGTTTGAAAACCAGTGTTTTACTGCTCTTAAAATTATATGACTGTCTTTCATCACATTGAAATTGTCTTTGGGCCAAAATCTTTGGTCTTTGATGTTCCATCCTTAAGATCCAATAGTGTGGTTTACTCCCTTAATCCAAATTTACTCTTTTACAGAGCTAAATCAGGACCCTATTTCCCTAGTTCAAGCGCAAGCAATTGTGTTTAATAGTGTTCATGTATGTAGTAGGGGAAGAATAATTCTTCAGAAATCGCCAGGTGAAATTCTATGGCCTGCGTCATGCAACGGGTCAGATTAAAATGATCACAGTAGTCCTTTTTGTCGTTAGAATGTATGTGTCAGATCTTCAGCTGGTATTGTTTGGTATCATCCTGTTAGAGTCACCAGCAGGTCACATAATCTTCATCTGAGTGTTTGCAATTCTGAGCAGCACAGTAGAAGATAAGGGACTTTGCACTGTGGCATGGAGCTTTCCTCTTCAAGGACCCTAAGCAGGAGCCCAACCCACTTTCTCAGACATTGGTTTTTTACAGGAACTGTGGGCTCATCTTAATATGCTTTGTGATCAGAACACAGCCCTCCAGATCCAGATACAAGCTGAAGCAGCATCTTCTGTCTGCTCAGCTCTTGCATCCACTCTCTGAGGGTATGTCTACACTACAAAGTTAATTCGAACTAACAGCCATTAGTTCGAATTAACTTTAATAGTGGCTATACATACAAACCGCTAGTTCGAATTTAAATCAAACTAGCGGAGTGCTTAATTCGAACTTGGTAAACCTCCTTCTACGAGGAGTAACGCCTAATTCGAATTAAGTAGTTTGAATTAAGTGCTGTGTAGCCACTTAATTCGAACTAGCTGGAGGCTAGCCCTTCCCAGGTTCCCCTGGTGGCCACTCTGGGCCAAACCAGGAAAACTCTTCTGCCCCCCTCCCAGCCCCGGAGCCCTTAAAGGGGCAGATTCTGGACACAGTGCCTGTGCCAGTTGCCAGCCTGCCAGCATCCAGCCAGCAGACCCTGCACCTGGCTCACCATGAGCCAGCCACCTGCTGCCACCCAGCACTCCACCTCTTCCCAGGACCAGGCTGGCGGCTCTCAGGAGCCTGCCAGGGGCCGAAAAAGACAGGTGCCTGCCTGGTCTAGTGCGGAGATCATGGACCTCATTGAGGTTTGGGGGGAGGCCTCCAGTGTCCACGATCTTCACACTAGGCACAGGAATGCGGCCGTCTACAGCCTCATGGCTGCCAGCCTGGCCACCAGAGGCCACCTGCACAGCCAGGAGCAGGTGTGCTGCAAAATTAAAGACCTGCAGCAGGCCTACGCCAGGGGCTCCCAACCAGGGGCTGACCCACACACCTGCCCTCATTATGAGGCCCTGGACCGCATCCTGGGGGCTCACACAGTCCGTGCCCCCCGGGTGGTGATTGACGCCGGGGCAGAGGGCCGAGCCCCTGAAACAGGGGAAGAGGAGGAAGACAAGGAGGACGACAACTAGGAGCCGCAGGAGCCTGCAGGGAGCCTGCCCAGCACACAGGACCCCCGAGTCATCCCACAGAGCCCATCAGCTGTGTCATCTGAGGCCAGGAAGGGCTCCACATGTGAGTGCCATCATGGTCCCCTTTTGTGGAGGGAGGACAAGGGGGAGCCCAGGGACCGTGCGCCTGGGCCTTGCCCACCATGGAGCAGCACCTGGATGTCATGCAGGGGCTCTGGCTCGTTCCCCACACGCCGACCTCGCCTTGCAGAGCGGGGCTGGGTTTCACCCACTGTGTCCCCAGGGAGAACTGACCACTGCTCTTGTTTCACCACGTCCACAGCACCTGAGAGTGCAGGACCAGCCACCCACACCCGGGCCAGCAGGCGCACCCAGAACCAGGAGGAGTACCAGCAGCGGCACCTGTGGCTACTGGGGCAGCAGCTCCAAAACCAGGAGCACTGGGTCCGCGAGGACCTGCGGCTGCAGCAGCAGAGCTTGCAGGTGCTGGAGGAGCAGGGCCGTGCCCTCCGAGGCCACCTCCAGACCCTGGTGGACAGGTTCCTGCCTCCTCCTGCTCCAGCCCCTGCGGCCGCCCCAGCTCTTGCTCCTCCTCCCACCCTTGCTCCCCCTCCCACTTCCTCTGCCCCCCCGTCCCTCCTGCCCCACCCTCCACACCCACTCCCCCCCGACACCCCCGCACCCACAGTGCTGCGAGACAGGAGAGCCAGCAAGACCCCGAACCCTGAGCTTTCCCTTCCCTTCCTTCCCTTGCCTCCCCTTTCCAGCTCCCTCCTCCCAGGTTTCCCCCTCCCCTCTCCCACCCTCATTTCCCGCACCTCAGTTCTGTGAAATAAACAGACATATTTGTTGGCAAAATAGGTGTTTTTATTTTACATTAGGAAGGGGGGTTAGGGAGAGGAAAGGTGAAGGAGGACAGGGTGGAAGAAGGCCCCAGTGGGGCATGCCAGGGAGAGTTCAGTCCTCCTCCACCTGGAAGCTCTCCCGCAGGGCTTCCCGGATCTGGACAGCCCCCCCGCTGGGCCTCCCGGACAGCGTCGGTGCGGGGCTGTGCATACAGGCCAGCCAAGTGTTCCACCTCAGCCATCCAGTCTGGCAGGAAAGCCTCCCCCTTCCTCTCACATAAATTGTGCAGCACACAACATGCTGCCACCATGGGAGGAATATTGTGCTTGGCAAGGTCGAGGCGGGTGAGGAGGCATCTGAAGTGGGCTTTCAGGCATCCGAAGGCCCCCTCCACCACAATGCAGGCCCTGGTGAGCCTGGCATTGAAGGCCTGCCAGGAGGGGTTGAGGTGTTCCATGTACGGCTTCATCAGCCAGGGCTGTAGGGGGCAGGCCGCATCCCCCACCAGACACACCGGCATGTCCACGTCCCCAACCCTGATGTGGCGGTCGGGGAAGAAGGTCCCGGTGTGCAGCCTCTGGCACACGGTGGAGTTGCGGAACACCCGTGCGTCGTGTGCCTTGCCGGACCAGCCCACAGTGATGTCTGTGAACTGGCACCGGTGGTCAGACACGGCCTGCAGGAGCATGGAGAAGTAGCCCTTCCTGTTGATATACAGGGAGGCCTGGTGTTCCGGGGCACGGATGGGGATGTGTGTCCTGTCGATCGCCCCCCCTGCAATTGGGGAAGCCGAGGGTGCCGAACCCCTGGATGACTGCGTCCAGGTCGGTGAGGCGGACAACCCTGCGGAGCAGCACCCTGTTGATGGCCTTGACCACCTGCAGAGAGACACACAAAACCGAGAATCACTGGGGTGCCCAGGTGGCTGGGAGTGTTCGTTCCCTGGCATTGCCCCATGCCCCACTCCCAGAAGCAACCCCCGCTGCAATCCTGGCCACCGCGAGCAGTGTGTAGTATGGCTGGACAGACCAAACCCTCCCGTGCAGGGCACTTTCGTCTCCTCCCCCCTGTTTTCCCTGGGGCAGCCCATCCCCTCCTTGCAGCCCCCCCTCACCTCCTGGCCAAGTGGCCGGTGAATGCTGTACCTCCATGAGCACTGCTCCGACAGTGGATTTCTCCACGCCGAACTGGTTCCCGACGGATTCGGTAGCTGTCCGGCGTGGAGGGCTTCCATAGGGTGATGGCCACTTGCGTGTGGAGGGGAATGGAGGGCCTCATGTGAGTGTCCCATCGCCGCAGAGCAGGGGTGAGCCACTCGCAGAGCTCCAGGAAGGTGTCCTTCTTCATCCTGAAGTTCTGGGTCCACTGTTGGTCTCCCCAGCGCTCCAGGATGATGTGGTCCCACTAGTCGCTGCTGGTGTCCAGATGCCAGATGCAGCAGGGCACGCTGGCATCCGGGCACTGCTGCAGCACCTCCATGGCCCCCAGGGAGGCCAGGGGGAGGGGCAGGGGGCTGACGTGCCCCAGATGGTGCCAGGCAGCCTCCAGCCATTGCTGCCAGGCTTCCAGCAACAAATCCAAAAATTGCACCAGAACGCCCAGGGGCTGCTCTGGCTCCATGGTGCCAACTGCTGTGGTGTCCCCAATGAGAACAACCAAAACAGGCAGGCAGAGAGGAAAACACTTTGCTGTCCCTCAGTGAGGTAGGCAAGCAAGCAGAAAAGCTGAAAACCAGCTGTCCAGGGGGTCCCTTTAAGCACGAGCCTCAGATAGCCTCAGACAGCAGCCACACAAAGCAACTACTGACCTGATGCCCTGCTGGAACCGGTTTCAGCTGGCCTTAAATGCGACCCAGAGTCCAATCAGTGTGGACGCGCTAATTCGAATTAGCAAGACGCTAATTCGAATTAGTTTTTGGGTCTAGATGCATTATTTCGAATTAGCTTATTTTGAATTAACTAATTCGAAATAAGTTAATTCGAAATAATGCCGTAGTGTAGACATACCCTGAAAGCCTAAGCTGCCCCTACCTGATAAGTTTGATGGGGATCATGCCAAGTTAACCAATGTTGGCTCCAAGTCCTGTTGGGGCCACAGTCAGTACTGAGCCATAGGGTATGAATGGGTTTAGTACTGAGTCTGCTCAATGGAGATACCTTGAAAGTGAGTGTTTCAGATGGGTCCAGTCCAGATGGGTCCAGTCCTGTCCATGAATAATTTAAGAACTTTGTACAGGCACTGACAGATATTCTTCAGTGTCTCTTCAATTACACTATTCAATGGCTGCTGGCCAGAATTCTACCATCTCATGGGGCTCTCAATTGCGCTACTAGATCCCAAATCAATGTAAGTTGAACAAGCCCAGCCAGGCCTCACCTTTGCCCTGACAAAGAGAAAACTCTCACTGAGCATTGTGGTTGGGCCTGTATTGTTGCATGCCCAGGCACATTTCAGCAGGGTGTCTAGCCAAAGACTAGGCTATTTCTGGGTCATGGAAGGCCCGAGTACATTAAGTGGGCTAAGGTTGGTTTACACTCCACTCCTCCTCACAGCATACCATGCTGCTGCCTGTCTGCCAGAATCTTGGAAATCCTTAACCAGCGCACTACCCTGCTGTGTCTCCCTCTTCCACTTAGACATCTTTTTTATTAACAACTAAGAGTTCATTAAGGAGCATAGATTTCCCATTCTTTGCAAGGATTCCCCTACTCTTGACAAGGTCCCTGATGAGTCACTTCTGTCTTCAAGCCCCTTCATACATCAGACAGTCCCCCTTGGAGGTTGCTACTCTTGGTGGTCACCAAAAGATCTTGCAATGTGGAATCCTCCATGCTCATTTATCGTTTATGTCCTCTGGTTCATCGTTCATGACCCCCAAATCAGCTAATACTTCTGTAGTGGTTACTAAAAACAGCCACAATGTGAATCTGCAGGAGATGTGGTCATGATGAGAAAGATACAGTTCTTTCAGTTATGAACCACACAGCCATACTACAGTTGTGTGCACATACACTATGTTACATACAGCAGGGCTGACAGTCTCACTAGGTCCCTGGGCAATGTCGGAGGGGGCCCTCTCTATGTCCCCAGAAGGGGAGGGGCCTTGGGCAAAGGAAGCAGAACTGGGGGCATCCAGACCTCAGCGCTGCCCAGACTATGGTGCGCCCCCACAGCCCTCAGCACTGCCTGGAATGCCCCGCACAGCACTCTGGCAGAGGTTTAAAGGGCCCAGGGCTCTGGCCACTGCTGCTGCCACAATAGCAGCAGTGGTATTGGGGAACTCTGGGGCCCTTTTGTATCCCCAAGCAATTGCCCCCTTTAACCTCCCTGTTGGCAGGTTTGGTTACATATAACAACCACCAACAGCTGGGAAAGATTCAACAGCAATATAGGTGTTACCTGCTTCAGAAAACATCTTTGCTATTTTCTGTACTTAGCACAAGAAAAATTGATGCTATGATGATCATTCCTGTGCATTGTGCCTTTGCCTTTTCACCTGGTGATACTCTGGAAAGACAACTAACTGATTGAGATGTAATCTATTCATGGGGGCACTTCTGGACGATTGCTCTTATCGGCTGATTTCTAATTCTACTCCAGCGGAGCCAGTGAATAACTTAACTGGCATCCTGCAAAGCGACAGTGCTAACGCATAGCCAGCATGTAAGTAAGTGACCATATTAAGGGACTCAGTGCAGCAACCTGTGAAATACCAGACAAAACATATATAACCCTCACTGCTGCTCTCATGAATTTGCTGTGCTTTAAGGTGAATTTATTTTTTCAGACTGGTGGTCCTTGCATAGGCAGGAAGTCTCATGGGTATTCCAATTTTAATCATGGGACTACTTATGCCGTGCCAACAATTATTCAGTACACTCCTTCCTATGGAGTTTTAATACAGGTGTAATGAATCACTATGTTGCTACTCTGCAATGCTTTGCAGATCTATATGCATCATATGCACAAAGGATGAAAAGTAAATAAATGTATGCTGTACTCATTCTTATTTGTGGATATTAGTGTTATTTAGTAATACCTTCCCCTGGCAAATTGACTCACTGCGCAAAATGCACAAGAGTACTTTAGAATAGATCCCATTATCACGCCTACTGCTGAAAATCAAAGTGCTGTTACTGCTTTTCACAAGAAATAACTGCCAGTAGCATTTTCCATTCTGCAGTGTATCAAAAATGTACTCCCATCATGAGGCTGGCAATTCAGACAAGCTAATGAACATGAATGCATGACTATCATATTACTCTATAACGAATACATACAATGTGGTGCATCAGTTTATGACCAGAATATTGTTTCATGGGACCTTTTCACTTTAATAGGACACTGTACACATCCTGAACAATAGGATTCCCAATTTTGTTTGGTACCTTTAAGCACTATTGTAATACAAACAGCACCTGGATTCATATTTACAACAGGGTGAAATTTTTCAACCAACATTTTTGGTTGAACATTTTAAATTCAGCAACACAAACATTTTGTGAATTCAGGTCAATTTTGCCAAATTATTTGGGTCAAAAATTCTGAACAAAAAATTAATTTGCAATAGATATAGTAATCTCCTGTAATAGCCTTGAAAAACCTTAATGAATTAAATTTAAGTATCTTTGAAGCCCACTCTAATAAATTAATAGTTTATGCATTATTCTTGGTTGGGCCTGGACTTGGTGGGGCTGATTTGTGGTGTTTAGGAAACTCCATGAGGGCAGGGGAGAAGCAGGGTTGGAGTGCATTTGGGAGAGGGGAAGGGATGAAATGAGGTGGGGCTGGATTTGGGAGAAAGGGGTGGAATTAGGGTGGGGGTGGGACAGAGCAGGGGTGGAAAGAAGCAGGGCAAGATTGTGGTCTTGACAGAAGGGGCAGAGTGGAGGCATGGGCTGGAGTGGAGGAGTGGTTCTAACACCCCTCAGTTAGAGAGGAAGTTGGCACCTATGGTTGGGCATGTAATCTCTCTATTGGGGAGAGACATGATGTGAACCCTGGGAAGTCTTCTGAACTTCAAAAAACTATAAGAAACAATGTGCCAGGATTTTCAGGACAGTGTCAAGACAATTGCCTGGGGAAACTCCATAGGGACATGAATGCAAACTTTCCTACCTCCAGTTATCACAAATCCTGTCTTTTGAAGTTACATACTGAGGAGAGGGTCACTGTCTGCTGATAACATGTTCCCAGAAACTGAAGATCAAAGGTTCCATCTGAATAAAGGAAAGACTGAACTGCTCCATGAAGGTGCGAGTTCTCAGCATAGGTTATTATAAACATGCAACCATAGAGGAAAACTAGCCAGCACACATATACCCCATTGTAGTGTTTGAACAGCTGATTCCTACCAAGCCTCAAGTTGGAGGTTAATCTCCAGTAAGCTTATTAATATTTATGCAGATTCTTTTACTATTTAACATGTTCTCTCTAATGATTTCACCTTAAGAATAAATGTACATGTTTATAAGTTACCACATAGCCCTTTATAAGTGCTGGCTATTACAGTTGTTCATAGCCTTCAAAGACAAAGCAAAGCACAGACGCAGGATTGTTTAGGCAGTCTGTCTTGCTGGGGATATCACAGCATTGGATGAAATTGTGCATTCTGAAAAAAACTATCAGAAGGGAGAGTTTTCATAACTGAGGTAAAAAGCTAGGTGTCCCAAGGAGCTGTACTGGGACCTGTGTTGTTCGACATATTCATAAACAATCTGAAAAATGAGGTACAGTAATTACTCGTTTAACACGTGCCCACTTAACACATTTTCGCAATAGCACGATTTTTTATTAGGGAACGTTTTTTGAATAACATGACCGTCCTCGAAATAACATGAAAATAATCAAGTGGCAGACTACTTCATGCATCGATATAAGTTGGTGAAAATCGTGGTAATACACGAGTGGATGAATACTCGTGGTCACAGTGCTCCTCCGCTCACTCACGTGTTTATCTTTGTGTTTTAACAAACCGCTGAGACTTGTGTTGCTAGAGATCTTGTGGTGCTAGATATCACCAAGGTGACCAGCAGTGAAATCCAATGATCTGCATGTCACCAGGCCCACTGCTGGGAGGTAGCGGGGGTGGGAGACTAAACAGGCAACTTCCTTAGGGCCTGGTGATTGAAAAGGGCCCAGGGCTCCCAGTCATTACTGTCACCACTGCTGCAGTGCCCCAGGCCCTTTAAATTGCCACTGGAGCACCAAGCAGCATGCTCTATGTGGTCCTGAAGGCTGCCCGGGGGAAGCCCCCAGCATGGCACGCTCTGGGTAGCCCTGTGGCCTGGCTACCCCATCCCTTCTGCCTGAGGCCCCTCCCTTTCCAGGAGCATAGAGGTGGGCCCCACTCACCTTGCCCAGGCAAGACTGTTGCCCCCCTGGGTGTCACTAAACCTCTGATTACCAGATGCTAGAACTGACCTACAGGGAATGAGTTACTTGACAATTATTGCCCTGTTCTGTTCATTCTCTCTGAAGCATCTGGTATTGACCAGTGTCAGAAGACAGGATACTGGTGTAGATGAGCCATTGGTCTGACTCAGTATGGCCGTTCTTATATTCTTATGAGAGATACACAGGTCTCAACCCAAGGAGGTAACAGCTGAGAGCTGGAAGTTTAGAAAAGGGTGTCCTTAAAGGATGACTGAGAGGGAATACAGATGCAGTGGCCCTGAACTGTGACACACATAAGACAGCACATAGCAGATCTATGACAGTGTGAATTGCTGTAAGTGCCAGTAACAGGGAAAGCAAATACTGTCAAAGGTAAAAGCAAGGACAAGAGTGTCTCAGAAGAGAGTAGCAAAAAGACAAGAGAAAATGAATTCTGAACTTTTGAACAATAATCAGTTAATTGAGCTATGCAAAGAAATGCTACTCAACACCAAGGAATGGCTGATGCTGATGCAGGTTGATTTGCTATATTCCGATGACCAGAAGAGAAATGATAGTCCAGGTTAGGCAGGGGGAATCTTGGCCTCAACTCCCTGGATGGAAGAGGCCACAAAGAAGCTGACAGGCAGAAATCATGTTCCATTGCAATCAAATGCACCATTGCAATCGGAACTGTGTGCTGATTGACAGGGCAGGAGAAACTGCAGCTGGATCGAGACAGAGTATGTCTGGAAACCCAGCTGCACAATGAGAGAAAGGAGGACAAGGAACATCAGCATTAGCACAAGACAGACAAACTGTGTTAGGATTGCAATCAGGTATCATTCCCAGTGGGTGGCAGAGACTCCAAATAACTCCTATATTTTAGGAATGGGGGCTGATATGGATATGTTTCCATTTGCTTTTGAAATCTGGCTCTAGTGCTGACTGGGATAAAAGCTTTGGATATTTCTACTTGTCTGGACAAAGATTATGATTCCAGTAAACCAAGCTTTGCTAGAAAATTTAACAGCCCCTTAAATGTATGGGAGCAGGTTTTTGGGCATTCAGAAAAAGGACATGACCTATGCTTACATGTCAACTCAAATTAAGGGTTAACTAAGAAAATGAGTTACCACAGTCAGTGAGGCTTATGAATTAATAGGGTTAGAAGAATTCTATAAACTCTGCCATCCCACCCCAGATTAATGGACAAAACCCCTAGAGATGTGAACTCCAGCTGAGAAATGGGCAGCCCTTATGTAATCAGAAGGCCTGAGTTTGATAGAAAACTTAACAGTGGTTGAATGAGATAATGAGATCGGAGGACAAGGATTGGGCCAGAGCTTGAGGGTTGGGGGAATATCTACTCCAAGAAGTCCTGGAACATGTGTTATCTAGGTTGCCAGCAAGCTCACTTTCTTTGGGATTGCTCATTCCACCCACTGAGGCCAAGTGCAGTGCTGGGAGAGCCAGCTGCACCCCATCCTTACACAATTAATTGAGAGACCGAATGTCCACACTGAGGGCTCACACATCCAGTCTGCGGAAGGCATGCAGTGTCTATATAAGCCATTCACATGGGCCCCCTCTCCCACGTTTGTACCTATGCTCCAGGGTGCAGATCTATTGGACCACGAATAGGAACACCAGGTAGTAACTAATGGGGAGATATTCATTAGGTGGAGATATACTGGGACTGTTAAGAGTGTTCAGCTCCATGTTGTGAAGCCCCCTCAAGTCTCTCAGGGTATGACTACACTACAGGACAAAGTCAAATTAAGATACGCAACTTCAGCTACGTTAATTGCATAGCTTAAATCTTAACTCGGCTTTGGGTGCTGCCTACACTGCAGGAAGTCGAAGGAAGTCGAAGGAAGAATGCTCTTTCTTCGACTTCCATTACCCCTTGTGAAAGCAGGGTTACTGGCATTGACCAGAGTGCCCCTCTCACTTTGAATTAGTTGTCTTCACTAGACCTGCTAATTCAAACCCTGGAAGATCGACACCAGCAGTTTTGATCTTCCTCTGTAGTTTAGACATACCCTCAGGGTGTGAAATGTGGGTTAAAGTTCCTGGAGTCAAAGCCTTTGCTCTACCTACAGCAGATTTCTAGAGACCCTGGGTTCTGGGTCACAGGTGTATTGCCAGATATTCCCTATTCTTTGCTTTTGAGGAATAATACTATGGTTTTAAAAGCAGTAAAAGTCAATCACACCCCCCTTGCTGCTAGTTAGCTCCAGAGCTGCAAGAGACTGTGTTAAATACAAATGAAGTAGCCGACAAGGAGGGGATGTGTGTGATATGTGTGTCCCCACTCCTCCCAGTATCCAAAAGGAATCAAATTATTTCCCTTATGCATCTGAGGAGAAGGAACAGGAGACACTCTCCTGCCCATAGGAAGGAAGGAGACCTAGGCTACATCTACACTGCCATTTATTTCAGAATAAGCTATTCCAGAAGAAATACTCCGAAATAGCTTATTTTGAAATAGTACATCTACGTACCTAAAGCTGATTGAAATAGCACTGAGCTATTTTGAAATAGAGCATCCACACTGATTGGATGCTAACTCGCATTTAAAGCCACCTGGAACCACTTCAGGCAGGGCATCAGGACAACAGTTGCTTCCTGGAACTGATGCCTGATGCTATCTGAGGCTCGTGCTTAAAGGGGACCCCCTGTACAGCCGTTTCTCAGACTTTTTTCCTTTGCTTGTCTCCTTGAGAGACAGCAAAGCCTTTTCTTTTGTCTGCTGTGGTTGTTCTTGCAGACACCTCAGCAATCCAGCCATGGAGATGGAGCTGCCTCTGGGTAGTCGACGGCTATTGCAACATGCGCTGCACCTCATGCAGCAGTTTCTGCAGGCTGCCTCCCAGACCGTGCAGAAACCCAACCTCCTGCTCTGCTTGGAGACCCTCCTCACCTCTCTGAAGGCGCAGCTCATACTGCTGTATCCTGCCCGCCCTCGCCTGCACACTGTGCGCTCCCTCTTCTGGCATCTGGACACCAACTGGAGGGACTAGCTCATCATGGAGTGGTGGGGTGACCAGCTCTGGCTCCAGAATTTTCAGATGAGGAAGGAGACCTTTCTGGAGCTCTGTGAGTGGCTTGCCCCTGCTGTCAGGTGACAGGACATTCACAAGAGACCCACCATCCCCCTCCAGAAGCAGGTTGCCATCGTCCTCTGGAAGCTCGCCATGCCAGACAGCTACTGATCCATCGGGAACCAGATTGGCATGGGGAGATCAGCCATCAGGGCCCTGCTCGTACAGGTATGGTGCTCTCAGACTATTGTCCCAGGAGGGGGGTAGACTTCTGGAATGGGTTCCCTAGGGAAAGGCAGTTGGAGTGTGGGGGTGATGCCAGCTTTGCTGATATGGGTTTCTCCAACTGTGGGGGTGCTATTGACGACACCCATATCCCCATCCAGGCCTCCAATCACTGGGCTTCTGTCTACATCAACCAGAAAGGGTACTTCTCAATGGTCCTGCAGGTTGTCACGGACCACCATGTCCAGTTTACAGACATCTGTGTTGGGTGGTCAGGCCACATCTTCCACAATTCCAGCATGTTCCAGAAGCTGCACACTGGAACTTTTTTCCCTGACGGCACCAGGTTTGGGGACATGTCCATGTGCATGGTGGGGGACACAGCCTACCCTATCTTGCCCTGGCTCATGAAACCCTACATTGGCCACCTTGACCACTCCAGGGAACAGTTCCTCGCCAGGCTCAGCAGGGCCTGCAAGATCGCTGAGGGCACCTTCAAGCATCTGAAGGTGCAGTTCAGATGCCTTCTCACCCGGCTGGATGTCAAGGAGCAGAACATCCCAAATGTGGTGCCGTGTGCTATGTGTTCCACAATATTTGTGAGCAGAAGGGGGAGACTTTCCTGCCAGCGTGGGGGGCAGAGGCTGACCACATTGGCAAGGTCTTCAAGCTGCCATGTGTGGCTGCTATCCGGCAGGTCCATCAAGGGACCATGTGCATCTGGAAGGCACTGAGGGAAAGCTGCTCACAAGGACCCCAGTAACACTCTCCCCTAAGCCTCCCCACTAGGGGCCTGTGCATTGGCTGTTATTCTGAATAACTTTGCTGTGTAGGCATACTCGTACTGACTTGAAGGGATATTATGACTACTGATGCCAAGATCATGGAAGTAAGGTTTCTACTTTCCCTTACCAGGGAACCAGAGGCAGCAGAGAGCCTGGCAATGACAGTGTCTCCAGCCAAAAGCAAGGACACTGAGGCAGCTGTGGTGCACATCCAAATCTCTGACACCCAACCCAGGTGCTTGGAAGATAATAAAGGTGACTACAGTCAGGGAAGATTGAAGATTCTCCCCATAGTCTGACTGCTTTAATGGTTTCTGAAAATGAGTCAGGTGAAGAGGAGTTCTGTTCACACTGACTCAGGCTACGTCTACACTATGGGGCTTTATCAGAAAAAGGTACACAAATTGTGCTCAGCAATTTGTGTACCTTTTTCCGATACTTTTTTCAGAAGAGGCTTTTCCGAAATTTGGCCCATGTACACTGGGCCAAATTTTGGAAAAAAACCCTCTTTCAGAAGAGCCCTTCTTCCTCGTGGGAGGAGGAAGACAGGGCTTCTGAAAGAGCGTGTCTGCTCTTCTGCAAAAAAAAGTGGAAGAGCAGACACATTCCCTGGAAGCAGTGGAGTTTTTCCAGGATACCTCTGGTATCCAGGAAAAAACCCGTAGTCTAGACATAGCCTCAGGGTATGGGGAACAAAAAGCACCTGAGTGGGGTTGCAGGGAATCAATACTCCTTCTCCTGCCCAAAGCAGTTAAGATTAGGAGTCTTTAGACCCTGATCCCAAGGAGATGAATAAAATTTGGATATTGGGGAGGTCTGAAGAATCCTTGCTTACCCTCTCTGCTATTAAAAGCCATACATGGTTGAAAGCCATTTCACAAAGAGGTAGTCCTACCTCGTTTCTCCCAAACAATTGCTGCTTGAAATACTTTTAGGTAGGTAGGGATCCTCACCCCATTACTGGGGCAGGTACCTCCTGAGAGACAGAGACTCACCACTGTTACTAGCAAAGGCACACTAGCAAACTAAATTTAGTGTGGGGCCAAATAGATGGAAAATGCCTTTGTCCCAGAAGGTGGTCCGACCTGGAAACCACCATATCTATCACCGGCGGATTTCTCCAGTCCGAAATAAACAGAGACATGAATGTCAAATTTAAAAGATATATTGAATACAACAGGTAACAACACAAAGAATAACCCCAGAATACAATACTGCATAAAACAACCAACCCCTCACCCCAGAAGTAATAGAAGATAGCACAGTATAACTAAACAAGGAAGCGTTATACTCAGTCTGTTCTAGAGTCAGATGACAGCTGAGGCTCAGGACCTTCAACCTGTTGGCGTAGGCAGCCTCAGGGGAGGAACACTGAGGAGTCCAATTGATGATTTGTCGCTGGTATGATGTTACACAAGCACTCGATGGTAAACAGGTCTCAGCTCCAAAATAGGGCCTTCGCCACAATGGTTGGAGTGGAACTGGGTGATAGGCAGCTGCTCTCGGTCCAGAGCTATAGGTAGCTATAACCCACAACACTGGGCAATTGCCACAGAAGTGAGCTAATGCACCCTCTAGGTAGCAGTGGAATAGAGTCTGGTCTGGTCTGTCTGGTCTGTTGGGAAGCAGGTCCCGGCCTTCGCCACAGCTCTTCTTCAACAGGAGCAGGAACCAGGAACAGGAGGAGAGCGAGGAGCAGAAGTAGGACAGGAACCCGATCCCTTCAGGGGAGGAGCTTATAAAGACCTCAAGGCGGGAAAACAGCAGGAGCATCTCTTGTGCACAAGGTGTAGTGTTGGGTGCAGATTAGCGTTCCTGGTGCAGACTTTAGTGTTGTGCGCAGAGCAACAGTGCTGTGTGCACAGCCATGTGCTGTGAGCAAACGATAGATTTTTGGCGGCAAAAGTCTTTCAGTCCTTTGGGTTCCATTTTGATTTCTGTGTAAAACTCAAGACTCCATTTTGATTTTAGTGATCTTTTGATTGTAATGTCCTTGATCTTAATATTCTAACTTACAGTCAACACTACATACACTCCTCAGAACCTGGATGAGAGGTCATAGTGAGATAACCAGGTCTAAGATTTACACCCAAAGGTTTTGGAGTAACAAAGGGCTTGTCAGACCTCAGCCACATAGGTTCTGAACACAGAAATTATATGGGATGATTGTCAAAGGGCACTGTGCAGATCTGAAGGATTGATGCTGGCTTTCTAGCACAGTGTTCACTATATATGTAGTCAAAATGTGAAATTATTAAAGGCAGTTGCAGAAACATCTTCCAGGGAATAGATCTGCCAGGAAGTAAGTCAATAGATTCCTCTAGAGTGCTGGTCAAGAACCATGAACCACTTATTTCGGAGGGAGACATCAGATATGGCAATTTCTTGCAATATCCTTAAAATCTTAATCTGTTTTTAGTTTAAATATTTTGTAGTCCATTGTTTTAAATGAATGCTTTATGTATTATTGTGGAGTGGGATTGTATTTAACTTCCCTGGGGGGAGATGTGAAATGAAACCTGGGAAGTATTTTGAAGTTCAAAGGTCTATATTGAATAATGGGCTAGACGAGAATGGATTTTGGGGACAGCATCAAGTGGTTTTTTTTCTGCGGAATGGCTAGAGGGACGTAGGGTTGCCAGGTGTCCAGTTTTGAACTGGACAGTCCAGTATTTGAGCTTTCTGTTCAAACAAATTGGGAAACAAATTGAGAAAATATTAATGAGAAAATATAAATTTCCAGTATTTTCTAAATAAGATGTAATGTAGATTTTGATGTAATGTCAAGTGTGTCTGGTATTTTTGTTGAAACCATCTGGCAACCCTACGGAGGTGAAAGCAAAATCCCCGACCTCCAATTACAGAAAAAAACAGCCTTTTATAGCTACACACCCAAGGAGAGACCCACTGTCTGATGTAGTCTCAAAGAAAAAAGGCCCAAGCTGTTTAAGGAAAAGGCTAATTGTTCCTGGGAGTGCTAGTGTTGAAGTAAGGTGATTATGAACTGGTAACCACAGAGAAAGCCCTTGGCAAGGTATAAAGGATGGACTGTGACCAGAGCCCTTTTTGGAATTGGGAGGTGACCTCTGGTAAGCTAATGCACATAGAGAGAGAGAACATATTAAAGAGAGTAAAAGCCTAATGTTTTCACCTTATGAATACATGTGGTTGCTCTCAAGGAGCTGTGTGGTAACTTAACTTCTGTCAGTTACAGCTCCATAGCCTTCAAAGAGAGACCAAAGCACAGCCAGTTAGCAATCTGGCATGCTGGGGAGAGCAGTGCAGGCATGAAAGAAATCCCAGTCAAAGGGGAGACAGATGTAACCCACACACTTTCTGGGTGTGGTGTATAGTCCCAGGTAGTGGCAGAAAGAATGAGAGAGCTCTCTCTACAGCCTTAACTGAGAACCAGCAGGATTTTAGCTCAAGTTGTAGAGGCTCATGCACTAAGCCCTGGAGCTCCTAGGTCCGGTCTCCCTGTCAGCATTACAGAGACATAGGTGTCCAAAAAAAGAAAGGAGACCCCTAAGGAGACAGGAGCCTCAAAAGGGTGCCATTGGTGGAACTCAGAGAGATGAAACATGTGTGGAACAGCTCTGAATTGTGCCATTTTCATTTTGACATTTTCAAAACAAAATTTTATTTTATTGGAAATGACTTAACTTTGAAGTTTCCTTTAATTTAATTTTATTTTTTTAAATAAATATTCAAAATAAAACCAGGGCTTAGCTTCAGTTTGAACAAAAACATTTCATTCAACCTTTGAGTTGCCAAAACTTGCACATTTTTCCTAAAGTTTTGAGTCAAACATTTTTTTCCAGAAACCCCAAGGAACTGAAAAATCCATTATTCACACAGCTGTCCTCAGAACATAGGTTAGATTAGAGGCTCTAGGAAGCACTTCTGCTGGCTCCCTCTGCATTCCTAAGTGCACCATCTGAGGAAGAGAACAGCTTCTCTCTGCCAGTCTCAGGGTCAGCTGCCAATTAAGAGATAATTGCAACTGCTAAGCACTGGCAGGGGGTGTTATTTGGTAACTCTTTTTTTATCTTTCTGAATGCTAGGCTTTCTACAAGTTAGTGGAGGTGTATTAAAAAGTAAAAAAGGAGCATTAGGGTCCCCACCTCCTACCAACTTTCACTAGTATTTAGGCACTTATCTGCCCTTTGTACCTTTGAAAATCTCCCCTTAGTGGCTATTAAAAGAATTCAATTTACTTCTACCTTTATGGTTGTGCTTAAAAACTGTGTTTTGTATTTGTGTTCTCTTTTTGCTCAATACCATTATATTTGTAATTAAAGAAAAGAATCATCATACTTATTTCTCCATAATTAAAGATAAAAATCTTTCCATTGCAGTGTGTTGTTCAAAAACTTTATTACTGCATTTGTGGAGCAATTCAGAGATCACTATGAACTGCGTTGTTTATTAGTTCAGTGATGCTGCACCAAGGTCACTGGTTCTAAGTTAATCATAAAGACCATAACTCTAGGAAATGTGCATGGAAATCACAGGATTGCCATGTGTATATTGACACAGACATTCTTCTGAAATCATTTAGGGTCATCCATTATCGAGAAACTACAATAATTGCGCACCTCATTGACTTCTCCTAAAGATGGTCCAGCAGGAATCAGCATGCAAGTATAAGACTGTTTAAACAGTTAAGGCTTCTAGCTAGAAAATCACCACTTCTTATTGGACACTGTGGCTGTGTCTAGACTACATCCCTTTTTCAGTAAAGGGATGTAAATTAGGCACGTCGATATTGAAAATGAAGCCGGGATTTGAATTTCCCACGCTTCATTTGCATAATGGCGGCTGCCGCTTTTTTCCGAAACGGGGCTTTTTCGAAAAAACCCAGCAGTTTAAACGGGGCATTTTCGACAGAAATGCCCCATTTCGAAAGATCCTGTACAGGATCTTTTTCGACAGAAATGCCCCATCTAAACTGCCGGGGTTTTTTCGAAAAAGCCCCGTTCCGAAAAAAAAGCGGTGGCCACCATTATGCAAATGAAGCACGGAAAATTCAATTCCCAGCTTCATTTGCAATATCGATGTGCCTAATTTACATCCCTTTACTAAAAAAGGGATGTAGTCTAGACGTAGCCTGTTGGCCCTCCGTTCCTGTATAGCATTTCTACCTTCGTTTATCTCTAGTGAGAACCTGTCCATCACCAATCCTACAGAGAACAGTAGCTCCTACAAGTCTTCAGTTAGAAAACAAGAAAGTGGGAGAAGTCAGCAGAGAAGCAGTCATTTAGTATTAGTTATTTGATGACTATAGCTATTTAGGGTAGCAAACAATTAAAATGTGGTACTGTTCCCGGGTTGCTACTCAGAACTAACACATCTCCTTAAATTAGGGCTAGAATGCAGCTTTTACTGCCCTAGGTGCCCTCTTGCTGCTCACTCTAGGGGTGTCAACTTGGTTGGACCAGATGCACATTGCTGTAAATGGTGTCCAATCCAACTAATTTGGCACTCCTTGCTCACTCTGCAGTGGTCTTTTTTTTCTGGTAACATGTCCCTACAGTCAGGTTACCATGTAGCCTGATCTTTTGGGGATTAGAAAGTCCAACAGGACAACTGCCCAAGTGTTCTTGTCAGACAGCATTCAGCCCCTCAGGCTCTGTGTCACTCTACTAGTGGCTGGCAGGGGAACCCAGGCCTACCTGTTACACCAAGTCTCAGCCCAGGGACCATACAGACAGGAATCCAGACACTCTGTGCCCATCCTTCTTGCTCTTTTCCTGGGCATCTTCTGTCTAACCCTGCCTAGCTTCTCTTCCCTAGCTCTGGATTTACCATTGGAGCCTTGTGGCTAACTTCACCTCCCCTAGCCTCTTGCCAGACTCCTTACTACAGGGCAGAATCCCAGTGCTTATACTCCCAGGCTATATCTACACTCGCGGCTTCTTGTGCGAGAAATATGCAAATGAGGCTAAGTGTGGAATATCGCTGAGCCTCATTTGCATACCTAACGAGCTGCCATTTTTGCAGAAGAGGCTCTTGTGCCAGAAGGAGCTGTTTACACTGCCCCTTCTTGCGCAAGAAAAACCCTCTTGCACAATGCCGCTATGCCGATTATTTTCAGGAATAACGGCATTGCGCAAGAGGGTTTTTCTTGCGCAAGAAGGGGCAGTGTAGACAGCTCCTTCTGGTGCAAGAGCCTCTTCTTCAAAAATGGCAGCTCATTAGGTGTGCAAATGAGGCTTGGCAATATTCCACACGTAGCCTCATTTGCATATTTCTCGCGCAAGAAGCCATGAGCGTAGACATAGCCCCAGAGATTTGTTCCAGATAACTTCCCTCCTTCCAGGGACTCAACATAGACTCCTTCCTCTATAGCCCTCATCCCCATACTCTGGCAGTTACTTGGCTTTACATTGCTGGCCCAGTTCTTATAAGCAGCACTCTTCATTAACCATGACCCTCTCTCAAGTGATGCTGGGTGACCTCTAGTTGGCCTCTCAGGCCCTCATTACCTCTGTCAGAGCTGGCAGGGGGAAGGGAGCTATGCAATGTCACATATATCTCACACATTACAGTGGTGATCTGGGCTGGCTGTTAAGTTCAAATGCTCTAGTTTTGCAATTATTAATATTTTTCATGCATAATGCACAGTTACTTAGGCTGTTTTCTTTACAAATTCTATAATGAGAAAACAAATGCAGTTTTCTTGGAAGGGGCATGCAAGAGGTCAAATTAATATGGACTCAATATGAAGCATGTGGTGCACTTTGCCCTTCTAGTCAGTGGTTGCTGATCCATAGCATTTAACAGGGTACTTCACCCTTTATAATCCTGATGCATGATTGAGCACCTGCATGTCACGCGCTTACTACAATACCCATTGCCCAGGGTGCTACCGCAGATTCCCACAGACCTAATTTCAGAGTGTAACCCACACACCTAGTGGGTGTGGGTCACTGTCCCATGTAGTGGCACTTAGACCACCTACCATGAGAAAAAAGAATGAGTGAGCTCTACAGCCTAAACTGAAAAGCAGCTAGCTTTATAAATCAAGCTGTAGAGAGTCCTACACTGAGGTCCTGGGTTTGAATCCACCTGTGCTCTTTGTTGGCTTGCACCAGCACTCCTTTTATGCTTTGCACAGTCATGTATGCCTAGTATAACACAATGCAGCATCTAGGCCAGCATTGCTCTGAATTAGAAGGCAAAATAAAGGGTGCTCATGCACATTTAACTTCAGCATGTTTTGGTTCTTAACTTTGCAACCTAAACATTTGCTCACTGTAAGTTTTGGTTTGTTTTTTGTATGTCTATTCAGGGCTTTTGTTAAAGCCTTGAAACTTTTTAAAATGACCTTCACTAGATAATTTGGCTAGGCAGCACCATGAAGTCAGAATTGGAACAGGCTTTGTTTGCCTTCACACTGAAAACATCTGTCGTATGCCTGCAATGGACAGCAGTGCCAGGTTCCCATTACTTCACATGAAAAAAAATTTGTGAAGGAATCAAGGTACTCCTACTTTATAGATTGAGCACTTAATTACGGAGGGTAAGAGATAAACGCCTGGATTTGCACAAGTACTTATGCACTTAAGTAACCTATGTCCCAGTTTTAGGTGTCACTGATCTGCCAAATTGCCACTTGGCTGCCTCTTAAGACCATAGGCACTTAAACTCACTCAGCACCTATATTCTTGCAGTAAAAGTTTCATTATCACTTCAGTTCCTGCCCCTGGGCATGTGCACTCTCGGTAGCCAGGCACCTATCCTTTGCCTAAGGATAGCAATCCACAATCCATGGGGAAGAGAGGTATTCTTCTGCTTAACTCATGTGTAGGGCTCAATGCAGAAGGGGGAGCTCAGAGGCCATTTTATTCCACACAAAATAGCCAGGGTGTGGGGAAGCTCTCCCTCATAGCCTTTCATCAAGTGGTTTGTACCTTCCTTTCCCTCCCACTCCCCAGAAGGTGGGAGACCCTAGTTCAATCCCCCATACACACACATTTCTTGATGAGTAGAAGGAATTTGAGTAATAGGTCTCCCCCTTTTCAACAAGTGTCCTAATCACTTAGCTAAGAAATGCTCTGAAATGGGGCTCTCCTATGGAGGTTTTTCCATTGTAGTCAACTAATTAAACCATAATTGAACCAGACAATTAGTAAAAATGACTCTATGGTCCTCTGGTTAGAGAGCTCACCTGAGAAGTAGCACATTCCTAGTCAAATCTTTTCTGCTCATCAGCTAGGGGGGGACTTGAAAAGTTGTAATGAAATCCCTGCCCATTTCCTTCAACTGCTTGCATAGAGTTAGAGAGTCTCCAAGCATATTTACTGGATTAGTCCTAGGGCCTTACCACATGACATAGGTGGCAGAATGCCTATCTACTTCTAGTTTGTGGGTTGCTAGCAGAGACAGGTGCTTCTCTGTTGCTTGGACATAGGCGCCTATCTCTAGCGAGGGAGTGGAGCTTAGGACGTACACCTCCCCTCTTCATCTCTCATTGGCTAATCTGCTTGCTTTGGGGATCACATTGTAAGTTGCCTTTCTATCCACATTCCCTGTACTTGGAGCACAGACACCTGACTTAGACTTTGTGGGATAAACTTTGCAGAGTTGTTCCTCTGGTTTTGCTAAGCACTTAAATGTTAGGCACAGTAACAGCTAAACCCCTTTTTTTGGATCCAGGCCAATCACTATTGCAGAGCTTTTGCCTCATTCATAGAGAGTGCATTTAATTGTATATTTAAAACTCCTGGAAATATGCATTGAGTTGCACAGGGCAAACAGTGATCAACACCTACAAGTGCATGGTAACCAAAGAAGGTGTAGGACCTAGTGAGCAACAAACGCTGCATGTATTCAGGTTTTTTTTAATATGCAAAAAAGATGTCACATACTCCCTGCAGCACTCTTCTGTTGGTATTGGTGGTTATTAGAAAGTGCTATTGTCATTAATTTACTGCAGACATGCTAGCTATGATTTTCAAACCTCCCTAATTTGGTAAAGTCAAACGGACTTTCATTATAAAATAAAAGGCATTTCTCTCTCTTTAAGGGTTATTATCTTTTGTGTCATTTTAACTTTTTTCTTCTTCAACTGGTTCAAACCTGGAAGTATTAAAAGGCTGCAAAATGTGTTTTGAGTGAGAAGAGTGTGCTCCAAAAGACCTGAGCTGTTCTTTGTCAAACTTGCAAAAAGTAAAATCACGCAAGACCAAGGACCTTTTGTCCACTACCCCAAGTGTTTTACATTAACTTTTCTCTCATCAGTTTACACAAGTGCAATTGACCATACAAGGTTTATGGCAGTGGAGAAGCAGGCCCAAGTCCTAGACAATTTCAGCACAATGGGTAAAGTTTCAGAAAAGAATAAGCAACTGAAAGAGGGTGTTAGAATGAAAATGTTTAGGCAACCTTAGCTAACGCCAAGGGGTACTGGAACAGTTTTTATAGTGGGGATGCTGAGAGCCATGGAACCAAACTGTAAACTCTGTATACAGTGGAAACCCCTTCCAACCAGCAAGTGCTGCAGCACCCTCTACGCTGCTAGTTCCAGCACCTATGGCTAAAGCTGTTGCTCCAACTGTTATTTTTATCTGTCTATTACACTCACACACTAATAAATAAACAGGTCAATAAGAAAGCAGGACATGTTCTATTGGAGAAGCAATTAAAACACAGAAGCTTAGAACTTCAATTTACAAGCTAATTACAGAGACACAGAAAACCCTCTATATTATTTAAAAACTAATTACGCTGTATGAGATTGCAGAAGTTCACTGAGAGTATGCAGGTAAATTAACATTAACTGTCCAGTAAATATGGATCAGATTTTGTACTGATATAAGCTGACAGGGTTCTTTGAACTCAATGGAATTTTCGCAATTTACAAAAGCAGAGAATTTGGCTCTATGTACAGAAAGACTAGAAAACAGTTCAGGTCAATATCAGCAGAGCTCAATTTCTTTACTGACAGCAAGTTGTCTGACTTTCAATAGCCTTTTGTTAATAAAACCATAGTCGCTGTGATCCGAAACATGATAGACAGACATCGCTCAAGGGGCTTTCCTCATTTATCCTCTTGGAGCTATTCTCTAGATTCTCTTTATACTCCACTCTGTTTTAGAGGAGTCTGTGGCTTCCTGATGGGAAAACATGCACTTTTTGGACAAAAAGGACACTCCAAAGCATTCTTGGGTAGCATCAGCTGTAACAACCTGTTCAGTTTCTGGAAATGGGAGATAATCTGCTCTGAAGTCTCCCACTTTGTGGCAATTTCTCAATCTAGTTGACCATACCTTCCACAGAATCATCTGGAACATTTCCTCCATATCTCTGTAACATGACTGCCAATTTGCTTCTTATATACTACATGTGCACTGTTGGAATCATTTTTGGAAGTGTGAGAACAGAAGCTAAATAACAGGCTTTTTGTGTGTGCAATTTGTAAATATTCAGGGTTGAATTCTCACATTTATGGATACCTCAGAAATCAGAAGATACTGACTTCTTTTTAAAAGCTAATGATTTTTAGCCAAATCTAATGATTGGCTGGGTTCTAACTCATGATTGTTGAACCAATGGAGTTGGCAACAGAATGAGGAGAAGAAGAACCATAAATTAAAAATCACACAGTGAACAATTAGTATTTTATAATCTCCTATTTAGCAACTTGAAACTAATGGCCTAGCACAGTTTTCTTCAATCTTTCATGCAGGGATGTGGGGGAATGAAATAGCATGGCACAAATGGAAAAGTACAGTCATCATGATTTGGTTTTGGGAGAAGTACATCCAAAACGAAGCAATGTGAAGCCTGATAATTTTTAGCCTATTGTCTCCCTACGTGGGAGACGATGGTGCAGGGAAGAGGGGTTTAGATTTATTAGGAACTGGGGACACTTTTGGGGTAGGGGGAGCCTATACAGGAATGATGGGCTCCACCTAAATCAAGGTGGATCCAGACTGCTGGCATTAAACATTAAAAAGGTCGTAGAGCAGTTTTTAAACTAAGAGGTGGGGGAAAGCCGATTGGTGCGGGGGAGCACCTGGATCGGACGGAGACTTCTCTTACACGAGGCTCCATAGGTAGGGATTCCCTAGAAGTTAGTCAGATAGGGAACGTGGGAAATAATATATGGGCAAGATCAGATGTGAAACAATCGTGCATAAAAAAATCCAATGTGTCTGTGAAAGGCGGACATATAAATAGTGGTAGTTTTCTAACATGCTTTTACACTAATGCTAGGAGTCTGTCTAATAAGATGGGTGAACTGGAGTACCTCATATCAAAGGAGGAAGTTGACATAATAGGCATCTCAGAAACATGGTGGAATGAGGACAATCAGTGGGACACTATCATACTGGGATATAAATTATATCGGAAAGACAGAACAGGTCGTGCGGGTGGCAGAGTGGTACTATATGTGAAGGATAATATAGAATCAAATGAAGTAAAAATCCTAAAGGAATCAAAATGTTCCATAGAATCATTATGGATAACAATTCATTCCTCTAATATGAATATGGCATTAGGAATATATTACCGACCACCTAACCAGGACAGTGATAGTGATGCTGAAATGATAAGGGAGATTAGAGAGGCTACCAAAATAAAAAACACAGTAATAATAGGAGATTTCAATTATCCCCATATTGATTGGGTGCATGTCACCTCAGGACGGGATTCAGAGATTAAATTTCTTGATGCCTTAAATGACTGCTTCTTGGAGCAGCTAGTACAGGAACCCACAAGGGGAGAGTCGATTCTCGACCTAGTCTTGACTGGAACGCAGGATCTGGTCCAAGAGGTAACTGTTACTGGACCGCTTGGAAATAGTGACCACAATATAATAACTTTTAATATTCCTGTGTTGGGAAGAACACCGCAGCGGTCAAACACTCTGGCATTTAATTTCAAAAAGGGGAATTACACTAAAATGAGGAAGCTAGTTAAACAGAAACTAAAAGGGAGAGTAATTAAACTAAAATCCCTGGAAGCTGCATGGGAACTGTTTAAAGACACCATACTAGAGGCCCAACTTAAATGTATACCCCAAATAAAAAAACACAGTAAGAGACCTAACAAAGAACCACCATGGCTAAACAGCCATGTTAAAAAGGCAGTGAGAGAGAAAAGGGCAGCTTTTAAAAAGTGGAAGTCAAATCCTAGTGAGGAAAATAGAAAGGAACATAAACACTCCCAAATTAAGTGTCATAATGTAGTAAGAAAAGCCAAAAAAGAGTTTGAGGAACAGCTAGCCAAAAATTCAAAAAATGATAGTAAAATGTTTTTTAAATACATTAGAAGCAGGAAGCCCGCTAAAAAAGCAGTGGGGCCCTTGGATGATAAAGATATAAAAGGAGCGATCAAGGAAGACAGTGCCATTGCGGAGCGATTAAATGATTTCTTTGCTTCAGTCTTCACGGCTGAGGATGTTACAGAGGTTCCTAAATCTGAGCCAGCCTTTTTAGGTGACAAATCTGAGGAACTCACTCAGATTGAAGTGACATTAGAGGAGGTTATGGAATTAATTGATAAGCTGAATAGTAACAAGTCTCCGGGACCAGACGGCATTCACCCAAGGGTTCTGAAAGAACTCAAATGTGAAATTGCGGAGTTATTAACAGTGGTTTGTAACCTATCCTTTAAATCCACTTTGGTACCAAATGACTGGAAGATGGCCAATATAACACCAATATTTAAAAAAGGCTCTAGAGGAGATCCTGGCAATTATAGACCGATAAGTTTAACATCAGTACCAGGCAAATTAGTAGAAACACTAGTAAAGAGTAAAATTGCAAGGCACATAGAAGAGCACGAATTGTTGGGCAAAAGTCAGCATGGTTTCTGCAGAGGGAAGTCGTGTCTAACTAATCTGTTAGAATTCTTTGAAGGGGTTAATAAACATGAGGACAAGGGGCACCCAGTGGATATAATATACCTAGATTTCCAGAAAGCCTTTGACACGGTCCCACACCAAAGGCTTTTACGTAAATTAGGTGGTCATGGGATAGGAGGAAAGGTCCTTTCATGGATCAAGAATTGGTTAAAAGACAGAAAACAAAGGGTGGGAATAAATGGTAAATTTTCACAATGGAGGAGGGTAACTAGTGGTGTTCCCCAGGGGTCAGTACTGGGACCAATCCTGTTCAACTTGTTCATCAATGATCTAGAAAATGAGGTAAGCAGTGAGGTGGCCAAGTTTGCAGATGACACAAAGTTGTTCAGGACAGTCAAAAGCAAAAGGGATTGTGAAGAACTACAAAAAGATCTCAGCAAACTGAGTGATTGGGCAGCAAAATGGCAAATGAAATTTAATGTGGGTAAGTGTAAGGTAATGCATGTTGGAAAAAATAACCCAAATTACACGTACTACATGATGGGGTCAAATTTAGCTACGACAGATCAGGAAAGGGATCTTGGAGTTATAGTGGATAGTTCTCTGAAGACATCCACGCAGTGTGCAGCGGCAGTTAGTAAGGCAAATAGGATGTTAGGAATTATTAAAAAAGGGATAGATAATAAGACAAAAGATATCATACTTCCCCTATATAAAACTATGGTACGCCCACATCTCGAGTACTGCGTGCAGATGTGGTCTCCTCACCTCAAAAAAGATATATTGGCATTAGAAAAGGTTCAGAAAAGGGCGACTAAGATGATTAGGGGCTTGGAAAGGGTCCCATATGGGGAGAGGCTAGAGAGACTGGGACTTTTCAGTTTGGAAAAAAGGCGATTGAGGGGCGATATGATAGAGGTATATAAAATCATGAATGGTGTGGAGAAAGTGATTATAGAAAAATTATTTACCTTTTCCCATAATACAAGAACTAGGGGACACCAAATGAAATTGATGGGTAGTAGGTTCAAAACTAATAAAAGGAAATTTTTCTTCACACAGCGAACAGTCAACCTGTGGAACTCCTTGCCCGAGGAGGCTGTGAAGGCCAGGACTCTATTAGGGTTTAAAAAAGAGCTTGATAAATTTTTGCAGGTTAGGTCCATAAATGGCTATTAGCCAGGGATAAAGTATGGTGCCCTAGCCTTCATAACAAGGGCAGGAGATGGATGGCAGGAGATAAATCACTTGATCATTGTCTTCTGTTCTCCTTCTCTGGGGCACCTGGCATTGGCCACCGTCGGCAGATGGGATGCTGGGCTCGATGGACCTTTGGTCTGACCCAGTATGGCCATTCTTATGTTCTTATGTACATTTTATTTATTTACTTATTATTTATTTATTTAAAATATTTTTACCCTGCTTCTCTATTTAAAATATTCAAGCCAGCTTATAACTTTTAAAAAAAACCACACACAATATAAATATGTATAAAAAATTAAAATAAAAACAAAAAAATTTGGTTCCACTGGTGTTATATATAGGAGAGTAGCAGAGAGTTGTTATTACAAAAATAACAGCCCTATAGAATTCATTTTGGTCATACTGACCAGGCAAACAAAGAAGCTGAGAGAGACTAGAGAAATGCTGGCACCCTGGAATTCTGCTTTCAGATGGAAGAGATCTGAGGTATCATGAGCAAAGTAAGGGGTGGCCATAAATTTATGTGTTTTCAGTCCCAGCCTGTCCCAATCTGTAGAACCCCCAAATCCATGGAGAAAGAAGCTTCTGCAGGTTCAGTGGGAAGGTGAGGATTCTGCAGAGTCACTGCTCCTACAACATATATCCACTGGCTTCTGGTCACATTGGTAAAGAGGACTGTAGACCTAAATATGCAAAGTTATGAAGCACACTGAGATATATAATAATGTCTCACTGTATTATAACCACACTAACTCCTCTAACAACACACTTTTCTTTGTTTGCTTAGCCAACAGGAATAACAAACACAAGTAAACGCAAACACCAACTTATGTTCTTTCCTCAGGCTCCCATTGTCATCTTCTGCATGTTTTCCTTTGGAAGTAAGCGCTTTGGGGTATGTTTTGTTTTCATTTTGGGAAGCACATATTGGAACTTAATAAGGAGAATCAATTAATAACAATAGTTACATCACTTTGTATCACACATTTTCTCTTCAGTTTGCATTTACTATGTCGATAGTCCTTTGATGGCAAAGTTGTAAGATGTCCATTATTTCCTTAAGTTATACTTGTTTATTAACATAAAAACATAATATGGGGGGTTTGATTCATTGCTGCCCTGTACTTTCTGTAATCATTTACCTAATGCAGAGTGAGTGGAAAGTGGATATAAAATACTGCCAGATCAGAATAGAAGCTTTTTACGCCGGTATTGCATTGGTGGGAATGGCTATGCAATGTGCAGGACAAAAGTATCAGGCTTTGAATGTATCATTTTTTAAAATGAAAAACATCTAAAACTCTCACAAAACATAAACATGACCCTTAACAATTTATTTGAATTGTCTTATTATTATGTTGTGAAAAATAGGGGAAGCTCTGTATGAATCTTTCCCTACTGAGGGAGGTGGATGAATACAGCAAATATTTTTCCACAAATAATCAGTGGAATTACTAAAAGCATTTGGTCAGGCCATGTTTGTATCCCTTTTGTGTTTTTTTTCCAACAATTCTAATGTGATCAAGTTGTGCTGAAGTTCAGCAACACCAAATTTCAGAGCTGCCCACATAAGCATTCAGAACAATCAGCTATTAAATTTGCACAGGCAACTATTTGTGCCATAAGTGCTCATGGAGCTCCTTCAAAAAGGGAATAGAAACATGTAACATGTAGCTTATCTGAGCAATCACAACTAGCCCAAGTCCCTACCTTGTAAAGATTTACAAAGATTATTAGTTTTACACACTCCAAGTAGTTTCATTGAGGTCAGTATAACTACTCACACAGCACAGAGTTTAACGTGTGGATAATTCTTTGCAGGATCAGGGCTCTAGTCAGTTCAGATAGTGAATACAGAATTCCTACACACAACTATTCACTAGCAATCCACAAAGGTAAAATACTTAGCAGAAAATTCTCTGAATAGTTTTGAATCATGAATACACTGAAGAAAATCAGTGACAATGCCTCAAAGAAAAAAATGTGTAAAAACACTAGTTAAATGATTTGCGATAGTTTAATATTCAGTTCTGCCTTTACAGTGTTGCTTTTCGAGCCTTTTTATGACTACATTCTTCTTTCACTAATCCAAGATTCCGCCTTTTACAATGTTAAGCATACCACTACATCCTTATGGCCTAATATCCCAAATAGTATATTTTGAAATATTTTGTGCAATCTCTGCTCTAGCACTGTTAGAAAAATGTTGGGTTGCTGTAATACTAACAACAGTAAATTGATTTTTTTTCTGTACACAAAATGGAGGAGATTTGTACTTTGCCTGCACAAATGCAGTTCTGCCTTTCAGGAGACATATTTAGTAGTTACCTTTGCTTTGTGCAGTGTTTTTTCTGCAGTGACAGCAGGTAGTGGCTTAGTGGCAATTTTAGACTCTAGCAGTACTGTACATTATGTACAGTACAATGGGGGTTTGCAGAGCCACATTTCTTAAAAAAATAGAATGACGTTCCTAGTTTGCTTACTTTGTCCTGTAAAACTTGCTCTTGTTGTCTATCTTTGGCAATTCTTCAACATTATAAACCAGAGGTGGGGAACCTTTTTAGGGTCAGGGGCCACTGACCCACAGAAAAATCAGTTGGGGGCTGCACACAAGTGAGGAAGAAAAAACCCTCACTGATGTGGCCCCTGACTGAGAAGGAGAAAGACACTCCCTATATTCCCCTTGCACACCGGAGCCTAGGGGGACCTAGCCTAATAGATATTGTGTGCTCCAGCCCCACGGTGTGGCAGCAGGGCATCTGGAGTACCAGTGTCAGCTCCCAAATGCTGGGGGAGGGCCCAGAGCTTCGGGGGCCGAGATCTAGTCAAGCCTGGGGCCATATTCGGCCCCCAGGCCTGAGGTTTCCCACCCCTTTTATAAACAAAGACTAATCAACCTTTTTTAAAAAAAATCATATCAAATACCAAACTGAGTATATTTAAAACAATTAAACGTTTCACTTGAGTTACTAAACCCACAAAACACTGCATTGTTATTGCCTTTCACTCAGCCCTTCCACAATATAGATTATCCCCAGAGAAACACTAAGTACACAATATCATTTTTTTAAATTACATTTTTTGCATATTTCATGCCTAAGATGCCCTACTAACTTCTGAGATAAATGTTTTTAAGATCTGAGACTTTTAGAATGTCATTATTAAATTTATTGTCCTGTTTTTATTTCTTTATCCATCGTCCATTAAGCAAATAAAAGGTAAATCATCCTCTATTTTGCTTAATGGAGTTTAGTGTGAATCGAGGAGGACTAAAAGTAATAACATCCAAACAAAGAGACTATAGTCAGGCTGCCGCAATGTACATTTTAGAAAACAGTCAGAAGTGCAAAAAGTCCATAAAGTAGAGCACAGGGATAAGCCACGAGAAGCTGCTGGCCTTCCATCGCCAATGCAGAGATAAAAATTTTGGAAGCTGACAAGCTGCACCATCCAATAATAAACAGAGCTAACAAGGTCCCAAGTATCCCCCTAAGAAGCAAAAATAAAACAAAAAGAATCCACTGGTTAATATGTGCAGAATGAAATCTTACCAAACTCTAATTCATCTCTAGGATCTTATTGTTAACAAGGCAATAGTCACGGGGACAAACAAGGAATGATTTATGTAATGAAAGTCAAGGTTGAGCAGTGAATTAGAATACAGCATCAGGCAAAATGGCATTGCTCCATTTCAGGTGGAAACAGCTTTGTCAGTGATATTACTTGGAAAACTAGCAAGCTTCCAACTACTTTGTTTAGGGCTGTAAGCAAAACAGGACTCTGAGCTTTTAAATTCCAGTCTGAATAAAGTCCCCTGGCAGATAAAATTAACATGGATGTTATGTTATTATTTAAATGGGACTGAACAGATTTGCCCTTTTTGCCAAGGCAGCCTGATGATCTAGACTGAGGACATTGATATGAGCGTGCTCTGACCTTGAGAAAAGACAATGTCTTGTATCATGTGTCACTCGCTTGTGATCATCACACGGGCTCATACATCATACCTTCTCTGTCTCATTGGCATAGAGCGCTTACTAGAGGCGTGTCAGGTGCATGCTGTGCAGTGGCAATTCCCATCTAGCAACATCACACTTTGGGAAGCACTGAGAAATTGATGCAATTTAGAGTAGGACTGTGGTTGCTCTACCTAGCATGGAGGGCCAAATTGGCCACCTCAGGCTGGCTCCAGGATTGATAGTGATGGCATAAAGTCATCATTGGTTGGCCCAATGAACTAAGAACTGATTAGGTGCACTTCAAGATTCAGCTGTCAGTCTAACAGCATATTTCTGCTGGAATAAATGGGTTAGCTACTGTGTGGCCCTGGTACCTGTAGCGTCCATGAGAGCCAAATTCTCAGGCACATTCCAGGAGCATGAAAGTCTTGAAAAGCAATGTTGTACTTACAATGCATTGATGGCCTGGACAACAGAGCCTATTCAGGTAGGCTGAATTTATGTCTCATAGAGCCAAGCTCAGAGGTAGCAATACGCACAGGAACATGGAAGGGGATTTGTGGGATAGCTAGGTTGGTACCAGGTTTGCAGCTCTATTGACCAGAGCATGAAGTTGAGGAATAACTGCTGACCACAGCTTCATATATCCTGCACATGTGTCCATAGAGCAGATTCTTTTCACCAGTTGATGCAAACTGGGAACAAGGAATCCATTTCTCAGTCTCTTACCACCCCCCTTCACACACAGACCAAGAAAACAGGATATTCACTCTGTTGAAGGACTTTGTGTAAAGAAGGGCTTTTCTGGTGAAGGGGGAGATCTGCAAACTACGTATTTAAATCTATTCTTATCAGGCACTATTTATGTCCAGACTAATTGTTCAAGCAACTTGTGATCAGACACAGTGCCATTTTAGACTGACACGTGAAAAAATAAATTTTGTTTCATAAATTTTTGCATGAAAATATTGGCCATTTTTTGTTTCATTTTGCAACCTCCCTGTCCCAAATTTTGATTCATTCAAAATTAAAATGAAATGGCTGATTTTATATAAAATATGACAGCTATTTTTGGTAAGAAAATTAGTTGTTTTTAATAACATAATTCTCTTTCTTTGTAACATACATGTTCATCAACTTAGGTAAATTTTCTGTGGAAAAGGACCAAACTAAAGTTATTCACAGAATTTAAAATTACAAATTGACAAAATGTTTCATCAAAATTTCAAGCTTTGACCAAAAAAGATTTAAAAAAATCACAAAATATATTCTACTTCTTCTCTGCTATTTTTGATCTGCTCTGTTTAAAAAAAAAATTTCTCTGAAAACTGCCAGTTGTTATTAATAGCTTTCAGTTAGATGACCCTCACTATTTGTTGTATTTAAGGCATTTTCTATAAAGTAGTCAAGGACCCACGAGGGAATGTTGCAGAAATTGATGGAATCCTATCTATTTCTGATACAACTGGCAAGTTTTAAGAGCTACCACTGCACAATATATTGGGATTTCTAAAGATAGACTTTTAGTAGGTTTATAGCATATTACAAATGTACTGTATGTGCTTGGGAATTTTCTGAAGCAGACACGAGCATCCTGATCAACTGTAACAGCTGCTTTGAAGTTAGCCCCATATGTCCTGTAAATACATATGTGCACCTTTTATAAATCCAGGTGATTAATCAGGTTAATTGAGTAAATATGCATATTACTGAGACAACAGAGGGTTCCCTGACTGTCCATCATGAAACTCTCGAATTCATGGCTTAAGGCCAGGATAGACTATAGCAGCTCCGTGGAAATGTTGAGTAAGGGCACTAAGTCAGTATGCTAAAAATGCTTATGCCAACACAAACATTTGCTGAAAAACAATATTTATACTTAATTGCTGCTTTTCTGAATAAAGTAACTGAGTATAGCTTTACATTTTTAGCTGCAGTCTTCTAATCATGCAAGGCACATTCCATACCTTCCATGCAAAATAGAAAAGTTTAATAAGCAGAGAGATATTAATTATTATATGCTAGAAGATTTACCCAGTATTGCTTGGATCCTTAACTCAATTAATTTTTGTTTTTTGGAAAATAAAATTAAAATGTACATGCTTCATTTAAATCATTGCTCTGGGATGGGGATGGGAATGCGGGGTTCAGGCTTCTCAGGGAAAAGAGGACTATCTCAGTCCTCTCTGACTGCAGCAGATTGGGGATAGGTGAGAAGTGCCTCGCCATGGTCACTGCAGCTCCAGCAGGCACACCTTGGAGAGGGATGCATGTCCCTTGGCTGGGGCAGGTCCAGGTTCATCCGCCCCCTACACTCCCCAGCCAGAGTGAGGAAATGCAGCAAACTGTGCACTTTCCCCTCACTCCTTGATGAAGGGGAACAGCCGGCAATGTTCTCATAGAAATTGCTGAAAAACTTGCTTCAGCTTCAGCCCCCCTCTAGCCCTCTCTAAAGGGGTCTTGGGGCTGGGGCAGTCCCGGACAGGGAGGAGTGTGTGCCCCCAGTCAGCCCCTTTCACCTGCCTGGAGAGTCTGTCTCTTTTCTGTATGGTTAGATGAATAGCAATCCCATTCCAGGTACATCCCATTTTCCTGGCACAACCAAACCGTTACCTTGCTTAGTAATAATCAGACTAAATATGCATGGTCCTAGCTCTTACCATTTAGGAAGAGTTCTTGGACAGACAGACAGAGGGTATGTCTACACTTGCACCCTCTTTCAAGAGAGGGATGCAAATGAAGACATTCGAAATTGCATATGAAGCCGGGATTTAAATATCCCACACTTCATTTGCATATTCACATTATGGCGCTATTTTGAAATAGCGCTATTTCGAAATAACAGACACTGTTAAGATGCGGTTATTTCGAGAGAAAACCCTTCTCTCGGAATAACTGGTAAACCTCATTGGGTTTTCTCTCGAAATAACTGTGTCTTAACAGCGTCTGTTATTTTGAAATAGCGCTATTTCGAAATAGCGCCATAACGTGAATATGCAAATGAAGCACAGGATATTTAAATCCTGGCTTCATTTGCAATTTCGAATGTCTTCATTTGCATCCCTCTCTCAAAAGAGGGTGCAAGTGTAGACATACCCAGACAGATTCTCAAATATATAGTAGATACTGTTGTGATACTCAGAGGCTCCAATTAGCGCCTTGACCTGCTTGTTTTGGCAGATACAGAGGCAGATACAAACCCTATTTTAAAGATCTATGTATACCACTACTTTTTAAATAGACTTGTAATTACAATTACAGTAATACAATTTGCTAAATTGCCTCAACTACTCTTCAGTCACCTGCTCTGTTGCACTTGAGGCTAGTCATTAAGGGTTACCTGATGTCTCAGAAGTGTGACAACAGACCTGGGTTATGAGGAGGGATGGGAAAGAGATATAATGCAGTCTGGAGTGGCTCACAACTGTGAGCGTCAACCTCATTGCATGGTGGGTGAGGTCAGATCTTTTATTAGACCACCTTCTGTTGGTGAGAGACATACGCTTTTGAGTTTGCACAGAGCTCTTCTTCAGGTCTGCAAAACATACTGTGGCACTCTAAGTACATTTCCCAGACCTGAAGAAGAGCTCTGTGTAAAATGGAAACTTTATCAGTCTCACCAACAGAAGTACAATAAAAGCTATTATTTCATCTACCTTGACTTTCTAATAACCTGAGATTAACACAGCTACAACCAGAGCTGAAATTAAGGTTTTCTGTGCCTGGGGCAAGCTACTGAACTGCTTCCCCCTCTCCCCCTCACCCCCCAAAAATGATAAAATTCTTAATTTTTTGTATTAATTTTATTCATTGCACATGTTGTTGTTTGCACATGTATTGAGATTGCAAATAGATGATAGTAAAGATATAAATGAAATAATATTTTAACTTTATAATTTTTAATTTTGTGCCCCTAAAGGTACTGCACCTGAGGTGAGTGCCCCACTTGCCCCACCCTTGTTACAGCTCTGGCTACAACTACACTGCAAACCACAGGGCAGACTGTTAAGACGTAGGACAGAGACTCTAAACTGGTTGTATCTATCATTAGATTCCACCAACCCAATAACAAGCGTGAACAAGTGTAACAGTCTTATCATGGAGTCTGAGATAGTCCCCTTCGGCATTCAATCTATCTTGCCACCCAGAAAAAGTGAATTTATTGATAGATGGTTGCTCTACCTACACAAAAGATCACAAAATATTCCGGTTATTCCCAGTCCCAAAGGGCCACCCACTTACCCCAGGTAAGGCTGTACCTTAGATCTCATACTAAAGACAACATTTATTGACAAACTATCTAAGAATGTATTAACTAAGAAAATAAACGAGAGGGTAATTACAAGGTTAAAGCAGGCAAGCATATATGCACAAATGAACTATAGGCTACAGTTTTAAAAGGTGACAATGTTAAAGCAATCTGTCAGCTCTGACTGTCTTTTAGGGCTAACCCAGATTGACTCTGGGGATTTATGTTTCAGTTTTGTAGTTCTGATCCCATGAAAGTCCAAACAGCAAAACAAGATTAAAAATGTTCTTGTTGGTTATGTTTATTTCCTTCCAGAATTCAAGCTGATAGGATGAACCCTTTTACAAGTAGCCTCTCATGAATGCAAGAGGGAAAGTAACAATGTATTTTCAGTGTGACGTCTCACAATGCCCCATTTAGTTTTGATGGGCCCTTTTGATGGTCAGAAGACAATCTGCCTGACTGGGTTCACAATTTCAGACCAAATGTCTTATAAAACAAAAACTTAAATATTGCTTTATAGCAGGTGATAAAGAAATTATAAGCAAGATTAACACGTGCAGCAACTTAGAAGTATTAATACAGGCTAAATACCAAACATATTGCTAAAAGGCCAATACCCATGTAAAGCATACCAACACATAGGTGAAACATGCTGGTTTCAAGCAATGATTTGCCAGGGCTGGGATGAGGCATAAAGCCTTGAGAAGAGTTGGCACCTGGTCTGCCAGCATCACAGAAGATAAGAAGGCAGGTGAAATTAGAGTTAGACCAGTGTTAAAATCGTTTAACCAAACCCATGCAAACACCGAGTGTTGGTACAAAGATCTGAAACCTGGATCTGAACCACAAAGTAAAGATCTGTTAAATCAAAGCCGGTCTCAGTTTTGAGCATGATTTTATTTTAAATAAAGATTGTTCCAATTGGAATTATTTATCAAATTCACCACATTTTGAGGGTTTGTATAAAGTGGGACAGATCTCTGAACCATTCTAGAAATAAAATCACACATACACCCTCTTGTTCACACACACGCTTTGTCCATTTCCACATGAAGATACTACCATTCTTTTTAGATCCTTCTATTACTGATATTTTTCTTCCATTTTTGGCAATATAAAGCATCCCCTAATCTTAGCATTAAAAAATCTGTATAAAACTAGACTTAACTACAGTAATCCTTATGAGTTCTGCCCTAATACTCTGATACTTACTGTAATGAGAAGAAGATTGCACAACTGGACAGGACCACCATGGGTAGCAGGCAGTAGCCCAATACACTTGCAACACAACCATAGGAGACTCCTGCTATGCTCATCAGGTTCAGTAAAGCATGCATTCCTAGGCACCCAATAGCACTGATGCCGTATACATAGCCAAAGTGAACTTTTCCTGCCTGAAATAAATATGAGTAAGTACAAAGCAGCATACATGTACTATAAATCATGAAACAGTGGGAGGAAAAGGAATGAAAGCATGAGCTATGATCCTCTGGACCCAATTCTCCATTGCCTTGTACTAATCATGCTCCAGCAGGGACAAGAAATGTTAGGGAGACTTGGGAAGGCACTTCAAGTTCTGAGATACAAAAAAGGAAATTAAACTTTAGGTTGAGTACCAGGAAAATCTTTCAGACTAGGAGGTGTAAGGCTATGGGTCTCCCAAGAAAAGTGGTGGGAGCCCCATTTCCTTAAAAATTAATAAGGCTCCAGATCTGTTTACTAGATAATAAGGAAACAACAAACCTGGCAAGACTTGGTGTCTCTTTCCTCTACAGACCCAAAACTCCAACCAGGCTTGCTAAAAGTTTGTGAACATTTGGGTACCTATGTTGAATTTATCCCTTTGGGTATGTCTACACTACCACCCTAGTTCGAACTAGGGTGGCTAATGTAGGCATTCGAAGTTGCAAATGAAGCCTGGGATTTAAATATCCCGGGCTTCATTTGCATCTTGCCGTGCTGGTGCCATTTTTAAATCCCCTTAGGTCGAACTCTGTGTCCGCAGCTACATGCGGCACGGAGTAGGTAGTTCGAATTAGGATCTCTAATTCGAACTACCGGTATACCGGATTAGAGATCCTAATTCGAACTACCTACTCCGTGCCGCATGTAGCTGCAGGCACGGAGTTTCGACCTAAGGGGATTTAAAAATGGTGCCCGCCCGGAAAGATGCAAATGAAGCCCGGGATATTTAAATCCCGGGCTTCATTTGCAACTTCGAATGCCTACATTAGCCACCCTAGTTCGAACTAGGGTGGTAGTGTAGACATACCCTTTATTACCTTAGCCAACCTGGGGAAGTTTACTCTTAAACCTAAACCTAGCATGTGTGGCACAAAATATTATGATTCTGCTGCTTCAGGGTATATGTTCTCTGACACATTCATCTTTCTAATAACTATCAGCAAATCTTTTTTTCCCTCCACTTAGTGAGTGATTCTCTAGCTCTTTTTCAGATAGCCTGACAGCACTTGCGACTTATATATTATAATTTATCCACAAAGCAAGTACAAGGTATGCACCAGCCATAACACAAATTTACTCATGCTGTTCCAACTCTAATTTAGATAAATCACCTCTAGATGTGAGAGGGTCACTCTGTACCTATTCCCCATGAAATCTTTTGGCTTCTCAGGCTGCAAACAACTAGACTGAATGCTGGCTGCAGGGGCAGTATAGAAATTTTGACATCTGCTTTTTTTGGAATGAATTAGAGTTCTGGGATGTCACCTGAGGTCATCAGCTTTGGGCCTCTGGCACAATGGAACTTCTTATTGATCAGGGTAAAGCTTGTCTATCCAGGAGATAGAAGTTTCTCAGAAGCCAGCTCATGACAGTAGAACTAACTTCTCCAGGAACTAAAGACCTTCACAAACTTCACCAACTTCCACTTCAAGTAAAAGGCACATTTCTTTGACTTAGTTTTTTTTTTTTAATACAAACATATAGCAACGTGTGTGTGTTCTAATACATATGTGTGCGCACACACACACACACACACACACACGCATTCTTTTATAGTAGTAAAAACAATCCCAAACAAGACCTTCTGTTGCATACACAGTTCTCACCCTGGAAACAGGATGAGAGAAAAAACATATGAGAGATATTAGTCATTTTGCTTAACATATTACTGTACTGGAATGTGCTCAGATACTATTGTGATGAGCATGAAATAAGAACCTATGTGGATTAGACTAGACTAGTGTTAGAATATAACTATTCAGGCATGCCTTTAAAAACTGATGCTTTAAACATTTATGTGTATTGTTATCACTTAGCTAGTTATGGAGGTTTAAAAAAACAAAGAATCAAAATCACAAGTCTGCCTGTGTATGGGCCTCCTCTCTCTACGATAGTCTGAGGCTCCTTGTTCCTTGGCTCAGCAGCAGGGATAGCCATAAGCCATTGTCTGCACTTCAGACTTCTGGTTTTGTGGCTCTCTGTCCACATAAGAAGGGAAGTGGGGGGTCAAGGGAAACTCCCTCTAACAACCAGAAGTTGCACCTACACCACCACCATTTCCAATAGGCCAGTCAACAGTCTTTACATTAGATAGCAACAAACTGCTGGCACCACAGATCTGGGACAGATTTGAAATGGTGAATAAGAAGCAAAAAGGTATAGTTTCCAGTTCAGTTAGATATACCCATACTAGCTCTGATTGTGCTTGTGTGTTAAAGGTAGAAGTGTGGCTGCAGTGGCACAAGCAGCTAGCCTCCCAAAGTCTGATTCTATCCAACAAGTTAGGCACAGACACGATCTAGCCCAACTTGCCACTGTGGCTACTCTGCTATTTTTAATGCAATTGCTCAGTAAGAACTACTGCAGATATATCAACCCCAGCTGGAAAATACACTTCCAGTTCCAATGCAGAATATTGTCTTTCTCCATCCTGAGATAGACCAGGCTGATATTAGTTAAGGCACCTTCCGTCTTCTCAAACATCTGTTCAAGCCTGTTAACATTAACCTAAAAACTATGCATATTTTTAAAACCCTAATTACAACAGATTACTAATAACTACCATTGCAGTCATTCCAGGTTTTTAATAGGTTTAACATTTTCAGTTGTTTTTGGCAATAGTTTCTACAGATCAATTGACAGATGCTGTATTGCAGACAGATGCAACAATAATCAACTAATATTTTATATTGTTTGTTACAGAGTATTTAATTAATTGACACAGCCCTACTTAGAAGCTTAATCTAAGATTAACAAATTACTGTGACAGAGACAGAAAATAAATGAAAATTCTACTTCAAGCACTATTTGATTTACAGAGAGTTTATGCAATAGAAAGGGGGAAAAAGAGGATATAACTGAAGAGGATGATTTTCTTTTCACACCATTTTTGCACCAGAGTAGTTTCCTTGAATTTAGTGGAGATACTCCTACTGTCCATGAGATCAGTCAGGCCCTATTAGTTTGACAGAATTTGAATAGGGATGTGTTAAACTTGCTGAACTCAATCTTGTGGAAGGAACAAAATAAAATAAAGATCTTGGGCCTGGATTCTCCATTGCCTTTCATCCTGTGTTTTCAGTTAGACTTGTGTAAAGTGGGTTAAAAATGCTACCACTTGCAAAAATGAATGTATACGTTTGATTTGGTGACATTTTATACACATTCTCCATGGATGTGAGTATACAAGGTGAAGAGCAGTGGAGAATCAAGGCCCATGGGTCTGATTTTGTTGTCTATTATGCTAGTTTCATGCCACCAGCAGAGTCAACAGCTTCTGTGAGGCCGCAAAGGTGTGTGTGTGTGGGGGGGGGGGGCTGGCTCCACACTCCTGGAAGGGGCGGAGCCTTAGGAAGAAGGGGTGGGGACAGAGGCATCCGGACTTCAAAGCCAGGCAGAATGCATGGTGCAGTGCTCTGCTCCAGTGGCTACAGCTCTTGCCACCACTGTTGCCACAGTAGCAGTGGTGGCAGGCAGAAGCCCTGCACCCCTGTGATTCTCTGGGCCTTGGGACAACTGACCCCTTTGCTCCCCCTTGTTATTCCTCCTACTGGAATGAAATTGCCTGCATGAAGAGAATCAAGCACTGCTGTCATTCTCACAATTCCTTCCTTTTTTTCCTATGCTTTGAAAGAAAGGCTACCTTATGAAAAATATTTACATATTTTTCCATAATAATATGTTAAAACAAAATGCAATTTATAAATTATTTTCTGGCACAAGTCTTCAGTTAAATTATGTTACTATTGATGATATAAGAATTATTTAATTAGGATTATACCACAGCTTTCAAGACTGAAAAGCCAATTCAGTATTCAAAAATACTGGAGATAAAACCAAGCAACTTGAAACTGTTAGCTGGCATATGAAATCCTACATACTGATGAGAAGTTTTGACAAGAGCCTGGTGAAACCATATGGGTTTGAACCATTTTTTATTTACTGAACCTTATCAGTATTATTTGCATTATTATAATTTTTATGAGGCTCAGTCCTGGAACAGTGCCCCATTGTCCTAGACACTTTGTAAACACAGCTTGTGCTTCAATTTGCCCATTGCCCCTGATTCACTATTGCATTATTAGTTTCACTCACTCATTGTAGTCATCCTGGGGGTAACAGTGGTAAATTAGGCTGCATATTTCTATACCTCAAGCTGAGTAATCACAATGTCTATATTTTTAATGATGTTTTAGAACATAGGCTGCGTCTACACTGGCATGATTTTGTGTAAATACTTTTAATGGAAGAGTTTTTCTGTTAAAAGTATTTGCACAAGAAAGCGTCTATACTGGCAAGTGCCTTTGCGCAAAAGATTTGCTTTTGCGCAAAAGCATCCGTGCCAGTGTAGACGCTCTCTTGTGCAAGAAAGCTCCGATGGCCATTTTAGCCATCGGACTTTCTTGCGCAAGAAATTGATGTTACCTGTCTACACTGGCCTCTTGTGCAAGAACACTTGTGCAAGAGGACTTATCCCTGACCGGGAGCGTCACAGTATTTGTGCAAGAAACACTGATTTTGTACATTACAACGTCAGTGTTCTTGCGCAAGTACTCGTGGCCAGTGTAGACAGGCGGTAAGATTTTGCACAAAAGCACTCGCTTTTGCGCAAAATCTTGCCAACGTAGACACAGCCATACTGTTTTAGTAACTTTTGTTATAAAGAAAAGGTGCGTATGCAATATTTTCTCTCCTCTTCTTTTTTTCCCCGTAGCATTTCCCACCAGTATAATAATAAGAATTTAATAGCATTTCTCTTATGGCCTTCTTTCTCTGGAAACAGAAACCTCTTTTTACCTGGTTCTTACTTTCCCTCCTCCCTCTTCTTCTTCAGCTTTTTTATTGATAGAAATAACAATAGTTGCTATTTGTATTGCAGTTTGCGTATTCAAGATACTGCACAGATATTCTTAGGATCTGTAATATTCTTCTGATTCACCACTTTATCATCGAGGAAACAGAAAATTAAAGTCTCCCCATGAAATTAGAGCACTACATTGTTAGGGAACAGACCCACTGACAAGCCACACCTGTGCAGATATGGTTGCCCTGGCATTTGGGTTGTCCTACACCTATGCTGGCTGGTGCCCAGTGAACTGTTGGCTGTGCTACCGGCACACTCTTCTGGCTAGGGCTTCTACATGCCCATCTGGAAGGGTTGCCAACTGTTTAATCATGCAAACCCAAAAGACTTTTACCGCACCGTGCCTGCCCTGCCCCACCCCTCCTCTGAGGCCACACCCTGCTTCACACCTTCTGTGAGGCCCCACCTCCCACTCACTTCATTCTGCTCCCTCCTCTCTTGCTGTTCCTCACTTTCACCAGGCTGGGGAAGGAGGTTGGGATGTGAGGTTCTGAGACAGAGTTTGGGTGTGAGAAGGGGAGCGGGGTGCAGGTTGTGGGAGGGAGTCTGGCTTTGGGATAGAGCAGGGGGTTGGGGTGCAAGAGGAGATCAGGGGGTTGGCACTTATCTCAGGCAGCTCCCAAAAATGATGGGCACACTCCTCTAGCAGCTGCTCCTATGCAGGAGAGAGGAGGGGCTCTCCAAACACTGTTGCCTGCAAGCAACACCCTCACAGCTCCCACTGGTTGCAGTTCCCAGACAATGGGAAATACGGAGTCAGTGCTTGGGGAAGGGGCAGAGCATGGAGACAGTGTTGGCCACTTCTGGATGTGGTGGGGAAAGAGAGAGGGCAGGAAGCCTGCCTTAACCCCATTGTATTTCTGGTAATGGTGGCCAGGGGCTCTTGGGCCTTTTAAATTGCCCAGGCCCCATGGCAATTGCCCGCTTGCTCCCCACTCTTGGTGAACCTGCTAGGGAAGCATTCCATTCTTCAAAATTGGGGTGCATTTTTGCTCCCTTTCTGATAAACACTTAACAACCAGTGCAATGCCTTCCTAGAAATGGGGTACCCCCTTGTCTCTCACCAATAGTTGAATTAGATGTCTTTAAGAGTCTTTAGCTTTCTTGCAATCAAAAAAGATATGTTACTAAAGAGGGCGTGGGAAGCAGGAGGCTGGAGGGGGGGGAAGGTTGAGAGTAAGAAAAAAGGGAAAAAGTTTAAATACAGCCCTTTTTTGTCCTTGCAAGGAAATCTGGAAAAAAGTACTATCAACATTAAGGGTATGTCTATACTACATGCCTCTGCCAACAGAGGCATGTAAATTAGACTACCCGACATAGTCAATGAAGCGGGGATTTAAATATCTCCCGCTTCATTAAAATAAAAATGGCTGCCACATTGTGCCGGCTCAGCTGATCGTCGGCACAACGCGGCAGTCAAGATGCGGATCGGTCGACAGGGAATACCTTTGTCAACCACTCCTGTAAACCTTGTTTTACGAGGCATAAGGGAGCGGTCAACAAAGGCGTTCCCTGTTGACCAATCCACGTCTTGACTGCTGCACTGTGCCGACGATCAGCTGAGCCAGCACAATGCAGCGGCCATTTTTATTTTAGTGAAGCGGGGGATATTTAAATCCCCGCTTCATTGACTATGTCGGGTAGTCTAATTTACATTCCTCTGTCAGCAGAAGCATGTAGTCTAGACATACCCTAATTGAGAAGTATGCAAGTTTTGAGAACTAAGCTACTTTGAAGATTGTTTACATTTTCTTTTTGCACTGACTTCTAGCTGCACAAAGAGAGATTTTTAAAAAATCTTTCCTTCTCCACAATGATATTGATAAAGTTTCATTTTGTAATAGCAACAAAACTGAGGGTGCGTGTCATACTGGAATATCTTCCTAGGCTCATTCCAATTTCAATATTGCCAATTGCAACAGATCAAAAGTCGTGAGTCAGATTCTCAAAACTCATGAGGTTGTCCCAAAAAAGCATTCTATTTTAAAATAATAATCATAATCAAATCAGGTTTTTTTGTCTGTCTTTTGACTTTTACTCTCCTCTATTCCTCTGCCAATGTGTATGAAAATTGCAGGTTCAAAAGTCAATCTTTAATGCACACAAAATTACATGCCTCTCTGACTGATCGGTTATAGACTTCACTTACCCTTTCCTCACCCCTGAGATAAGGGAACTGTCCTACATTTCCTTTTGCTGCCTCATGACTTCTCTACCCGGGAGTCAGCGCCACTTCTCTGACTGCACCCTTCTGCTGCCTCCTGCTGCCCCAGGACCCTCTCTTGTGTCTAGACTATAGGGGTTTTTTTCGAAAAAAGTGGCCTTTTTTCAAAAAAACTTCCCCTGTGTCTAGACTACCGTCACATTCTTTCGAAACTAAATCGAAAGAACGTGGCAGTTTTTTTGATTGCGGAAAACCTCATTTTACGAGGTATAATGCCTTTTTTAAAACGTGCTCCTTCGAAAAAAGGCGCTATTGAATGCGAACTGTGCTTTTTCGAAATAGAGCATCCAGACTGCTTTGGGTGCTCTCTTTGGAAAAAGCGGCTCGCTTTTTCGAAAGTACTGGCTGTAGTCTAGACGCTCTCTTTCGAAAGAGGCTTGTAGTCTAGACGTACCCTCTGTTATAAGCTCACACAGAAAGGCAGAACTCGGTGACAGGACAGTTCTGTGTCCTTAGCTCCCAGGCTTTTACACACAATTCTGCCCAGCACTGAAAATCATAGGAACAGAGGAGTTTCTTATGTTATCCCTTCAAAATACTGTGACCTGTGAAAAATTTCCAAGGGTTGACAAAGCTGCGTTCCCCTTTGGCTACATAGAGGGGACTTCTCTTACCCACCACTGCCCCCAGGGTATGGGAGCTGTCATTCTGTCACCTCACTCTCCCAATCCATCAGTGTCCTCTGCACTCCCCCTGGCATCCTCTTGCCCCTCCAAATCCCCTCTTCCCTGGCAACCCCCTAAACCTGCTTCTTTTTCCCCCCAGTGCTCTGCTCTCCCTTGCGCTCCCCATCCAACTTTCACAGTGTCTCTGCTGCTCCTCACAATCCCATAGGGATGGCTTCAATCTCACTGGAAAAAGAAGGAAGTGGCAACCAAACTTATCTCACTTCCACATGCAGAGTGCAGGGAAATAGAGGCCATCTTTGGGTTTTTTTAGCCTCTTTGACAATAATAAGAGGTGGTGCAATTTTGCAGTAGGGGAAATCATAACTTGGCACCTTTCATCATATTTTCATGAAACAGTTAAAAAACACCCCAATAATACTAGAGACACAATAAAATTGCTAGAGTTGGTCATACTGCAGTTTAGGTCTTGATCTGCAATGTGCACCACATTGAGTGTGTGGAGTGTCCTTGACATATACTCTGTATAAAACCTTTCTCTCCATATAGGCATATATTAACTCTCCAGAAAATGTGCCCTGTTCCTATTCCTTTATTGAAAACATTTTACCTGTGGTACATCAAGGTGTAATTTAAATACTGTATGTATAAGCTGTACAGCAAAGAGAGTTCTTATATCCAGTCTCAATAGATGCTAAAAGCAAATCTGCTTAGCATCTTCCAAATCTGCACACAGCTGTTATTTTACAGTTATGAACTGCCTTACTGTACCAGTAGCAGTGTAGCTCCAAGGGCCAAACAGAAAACCATAGGTCCAGTCAGGTCTGTCTCATTCATAATGCTGCCATCCGCTGGTTTTATTGGGTTTAGAACTGTCAATGTTTTCTGCCATATGTGATCAAAATTAATCCCAAGCTCTGCAAAAGGAAAGTTCCATAATTATGCATGATTTTTAAAAACTTTTATATAAAAATCCACTAGATACCATAAGCTCAAAATAACAGAATGAGCCTCTCTGGTTTTTTACTAGGAAATAAGAATGCAGTAGAACGTATTCTGATTCCACCTACTCATAATACAGGTATTCAGGACTGCGTTCTGACTTCAAGCTGGGATGATTAATATATTAAATTGAATCTTCTATGATAGAGCAAAAATACTGCCAACACTGTCCACATAATGTTTGGATTTTCCTATTTTTACAATAGATATGTTTCTAAAACCTTATTAATTAAGACTTCAAATAATATGCTGATCAGCAGTAACTGCAAAATTCCAGGCTTTTTAAAAAATTGAGGACATCAGAGATACATGCTTTGTGAACATCTGACAAGAGGTATATCTTAATGCTGTACTGCTAGAGGAATTTAAAAATATGACACATTTTTCTTTGAGAAAGAGCAGAAGTAACTTATGAGCTTTTTGCACCTGAGGTGGGTTTTACCCATGAAAGCTCATGATACAATATATTTTTGTTAGTCTCTAAGCCTGGTCTACACTAGGGATTTATTTCGATATAATCCCCCTTTATTTCAAAATAATAAGACAAGTGTCCACACTATCAACCCTATTATTTCAAAATAACAGGTTGGTTATTTCAAAATCTATACTCCTGCTTTCCTCAGGGAATAAGCTTATTTCAAAATAGTCATTTTGGGAGTTATTATTTAAAATTTAGTTATTTTGAAATAATTGCCTAGTTTATACATGCCCTAAGGTGCCACAGGATTACTCTACAATAATTCCTGTGGATCACTGGATATTGGATGAAATCCTGGCCCATTGAAGTCAATAGTTTTGTCATTGACTTCAACAAGGCAAGGTTTTCATCGCTAATCTCTGCAGAAAGATTCAAACTCTCAAGTAGGGATGTTAAATTTAGATTAATTAACTAATTGAATAGTCATTGGGACCATTTCCTGCTATGCCTCTACCTCCCTTGCCCTCCTGTGGAGACGGTTCTGGGGGGAACTGGCTTTTAAGCCGGCTCCCCCAAGCATGGATCCTGCTCCCCCTCCCCCTTGATGCCTTTCTCTGATAGAGGCAGCAAGGGGGGGAAGCAATTAGTCGCATCACTAGTTGACTATCCGATAAGCTTCTGCCTATAAGCTTCTGCCTTTCAACTAGTCTCTTTTACATCCATACTCGCAGGAGTAACTTTTTTCCTGTGATGCCCCAGTACTGGCTAGGGCAATATTGGAATTGGATAGCCAGAATTTGTGGAACCAACACCCAGTTCAAATCTCCAAGTTTTGCACTTTGCCAGCCCATTTTTTTGAGAGATAACATTGAGGCTTGACATTTTGCATACTATTTCTAATTATGTTATTGTACATATACATTTTAACTGGAAATGGGCCTGACCCACACCCCAGATCTGTGGAACTTTGTGGATCAAAACCGCCTTGTCAAGGGTGAACTGCACGTGGTGCTTGTAGGGTTGGAACTTAAGTTTTTACATTTTATATACAATAGGTACAATAATCTGCCTCTTATCGAAGTCAATGGTAAAATTCCCATTAACCTCAATGATCCAGTTTCAGGCTGAATGTGCCTAGAATTTACTTTGCTTCATTATGTTAAATCAGTGACAAACAAGTCCAATTTTACTTTTATCAATTTTTTATTTATAAAGCAGCAATATTTCTGTAAACAGAAATAATCTTCACCTGTTTATTAGCTACAAGTACTAAGACTTGAACATACCATGTTTATAATAAACAGTACCTTTTTTACAGTCTAACAGCTGAAGATATACAGGGTGCACAAACTTTCTCAAGTTTTCCATTGAAATAAGCAGCCTTAAGTCTTTTTAACAAGTAAATTTATTGCTAGAAATGCAAACTTTATTATAAGACATGTTTGTTGGTATTATAACATTAATGGTAGGTACCCTCGCATGGTATCTTACTGTGAGATATAAATACAGAGGGAAAAAATTGTTATGAAGTTGGAATACAAAATTTATTGTTATGCTGTCACCTAGTGGTAGTAAAGTATATGATCTATGTACCATAAAAACGAATGAATACTTTTCTATGCAAATTGTGGCACTGCCCTTCCAATCATAACATGTCCCCATATTAGAAATACCAGATAACAAATCAACAGTTCATTTTTCTGATTTGACAGCCTAGGATTGATGATTATTTCTTAAAATGCACAAGTAAGGATTTTGATTGTGTGTTGTCAATTAGCTAAGAGTTAGTTTTTATTAAGGCTGTCAAGCGATTAAAAAATTTAATTGAGATTAATCGCGTGCACTGCCCCTTTGAAATGCTGCAGTGGCATTTCAAAGGGGGCAGTTCTGTGGAAGCCTGGGATCAGCTGGAGTCACCAGCTGACCCCGGTTCGGTGCAGCGCTGCCCCTTGGAAAGGCTGCCCCGGTGTTCCAAGGGGCAGCGCTTCAGAAGCCCGGGATCAGCTGAAGTTCTCAGCTGACCCCAGGCTCAGTGCAGTTGACCCTTGGAAAGGCCACCCCAGTGTTTCCAAGGGTAGCACTGTGGGAGGCCAGGGTCAGCTGGAGTCCCCAGCTGACCCCGGCTCCGTGCTTCGCTGCCCCTTGGAAACACCGCCCCAGCATTTCCAACAGGCAGCACCACGGGAGCCCAGGGTCAGCTGGAGTCTCCAGCTGCCCCCTGGCTCCATGCAGTGTTTCCCCTTTCAAGTGCACTCCAGCTGATCCCAGGCTCCTAATGTGCTGCCCCTTTGAAATGCTGGAGCGGCGCCTCAAAGGGGCAGCACATTAGGAGCCTGGTGCCCAGCTGATCCCTGGCTCCATGTGCGTTGTCTCTTTGAAGCGCCGGAGCAGCACTTCAAAGGGGCAGCACAGCATTAACACCTGCAATTAATGCATTAAAAAAATTAATGCGTTAATCCTTCCCTGCATTAATCACAGGCATTAACGCACATCGATTGATAGCCCTAGTTTTTATACAAAAGCTTACCAAGTGAATTTAACAAAAAAAAGGGGGGGTCTGGTTTTAAGACTAGATATGTCAAACAAACGTAAATGAGGTGATGTTTGGTTGTTTGTATTCATTTTGAAGAAGCTAGGAGATTTAATATTATTTCCAGTTTAGGACAATACCTAATACCTATTAGCATGTGCCTTGGATCTAGTCCTGATACAAAGATATGCCTTCATGAATCCAATGCAGGACCTTGGACACACTCTCTCTTTTTATTCTCTAAACCTGATCCTGAAATTCCCACTAATGAGTATTTGGAGTGTGCAAGAACTGCAGGATCCATCTCCTGACAGAGATGCATCCTGCAGAATCCAGGGATATCAGTTGAAGTGATGGAGAAGAACAGAACAATATCAAGTCTCACTATTGGAGCACTGGCTCTGCTGGATGTTAATGTTTCTCTAGTGACTGTTATGAGTTAGCAAAGAGAACCATATTTACAGCTGGTAACCACACAAAATTAATATTTTAATTTTTTACCTTCTAGCAAAGGAGGCTCTTCATCAAAACTGTCGGCATAACCAGAGTGAGATAAAATCCCTGGATTGTAGGTTGGTTGCCAAATCTGGCCTAGGTAATTTTGAGAAGATGAAAGCATTTCTAGAGGAACAAAAGCACCAGGCTGAGGCAACTCCTGTGCCTGCCACCTACAACAATAAGTACAGTACATGTGGGTAAGTAGTCAATCAAACAGGCACCTTGTGACAATGTATCTCACAATATCTCACTAGTGTATTTCATCTGTAATCAGACTCCCAGGTTCCTCCCTACTTAAAAACCCTGCACTCTTTCCTCTTTCATTGTATACCTCACCCAGAACAGTAATAAGGAAGGGGTCCTCAGGGCAAAATTAACTTTAACTTCATTTTTACAAATGACAATAACACAGACACACATTAGGGCATTTAAGGTTGCAAGGTCAATCTGAGGGTTTTTGTTTTTCCTACTTTGCAGCCTCAACGACACCCTAGAGTTATAAATCTGTATTAATGGAATATATACATGATATAATATCTGAATGTATGTTTTTCTTAAACACTTGTAGAAAGTTCTAACACTATGTGATTAAAATCAGTATTAATAACACGAGGCCCAATTATTCCCTATTATTAGCATACAGTCTATTTGTATTCTTATAGTACTCAAATAAGGGTATGTCTACACTGCAGAGTTTTTTTGGAAAAATGGCCATTTTTCCAAAAAAACTTCACTTACGTCCACACTGCAATTGCGTTCTTTCAACAAAAAGCTGAAAGAACAGAGGGGTTTTTCCAACAGTGGTAAACCAAAAGAAGCCTGCAGTCTAGACGTAAGCTAAGACTAAACCATCATTGGACTTAGCATTCCCAGAGACCTAATACTTTAGATAGAGAAGACAGACAAAAGGTAGGAAAAAGCCATGTTGCTGACATGGAATGAAGTCCAGAGAGAATAAAGAGATTGGCTGAAAGCCACCCAGGAGGTAAGTGGCAGAGTTGGGAGCTGATCACAGATCCTCTGATCCCCAGTGTTAACTCACAAACCATTTTTATTCCCTGTGGTTTTCCACATGGAGGGGGCTTGATCCTTGGACTGCTTGTGCAGAGCGGGAGGATTAATTGTTTCACTGGCATCATTCCCATTTATCTGAAACAGTGTTGGGGATATGCTGCTGGTAGAATGACTGGCTGACAGCATCAGGGAAAGGGCTTGATGGTGGGGGTCCCATAGGTGTTGGTGGCTAGGGGAAACCAAATGAGTTGTGCAGTCAGGCAGCCCAAAGGGAATGTAGGGGGGAAGTGTCCCTGGACTACCCTGGCCTTAAGTGATCACCCTGCCTACAAATTTGCTAATTAAGGGGCTGTGAGCAATATCCCATCTATTATGACAGCATCATTTTTGAAAAATTCAATAGAACTTCCCAGAGGTTTCCTTTATCCAAGCCCCTCCCACTAGCAAAGAGTAAATACTCCCATCTGGGAGAGGGCTGAAGGGGATGTTCTCTGTCTTTCTATTGCTATTGCATCCATAAAACCTTATATGCCACTGAACATTTTGACATTATTTCTGGCATTTGTACTTTGTTGCTAAATTAAAACCCTTTTTTCAAAAATAAATCAATATTTTCTTTCTACAGGGAGTACTTACTTTTGGCTTCCATAAAGATTTTCATGGACCCCCGAATCGCTATAACCTTGTTCTTGAATATCAGTGGCATAGTTAGACGGATAAAAGTCTGATTCAGATTGCTCAAAGTTTGACATTCTGGGAAAAAAATATTTATAAGACTAATGATTTAATGTCCATTAAAGTAAATACCTATTTTTTTTAGAAGGACTAAATTGAAATAACAAATGGTAAACTCTAGAGCACCAAACTTAGAGATGTAGTTTCTCTGGGTAAGCTAGCATTAATCTGAAGTGACAGAAATAAATTGAATTTGAGCTCACTTTTGGTATCACCACAGAAATAATTTCTTGCCTGCCAGCTCTCATGTGTGTTAGTGAGTATTACTTTAAAAACATATGGAGATGAAAACAATTGCTAATGCTGAAGAAATCTAACATGACTGTCTGCCTGACAGTATTAGCTAAAGTAACTCAGTAATTAGTCAACTTCATAGTCAGCATCTCAGTAAACATTGGTTGAAAGGGGTTCATTTTCCTATTTAAAACAAAATGATGGCCATGCCTGAGACTTTAATAGTAAGATGAGCTCTTGCTTTTTTAAAAAAATCAGTGGTTTGGGAATGGAAGACAATGGCTCGTTGACTTTATGGCCACAAGGGATCATCATGATAATCTAATTCAAGGGATCTCAAAGTGCCATCTGTGGATTGAGGCTCAGAGTCCTCCCACCTTGTAGCAGGGAGCCCGCACTAGCGCTTCAGCACCATGGCCCTCCTCTACAAGATTGGAGTACCAGAACTGACTTCCTGCTATGGGGCATGGGGGTGGGGAGGAGCCCTAACCCTTGAGGGCCAGATACAGTTTGCAAGGCAAACAAGTGGCTCCATATGCTGCCATTCCTCCCAACCTGCTCCTGTACCCTCCCTCCCATGCAAACCCCCAGAAGAGGCAGACCCAAGGGCAGTCAGTACTTAGCATTGCCCAGGCCATGGCACTGGGACCTCCCCAGCCCTGAAAACCATGTGGAGTGGCACTCTGGTGCTCCCGTTGTAATTCAAAGGAGCTCCTGGACTCTTTGAATGGCTGGACCCCATGCAATTGCTCCTTTTGTCCACCCCTGTCAGCTGGTCTGACTGCACCCTACTTCCTGCCCAGACTCTGCATCATTACCCCCTCCTTCACCCGTTTTGTCATCATGGATGGTTGGCTGGTGGACTGTGGAAAGGTTTCTGTTGAGTGAGGTGGGAATCAGGCCAAAAAGTTGGAGAACCACTGATCTAGTTTGACTTCTTGCATATCTCAGGCCGTAGAGCCTGACTCCCATACACACACCAGTAAAAGGAGCATACCTTGCAGCTGAGTTAGTGAAATCCTCAGATCTTGATTTAAAGAATTCAGATTACAGAGAATCCACAATTTACTCTAGTTAAACCAGCAAGTGACCCACAGCCTACTGAGGAATGCCTGTGGCCAGAGCCCAGGTCCCTTTGAATTGCTGCCAGAGTGCCACTCTGAGAGCTGGGGAGGGGAGCACCCCTGAATCACATGTTGCCCTGGGGTCCACAGTGGCTGTTGGCCCCACTGCTTATGTTGACCCATCTGGCAGGCAAAGTCATGAAAGAAGCTGAAGTTCCTAGAATGAGAGGGCTGGCAGGACGAGAGGACAATGACAGAGACACTGCCAGAGAAGGGAGCAGCAGCTGGAAGAGATAATCCCAAGAATCGCCAGGAGGAGGCACCACTAGCACTGAATGGACCCATGGAATGGGGCCATTTCATATTTGTTCTGTAAATTGTCTTGCATGTTTATGGCATTATGGAAATTAAATACAAAATTCTACACACTGCATATGTCTTGCATTAGTAAGTCAGTAGCATTCTCAAATTTGACCGAGGTGCCTCCTCACTCTATTTACAAGTAATGATGGTCCCACATACTGGTTCCAAACCTTCCACTCCGAGTCACATATGTAATCCCATCTTCTTTATTGGGCCCACTACAAGATTAAGGACTGAGTCCTTTATGTACAATTAGTACGAATATGCTGTTACCCAATGACTGGCAAATACATTCGCCCTTGTGCAGCTTCCTGAAATCTTGCAGTTCCTACTCAGAACTGCATTAGTTCGTCTGCATCCAGGGACTTAGGCAATGCAGAGCCAGTAAGTGAACTGAATTTTCTCCAAATGTGTAGATGAATGTACTAATTTGGCTAGCAGTCTAGAAAATGCCAGCATTTACGGGGTTAAACTCTTTCAAAATATTTATAGAAGTTAAGCAGTGTGAGTCATAACCATGACCAGGTCTAATTTGTTTGACTTCATACTGGCTTTTAATGTTTGATTTAGATTCTGTATTATTTCTGCACTCCTCACTTTGTCCCGCTTTCTTCTGCCATCCTGCAATCCTGATTCAAAAATTTTCACCTAAATTACAATTGCTTCCTGGGCTTTACATGTATCAAGCACACCCTGTTCACAGAAAAGTACTTTACCTAAACATCTTAATAAAATTAAAATTTAAAATATTGTTTTATGCATATGAATGGCATATTCAAAAGTTTCATATTGTATCCCATAATCAGACTAATCTACTAGAACCTGATTCCTTCGTTTATCAGAATCATTTAAAGTAACAATCACACCAGTCTTTTCTTAACAGTAAACAAATCACGCAAGAAAAACTGTTTATGTTTGGCAATTGAGTACTACATATTTATTAGAAATTTGACACTAGCTCTGAGTTATGCTCAATAAAAATTAGAAGCTCAAATGTAACATATCTTAGAACATTTAATTTAAATATTTTAACATTTAATTTCTAGCACATCTTATGCACTGAGATGCTTTTCACATTCCTCTAAAGTATAAAATACCTTCACAAGCCATTATTTTTCATAGTATACTAAAATTTGTGTATTACACAAGGTGTAAACTCAATTTCTTAAACAGTTTGAAGCTAAATGTAGGCTACATACCTCTTAATATATTAAGTAAAAAATCCTCTTGTACACTGAACTTACATGTTGGAAAAACAACTATGATATCCTATTGCATTAACAGAGATGATCTTGTGCTATTTATAATGTTCTAAATTTATCCTTTGAGCAGATGCAAATGACTGAAAAGAACCTGTCAGTATCATGGACAACATTTAATACCACATGCAAGAGTTCACTAACAGGAATACTTAGCAGAAAAGATCAGCAATCACTGAATAAAAAAAAGTTCTAGGCTTTTAAAATCCAATTTCAACCTAGACTATAAAATATTCAGGATAAAGGTTCTGTTTTTTTACTACATGATTATATAAAATGCAGTAAAATGAAGTCCTCAACCAAGCCTCCAGGTGCTACTGTAATAGTTATAATATATAGCATGCATATAACTTTCATAAATGCTGCATAAATGAATATACATGGATGTGTGTTCTGACTGCTGAGTGCCACAAAACTTCTAGTATGGTAAGGATTTAAAAATAGGGTACTTCAGCAATCCCCACATATAACTCTTGAATGGCATGCATTTTAGGATCAGATACTTAACCAGTCTTAACAGTCTCTGTCTTTCTTGAACCATTTACCTGATTGTGTCTTGAAGAGCACTTTGCCTGATTAGAGAATGGGACATTAAATGAGATGTATTACTGGGTCATTAATCCATGCCTCAGGTGCATTTCAAACTATTCAAGGCTAAAGGCCAGCTTACTTCAATTCCAAGAGGTGTATTAATGGTCCATTAATATGTGCCCTACAGTGCTTTAAAACTAGCATATTTATATAGGTGTCATTTCATTTTTTTAAAAAGAAAAATATGGTCATATTAAACTTTCACTGCATATATGCCTACAGAAAAAATAGTTGAGAGGTGAAGGTTAGGAGAAAGTAAGAGAAAAATATAATATCAGTTTCAGCTCATTAAAAGTGGTTTCAAAAGTAATTTAAATTGTAATAATTATGAGGGTTGTTATTCAGGGCTTGTCTACATTGTCCCAGAGTTCAGATTGTAGGAGTGTGAATAACAGTGCGCACCAAAGTACAGTCCTGTAAGTGCACTGTTAAGTCCCGTAAGTGCATCCTGTAAGTGCATCCTGTGTGGATGCTACAGATGTGATCTAAAAGGTTCCTAGTTTAAGTAATCCTTAAACAAGGAACTCACAAGTAACTGTGAGTGAATAAGGACCCTTTTAATTTTTGCCTCCACCATCCACGTGGGGGAGTTACAGCACAGGGCAATTTACACTCCCAGGGCAATTCACACTCACACTATAAGGTTTTTGCACAAAACCTGGCAGAGTGTCCACACCTCAAGCGCGTTTTTGCGTAAGAAAATCAACAGAACAGAGGGCTTTTGAGGGTAGAATTATTCCTCTCCCCACGAAGAATAACGCCTTTTTGTGCTACAGCTCTTGCGCAAAAAGGCAGGTGTGGACACTCCAGAGGGGGTTTTGTGCAAGAAACCCGTATTGCAGTGTTTCTTAAACTGACTCCGAGGCAGTCAGAGGTGTGCCGCGGAGAATAACAGAGTTCAAAATGACCTCCCTTAAAGGGGCAGGCGACCTTTTTTTTTTCTTCTCAATAACTTTCCCCCGACCCGTTTTTTTTTTTGTCAATAACTTCCCCCCCACCTTTTTTTTTCTAAACAAAAAATCCTTGGTGTTCCTCGTTAAAAAAATTAGTGTTTGGTATTCCTCAGTCTTAAAAACTTTAAGAAATACTGCCTTATTGGAAAAAGCACAGGGGCTCCGATGACCATTCTGTGAATGGCCATCAGAGCTTTCTTGCACAAGAGTGTCCATGCAGTGTGGATGCTCTCTTGTGCAAAAGCACATAGCTTTTGTGATGTGCTTTGAGGTCTGGATGCACTTTTGCACAAGAAGTTTTTGCGCAAGAACTCTTCCACAAAAGGCTTCTTGCTCAAAAACCCTTCAGTATAGACAAAGCCCAATACTCTGAACTGTACAGCAGTGTAGGCATAGCCTTTCTGGATGTCCCTTTTGTGCTGCTCAGCTCCTTTTCTGCCCTTGGTGCACTAATAGCATTCACTAGAGCTTCAACTGGCAGCAAAGTGTCTTTTCAATTTCAATACAGAGCAAAAAAGTAAAAAAGCGAATAGGAATGCTCCAAACTTTGGTAGCATGGACTTGACTCTTTTAATATCTAGTTGTTTTAAGAAAATGTGTTGTGATCTATTTTGTTAAACAGTTCTTTATCATCATCAGTTAGGGCTGCAGCAGTGCTCCCAAAATGAGCTGTTTTCCAAAGACAGTGACAGACAATGCAATCTAACCAACATTTGTTATTGCCTGCTTGTAGGAAAGTCACCAATCATAGGTCAACAATCATAAGCTTAACACAATTGAGTGAAGGAAATCTTTGCTTAAACTTTCTCTGGAAAAAAAAAACCCAACAACAGTGTTACAAGAATCAAACCGCTCTAGATAGACAGGATCCTTCAAGTCATCCCTTTGAAATATCTCTAATATTTATATTTCTTAGGAACAACTCTCCCTCTTTAGAATGTTCAAAAGCATTTCCTTTACTTGCAACTCGTATCTTGGATTATCTGCAGTATGAGATTATAATTGCCTGCCCCTCCTCCATTGGATAAATCTAGCTGTGTAACACAATTTACTCAAGAGGAAAGCAATTAAAATAAGGATTAATGACCTTGACCTGATCTGTGTCCAAAGGGAACTAAATGGAAATAGCAGGGAACATGGATTTTATTCCTTCATACATGGATCATATGCACTCATAGATTACTGATTTGATCCTCCCAAATGTCCCACATAATGTGACCTCATTTACAAGCAACAAAATGAAAATTTCTGACCATATCATAATTTATTTATCATTTATGTTTCTATTTCAAACACAGAGGGACTAAAGAAAAGAATAACAATACTTTCCTCTTCCAATAACTTTGGCTGGCGAATTACTTGAAAGTTGTATTTAATCGTTAGAAGTATAGTGACTATATTATAGAAACCAACCTTCAGTTGTCATAATATTCAGACACTGTTTAGTTAATGTATGTTTTTCCCTCAAAACATAGAAGGGGTACAGAGAGAGAGAGGAATAATATAGTTTGGAGAGCAAAGCTATTGGGACCAACATGCAAAAATGTTGTTGACAAGTTTCTGCACCAGAGTTGTAGGGTTGATAGGGTACTACTAAATGCATACATATGCAGTCACCAAGCATGGCTATTGCTAAACAAACTACCATTAACCAGTCCAATGATCATAGACTTCCATATCAAAAGTGACTGGCCTCTTGCCTTTGGCTACTCCATATGAACATGTCTCAGTTCGTTTGTCCTTTTCCTTCACTGCTACCAACTCAAAGTTAGCTAGTCCGCGAGGATCAGGATCAATTGCAGCCGGACAACACCACCTGTGAGATTCATGACTCTGTAATATTCCCCGTCTCTTTCTTTATGACATCATTTATCTTGTATCTCACTGACTATTAGAAGTCCTTCCTGTAGCATTGACAGCAAGTGAATGAGCTCCCTATATTGCTCTTTTCACATATTGTGTGGCACCACTTAGACCTATTCAGAAGAGAATATTCATTTTATTTATCCCCTTCACCGTGAAGATGTTGCACTCATAACTAAAACTGAGGTTTCTACACTTCCCCTTCTCTGCATTTTTCCCAGTTTGGTGGAACACAACTGGCAGAGAATCATTCTGGATTGTTCTTGAATTCCTGCAGGGAGAGTATTGTGCAACAATGGATTCTGTGAGAGGCCAAATGTCTGGAGCCTCCATATGCTCTTTCACTTACTATGACCTGACACATATAGGTGATGCAAAGCTGTGGGATCTAAGCAGAGTTTGCAACAGCAGCATGCAATGTGTTTACATCTTTCACTAGGACATTGCATCATTGTTTTGCAGCTAAAGACCTAGACATTGTCATACAAACTTTCATGTACAGCTTAGGCCAGTGATTCTCAACCTTTCCAGACTACTATACTCCTTTCAGGAGTTCGATGTGTCTTGCATGCCTCCAGGTTATACCTCTCTCAAAAAGTTCTTGCTTATAAAATTAGACATACAAATACAAAAGAGTCACAGTGCACTATTACTAAAAATTGCTTACTTTCTCATGTTTACCATAAAATTATATTAGAAGATTTATTTGGCATTGCTTGGGTCCTTAATTCAAATAAGTTTTGTTTTTCTTCATTTCAATCATTGTTCTGGTCTGCTCCATGCAGACCAGCCCTAAGTGGCAGGACAATGACTATAGAACTTCTTGCCAGTAGATGTCAAATTGATCTCAAGCCTGAGTTTGTTTATGACGATACCTTTTAAAGAGAAAATAGCATCTGTTATAGTGTCCAAAGAATAGCACCTAAACACAATATTACTGACCTCCCCTCCCCCAATAATATAAAATCTTACCATTTATATTCACACACTTCTCGATAGTAGAAAGAAGCACATAATATTTTCTCCAGAGACTCTGATACTTGTTAATCTTGGATATTGGGAACCATGGTGACAGGCATTTTAGAAATACCTAAAGTAGATAGATCTGTAGATTAAATTAATACAGGATGCATCACAGAGCAGACCTCTGGCATCTTGATGATATAGCTTCAGGCCTTGCATACTGCTGATAGCAATGATACTCAAAAGAACAATAGCCCAGCAGAAATGTTTGCTTTCACTGAAGGACAGGTAATTACAATCAGTATGTTCACTGACTGAGGCATCACTTCTAAGGTTTAATATTAAATGGAAATTTGAAACAGCAGCATCCATATTGCACAGTGAAATGAGATTCACATTGTAGAAGATGTTTTCATTTTGTTGAAGATTCTGTGCAGCAAACCAGAGATCTCCTGACCAAAACGTTTTTAACAAGTTTGGTCCTCAATTTCTTCAGCTGCAGGGCAGTCTATGGTGCTGTCACTTTATTAATTAATGCTCTCTGCAGTGGGATGTGATAGGACTATTAACTTTTTAAAAAAATATTTATTATTTGTGTAATAAGGCTCCAAATAGTTTTTAAAAGTTTGACATGTATCTATTAAGTAGCTAAAAGAATTGGCTTCTGATAGATAGGGATGGTTTTGTGGTCTTCAAACAAGGTACAAAGTAGTATTGTAATTCAGGCCCTGGAAATGAATTTCCTATAGTGCTGAGCAAATAAATTGACTTGTCTACCTCACTTTCCCCACATGTAATAAAAGTACTCTTTCTCACAGCTTTCTTACTGTAACACTAACACATAACTGATAATCACCAAACAGCACATAACTTAAAGCACACACGTTTTAACAAAGGAAAGGATAAGGACAAGCTAAAATGATTCTATTATAATTAAATTGAAATAATATTTCACTCCTTAAATGCTCAATTGTCTGGTTAAGGAGCTCAACCCTCACCCCCAAACCCTTAATTCTATATCTTCCCTATCCTCAGGATTATTCATAATCCTGCCAGTTTTATTATTTGTTTTCCTTTCACCATTCTCTAGCAGTAATTCAGTCTCTGGACTGACCTACATATTACTTCTATCAATGACTCTAAAAACCAGAACTAAAGGCATGAAATTTTTTTATAGTTTCTTATTTTTAACTAGTCCTTAGAAGAGGCTGCATTCTTTCCTCCCATCCCTATTTGTAACAGTAAAAAGATCTACCCAAGCTAGTCAGACTCTAAAGCATCTACTCTAAAGTTAGTTTTAGAAATTTGAATTTTTTTTCTGGGGGTAAGCAGAGGCAAGGATAAACATTAAATTAAATTAAAATAATAATAGCAATAATAAATAACTAAAAATGTTTTATACTTAACCATTAGCTGTTTTTCTTAATAATACCTATAAACAAGAGTATAACTCACATAGACCTAATGCACAAAGTTCTCATTTCAGTTTTTTCAAAGTTTGGGAATGTTCAGATCCTGGATTTTGGTTTATTGCCATGTCTTCTATATAAGACAATTTACTTTGTTAAACTTCTGATTACCTATGTACCACACCATAATGCATCACTTGCAAAATATCTGTAAATTTTAGAACCTTCCAGAAAGATTAATCTGATAACACTAAGGTGAAAATTCATTTTAAAATGTCACTATGCAAAAGAGGATTCATTCCCTCTAAAACTCTTTTCCTCGATTACTAGTCAAATAGTCTCTTCAATATACTGTTTGTTAAACTGAAGCAGGTATAAATAAGTTTGAACTATTTAGAAATCATAGATCCAGGAGACTGTGCCAACACTCATCAGGCATACCCAAGTACTTTTAACCAATTTTAAATGAAACTGGTTAGGTCATATAAAGTCACTAATTAAACTTTATATCCTAAGAACTTAATTTGGCTTCTGGGGGAAAAAAATAGCTTTCCAAATGGCTGAGTAGGATGTGCTGGAATTATGAATACTGGAAAGTAAATTAGAAAATAACTCTGATATGCTGATATTCCACCAAATGGACTGTAGAAAATGACTGCTATGTAACAAGAGTCCTTCCTGACCTCTCCTTTGTTTATCAAATATCTGATTGTCTTAATTTTCGCTGGTGCAGCCAAGAGGAACTTTGATATCTAAAGAGTAAAGATTCTACATTTAGGGATATTACAGTATCTGTTGATGGTCTCCAATGTGGGAACTTGGGAAAGTCCATTTTTTTATAAGTAGCTAAGGCTAAGTTTACACTGCAGCGCTATTCCGCGTTTTTTGTGAGCACCCATTATTTCAAAATATAAGCTTCATTCCATGAGGAGTAAGGGACATTTTGGAATAGTGATTTATTTTGAAATAAGTGCTGTGTAGACAACACCAAATTTCGAAATAAGCTATTTTGAAATAACATCAAAATAAGATATGCAATTTGCATAGCTCAAATTGTGTAGCTTATTTCAAGCTATGGGTGCAGTGTAGACGCACCCTAAATGACAATCTGATCCTGGAACTCAAGAGATTATGCCACTCCCCTCCTTTCACATATGTTCACTATTCTCATTGACTTCCTTTAACTCAAGGTGGCATATTCATGCTGATCTCCAAGATAAAAGACTTACAGACTTGTCTTGCAAATTTCCACTCATTTACCTTTCACAATGACAACTGGATGATAAAAATCACGGCAGCAGATCACGACATGTCCTCCCCAACCTTCCATGGCTCTGGTCCTGTGATCTTATCCTACCACAATGCCTTTTACCCCCAAGTTGTTGGTGCTGGGATAGGTGGGTCAGGCACATTGCATTCTTCTCTTTCTGCCACAAAATGTTCTGTTAGGATGGCATTGACATCTGTCCCCGCACTCCAATCACTTTTGGGTGTGGTTAATGTTCTATTAAGATGCCTAGGGCAGTTCACATCTCCCAGAGTGACTGTTTCAGGCTGGTTACACTCATGTTTTCAAACATATCTTCACAACCACAAGTGTTAGAGAACTTACCTGTTTTTTTTAAATGAAAGCTCACATTCTTAACTTCATCACATGACTCCAGAAGCTGGGGCCTTAGCACAGGTTTATATTATCTATACTGTATTCTGGGCCTGCTGATAAATGTACCTTTTACATTGCTCATGAGGCATCCTGCCTTTCATCCCTAACCTAAAATATGGCAAGAAAATGATCCTGTGTAGTGAGCCTTAAATTTTAACTGGAAAGAACAGGAATAATTAGACTTACTGATTTGTACTTTCTGTGCTTTGAAGCAGCACAAAATTGCAAAGCAGCTTCCAAAGCATCGCTTTCCAAATAGATTTATTGAGCGCTTCATGAAGCACAATTTATTGAGAGTGTCCTTTATTTCCTATTAATCAAAGCTCATCAAACCAAGGGTCTTGATCCAGAGAGGTGTGCCTCTGTAAAAGAGATTTTCAAAGTGGTCCTTTAGCATTCCACCTACCCATATATTAAGAATTAGAAATGAATGCTTGTGCCTTGTCTCACGTGCTGCTTGGCCAGTTTTCTAAAGCTCAAATTCAGTAGTTGATTCTTCCTTCCTTCCTTCCTTCCTTCCTTCAGTCAAAAGGTATATTTTCCCCACCTTAATTCAGCTCCTTGGCAATGCTGTTTAAAGCCTATGAATGTGGATTTTGGTGAAAGGGGGATTCCCTCTTGACTGTTATGTCACTTCTCAGTAAATTAGTTCAAGTTATCCTTATGCCAGCCCAGTTGTTATTTTGAATAGCTAACATTTGATGTCAACTCATTTTGTTAGTGTTAGTTGTAGAGAAATCACTTTCTTCTGTGATCAGCATAGTGATCCCATGGGGAGAGAGCAGAATCCATTGCTATGGCTTACTAGAGAGAGACAAAGAAACCCATTTGACAGATTAAAAAGAAAAGTACATTTCTTTTTACTGGCATCCTGGAGACTATTTCTATTTTTCACCTTCTCATCTCCATAGTCTCATAGTACCATTGCAGATTGCTCCCAATGCTTATATCTGACTGAATTGAAAGTGGCATGTTTTATACTATGCTTAATGGATACTATCTGTTTCTGATCTGCTTGTTGTTGTGTATTCACCTATATTATGCTAAGCAATTTTGGCTGCATTTAATAAGCTTGTACATTACCATCAGGGGAAAAACTTGTTTACTTTTTATGTTATGTACCACATTACAATATGCTCTTTTATCTCATATACTCTTTGAGTAGTTGCACTTGTGGGTATTTTGTGGATGAATAAAATTACTGTCTTATGTAAATGCTTACTCTAGGAATTTGGTTAACAGATAAAAAACAATACATTACACTTCCTGTCAAACCTGAGGTAATTCAGGACATGACAGCATTTCATTTAGGAGACAGATTTGCTTCTGTTGCATTCAATTGCCTATATTTCATGAAAATGAAATTGCAATGATGAGCACAAATTGAATACTAATTAATATTAAACTCTTCGATAGAGTTTCATTAACTCTTTGATTCAAAAAATTGACAGTCCTTTCAACATTTCATCAGTGTGTAGCTGCATGAAACATTTACCTTGTGAATTACCTAGGAAATTAAATCAATGTATATTTGCATTACGTGGTATGGAACTAATTAATCCTAAATGTTGTGAGTTTTACATTTTAAATCCCAGTGATCAAAAAGTACCTACGTTTTTCAACACAATTTGCTGCTTTCATGTTATTTAACATAAAGTAATTTGCATAGACAAGTTTTATTCACGGTACCTTCATATCCCAAACAATGGCGAATACAATACACAATGCACAAACTGCAGTGGAATGCACATCAAATTTAAAGAACCTAAATTCAAGCAATCTACCACTTGGACATTTATATTTAGGGAAGCATTTTGCTATCTGATAAACAGTTCAGCATTTTTATTTTCCTTTTAAATGGAGGATATTTTTGTTACCTTATTCGTGGCTTGTGTATTGCTATATAATGACTGTGTATTAACTGACCTAACAATCTTAACATTGCCCATATATTATATCGTGAGTTTTCGTGGGCAGTGTCAGCCGACGGTCAGGGCAGTGTGTGTATGTGCGTGTTATACACCCGAGTCTTCAACTGCTGGGACACAAGGTCCTGTCGCAGCGGGTGGCCTTAGGGGAGGCCGATGGGCGCCCCGAGAAGTTTAACGTCCATGTCTTTAACCGCTAGGATCAGGTCCCTTCGCGGCGGGCAGCCAACAGGCTGACAGATGCCCCAGAGTTTACAGGGAGAGCTTATTACATCTCAGATTTTGACTGCTAGGATACAGGATCCCTTCGCAGCGGGCAGCCTAGGGAAGGCTGAGAGATGCCCCACGGATCTGTCCTCTGGAAGCGACACGATCCAAATGCTCAAGCTTCTCCCTATATCTGTCCCTTATGACCGGCTGGAGTTCTTTTAAATTGCGCTTGGTTCTGTTACAGCAACTGAAGGAGTCAGGTTAAAGCTTAAATAGTTACCGGTTTATTAAAGAAGCTTATAAATCATATGGTTACAATGGCCATTGCTCTATTTTTTAACTGCTAGCAAATATAGATCTTAAAAATGGTTACAAAGAAAATAAAGATAGAAAATAGAAATAATGGTACCAAGTGACAGCTTAATCTTCAAAGAGCTCTAAGTCTATGTGTACACTTAAGACAAAGGACACATCCAGGTACAATTTTTACCCCCTTCTGTGCCTCTCGACTCCAGCGTATCAGGCCAGGGCCGGTCCCTCAATTCCTAGGAAAGACGAATACGAGGTGGGCATCCCCGTGGAACCTCGGGAGGCCAGTCACCTAACCCGACCAGCAGATAGATGGTAGATTGACGCTCAGAGTAAGTGTGCTGCTGGACCCATCTTTATACCCATAGGGGCCCGTATCCTCTTTCTTATCTAAGATGCCAAATTGTGTTGGTCTGTCTTTGTGACGCCAGTTCTTACAAGGGCGTTTCAACTTAATTTACACTTGCAAGAGAGAGAACTAAATTGTGAGTACTGGACATTCTTTACCGGGCAGGAGATTCCTCCCCCGGGACGAGTGTGTGTTCGTATCAATATGGGTTTCAGTCAAGGGCACTCCTCTGCAGCCTCTAGGTCAGCAATTGGCGTATCTCTGTTTACAGCCATCCAGGGTCACAGTGGCCAGCATATCCGGACCTCCTGTCTATGCTTCAAAGACTATGATGATTTTACTGCTCTGTGTGCCCTGTGTGCTCCAGGCATCTCAGAGAGGGGCAAGCAAGATGTTACGGGGGGGGGGGGGAGGAAGGGGTTCCTGTTTGGCTACACACAGCCCATTTCTTCAGATGACCAGAGTGTTGTATGTCCGGTCATCTGAAGAAGTGGGCTGTGCCCACAAAAGCTCATGATACCATGTACATATTTTGTTAGTCTTTAAAGTGCTACCAGACTATTTGTTGTTTTTTTAAAAAATGACCAGGAGTCCTGTGGCACCTTATAGACTAACAGATTTATTGGAGCATAAGCTTTCGTGGGCAAAGACTCACTTTGTCAGATGCATGTAGTGGGAATTCCAGGGGCAGGTATAAATATACAGGCATAGTCCATTTGCATTTGGAGACGGACATCATACCAAATGGACTGAAGGTGAAAAATCCATTGCAATCGACATACTGCACAAACTATGGTGAGAGATTATGCCATACACTCTCAAGGAAACTGAGGAACCACCTGATACCTCGTTATCTCTAGCCTTACTCTTGATTGGTACTCTTTTCTTATGCCTGTATATTTATACCTGCCTCTGAAATTTCCACTACATGCATCTGACAAAGTGGGTCTTTGCCCACGAAAGCTTATGCTCCAATAAATCTGTTAGTCTATAAGGTGCCACAGGACTCCTTGTCGCTTTTTCAGATTCAGACTAACATGGCTACCCCCTGTTGTTTTTTAAGTTTATCCTGCACAGATTAACTTGGCTACCCCTCTGAAGTATATATTATATATTTGTGTGCTCTTGCAATGTTAAGTGAAGATGAATAACATCATAGCATTTTATGCTTTTGGGCTGGCTCAGTGATTTGCTACTCACTTACTAATGTGTTTAAAATGGGAATGGAAAGTAGAGGCAGGTTCCCAGGGGGAGCTGCGACTGCAGCCAAAAATCTGGGCTCTTAGATCCTCCCTTCCTAGCAGTGGCAACTCCTGGGAAGGATGTGCACCATTGACACAAGTTGGGTAGTGCAGACATGAAGTGTAAGCCTACCTAACACAGATCAGCTGAGCTAAGTCCCCTGGGCAAAAGTGCTCAGAGTCACAAATGAGGCAGGTCTACACTACGGTCAATATAAGGTATGCAATTTGAGTTATGTTAACAGCGTAAAGTCAAATAGACATAGCTTAGAACAGCTACTTATCAGTGTCCACATCGTGCTGGGTCAATAGAAAAAAACTCTCTGGTCCACTACCCTTAGGGTAGTGCAGACCTAAGATATGCAACTCCAGCTTCATGAATTGCATAGCTGAAGTCCACATACCTTAGCTCTAGTTACTGCTGGCAGAAGGGAGAAACTCTCCCATTACTTATGCTTCTCTTAAGCATCATTTCTGTTGATATGAGCGAGAGATTGGTGGTTGATTTATCAGGTCTTCACTGGACCCACTGAATCAACCTCCAGGGGAACTGATCTCCGTAGCCCGGATCTCCTAGTAAGCGTAGCCCTGCCTTTATTCATCTTCTCCTTCTGGGGGAGGACTGCAGTCCGGAGCCAGCAGTGGTTGATTTAGTGGATCTAGTGAAGACCCACGAAATCGACCCCCAGTGGATCGATCCCAGCAGCCTCTATCCACCCTACGGTGGAAGTTACACCCAGGAACTGCTACCTGTAGAACTGATCTTAAGCGGAAGCCTCTTCAGCACATGCGCAGAACTAGCTGGTCGTTGTCCCTCCTGCCACGGGGTCTGCCCTTGTACTTCCGGGTCAGGCTCTCACTAGCAGCCGCCTGCCCACGAGGGTCGGACGGGAGCCGGAAATACGACTGTGCCCTGAGCCGCTCCCTCCTCCCGCGCAACCCGCCTACTGGTGGCGGTGCCCAGCTCTGCGGGCTGAGCTACGCCGCGCGCCGCCGGAGTGGAGTGAGTGGGGGGTGGGGGGGAGAGTAACGCGCTTCCAGGCCTGCGCTGGCGGCTCGCGCTCGCGCTCCTTGGCCCCACTGTGACACCGCTCCCGCCTCTCCTGCCGCAGGCGCCCGCCGCTGCCGAAGCCTCCCCCTGGATGGATCCTGAAGGCCGCCTGAGGCGGGCGGACCGGAGGCGGCTCTGCGGAGCTCGCGGCTGATCCCGGGCGTGGCCGGCCGGCCGGAGCGCTGGAAAGCATGTTGTCTCTTGCGCCCCGGGCGGCGGGGGGCTGGGCCAGGCTGCCCAGCGCGTGCAGCGCTGCCGCCTTGTTACGCCCTTCACCGTGGCTGGAGAAAAGCCCGGCGGCGCATGCTGCCTTCTCCAGACCCTGTAGTTCCCAAAAGAAGGTGATGCGCTTTTGTGTTTGGAATAGATACAGCTTTGGCAAACTAGAACTGCTGTGGGGTAGGGGAGGGAAATCCCTTTAGCCCACGCGAGTGTCTTTTGTCCCTTTAACTTGCCTAAATAAAAGGTAAATTCGTAAAGGAGTTAATCCTCTCGGATAGGTTGAATTAGGCCTTCTTGTTAAACAGTGCTCTCAAGACTTGTGGGGTAGTGACTCCTGTTTAGCAGTGAGAGACTGGCAGGGGACCTGCAACTTGCTGACCTATTCTTGACAGACCCCCCTCACTCTCTTCATTATGAGAAGACCTTTTATAAAATATACTCACATGAACAGCAGGGCAGTTAACAGTACTCATTGACACTGCCAGCAATATCTGTATTGAGTGGCCAGCAGATGTTTTCTTTTCTCTTACCTGACCCCTGTATAAAAGGCCAAGTCAACACCAAAACTTAGGTTGACCTAGCTATATTGGCCACTAGGGCAATACAAATTTCAAGCCTCTGTGTAGATAAGTCAACCCCCACTGTAGACACTAGGGATGTAAGTGACTAGTTGACTGCCTGTATCAGACAGAGGCAGCAAGGGTGGGGGGCAGGAGCCTCTGCTGGGGGGAGCTGGCCAATTTCCCTCAGCCCCATCTCCAGGGGGGGCAGGGAAGGTAGAGGCATAGCGGGAAACTGCGCAATCAGGGACTGAAGCAATCTCTGCTCATGCCTGTTCTGTTATGATTCTGATTTTGAAATGTAGAAGAGGCCTGCTGGGGAGGTGCTCTTATCGCCTAATTAAATAGTTGATGGAAATCCCATCGTCTATTTGATCTAAATTTAACATCCCTAGTAGACATACCTAGTCAGTGATCTAGCTACTACTTCTGAGAGAAGTGTATTACCTAAATTGATAGAAAAAATTGTTATGGGGACCTATGAAGCATCTGTAGCAGCACACCTTCAGCATAGTTGTTGTGTAGATACTGAGTGTTTGAATGAGGAGCTGCCATTTGTGGTCCTTGGTTCAATTTGCAATGTCATCTTTAAAAAGTTTATTGTCCCTTTTATAAGCGAATGAGAAGGAAATCCCACACAACTCAAGCTTTTACTTTCATGAGGAAGAGAGTGGGGAGTATTCACAATTGGGGTAGCACTGCTATGTATATCAATTTTCTATATTTTCATTCTTACCTTGAATTACATCAGTTGTGGCCAAAGGTGGTTTATACTACGTTCTTACAACTGTTTCAGCTCTGTCAACTAATCTTGCAATACTTCCATAAACCTACAAAATTACATTCTGACTAGCTGATTATTTTGTTAATGAAGAAAACAGGCAACTGTATTGTGTTTGTACAAATTTAAATGTGAATTGGAGTATGTAATTGTCACACCAGGGGAAAAATACTGAAGTATCAAGTTTTGTATTTTTCATATAAGTGTGGTATGACCAGTATATTCACAGCAAGCTTAATGACTGATCTAGCACCTTTTAAACGTTAAGGAGGCTTACAAGAATATACCAAACAGATCTAATTTGATTGGAATACAGAATAGTATTGAGCTGGCACATTTTTAAGAACAATTATGAACAGATCATTGCTGCCAAGGATAATTTGTTCATATCATTAATTTCCCAAAGTGTTGCTTTGGTGCTTGCTTATTTTCAGTCAGTTGGATTTTAATATTCCAAAAGTTTGAAATTCAACTGTGTTTATTGGTGTCAAGTTGGGGAGTAAAGTGCTTGAGGGCCAGAGCCATAATTAGGACTCACATGGTAGGTGCGCAACTTAGATTATCTTGCTTGTTTCCCTATCTGTAAAATGGGAACTCTTACTGAACTTGTTGTTATATGAGTTGTAATATTTGCATACTTCTAAAACAAAGCAGTATGCTGGTTATGACCATAGCTTATTGCCAGTGTTCGACAATAGAAATGGGAGGTTATCTGTTGTGAGTTTTTTATGCACTCTTTCTCTTTTAAAGAAAAAACAAAAACAAGTTCTATCTTTTTGCTGATGGACATAGTGTGATAGTAAATAGCAACAGTACTTTAATCCAGTGCAATTGGAAACTAAGCAGTCTCTGAAGATTGTATTGTTCTGGGTTTTAAAAGAAAATAAGTTATAGCATTAATGGTACTATACACCTGTTATATGATCCACAAAGTGGAAAATACAGAAGACTTAAGGGTCTGTCTTTATATCATGCAGTTTTTATATGGTCAGCACTCATGGAAGTCAATGGGACCCTTTTTTTGGGGGGGCCTTAAAATTTACATAATTGGGTTTTGAGACAAGTTGCAGTTTTTCTTAGGGATGTCAACCTGTAAACGTCTACACAATTAACTGATAAGCCTGGTCTAATCTTGGTTAATCTTGTCAATTATACGCATTCCTCACACCCCTTTTGCTGGCTCCCCATGAGCACTGGATCCACCTGGTTTCCCCCCTCCCCCCTCCTTGCGCGGCTGCCTCTGATAGAGAAGCAGCAGCGCGAAGGGTGAGGGTGCAGGCGGGAGCCGATATGTGCGAGGAGCTGGCTTTTAAGCAGTCTCCCCATGCTTGCTGGCTCTGCAGACCTACCTGGTCCTCCACCCACTTGCTGCCTCCTACCAGCTCTCTGGTGCTGCCTGCCCCCTCCCATGCTGCTGCCTCTATCAGAGGCAGCAGTGCAAGGGAAAAGGGCAGGGTAGGCTCGCCTGGCAGACCAGCTCCCACCTGTCACCCTGCACTGCTGCCATTGGAGGTAGGGGCTTCCCTGGGAGTGGAGTCAGAAGTGCACTAGATGCTGGCCCACCCCCAGGGTTATCAAATAGTCATGTAAACACATGAAATTTTAGCGGTTACATGACTATTCAATTACACACTATCTAACATGCCTGTTTTTTGTAGCTGAAAGAAGACTAAAAGTCAGCCACAGAACAAGGTTTGCTTCAGAAATGTACAATAGTAGAACATTCTACCAAAGACAATTTGATGTACTTACATGGCCTGCTGACATCTGGATTCTGTAGAATTTTTTTATTAATGTAAAAATAAGTTTCTGGTGGTCATAGTTGTGAATGTATCTTCTAAATGTAAACAGATACATTCTTGTGTTCCTGAGTCTGCAAAAAGTTTGAAACCATAGCTCTAAGGTGTGAACGCCCTATAACTCTAGTTAAATGTATTGGGATGTTAAGACCAAAGACTGTCACTTCAAAATGCAGTATTATTTTATTTTGCATATGTTAACAGATAGAATGGTCAAAAGGTTGGGTGGGGATAAATTGGTGTCTGAAAGCAGATGTAGATGGGGGGAAAGAAGGAGAGAAGTTAGTGACCCAAGGGAGTATGGAGAAAGAAGAGAGAAATAGGAGGTTTCTTGAAGCTCAGCATATTTTCTTGTCGATGTGTCAATAAAATATAGAATAATTAATATGTAGAGGTATAGCCTTTTCTGAATCTTTGCATGCTAATTGTTGATACTGATAATTCTACTTTGTACTTTTAGTATGCAGGCTTCAATTTATACCCTAGTTCTCAGATATTTAAAAAATGGGATTCGGTTGGACATCCTTTGACTAATATATACATAGTGCCATAAGCAAGAACCATGTGCACAGTTGTGTTTATTTTTGTTTTAGGAGATTTGGCCCTTTTCCAGCTGTCACTTCTTCCAACTTTCTCCCTCCAGTGCTTGAACTAGCAAGTTGGCCTGTTTTGAAAAGCAATTTGTGGGTTTTTCTTTGCCCTCTAACCCTCCTTCATCTTCATGGTTTCTAATAGAATTGATTTGTAGTGATTATTGGGGGAACTGATCCCCAAAGTCTAATTTATATAATGGAATTAATTGCTTAGCTTAAATTTCTGCAGCTGGAAATTAAACTTGACAGAATGAAGAGTGAACTATAGCCTGATCTCAGCAACCTGGTGTCTGAAACACTCACCCTAGTTATGTCCTCAGAATTATTTTAGAATGCTAAAACATTTGCAAAGCTGCTTCAAAATATGCTAATGATTGTTCTATCAGGACAAAAATTTGAATAGATTTAACAGTAGCTGTTCTTGTACAAACATTTTGTGAGATTAGTACAAGTAACTGAAACACACATCTATGGTAATGCAAGCCTTGATGGGGAAACAAAGAAAAAGAGGAGATGGGGGGGAAGTAAGGATTAAACTATTTTTCTCAAGTTCCAAAAAACATAAAGGAATGGAGAGTCGGTGGTTTCATGTATACAGATAGCATTCTGATTTGTGAAATTACACCCTAATCTCTTTGTGAATAGGAATCTCCACATTTTATGTTTTTCAGGAAAAACTGGATATGTCTCTATTTCCTGTTGAAAATATTAGAAATTTCAGTATCATAGCTCATGTAGACCATGGCAAAAGCACTCTAGCAGACAGGCTGTTGGAAATTACAGGTAAGCATTATGATTTTAGACATTATGGTGTTTATAGTTGCCTTTACTTCTCCTGTGGACAGACATTGTGGTAGAACTATAGGGGGAAGTCTGTACAACATCTTACATCAGAGTTAAATCTCTAATATCCATGCTGTTCTATTCGTGGGCTTTTCATGCAGATACGCCATTAGTTTTACAGCAGTATAGATTTTGTCAAATGGCAGACAAATCTCAACTACACAAAACATAAAACAGAAGTGAGAGGAAGGTGGAAAATGAATGAGGGAGGCATGTGTTGGGGTGTAGGATGAATATATTATATTTAGAAATGTAGCATTCTTTGTGCAACTCGTGGCAAACAATTAGTAGGTCAGTACCTAGAACAGGGGTTGGCAACCTATGGCTTGTGAGCCAAATATGGCTCAGTAGGAGCCAGATATGGCTCTTTTGGAGCCCCAACTCAGCCCTCCTGTAGCAGGGAGCCAGTGCTGGTGCTACAGCCTTATGGCCTCCCCGCAAGATTAGAATGTCAACGCCAGCTTCCTTTCGGGCAGGGAGAGAGAGCCCCGAGCTACCCCACCGAATCCAGTGTGCAGAGAATGTGCCCTGCCCTTTTTCTTTCCTCGGCATGTGGGAAACCAGGAACCAAAAATGGCTCTGTGCGCATTGCCATTTTCTTTCCCTCGGGACACACTTCCTGCAGGCTTCTCCTATGAATCCTTCCTGGTGAATGGGAGCAGCACCAGGCCGTGTTACATGCAGCGCAAAGCAAGTAAGTGGTCTTCCCAACCCTCATTATCAGACACCCTGCCCCTAGCCCCACTCCTGCCTCCTTGCCAGACATCCTGCTCCCAGCCTTCTCTTGCCCCCCTCCTCCTGGCCAGACTTCACCCCCTCCTACACCTCACCTCCCGCCGAGATCCTGCACCCCCATTCCTATTCCATTCACTGACAGCCCTGTCCCGCACACTTAACCCCTCATTTTTGGCTCCACCCTAGCGTCTGCGGACCCATCAAATCCACTAACCCTGGAACCCCAGAAGAATGAATCTGGCCGGAGGCCTTGAACCTCAGTCTTCCTTGCTCTTGGAGCACCAGTGGAGTGAGGTGTTTCAATTGGGGGGCCATATCAGTGAGGGTTGGGGGGTTTTGCAGGGTGTTGTGTGTGGTTTTTTTTTGTTTGGTTTTTTTTTTTGTTTTTTTGTTTTTTTTGCTTTGCTTCTCACTTCTGTGGTCCTGCCATAAATAAAGACAAAGTTGAAACCTTTTGTGTTGAACATAATATTTTACTTTATTAAAAATGAAGCCTTTCAACAAGCCCCCAATTGAGGCCCAGTGTCATAATACTCCTGCACCCTCCACACACCAACCCTGAGCCCATCATACACCTGAACCTCCTGCCCTGAGCCCCTCATAGCCCCACATTCCCAGCCTCTTGCCATAACACTCCTGCATCCCCACACACCCCAATCTTATGCCCTGAGTCCATCGTAAACCCCAACCCAGACTCCTGCACCCCACAGCCCCAGCCCCTTACAATAAAATTGACAGAAGACAGCCTGAATGTGTACATGAAGCTGGATTTTACCAGTTCTGATGTAAACTTAAAAGAAATGTCTGAAAAGATGCAATAGAAGCCCCATTAAATAAAGTCTGTGAGTACAATGTTTCACTTATACTATTATGATTATTATTGTCAGTTATCAGTAATATTAATTGTATATTTTCAGTCATGCAAATGGGCATTCTTATATGGCTCTTTGTTGACCTCTTGTTCTGAATTTTGAGGTAGTTTGGCTGTTTGGTTTGAAAAGGTTGCCGACCTCTGACCTAGAATATTTATTGTACTTAAACAATTGGAGTTTGAAGGGTACTGATTGTTGGAATTTGAAGAAAGTATTAAATTTTAGGCAGTCAGAAGGGGATTGTTGAAACCTGGAAAACTAAGACAATGGTTTTGGGGATAAAACATAGCATAGATGTTTCAAGGTTATCCATCCCATTTCAATGATGAGAGGTAGTTTACACTAGAGCTGACTGACTGTGGTGCAAAAAAATCTTCTGTGTGTTTTTGTGAAAATGGAATTGTCAGGGGAATGTATGTGTGTCACCTTGTGCATAACTTAGTGGTTCAGATACTGGGCTGGGATTTGGGAGATCCAGATTCATCTCTCTGCTCTGATTTACAGCAGACTATTTCTCTCTAAGTGCCCCAGGCTCAAAAACCATCCTGGCAGTTTGAGAGATGTAGTTTGAGAGTCAAGATTTGGAGTCTATGCTGGGAATGCACACCCATCTGTTGGCCTGGCTCTGTGTACATTAACAATTAAATGCAGATTCTGTGGAGTCTCTGCTGTTATACAGATCTGTTAACCTTTTCATGCCCCAGTAGAAAGGGTGTATGTAGTCGAGATGTTGCTTCGTTTTTGAGGATGGATTGCGATTAGACATAGAGGAACTATTCTACTGTTGAGTGATTCATGGGGGAAGGATTCCTTCAGCCCCACCCCAAAGGAACTCCCAGGTTATGGTCTGGGAGTATGATTTATGTCTTACTCTTAAACCTCCCTCAAAGTGTCTGTCGATTGAAAGATAATATGCTTGAATTTCTTTAATCTGGCAACTTTGGGAAATAGGCTCTGCTGGATTATGGAATTTTCTAGACCATGGGTGTTCACCATAATGAAAGTAAACAAAGTCTATTACTAAAGCTTTTGTATGTACAAACCATTATAGAGTACTATACATGTATAACATGTCATAAGCTAATTATTCAATGCACTGTATTTAAACTGTTACTGGGAGTGGAGGCGCGAGGTCTGGGAAGGAGGTAGTTTGCAGGAGTGTGCAGAGTGAGGAGGAGGAGGACTGGAGCAGGATGCAGATAGGGGTGCAGAATCTGGGAGGGAGGGTGCATGAAGGAGATATGGTTACAGGGTCTGGGTGTGAGGCAGATGGGAGTTGGGCATTGGCACCCCACTCCTGGGGGCACATGTGGCTCTGTACCCCCTGCCACTCCCTGGGAGCAGCAGGGGAAACATCTCCAGAGACATGTGCTTCATGGTGCTGTCCTTACCCCCAGCCAAGCATATGGGGAAGCAGCAATGCACAAAGCTGCTTCCTCTTCCCTCTGCAAAGCATAGCCCACAGTCCGGATTCAGCCTATGGCCCGCCTGGATTCAGCTTCCGAGGCTCAGGACTCTCTCATCCCTGCAACAGGGAGCCAGCACTGGCGCTCTTGCCATGTGGGGGTCCGAACCACAGGTGTTCCCAGATCATAGATACCCGGATTAAAGAGGTTCAAGTGTACTATATTATTTCACATATAAAAAGTTCTTTTTGCAATCACAAGATCTTGAAACATAATTTTATTTTAATTGAAAGTTAAGATTCTGCATAAACAGATGCAGAAGCTCTCTCATGAAGGAAAGTGTCCTATGTGCCTTTGGAAAGTGGATTTGTCAAGCTTGCTCTTGTAGAAAGTCACCATTTTAGATCAATATAAATTTTGGGGGAAGGAATTCTTTCCTCTAGGATCATTAAATAGTTTGCAATGGCCTGTATTAGAAACTAAATGGAAACTACCATGCTCCTTTCAGACAGTGTAAAATTGTTTTTGAGTAAAATATTATCTTTGTGTAAAATATAATTGTGTAAAATTCAATTATTAAAACATTTTTTAGGAACAATTGCTAAAACTGACCAAAATAAACAAGTGCTGGATAAACTGCAAGTGGAACGGGAAAGAGGGATCACAGTTAAGGCACAGACTGCATCTCTCTTTTACAATTATGAAGGAGTAAACTATCTCTTAAATCTCATTGACACACCAGTAAGTTAAGTATAAATATTCTAAAATCACATGAACCTAAATGTCCTTACCTCACTTTAAAATGCTCTTACTCTTTTTTTAATTGTTAGTTTTGTCCATTATTCTATGGTATTAAATTTTGTAAATTAATCCTGAATATTTTTCCCTCACACAGGCTTGAGCTCCTGTATTAATATCATACAGAAGAAATCAACCAGACACTCTAGTTAAAGTTGTATGTGGAGTTCTAAATACCAATTTTTCTTCACAGGGCCATGTAGATTTTAGCTATGAAGTATCACGGTCACTGTCTGCCTGTCAAGGTGTCATTCTGGTAGTGGATGCAAATGAGGTAGAGTTCCAAATTCTCATGTTCTACTTATGAAACCTCTTAAGTTAATAATTTGTTTACACTTCCATTCTTTTATTACTCTTTTACCTTTTGGAAAAGTGCTATTGCCATCTCACACAAAGAATACAAAAATGACTTATGACATATCCATTAGATATGTGCTTGTGGATATACTTGTCCTATGAAACGAACATGTAATAAGCTTAGTCAGTAACATTGTAGGATGAAGGAATTCATCCTGCTGAATCCATCTTGTTGGACTTTGAGTGCCTTCAGCTCTAGTAAAGTCTGTGGAGTTGAAGGCACTCAGCTTCTTCCAGGAAGTGCTCAGTTGTTCACAGGATAAAATCCCCAGTGCCAAATTGATTCTGGAACTCTCATGTTGTAACAATGCAAATCAGACCAGTATAAGACAATATCCATATTGTTTATTTTTGTGATACAGTCAGGAGGACTTCAAATTGTTAGATATTTTGAATTTGAAATTTTGCTTTGGGGAGACATTCCTACCTCTAGCTATTGTGTAGTATTGCTAAAAACATAACTTTGGTTATATTTGTGCTTGTGGCTCTTTTGAGGTCAGTATAGTTATCTGGTAAACAGTTATTTACAAAAAACTCATCTTGTTAAAGCAACAGCATATCAAATAACATTAGATGCTGCCATATTGTTGAAAGCATACCCAAGCCAGTTGCAGGCAGGTAAATAGTGTATAATTGTATTGAATTAAACTTCAGTTTCGTATAGGGATGTGCAGTTGAAACCTGAATTGATTCCTACCAATGGAGCTATAGAACACTGAAATAAGATTGATTTGTATGATTATATGTCACACATTATATTCAGTTTTCATTTACAAATAGTTTTATAACAGGATTAATAAATTATTATTAGATCTTATAACCATACTTCAAATGTTAGAATTTGCAAATGTAAGTGTATTCTCTATGCTGTTATTCAAATAATTTGTGACTGTCGCATACATCTTGATAGTGAATTATATTTTCTATCTTATTAGCTATACTTTTTCTATTGGTTCCTACCATTCCATTAGGTTTTTGACTGTAACTGCACATTGAGCAAATGTTTTCAGAGTGCTATCCAATGACTCAAGATCTCTTTCTTGAATGGTTCTAGCTAATTTAGACTGCATCACTTTGTATGTATAGTTGGGATTGTTTCCTCCAGTGTTCATTACTTTGCACGTATCAACAATGAATTTCATTGTCTAGTCACCTACTTTAGTGAAACGCCTTTTTTAAATCTTTAGAGTCAGATTTGGTCTTAACTATTTTGAGTAATTTTGTATCATTTGAAAACATTTCTTCTTCCTGTTAGCCCTCTTTCCCAGATCATTTATCAATATTTTAATCAGCCCAGATCCCAGTACAGATCCTTGGAGGTCCCTGCTATTTACCTCCCTTTATTGTGAAAACTGACTATTCCTATCTTTTATTTCCACTTTTAACTAATTGCTGATCCATGAGGGGACCTTCCCTCTTATCCCATAACTGCTTATTGTATTTAAGAGCCTTGGGCGAGGGACCTTGTGAAAAGCTTTCTGAAAGTCCAAGTATACTATATCCACTGCTATAACAGAGCTATATCAAAGCTCTTAGGTAAATGTCATCTGTTGCTGGTAACTTAAACAATAAGAAGTCATCAGTTTATTCCTAAACCTCCTGTGTTGACACCTCAGTCTGCAACTGTTCCTGAGATATGCCTGGGAATCTCTCCCCGTATCTTTTTCACTGAAGACCAATGCATTGAAATTACTTAGCTTGTTTGTAGTAGACTTATCTTCCTTGAGTGTTCCTTTAGCACCTCCATCATCCAGTACAGGCTTCCTGCTTCTGGTATACTTAAACTTTTTGCTGTTAATTTTTCTGTCCTTAGTCAGTTACTCTTAATTCTTTCTTATCCTGCCACCGTATTTGTTTATGCTCAACTTACCAGAGTTTATGTTGCTTTTTATTTTCCTGAGTAATATTTGACTTCCAATTTTGAAAGGATGTCTTTTTGCCTCAAACAGCCTCTTTTGCTTTGTTGTTCAGCAATGATGGTATTTTTTGGTCAACTCACTGTTTTTCTTTGAATATACATTTACTTTGAGCCGCTACTGCAGTGTCTTTTTTAAATAGTCTTCATGTGATTTGCAGGCATTTTACCAGTATGACTTTAACTTTTAATTTCTGTTAATGTAGCTTCTTCATTTCAGTATAGATCCTCTTTTTGAAGTTAAATGCTAGTGTAGTGAGTGTTTCATTTTTTTCCTTCCCTTTCCCCCTAAAAATATGTTTGATTGCTGTTACAGAGCAGTTCAGCTATATTCACCTTTTAGATTAGGTCCTCTGCTCCACTTAGGATCAAAGCAAGAATTGCTTCTCCTCTTGTGGGTTGCAAGAGAGGCTGCTCCAAGAAGCAGTCATTTATGGTGTCTGCGTCCCTTCCTGAGGTGACACGTAAGTAGTCAATATGAAGATAGTCATCTGTTGTTGTAGGGTTTTCTGTTCTGTAGTCCCTTCAATCTCCCTGAGCATTTTACTCAGTCAGCCTGGTCAGAAGATAAGTAATATAGTCATATAGCTATTCGGTTCGTGTACAAGCATGAAATTTCCATCTTTATAGATGCTATGATATAGCTTGAGCCAGTTAAGATTTTTACTTTGATTGTTTTTTTTATGTATAGTGCCACTTCCCTTCCAGAATACCTACCTACCTACTCTCTCATTTGTGTATATTTGATATTTTAGTATTACTGTGTGCTATTGATTATCAGCATTCCACCACGTGTTCAGGATACTTATTACATCAATATTTTCATTTAACTTTACCCATCTTAGAACTTGGACTTCTAGCATTTGTATACAAGCACTTATACATATTGTCAATATGCACTAGCTCCTGCCTGTACTTTTTACTAACATCTTTCCTATCCTCTTTATTTAGACAGAGTTTCCCCTTTAATAAATTGATTCTTAAAGGATGTCTCTGCCCACATAGTGTGTACCTCTATACCTGTTAACTTTCTTTTTGCCCTTAATTTTAAAAGTCCTTTACAGTTTTTTAATTTTACATGCCAGAAGTTTTGTTCCTTGTAGGTGTAGGTGAAGTCTGTCCTTCCTGTTATATACTCTTCTTTTCACACAAGATTCCCCAGTTACTAATAAATCTAAACCCCTCCTCCGTATACTAGCATCTCATCCAGGTCTTGAAACCGTGCAGTTCTGCCTATCTTTCTAGTTCTGTGTGTGTTACTGGAAGCATTTTGAAGAATGGTACCATGGAGGTTCTGGACTTATATAAATATGACCATACTGGGTCAGATCAAAGATCCATCTAGCTCAGTATCCGGTCTGCCAACAGTGGCCAATGCCAGATGCTCCAGAGGGAGGTAACACAACAGGTAATCATCATGTGTGCCTTTTCCTGTCATCCATTTCCAGACAAACAGAGGCTAGGGACACCATTCTTACCCATCCTGGCTAATAGCCATTGGTGAACCTAACCTCTAGCTCTTTTTTGAGCCTTGTTAAAGTCCTTGTCTTCACAGCATCCTCTGGCAAGGGGTTCCACAAGCTGACTGTGCTCTGAGTGAAGAAAAACTTTCTTTTATTTGTTTTAAACCTGCTGCCTATTAATTTCATTTGGACACCCCTTGTTCTTATGTTGTGGGAATAAGTCAATAACTTTTCCTTATTCACTTTTTCCACACCAGTCATGATTTTATAGACCTCTATCATTTCCCTCCTTAGTCTCCTCTTTTCTAAGCTGAAAAGTCCAAGTCTTTTTAATCTCTCTTCATATGGGACCCATTCCAAACCCCTAATCATTTTTGTTGCCCTTTTCTGAACCTTTTCCAATGCCAGTATACATCTTTTTTTGAGGTGGTGACCATATTTGTATGCAGTATTGAAGATGTGGGCATCCCATGGATTTATATAAAGGCAATAATAAAATATTCTCTGCCCCTTTTTTTTAATGATTCCTAACATTCTATTTGATTTTTGACTGCTGCTGAACACTGAGTGGATATTTTCAGAGAACTATTCATGATTCCAAGATTTCTCTTGAGCAGTTGTAGCTAAATTATATTGTATGTGTAGTTGGGATTATTTTTTCCAACGTGCATTACTTTTAGACTTAATTTAGGCTGCTCGGTAACAGATTAAATTAATTGCCCAAAACCAAATTTATTTGTTGTAGGTTGAATAGGATGTTTTGTTTGACCTAAAATGTTTTCAATTCACCAGAAATTCTGAAAAAATTCAGCTATGGTTGACCAGAAATGACTTTTTTTTTTATAGAACTGCCAACAAACTAACATCCAATTACCTGTACAACTCTAGTTATTAGCATATCAGTAGTTAGTGTTATTAGCAACCTATTGACCACCTGGATTCTAGAACATCTGCTTTATTAAACCATCTATTTAACTTTTTATAAACCAAATGTTAATATTAAGTGTCATCCAGTTATCTTGTAGACATCGATTAGGTTCATGCTGTATTGTAGAGGGGAATTATTTTTAAGCATTAATAAATTTATTATTACTTTGAGTGTCCTCTGTTACCCTTATTGCCATATGTTCTATATTATCATTACCTGAAAGTGTTATTGAAACCAGTTAAAGGAAATAAGAGATGTGTGTAATAGAAAAATAAGCTACTTATGTGATAGTATCTCAAACACAGAACTTTTTAGGATTGGGCAATAAAATGTTGTTTATAAATACTTTCCAGGGTATTCAAGCACAAACAATGGCAAACTTCTATCTTGCTTTTGAAGCACAACTGGCAATAATTCCTGTTATAAACAAGGTAATAATATTTTAGATTTTTCTGTTATAAAGATTTTTACTAAGTTCTCACTTTCTTATTTACAGTGTCACCTGAATCAAGCAGCATTATCTCCCCTATCTTAGCGATTGGTTGAATAAGTAATAGGACTTGTAGACTCTTAAGTTTTACATAGTTTTTTGAGTGCAATTATGTAACAAAGATTTAAATTTTTAAGTTGCACTCACAATAAAAAGTTTGTCCTACAGTAATTGTATGTGGTGATTTGGAAAATATTATTTCTTTATAATTTTTACAGTGTAAATATTTGTAATAAAAACATAGTGCTGCACTCTTTGTGTTCTGTGTTGTAATAGAAATCAGTATTTGAAAATGTAGAAAAAATCCAAAATGTTTAATAAACAATAAAATACCAATTGAAATTTAACAGTGAAATTAATCAGAATTAATTTTTAGTTATTCAGATGAATTAATTGTGATCAGCACCTCTAATTTTTACATTACCATGGGACAATTATGAAATACAAGAAATGTATTACCAAATCGAAGAATGCAACAAAGATGGAGTGAAGTTTACTTGTGTTTTATGCTGAAATAAATATGGTTGCAAATAGAGAGTTACTTTGTGTTTAGTGTTTTGAGAGATTTGCAGTGAATTTTAGTTTCAGTGAAAGGTGACACTTTTATATTGTATGATAGGTAAAAGCTTTACTGTTGTGACAAGACTGAAAGATTCCCCACACAATAGGCCAAGGCCCAAGTCAGATATGGTATGTAAGTAACCTGTTGGTAAATAGATCTGGAAATTTGACTTGGTATAGTTGATAGGGTAAGAGACTATAAAGGCAGCACTATAGTAAGAAAATCAACTAAGGATTTGTCTTGGCTAGGATAAAAGGTATGGTGTTAGAAAATATTAGCTAGCTGACTTTGACTGAGGGAGAGAAGAGGAGGGCTAAGTTTCAACTAGCTTACAGGATATCTCACAACAAATATTTTGGTGGCCTCATTAACAGATTTTCCAAATAAATATGAATGTACAAATATTGTAATTTATTTGTGTAGGTCTTTTATTTTTTTCAGACTCATAATAAAAATAATGGACAGTTGTCTCTATTCTTTACTGGACCTACGCAGTATAGCACAAGTAAGGTGCTTTGGATGATTTTGTTCTGTTGCATTTTTTAGACTTGTTAGCTTGTATGTTTGCTGTTGGGAAATCACTTTTTATAGCTTCCAAGTTAACTACTGAGTCTGCTGTGAAAAGTGTTAATAAACATACAACTATCCCTTCTGATGACAGACTTACTCAGCCATAGTAAGCCTGAGAACAAATAAAGTCTGGTATAGAGAGGTGGATAGAGAGACAGTGGGAGCAGGCGCCATGAGGGGCTGGATAGTGGAGCGAGGGAGACAGTGGGTACCAGGAGAGATGTGGTGAGGGGCTGCGGTAGCAGTGGGGGCCAACACTGGCTGCCACACAGGTAGCAGAGCCTTGGCAGTGTTGTGACTGGGCCTGGAGCCTGAAGCCCCACCACTGTATGGATACAGCCCAAAGACCTGCAGCTGGCACCTGCTGTCCATCACCCCAGAGCTGAAACCTGACCCCACCTTCATGGGGAAGTGGGGAAATCATTGGCTGCCTGTTCCTCCATTGTTTGTGTCTCCAGAAGGGAACAGGGGCCAACCCCAGCTGGTGGCCCTGAAGGAGAGGATGCTGCTTTGTCTGCCTCCCTCAGATTTTCCGGGAAGCTGTGACTGCAACAAAAGCCCCTCATGTCTGCAGTTGAAAAATGCTGGGATAGAATGTGTTATATTTTTACAGCCTTGACTATCCTAGAATTTTAAGACACATCAAAGAGTTCTAGCTAATGTGTACACCCTTTAAATACTGGTAAAGGCAAAACCAAACTAGAGGATGTAAGTTACACTTTAAAATAAGCGGTCAGTTTATCTTTAACCCATTGGGGTGTAAGTTGTGCTAATGTAGGGTTCTTGGGGAAATGTAACTTGCATCACTTCTGAGCTTGACTCACTCTGAACTAGGGATGTTAAAATGTATGTGATTTGGTAACCATGTAACTATTGAAAATGTCAACAGTCACACTGTTACATGTGGGGCAGCAGCCTGGGAGGTGGTGCGCACTGGGAGCTGGCTTTTAAGCAGCATCAGCGTGCAGTATCAGAAGCAACCTTGTGGAGTGGTAGGTGGCTCCCTGGGAGCTGGTGTGTGCCAAGAGACGGCTCCTCATGTGTACCGGCTCCCACATGCTGCTCCCTGCTGCTTCACTTGTTTAAATAGCTACACTCTTACATCCCTACTCTGAACCTTAAGCTGAAGAAAACAAAAAATTAGCTTTGTGGGTGAGATGATGTTCCCTTATTCTGTTCAGTTCCTTAACTCTGCTGAAACTATGAAGAAAGGTGAAAATTAATGTTAAATGTGATACTATTTACCTTGATGGATTAGCTCAATAATATTGTAGCCCGTCATGATGAAAATACACTCCTTTAAAAGACAGTAAGTGTGTTACATAATTTTGTCTTTATTTGAATTTCTGGTAAATCACAGAGAGAACTTTCTACAAAGATCCCTAACTTCCATTGTGAAGTTCATTCCATTCCAGCATGCACTTCAGTTCCCCCCCACTTCTGTTTTCAAAGGTGATACATGTGTGAGTGGTTTATCATCTAAGCAATATTCAAAATATATATTTAAAAGAGATTTTTAAGATAAAAATGCTCCACAAATGATAAGATTTACCTGAAAGGTTGTGTGGGTGAAAGGCAGAAGATAGGGTATTGATTATCTAGTTAAATGAAATTAAATGTATAGATGTAAAATTTTCTCAATATCTGAGATGGAAAGAAGGCTGGGTAGTGTTTACCCTTGTTGCAAGTCTGGATCTAGCACATCACATGGTTTTTTCCAACAGAGGTACAAAATCTACTTGCCTTCTTTATATTAATCTATTTTGGTTATATAGTAATAGAGAGGTAGCCGTGTTAGTCTGATCTTGCTAAAACAAAAGGAAAAACTATGTAGAACTTTAAAGACTAACAAGATGGTTTAATAGGCAGTGAGCTTTCGTGGGCCAGACCCACTTCCTCAGATCATATTCTGGAAGAGAATTGGCATGACCATATATAAGCATGCCCCTCAAAGGCATGACAGTGGGGGAAAAAAATCTTTCAAGGAATGAATAACCAGATAGACTTTTACAGTGCAGTTTATAAAGCTATTTTGAAATGCACACACTGTCTCTCTTACTAGCAATCTTGTTAGCACTAGTCTACAAGAATTTCTGTTACAAGCGGATCTCTAAAAGATGGAAGTACTGTATTAAGACTAATTTTTAGGGGTTGCATTAATATGGATCTTTCAGCTAAAGATGGCTGTTTATTTACTTGCAGTATTCAAGATCCAATTTTTTTTTTGTTCTGTTTTGGTCAACTAGAATTCTGACAAATGAGAAGGGAGAGAGACTAATATTTCAAATGTGTAACAAGAATATTGTTTTGTAGATTGATTTGAAGAATGCAGACCCTGAAAGGGTTGAGAAACAAATTGAAAAGCTATTTGATCTCTCTAAGGAGGAATGTATTAGGGTAAGATCTTTTACATTTTTAAAAATCTTGATGTTTAGCAACTGGTTAACTATTCCTAAAATCCTGTTTGAAATACACGTGAAAAAATTGCACACTATTTTGTAAAGAGTGAATCAATTCCTGAGCTTTCATTTTTCTTGGACATTTAGCAAAATATTTCAGAATTGTGTGTCTGTCCACCTGAATCCATTTATTAAAGAACTCCTAAATAAGAGCTAGGACCACCAAATCTTGTATATAGCTTCTTATCCTAACTTAAAGGAAGGTCAGGGTTTGGTTATGCCAGGACAATGTGCCTAGACTTTGATTTTTCTCATAAATGGAAAGGGAGGGGTCTGGCAAGAGGGAGTTATAATGTGAAATGACCACAGAGGGGCAGCAAGTGCCCCAGTGGGAAGCTACTGGCTAGCAGCAAGCAGCTGTGCAACCCCCGCTACCCCTGGGGAGCATTGGTGGGTGGCCTGCACTGCTCCCCTGTCCCTGGGCCAGGCCTGGGAAGTGCTGATTAACCGATAAGCAAAAGTACACATTTCTTTCAACCAGTAAATTTTTTAGCAGGCTGGCCAGCAGCCCGGCTCAGTCCTGGCTTGCGCCGGGTCCAGGAGCTCAGAACCGTCCCTGGACAGGGGCTGCTGCCTCCCCATGCTACTGCCTCTGTATAAGGCAGCAGCATGGCATGACAGGCAGGCACAAGTGGGGTTGGTTTTTAAACTGGCTCCCCTCACGGTTCAGTTCCCACCTGGCCCCCCCCAGGCTGCTGCCTCTGATATGGAGGCGGCAGCGCAGCATGGCAGGGGAATCCTCGGGAGTGGTGCCAAAGTACACTGGCTGCCGGCCCTATCCCCAGGGACTATAGAATAGTTGAGTAACTGATAGGAAGTCATGAGGTTAATAGATTATTCAATTAACTGATGTTTAACATCCCTATCCTTGACCCTGGGGTAAAGCCAGTGGCCAGGGTGTACGGTCCCCTCCCCACTCCAAGCTGACCCAGAGAAAAGCCAACAGCCAAGGTGCATGGCTTTACTCCTGCCCCGGGCTGAACCTGTGCAATGATGGGTAAACCTTCTAATGCAATATATGTTTCTTCTTGCTGTGTTATGATGAGGGAAAAGGTACTTTTTAGAGATTCATGTCCATCTAGAAAACAGAGTAATAAAAATACCTTATAATAAAATAACAATTTTTGGAACTAATGGACAGAGGCTTCAAGGAAAATTTTGACGTTATTTCCTGTACTCTGTGTATGCCAGGTTCTATCATGTTCTTGTCTCTGACATCTTTTCTACTGCTTGAGATAGCTGTTTCTCTACTGTGGAATGTGATAAATCAAGTTCCTTATAATAGAGTTTAACAGAGGCTTGAGTTAACATGCCCAGCAGCTTGCCCTCTGAGTCTGTAGCTGGCCATTGTGCTTTTAACATGTCAAAATTAAGACAAGGTTGTCACTTTAATAGTTAATGCATATCAGCAGATTAATTGCCAGTGAATTTTTTTTCTGAATTTGTTCCAGATTTCTGCTAAACTAGGAACGAATGTGGAAAAGGTACTTCAGGAAGTTATTGAAAAGGTTCCTCCGTAAGTATTGGTGTCTTATAAGTTTTATGGTACCAGTTGTGATGACGCGTCGGGGTTCCCCCGATGCCTGCACCCCCGTAGTGGCACGAACAGACTCTGCCAGCCAGTAGGATTGAGGGAGTTTATTGCTTCTCCAAGGATGCAGCACAGCACGGATGTAATCTAGTTACAGGGCCAGGCCTAGGATGCCTCAGCCCCACTTGAGATGGGGGATACTGGGCCCCTAAATCCCAGGCCCCCTTGCTTAGGCTGCTTCCTCCATGATTCCAGACAGAAACTGCCCCACTTCAAGCCCTGCCCCCCAGCCAGGGGCTGCACTCCATCTTCCTCCCTTTGTTCCTCTCCCTGCGAGGTAACCGGTCGAACAGGTTGCCTACCTGACCTATCAGCTACTCTGCTGGGCTGTGATACAGACAGCAGCCAGTGGGGGTCACCCACAGCCCAAGCCTAGCAACCAGCAAGGTACCAACACTACATCACGCCAGTGCTAGACTTTATTTATGATGGTAACTAGCCCTTTGTTAACTAGGCAGACTTTTGACTTTTCCTATTAAATTTCTTATACCAAATCCAGTCTGCATGAAATTTCCTACTTGTGGTTTCCTGTTATCTATTAAAGTAGGAAGGCAGAAGTCTTATTTTTGAGGTGAATAGAACAAGATTTCATTTCATTTTAAAGAATGAAATTTATAAAAGAGAAACTTCTCATTGCTTGCTAAGTCCTTTAAACTGTGTGGCTACGTCTACACTACCAGTATTTTTGGCAGAAAATATGCTAATGGGGGACATGATCTCATTAAGCATATTTTCTGCCGATGGGGGACATGATCTCATTAAGCATATTTTCTGCCGATCCGTTTTTGCGCTGGGGTTTTTGCACAAAAACAAGCAGTGTGGACGTTTTCTTTTTGCGCAAAATCCCCTTTTTCCACAAGATCGGTACCTCCTTTTTTGGGGCATAAGGATCTTGTGGAAAAAGGGTTTTCTGCACAAAAAGAAAATGTCCACACTGCTTGTTTTTGCGCAAAAACCCCAGTGCAAAAACGGATCGGCAGAAAATATGCAAATGAGATTGCGACTCATGCAAATGAGTCCCTCATTTGCATATATTTTGCTGAGAGAACTCGTAGTGTAGACGTACCCTGTGTGTATGTGTGTATTTACCCTCTCCCGACACTGTATGCACAGGAATTATTAAAGATGAACAGAAGATGAAAACCATTAACATAGGGAACATTATATGAAGTGTGGAGAGAGAAAATCAAATATACTCTAGCACTACTGGTGTAGGCCTACAAACAAGGAAGCAAAGAGAAAACAAGGCAATTTTTGTGATGGGTTATTTAAATTTCCTTTTTATAAATAATGTACTTTCCCCAGATGATATTTTGTACGTAACTGGATCTCAATCTAAATATAAGTTAGGGAGCCCACATTTTGGAAGTATTTATATTTAATAAAATGTTCTAAGTTTTTTTGTTTTTGTTTTGTTTTTCTAAGCATTACATTGTTTGTTTTAGGCCCCTGAGTTACCAATATGTATTTTCAGCATTTACAGCCTAAACTGCAGTTTAGCAAGACTTTTATTTGGGAATTTGACCACTCTCAGCATGACAAGAATGGCTGCTAAATCCCTGTTCAGCTGTAGCTTAATATTTCGCTTTTCATTTTGTTTTGTTTCTTATTAAGTAATACCTACAGTGATAAATGCCAAACAATAATGAAGTCAGTTGGGGATGGAAGACTTATATCAGTGTGGTGTTCTTGATGAACAGAACTTTAGTGGAAAAAACGTTTTACTGGTTTAAAATTGTTTTCTCGTGAAATAAGGTTGAGGGACAAGAACCATATTATTTGGTACATAAATAATATTAGGAGATCTTCTGTTGCACATGTTTATTAGAAATGGACATGTGGAATATCTTAAAATCTTATATCTGTGCAATAAATAGCAAAACTGTTTCACACAGCTTCAAGATTTTATTGTTGCATTTGGAACACTGAGACTTGTCTTTTTTTGTATGAACATTTTGTTCGATTTGAAACAGATGAATTTACATTTGACTTTCATTGAAAAATAGTCTACAGTTCATGTGCTTATTTAATAAATACTAACTGTGTTTTGTACGTGTTTCTTAATAGACCTAGTGTTAACATTGATGATCCACTGAAAGCCTTGGTGTTTGACTCCACCTTTGACCACTATAGGGGTGTGATAGCTAATATTGCAGTCTTTGGTGGAGAGATTCAGAAAGGACATAAGATTGTGTCTGCTCACACAGGAAAGACCTATGAAGTTAATGAAGTAGGAATTTTGACCCCAAATGAAAAGCCAACTCATAAATTGTAAGTAAGAAGTTGTATGGGAGAAAATATTTCAATACTCATTTATTATGTAATCAGATATAAAGTCTTGACTCTCTAGATCACCTGTTCAGTTTTAGCTTTGGATGATTGAGATTGGGTTAAAAGGAGATTTTGGAAAGCATTCAGCATTGTTTCTCACTGTTCCACTTAAAATTACTCCACTGCTGAGCATTTTGAAAACCCAACTCTGAAATTTTGTCTAGGAGCTTCACGCCTTGAGTTGCAATTCTTAGTGCAGTTCTAGTAAGCAAGTGTCCACAACACCTACATAAAGCCACTTACTTCACTATTGGGACCCTTTGCAGTGAGAGCAGGGAGGAATCAAGGACAAAATGTGTTTGGTAACTGAATTAGCCTTTTATCTATAGAGCTTGTCTTCCTACCAGTCTGACTTAGGCACAGGTTTACATTAGGAGCTTACTGCATAGCTACTGCTCACTGTCATACCTATGCTTCAACTAAAATGATTATTTAAAATAGGAATGTTAAATTTAGATTAATTAACTAATCTAATAGTCGATGGGATTTCCATTGACTATTCAATTAGTCTATAAGGGTGCCTCCGCCTTTGAACTGTAACAGGAGCCCTGCCGGGCTCTTGGTACAGTTAAAAAGTGGAAGCCCACGCTGCTTCCTTTTGAAATGTAGAAGAGCTCCAGTGGGGTCTTGTACATTTCAAAAGCAGAAGCCCCACAGAGGGTGTGGGACCAGCGGGGACTCCCCTGTTGGCCCTGCACTCCCTGCAGCACCTTAGCCTTTGAAATGGGGCTCTTGCACATTTCAAAAGTAAAAGCACCGCAGAGGTCGTGGGAGCAGCGGGGGAATCTGTCACATTGCTGTAACATTTCAAAAGCAGAATCGCAGCAGAAGCAACACGAGCAGAGACTGCTTCAGTCCCCACTTGCGCCTTTTCCGCTGTGCCTCTAACTCCTCTGCCCCCCGCGGAAATGGTGCTGGGGTGTGGAACTGGCTTCTAAGCCGGCATCCCTCCTCCCCCAGCACTGGGTCCTGCTCCCCCTCCTTGCTGCCTCTCTCTGATAGAGGCAGCAAGGGGGGGGGAAGCAACTAGTCACATCACTAGTCGACTATTGGATAGGCTTCTGCTTATCGGATAGTCGACTAGTCTCTTTACATCCCTAATGTAAAAAATACTCAAGTGACTTAGAAGTGAAAGCCATTGTTGACTCCTAATGGGACTTGTGATCGTATGTCACTTAGGCACTTCCGGAACGCATTGTCAGCCTCCTGAGTTATCCATTTAGTACCTTTTAAAGGTCAACTAATTCACACACTTTTAATGTGTAATATATGATAAAAGCTTTATTACCAAGGACACGCAATCCCTCCTATTTAGTAACATGATGCATTGCCGTCACACCAACACGTTTGGCATTGTGGTATCACATTAATGTAGTAAAACTGACAGAACAAAATGAAATGAGCCACCATCTAAAAATCTTGATGTCTTATTTGTTTTTTAATATAACAAATATGCACTCTGAATTCCTTTTAAAACTATAACTACTCCTATGTATGGTGGCGAATCACAACCCCTTGAGATCAAATGGCCTTTACTCCCCTCCCCTTTTTATCTGGAAGCCTCCTGCCGGCCACTTGAACAATTATCGGCATCTGCTTGGAGTTGGAGACTGTTTGCCTGTGAGGGCCGTGGTGTCCAACTACAGTGTAGGCTACTGCTACAGTGAACTAGCCACACTCAACTGGCCAAATAGCCATATATGGCTAGTGGCTAGCATGTTGGACACCATGGTGCTAGGGAGAGGAGAGAGGAAGGGAATGGCATTTTAGGTATAAAAATAGGGAGAGGTTTATTTAAAGTAGGGAAACCTGATTTCTTTTTAAATTGTCTAGAGCTAAATGGGCAGCCTAAGTGCTGATGACATTTTAATCATAATTCTAGTGTTTATACTTGTTATGGAACAAATGTAAATTGTGCAGTAGGTTTTTCAGAGGGTTGTTTTTTTTTTATTGTCCAGTCCCTTTCTACCTAAATTTTCTGCGGGAAGTGATCTGATATTTGGGACACAGAAGCTATCAGAGCAGTGCTTGAGTTCACTGAACATTCATTATAAGCCTCCAGTTCACTTGTAGGAGCTGTTTCGGATAACTGTAGAAGATGTGTCTCATCTAATAGATACTGCTGGGACACTTATTGAAGGTCTGTGTATAAATGCAGTGTAGAACAGTATGGAGAGGGATGAGCATTTGATCCTCGGAACAAGTGAAGCTGGAAATTATTCCTTTACCAGAAGAGGGAAGGCATTTAGTTTAAGTCTCCAGGTGCAACTGCTCTTGGAAACTCGTTGATCTACCCAGCAGTGTGAGGGAAAACAGGTAGCCATAGTCAAAGAGGGGGGATAATTTCTGACAAAATTTGCTGCTGAATGCTAATTAAAAGGCCCTTCTCAGAGACTTTCAGTGAAGCTGGGAAAAGCTGAATTACCTGTTCTGGTACAAGCCTGGTAGTTACTGGGGTTTGAGGGCAAACAGAAGGGTGTCATTGCTCCTTGCCCAAAGCATTTCTTTCCTAGTATTTGAAACTGGCTTTTTAGAATGTGAGTACTGCTTTGGCTTCTGTGTCCTACATGTCAGAAAATTGCCTCCTATCCACTGCCTTCAAATTGGAAATGGGGTAGGGCTGAAAATCCAAAAACTCATCCTGAAATGGACATTAATCTCTAACAGTAACTAGGTCCTCCATATGGAAAGAATATCTTCATGAACGCATAAGGGAGGAATAATTTGGGTATGTGCACTTTGGGGGTAGAACTCGTGCTCTTATTCCTGAGGGGGCTTAACTGCAGAGGGAGAAACTTGCAATATTGCTCAATATGATAAATATTTCCATATAATGCCAATTTTATTTAGATATGCTGGACAGGTGGGCTATCTGATTGCTGGGATGAAAGAGGTTACGGAAGCCCAAATAGGAGACACGCTGTATTTACATAAGCAGCCAGTGGAGCCTTTGCCTGGCTTTAAATCAGCGAAACCAATGGTCTTTGCAGGTGAGGAGTATACCGCTTCAAGAACTGGAAGCAGTTTTATTTACAGGAGTAGGAGAGCTATCCAGGCAATTGAAATTTAAATTGAAATTTAAGAGCATGCACCCACATTAAGGGGATGTGAAGACAATGCATAGCAACAAATTGCCATAGAGTGGTATGTGATGCCTATATCGCCTTGTAAAACTTTCCTGTGTTTGACTTGGATAGACAAGACTAACAAAGCTTGCAGATTACTTTTAAATAAGAGGCTAACACTTATTTTCACTACATGAGGATCATCTTAGAACACGTAGGCCTTTCTTTTTTTTTTCATGGCAAAAAATAAACTTGTACATCTTCAAGAATCATGTAGCTAATTTGGACTTGTTCCTCCTGATAAGTAATTTCTACCACTTATTGTGAAATATTTTGCAAGGGAAGAGCCTTATTTTATCATTAGCAGCCCTTGTTTTACACACTTTCATTTAAAAAAAAAAAAGTGACCAAAACTGGTTGTCAAAATGATCGTGCAAAACATTTAAGTATGTGTTTAACTTTAAGCATGTGAGTAGTGTCATTGATTTCTGCTCTAGTAGGTTCACAGGAAGAAAATTTCTGCCTATAGAAGATGGGAAAATAATTGAAAGGAAAAGCAGCAGAAAGAAAAAGCTACACTAATTACCTAATGAACTGGTGTTGACAGAATGGAAAAAGTTCACTTACTTCCTCAGATGCATGATCATGTTGGAGGCTATACAATAAAATAATTACCTTGAGAGAATTTATAATGTGCTTCTGCAGTCCCTTTTCTGTTTTGCAAGACGATAAGCTAAAACATATCTTTATGAAATGACTGAATATAATATGAAAGTAAAAAAACAACAAACAAACAAACTAGCCCCTCCTACCTCCCTGAATTTCAGGGTTAGGAAGTTCACATACAAGTCTTCCTTTCTTTAAAATCTTCAGGTCAATCTTTCCCTTTTGGCAATTGCTTTCTTTTGCTTTCCTCTACTCTTGGCATGGGCCCTTTAGGCTTGTGCTAGGCTGCTGCTTGACCATTTGCATCTTTACTGTGTTTGAGGGGAAGGAGTGGTTTACCCATCTGAAACACAAGGGAATGGAGAAGGAACTCCTTGATATATAAACTATTAGGTATCAAAGATAAAAGAATAGGACAGACCAAAGGTCTGCAGTGCTTGAGGCCCCTCCAGGGTCAGGAAACTATTAAATGGGATATACCCAGATAATCCTGGTAAGTGACCCGCACCTACCTGCTTCTAAGGGAAAAAAAATCCCAAGGTCGCTGCCAATGTGACCTGGGGGAGAAATTCCTTCCTGACACCACTTAATGGTGGTCAGTTCGACCCTGAGTATATAAGCAAGAACCACCCAGCCAAGCTCCTGAGATGGAATGCTTGGTGCCAACTCAGAGCCCTAGCCACCCTGCCTAGTATCACATGTCATAGAATCATAGAACCATAGAGCTGAAAGAGACCTGAGGAGGTCATCAAGTCCAGCCCCCTGCTCTAGGCAGGACCAATCCCAATTAGATCAACCCAGTCAGGGCTTTGTCAAGCCGAGACTTAAATACCTCTAGGGATGGAGACTCCATTACTTCCCTAGGTAACCCATTCCAGTGTTTCACCACTCTCCTAGTGAAATAGTTTTTCCTAATATCCAACCTGGACCTCTCCCACCACAACTTAAGACCCTTGTTCTGCCATCCATCACAACTGAGAACAGCCTTTCTCCATCCTCTTTGGAACCTCCCTTCAGGAAGTTGAAGGCTGCTATCAAATACCCCCTCACTCTTCGCTTCTGCAGACTAAACAGACCCAACTCCCTCAGCCTCTCCTCATAGGTCGTATGCTCCAGCCCCCTAATCATTTTGGTTGCCCTCCGCTGGACCCTCTCCAATGCGTCCACATTCTTTTTGTAGTGGGGGGGCCCAGAACTGGACACAATACTCCAGATGTGGCCTCACCAGAGCCGAATAAAGGGGAATAATGACATCTCTGGATCTGCTGGCAATGCTCCTCTTAATGCAACCTAATATGCCATCAGCCTTCTTGGCTACAAGGGCACACTGTTGACTCATATCCAGCTTCTCATCCACTGTAATCCCCAGGTCCTTTTCTGCAGAACTACTACTTAGCTGGTTGGTCCCCAGCCTGTGACAATGCTTGGGATTCTTCCGTCCCAAGTGCAGGACTCTGCACTTGTCCTTGTTGAACCTCATCAGATTTCTTGTGGCCCAATCCTCCAATTTCTCTAAGTCACTCTGGACTCTATCCCTGCCCTCCAGTGTATCTACCTCTCCCTCTAGCTTAGTGTCATCTGCAAACTTGCTGAGGGTGCAATCCATCCCCTCATTCAGGTCATTAATAAAGATATTGAACAAAACCAGTCCCAGAACCGAACGTTGGGGCACTCTGCTAGAAACCGACCGCCATCCTGACATTGAGCTGTTGATCACTACCCTCTGGGCCCGGCCTTCTAGCCAGCTTTCTATCCATCTTACCGTCCATTTATCCAATCCACATTCCCTTAACTTGCTGGCAAGAATATTGTGGGAGACCATATCAAAAGCCTTGCTAAAGTCAAGGTATATCACATCCACTGACTTTCCCATATCCACAGAGCCAGTTACCTCATCATAGAAGCTAATCAGATTGGTCAGGCACGACTTGCCCTTTGTGAATCCATGCTGACTATTCCTAATCATTTTCCTCTCCTCCAAGTGCCTCAAAATGGATTCCTTTAGGATCCCTTCCATGATTTTACCAGGAACCAAGGTAAGACTGACCGGCCTATAGTTCCCTGGATCGTCCTTCTTGCCTTTTTTGAAGATGGGCACTACATTTGCCTTTTTCCAGTCATCCGGGATCTCTCCCGATCTCCACGACTTTTCAAAGATAATGGCCAAAGGCTCCTCAATGACATTTGCCAACTCCCTCAGTACCCTCGGATGCATTAAGTCCGGACCCATGGATTTGTGTACGTTTAGCTTTTTCTAAATAGTTCCTAACCTGTTCTTTACCCACTAAGGGCTGTCGATATTCATCCCATCTTGCATCACTTAGCGCATTAGTCCGGGAGCCCACCTTGTCCGTGAATACAGAGGCAAAGAAAGCATTGAGTACTTCAGCTTTCCCCACATCATCTGTCACTAGGTTACCTCCTTCATCCAGTAGGGTCCCCGCACCCTGTCTGATCACCTTCTTCTTGTTAACATGCCTGTAGAAACCTTTCTTGTTATCCTTCACATCCTTAGCCAGTCGCAATTCCATTTGCGCTTTTGCCTTCCTGATAACCCCCCGGCATTCTCAAGCTATACATTTAATCCCCTCCCTGGTCATTTGTCCAAGTTTTCACTTTTTGTAAGCTTCCTTTTTGTGCTTAAGTTCACCAAGGATTTCCCCTGTAAGCCAATCCGGTCTCCTACCATGTTTGCCTCTCTTGCTATGCATCGGGATGGTTTCTTTCTGTGCCTTCAGTAAGGCTTCTTTAAAATACTGCCAGCTGTCCTGGACTCCTTTCCCCTTCATGTTAGCATCCCAGGGGATTCTGCCCATCAGGTGTCTGAGGGAGTCAAAATCTGCTTTTCTGAAGTCCAAGGTGTCTATTTTACTACTCTCTTTTCTTCCTTTGGTCAGGATCCTGAAATCTACCATCTCATGATCACTGCTTCCCAGGTTGTCACCCACCTCTACTTCCCCTATTAGTTCCTCCCTGTTTGTGAGCAGAAGGTCAAGCTGCACACGGCCCCTGGTCGGATCCTTCAGCACTTGTACCAAGACGTTATCCCCAACATTCTCCAAAAACTTCCTGGATTGCCTGTGTACTGCCGTATTGGTTTCCCAACAGATGTCAGGGTGTTTAAAGTCCCCTACGAGAACCAGGGCCTGCGATCTGGAAGCTTCTCTCAGTTGTCCGAAGAAAGCCTCATCTACATCATCCACCTGATTCGGTGGCCTATAGTAGACACCAACCACAATATCACTGCTGTTGTTTGCACCTCTAAACTTAACCCATAGACTCTCAACAGGTTTTTCTCCCTCTATATAATGGAGTTCAGAGCAATCATAGTGCTCTCTTATGGATAGCGCAACTCCCCCTCCTTTTCTCCCCTGCCTGTTTTTCCTGAACCATCTGTACCCTTCCATGACAGCGCTCCAGTCATGCGAGTCATCCCACCAAGTCTCTGTTATCCCAATTAAATCATATTTCTTGGACTGGGCCAGGGCCTCCAGTTCTTCCTGTTTGTTGCCCAGGCTTCTTGCATTAGTGTACAAACACCTCAGATAACCAGTTGATCGCCCCATCTTCTCCATTCGAATCAGGGGTCCTCCTTTCTTGCTCATTCCTCTTTGCATTCCTTCCCGGTATCTGACTTTCCCACTCCCCTCAGGGTGTTGGTCACTGTCCCCCAACAAACCTAGTTTAAAGCCCTCCTCACTAGGTTTGCAAGCCTGCCCGCGAAGATGCTCCTTCCTCTCTTCGTTAGGTGGATCCCATCTCTTCCTAACAATCCTTGTGCCCGGAACAGAGTCCCATGGTCGAAGAAACCAAAGCCCTCTCTGCGACACCACCTGCGCAACCACGCATTTACTTCCTCAATTCGACGATCCCTGCCCAGTCCTTTCCCTTCAACAGGGAGGATGGACGAGAACACCACTTGTGCTCCGAATTCTTGGGTCCTTCTTCCCAGCGCTACATAATCCGCAATAACCCGCTGAAGGTCATTCTTGGCCGTATCGTTAGCTCCCACATGGAGAAGCAGGAAGGGGTAGCGATCCGAAGGTTTGATCAGCTTGGTAAGCCTCTGTCACATCCTGAATTCGAGCTCCCGGTAAGCAGCACACCTCCCGAGATTCCAGGTCCAGACGGCAGATGGATGGCTCCGTCCCTCTTAGGAGGGAGTCTCCGACCACCACCACCCGTCATCTTCTTTTGGGGGTGGTGGTCGTGGAACCCCCATCCCTAGGACTATGCATCCCATGCCTTCCAGTAGATGGTGTTCCCTTGCGGTTTCTTCCTTGTGAGGTCCCTTCCAAAGCATTCACCACTGCAGAGCCTGTGGAGAGAGCCTGAAAGCAATTACTTACCTCTATAGCATTGGGGGATTCCCGTGCTGGCCTTTTTCCCCTTCTAGAAGTTACATGCTGCCAGTTCTCTTCCTGGTCCCGTACTGCCATCTCTGGCTCTTCCGCCTGCCGTGCTTGTAGGATTAACTGCTGCCTTCTATCGAGGAAGTCTTCATCCTCTCTGATCAAGCGTAGGGTCGACACTTGGGCCTCCAATCCTCTTTTTTCTTCCAAAATGGCGACCAGCTTGCACCTCATGCAGATGAAATCCGTTCTTTCTTCCGGGAGGAAGACAAACATGGCACACGCTGTGCAGGTAACCACAGCGCAGACCTATCACCATCCGTCCCTGCTGTCCTGGAAAAAGGATTAAAAAAAAAAAAAGGAGAACCTCGTGCCCTTCCCTCTCCCCTTCCAAACTCCCTCTCTCAACTCACCTGTTAGCACTCACCTGTTCGCAAGGTCCTTGGTCGCTTGCCCACTGCCTTATAAAGACCTGGACTGCCTGAAAGTCCCTCCCTCCATCTGTGGCCATCCCTGATGCTTTACAGGACATAGATTGAAAAACCCTCCCAGAATATATGGGCACAGGGAGGAGATGAGGTTGAAGGGAAGAGAAATCTCCTTATGATCCCTGCAAGTGGCTAGATGTAATCACGAAGCATGAGCTTTTGGAACATAAACTGGAAGTAAACCACAAGGCTCCTGCATCCCATCATCACAGGCAGTCCTGTCGTGCAATTGCATATTTAAACTCTCTCTCTCTCTCTCTCAAAATTAAGGAGTTTGCTGTCATCGTTGTTAGTGGGAGGCTATTCTATAATCTCACCCCTTCAATAGTTAAAAAACCTTTGAATTTCCATCCTGCATTTGTTCATGACCATTTTGTGTTGTTTGTTTTTTGTGCCAATGTTATCCTTTAGCTTAAATAGCTGTTTGCTGTCCATGAAACTTAAGGGGATAAGTACCTACATTTTATATACACTCTCAGCTTTCTTTTTGTGAGACTATCAGAGGGGTAGTCGTGTTGGTTTGAATCTGCAAAAGCGACGAGGAGTCCTGTGGCACCTTATAGACTAACAGATGTATTGGAGCATAAGCTTTCGTGGGCAAAGACCCACTTCGTCAGATGCATCTGACGAAGTGGGTCTTTGCCCACGAAAGCTTATGCTCCAATACATCTGTTAGTCTATAAGGTGCCACAGGACTCCTCGTCGCTTTTGTGAGACTGAGCAAGCTAATCTCTTTTAGTGTCCTCTCATGAAATAGAAAGTCTGTTTTTCTGTTCATAATAGTAGCTCTGATCTATCCCTCTTCCCGTGTGAATTCATCTTTCATGTGGGTGGGTGACCAGGATTGTACACAGTATTCCAGATGAAGTCTGACCAATGCCTTGTACAATAGCATTATTATTTCTCAATCCCAATTGGAAACATCTCACCTAATATGTCCTAGGATCACATTTGCGTTTTTCACAGATGCATCAAGTTGATTGCTCATCCTCTAATTGATCCCCACACGAAGGTCTGTCTCTCTTCTATCATTTCCAGTTGTTGAGCTGCCAGCTTGTAAGCAGAATATGTGATTATTTCCTAAGTACATGACCTTCCATTTTAGATTATTGAATTTTATTCTAATCTTCAATGTCATTCAGATCAACTTGTGGAATAGTCTGATCTACCTCTGTATGATGATGCCTCTAAACTTTGTATCAATAGCAAATGTCATTGATACATTCCTGCTTTGAGTCAAGGTTTTTAATAACGGCAGTGAATAAAAGTTTAGCGCTTATACTGATCCTTGAGGAACTCCACTACTATCCTATTTCCAGTCTGATAATTTACCTTTCATCACAACCTCTCTCCCTTTTGGCCAGTTCCTTACTCGCTTTACAATGTTTGTACCAATCTCATAGTCCCTAATTTAACTAATTTTCTCTGTGGTACCATGTTTAATTTCTTACTGAAATCCAATTATATTCAGTCTTTTAGATAAGCAAAATGCAGTAAAAGTTTTTCTCAAAGGACAACATCAAGTTAGTCCAGCATGATCTACCATTGGCAAATCCATACTGCTTTAACAATATAGAGCCCAGTTGTACCTTAAAGACCCCACTTTGTCAGATGCACAAAAGCTTATGCCCAAATAAACTTGTTAGTCTTTTAGGTGCCAGAGGACTCTTGTTTTAGCTGAAACCAATTAACACGAATGCATCAAGCTCTAAGTTTTTCATCCATGTCATTTGTGGTGATTTTCATTTCTAGATACTCATTTCCATCAGCCATAGTGCCTTCATGCATGTGTTCTCTATTGTCATCATTGAAAACTGAGGCAAAGTATTCATTTAGTATTTGGGTCATGCCTAGATTATCTTTAGTCTCCTTCCTATCATGCTGCATAGCTGTCAACATCAACCTTCCTTTTTCTCTCTTTATATAACTAAAAAACCTTTTAATTTCTTTGGTAAGAGTTAATTCAGCTTGACTTAGCTATTCTCACTTTATTTCTGCATTTTCTAACATCCATGATGTATGTATCTTTGCAAAGAATCTATTTTTGCATACCTTGGTGGTCTTCACTTACTCCTAATATGTTTTGAAGTGGCTATTCATCCAGCTGAATTTGGAGCCTTTGCCTACAAATTTTTTCCTTTCTTTTCCAATGCAGATTTTTCAGTTTTTGTATAGCTCACTTGAAGAAATACCAAGCTTTTTACACATTTGTCACTGATTTCTTTTGTCCAATTGTCTTCTTTGAAAAATTAAGATGTAATTAGTTAAAATCTGCCTTATTGAAATAAAAAACAGTAGTTGACTACCTGACTTTGGTTATCCTTCCATTTAATGTGTTAATTTGTGAACACTTGATCCAAGGCTGTTTCTTATAACCAGCTCCTCTTACTAAAACCAAGTCTAAAATTGCATCAACCCTTGTTTGTCCAGTGACAATTTGATGAAGAAATTTGTCATTTATCACTTCGTGGAATAACTGGACTTAGCTTTTATTCTCCAATCTGTACCTGGAAGTGAGGCTACCATTATGACACAATATCCGCAATATTTATCATTGATATTGAAGAGATTGCTATCTATATCTGAATCTGTTCTAGTTGTAGGTCTGTCAGTTATTTTGAGTATAAGGACCCCAATCACATAGACCTGTCTCTTCCTGGAATTTAGTATGAATTTTTATGTTCTCACACATTTGTCCTCAATTTGCCTTAGGCTCCAATCTCTTGCTATGTCTATCATCTATCCCTATCTTCTGCAGGTATTGGTTTCCCTTCTTTTCTTCCTTGCTCCCCACCCGTCTTTCTCAGTCTCTGGAGCAGCAAAAGTGTTAATGAAAACAATTAATCATGATTATCAGGTCTCTTCCTCTGCTTTGTCATTGTGATGGTTTTTCCATGAATCTGGCAGTCCACCCTCCAGATCCTTTTGTTTGGCAGGTGTTGACAGATCTTTAGTTGCTGTACCATGTTCTCTATCCTCTTCTGCATGATACTGTCAAATCGCTTTTTAAATGCATCATTTCTAGCTTCATCTCTGCTTCTTGGATCTTCTTTGCCATGAGGTCTGTCAAGTGATGTTTCACACATAAGTAGCTTTCACCAGATATCTCCTCAAGGGTGATGTACATACCACAGTTTCTGCATCGAACCATCTTTTTTCCTCTCTTCTTGGTAGCCATCACTGTTTTCTATTCCTGGCTACTATTCCTTGAGGGGAGAAGGGGGGGATGAAGCAGGAGGGCAAGAAGGGAAAGTGTATGTTGGAGGGGGTATCTCTTTCCCCAAATTCTGTTGTTAGCTGTTCACTACTCCAGTGTTTGTTAGTAACTAGCTTTTAAACCTGGCTGGACTAGGTCAGCTCTATCTCCCCCTTAAGGAATATCAGCAAGCACACTTCAGTTCACATTTAACATAAGTGAATGTGCTTTATCATATCTGATTTTGATTACTTTCTGTAAAGAAAGCTCTTATTTGGAAAATAGAATAAGCACTTATGGCCCATACTGTGCCTAGTCCTTATTTGGGCATGTGCAAATAAATGAAGAAGTAGTAACATCTCACTTCTGCCATGTACAGTCTGGCATTGTGCACCAGAGAAGGTGGGCCATGTTTTCAGTCCTCTGCATTGGCCCCCAGACTGGTATCAGTGCATGGGAAGTAATACTGTTATGGAGGATAGCAGAGGTTGGATACTCCCTGCACTGAGAAAATGTCAAGAGATAATCTGTATCCAGGAGAGAAGCTTCTTGGTCCAGAGCAATTTACACTGTTTCCAAGACATGGCTGTGCACAACAGATCCTGTAACTAGTACTAATTATGTTAACGGTTTGTTTTTCTGGCAGTTTCATTATTTAAATATTTTCATTTTAGATAATTTGATGTGACACATTACTTTCTTGCTTTTTGTGCTACACAAAAGGAGCATCTCATCAAAAGGCATTAATTCTGTTTGTATGGTATAAACTACGTGTGCAGGGCAAGATACAGGAGTTGTATAAAACTATAGAGGTGGTTTTAGTGCTTGGAAGGCATTTGAGTATTAATCTTTTACAATTGATAGATGTTCTGCAGTAATTCTGCAAATGTGTTAATAGACCAGAAATGTGTGGGTGTATCTTTCAAAGCCATTCAGTCTTCTATAGAGCAGCAATTCTCACACATTAGTAGCACAAGGACCCCCATTTCGATTTAAAAATTTCTGGGAACCTCCTATCCTGCACATTCTCTGAGACCCCACCTATACTCACTCCATTCCCTTTCCCTCTGTCACTTACTCACCCCAGCCCAGGGACAGTGAGTGAATGTGGGGGAAAGGAGTTGGGGTGCCAGAGGAGGTTACACTTTTGGTTCAGGGTGCGGGCTCTGCACTGGGGCTAGGGAGAAAGGGTTTGTGGTGCAGGTTGGGGCTCCAGGAGGAGTTATTCAGCAGAGTCTATGAATCCTTTTGGAGTTCTCTTGTGGACCCCAGTTTGAGAAATGCTGTCATAAGTAATCTTATTTGTCAGGTTTGAGTTTTAATTATTTTTCATGATCTTTCTATCTGAAGTAGTCATAAAACCTTGAAGTTGCAATTGAAATGTAATCACCTCTTCCTGGTGAATTTCTCAAGATTGTGACCTCTGGGCATTCAGTTCTTTTGAACTCTTTTATAGCAGATGAATATTTCTGTAGGACAGGCAAATTGGGATGAAAGGAAAAGTATTTTTAATTCAGATTTCCCTATTCATTGCTTTACTTTGTGGTGTAAATGAAAGATAAAACCCTGTTTGTCAAGATGTAGCTAAATGGCTCAAAAGGTTTAAATTGGTTCAGCCTAGATCGGGTTCTTTGTGATGTTGTTTGACAGAATGTGAACAGTGTAATGTGTTACTACAGGAATGTATCCAGTAGACCAGTCAGAATATAACAACCTGAAAAGTGCTATAGAAAAACTGACACTAAATGATTCCAGTGTAACTATTCATCGGGATAGCAGCCTTGCTTTAGGAGCTGGATGGAGGTGAGACTTATTACAATTACTATTCTCTTCAATTTTAGGTAGTGTCTTATAATATGAGGGCTTGTTTTTTTACTTCTGGGGTTTTAAATTTTAATTCATAGTAAGCCTAAAGTGAGTGGCTGATCTTATTTGTAATCCATGTTCATGGACAGCACACAGTTTGTCTTGGTTAGCAGTCCTTGTTCAAGAGAAGCCTTGCAGTAAAGCTGGGAGAAATTTCTCAGATTTGATTTGCCAAAAAAGATGAGGTTTTTGGACAGGGAGGGTGGGTGGGAAAGAGTGCATGTCTGTTTCACCAACCACTGGGTTAAGGTTGTAACCCAATTGGGCAGAAAGGAGATTTGAATTTGCATCTCTTACCTGCAACCCAGGCGAGTGCCTTAGTTGCCAGGCTATGGAGCTGTTTTCACTCTGGCTCAGTGAATATTTAGTGAGCCTAGGCTCATTGGTTAACTCTCTAGGTTACAAGCAGGAAATGGGAGCCGATGCTCACAGGGAGCCAACTTAAAAGCGGATACGCATTTACACAAATAAATGCATTTTAACATCCCTATTCTGTGCTTGACATTGCCAGATGATTTAATCTTCTAGAACTTCATAAATAATGCATAGGAATACAGTACACATTTTGAATAGCAAAAGGGTTTTTTTTTTTTTTTTTTTTTTTTCAGATTGGGGTTTCTTGGTCTTCTACATTTGGAAGTTTTTAATCAGCGATTGGAGCAAGAATACAATGCATCTGTCATTTTGACTGCACCCACTGTTCCATATAAGGCTGTTCTTTCCTCACCAAAACTGATAAAGGTATTTTAATTGATTTAATGGAGCTTGAAATGAATAGCAGCCTACATTTTTTTTTTCTAAACCAGTAAAATACATTTTAGATCAGTATCTTATTACAGGCGAAGCAGCAGCGGTCCTCTCCTTTATATGTAGGTTTCTTAGTACAGTACATTAAAAAAATTATTTGGGCTCTTTTTTCATTATGGACTCCAGCGTGTCTATGACTTGCAGCACAACTTTAGAATTTGACATGGGATAGTTCTGGGAATAAGGAGGTTCTTTTTGCTGGCTCTTTGTGCACATGTTCAGAATTGGTTGAGTTATGAGCTCTTGAAAATTTGACATTTATCTCCTGCTGTGACAGGGTAGAACTTCACTCTGGTGCCTCCTGCTAGTTAGCATGGGAAGTAGTCTTCTTGCCAGTGTGCCCTCTTCTGGTGGTGCCTTGCTGCTGTCACTTCTGCACTGGGACCCACCTCACTCCCAGGACTTGCAGTGTCCTCTTCAGTGACACAGACCTTCAACTGTGTTCTGTGTCCCCCCCCTCCTGGGGGAATGTCGCAGTCCCTTAGCCCAACTATTTCCTCAGGGGCGAATGGGGGCCAGAGGAACTACTTTGGGTATACTCCCTCTGCCTCCTCAATATATTTTCCTGGGCCACCTCCCTCTTTGCCCTTGCTTCATGGCCTCAGCCTGCAGATCCTTACAGCCCACCAAGAGCTTCTCTTAGTTCCCTGGGTCTCTGCCTACAGCACTGCTCTGTCCATGGTACTTGTCTTCATCCTGCAAGGCAGCCAGTCCTTCTCCCTGCTCAAATTCCAGCGTATGACTGAAACTGCTCTGTTCTGCAACCCTTCTTATATGGGCCAGCCTGGCTCTGATTAGTTGCTCCTTGCAGTGCCTCTCTTATTCACAGAACCCTTGCAAAGCTATGCAGGAGGTAATTAACCCCTTTAGAGCCCAGTGTGTAGCGGGCACCCCTTCACATCTGTCTTTGTCTTGCTGTGAAATCTCCATGTTCTATAGTTGCCTAGTCATAACTCCATAATCATGTCTGTATGGGCATGCAAGCCTGATCTGTGGGAGTGGTTGCATGCAAACCTGATTTGAGGAAGACAGTTGCACATAAAGACCTTTCCACTTGGAGACACACTCTTCTATTAGATTTTGTGCTGCACCAGAGACACTTTCATGTGGAGCTGCTGACAGAACAGATTCTTTTCAGTGCCAACTTTCAACTGAGTTTAACAAAACAAGGCAGTTAATATATAGACTTTGTTTGGAAGCAGTTAGGGTTGCTAAACACCTAACAATCACAATTACTATACACTTTAGACCACATATCCCAATCATTGCTGTTCTTCAAAAGATGCCAACCTCCCTCACTCCCTTTATCTACTCTTCAACACTTATCACTACTTGCTAAATTACCTCTAGCATACCAAGCATCCACAATTACTAATGTTGGAGGAAAAAATCTGGAAAAGGAATGTGTGCAGAAGGGTGCAAATAGGGAAGAATTAAGGCTGCAGTAGATTGCACGTGGTATTATACTAGGGCTATGTCTAGACTCTAGGCTTCTTTCGGAAGAAGCTTTTCCGGAAGAGATCTTCTGAAAAAACTTCTCCCAAAAGAGACCATCCACACTGCCAAAGCGCATCGAAAGATAGCGTCCACACTGAATGGACGCTAACTCGCATTTCAGCTGTGATTACTATGGACGGAGTGGCCATCAGGGCACCTTTGCTTTTTCCTCTTTCCTCTTCTTTTGAAAGAACTCCCTCTTCCCCATTCACACATGCCTTTTTCTGAAAGAGCTCTTTTGGAAAAAGTCGTCTTCCTCATAGAAAGAGGTTTACCAATGTCGGAAAAACCCCTCTGTTCTTTTGATTTTTTTTTTTTTTTTTGAAAGAACACGATTGCAGTGTGGACGTAACTGAAGTTTTTTCAGAAAAACGGCTGTTTTTCTGAAAAAACTCTGTAATGTAGACATACCCTAGTTGTGTAATGGTAATTTGTATGCCTGTGGGTGGAGGGGCAAGCTGGTCAGGCCAGAAGTGAAGGTATTTATTCAATTTCTCCTAGACTGTGGCTTAACTTTGCATCTTCTAGCTTTTATAGGTTTGTGCTGGGATGTTTGTGGGTAGCAATTTTAACTCCTTCACAGATTAAAAAAAAGTATATTAATTCTGTGGGCATGGCACATATGCTCATGTGCCACACTTAGAATACTACTGCACAGGATACTGATAATACAGATTCTGCACTTGTTGCTATTGGGAACCAAAGAATCATAAGCTCAAGTTTCATTTGTTCTACTGGGTTAGTGTTTTGTGCTCTTCAAAATATTTATTGTTGAGCAAGGCCTCATATCCATTGAGAGTTTATGTAAATTAAGATTAGAATCTATGTTCATAATATGGTAGGACCCTAGTATCAGGTTAGCCATTCAGTCACACGGTTTATAAAAATTTGCCAAATCTATAAACACAGCTAAGCTGTCTGTAAAATGGGACTACTGCATATTTAATCCACTATTTGGAAAACATAATTTGTAATCATGTAACTAAAAACCTATATCATAACACATCTGCATAAGGGGGCAGAGTTAGTGTAGCAGAAGCAACATTAATTCTGGCACTTCCTTACTTTAGGCTGTGAAACCCAGCACTCAAAATAACATATTATTTTTATATAATTATGTCTACATTGTGCTCCCTGTGGGATCCTGTTTCTAAATTACTTCGGATCTTAGTTCTGAAAGATTGATGCTATATAGACAGTAGATCCTCTCAAAAGCCTCATAAATTTTCTTTAAAAAGCTGTAACAAGATTTGAATTAAACTGAAAAGAACTTTGTGATTCATATGTATAATTTTTGTTTTGGCAGGAAACACAGAGGGGAATTACTTTAATTGGAATACAGTCAAGAATAAAACAGCAATTCTTTCAGTTTTTCATGATTTTAGTGCTGTCTCATGAAAAAACGAGCACTTCTTCAGCATGCCATTCAAAAACTCGTAAATTTCCTGTTGATTTTAACTGAAAACTAGTGTGTAACCTGTTCCATGGGAACAATGTACTTTTCAGTACACTTCATCATGGGTTGCAGCGATACAATTATCCAGAATGTTGAAATGTCACTTTCTTCTGAGCTGTAGATTTTCAGTTACACTTTAACCCAAACCATTGCATGCTGTCCTGTTTCACTTTCCTGAAAGTGACTAAAACTGGCATTCAAAGATGAGAGAAGAAGTGCAGTCATGCTATGAAGCAATTTCTTATAGACCATATGGTTCTGTGAATCCCTTTAGATGCACACAACTCCTAGATTGAAGGGTCACTTTCAGAAAGTGAAGGTGATCAGGCCAATGTGACTTTTAATCCTTAAATCCACAACTTCTTGTAAGACCAATGCTAAAATAACACTCCTTCAGTGATGAGACTAGTGACTGATTTCAGGTCTAGTGTCTTGCAGACCATTCACACTATAAATGTTATACAATGCTGGACAGCTTGAAAATGACTTAGTAAGCTAAACAATTAATAGTACAAGAGATCTGACTTTAAAATAACATTTTTGGAGAATCATATTTCCTTTTACCAGAATCTTCAATTGTGAATGATTTTGGTGGCTCCTATCTCAAATTCTTGAAATTAGAAACAATTTTATACCGCCTAAAAGTCTGGGATCTCTGCAATCAAATGGTGTAAAGCATTAATTTATAACTGTGTTTATGATAATGTTGACTCCTGACCCTTGTAGCAGAATGTAGTCAATATATAGTGAATAATGAAAGTACCGTTTTTCAGTGTTAGGTTGAATGTATTACAATGACTAAGGCAACGGCACTGTACCAAGATTGTGACTTACCACCATAGCGCCTCCTGCTGGTCACTCTGGGAATTAGCTCAATCCAGCCTTAAGCACCCTCTTCTGGCGGTCTCATCTGCTGTAACCTTTACGTCCATTCTTCACTACTTGTCTGGACCCGTGTCTCTCTCTGACCACAGTGACCTTCCCTCGAGGTACTGCTCTGTGGCAGCACCCCCAGGTTCTGGGGGTCCTTCCCTCCAAAGGAGTCCCAAACCCTTATATCAACCTTGCCTCAGTGACCCACAGCAAGTTGTCATCTAGCCCCTGCCTCACGGGCAAACTGCAGTCTGAAAGGGCCACTCATTGTCCAGTGGGTTTGGACTTCCTGTCTTCTCTTGCCTTGGCTGCTCCTCTGCAGCTCAGGTACCTCTTTGGATCCCTGTTGCCAGGTCTCAGCCTAGGATTTTAGGCCTGAGCTCCCATCTCACCCTGCCTTCCCCTAGCACTGCTCTCTCCAATGTACCGCTGCTAGCAGGAAGCTAGGTCCCTTCAGAGCTGGAGGGAGAGAGAGCTCTCCATCCTTTTTTATACGGTGCTGCTGAACACTGATTGGCTGCTACAAGCCCTATCCCAACTGGCTCCTAGTCATAGCCCTCTCCTAAGTCTGTTTTAACCCTTTATACTCCAGTGTGGGGTTACTTGCCCCATCAAAGGGACCTCATTGAACAATGAGGACAAAAAATAAATTGGGCCAAATGTCTGATTCACCGATTTACCTTTAAGACATAAGGAGGATCATATTAGGTCAGATCAAAGGTCCATCTAGACCAGTATCCTGTCAGTGGCCAGTACTAGGTGCCCCAGAGGTAGTGAACAGAACAGGTAACCATAAAGCAATCCATTCCCTGTCGCTCTTTCCCTACGTCTGGCAGACAGAGGCCAAGAACACCATCTTCTGTCCATCTTGGGTAATAACTATTGATGGACCTATCCTCCCTGAAATTTATCTCATTCTTTTGTGAACCCATTTGTAGTCTTGGGCTTCACAACATCCTCTACACAGAGTTCCATGGGCTGACTGTGTGAATAAATACTCCCGCCACCCCTTTTTTTTTAACCTGCCTATTAATTTTGTTTGGTGACGGCTAGTCCTTGACAGGGATGTTAGTGTGTGATTGAATAATCATCTAACCACATCAAATTTTAGCAGTTACACAACTAGTCAATAGTCCTTGGGGGTGGGGAGGCTGCCAGTGTGCTCCAGCCCCACTCCCAGGGAGCACCCTGCCACACTGCACTGCTCCCTCTATCAGAGGCAGCAGTGTGGGGTAGCATGCAGGAACTGGTCCAGAAGGGGAGTTATTTTTAAAACCAGCTCCCTGCAGACAGAAGCGGCTCTGTGGCAGCTGGGGTCTGAGCTTCCTGTGGACAAAGGCTGCTCTGTGGCAGCTTCTGTCCGAGCTCTCTGCGGAGAGAGAGTAGCCTCTGTCCGCGACAGGCCCAGGCTCACTGCGGAGAGAGGCTGCATTGTGGGATGCCAGAGCAGCCTCCGTCCACAGGGAGTTGGACACCCCATGGACAGGGGTTGCAGCTGCAGAGCAGCCTCTGCCCGCGGTAATCCCAGGCTCACCGCAGACAGAGGCTGCTTTTTGGCTGCCTCGCACCTCCCCTCCTGCCTCTGATAGAGGCAGCAGTGCAGGGGTTAGGATACAGGTGGCACCATGGAGCCAGCTTTTAAGGCAGGCTCCCCCCCAGCCCCTGCCTGCCCTCTCTCCTCCCCCCATTGCCTCTGTAGGAAAAAGCAAGGGGGGCAGGTAGGTAAGTTCTCACTTCTTCATTCCCCTTTACTTTCTGTGGATTCAAATGAATCAAAATGATATATTTGTTGTAAGCCAGCACAACATTCTGAAGAGAGGTTATAGCTGCTCTGCAGCATAATTTGTTTGATTGAAAATAAACATTGATTCAATTTTGGGGTGACAAAAGGCTGGATTTTAAAGGGAGTTTAGTATGAGAAATGCTTGCAGAATTGGGACCATAGTCATGATGCCTGTTTTTTTTTTTTTTTTTTTTTTTTTTTAAGTAAATACTCTTTTGTTCCACTACATTTGGGACTATATTACAGTAGAGATAAAATTGTGCTTGCATGTATGGTTTTTAAACTACTGATATTGGACACAATAAGTGACTTGCCTTACTAGACCAGACAGTGATTAATACCTGAGGCTGAAATGATAGCTTTACAGTCTAATGATGCTGCTGCTTTATACTCAATGAGCATCAACAATTTATAAAACAAGAAATAATAATGTAAGTGTCATTTTCTGAAAGATATTTCCAAAAATGTATTTACGCTAGTCAATGACTTGAGAATAAAGTTCACTATAAATACTTGTAAAAGGATTCTTGTGGAGGCAAGTTCTTGATTCAGCTGGTTTATGTATACTTTTGCAGGAACACAGAAAAGAGGAGATTACTATTATCAATCCTGCTGAGTTTCCTGATAAATTTTCAGTATCCGAATATTTGGAGCCAATTGTTTTGGGGACTGTCATAACACCCGAAGAATATATTGGAAAAATAATAACTCTGTGTCAGGTTTGTATAGAATTTTAATTTTGTGAATACATTGTTGAACTACTTGTGGTATCTAGATAACACAGTCATGGGCACCATAGAAATATTTAGTAATAACCACTCTCCCGATAAAATCAAGATTAAAAACTCTCTGACCTGACTCATCACTTTTCTGATTTACAAGATCATCTAGTGTGGCAATACCTTTTATTAGACCAACTTCTGAAGAAGAGAACTGTGTAGCTCAAAAGTCTCTCAGCAACAGACGTTGGTTCCGTAAAAGATAATATTTCACCCACTTTGCCTTTCTAATGTCCTGGGACTGACATGGCTACAACATTGCGTACAAGATCACGCAATGAAAGATGCTGCTCAGGCTCAACCATGGAGAGTACTTTTGAACAACTCCAGCTCCCAATAAGAGGGAGGGCATTTTGCTAGTTTGCTCACCCACTGAAGAGTATCAACAGCGGGAGATGCTGGAGGTATTAGGTATATCATATAAAGGAGTACGTTAATAGGGATGTAAAATCCCATTTCAATGGTTAACTGATTAATTGGTCAGACACTACATTTAAAGGGAGCACGGGTGGGGAGAACCCCCCGCCTCTCCCTGCTCCCCTCTACCCACCCGGCTGGAGCAGCCCCTGGCTGAAAACCATGTCATGACTTGTTGCCAAAATATCTGTGTAATAGTAGCCCCAAATTGCCTGTTTGTTTCTTTATAGTGTTGTGAGACTTTTCTACTGAAGAGAGCATATTTTTTAAAGTGTCATATTTATTAGGCTCGGAGGGCTATTCAGAAGGACATGGTATACATTGATGAACACAGGGTTATGCTGAAATATATCTTCCCACTCAATGAAATTTTGGTGGATTTCTATGATGCTTTGAAATCACACTCTTCAGGATATGCCAGGTGAATTTTTCTTTTTCAAATTATAGTTTAAGAATTTTGGGTGAGATTTTCAAAGGCATAGTTGTAAAGAAAATGCTCTACTGTCATTATCTTTAAATAATATATGGAGGGAAGAATATTCTTATGTAATAGCATTTCATCAAGGAGTTTATAATGTAAATTAAACATAACAGAGGTGATGATGGTGGGGATGGGGATATGGAAAAGGACAAGAGATTCAGTGTGAGCGCAAATTTACTGTTATGTTCATGTTGAGCTAAAACAAATACATCTTTGCTCAGATGCCCATGAGGGGGAAAAAAAAGGGGGAGAGGATTTTAATTGTTGAATGTTTAACCAAAATTGAGATTTTGTAAAACGCAAGAAATCTTGATTATTATCTGTAATAGTGTGTGTGGATTAGGGATGTAAAATCCCATTTAATCAGTTAACCTGTTAAATGTAACTAACCAGTTAACCACTTAACTAGGATCCCATGGAAAGAGGTTCATGCAGGGCTAGGCCAGATGCATCGCAGGCAGGGGATGGCTGGGGCTGGGATGGCCATACTGTGCCACCTTACCAGGTGATATTTACCAGTTAACAGTGGCCCAGCCGAGCTGAACCAGCCCCCAGCTGGGGGGGGGGGGGGGTGTTGCTCCTATTCGGGCCGGGGTGATGCTTACCAGTTGAACTGGTTACATCCCTATTGAGAGTGTGTGTGTATATATAGGAGAATTTACTGCATGTCTTTAGAATTTTTTTATACTTAAGGACAGTGTATTACAATAGTACCAATCTATAAAGGAAATAAGGACAACCTGGGACATTACTCATCAGCTTAACTCCTGTAAGCAGAAAGATAATGGAGCAAATAATTAAGCAATCAATTTGCAAACATCTAGAAGTTAAGAAGGTGATAAGTAACCGCATGGATTTGTCAAGAACAAATAATGTCAAACCAATGTATGAGTTTGACTGGATAACAAGCCTTGTAAATGGGAGGAAGCGGTAGATGTGGTATATCTTGACTTTAGTAATGCTTTTGACACTGATTACCGCTTTCTCATAAACAAACTAGGTAAATACAGCTAGAAAAAGCTCATGTCTCTGTTCTTGATTCCTGGCACTTCCTTTTCTTGTAAAGCAACTCTGAAATAACAATGACTAAATAACACACATGTTGTAGAAAGGAAATCTTGTATAAGATGGAAGCCCTGTAGCTTCCACCCATTTTGAGTATTGTCATCATTTTTGGACATGAAATATCCTATTATCAGTTTCTTCATTGTTAGTCATACTTGTAGGCAGGGATTTTTAGAGTTTGGTGCTGAACTCTTCTAACTTTTTTCAAAAACCCCAGCTGAGTAAATCAAATCAGGGGTAGTCATCATAGAAATCAGTTCACACAATTTACTGTGATATATGACCCTTGCCAGATGTCCATTGTGCAAGTGTCCAGCATACTCTAATGTGAGAAATAGCATTATCTGTGTGTCAAAGGGAATAATGAACTTCCATTTGTTAGTTCTTCGTTGCAGAGTGAGAAGGAAAAATTTCAAAATGTTAATTCATTAATACAAGTCTGGAGCCACGGGGAAGGGGCATGTTCTAAACTTTATTCTGGCAATTAAGCAAATAATTTAATCACAGTGTGCAGAAAATTATGTTCTTCTAACTTAAAAATCTTTACAACGGGTGGCTATAAAAATGTGCAGATACTTATACAGCCTTTGGGAGTTGAACTGAATAGAATATGTTGCTAGATGGATGGCCGACACATACCAAGTGCCTCATTATGAAAACCGGATCTCAGGAGATTTAGTAGTAAGATGCTTAATGCTTTGTTGATGGGATTATGATTTATTTTTTTGATATCCACAATTGTGTTAGACACTTTACTGTTGTAAGAATGACAGTTCCCTGCCAAATGAGATTGCAATTTAATGGAAGTTCCTATAATTCAGTGGGTAGCAAGAGAGAACTCTGTGGCTTATGAGTGACAGGACTGAAAATTTGCTGTGGTGGTTCTGCATGTTGTTGTGAAGTTTTTTGTTTTGGTCCTTAAAATGTTTTATGAATATAGTATTATGATTGGGTGTTGTCTCCTCCCCCTCATATTATGTGGCTGAACTGGAAGAGGGAGAGGAGAAGGGGGAGGAGTGTGATGGCTGGAGAAAGAAAGGGGTCTGGCCGCAAACTGAGCATAAGAACCTGACAGGAGTAGAAGGAAAGCAAAGGGGCTGCATATAAAAACCAGTCCAGAGTTTGTTTTTAGGTTTAGGATTCTTATGGCATCAGAATGTATAAAGGTACTGCAGCCGTGACGTGGAGGGAGAAGAATCTTCAAAGGAGTGAGGCTTTTAAGGTTGGTCCAAAGAAGCTCCTTGCTGCAACTTTCATGCTGAGTTATTGGGAAACAGATTTCTTATATCTGGTATCCCTGAGGGGCTCCTGAAGAATCCAGTGGAGATAATGGGTCCTGCTCAGTGGATAGAAGAAAAGGTGCTGCCTGCCTATGTTTTAGAGCAAGGTTTTGCTCACAGTGTACTTAAAATTTAATTTTGGAGAGAGAACAGAGAAACAAATAAATAAAATACAGTTTAAAAAAATGGCAGCATACCTTCTATAATGAAAATCCAAATGTTTTGTATACATATTTTAGTAAGACAAATACTAAAAGCCTAAAAGAGATCGTGGAGTAGAGAATATAGTATAAGTTACAACATAGCAGTTGACTTTTAAACTTTTTCCCTTTAGTTTTGATTATGAAGATGCAGGGTACCAGGCAGCAGACCTTGTCAAAATGGATATTCTTTTAAATGGAAACTCTGTTGAAGAATTGGGAACTGTTGTACACAAGTAAGTACATTAGCTGAAGAATATTTCTCAGTAAATAAAAATGGCTTCTTGTTTATATTTTCACAGTATTTTAATGAAAGAGCAATCAGGATTTTATCATGCAGCCACTTTTCAGGTGTGATCTGCAAAAGAAGAGAGACATTTTGTAATTAGGAGGGAACTAAGAATCACATGTTTGTGACTTTAGAAAGATGCAAATTCTTAACTAGAAAAGGGGGAAGATGATAAGAGGAAAGGGTAATTGCCTACAAGCAAAAAGTTCACATTAAGGAAAAAATTGTCAATCATTTGAAGAGCGCTTAAAATAGGTAAAAACCTAAAAAGGGGCGCATAGACCTTGTAGAGAGAATCACTGAAAATAAGGGACTCGAACTTACAAAGATATACAATTAACAGTTGTCAATTGTTTTATACTCTAGATTACATCAATGTCATGTAAATTTGCAATTATCTAAATTTAATTAGTTAGAGGTATTAGATACAACATATGGAACTTGCATAGGAACATGTAAAGTCAATCATTTGGTTGCAGCTTCCCGCAGTACACAATGTTTTGGTTATGTTTCCCATGAAGAGTGTCTATCCTGTTTTAGGTCAATGTCTCTAAATTTGACCCTTTATTGGTTTTGGACCGTGAGGGGAGTAAGTTCACCAAAAAGACTTAAAAATGATTAAGTTTGAAGGCCTCAAAGGTGAGAAGCCACAGAAGGCAGGGAACATGCATCATATTTGGGGTATACTTTTACAAAATGAAGGCAGAAACATCCCCATCTCAGAACAACATTTACTAAATACGAGATTCATGAATCAGGTTTATGAAATATAATGATGACAAGGAAGATGGTGTTTCCAGATTTCTGCATTCCTCAGTGGACTCCTACCTTTCTATTTGGTGCTTATTATTTCTGATAGTCTTTATAATTTTCCACTTGTTCTTCCAATTACTGTCTTTAGTAGTATCCTTAGTTCTCTTCTTTTAGTTTCTCTTCCTCCAGGATGTCTCAATTTTAATCTGCAGTTACTGAAATTCATATTTACACTTTAGTAAATTTCTGTCATGACAAACTACAGTCTTTTCTAAATTATTGGATTTTTTTTTTTACTTCAGAGCATCAGAATAACAAAGGAAAACTGTCTTGCTCTAAGAAGATTGTTTCATTCATCCTTGCAATCAACTCTCTAATTTAATCTGGTTTTCAGAATTTTGTTAGTCTATAAAGTGCTACCAGACCATTTGTTGTTTAAGTTTATTCTTAAAAACATTGTTTCCTTTACCCTAAAATTGACACTTAAATCACGCTCAGTAGCATTTTCCCTTATGGCTGCATCTTTTCAGTCTCTCTTCACACTATGGATTGATTGCATATGTTATAATGGAAAGAATTAGGTAACCTAAATTCTTGGATTGTTACCAGTATCTCTTACCATAAATATATACACCCATCTATCTATCTATATATATATATAAAAATAATTAAACTGCAGCTATGTATTCTTCAGATAAAGGGAATTTCAACTGTTGCTGTATTAAACTCTGTAAAACATATTTTCAGCTACTGCTTGCTATCAGATGTTTTGTTTCGATAATATAAAATTATTTTTCTTTGTTTTCAGACCATAACAAAACAGTCAACCATAGCCTTGTTTTGTAGTTTTAAATGTAAATTTGCTATCTTTGTCATTTCATACTTTCAAAATCTGAAATAAGGTGTGTGTGTGTGTGTGTGTATGTGTGTGTGTGTGTGTGTGTGTGTGTGTGTGTTGTATATATATATGAGAAGATAATGTCTGCTAATAAATTAAGAGAAACTTTTAAAAATGTTGCTGAATGCAATTGATTTGTGAATAAAAAATACAAATGTAAACAATGTTCAATTTGTCTTTCAGAGACAAAGCATATGCTGTTGGTAAAGCCATGTGTGAACGTTTAAAAGATGCTATTCCTAGACAGTTGTTTGAAATAGCCATCCAGGCTACTCTTGGCAGCAAAGTCATTGCAAGAGAAACGTAAGTTACACCTTTTTTTCTTGTCTTTAGCTATCTTTTTAAGATATGAGGAAATGTTTATCTAAGTTGCCTAAATATTTTAAAAATTTGTCCATGCAGCCATAATTACAGATTTTGTTGTAAAATCTACCCTATTTGAGGGAAAACAGCAGGAAGTTTTCCCCTTTGGCATCCAGTGGGAAAATTATTTGTGTTGGTCTACATTTTTTCTCATTTATGTAGAAAACTAATATTTGATCTTCAGATTTGAATCTACTATTTTGATATCAGTAAAGTTACAGAAGAAAATTGTCACATTATAAACTTATTCGGTATAAAACCAGACAATACAATGTTGGATTGAGCACAGTGAATCACAAGAGTGATTTCTGGGATGGGTAGAATAGTTTCCCACCAACAAAACAAGTAGCTGGTGAACACTAAGACCCTGGGGATTGAGCAAAGGCCCACATGCGCACTCCAAAGAAAGTGTAATGCATGCTATACCAGCCAGCTGTTCACTCCAAAGCAACCATGGTTTCTTGGTGTGATCCTTGTGCAGTCAGCTTTTGTTGCTGCAAAGGATTGTGGGATTTGGGTTGTGGTAAGAAACCCGAGGTGGCTTTTGAGTGTCAAGTGGAAATAGATTAGGAATCACTGCTTAATATATGCTAAAATATGAATAGTAAGAACCATAGCACATTTAATAAGCTAATCGTATAGATGGTAGCCCATTTTTATCAGTTCATTTGCAATAAAACTGTGCTACTGGCTCCATTAGGTTTTCTGTTTTTGCATAGTGACAGTATTGTAAACTTTCAAGTGTGAAAGTCAATTTGAAATATCTATACATGCTTTGATAGATGCCTCCAGAATTCAAAAATATCATAGTTTGAGGCTTAGCTCTCTAAATGACTTGGACTAGAGGATTTGAAAAGAAACGGTGATCTGTATAAATACCATCCAAGCAACTTAGAAAAACTACCTCCAGATATTTTGCCACCTATAGTTTTGGGGCTTAGTACTGGGTATTTCATGAAATAAAGTTGGTCTTTCATGTAGGAAATGCATTGATATATACAGATAGTATATGGTATCTTCTCTCTTACAGAGTGAAAGCTTACAGAAAGAATGTTCTGGCTAAATGTGTAGGTATTTCTCAGTTTGGGTGAAGGGGATTTCTGATATTTGAATATTGACTATTGAAGTGGCTCAGATGGGGGATATAATCTTATTTCCTTATTAGCCCGTGGCCCTCCCCTCCCCCTACCACACAGTTTCAGTTTTTGCACTTTGTTTTTCTCATGGCTTGCTTCTCTCTCTTTCAAGCTCCAGTGACAAGATAATCTTATTTATCCCATTATATTTAGATTTTCATTCTAAACTACAATTTCCCCTTTGTAGTCTGTTGTGACTACTTGCATTGTACTTGCACTGTGGTTCAGAGAAACTGACCACTTCAACGCTGCACATCTATTATACACAGAGTATCATTAATTATCCCACAGTTTTCCCAAATGACATGGATGAGCAGATGGTGTGAACATTTCCCTGTAGAGACTGGTTGTGACTAGGCTTGAGTTTGGCTATGTCACTGATCAATCAAGATCATACAGATTAAAGGATGTAATGCTTAAACATGGGTGGGTACATCTACACCACACTGCTATTTCAGGATACTAAAGGTATCCCAAAATAGCTACACTTCCCCCCCCCCCCCCCATCTACACAAGCCTCCTGTTATTTTGAAATATTTTTCTAAGTAACGGGCGCACTATTTTGGTATCCTGGTTACCCTCTTTCCATGAGGGCTAAAGGATGTCTCGAAATAGCACGTTATTTCAAAATAAGCTATCTCAAAATAATTTGAAATAAGATACGCAATTTGCATAGTGCAATGCGAATCTTATTTTGAGTTTAGGGTGCTGTGTAGATGCACTGTCACAGAACTAGAGTGCATTACAGAAAAATTGACTGTCAGATCGAAGGACAAGAAAAAAAGTTACAGAAGAACACACAACTTTCCTTAGTTATAGTAGATATCAGACCAATACAGCCTCTCTTGACAAGTTTGCGTGATAGATGAGATAATGGAAGAAATCAGCTCCTGCTTGTATAAATGCCTAAATTATAGGTGGTTTAGTGGCTCCTCTTCTTCTGCTTAAATATTGTAATTCGGGATGACTGTTGGGAGTTGGACTGATCTTAGGTTACATCATTTCAAAAACTGTATAGCATCTCTCTTAATGTTTTTAAACTGTAGTATATATAAAAACCTAATGCAGCTTTCCTATTTAATAGTATGGTGGAGATATTACACGGAAAATGAAGCTTTTGAAGAGGCAAGCAGAGGGGAAGAAAAAGATGAGGAAAATTGGCAATGTGGAAGTGCCAAAAGATGCTTTTATAAGTGTTCTTAAGAGACAATCTGAAAAATAAGTGGTGACAAACTCTGCAACTGTGATGCTTTATCTGGTTTTTGCTGGGCAAAAGGCAGGATGACAATAGTATATAACTGATGGCTTGGGGTATGTTAGCATGACCTGTCATGTTTAATTGTAAATTTTTACATAGGGCCAGAGCTATAATGAGAACACATTTTAGTTGGAAGAATACTTGAAGTCTACATTTCAGATTTTATTGCCATGCACTATTTTGTAATGTGTTCAAATGCTTGTAAATGTGACAAAATAGAATTATTTTAGGTGACATGAAATCCAGCCCCAGGAGGAGCTTGCTTCCAGGTACTGCACTCTTAACCAACCCCCAACTTCCTTTTCTGACCTTCTTCCCACAAAATAAAAGATGGTTCACTTTGGCTCTCAAATTCCTGGAACTACATTCTTTGGAGTTTAGGGTAATAATTGTTTTATGCAAGTACAAAGAAAAGGGCACACCACTTCCCCATTAGTGAAGCAATAGAACCTGAACAGTTACTGCCTCAGCAAGAATAAAACAATTTAGGAACTGATAATTAAGAGAAATAATACAGCCTTACACAGCTCTCCACTTGCACATACATAATTAGCCCAGTAGTAGGAATTATGTAAGGGACACTACTCATCCTATTTTACTCCTTTTCTGATCATTACCTCATGGATACAGGTAAATAGCAACTTGTAGGGTATACTACGTGTCTAGGTCATATTGAAGACATGCACCTAATTTATTGAAAGAACTTTGAGATGCTTCTGAAGTATCTAATGTCTGTTTCAAAAATGTATATGTGGGGGGGGCAGCACAGAGTTGTTATACATTTAGCTTTCAGTTTTTCTTGAAGTCAGGGTAAATGCCTCTATTTTGTGTTTATTAAAAGAGCAAATCCATGATAAAACAGCATAGCTGGGAAAGTCAGAAAAACTCCACTACAAACAAGGGCCCAAAGTCATTTAGAAATGCCTTAGGAAATGTAAAGAAAGAAATAATCCAGGTCTGAGCCTCAAAACATGGAGTCCAATGTCTCTCAGCTACCCATGTAAATCCTCTCCCCAGCAGAGGACAAAGACAAACTAGCTGAACTGTATTGGTCCCAGAGCCCAAACCATGCCTACCACTACCCAGCTAGTGACTTACTTTTTTTTTCCCACCATGGCCAGCCACTTAACAGCTACAAAAATCTGGTTAGCGTCTACAATGGGAACTGGCATTGCTGCTGAAGATGCTCTTGGCAGCAGCTTTGGCAAGGTGATAAACACTATGGTAGTTAGCAGGCACAGCCTGTTGCCTGAGACTTATCCATTAGACTGGTTCTGTGGCTGGCCCATGTTCATCTGGGAACAACCCTAAGGCTACCTGTAAATAATCCTGTCAGACCAACTCCAGCAACTGCCATACTGAAGCCAGGAGCCCACACACCTGCCAAGTAAACAACCAAACCATCAGAAAGTGGCCTGTAGTTTCAGGAGGTGCTAAGGCCTGACTGTGATAGGCAACCCATGATCTACACATGCTAGTCACACACACTTGAATGGACATATAGTTTCCCTGGAAGATGTGCCATCACACATCTTGATACTTAAAAGGGCATCCATGCTATTCAGAAAATGGTAGGATATACCTCATGTTATTGATCATAGGGTTAGGAACAACTTCTAGAACAGAGTTTAGAAAACTATTGCACATACAGCAATGAATTCCTTAATATCCCATAAGCGGGGCAGACTGGCTTCATAGCACATCACTTGAGGAGAGTGAAAAGCCAATTATTCTGTACTTAGCTCTAGCTAAATATTGAAGTCCAGACAAATTGAGGGATGAATGTCCTTTGAAAAGACTGTAAACAAGCTGGTTCAATTAATGAACTTGTTTTAGAGTGAACAGTTTAGGGGAAGGTTACATATGGCTTTCTGCTTTAATTCAAACAATACCAAAAAATGAGGCTTGATTATAGCTATAAAACATATCAAGTTACTATTACGCTGAGGAAGTGTCAGATGCAGAATTAAAATTAATTTAGTTCACAGTCTTACACAGCTTGTCTGCAGTGGCTGTGATTTTAGGAAAAAAAGTGTATGTATAAGTCAGCAGCTGTTTGACCAGTAATAGTAGATGAATGCTGCAATAGTAAAAAAGATCATCTAAAGCATGTGAAATCCTGAAAAATCTCACACTCAGGTCAGCATAGGCTGGATCACACAGATAAGTCTTTCTGGAAGAGTTAATAGGATTCTTCAGTCAGTCCAGCAAACAGAGAATTCAAAATATGAAACACTTCAGCAGGAAAGGTTATTTTGTGTTTAGTTTCAGTATAACTATAGCTAACAAGAGGCTGATAAAAATATCAAAAAGGCAAATCAAATATCAATATCCAGTTTTTACGTAGGTATGTGTTTTAAAGGAGACAGGTAGAAAAAAATTACAGCTCAAAGCTTATTAAACATCCACATTTATGATAAGTTTATGGTTAACGAATGTATTTCACTTTTTTCCACTAAAGAAAATGCTATTTTGAAAGTGAAGACTTCTATTTAAATGTTATACTGCACAAAGAGGAACATACCATCATGGTCAGTCCATCTCTTTCCATGGATTTTTAAAAGGGAATTTTACTGCTGGCATGAAGGAGCTGGTTTGGTACAATGTTAGTTTTGCCCACACCTATAAAAAGGCACAAAATACCCTTTTCACCAAACCTGTTTTTGAAACCTGAAATGTTTATTCTCAGACCATAGTTGACATCAGAAACAAAACAAACGTAATCTTTTTGTGAATTTCAGCTTTACTTGGTGTAACAGTAGAAAAGAGTAGCATTCTTATTTCAGCATTTATATCAATCTCCAATGCAAAGTAACTAATAATCCAAAGCGATTCAGTTTACAGTCACTTGTTTCAACTCTAGCCATTTGGATTTTTAGGTATTAACTTACTGCATTTAACTCCTTTCCCCTCTTTACAATTTTTTGATTACATCATCATTAATGTAACTAGACAATCACCAAAGAGGAACATATTGAATGTATTCATTATCTATAGAGCTCAAGTCCCAAAATATAAATTCTTAAATAAACTTGAAATGTGTAACAAAAGTGCTATGGCAGAAGTATAATATGCACATAATTGAAGTATAAGTTATTGTAACAGTTTGAAGGGGTCCATTTCAGTTTTAGGCACGGTTTTCATACTATTATTTGCTTGAATATTGTACAATAGGACTTAAATGCCCAGAAACTATTGGCATAAGATTAATTTAAGGCAACCAAAATGCAAAAGCTCAATGTGTATTAGGTATAAATAGTGCACTTCATAACCAAAGTTGTGCATCTGTTACAGTTACAAGTCCAAGTCCATAATGTTTAACATGTAAAAGGCCAAAAGCATTGTGCCTATACTGGGAAACAGAAAACGAGAAGTGTATTTTGCACTGTTGGAGCCAGAGAATAATGCTTAAGCTAAAGTGTAATTTTCTTCCATGTAAACCATACATTGCTGTGCTAAGAGTATACTGCTGGTTTTATTATTTCTCATAGTACGCAACTTCCTTTTATATTTGCTCTGTTCTTGTTTACTTACTGTGGCTGCCAATAAAGTCACAGCTACAAAATATTAAAACAAAATGCACAATACAACACTGATTCTATGAATACAACAATGCACAGATATGGAATGTGAATGTACAGATACTGGATTGTTTTAAAAAAAATACAGTACTTAAGATTCCCCATTTTAGCCAGCTTTCAGCATATATGCATAGCAGTATTTTTGTCTGCTACCTAAAAATGTTGCTTTGTTTACCCACATGGAGTTCCTCCTCAATTCCTTCTTCAGTTTTCTTCTTTCATACTGTACAGTGGGTCCACAAGTTTATTGTGAACATGCATTAAACCTTAAGGGGGAAAAAGCAACAGTGCCAGTTTTACATTAGTTATCAGCATACATTTTCTATCTGGATAGTTTATTTGCTGATTTTACTTCACATAGGTATATTCATTAATACTGTACTATGCATTGAAATAGAGAAAAACCAAATGGGCACTCAAAAGGACAAATCAGCTCTACACAGGCAGCTACCTATTAATTCAGTTAGGCAGAAGCAGTAACATGCTATTCCTGAGTTATTCTTAGACATTATCCCAGTAATACTTACGAATGAACCGAATAGGGCTATGAATGGGGAATGTAACAATTCTGTAATCAATTATTAGATATGCATGCAAGTCCATTATTTAAAACTCAGTTCCAATTTCAAGTAGAAACTTATAAAAAGACCAACAAAAGCATCTGTGTATTCGTGTTCAAGTTAACGAGGGCTTGCAATATTGTCGCATGATTCTCTTAATCCATAGCTTTTCACCACAAGAAATTCAGATTACACAATGCTTTGATATGCTTATAGCAGCCTGAGTTTTAAGATTACTGACTGAAGATGTTTATTACTACACCTCCATGATCTCAGACTCTCAGAACAAAGACCAATTACCTGAAAGATCAAGAATACACAAAATATATTATGTGCATATGAAGTGCTCAATTAACGGTTACCAAAGAAATAGTAACATGAATTTCCTTTAATGTTCTATTATGCAAAAGGAATCATATTGAAGAACTCCTTACGCAGCATCTGCTCCCAAAGTCACTCAGAGTCATCTAGTCATTTAAAAGCAAATTTTCATTTATGGTAACCTTTTTACACCAATGCAATTAGGACACGGAGTGAAAGATCTAGTTCAGTTTTGTGCCTTAAGAGAATTGTTTACTCAGCTTCATTTGGCTCTTTATGTGTAAACCTAAGGAAGACAGTATATGACTGTACATATATTTTACATTGTCTGAAGACAGTGGATGTGAGAAATGGAAAAAGTCAAGCCCACAATCAAGACTATAGTTGTAGGGTGAGCAGCTACATAAATAAATAAACTAGGAGCATGGTAACTGTATCATTCATCTTTTGTACCAAATGTATTCAGAGGGAAACCCTCAACGGCAGACAACCACTTTTAAAAACTTAAGAACAGTCACATTGAGTCAGACCAATGGTCCAACTAGTTCAGTATTCTGTCTTCTAACAGTGGCCAATACCAGATACTTCAGAGGGAATGAACTGAACAAGCAATCATAGAGTGATCCATCCCTTAACATCCATTCCCAGCTTCTGGCAAACAGCTAGGGACACTCAGAGCATGGTGTTACATCCCGACCAATAGCCATTGACAAATCTATCCTCCATGAACTTATCTAATTCTTTTTTGAATGCTTTTATAAGTTTTGGTCTTCACAATATCCCCGGTAATGAGTTCCACAGCTTGACTACATGTTGTCCTTTAGAGCAGAACCATATTTTAAAGTTGCATTTATATTTTTTGCATTTGATTTCCTGGTTTTCTTTTACTAAAAAAGCGGGAAAGAAGAGAACAAACACACACACACCCACACCCCCCCTCCCCCCCCTGTGTTTTGGTAAGTACTACACTGGTGCTTTTATGAAGCATATTCAGTTTCCCCATTAATAGATATGCATTTCAATGAGAGTACATTCAGAGGCACAAGTCTTATATTTACAAGCTTAACATATCAAATGAGAGTAAATATCCATTCTCCACAGAGGAAGGAGCAAGAGTTTAGCATCAGGATCACCCTCCCAACAGGTATTGGCTGGGACTCACTTCCTGATAGATTTCAGGTTTCCTAGATTTTACAAGTCCCACTGAATTCTGGGATTCAATGCCCAATGTATTTCAAACAGATGATCCAAATGGTTATGCTTTGAAAACATTACCTAGAGGAGGAGGAAAGGCCTACATTACTGGGTAGGTTGGATTATGTCTAAGTAAAAAACAACAACTGGATAGTGCCTGTTAACCTCTTTTGGAAAGAATAAAATTCCTTAAATTGTGCAGGCACCATCCTCCATCTTTCCTAAAGTGTGTATCCCACAGATTTAAATTTTAGAAGTGCTCTTAAAAGTTTAAGAAGTTAGAGCATTCACTCCAAAGAACGGAAGAATATTTGTTGTCAGTTTTCACACAGTTTAACTGATTTTGCTGTATCCAGATTAAAATAGTGTGGTTATTTGTTTTGGGCATACATTAAGTTTTTTCATTCTACAGAAAAAGCATATGAAAGCTTTCCTTTCCTCCTACCCATGTTCTTTCAACAAATGTTGTTAGACACCAAGTATGGAAGATAGCAGGCCAAAAGGTAAGGTACTGAAAAGTTATGAATGAGTGAAAAAAGGATGTGGGGCTACAATAAGACCTAGCTATTCCAGTTACTACTAACTACCTCTATACACAATAATGGCAGAGTTTACGTGCTACAGTTTGTACATAGCTGAAATTTTGCAAAATGTCTGAAGGCTTTGGAGATGGTGAAAGAACGGTAGGTAACTAAAACAGTATAGTCATTTTTTAAACATATCTTGAGGCCCTGAAAAGAGTTAATGATCTGAAGATTAGGATCCTAATTACTAATCCTGGCTGACACTGCCTTTTCTCAGTGGCCTGAGTCAGAAGTCCACCTGTCTCTTCACATACTAGTTGAGGTTGTGACAAGTAGTAAGTTTAACATGACTGATATTTTTAAAAAAATACATAAAGAAGCAATACATTCTAGTGTAACCTATCAATGAACAATTAAGTATGAATATATATTCATACATATATGTGCATTTTTATATATAAATGCAGTGTTTTCATTAACGTCATAAATTTAGTTATAAGTTTGTAAGTAACAATTATTTATCAAGAGCTATGCTAACCTATGGCTTTGAGTCAAGTTTTAGTATTCAGTATGCCCAAGCAACCTTGACTAGAATTCTAGATTACAGGCTAGTGATAAGAAATTACATTCAATAGAAGTTCAACACTGTTAAGCACTAAATTTACTTTTTCAACATATACCCAAAATATACTCAGAGCAACGAGATACTCATAATTTAATTCAAAAAGTGAGCTACTGATAACTGTGGTAAAAAGAAAACCGAGTAGCGTGTGGAAATCCCAAAGTGTGGCCGCCTTTTCTTAAATTGACAGTATACATAGAATTGTTTGTTTGGAAGAAAAAAGAATATTTTCAAGTTAAAAAGCCAGTAGCCCAGTTTTCATAGACATCTCAAAATAGTAAGTGTCCAAGAAAGATGTTCAAAAAATAAAGACTCTTCAGTTTCTATCTACCATAAAATTAACTACCTGAATGTCTTATCCTCAAAATCCATAGCCTAATCAATAAGAGAGAACAATAAAACAAACCTGACTGGTGTGAAACAATCTTTGTTAGCAGCAGCAGTTTACATAATTAGTGTAATTTTTAAAAGGCACTCATTGAAAATGCATTAAGGCTCACACAAAAACAAGGTAGTGAAATTAGCGATAAGAAAACAACTTTAAACTCAATATACTTGATATAATTATTGATACATGTAAAATCAATATAAGGATCTCATTAGATTACATAGCAGGGCTGGGCAATAAGCAGTCAACAGGCTGGATGCAGTTCACCAAGACTAGCCTGGGAGCTGCGGGAAGCAGGATAGCCAGGCCACTACTTCCCGCAGCTCCCATTGTCTGGGAACAGTAAACTGCAGCCAATGAGAGCTGAGAGCAGCCATACCTATGGATCAAGAGGTCTGGCAGCCCACCAGGGCTAACCCAGGTGAACTCTGTCCAGCCCGTGAGTCACTTAGGCTACATCTACACTGCAGCTCTTTTCCAGGATACCTCTGGTATCCTGGAAAAGCTATGCTATGTCCAAGGAATGCATTCACTTTTCCAAAAAAATTTTTGGAAAAGTGGACGCATTCTTTTGCCATCCCTATAAACCTTGTTGTACAAGGAAGAAGGGATGTGCCGAAAGAGGAGGTTTTTCCAAAATTTGGCACCATGTAGATACACCAAATTTCAGAAAAGCCTCTTCTGAAAGAAAAGCAGAAAAAGATACGCAAATTGTGGTTTCTTTTCTTTGTAGTATAGACACAGCCTCATTGTCCACCCAATTTAGAGAGTGCAGATTCAGTTATGCAAAATATATGGTAGGCAAAACGTCTTCACAAATGATTTGAAAGGCTTGTGTCTTACATTTTGGCCTTAGAAACTTCCAAAATTCTAGTTCACCGACCAATGCATGAGAAATAAGTTAAAATGGAAAATACAGCAAATCATAGCAGAAGTAGCAGTTTGAAATGATATAGAATTAACCTTCATTATTTATCAAGTTTTCTATAACCTGAATTTTACTTTCCAGCATTTCTAAAATCAACACTTCTGAAAGCAACAAGCTATATCCTCTACAGTCACATTTCCAAAAAGTGCTGTTGAAGAACATATGGCCAATAGAGCAAACTGCAAGTGGCAAAGGAAACAGTTTACATTCAAAGAAAATTTACGTGAAGGATCGTGTACTTTGTTTCCTGCATGAAAGGAATGCAGTTAAGTACATTAGCCACTGTAGCATATTCAAATACCAAGTTCAACGTTTCATATTTGAATATGGTAACTATTTTTAGTTGTACATGGTGCACTTGGAGACCGGGATTTAACTCCCAGCAATTTTTAACTGGTTAGTCACACAAAGAGAACCTATTCTGTTTCAAATCAGTGCTCACCTTTGAAGTATTTCACAGTTTTAACTCTTAATTCTAAAGTAGCATCTTCATCACATACGAAGATAGTGCGGGGGTGCTGTTGAAAAGCAGAAACTGTCCACATATGATTGACACCTTCTTCAATTGCCTTGTACAAGGCAAAAGCTTTATGGGCACCTGTTATGAGAATCATAACCTGGTAGATAACACAAACACACACACACACAAAGAGGGTGAGTTTTCAATTTACCTTAAATTCCCAAATCAGTTATTTTTTACAGGTTGAACCTCCGAAATCTAGGACACTGGTCCGGCAACATCTGTGGTCTGGCAGGACCACGGATCTTGCTGGATCAAAGAGCCCCGATGCCCGGGAGTACAAATCCCATACCCGAGGAGCCCCAGACGGGCAGGGCAGGAGTGGGACTGGCGAGTTTCATCCCCAGGGAGCCTCGGCATAGCGCAGCAGAAGCGGGGCAATCAGCAAGCCTCATCCCTGAGGATCCTCGGCAGAGCACGGCAGAAATGGGCAGTCGGCAAGCCCTGTCCCTGGGGATTCTTGGTCAGGCAGAGGAGAAGCGGGGCTGCAGCGGCTGGGGAGCCACAGCAGGCCGGAGCCCAAGTCCAAGCCCTTCAGGCTGGAGCCCAGTGGCAGTGGGGCCGGAGTGGAGCCAGCCACAGAGAGGGGGAGCATCCTGGGATGCCGGTGGCAGGGACCTCCCTTGATCTGGCAAATTCCCTCATTCGGGACGGGTCAGGTCCCAAGGGTGCTGGATGAGGGAGGTCCAACCTGTACTACTTAGTTAATGGAATCCTATAGTATTGAAATGTCTTAAGATGAACAGATCTTTTACATATTCTCTACTGACCACCTACTACTTTTCATAGAAAAAATATATTTACCCTCATATTTTAACATGTGCACCATCATAGCAAATATCCAAGCACCAACATACTTGATCCCATATTTATGAGATATCAGCCAAAAATGGTGATACCTAATAATCAACAACTTCCACAAGCGCACCATTTAAGGTGAACATTATGCATTTAGATACCATACAACATAACACTGAACTACTCAGAGTATTCACTGTTTATTATTATTGTATGTAGTGAAAGCCAGAAGTATGCCAGAAAACTCCTTTGGTTTAGACTTTCAAACAACCTCCTTTAACTATACAGTTACTAAAGCTGATCTGTAAAAGTTAAGACATCAAGTTCTAATAACCCTACCAGTAATGTACTCATTGTCTCAATAAGCCATGCTAACAGGGACATGCAGCACCGGACAACACTTAATTCACCGTTCCAGAGATGGCTGTACAAATCTTCCTTGTAACAAAAAAATCTTACAGCATTTTTTTTATAAAATAAAGCTCGATGGGACTTTAAAAAAAAAAATACAGCAACTATACACAAGATTAGTTTAGTCATCACTGAAACAGACATCCTGAGGAAGAAACAATAACAGTTGCACAGAAATCCAAGCAACAGTTTCAGATGTTACAGGAAGGACCAATGCCTTCAGTTACAGTTCTGTAATTCCCTATTAAAATTATAGGGAGAATTTAGGTAAATCATATCAATGAAAATATAGCCAAGACCTTTAGACATTTCTGAATGAAGAATTCTACAGGTACTATAGTTACGTAAGTGATCAGGATCTCAATTTAAAATCTCATCTGAAAGATCTCCAAAAAGCACAGGGGTCTCAACACAAAAATATGATTAGTTATACAGATTAAAATCATACCAGTATAACTGTTATGTTGACATTTTTTCTGCTGTAAGTGTGGTACTCTGTGGTGTAGAGTAGACTAAACCTCTTCTAAAGTAGCAAAAGCTGAACTGAAAAAAATTCCAGAATACTATAATATGTCAGGGAGTGATGCCAGTATTATATTGGTTTAAATTTGCAGTTGGCTACCACAGAGAATACTTTCCCCACATACACAATCCAGTGCTGGAGAATTGGTTCAGAACTGCTTTGGAAGAGCACAGTATTATTAGTAATAACATAAATAAAAACCCCAAACTCAGAAAAAGTCAGGCACTATTAAAAAAGATCCTTTATTCTCTATGGGCCTTCTTAATGGATCACCTAAATGTTGTGAGTCTACTGTTGACATGTTTCACTATAAAGAATGTACACTACTCCCACTATTAAGAAATGTATCCATTCATAATAATATAAAGCAGCCACAAAAACTTGTAATAATCACTTACTACCAAATGCCTAGCTGAAATAAACCTCTAAACAACAAATAAAAGCTTATTAAAATAAATTTGCAGATTCAAGAATGCATTGTTAACTGGTTATTTATTCCTTTCAAGATCTTTGCATTAATTCTAATTATGATTGCATGTAATTATGCTGATGAAGTTTGCTTGGTGTCCTGAATATGGACAAATGCAAATTAAACAAACAATGACTTCTTACCTCTCTAGCGTCCATCACTGTACCAACACCAACTGTTAGTGCCATAGTTGGAACTTTAGATAAGTCTCCATCAAAGTACTTAGCATTTGCCAAAATAGTGTCCATTGCTAAAGTCTTTAATCTTGTTCTTGAAGATAAACTTGATCCCGGTTCATTGAAAGCAATGTGGCCATCTGGACCAATGCCTTTACAAGATACACAAAAAACAAACAATTATTCAGGTTTCCTGAGAAGGCTACAAATATTTAAGAAAAGATTTGTGGTTGAATTCCCTAACTTACAAATGAAAATAAAGGCAAGGGTCAAAACTGGTATACTATTACATTAGTTAGTTATTAAAATTTGGATACTAACAATAATATAATTTCAGGTTCAAACTGATTCTCCAGGTTAGTATTAGAAGCCTCCCTGTCTTACACTATCTGCTTCAAAATAAAACACAATTTCAGTTTTGGAAGTGCTGACGTGAAATGATTCAATAATGTATTAAAATAGTGACAAGTTATCACTTCTACAAAGGTTTCTCCTACCTCCAACAAACAGATCAATTCCCCCGGCTTCTTCAATTTTTTTTTCAAATGCATCACACTCTGCTTGTAGGTCTTGAGCACTCCCATCAAGGATGTGAGCATTATTAGGATCTATGTCAATATGCTTAAAGAAGTTATTCCACATATAAGAATGGTAACTCTCTGGATGATTTCTTGGAAGCCCTGGAAACAACATTTAAAGCAAAATGTAAATAGATTTTTACTAAAATTGAATTTCCAGTTTTATAGAAAAACATAATGGGCAAGAAATGTACAGTGCATTTCTTAAATCTAGTCTCACCAGATCAAATAAACGGAAGCATTTTATAGACTGGATATGATTTTCCATTCCCATGCACCTTATGAATAGGTGTAGAGTGAATAGTGTTTTAAACTCACTTGGCATAGTCATATACAACTATACAAAATATAATAAAGAAAAAATTTGCCCCAAAAATCCATTCTGAAGTAGCTTTCATAAGAAAGTTTCAAAACACTTCACAAGTACTGAATTTAGCATCAACATCCACTTAAGTATTATTCTGATTTTGCAGATAAAGACACTGAGATATGGAGGCTAAAGAGACTTGCCTAGAATAGAGATATTAAATTTCAATTAATCAGTTAATCGAGTAGTCGATGGAATTTCCTTTGACTACTCGATTAGTCGATAAGGGGTAAGTGGGGCGCTTTCTATTCTGGCTGTGCCTCTGCCTTTTAAACGTACTAAGAGCCACCCAGGGCTCTTACTACATTTCTAAGGCAGAAGAGCAGTGGGAACACAGGGCGAGTGGGGACTCAAGCAATCCCTGCTCACCCTGGGTTCCAACTGCTGCACTTCTGCCTTTAAAATGTAGCAAGAGCCCTGCAGTCGAGACCCAGTGTGTGCAAAGACTACTTCAGTCCCCATTCGCGCCATTTCCTTGCTGTGCTTCTGTCTCCCCCGCCCTCCTGCGGAGACAGTGTTGGGGTGAACCAGTTTTTAAGCCAGCACCACCGGCTCCTGCTCCCCCCCTCCTATTGCTTCCTCTCTCTGATGGAGGCACTAAGGGACGGGGAGAAGCAAGTAGTCGAGTCACTTATGCTTATTGGGTAAGCATATGCTTATTGGGTAGTCGACAAGTTGCTTACATCCCTAGCCTAGAGTTATACAAAACTTGCAGCAAAGCATGAATCTCGTAACAGTCCTGTGCTTTATTCAAACACAGGAAGATGATTTATCATTTGAATGCAGAAAATAGTTATCAGAATAGGCAGTATTTTTTAATATTTGAGACATAACTTACCTACATATTCATCCATATTGAAAGTCTTTACATATTTAAAAGAAAGATCTCCATTCTTGTGATACTCTATCAATTTTTTGTAGCATCCCAAAGGTGTGCTCCCTGTATAAAATAAGCTTATTAGTCTGATGTTTTGTATGCCACTAAGCCATTTTTAGATATATTTGCAAAGCTAAACAGCATAAGCCAGAGTTTCTTAAAGTGTGTTCCGTGGCACACCGGTGTGCTGCGAGGCAGTTGGAGGTGTGCTGCGGAGAATAGAGTTCAAAATGGCCACCCTTAAAAGGGGAATGCCTGCTCTCCTGATAAAAGGACAAACTGTTTGGGGGTTTTTTTTGCTTAACTTCTTTTCCCCATCCTTTTTTGTTTGTTTGTTTTGCCATGCTCAACAACTTTTCCCTGGGAATGGCCGCCCTTAAAGGGGCAAGCCTTTTTTTTTTTTGGCTCAACAAAAAAATCTTTGGTGTTCCCCATAAAAAAAAATTGTTTGGTGTTCCTCGGTCTTAAAAAGTTGACCCAATTGTCCGGCACTCCCGATAGTCCGACATCAAAATGGCAAGTGCTCCTGACAGAACCGGGACGGAACCGTTCAGGTCAGCTACTCTCATGTGGGTTACAGCAGGGAGGAGAGGCGTTTGGCTCTGGGGAAGGGGAGAGGGAAGGGAGATTGGGTTACGTACAGCGTCCCGGCCAGCTGATTGCAAAGCCTGCCACTCAGCGCACATGCCCCAGCGCCTGGAAGGAGACGTGCGGCTGCTCCGGGACCCAAGCATAAGGTTGGGGCAGGGGAGAAGTGGAATTGGGTTACAGCAGGAAGGAGAGGTGTTTGGCTCTGGGGAAGGGGATTGGGTTATGCATGACATCCCAGTCAGCTGATTGAAAAGCCGGCCGCTTAGCGCACATGCTCCAGTGCCTGGAGGTTGACGCACGGCTGTACCAGCAGCTCCAGGGACCCGAGCATAAGGTTGGGGGGATTGGGTTGGGAGTATGCAGTACCTCCTGATACTCCGGCATATCCAATAATCCAGCACCACCTAGGTCCCAAAGGTGCCGGATTATCGAAGTCTACTGTAGTTTGTAAACTCAAGTGTCCATTCCATATTAAAGTTGTAAAAAACCTTATCTTCTCCTCAGAAAAAGGACTCAGTGAGGTTTTTTTCCACTTTTTAAGACTATGACATACTGAAATACACGATATTACAAGACTATAACGTTTAAAAGTTTCAATTAGGCATGTTTGAACTTTTATGCAATTAAGTACCTACTTCATATCTAAGATACTTATTGCTGTGGCTAACTAGACACCAAACATTTCGGTAATTAATGAATTACATGAGTTTACAATAAAAAAAAGTATTACCTGTTGGTAAACCAAGCGTAAAATACCTTCCTTGACTTGGTTTGAATTGGATAATACGATTACAAATATATTTTGCTGCCCATTCACTTGCCAAATTATAGTCATCAAGAATTACCAGTCTCATTCTGATGGTGAACAGTCTGCAGGAAAAAAAAAATAGGTTAAACCTGTGAAAAACATAGAAACTGTTTTTTTAAAGTCTCGTAACATGGAAAAATAGAGCGAAATATTAGATAGGTTTAGTTTTCCCTTACATGTTATTTTAAAAGACCACAAAGATCTAAAAAGTCAAGCTTCATATTTCTAGAATATAATGCAGGGTAGTAAAAAAAAACATGTTTTATGTGTTTATGCACTCAGTTAATGACTTTAAAAAATTATTTCAAGTAATTTGTCTTCCCTCAGGTTCCAATTCGACAACTAAATGGAACATTTTGGGTGACTGAAAAGGCTACAGAAGACCAGGAAACACAACTTGATCAGTAAATATAACCTATTGATCCATTAATTTAAAAAAAGCTCTAAACCACAGGGCAAAATTGTGAAAGAGAATGAGGATAGACACTTTACTTTTAAAAACACACAACTCTCTATCCCAAAGTTTTAATGCCTTGATGTTGCACGCACAGAGTGTTATAATTGACTTTTATTGAACTCGAATGAGTCAAGGAACAACTCACAAAAATAAATGCTTTCAGGATTAGAGACTTAATGTGTGTTCCACCGGAAAATGAGGACATGACCAGTAGCTTGTTTTAAGAAAAAAAAAATCCAGAGTTGCATATTGTCGTCAGTATAAGGAGAGCTACGTTACCTTTGTTAAGTAATTTTTACAAAGCATTTTTTTAGAACTTGTTCTACCATAACTGATTGAACTTGAGTGCCTAAAGAGTTTACTAACAAGTGAGAAGCGCTATGTCTGTTTCTAGTTTCCCTGTCAATGACAGGATGCGGAAACAAAAGACTGGCAGGTTTAATCATAATTACATCATTAAGGCCCATTAGCACGACTACTAAAGCTAAAAAATGCTTCATCCCACTGAAAGATAAGAATTGAAGGTGTGTTATAAGATCTTAAACCTCAAAAATATCACTTTTTGATCTGTAGCAGTGTTTTCTGGCATTGGTCCAGGAGTGAATATAGCAAGTCCTGGATTTTAGACAAATATAAGTTTCAATTCATGACTAATATACATAGGTTTTCTTCTCTGACTTGAGGAAGAGATTGTGCTTGGAAGAAGATCAGTTCCATATGATGTAATTGAACCTCTATTCCATCTAAGGGAGCAATTGTTCCATATATTAGGTAAATATCCTACCATGTGTGGTGACTGAGTGATTACAGTACTGGACTATAATCCTGAAAATTGTGGGTTTGAATTAGGGACGCTAAATATCAGTTACTTGAATTGTCAAGTAACTTCATGAATTCTTATCAGTTAGTGGACTATTCTATAGTCCCTGGGAGAGGGGCTGGCAGCAGCGCCGGGTGCCAGGTGGGAGCTAGTCCGCGAGAGGAGCCAGTATAAAAACCAGCTCCTCTTGCAGACCGGCTGCTTGTCGCCCTGTGCTGCTGCCCGTCTGGGGGGAGGGTCTGAGCTACCAGACCCAGTGCCAACTGGAACTGAGCCAGGCTGCCTGCCCGCCCAGCTCCTAATACACTTTAATTGCAGAGCCACAGAGGGGATAGGTCCCAGAGTCGGCGTGAGCCAGAACTGAGCCGGGCTTCTGGCCAGCCTACTAAAAACCTTACTAGTTGACGGGGGGAGCGAAATGCGTGTAGTCTATAGCATTAACCTATGACCTTTTGCATATCAGTTAATCAACTACACTATTACATCCCTAGTCTGAATCTTGCTCACACTGAAAGGCCACCTTCAATTCACCCTCTTGCAAAATGGGTACCCGATCCCAGGTTAGGGCAGTCAAAGACATGATGTTAGCCATATCCCTCCCTGTGTACTGTTGATTATGAAACTATTGTGCTTTATCATATGCTCAGGGGAATTCTGATTATTAACGAAGTTAGTTATCCACTAACTTCGCATAACTTGCATTCACTTAACAGTCAGACGGTGAGATGTCAAAGATAGTGCAAATGTAATGAAAAGCTTCTATACTAATTTCTCCTAGAAAATGGTCATATGGAAAAGCTTTCACAGCTGCATTGCCTAGATCCGTAGAGCTTTAGCAAACCATTCTGCTCACCCAAATTCAAGTCAGAATAATTCAAACTGACATAAATCAGAGAAGGGCTACTAAGGGAGATTGGGGGTTGGAGGTAAAGAGAACGAAAAGTTATCTTCTGAAGATCAAAAGAGCTCAGGCTTTGAAGCACAAAAGGTCTGAGAGGGGATATGATTGTGGTCTGTAAATACATCAAGGAGGGAGAAGAGATATTTAACAGCAATGTTAGCACAAGACAAATGCATATCAACTGTGAAGTTCTGGAAAAGCATCCTAGTGAAAGGAGCACAAACAACTTAGCTAGTTGTAAAATGAACCTTGATACATTTATGAATGGGTTGCCTTTGAGAGCAAGGGACTGGACCCACAAGACCTAAGAGGCCTCTTTCAATCAATCATATGTCTTTAAACCAGGAATTACCTGTATTGATCAACACAAACACTTCCACACTAGAAATACTAAACAGAAAATGAGATCTCTCTACCTATATTACTTGAACTATATAATTTTCTATGAGTGCAACTACATAAGCTACCTACGGAAAAGCCAAAATGTTTACTATTTCTCAGTTTTGTAATACTAATGAATGCCACAGCGGAGTAGCTGCATTAGTAACTAAAAACGAGTAGTCCTGTGGCACCTTAGACTACTTAGAGACTAGCAAAAATATATAGAATTATGAGCTTGCATGGGTACAACTCCAACTCATCTGATGTCTTTTTGTTAGTCTCTAAGGTGCCACAGGTACAGGTAGGAAAAAATGTTTATGCTCACCATCAGTTCCCTCCCATCATTCATTAGTAGCCATGAAAACGTACATGGTTTCTGTTTCAATGTATGTAGGAAAGCTGACAGAGGAAGGCTATTTACTTGAATGCCCAGAACTATCCAAAAGCAAGGGCTGGCACTTCCTGGGAAATCAGTATCCTTCCATGACCTGGAAAGTTTCCATGATGGGTGGAGTTATAAATATTTATAGTTCAAGAACTAAGTCAATCAGAGTTTGGGTAGTGAAAAAGCCATAAAACAGGATTATGAGCTCACTGAATGAACTTGCTGAGATACATAATGGTCTCTGGAGTCCCAGACCAGGTTGTGATGTCTTTGTCAGTCTCTTGCACCCAGTAGCATAGTTCCTGGATCCCCTTCAAGATCAGGCCCTTAATAAAGCACATGATCTACTGTTCCATATTCATGAAGCTTGCCCTCAAGGGTTAAATATCCCCCTCGATTCTTTTTACAGGCAAGAAACCTTTAAGTTTTTGATGGAAACTCATGGATTCAGCACGGGATTTTTTATTTCTTTTTAAGCAATCATAGTAAGTGTCGGCCTTAACATAATTTACATTAAATGCAGATTTAATTTAAAACAGATTTGTTAAAAGAAAATCTTTAAACAATTTTTAAAACCCCCGATTTTTCCCCCACAAGATCAGGTGTGACTCGTCCTGGAATCTTTAGCTTCAAAGAGAGGCAGCAGCATAAGGTAAGTGCCCAGTCCTGTTCCCCACTGGCACCCCACCCCACCACTATCCCACATTTTCCTCCGTCCCAAATCAAACCACTAGCCCCGACCAACAACCCCATGCGCCCCGTGACTCACCACAGCCCCCAGCACAGCAAGTCTACCCCCGTTCCTCCCCACACCCCGTTACCCGCACCACGACGCCCCGAGGCTGCGGGGGCAGCACTCACGGGAGCAGGGCGGCAAGGCAGGTCCCGGCAGCGATCAGAGCCAGAACCGCGCTGCTCCCCGCGCGCTCGCAGGAGCGCAATTTGCGCAGCTAAAAGAGGAACCGACCGGAAATCAGCTGAACTTGCAGCGGCAGCGCGCCCTGAAGGACCGGAAGTGAGCGCGGGCGAGGAGCCGGTTACGCGCATGCGCTGCAGGGATTCTCTCAAGGGAAGTCGCGCGCGTGCGCAGACAGTTTGCAGTTCAGGGCGGGGGCAGACGGTGTGCAGCGGCTGGCCGGCTGAATGCTCCGTGCGAGGCGCGGCTCGCGGGGGAGAGGAAGCGGGCTCCGAATGCCGTTCAGGGGGCTGCCGGAGCGGCGGGATGCAGGCGCCCACCCGCTTCCCTGGGCTAACCCAGGGGCTAGAAGCTGCGCCGCGCGGGGCGGGGGTGTGTAAAATCCCCCCCCCCCCCCAGAGCCCAGCGGGCGCTCGGAGGGGCGGCAGACGCGGAGGTAGAAATACTCGCAGTGTTGCGGGAGGCATCTTGGCCCTGAGGGTATTAGGCGGGGTGGGGAAGTTCGTGTCTTGTAGCGGGCTAGCTGCTGTAGGTAAAAAAATGCCGAGATGCACAGAACTCTTCAGCCGCCGGGGCGAGGCAAAGGCACCGTATCACCCTTGGGTGAAGCGTTTTCACAGGCGGATCACGCTGTCCTCAAAACCCGTCCGTGAATTCATTGCTGGGCGTGAACTTAAAGAGATGGGGATTGTCAACAATATGAAACACACTAAGCTGCCTTTGCCTTATGACTGCAAAGGTGCTGATGGCCCATTTCACTTTGAGCTTTACAGCCTTATTTCAAACAATCTTGCCTTATCAGTAACAGTCTGAATATATTATATATAATGTATATAACTTTTCAGTTCGGATATAAAAAAAGGATTGCAAAATACTTCGATTTATTAAATCAGACTGTGGCTATCAGTAAGCAATTTGTTACTTCAAGTTAGAATTTTAGATCCCATTACCTTTCAAGCATTGATTCATACCTGTGTGTGTAATTTGTCATGCGCTTCTGACTTCTACAATATGCTTCCTACTGGATGCACATTAACAGGATGCCATCCATACACACAGTCTTGGGAGGAGGGGGGGGTTAAATATTTCATCTCTCTTTGGGGAGACTCCATCCAGGAAGAGTGATTTGGGCTGTTGATTAATGGAAGTTAATTACTATTAAAAAATGGTGATCACACCATTGAATACCAATTGAAATTTAAATATTTTGGATTTTTTCCTACATTTTCACATATATATGGCTGCGTCTACACTCGCGGCTTCTTGCGCGAGAAATATGCAAATGAGGCTAAGCGGAGAATATTGCCGAGCCTCATTTGTATAGCTAATGAGCCGCCATTTTTGCAGAAGAGGCTCTTGCGCCCGAAGGAGCTGTCTACACTGCCCCTTCTTGTGCAAGAAAACCCCTCTTGCGCAATGCCGCTACGCCAATTATTTTCAGGAATAACAGCATTGCGCAAGAGGGGTTTTCTTGCACAAGAAGGGGCAGTGTAGACAGCTCCTTCTGGCGCAAGAGCCTCTTTTGCAAAAATGGCAGCTCATTAGCTATGCAAATGAGGCTCGGCGATATTCCACGCTTAGCCTCATTTGCATATTTCTCGCGCAAGAAGCCATGAGTGTAGACATAGCCATAGAGATTTCATTTACAACACAATATAAAGTATAGTCTTCACTTTTTATTACAAATATTTGCCCTATAAAAAAGAAAAATAGCATTTTTCAATTATTCTCATACCATACAAGTACTGTAGAACAATCTCTTTACTAGTAAAGTGTCATTTACATGAAGATTTTTTGTTACATAACTGCACTAATAAGTCAGTGTAAAATTTTAGAGTCTGTCACCTCAGTCCTACTTCATATAATAAGACAAAAAAGTTTATGTACGTTTATGGGTGGTAATGCTGCCTGCTTTTATTTACAATGTTACTTGAAGGATCAGGCATCTGCATGTCACTTTTCTAGCTGCCGTTGAAAGGTATTTACCTGCTATATACGCTAAACATTCCTGTGCCCCTTTATTCTTCAGCCACCATTTCAGAGGACATACATCTATGCTGATGATGGTCATTAAAAATGTTTTAATTATATTTGTGACTGAACTCCTTGAAGGAGAATTGTACATCTGTTCTGTTTTACCTGTATTTTGCCACATATTTCATGTTAAGGCAGTTGTGGATGATGATCCAGCACATGTTCATTTTAATAACACTTTCATGGCAGATTTTACAAACATAAAGAAGGTACCAATGAGAGATTCCTAAAAAATAGCTACAGCATTTCATCCAAGGTTTAAGAATCTGAAGTGCTGTCCAAAATCTTCAAAGGATGAATTAGTGATACAGTGAATGCAGAAGCCTTAAAAAAATCAACACTCTGATGCGATAACTACAGACCCCGAATCACTAGAGAAGAAAATCAGTTGCCTGCTTATGGCATCTGACTCAAATGGTGAAAATGAACATGCATTGGTCTGCTTGCTTTGGATCATTATCAGGCAAAACCCATCATCATGTCCTTTTGGAATGGTGGTTGAAGCATGAAGGGACACATGAATCTTTAGCACATTTGCAACATAAATATCTTGTTATGCTGGCTACAATAGTGCCATGCAAATGCCTGCTCTCACATTCAAATAGCATTGTAATCAAGAAACAGCATTATCTCCTGCAAATTATAACCAAACTTGTTTGTCCTGGGTGATTTCGCTGATCAGGAAGTAGGATTGAGTGGACTTGGGGGTTTTAAAGATTTATATTGTGTTATTTTTGAGTGTAGTTATTTTTGCACATAATTCTACATTTGTAAGTTCAACTTTCTTGATAAAGAAATTATACTGCAGTACTGATATGAAGTGAATTGAAAATGACTATTTCTTTTGTATTTTACAGTGTAAGTATTTGTAATTTCTATTCTGTATTCAATTCTTATTGAAATCAATATACAGATTGAACCTCTCTAATCCAGAACTCTCTCGTCCAGAAACATCTGTCATCTGGAATGATTTTATTTAGCTGGATGTCCACTTTCCATGGGTGTGGCCAAATTCCCATGGTCCCATAAAGTCTGTTTACAGCCACCAGTCCTAGCTCTCAGTGTTCTGTGCTGTAATTTAGCTCTAATTTACCCCTAAATGTCCTCTAGCAGCACAGTAAGCAGTGGAAGTGTTGGTAATGCTATTAGACAATATTGACCTCCTGTAGTCAAGAAATTTCTCTCATTCGGAACCAGTCAGGTCCCAAGGGTGCCAGACTAGAGAGATTCAACCTGTATTTGAAAATATAGAAAACATCCAAAATATTGAAATCAATGGTATTCTGCTACTGTTTAACAATCAGATTAATCTCATGATGAGTCATGATTAATTTTGTAATCACTTGACAGCCCTCGTCTGTACATAAATTATGTTCCTAAAGCATATACAATGATATGACTTAGAATGGTTTTATTAAACAGGAAGTACACTTGAATAAAGTATTGTAAGATTTGCAATGGAGGCACATTTAAATACTGAATCAAATGCTAATCAAAGGATATGAAATCATCTTGAAAGATGCAGAAACAAGCTGCTGGACATAAGAGCAGCCATATTAGCTCAGACCAAAGGTCCATCTAGTCCAATATCCTGTCTTCAAACATAGGCCAATGCCAGTTGCCACAGGGGGAATTATCCAGTGATCCATCCCCTGTTGCCCATTCCCAGCATCTGACAGAGGATAGGGATGCCATTGATGGACCTATACTCCATGAATTCATGAATTCATCTAGCTCTTTTTGGAACCCTGTTAGTGTTGGACTTTACAAGGCAAGGGGTTCCACAGGTTGTGTGTGTGTTTGAAGAAATACTTCCTTTTGTTTTTTAAAACCTGCTACCTATTAATTTCATTTGGTGACCCCTAGTTTTTGTGTTACGGGAACAAATAAATAACTTTTTCTTATTTACTTTCACCACACCAGTCATGACTGTATAGACTTCTATCATACCCCTCCTTTCTCTTTTTTTTCTAAGCCCAAAAATCTCAATCTTATCAATTGAATTCTAATCATATGACAGCCGGCCCATTCCAAACCCCAAATCATTTAGTTGCCCTTTTCTGAACTTTGTCCAGTGCCAAGATATCTTTTTTTTTCAGATGAGGTAACCACATCTGCATACAGTATTCGAGATGTGAGTGTAGCATAAGGCAATGAGATATTTATTCTCTGTCTTATTATCTATCCTTTTTTTTATGAGTCCTAATATTCTGTTCAATTTTTGACTGTTGCTGCATGTTGACTGGTTGTTTTCAGAGAATTATTCGCAGTGCCTCCAAGATCTCTCCCGCTTGAGTAGTAACAGCTAATTTAATCCCCATAATTGTATATGTATAGTTGGCGTTCCAACATGCATTAATTTGCATTTAACAACGTTAAAATTCATCTGCCATTTTGTTGCTCAGTCACCTAATTTGTGAGATCCTTCACAGTCTCCTTTGAATTTAACTATCTTAAGCAGTTTCGTATCATCTGCAAATATGACCACTTCACTGTTTACCCCTTTCCCTAGGTCATTTGTGAATATGTTGAAATGGATAGATCCCAGTAAGGATCCCTGTGGGACACTGCTAGTTACCTGTCTCCATTCTGAAAATTGACCATTTATTCCTACACTCTGTTTCCTATCTTGTAACAGTTATCGGTCCATGAGAGGACCTTCGCTCTTATCTCATGACAGCTTACTTTACATAAGAGCCTGTGGTGAAGGACCTTGTCAAAGGCTTTCTGGAAATCTACATACACTGTATCCACTGGATCTCCTTTGTCCACATTCTTGGTGACTCCCTCAAAGAATTCTAATAGATTGATAAGACATGATTTCCCTTTATAGAAACCATTTTGACTTTCCCCCAACAAACATCATTTTCATCTATGTTTCTAGGAATCTGTTGTTTATTATAGTTTCAACCAATTTGTCCAGTAAGTTGGACTTCCCAGCCTGTAATTCTAATGATCATCTCTAGAGCCCTTTTAAAAAATTGGCGTCACATTAGCTATCATCCAGTCATTTGGTACAGGAGATGATTTAAAGGACAGGGTATAAACCACTGTTAGTAGTTCTGCAATTTCATATTTGAGTCCTTTCAGAATGCCATCTGGTTCTGGTGACTTATTACTGTTATGTTTATCAGTGTGAGCCAAAACCTCCTCTAATGATACCTCAGTCTGTGATGGTTTCTCACATTTGTCACCTAAAAAGAATAGCTCAGGTTTAGGAATTACCCTCACGTCCAATGTAAAGAATTCATTTAATTTCTCTGCAATGACCTTATCACGCTTGAGCATTTGCAAACTAAAACAAGGTTTGGGGGATTATTTCTGGGGGAGGTGGTGCAGGTTGAACCACCAATTATTCCTTCAATCTGTGAGGATAATGCTTCTAGTAGGTGTGTAGTTATCAGACAGGGTATCATAGAATACTAGAACTGGAAGGGACCTTGAAAGGTCATCAAGTCCAGTCCCCTGCCTTTATGGCAGGACCAAGTACCATCTAGATCATCCCTGATAAACATCTATCTAACTTGCTCATAAATGTCTCTAATAATGGAGATTCCACAACCTCCCTAGGCAATTTATTCTAGCGTTTAACCACCCTGACAGGCAGGAAGTTATTCCTAATGTCCAAACTAAACCTCCCTAGCAACGCTTGAAGTTCATTGCCTATTGTCATATCATCAGAAGTCCTGCCTCTTTGTAACACCCTTTGAGGTACTTGAAAACTGCTATCATACCCCCTCTCAGTCTTCTCTTTTCCAAACTAAACAAACCCAGTCCTTTCAGTGTTCCCTAATAGGTCGTATTTTCTAGGCCTTTCATCATTTTTGTTACTCTTCTCCAGACCCTCTCCAATTTTCCCACATATTTCTTGAAATGTGGTGCCCAGATCTGCACACAATACTCCAATTTGCCCATTTCCAGTCATCTGGAATCTCTCCCAACTTCCATGACTTTCCAAAGATGATAGCTCATGGCTCAGATACCTCCTCTATCAGCTCCTTGTGTAATCTAGGATGCATTTCTTTAGGCTCTGATGCATGGAAGACATCTAACTTATCAAAATTATTTCTAACTTGTTTTTTTTCCTATTTTAATGTCTAATCCTACCCCATTTCCACTAGCATTCATTATGTTAGACATCCCTTCATCATCAAACTTCTTGGTGAAAACCAAAACAAAGAAGTCATTAAGCATCTCTGCCATTTCCTTGTTTTCTGTTGTTATTTCTCCCTCTTCATTGAGCAATGGGCCTACCTTGTCCTTGATCTTCTTTTTGCTTCTAATATATTTGTAGAACTTCTTCTTGTTACCCTTCATGTCCCTAGCTAGATTGAGCTCTACATACTAGTGATATTTTCTTATATTCATCTTTGTCATTTGACCTAGTTTCCACTTTTTATATGACTCCTTTTTTTATTTTTAGATCATTTAAGATCTCCTGGTTAAGCCAAAATGGTCTCCTGCTATGCTTCCTAACTTTCCTCTGAAGTAGAATAGTTTACTCTTGGGCCCTTAATAATGTCTCTTTGAAAAATTGCCAACTGTTTTCAGTTGTTTTTCCTCTTAGCCTTGCTTCCCATGGGACTTTACTTATTAGTCCTCTGAGTTTACTAAAATCTGCCTTTCTGAAATCCAAGGTCTTTATTTTGTTTTTCTCCCTTCTACATTGAAGACTTGTCTTCTACCTGACTGACATGTATTTGGAGTGACCTTTGTCTCACCCCAATCTGGAACATCTCACCCACTGGCTGCTGGGCTGGAAACTGCCTCTGCCCTGCCACAGAACCACTATTTTTGTTTTTACAGCTCCAATTTCTCGTGGTCATAATTTTATTTTCCCTCACTATAACTACTTAAAATTATCTTTGACTATTTACACTCTTTTAATTATCAAATTATATACTTATATAAACCTTATTACTGTGTTTCCCTCTCACCAATTCTACTTAGCTAATTTACATAAGGCAAATCTGATCTTTTCTCTGTTTCAGTTAACAGTGACAGATCAGCACCACTGAGGCTGGATAGCACCTAAGGCTGAACATTTTTAAGCACACAGGAGTGCAAGGAGGGGGAAAAAGGTTAAAGTTGAGACTAAGGACCTCTATCAAAATCCAGCAGGTTCAGGTTTCCCTGAATCAGAATCTATCACCTGTTTAATCGCTGACGGGAAGGGAGAGAGAATATAAGATGAACTCACAGATGTTTATTGATTAAAAAGGAAACAGCTTGGTAGCTTTGTGTTTATCAGGCATAAAGTCCATGACCCCTTTTCCCTTAATGATAATTAAAAGGTGCTATACTTTAGAGTAAGTTCCCTCTGATTGCCAAGAACTGACAATCTATGGTAATCAGACCCAAACCTACACTTGCACCTGGTGTCTGTGTAATCCAATATTTGCCTCAGAAGGACCCTTAAAATTAGAACTGGAACTGGAACCGTATATATTTTCACATCTGAGGTTTTCATTAACCAGCAATTTGTTCTTGTATGTGTTTTCTGAGTGTACCAGCACCTTCATTTTTTCCTCTTAACAGAAATTGTAACAGAATGCAATGTGCAACAGGCAAACCCTACTCATTATTTTTGTAATCTGACTTTTAAATTCAGGATCTGATTACCACCAACCTTGAAAGCAAATTGCTTGTTTTGATTTATTTTTTTACAGTTGTTATTTCTTATGCATGCTCTTCAAATCCAGTCACCTGAACACCAATTCAAATTGAATGACTTCTCTGAAATAAAAATTATCTTATGTATGTAATATTCTGGAAAAGAGTTGTAGTTTGAGATATTTAAATGCACATGAAATACAATTTCTGTGCCAGTTCCCTCTTATTTTCTCTATTTCCTTCTTCCTTTATTTTTACCACTGACCTCTGATTGACAGAGAAAACCACAATACTGCCAGATTTGTGATATGACAAAAGATCTCCCCCAAAAGTGCAGTATGGTAGTATATTCTAATGGATTACCTATTTTCCAACCAAACACTTTATGGACTGAATATGTCTGCTATGATTTCCTGGGCAGATGCTGTGACTTTCTTTAAAATAAGACTTATTCATGTGAGTTAGCAACAGCTTCATCAACTTGTGCCCAAGATAAAGGATCCGCTAATCTGTGCCATTACCAGCAATAGAGCAGGGCTCTCCATATTTTGAAACCTCTTGCACCATATCAACTGGACCATGGTTTTTGTCACTTTCCCTACATTACTCTAGGGGACATTTTAACCTGAAAGAGAATGCTATAATTAAGATGAGTAATGATGATTTTTATGTAAGGTTGTAAATCACTACATTCAAAAGGTTAATCTATTTAATGGTAAAATAATTCAAATTTATTGTACTTTTATATGGAAGTATGTCAAGTCAGAGATATTTTTAGTATGACAAGGTGTAAGTAATTTAACATAATTTTTAAAAGATTGATAATACTGTCTGAGAAGTAGGGATGGGATGTGAACTTGCACACTCCTGTACTGGAACTAGATTAGTGGTTCCATTAGACTACACACTGTTTGGGGCAAAGGTGCTCTTTTTGTTATGTTTATGTAGTGCCTGGCACATTTGGAGTCCATATCTCTGCTGGGGGCTCCTACATGCTACCACAGTATAAATAATAACTTACTGAAATACAGGAATGTTTCTGCTATTGCTAAAGCTGGGTATTTCTGAGGAAGACCTGTTCTCTCATAATAAACCAAATTGTGTTATGCTCACTAGAGATGGTGATCAGTTTATGAACATAAGTGTGGCAGTTGTAATCTTTGTGATTTTGTACTTTCATTGCTATCATCATGCTACTTGCTATTGTCTATGTTGTAACTCTGTCATAACTTCTCATTTCAAACTGCAGAAAATGCACCAGGCCAGTTTGATTTGTCCAGGTGGTGAAGTAATTTTGGGGAAGGAAGCATGTTTGCCAAAAGATGCATGCACTCTCTTTCTCACCTTACTTATGGATGTGTGTGTGGGAGGGGGGGAGGGGGAGCAATGCTATCTTTCAAAGACAATACAAGTGTGGTATCATCATCCCCTCTAAAGACCAAAAGTCAGGTGAGATGAGAGAATGTAGCAGCATTTACATAAATTAGTGTCTGAAAAGGGAGAATGATTGTGGTGGGCATGGATCTAGAGACAAGGCTGAATCAAAAGAGGAAGGGGAATTATATCTTAACTAGTAGCCAGCCTCCCATAACTTGCCAATGAAGAAGCACCTGGACGGGCCAGATTTTGGCTAGATGTGGTTGAGACACAATTCTGGGATTCTGCCCACTACAACCATGAATATCACATGTGTTGCAGACATCAGTGATGTTTGTAGAATAGGTTCTCTCATAAAATCCTGTACTAGAAGAACTGAGGTCATTTTCCAGGAATTCCAAAAATATAAGAAAATGAATCTTATAATTAAGCCTATGTAGAAGCTTAAGCCAAACAGTGATACTAGCTTTTATTTATGGCATTTCCACTGCTATTTGAGTTCTAGGGGTGAGGACTTTAAAGAACATCATAAGACTGACATTGTGAAACATGCAGTGGTGAATTAGTAGAGTGAATGGCTTTGTTAGGCTTTACATTCTTTTGATGAGATTTGTAAGGGCTCTTAGGAGACAATATGCAAAATACACAGATCCAAGGGTGTGGGATTCACAGTTTTTGCCTGTGAATGTCCTGTGAATGGCTTTGCGGTCATAGCAGGAGTCTTGATTTCTACATCGACTGCTTCCCCAAATGTGCTCGAGCTGACATTGTCAGCAAACAACAACATATAACATATAACCTCAGTCTCGCAGAATGCAATGCTATACACAGCCTTAAAAGCAATTTTAACATCATAATCAAAGAGGCTAACAAAGGGGGCACTGTAGTCATCAAGAACAGAACAGATTATGAACAGAAGGCAACCAGACAACACACCAACACCAGATTCTACAAGCCTTTCTCCTGTGATCCCGCTAAAGAATACCAAAAAAACCCTCAAACAACTGCTCCTGAAGCTCTCTGATGCTGCTCAGGACCAAATTTACACTAACACCCCCTCTAATCCCCGACCAGGAGTTTTCTATCTGCTACCCAAGATACACAAACCTGGAAATCCTGGACAACCCATCATCTAAAGCATTGGCACACTTACAAAAGGATTATCTGGCTATATTGACTCTCTCCTCAGACCCAATACTACCAGCAGTCCTAGCTACCTTTGCGAAACCACCAACTTCCTGAGGAAACTACAAAACATCAGTAATCTACTTGAAAATACCATCCTGGGCACCATGGACGTAGAAGCCCTTTACACCAACATTCCGCATGAAGATGGATTACAGGCTATCGGGAACACCATCCCCAATGACAGCACTGCACACCTGATTACAGAGCTCTGTGACTTTGTCCTTACCCACAACTACTTCCGATTTGGAGACAATTTGTATCTTCAAGTCAGTGGCAAAGCCATAAGCACCCGCATGGCACCACAATATTCCAACATCTTTATGGCTGACCTTGAACAACGTTTCCTCAGCTCTCACCCCCTAACACCTTTACTCTACTTATGCTACATTGATGACATCTTCATCATATGGACTCACAGGAAAGAGACCCTTGAAGAATTTCACAAGGATTTCCACCACACCATCAACCTCAGTCTGGATCAGTCCACATGAGAAATCCACTTCCTTGACACTACAGTACAATTAAATGATGGACACATTTCCACCACCCTATACTGGAAACCTACTGACTACTACACTTACCTTCATGCCTCTAGCTTCCATCCCAGACACATTTCTCAATCTATTTTATACAGCAAAGCCCTAAAATACAACTGGATTTCTCCAATCCCACAGACAGAGACAAACACCTACAGGATCTATATAGAGAATTCTTAAAACTAAAACACCCACCCGGAGAAGTGAAAAAACAGATGGACAGAACCAAAAAAGCACCCAGACATGAACTACTTGAAGACAGGCCCAAAAAAGAAACAACAGAATTCCACTTGTCATCACCTACCTTTCACAACTTAAACCCCTCCAACTCATTATCAACAATCTCCAACATATCCTGGAAAATGACCCCTCACTCTCAGAGACTTTGAGGGAAAGGCCAATTCTCACTTACAGACAACCCCCTAACCTGAAACAAATTCTTTCCAGTAACCACGCAACACACCTCCATCATAATCATCCAGGAACCCACCCCTGCAATCAGCCCCGGTGCCAACTCAGCCCACATGTGTACACAAGCGGTTTCATCATTGGACCCAACCACATCAGCCACCAAATCAGAGGCTCATTTAACTTCACATCCACTAATGTGATTTATACCAGTGTTTCTCAAACTGTGCTCCACAGAGCCCCAGGGCTCCGCGAGACGTCTCCAGGGGCTCCGCGAGGTTGACAAACTGGAAACATCGATAGTTACAACACATACAATCAGTGGACTGCTGGGGCTCCGCATAAATTTTTACGCATGTAAAGGTCTCTGGAGCCCAAAAAGTTTGAGAACCGCTGATCTATACCATCAAATGCCAGCAATGCCCCATTGCCATGTATATTGGCCAAACTGGACAGTCTCTATGGGAAAGAATTAATGGACACAAATCAGATATCCAAAAAGGCAACACACAAAAACCTGTTGGAGAACACTTTAATCTTCCTGGACACTCATTAATGGATCTCTAAGTCGCTGTTTTGTTTCAGACCAATTCCACAAGCCAAATACACAGAGAAGAGTTGGAACTTAACTTCATTCACAAGTTTAATTCTTATGCAAATCGTATGAATCGGGATATGGGATGGTTCGCACATTATCAGCCAAACAAACAATGGAGGTGCTAATGGTTCTTGATGTCTGTGTAGAATCTGGTGTTGGTCATCTTCCTTTCCAATTGCAAACTAATGGTTCTTATCAGCCTCTTGTAACTATTTAGTCTTTAAGGTGCTACTAGACTTTTGTTTTTTAAGTTTTTCCTGTTATAGACTAACTGGGCTACCCCTCTGAAGCTTTTGTCATCCCTGTTTGAACTTTGTTAGGCTTTGTTTAAACAAAGTTAGGCCTGTGACCAGGGGACACAGGTTGCTGCAAGAGGCTTTCTAGGAAGCAGAGGTAAGATATCCAGTTAGCCAGGACAATGCTCATCCCAGCATTCTGAAATGTCTACCGCCATGAAATCAATGAGGCGATAAGTAGCTACATAATATCTTCCCTGGATCTGAACATTTTACTAGGTAGCATTCCACTGAGAGTTTGTCCATGTGGTGTTGAATATGACAGGACCTAAGTATTTCTAAAATCTGTCACTTTATGATTAAATGTTTAATTTTGCTCATAAAGAACACTTTAAGAGATGACAAATGTTTAAGAAAAATGAGAGAGCAAGAACATGTTCAGAGAGCAAGGTAGCATGAAAAATTCTTCATGATTTCCTGGAGTGATTTATAGCATCCTACTCAGGATATTTGTTCTTATTGTGAGTGTTGGTATCATCATATAATATTAAACTTATATATGAATCCATTTAACAACAACATAAAGATCCACATTTTCCAGAGAGGAACTGTTGAATCCTTATACACCATATTGTAAAATGTCAGAAGTAACTTACATGGTGTCATTACACAATGGAGTCACGAGATGGCAGCATTGTGCTATTCTTTAGGTGCTTGCTCTTGAAACACTTCTACAATTTCAGATACTTCTAAAAAGTAAGAATTGCCATAAAGTTAAGTGGTCTATCTGCAGAGGCCAGAAAATGAGTTAGAAATTGGATGACCAGACATCCAGTTTTTAAAGGGTACAGTCCAGTATTTAAGCCCTACAGCAGATGTCACAACTTTTTCTTAAAAATGGGCAAACAGTCACACATTTTCTGTCTCCCCCATGAGTACTGGCATGTCCTGCTGCTGGCTGGATGCCCCCTTGCCAGTTGCCCACCTACCAGTGGTAAGTGGGGTGTCCAATGGCTTACCGTGGGGCAAGATGTTCAAAGCTGTGGTGGGGCAAAGATGCAATGTGTGGGGCTGGGTGCTTCCCTTGCAGATCCATCATTGCAGCCCCCGCTGCATGCTGCCTTAAGTCAGCAGAGACCTGGTCCCATCCCATTTCTGGCCAACACTGCATGCTGTGGGCTGCAATGGCTGGTGAGTGTGACCAAGTGCCAGACAGTGGCTGCTTCCCACCCATCCATACTTTACATGCTCCCCCCCTCTCACTGTCCTTTCCCTGCTTCATTCCATCATCTTATCCTAGCCCTGCTGCTCTTCCATATCTCTCCTGGTGGGTAGCCCTTCAAATAATCTGCCAGACCAATAGGGAAGATTTTTTTCCCCCTATTTATCTGTTTCTGGTTGAATTACATCCTGAAGAATGAGGGCTTATATTCCTTACTTGTTTTTCTTACCTAATATAACAATGGATGTTTCCATTATCCATGTAAATAATAATCATTTTGAACCCTATTTAAGCTTCAGTGAATCCTATTAGTGTTTGAGTTTCACAAGTTTGTTGAGTGTAGTGCGTGTTTTTTTCTTCTTAAAGAGCAACATTCTTTTTCCTTCTAACTGCTTTTGTTGCCCATTTTTGGACCCTTTCTAGATCTGCTCTATCTTTATATATGGGTTCTTACTAAAAATAGTATCTTAGATAACATGAACTTCCCAGTGTTGTTTTCAAATCATTTCCCTACGTGCTTAAGATTTTTTTTGCCTTTCTTACTGTAGCTTTTCTAATAGGAACCAAATATTTAGAGAGAGGATTTTAAAATAGACTACATGTCTCTCTCTTTACCTGTAGGCTTACCATACCCAGGTAGTATGCACTGTCCAATATAAGCTGTCCAAAATCATGTCCTCCATAGTTTGTCCTCTGAGTAGTTATAGCAGATTTAGAAGTCTGTAATATGTGTAAGTAATTCAGATACTTTCTCTCTGTACACATTACCTTGCATTTGTCAACACTCATCTCATCTTCTGTCATGTTGACCTTTATTCATTTGGGCCAGATCAGTCTATGGTTTAACTTGGAAGTTTTGGGTTTACAATGTTAACGTCTTCAAAAAGTCCGTGAAAATCAAGTAATTTATTTACACTGGCCTAGCCAACTCAGCACATTTCCTGTTTCTACTCACACAGAATTTGCCAGGAGCTGCAGGACATGTTGGAAAGTGTGCACATTTGAGTAAATGAGAGATGGTGACACAACACCCTTAGTCAGGGTGATCACACTCCCCAAAGAAAAAAAATGGGACACCCCAGCTGATTACCTAAACCCCCTTCCCCATGCTGTTGCAAATTGCTGGATCCATATGGGGGGGGTCCTCCCAGGAAGCCATAGCCCAGTTGTGGGAACCCTGTGGGGGGTTCTGCATGCTAGAACTCTGCTCATCCCCTGGCCTGTCTCCCCCTTTTGGGGAGCTAGCCTTCTCCATACCACACTTACTGTTTTTTGACAGAAATAGGGATTTGTCCTGTTTGCTCTACCCAGCTGATCAAGGCAGCAAGAGCAATGGGATAAATGCTTCCTTTTGCAAAAGATGTTGGAAAAACCAGGACAGGGCTTAAAAAGGGGCACTCCCAGCCCAAATGGATGTACAGTCACTGTACCCCTGGATATGCCTTGGTTTGCGGTCTAAACTCAGAGCAATGTGCAGACTAAAAGTATATATCTCAAGAGTTTATTAGCCTCATTGCTGTAAGAGCAGCCACATCTTGCAATGGTTGCTATTGTAGCTGCAGTTGTCTTAGGTATTTCTGTCTTATGTCATGTCTCTACTATTGTGCAGCCCTTTTCGTTGCACTACCTCTGGTAAGGTTTCCAGTTCAGGGAAAGATTTTCCTGCTGAGATGCGTATGTGGCAAATTAAACTAAGGAGTTCTCTGGACTGAAGTGATGACTAGAAATATGGTCATCAACTGCTGATTTAGTTTGCAGCTGAAGCCATTTGTGCCTATACATGCCACCTGCTGTTGCTTACACTCTGTAGTCAATCTGACTCTTGTGCTGCAGCAGACACCTGTTGCAGTAAATTTGCAGCCAATGTTCCCAGTGTGTTTCTGTAATTGCTGCTGGCAACTGAAGCAGCCACACAGTGTATAGGAGTGGCTATTCCTGCTGACTTCAATTTAGGCATGACATGAATCCACAAATGAGTCACCATAGAAACCACAAAGAAAACTGACTCAGTCCTTCGCTGATGATCACCTGCAGGTAGTAGAAATGTGCTTGTAATGGGCCCAAACTCAGTTTGACATGCAGAGAACCACCTTCATGTAACTAATGCATTCTCTGTTGACCCAGGAACAATTCAGACTCTGTGCATAAATAACAAAAGGTTGCCCCCATCTCTCCATCGGCTCCTCCATGAATTATATAAACAAATGAGATTACGCAGCCGACAGAATACCAAATTCCCTTGACCCTCAGAAGCCTGATTCCCCCTCAAAAGCTCACCCGCCCAGCAGCCTGTGCAAATAATTGGACCTTACATATAGGAAGGAAAGGAGGTGGAGGGATAGGCTGGGGAACATTCTCCCTTGCCTGATTCCAGGGACTGTGGCAGCAACTACTCTAGCTCCCCTGGGTTCCACTCTCACCTCTGTTCCCTCCAGGTGTACATATAATTACTGCCTTCCCATTGGTGGAGGTGTGGCCTGCCCCACCTGCTTGGACTCTCAAATTTGAAATAACCATGTTCTGGCCAGTGTACTCTGCCCTGAGCAGCAAAAGGAGCAGCTCACATCTCCACCAATGGGGAGACAAGCTCTGAAGAGGGACAGGAATCTGAGGGAAGGTAGAGGCAAGTGGGAGTAGGAACATCGATTAGCCCCAGCTGTATTTCCATTATGGAGTTGCTGCCCCTCCTTGCTCTCTGACCACTACCACTTCTTTGTTCTGCTGCTCCATCAGTGTGCCCTGGAGGTCAACAGACCTGGGCTATGTTAGATCACAGCAACTGAGGGCCTCACACACAATGAATGCTCTACAACCAGTCACTCAACCTTAAACTAAGGAAGATCCATTTCATCTACCTCTGCCAATCACAATTGAGACAGGATGGCAGTAGAAAAGAGGTTGCCTCTAATAGGAAGGTCCCAAATCTTAAATCTGGAATCTGACAGGCAGACAGTATATATAGATCATGGTCCACTGGTGACATGCTGCCCTTGTGTAAGAGATGGGACATTGCTTTTTACACTCTGAAGCATGTTATTAAACTGCAGAGGAAGATTCAGTGAATGCTTGAGGGGTGAAGATTATTTTCAGTTTTTGGTTTTCCAATTACAGTAACAGTAACCCCACTTTTAGTGGTATTTGATCTGAGAAAAGGAAATAAGAAAGCAGAGCAGACCATATATCCCAAGCTTGGCTGATTATTTCATGGAGACCTAGCCATCTGGTAGGATAATGGGTTTATGATGATGAGTGTGGGTTCACATTAGTGAGGAGAGCAAATTGTTTCTGATTGGGGATATGGGGAAAAGGCTATCTCTGTGCTTCATTATTCAACAGGCAATGACAAAGATTTTGTACCAGATTTTAATGAGATATGTGACAGGAGATATAACAGGCCCATATTTATAATTTTAGTTTTGTTTCTTTTAGCTCTGTCAGGAAATAATGTGGCAGCATCTAATGTGAAAGCAATGAGGTTTCTAACAGGCATATTAAATTTCTGAAGTATTTTCATTAAACAGTCAAACAAACCCCATTTGGCTGCTGATACATATCAGGAAATGGCATTACAACCTTTGTTTAAATTCCAGACACCTAGAAGAATAAACTAATCTAAATAATGTGGTTCACATAAACACAGATAGGAACATAACAGACAGTTGCCACCATTCTGGCACCATAGCCAGGGGTAGATTGATTGCAATGTGTCTTGCTTAGATAGTTAGCTGGACTTCAGACCCTCTTTTGTCCCCCTTGAGTGTACTATTCCTTCACCTCTCTCTGGAGTAAAACCATGCACTTCTAGGCCTGAATCTCTGGACCCCAGTTCTTCTAGTGCCATGACTCTTTCTCCACCTTCTTGAGAATAGAGCCAATAGGAGGGAAGTTCGATCTTACCTGCAGTGGGCTACATCTGGCACTGCTGAGCAGAACTCTTGCCTCTCTTCAAAGCTCTTGTTTGAAAGCTCCACACTTCAGGGATGTTTGGGGACTTGTTTCCGCTGTGGCACATAACATCATTTCCTGGAGAGAACAGCCTTCCAAGCACCCCTGGAACCAGACAAAAAAGACTGGGGAGAAGCAGGAGTTCCCAGAAATTTGGAAAAGGAAAGGAGGGGGAAGTGCTGTCTCTGAATATAGCATTTAATTTAACTCTTGGAACTTTGGAGGGATGTGTATAGGAGAGGGAATAACCCACTATACCATGGAATCCCAGGTGACTTCTGTCCTTAGGGTATGTCTACACAGCAAAGTTATTTCTAAATAACTTTCCTAGCATCTACACAGCCAAACCGCCATTTCAAAATTAAATCAAAATAGCTGAGCGCTTATTTCAAAATTGGTAAACCTCATTCCACGAGGAATAGTGCCAATTTTGAAATTGCTATTTCTAAATAAGCGCTGTGTAGACGCTTATTTCGAAATAGGGGGCCTCCAGCCCTTCCCAGGATGCCCTGCTGGCCACTCTGGGCATAACCAGGAAAACTCCTCTCCTTCCTGACCTCCCCGGAGTCCTTAAAGGGGTAGAGTCTGGCCACAGTGCCTGTGCCAGATCCAGGCCTGCCAGCCCAGAGCCAGCAGTCACTGTCCCTGACCCAGTGACCCCAAAACATGAGCCAGCAAGCCACTGGCAGCCAGCCCTCCACCACTCCCCAGGAGCAGTCTGCCAGCTCCCAGGAGCCTGCAAGTGGCCGGAAAAGGCAGGTACCTTTCTGGTCCAGGGCAGAGATCATGGACCTTATTCAGGTTTGGGGGGATGCCCCCAACGTCCATGATCTCCGAACTAGATGAAGGAATGTGGCCATCTATGGCAGGATAGCTGACAGCATGGCCAGCAAAGGCCACATCCTCAGGAGCAGGATATGGATGAAAATAAAGGAGCTTCAGCAGGCATATGCCAGGGCCACAGCTCCCAACCAGGGGCAGACCCACACACCTGCCCCTATTTCAATGCCCTGGACCGCATCCTCAGGTGGTCGTCAACCCTGGGGCAGAGAGCCCTGACCAGGGCATCGAGGAGGAGAGCCAGGAGCTAGAGGAGGCCATCATCACCACCCAGATAAGCCAGGACCCCTGAGCTGCCCCAGCAAACCCGTTGCTGGTGTCATCTCAGGCCAAAGAGGCAACAACATGTGAGTGCCACCATTGACCCTTATGCAGGGGGGAGGATGATGGAGGATGGAAACCAGGGACTGCACGTGTGGGCCTTGCTGTCCATGGATCATGCAGCAACCTGTGCATGTGCAAACATGTGCCATGCCACCCCTGGGCATGTGGCCCCAGCTGGCTGCCACACAGGGGCCTTACCCTGTTAGCCACACACGTGCGTGAGGAGGCATGACATTCTCCTGACTCCGGGGTGGGACACAGCAGGATGCCCTCCCTCCACAAGGCCACTCTACACAGAGGCCGGTGACATCTCCCCCCCCCACACACACACACTTTATACACCACAGGGGCATGGGTGTGGTCTTGAGGCAGCTCCCACTCCCAGGGATAGCAAGACATTCCAAACATGGCCTGTGTGCAAGCACATCGGCTCTGATGGTGCAGGGCACGGTCATCCTCACCTTGCAGAGGGGAGCTGGGCTTCACCCACTGTGTCCCCAGGGATAACCGACCACTTCTCTTGTTTCTCCACAGCCGCACCAGCTGCGCGTGCAGGGCACACCACCTCGCCTGGGAGATGCTCCCGCACCTGAGGGCTCCGCAGGCCCACCCATGTAGTGGAGGGGTACCAGCAGCAGCACCTGGGGGCACTGCAAGCCTTGCACCGCACCCTCCAGCACTGGGTGCAAGAAGACCTGCAGCTCCAGTGGGAGCAGCTTGCCCAGGGCTGTGCCACCTGCCAACACCTGCAGACCCTGGTGCAGAGCATGCTGCCTCCTGCCACTCCAGCGCCTGCTGCCTCCCCAGCTACCGCTCCTCCTCCCACTCCTTCTCCCCCTCCCGCTTCTCCCTCCATACCCTCCATTCCCTCCTGCCCCCCGCGGACACCGAGGCCCCCACACCCGTGGTGCTGGGAGACAGTTGGCCCCCAGCCCTGAGCCCTGAGCTTCCCTTCCCCCTTCTTCCCCTTGCTTCCCCCTTCCAGCTCCCTCCTCCCAGGTTACCCCCTCCCCTCTCCCACCCTCTCTCCTCCCTTCTCCCGCCTCCTTTCCCCAGTCTCACTAGAGTTTCATTCTCCCCCCCCAGTTTTGTTACATAAAGAGAGTTTGTGTTCATGAAAATACATGTGTTTTATTTGACATCAGGAAGGGGGGGTAGGGAGGAGTAAGTGGAAGGACGTGAGGGAGGAATGAGGCACAAGCCCCCAGTGGGGCAGACCAGGGAGACTCTTAGTGCTCCACAGGGTGGAAGCTCTCCCGCAGGGCCTCCTGGATACTGACAGCCCCTCGATGGACCTCCTGGATGGCAGCCTGCAGAAAGTGCAGCCAGGCTTGCAGCAATGCATCCAAGAGAAGCACCAGAGTGCCCAGGGGCAGTTCTGGCTCCATGTTGCAGAGTACTGTGGGTTCCCAAATAAGGGCAACCAGAGCACACAGAGACAAAAATGCTTTGCTGTCCCTCATCGAGGTAGGCAAGCAAGCAAGGAAACCTGAGAACCGGCTGTCCAGGGGGGTTCCTTTAAGCACAGGCCTCAGATAGCCTCAGGCAGTGGCCACACAAAGTAACTCCTGAGTTGATGCCCTGCCGGAACTGGTTCCAACCAGCCTTAAATGTGATTCAACGTCTACTCAGTGTGGACGCACTACTTCAAAATAGCAAAACGCTATTTTGAAATGCATTTTGTATGTCGATGCGTTATTTCAAAATAAGCTATTTCGAATTAACTATTTCGAAATTAGATATTTTGAAATAATGCTGTAGTGTAGACATACCCTTAGAGATGAAGCACTTCTAACAAAGGGATGACCATGTGGGGCAAAAAAGATACAGCCCTTGCTCTTGTGATGTTTCTGGGACTGCAGGGCAAGTAAACAACCCCAAGATATGCAGGAGTTATTACAAAAAGGATGGGGGAATTTATTACACTGGCCTTTTGTCATGACCTTCATTACATTTTCTTCCTTTCCATCTGTTGACTAGTCAGTAAAAGTGCAGCAGAGAGAAAATACCACAAGGCAGAGATAGAAGGTATTGGGGCAAGGAAAGGAGAGAGAGAGAGAGGCCCTGGTTGGTGTCACCTTCTATTGGGAGAGGTTTTTTTCATATACTCCCCACAAGCCAGCACAACCCTTTTTTTTCTAAGTTCTGAGATTCTAAATAGTAATACCAAAGTTTGATCCTTTGAAGCATGTCAATTTTCCTAATGTTGGTGGCTACATCAAGTAGAAGCAAATGGTTTATGGTAGCTAGAAATCTGGAAAAAAATTAGTAATGTTCAAATAAGAAAACAGAATTCACCTGTGTGATCAAAAGAAAGCAGGAACCCATTTTCAGATCTTTCCACTTCACCAATAGACAACATGAAAGAGACCATGATTAAGTGTTGGAAAGAGAGGATGAATATTTTATTTCCTACCAAGATACATGATAGCATCTCTCTGTCAAGTATGTCAAGACAAAGTGTAGTAGATACCTGAGCTTTTTGATGGACAACTCTGCAAAGTGGCTGAATCTGGTTTTAGCAGAAAATTGAATGTTACAGAAATAAGATCAATTTAGAAAGAAAAGATTTCTCTTCCAATAAAACAACAGAAATAGCTCATCACCAGCAACTAAAAATTTAAAGTGCCTGGAGCAGACGGGAGGGGAGGACTGATCTAAAACATTGATTCTGTATGTCATTGGTGATTATCAGAAATCCACAGAACACATTATTAGTTTGGCCATTTAAAAAGTACGAATCTACCCACACAATTTAAGATGGCTGCTGATTTTCACAGACAATCTCAAAAGCAGGAGTCTTAAATTATTCTGTCCCTAGAGCTAGCTGATGCACATTAGCTGCACTTTTGGGTAATCTTGTGCTAGTATTGCAGATGGCTTCAGACTTCAGGGCTGTTTGTTGGGAGTAAGTATGGCTTTTTATTTTAAATATTTCAACAGCAATTACTCACATTTCTAGCATGCCAAATTTGCCAGGGACTTGAACAAGCTCACTCCCAGGATAGGAAAAAGCCAGATGATAGCTTCACATAGTGGTAGGGAACTTTTTTTATTTTGACCCTCTAATGGAACAGACCTCAGTTGATGACAATGTTATAATGATGATAAAAATGGCACAAGGGACCACTTTGGATTGGTTCCTACTTCAATATAGATATACTTTACCATTATGCTAATGAAATTATTGTAAATGTATAGGAATGGCAAACATATTAAAAGTGTTGCATATGAAAAAGGAGGAGAGGAGAGGTTTGCATGAGGAGGGTGTTCACTATGCAGGAGAGAGACTAATAAATGTAAAGGGCAGTATAGAACGGAAGCTGGAGGAGGATATGAAGGTAGCAGTTTAGAAAGAGGGTTTGAAAAGCACAAAGGGAGCTAAAGGGAAGAGTAGGTAGTAACGGAACTGTAAGAAGCAGGGTTCTACAAACTGAAACAGAAAGCTAAGCCCAAGGCAAATTATATTTAGCAGTAGCACTTAGAACGGATTGAAGAGGCAGCAAGGTGAAAGAGCCAAGGATGTCCACCAGGAAGAGACTGCAGGGTTCCAGGCAAAAGAGACAGCTGATGTCCTTTGATTACACTACTTGTGTGCAAGCGTAAATGAGATCAGGAGAAATGAAGCATACCTTTCCCACACTTTAGCTTTTCATTTTGCTGAAGCATAGACCAGATTTCTTTTCAGAAAGCATTATACAGAACAAAACCCAAGACCTCTGAATGTAAATGTTTACATCATAATACCTAGTAGAAACTGTGATATATATCATACAATTACTTAGTATACAAATATTTACATTTCATACAAAATGTTTTGAAACTAAGTTCCAGTCCTGCTGTTTTACATACAAATGTAAGAAGTACCTTACATATCAAACCATGGTCCATTTTGCCCTATATCATGCCCCCTAAAGTGGCCCATAATAGAACCCCAGGGGGAAATGTACAGAATAATGCAGTTGTAAAGACAATGATCCACCACTGTCTCCCACTGCTAAAAGTTAGAGGGTTAGGGTTGCAATGAGCATGGGGTTGCATTTTTTACCATCTTGGCTAATTGCCATTGATAGGCATATACTTAACAACACTTATTCAGTTATTTTTTGAACCCGGTTATACTTTTTGTCTTCACAGCATCTCCTGGAAATGAGTTCCACTGAGTAGGTATGTATTGTGTGAAAAATCACTTTTCTTTGTTTGTATTAAACCTCCTGCCTATTAATTTCACTAGGTAACCCTTGGTTTTTGTGTTGTGTAAAAGAGTAAAAAACACTTCCCTATTAATTTTCTTCATACCATTCATGATTTTATAGACCTTTATCATATCCTCCTAAGTCATCTCTTTTCTATGATGAATAACTCAATTTTTTTTAGTCTCCTGATCTGGAAGCCATTTCATACCTATTGAATCTTTGTTTATCAATTCAGATAATGGCATTATATTTTCTGTTGTATATTCTATCCTTTCTTAATGTTTCCTAACATTCAGTTAGCCTTTTTGACTGCTGCTACTCATTGAACAGAAGTTTTCAGAGAACTAGCCACAGTGACTCCAAGATCTCCTTCCTGGGTGATAATGGTTAATTTAGAACTCATCATAGTATATGTATAGTTGGGGCTATTTTTTCCAGTTTATATTACTTTGCACTTATCGATGCTAAGTTTCAGCTGCCATTTTGTTGTCCTGTTTTGCGAGATCCCTCTGTCACTCCTTGCAGTCTGCTTTGGACTTAGTGATCTTGAATAATTTTGTATCATCTGCAGACTTTGCCATTTCTCCTTTTCCAGCTCATTAATTAATATGTTGAACAGCACATATCTCAGTACAAATCCATGGGGGATCACTCTGTTCATCCCTCGCCACCATGAAAATTGTCCATTTGTTCTTACACTTTGTTTCCTGCCTTGAGCCAGTTCCCTCCAGAGTCTTTAGTGAGAGCTCTGGTCAAAGACTTTCTTTAAATCCAAGTACACTATATCAACTGGACCACCCTTATCCCCAGGCTTACTGTTTATCTCTGAGACGTCTCATAGATTGGTGAAAAGTCAAATAGATTCTTCCCCATAAATCATGTTTATGTGTGTCTCATAATTCTTTTCTTACTGCCCAGAGTTGGAGTGATAGCTCCTAGATAGGGTTTGTTACTAAAGCAATCTTGTGCAGCTAAAGAGGGTGAAGGGCTCCAAAAGATTCAGGCAAAGGTTTAAACAAACAAGGAGATGAGCAAGGAGCTTATCAGCTTCTATCACTCTCCCTCTGGCTGGACAAGGAGGTGGAGACCTATGGAGGGCGAAAGGCCCGCCCTTGTGTTCCTCAGAATGTGCTCCTCCCTCCTTCTAGAGCTTCCGACCAAATTGCAAATTTGCAAGTCCAGGTTTCCCATACATTGAGATGAGTGTATGGCAATAGAGCAATCAGATAATGGATTTCATCTGAAATAGTATGGCCTCTAATAGTTGAAAGCAAAGGCAGGAAGGGGTGGGGGCAGCAGCTGTGCATTCCAGGACAGCTTGTTTTTCATTCCATTCCCTGTACAATCAGGGAGTGAGAGGAAAGTATTTGCATTCTGTGCAGGCCTCTCACACCTGGCTGGTGAGTTCCCTTCACCAGCTAGTATGAGAGGCCTGCACGGAATGTAAGTACTTTCCCTTTATTCCCTGATAGTCTGGGGAATGGGATGAAAAGCAAGCCACGAGTCGGAGCACCCGACTTCTGTCCCCTCTTCCCTTCCGAATCTCCACCCTTGGTTAAAAGAAACAGGCTGTCACTCAGGAGAAGGCAGGCTCGGAGGAAAAGTTTATTGTCAGCTTTGACGAGGGTAGATTGTCATGGCCGGCGCCTCCCCTCAGATCTCCAGCCATGTCATCATCGGGGTCAAGGCGGCTCTGCCCGTCTCCCCTCAACCTCCAAGTGCTCCCCCCCCTTTTACCATGTCTCAGTTCTCAAGGTCTTTCCCCCCTTTTCCTCTGTTTATAGAGTTCCCGGTGTCCGGGCTTACCTGATGTTTGCTAGTCACGAGCCTCTGCTACGGAACCGTCCGATGGAGGGGAGGGGGACCTGGGCCCTCCCTCATTCCAGGTCCCGACCCAGGACCCTAAGGACAGGGACCAGATTCCCTGCCCAGTTGGTGGAGCCGCGGCCTTAACTCACCAACCCTCAAGTGAACTTCTGGCTCCACCGCTCAGTCCTGGGTCACTTCCTCTCCTCCGTCAGGTCCTTTCTGTGGGTCCGTTTCCCAGTGGTTCGCCGCCTCCTCCCACGGACCCCGCTCCTTGCCGGGGTGCCGCATGCCCTTCCTCGGGCCGCTGCACGCCCCCTCACTCAGTGCTCGCTCCACCTTCTCCCTGCGTGCTCCTCTCCTTCTCCCTGAAGGGCCTCTCAGGGCTTTCTTTATACCCCATGCCGCCCTTTGACGCCGAGCCCCTCCAGCTCCCGGTGCCTCTTCCGACATCATCCGGCGCCTCGGACTTCCCTCACGGGATGGCCCTGGAGCAGGCGGCACATGTCCGCCGTGCAGCTACGGCTTCCCCACAAAAGGCCACTGCGGGGCCTTTAGAAGTGCGGGGCTTGGGGACCATGGTGGCGGCGGCTGTCCCCTCAGCCCTGTCACACAGATCATGAGAGGATCTTGTCTAAAAGAATGTGAGTTGGCTCAGAACTGTTGCTATAGGTGACAAGGAACACTCATCTAACTTAGCATGTAGTGAAATGTAAGATTGGATGTCATTAACTATGGATGTAGGCTACTTATTATTTTAGAATATTTATTTCTAATGCTTTGTCACCCCCCCCCCCACTAAATAAAATGCCTTCTTTTTTTAAAAAAAAGCGCAGAATGTCTTGAAATACTAACATCACTAAATATAGAATCTTACAGACATCCTAACCAGAGGGGCCCTGACGTAATAGACATGTGGATATATAAGCATTGAACAATGCACCTCCCCCACACATACGAAGCCTGATAAGTGAGAAGCAGGTGGTACAGATGTCCTACTGTGTTAGTCGATTGCACTGACATACTCAGTTTGTCATGGACCTGGAGTGGGAAGTTGGGGCTCTAAGGCTGCTCCATGGGAGTAGGCAATGCCAGTAAATTCAAGTAATCTTATCCCCAAAATAAGCAGCAGTTTCCTTTCAATGGGGATTACTCAGATTGACCCAAAAGCAGAAAGATTTTGTATTCACAAAGCAGTCTACTACCACCAGAAGGTGTTCTGTCATGAAGATGTAGACTTCTCTTTAATTTTCTTCTGTTGCAGTGGCTTTGCTTATTCCATGTTAATTTAATTTAATTTCTGCTAGTACATGGTTCACTACATAAGGTTGCATCTTGATTTCTGAGGACTCCATATGTCATCATGTGCATAAGAAGTGCCGGAGTTTTTCCATTCTGTAGATTTGCCCAAATGAAGATTGCAGGAGTTGTGTTTGTGCATATATAGACAAACAGCTTTACGCAAATGTGTGTGTGGTTAACACTGAATCATTCAGGCAAGCAAGACAAAGCACATTTTTCAATTTTTAACAAGCTTGTAAATGGCATATCCAACATGAGCAGTAAATAGAGTATGCAATATTGAGAGAGTATTCAGAAGCTCTTGAGCAAAGCCTTCATCATTTAAAATTCCAAAATAGCTGTCAATTTTTGCTATTTTTTTAAAGTTTGACTTTTTTTAATGTTTTAATGGCTAATTATTGAATCTGCTTATTTCAATTTAGTGCAGATTATAATCTGTGTACTCTTCTGCATTATCTTTGGAAACAGTAGTGGTTAGACGGCAGGGAAAAAAGTAATGATTTCTTCCTAAAGGTAAGAATAAATTCACTTACTGCCATCTGCAAGCCACATCACCATTTTTTGTTTGAAATTCTATTAGCATGCTCAACTCCTCTTAGAAATGTAATTTGCAGTGATCATGAGTGATTGACATAGATCCACAAAGACGCAATAAAAATCTATGAATATAAATCACATTCAGCTCTATCAGTGATACTTTGTCCCTGCTGGCAAGGCTTCTGCCTACAGCATATAGAGATGCTGAGACATAAAAGGATGTTTTGCGGTTGGCTAGACGCTTGGTGGGAGAACTGTCCCTTGAAAGAGATTTTTTGGAACACTCTTGTATCTTTTGTTTCCTCTCTGGATTTCTGGCATGTTGTGGAGACTATACAGTTGATATCAAGTGAGTAGACAATGACTACTCATTACATGGGAATATGTTGTAAACAATCAATACAAGACAATGAAAATTTAGCATTGTACTAAGAGGAGGCAAATCTATCACATCATATTCATAGTAGATAAAAGGGAAAGATTGATTTGTAGGCAGTGGAAAATCCCACTCAGGAGGACTCAAGTAATAAGAGCCATAAGAACAACGTGGGTGAGAATTTAGACATATCTCACAATACACATACACTAGATGCAGTTTTGTTACCTTATAAAAACACTGTAGTTGTAGTATGGTTCTAACCATTTACATGTCCACAGGAGCACTGATATCAGTGAGAGGCAAAGAGAAATGGATGGTGAAGAAAGCCCTCACTCTTGCTCCCATCTCCTCTGGATGTATAAGGAGAGGTGACATTTTGTGCCAAGAGGCAAGTGCTGTGGTTGGGGGTATTTTTGGCATTTGTCCTCTTCTTCAAGAAATGGGGGTACAGACTATCTCCTAAAAGTCCTGAATGTATGAGCAAACAAATACACCCTGAGTCCAGTGTTGTTAAAGACCCAGAGCTCACCTTGCTTCCCCAGGATCTCTGTGCAGAAGGATGGATTCTAATGGTCAGTGGCCAGATGCCTCTCCAGTTCCATCACCACCTTACTTTGGAGCAACCTTTGTGTTTATGGCTGTCACCTAAGTCATGATAACAGTGGGAGCAAAGGAACCCACTGGTAGGATGACAAGATAAGAACTAGCAAGGATGAAAACAGCACCTCAGGGGCTATCTCCTTCCTTTAGGGATGTTGCTCTGTTTCCTTCTGCTCTAAGGATGCCCTGATCCCCCATTTAACTAGGAACAGAGGTGTGACTTACAACTCCAGCTCCAAGTTAAAAAGGACCAAAGGCCAATAAAAGCTGTGGGTGTAATTGATTATATTTGGGGGGCCCCACCCATTAAAATGACAGAGTCTTCCTCCCCCAACAAAGGAGAGGATATTAAAAAATATGGTGGTCTGCTGGATATCCTGAAACAGAAAAAAAACCCCAGGAATGGGAATGAGCTCAAAGTTCTAAAATAATGGATCTGGAAAAGGACATTGAGCAGAGAAACCCAGCCAACACCCATTTCTCAGAAAAAAAAATTAAGTGTCATCAGGCAGTGTCTAAAACTCTGCCTCCATGTGTGATCTCATAATGTCAAGGAAACAGGCCTCTAGATCACTTAAAATCTCCCTTCCTCCGCCACCTCCAGCTATGTCCTTCTTGACTGAAAAGTGGCAGTTTTGGCCAGTCATATATCTGTTCATACTCATGTGCAGGTGGAGGTCTCTGGGCTATGTGGGGCAGGGAACAGGATGAACATAAATAAAAAGGTCAGGAGGAAAGTGCAGCAAAATCATTAATAAAAGACTAGAGGAGGATAGCAGAAAAAACTGCAATGCTGGTGTGCTGCAGTCTTCTTCTCAGATCAAAAGGACAGGTGACTAAGAAATGGACTACAATCACACCCTTGTTTATGCCTCCATTAAGGATTCATCAACTGATACCCCTGGCAAGCTGTAGAATCCAAAGTCAAAGGCAGGCTGGCCCACATGGGAGCATGTGCCTCATGAATTTGCAATCACTCTCCCCTCCCACACACACACACACACATTTGTTATCAGGGTGGGACATGAAGGCAAGAAAATAGGCAGTATGGAGCAGCAGCATGCATCTAGAGCTGTTTCTGAGGTGCAGACTAGGTGGATGTCATTAAGCTGGCTCAGATGGAGTGTGTCTGAGGCAGCAAGAGTGGCTCATTAGGTAGGGGTCTAACACTGAGTTCTGGACCACCAGGAGATACAAGCAGTTGGAGACCACCATCTACAGGGCCTGCTTGAGAAAAAGAAGAGATGAGAAATGACAACTTTCATCCTCCTGGAGCATGTAACGGGGTTCAAAAGGATGACAACACTGTGCTCCTCCACGTTGAGGACTCCATGTGAGTAGGTCCAGGTATGTGACTTACAACTAAAGCTCACAGTTTTAAAGAACCCAAGGGTATCCTATAACATATACATGCACTTCATGGCCCAGTGCTCCTGCAGTTAATATATACTTCAGCTGCAATTTAATGAAAATGATGCAAATTTGAATAAGAAATAAGCCAATGTTGAGCTTTTTAACATGTAAGGAAAACAGTATTTACTTGCTAATAATGCATAAGAAAATAAATCTACTGTTCGTTTTTGTGATGAGTTTCTTAATCCTACAAGTCAGAGAAAATTGTGTCATACTAGCAGGGACAATCCTGTGTGTTAGATTCCACATCTCTTTCTCTTTACTTCAATTCTTTCCAAATAGATATAGTAAATTAAAGCATTTACTTCAGCTCTTAATTATCCATTACTCTGGCAAAATCACTAATATATTATGGGTTTTATCACAGCAATACATGAAGATGGAAAATGAGTTTTTGCTCTATATTATAGTTGAATACAACTCCTACAATATGGGAAGCAGACACAAATACAGGTGGAATAAATTAGATATCCAAATTGTGAGGTATATTTACCAATACAGATACTGCAACTGTTTGATGTTGATTTGGAGGGGGGGGGGAAGTAATACTGTTTTAATCACCTGTTCAAAGTAAGAAGTCACTTTGGTTAAGTGGGTGAGTGCAAGGCTGACATCCTTGTGTTACAACAGTTATGTGTTTGAGTGAAATTGTAGTTGTGGATGAATCAATGGATCAATGAGGAATTTCACAGAAATCTGTAATGCAGTTGCAGATGTAGGCACATGGATCAACCAGGCATTACATAGAAACAAGGATCAACTTTAAAGTATGATACATAGTTCCTACTGAACTGGCTGTGCCTACGATATTTGTCTGAAAATAAGATGAAAGAAGAACACTATTTATATGGCAAAGCAGTTTTTAAAGGTCTTCCTTCCGTCACTTAATCTTTCAATCAGTTCTGAAGGTGAATATAATTTCACATGCTACCATAATTATCTTGTGATTAGCTTTGCCAGTTTTTATGATTTAAAGAAAAGCATTTGTTCAGGTCTTTCTGTTGCTTGACAAACTGTAGGAGCAAAGGGCACAGCACATATGGGAAGCTAGCAATATGGCTTTTTAAAAATTTTGTGAAGTAATAATGTGTATGTGGGTGTTAATTTCTGTGTGTGATCTGTAGGTTAGGAGACATCAAGCTAGCACTGGCTAAAATAAATGTCTTATTTTTGTATTCACATGTCCATTTCTAATTGAATATTAATTTTAAATTGTCTGTGTCTAGATTTCATGTAAATGGAAGACTTAAAATTACATTGCAAAACAAAAAGCTTATTTTTTTGAAGGGATATGTTCATATTGTAACAGAAGTCTGAAACTTGACTCCATATTATATAGGTGAGAGGATATTTTTATGAATTGTCTGAAAGTGATGTTTTGTTAAATGTATGCTGCGTTACATAGTGCAGGTTCATGTCCTGATGTCTCAGTCTGAGTACACAACTACACTGTAGTATTTCATGGTGTGCAATGGAGGACAGGACTGACCAGACAAAACAAACAGCTTCACAGTTGTCACTGTTCTACACAGCATGGCTGCCTGGAACTCCATGGTAACAGTGGGAAAAACCTCAAGCTCTCTTACTCCAAAGGCACAAGTTCTTTCTCCTGTTTAAAAAAAAAAAAGAAAAAAGCTAAGTTGTATAATGCTGTTTAGCCATTGGTGGCACTCTGTATAATATACCTTGCTTAAATAAACCTCATCTATATGTGCTGATGTTTTAAATCTGAGCTGGTTGAGCATTAAGGGATCTCATGATGAACACATCTGAGATGTGTATAAGCAGGTGCTGTAGGCAGTCCATGTCTGGTGCAAAAGCATGACATTTTCCACCTGCGCCTCCATAAGAGTGGAATCTCTATCAACTGTTTAGGATCTAGTAACAAATAGCTAAATAATTCTGTTAACTTCAAGATGGGTGCTCTTGCAGGCATGCAGATATTATTGTTTTGTATATACACACACTCCTTTCAGTTGGTTCAGGGAATCCATATTATTCATGTAACTGGAAGGTCTGAGGCAGCATGTTTTTGTTTTGTTTGACAAAATGGGGGGGAAAAGTAGTTACTTAGTTCCAAACTAGTGATGCTGTATAGGTTTTTTGTTGTTGTTTTGTTTGTAAAAGAGAAAAGCACAGCAACAAAATGAAAAAGTCACAAAAAATCCAGGAAGGCCCCAGTTTCAGATAACTGGTTTCCCTAGCTCTTTGTTATCTGAGGGGCAGGTTATTTGTTTATTAACACTATGGATCTTAAACAAGAACCATGACAAGTCTGCTTAGTACCATGTTCTGAAAGTTCACATGGCAGGAAGCTTTCACTGTGTATTCACTGCCAGTTCTATTGGTATAAAGTCCTAGTGGTATAAAGTGATGTCATTCGTGACACCCTAGAGCAAGGAAGCCTGTAATAAGAAATAGTAAACCATTTTCTCCTCTTCTTGAACACTGATTTAACAACCAGAGAAAATAACAGTGCAGAGCAGCTTAGACAGACACCTATCAGGGATGATCTAGACAGTGTTTAGTCCTGCCATGAGGGCAGGGGACTGGACTTCAAGGACCTCTCGAGGTCCCTTCCAGTTCTATGATTCTAATATTAAATCTGGGTATTTATTGTCTAACTATGAATTCTGTGAAAAATGGGATTATATCCCTTTAATTCTTGCATTTTCTTTGTGCTAATTGATGTTCATATTTGCACTTAAATACAGCATCTATTGGCATTTTACTTAGCTTTTGGATACTGAAACTGAGCTATGCTTATAGTACATGGGTGCTTTCCTGACTTTCACCATAGTTGATTCTTTGGGTTATCTTATCCTCAGCACATACTGTGACATTACTTGCTTTCCATTACTGTAGCCTACAGAGCAACCATCGTGCAGTCTGTTAGTTTCCCTGGGTTGTAATTATGCTATTTCAGAGAAGTATCATGAGAAAGGACTACACAATGTAAAGCTAATTTTATCACATGCGTAGGAAAGCTTCATGCAGGCTTTCCTTGGAGGGGAGAAATATTAAGTCCCACACTTAAAAAGGACACCCTCATTCACAATATCCAGAATACTGATTAGAACACAAAAGCTATTTTCCAGACTTTGGTAAAGACTCGATAGATTACATGTTAATTTATTTTGGAACAGTATTCTGATTTCACAGAAATAGCCAGAGCTGCTCATAAAACTGGAGACAAATCTTAAATCATCATCAATGGTGCAGGCTCATGATAGTGCAAATGGCCTTGTAAACAAAAAGGCTGAAAAACCTGAAATTGGCACTGGACAGTAATTATTTCAATCATACTTGAATGCACAGAGACTGCCCAATCTCTCATCTCTTCAAGACTGCCTTGCTTGGGTATAATGTCCAGGTAGGTGGCACAGTGCTCATCCCAAGTGTCTGAACTTTCCATATGTATGAACTTTCCTTGACCCCATGCAGTGAAATGTGAGACAGCAGTTATTTGCCAACTCCCCCAGTTCCAAAAATTCTGCTGGGTGGGTGGTTAGTTTTAGGGAGTTTGGCCATGTGGCGCTGTTGAGGGCGGTAGTGCAAAGGTAGCCTTACAAATCTTGCTCATAATTTAAATAGACAAGATATGCAAAGGATGCAAGGATGAGGAATACAATATAATGCAAAATACTGGAGTGATTTAAATGTCTTGTTAGTTACATGGTTTAATTAAAAAACACATCTCCCTCTCTCTGTCTTTCCAAGTGTCTCAGCTCTCCATTCCAGCATTGCTGTCCCATAATAAATATACCTTCAGCCCATCTTATCCATCCTCATCATAGAGCCTATGCCCAAGCAGAACTTCTATAAGGCAGGAAGATAGCAAAGGCTGTACAAGGGGATCTTACTATGTACATTTAGCTTACCTGGGGGCTTTTGGACACTTCATTGATTTTATAGAAATAAAGCAATTTAGGCTACAGCTTAAATCGACGTAAATTATGGGAAATAGCCTCCCTCCTGTGTGACATAATTTATGCCAATTTAATTGCAGGTAAAGACAGCACTTTGTCAGAGCTCTCTTCTGTCATCTTTGAGCAGCCACACAGAGAGCTTATAGTGGTACAGCTCCATCGGTGTAAGCTCTCTAGTGTAGTCTAGGGGATGTTAAAATGGTTAATGGGTTAAATGATAGAACTTAACTGGTTAACCATTTTAACCAGGTCCCACCACCCAGACTGTCATCCAGCCTGCCATGGCTGTGGGATCCAGCAACGGCTGGGTTCCTGCCACCTGACCTGCTGGTCCCACCGTGGCTGCTCTGTGGCTCAGCACGGCTGGCCACTGCCAGAGTTAACTGGCAAGGGCCGGTAATCATCCCTAGTGCCCCTGTAGCCTAGTGTCAGGGACAAATCAGATCATATTTAAACCTAGACATCCGAACCACTGGGACAAGGGGGTAGGAAGATTTAGAAATTATTTCTAGCTGCTAGAGCAAAAGAGACAGACTTAGTATTATAAACTTTGCTCACTTTTAACAGGATTTTCTCGTATCCATGCCTGAATTACTTTTGCCGCACCAACCTGATTGACTACTGAAAATGGCATTTTTCCCTTGCCTCCTTCATTTAATGCTTTGGTTTCTTAGTTTCCCTTCCCCAGCAACAATAGCAATATGTTGTTTCACCTCCGTCTAGGGGGCAGATAAAACTTCCTTTTAACTTCTTCAGCATGAGAAGCTCTGAGCAGTTTGCCTATCTAGGTTCATATACAGCATGTATCACCATGGCATCTGACTGCCTTACCTTTGGAGACTCATTACATAATTTGGCAGAGTCTGGTGTTTTATGCCTAGATAGAGGAAATACAGAAAGAACTGAAACACAGATTTGAGAGAGAAATCTCAATGGCATTTGGAAATACATTTTGCAGATTCACATTGGTCATACAGTAATACAAGAGTTTAGAATCAAAATCAGCTGGAAAATCAGTTACGCAGTATTTGAGGCACCACAGCCTTCTGTAAAGATTGGCAGAGTTCCCAGAAAATAGCAGAAAGCATCACTTTTTTTTTTTTTAAACCAATTTTTGTCTGCAATTTTCTATTGGCCTTCCCAGTGACTAGATGCAACAGTGGGCTGTCTGGGATGTACCATAATGGGCTCCCAGACTCTCTGATGATCCTTTCTCTCTAGTAAACCAGACTGGAACCCATTTGTCACACAACTGTCATTTCCAAATACAGCGTTGTTCCTTTTGCTGTCTCTTCCTCCCTCAGCCTTCCCATTCCTTCATTACTGTCCTTTTTTTTCCCCTGAGACTGACCAATGTTGAAGAGCTTTTTTCTGTTCTTTATGAATTCTTAGAAATTAGAGAAGGAAAAGGGGAATTAATCATGGAATAATCCTGAAACTAGTGAGGCAAAAAAAGCCAACTCATAAAGCACATCATGCACCAGCACCAGGTAACAGAGGAATTTAGGACTTCATGCTAAATGGGCTATTAAGTATATTACTATATGTCTGCCTTTTCCTGCCATTTCTTAGTGCATCACAAGAGGCATTTTCAAAATGCTTATGAAGGGCACTCCATGACTTTCAGTTCTTACAGTCCTAAAACAACTAGCTACTCAGAGTACATACAGGAATTGTCCAATATATAGATTTGGTCCCTATCTCTACTGATATTTCCCTGAACTCCAATTCATGTTTGTGTGACTGGCTGTAAATTCTGCAAAGTTCTGAAATGTTTCATAGGGTATGTCTAGACTACATGGCTCTGTCGACGGAGCCATGTAGATGAGGTTTCTAGACATAGGGAAGTGAAGCAGTGATTTAAATAATCGCCACTTCATTTACATCAAAATGGCTGCCACACTGTGCCGATCAGCTGTTTGGCAGCACAATGCGGTAGTCTGGATGCTCTGAGGTCGACAAGGGAAGCCCTTGTCGACCGCCCCGTTATGCCTCGTGGAATGAGGTTTACCGGGGAAGTCAACAAGGGCTTCCCTTGTCGACTGCAGAGCATCCAGACTACCATGCTGTGCCGCCAAATAGCTGATCGGCACAGCGCGGCAGCCATTTTGATGTAAATGAAGCGGCAATTATTTAAATCGCCGCTTCATTTCCCTATGTCTAGAAACCTCATCTACATGGCTTCTCATCAACAGTATTTGCCACTGATAATTCAAAGACAAGTTAGAAGGTGTCTGCAACACTCATTTAAAAGTGTGCTTAGATAATTCATCTTTGTCTCATGAATTCACATCATTAATACACATTCACCTGTTCTGTCCTTCCAGTTCAATCAAGGGTATTTTACATTTCTTAAAGCTACAGTTTTAGTTTCAAATATCATGTCCAAACTTAGCTCATAAGGTCCGGAATGCTCTTTCACACTCTGGTGGCCATCGTATCTTCTTTGGCTTTGAACCCTTAGTTAGATCAGACAAAGGTGCGAAGTCAGGCACAAAGCGGCGATAGTATTCCGCTAGCCCCAAGAATTGGCGTACCTGCTTCTTTACATTCTTTCAGGGCTTGTACCTTGTCTACTAGTGGGCACAGGGTCCCCCATACAACTGTGTACCCCAAATAGGTCACCTCCCGGTGCCCCAAATGACATTTCCCTGAGTTTGCTGTGAGCTCCACTTCTCCGAGCATCTTCAGAACAGTTTCCAAGTGTTTGGAGGTGTTCGGGCCACATCCAGCTATAGACCACTATGTCGTGTATATATATGTTGCAGCATATAGGTGGTAAGGGCATAGTAGTTGATCCATCAATTGCTGGAATGTGGCTGCGGTACCAGGTAAACTGAAGGGCATGATAACAAACTGGTAGTATAGTCCAAAGGGGGTAGCAAAGGCCGTCTTCTCCTTTGAGGCTGGTATCAGGCGGATCTGCCAGTATCCCTTCATCAAGTCCAAAGAAGAGAGGTATTTTGCATTGGTTATCCTTTGTAATAATTTACAACCGTGGCATCGGGTAGGCATCAAAACATGATATAGCATTCACTTTCCAAAAATAAATAAATAAATCAGATCGTCCCAGCTGGTTTTGGCACGAGAACAACGGGGCTCCTCCATTTGCTGTGGGACTCCTCCACCCTATCCCTATCATTGCTTGAAGTTCCTTCTGAATCACCACCCACATCTTGTTAGGTAGTGGCCAGTGTTGGTCTCAAACGTTATAGCCTGGGAGGGTGGTGATATGGTGTCTGACCACACTGGTTCACCCAGGTTGGGGAGATAGCACATGGGAGTAAGTCTGTACCAAGTGCTGTAACTCTTCCCATTGTTCCCGGACCAGCTCTTCTCCCATGGTGACTTGAGGGAGCATAGGGGAGTTTTCGATTAATGGTCCTAACTCTGAGTCGGGCAGGTGTGGGGCAATCAGGAAGCCCTCCTGCATCTTCCATTTCTTTAAGAGATTTATGTGGTACGTCCGTACCTCCTTCTTCCTCCCCGTCAGCCTCATTTCATAGTCTACCAGTCCCACCTCAAATGGGCTCTGCCACTTCGCTAGGAGCTTGGACTCTTTTGAGGGAGGTAAGAGAAGGACGTGATTGCCTGGTTCAAAAGTCTGGAGCTTCGCTCCTCAGTTATAGTGCCGGGCCTGTACCTGTTGCACCTGTAAGAGGTTACATCGGGCAAATTTCCCCCAACTTTTTCAAGTGCTCCCTGACCTACAATATATAGGGGATGGTGTCCATGACCCGTGATTCCTGCTCCTCCCAGTTCTCTTTCAAGAGGTTAACTATCCCCCCGCAGTTGTTTCCCATAAAGGAGTTTGAATGGGGAAAAGCCTGTGGACACCTGGGGCACTTCCCGTACCACAAACAGTAAGGCTGGGAGGAGCTTGTCCCAGTTGCGGGGGGTCTGCCTCCACAAACTTACGAATCATCGATTTTTAACATCTGGTTAAAATGCTCCACCAATCTATCTGTCTGGGGGTAGTACACAGTGGTCCTGAGGGCATGGATATTTAGTAGCTGGCACAGCTTGGCCATCAACCTGGAGGATACATTCATTCCCTGGTCCATCAAGATCTCTTTTGTTATCGTGACTCAGGAAAACAGCTTTAGAAGTTCTGATGCTATGGTGGAGGCGGTGATATTCCTGAATGGCATGGCTTTGAGGTACCTAGTCATATAATCTATGATGACATGGATGTACTGACATCCCGAGCTCACTTTCTCTAACGGTCCCACCAGGTTCAGGCTGATTCGTTTGAAGGGAACCCCCATCCCGGGCAACGCCACCAATGGGGCTTTCGGTATTCCCTTTGGGTTGGTCCGCTGACATTCAGGGCAGGACTCGCAGAAGTCATATACCTCGCGGTGGATTCCCGGCTAAAAAAATCTCTGAGCCATCCGTTGCAGGGTCTTTTCCCTTCCCAGGTGTCTGGTCCAAGGGTTTGCACGGTCCAGTCGCAGCACACCTCTCCTATATTTGGTGGGGACCAGGAGCTGTCATAACTCCTCCTTGGTTTGCGGGTCTTGGACCACCCGGTAGAGGCAGTCAACTTGTACCTGGAATCACGGCCATTAGTACCTAGGGAGGTCTCCTTCCTCCTCAGTCTCTGACTCCCTCACTTGCTCCTAAGCCTGGCTCAGCGTCGGGTCTTCCCTCTGGTTTCTCACGAAGTCCCCACCAGCATCCAACCATTCTGTTTCACTCTCGCTGGTGGGTCTATCTGCAGGCTCCCGGTGGGGGAATGTTGCTGCTTCTGGAGTGGGTTCTCCTTCTAGTTCGGGGCTGTTCCCCATGGCTCCCAAACCCCAACTTCATGGATGCCGGCCTGTTTCCTGTGGTTCTTGCCAGCTCCATTCCTGGAGTAACCTGTGGAAACCCTGCCAGTCTTGGCCCAGTATCATGGGGTAGGCCAACCTCGGGGCCAACCCCATCTCACAAACACCTTCCTCATGTAAGTCAGCAAGACGCACCCAGGCCTTTGGATACAAATGTATGTCCCCATGCACACACTGCATCTGGATGGCACCCTCCGCCAGCTCAGGGGCTTCTACCAGGTCTGCCTGCACCAATGTCTGGCTACACCCAGAGCCCAGTAAGGCAGTAACTGGGGTCCCCTCCTCCCCTCAGTTCAGTTAGCACCTTGGCTGGGCCTCCCTTCTTGGCCCTCCAGCTTGCTGTCAACACTTGACCATAGCTGCAATCCATGTGGAGGCATTCTCCATGGAAGTGTCCTTCCTGTCTGCACTCATAGCATCTGAGTGGTCCAGCTTCTCCTGTTGTCCCAGACAGGCACCCTTTTTCCTCCTGTGGATGGGGCGTCTGTCCCCTACTTCACTGTGAGCTGGCAGTTAATAGCCTTTTCAACCTCTCCCTAGGCTGTGGTGGCCAGGTATCGCCTTTAGGGTTCTGGGGTTCTTGCCGGTGTGGGAAAGGTCCCCTCCCTGTAGCCCTCTGGGTTGGTGGGCCCCTGATACTCTTGCCTCTCTCCCCTACATCCTCGGCAGCCAAGTAGTCTTCCATCAGGGCCACTGCCTCATTCAGTGCCCAAGGATGGAGTTGCCTCACCCACCTTTGTCCCCCAAGGGACAAATCATTTCAGCCACATGAATCCTATCTACTGCCAACAAAGGTCCCGGAGCTTCTGAGCCACAGTCCGTGGCCTGGCCCTGGCAGATATCACTCCTGGTGGAACCACTGGTGGTATGTCTCTAGACTGACGCCCACCTGTCCAGGATGGCCTCCTTCATCTGAGGATAATTTAGGGCATTGTGGGGATCTAAATTCCGGTAGGCCAGTTGAGCCTGTCCTGTCAGATATGGGGCTAATATTGTCGCCAAATGCTCTCCTGGCCACCCAGCGGCCATGACAACCAGCTCAAAAGTTATTAAAAAGGCCTCTGGATCATCCCCCAGTCCCATCTTGCTCAGGCAGATGGATAGGCATTGGGTTTCTCTCAGGGTTCTTTTTGTGGCCACACTGGTATCTGGAGGAAGAGCCGTCTGCCCCCGCATCATCAGTTGCTAGAGCCACCAGTCCTGTTGGGCCTGCTGCTGAGTGGCCAATACCCTGAGCAGTTGTTGTTGCTCCAGGTACTGATTTGCCTGCAGCTGTTGTTGAGCTGTGAGTTGCTGCAGTAATTGGCTCTGCTGCTCCTGCACTTGTGCTGTCTGCTGCCATTGATTCTCCAGCAGCCATTCAAAGAGCTTCCCAGGATCCATGTCTGCGATTGTCTTTGGGCTATCTTACTATAAGCCCTCCCTAAAGGCGCTGGCTGTCCTCTTTAATGCCCTTTATCTCAAGGACTGGATCGAGCACAATGCCCATGTTCTCTCACTTCGTATTTTCAGGGGCCCAACTACAGCCATGTTATTGCAACACACTAGACATTGTCATTTTGTTATCCTTTGTACATCCCTTGGTTTTAACCAGTGGCATAGCTAGGATTTGTAAGAATGACTAAATGCTTTATTCCTTAAATGAAACAAGGGCAAATGACAAATGTGAAGTGGGTAAGCTCTGTCTAAATACATTTACCTTTGCCTAAACTACTTTACAGTCTATCCTGAGCTGGAGCTAATAGGATGCACCTGATGTGACATGGAAATAATCCTACAGAATAGTGCAGATTCACTATGTGGGGTTCTACCATGTAACAGTCATCGACTCCATGCCTTCCTAGAGAATGCAGGACTTTCCTCTAAAACTAATACTCTTATTTACTAGTATTTCTAGCAATATAGATGTACATGGCATCTCTGGCTATGTCTACACTACAAAGAAAAGTCAGAAAAAGATATGCAAATTGCAAACCGCAATTTGCATAACTTTTTTCGACTTTTTTTTTTTTCGAAAGAGGCTCTTCCGAAATTTGGCCCATATACACGGGGCCAAATTTTGGAAAAATCTCCTTTTTTGATACATCCCTTCTTCCTCAAACAATGAGGATTACAGGGATGGCGAAAGAACGTGTCCGCTGTTTCAGAAATTGTTCCAAAAAAGCAGACACATTCCTTGGACACAGCATAGCTTTTCCGGGATACCTTCAGTATCCCAGAAAAGCTCTGCAGTGTAGACATAGCCTCTCAGAACAAATATAAACATTGCTTAGGTAGAACAACATGGGAAGATATTACAGAAAAGAAAACCATAATGTGTAGGAGAGTTTGGAAAAATAACAGAATGGGAAAAGGATCCATTACAGAGCTAGAGCCATAAAGTTTAAGGTCAAAAGGGACCATCAGGATCATTTAGTCTGACCTGCCTGCCACAGACCACCAACATCATCGTGCAAGAGTGGAGAGGCAAAGCAGCAATGGCACAGGGGGATTTTGGGTGACTAGCCATAATGAAGAGATGTCTGCCACTTTGGTTTACATACTCCTGAGCTCTGTCTGTGCTTTCCAAAAAGATTTTCAGACAGACATTACTGAAGCACAGTTGTGAATATACTGATGTGTCCATGACTAACCGTGTAGTTCAAAACTAGACTTCCACAGCTTTGATTTTTGGTTTGTGTATTTTTCATAGGTTTATCCCTTTTTAATTAGCTCTTTATTATCATCTTTGTAACATCTTATGTCTCCATAACCTCTCTAACTGAATATTTTTTCCATTCTGTGATATATCTATGCATATGCACAATTTATAATCTCGCTATTGACTTCAGTTATTTGACATGCACATCTCTGTTTAGGAATACACAGGCCACTTTTTTTTTTTTCAAGCATTCCACACACTTTTAATTTGATGATTAACAGCTAAAGACAAGGGAGTGAAATGGCTACAGCCCTGAGAAATAATATAAAAATAACCCCCTACTATACTCTGTACATCCCACAATGTTATTCCATAATCTGGGCATGATTCCCGTACTTCATGCTGTCTGCTTATGGTTAAAACCCTTTTGTTCTAAGCCTCTAACCATTTGCCGTTATGAGATTTGCAGCCCTGAAACGCACTGAAGGAATATACATCATCTGGGGATTTCCCCCGGAGGTAAATTTCTCAGATGTTTGTGGTGTTTTATGAGAAGGGATGAGCTATAACTGCCCTAAGGATATTTTCATAAAGCTAGTTTCACCCTGATACCATATATAAAACAGTTTTATTTGAATGTCACTTATATTCAGTTCCATTGTCACAACATGGGAGTGCTATCAATATCAGTGGACATCAGAAGCAATACCAAAGATTTTAAGACAATATGCAAGATATGCTGAGAGAGGTGCAATAGTTCCTGTCCACACAGTCCAGCCTGCTGTCTCTGCTTATTCTCATCCACATCCAGAGTCCTGCAGCTCAAAAGTACTCAGGTCCTTTCTTCACTTAATTTTAATTTCATTCTTGTCTGTCTCTCTCTTTCTTTATAGAAAGAGAATTTCAAGATTTGTCTGACACGTGGTCTACATGTGAGTGTTAAATGCTTTATAAAGGCAGTAGAGCATATTCATTTCTCTCCTGCAAAATAAATTACTAACTTCTAGTTCCCTTCAATTTAGAACAATAAAAAGATATGTAAATTTGCACCCCCTCAAATTACAAACCTAAATATGCATTTTAACCATCTGATCCCAGAAAATCAGAATCAAATGTTGACGTCTGCGTATATCAGCATATTCCTCAACCCCCCTACTTCTTTTCAAAGGCAAAATGAAACAAATGGACTCTTGAAGCATATTCTGAGAAAAAAACAGAACTTCTTATAGATGGTGGAGATAGGTGGGAGTGTCCAGTGGTACAGATCTGGTACGTTGCTACAGATCTGAAAGGAAGAGAGAAATCCTAACACCCTGATAACATGGGCAACTAACATCTTCCTTTCAGCAGTTCTGCTCAATTTGGAGGTGTCTCCAGCTAACTGAATGGAAAGGCATCAAAACCCCTGCAGATTCTTAGCTGTGGGGTGGGATTTTATCACTTGAAAACCTAAATGTGGTGATTGCTTGTCATCTGACCTGCCTAGAAGGCACCATTTGCATGGCATACAGACCAGTTCTGGAGGACACGATTCATATGCTAGTGAAAGAGAACTACTTTTTTTTTTTTTTTTTTTTTTTTTTTTAAGCATTGGCGATAGAATGATTAAAATATCTTTGTGATACCTTGGTTACCATTCATCTGCTAGTACTAGGATAAGAAGGAAAAACTTTTAAAAATGATCTAAAATATGTATGTTTAATGTATGTGTTGTGTGTGTGTGTGTGTGTGTGTGTGTGTATAATATACACATTTCAAGATATTTGGCTGACAAGGGGTCTACATGTGAGTGTTAAATGTTTTATAAAGGTGGAGGAGCATACTGCAAAGGAGGAAGATGAATCATACAAAGGTTAAGTAACTTGTCCGAGGTCCCGTGGTATGTCTGTGGGAAAACCAGGGCTAAAAATCAGGCCTAACTCCTACTTTAATATCCTAACCATTAGGTCTTGTTGCCTTCTGTGCTTAGGCTGTTACTCAGACCTCAATTTTCTGTCAGCTCTTGGTTATTTCTTGATAATGCTTGTTAAGTGAGAAAAGTACAGAGTAATAATTTCCATGACAGTATTAAAGTGTACTCCTAAAATGGTAAAGTGCTTGTGAATTACTGGTATTTTAACAATCCCATATATCTAATTCATCATTTTTATGTTTGTAGCAAGAAGTATACGACAGCTGAGACTTTTCCTATTCACAGTGCTATAGCTTTATTTTCCAATCTTCTGGAAATAATAATATTATTCAAGAAAGCGGGATCAATGCAGCCTGTCTTCTTCCTATGCTGGCTTGAACTTGTTCATTTAAATTTTCCTTTTAACCAGTCTGTTAAAGATATGCTAGGTGTGGCAACTGAAATCTATAGTCACTTCAAATGTTCTGTCAGAAAACAGAAATCTTCTGATTCCTGATCAAACTGCAGTAGGAAAACAAATTGCTTTTATTTCAGCTGAAGCAGGTGATTCCAAATAATTTTCACTGTACCCATTATGCATTCGAGTGATGCCTGTAACAGTGCTGTGCTGTCCATTAGATTAGACACATCCAAGGCAGATCAAGCCACATGTGTATATATAACCTTCCCTAAATGGAACGAAATAAGATAGTTGGCTTCTCTAGTGCCTTAACCTTTTTAGCTCTAAAAATACCAAGCAAATGTACAGTACAGAGAAAGAGCATAATGTTTAATTCTAATAAAACAATGTAACGCATATACTAGGTAAATATCAATAATATACAAACATTTGCAGCTGACAGCAATGTTTACATATAATCTTGATTCATAACTTGTTTTAGAATGATCAGCTGTGTAAAATCTAATATAATTGCATATGTGGTTGTGTTTTATTGCATTGGTTTACATTTAGTAACACTGCTATTATGTCATTTAAATCCTAACTGATTGTGACAGTGTTAACAACTGTGTAATAAAAATTGTGAAATCTTAGCAAACATATTTTGGGATTGTACTGAAATGTTGGCAGAGAAGGAGGTTATGGATCTCTCGTGACTCATGAAGATCACAACCAACTGCCTCTCTTGAGTGCAGGCATTTGTCAAAAGAGCTGAACCAGTTGTAAGGAATTAATTAGATCCCCACATTTGCAGAGGGAGGGACCATGCATTTGTGGATTGTGGGTTGAGAGTCTGACAGTAAGAATAGTGGAGTAAAACTCTATAGGAAGAGAGAAGAAGGTACAAAGGAACCAGCATTTGTTCATTTTTTCTGCATCTCTCAAACTCTCAGAAACTGATCTTTATTGTGTCTTGTTACTTCCAAAGCTCAAAAAGATGTCATTTTCAGGCTGAAAATTAAAGATTGCATCACCTCCTCCCCTACAAGAGAAATCAGAAAAATAAGCATAACTCAGGGAGAGGCTGTCTGACTTGTAATTTGATTCAGTGTGTGAGGAAAACTGTGCAAGAGCCACAGAATAAAAAACCAATAACCAACCACCCTTAACTCCTTGGAAGAAATATGCTATTGAATCTACAGTTAGTAGCACACTGTTCAAAACAGATTTCTCTACCAAAGATTATATGTACTCTATATTAGTAGTATTTGCATAAGCCAGGGTGTCTAGCCCCTCAGTAGCGTAAATATGGATTTAAGACTTCTTCCAGAATAAGACAAGGCCTCTGTCCTCTGTGTGTCAGTGTTGACAATTTTATTGTAAACTAATGTTCAGGGCTATGGTTCTTTTAATTTAGTTGATAAATCTGCTAAAGCTTGTGAAATGACAAATGACTCTGAGCCTATTTGAGGCTTAGAAAAAATGAAGTATTTCATTTTGAGGCCATTCGATTTTAAAGTCACCGAATCACTTATGAGATTTTCAACTTAGCAGATTTGATTTAGCAGGATAGAACTATGAAATATTGGTTTTTATGGCTCTGGCCTGAATGTATGATCTGGCAGGACATGATTCACCTGGTAATGGCAATAGCTTAGCAAAACTGATTCTGGCTCAGACAGGATGCTTGAAAAAGATGCTGGCATTGCCCCATTGTGAGAGACTGGCTAGACAAAAGGAGTCACTTAGCTCCATTTATAAATTGTGTGACAGACAGTGAATTGTAAGGTCATGGTCTCCGTACAACCAAGGGGCTTGAATGTCATTCCTGCCACTAAATTGTAGACTTTAACAAAACTCATCACAGCAAATCATTTGAGATTTATTTTCATGAAATCTAATCCTATTAAGATGTATCCAGGCTGCTAAACTCTGAAGATTCATTTGTTCTTTTCTGGGCTCAAAATACTACTAATTTAGCACCATCAATTGTGTAGACTTTATTCCTTTCTACTACCTCCAAGATTAACAGAATTGACAACACTGGGTTCAAATTCTGGTCTTTGAAGTGAGAAGCAGTCCTGAGAGGACTGTCAATGTAAATTGCATGCATAAATGGCATAACCAATTAGATGTGTAAATGGATATTGGCACAAGCAATCATATTGCATCCATAACGAAATTTTTGCATGCATAATTAAATTATTCTGATTTAAAAAAAAAAATCAGGCCCATTATCTTCACAGAATTCTGTTTTGTTAAGGAAACAATTATTTTAACATCATTATAAGGTACAACCTACTGGGAAGAAGTTTGTTCCTAACTTCAGATGGTGGGCATCGAATTGGTCCCTGCTGGGGTGCAGGTGGCCAGTGTATGGCTTCATCAGCCATGGCATGAGGGCGTAGGCCACATCCCCCACAATGCACAGTGGCATCTAAACATCCCCAACCCCAAAGTCACGCTGGGGGAAGAATGTGCCAGCTTCCAGCTTCTGGTAGAGGCTGGAGTTTCTAAATATACGGGTATCGGGCGCCCTGCCTGACCACCCAACAAAAATGTCCGTAAACTGTCCATGGTAGTCGACCAGGGCCTGCAGCACCATTGAGAAATAGCCTTTCCTGTTGATGTACTGGGCAACTCAATGATGTGGTGCGTGGATTGGGATGTGGGTTCCATCAATCACTCCCCCGCAGTTGGGGAACCCCAGGGTGGCAAATCCTGTGACAATCGGGTCCAGGTCTCCCAGGTAGATGAACCTGCGCAGCAGGACAGAGTTGATGGCCCTCACAACCTGCAGAAGGAGACAAAGAAACACACAAAACAGAGAATGAGAGGGAGTTCCTGAGCCCTGTGGAGGTACCCACCCTCCCTCCACCCCCAGCCCATCTCTGCACCTCCCCCACCCCCTTTCCCTAGGGTCCCACTTTCCAGGACTTCCCCCACCTCCCCCCGCCTCCCCCCGCCTCACAGGGACTGCAGTCCGAGAGTGCCTTACCTCCATGAGAAGGGCCCCGACGGTGGACTTTCCCACGCCAAACTGGTTGCTCACCAACCGGTAACTGTCTGGGGTGGCAAGCTTCCAGACTGCGATTGCGACCTGCTTCTCCAGGGGGATGGCGGGCCGCAGGTAGGTGTCTCATCGGAGAGCAGGGGCAAGCCAGGCACACAGCTCCATAAAAGTGGCCTTCCGCATGCAGAAGTTTTGGAGCCACTGCTGATTGTCCCACTGCTCCATGACCAGCCGGTCCCACTAGTCCAAACTGGTGGCTAGCTCCAAAATTGTCTCTCCAGTGTGGGGTGCGGTTGCAAGGGCATTGTTCCCACACACAAGGAGAGCGTCTTAATGATGAGCTCAGAGTCGAGCTCATGCAGGGCCAGGAAGGCAGCCTACAGAAACTGCTGCAGAAACTACAGCATGGCAGTATGGGTCCATCGCATGCCCAGAGGCAGCTCCGGCTCCATGGCAAGGAGCGTGCTGTGGTCTCCTGAAGCAGGGCAACTACAGCACACTCTGCTAAAGCTTTGCTGTCCCTCAGAGAGGTAGGCAAGCATGCAGCAGAAGCAGAGAATTGGCTGTCCAGGGGGGTCCCTTTAAGCACATGTCTCAGGTAGCCTTAGGCAATAGCACCCAGAAGCAACTGCTGACCTAATGCCCTGCCTGAACTGGTTCCGGGTGGCCTTATATGTGAGAGAGTGTCCAATAAATGTGGACACTATCTTTCAAAAAAGCAGATTGCTTTTTCATTGCGCTTTTGCTATGTAGATACTCTCTTTCAAAAAAAGTGTTTCCAGAAGATCTCTTCTGGAAAAGCTTCTTTCGAAAGAAGCTTGCAGTCTAGACGTAGCCTTAATGAACTAAAATAGAGAGGGAATTGCTTGATCAATTTATATAGCAGCATAATATTTTCAGAATTATATCTGGTTTGCTTGGTGATCACATTTTTTTTTTTTCTTCTGAGCAATCCACAATGACACCTAGGTCTTTTTTAAGAGATTAGTCCACATAGAACTCCTCAATACCATGTTATCAAGTTGTATAGCTTTGTCAAGTCCTACTCAAGTCCCCTGCAATCCTCTGCAGACTTGACTAATCGCAATAATTTTATCACCTCTTTGCTTGGTACCTCTTCCAGCATGTGAACAAAGACGTCATTTAGGTTTATAAGATACAAACTGTTCTTCTGAGACCCATGCTGGTTGCTGCTTATTAAGCAATTGTCTGTCTTGTGCTTCTAGATTAATTTTGATAATTTCTTCTATTGGTCTTACAAGTATTGATGTCTGTCTAAGTGCTAATGTTGTACTCTTTTTTTTTCTTCTTTATTATACATATTTTCTCTTTCTCAGCTTCTTGTAATTAATTATACATACATCGGCACACACATACACACTTATAGTACACTTATTTATGATTTTTCTGTTTCCTCAGTTATTACTTCACTTTTTTGTTGTTGGGGTATTAAACAAACAAAAAATCCATAACAAACTAAGTACAAATTTGAAATCATGTGTCTTTCTATCATCTGGCCTTTTCATTTATATGTTTATCTTTTCTGGATTTTCATTTGCTAAATCAGTCACTTCCTTCCATTTAACCAAAAATTCTTTGCAATTTTGAAGTTTAGTAATGTAAGACAAGTAAATATATTTTATTATTTTCTAATCAAGCTAAACTGAACTGCTGAGTGACACCGAATAACCCATAAATTGTCAGTCTTTGAAATTATCTGGCCCACAGGCTGGAATTTGCTCACCTCTGCTCTAAACTGCAATCCTCCCACATTTCACTGGTTAATGAAAAGAAAGAAATTTCGCAAATTGTTTAAGGCACATATTTCTCTCCTTACTAATTAGCACTGTGTTAATACACTGCAGCTTGGAATGCAGATTGTATTCTAATTGAGAATTATGAGCTGTCAGATTAAGTATGCTACATATATCTCTGGATTATATGGAAAAGCAGTTGTCTTTCAGGCTTTTATGCAATATTTTCTTTCCTTTTTAATTAAGTTACCATGAAAAAAATTACTCTTTTCCTTTGCTTCACCTTATATCAGTAGTTCCTTTCCTACCCACCCATTACAGTTTGTTCTCAATCTTTTGCGTTTATTTAGACTTGAAAGACATAGCAGCACTTTTTTATGTCACCAGGCTCCTTTATTCTGTTTACTTTGTATCTAAGCATTTATTTTTAAACCATGCCTTTCTGGCATGAAAGGAGCATATTTTAAGAAAACTGTGGGTGGATAGAGCATTACTGATAGAAGAGGAAGGCAGCTTAATACCTCACACCATGCCACTGCCTAGGGCTCTGCAGAGTTAATGAACTCAGTTGCATTGTGGGGAGCCAGGAACTATTAGCTAACAAGCCATTCTAATATTAACCAGAGAGTCGGAACAGTGGCTCCCCATAGAAAACACTATTTTTAGATACTTCAAGGCTTCTACAGGTTGCCTGCAGGTGTCAGGAGGGAGGTTTATTTTTCTGGGATGTATAATTGGCTATGTTGGGTGGGGGAAAATAATGGAGATTCACCTTCCTCAGAATCATCAGAGATTGGCCTCTGCTGCAGATGTGACACAGGATGGGACGGAGCAGTATTTCAAGTTATTACAGAGAATCCATTCTAGATACCTGGCTGGTGGGTCTTGCTCACATGCTCATGGTCATATTGATTGCCAGATTTGGGGGAGGGGGGGAAGGAATTTTTCCCCAGATCAGATTGGCAGGGTCTTTGTTTGTTTTGCCTCAGGATGGGGAATGGTTCGCTTGCTGGGATTACCCAGACCTTATTTCATATAATCAGTTCCCAGATAGTACATCGCCCCACCCATTCTCTCCCCCACCCCACCCCACCCAGCACACAAACATCTGAGGACTGAAAAGTTTTAGTCTAACTAAAATCCCCTGGTCTTAATACAACACAATCTGGGTGAAAGATAATTGCCCATGTGATGTAGGAGGAGAGACTAGATGACATAATGGGCTCTTCCAGCCCTAAACTCTACAAAATCTGACAAAATGTAAGGTCTCTGTCCTTATTTTACAAGGATTGAATAGCTTGGGCCCAGGATACCTAAACAACGTCCTTACCATCCAAGAAACACAGCAGCACAAGAGCTATGCTTCTGAGGTAAAATACAACTGTCTCTGATAAAATAAAGGTTGTTTTGAATTTAAATTGATTTAAGCCTAGTATTAAGGAGTCTGCGTCTTCTAATTCTCCATCATATTTCTTGTCCTTTTAATGTCTGACAAACAAATATATTGTCAATTATATCTTCATTTATTAAAATGTGAACTACTTAAAATATTTAGTTCCCTTTTAGATCTAAAATAGGTTTTCTCCTGATGAAGTTGACAGCGTTCTGGTAAGAAGAAATGTGTTTGATTCCCTCCCTGTCTCTGACACATGAATACCATGACTCCAAAATCTCAGAGGGGTTGCCATGTTACTCTATAACTTTAAAAACATTTTAAATTTTGGCTGACCTCAAACAATATTTCCTCAGCTCTTGTCCCCTAGCATTCTTCCTCTGCTTATGCTACACTGATGACATTTTCATCACATGGACCCATGGGACTCTTGAAGAATTCCACAGGTATTTCAGTAATTTCCACCCTTCTATCAACCTCAGCCTGGCCCAGTCTGAGCAAGAAATTCACTTTCTTAACACTACAGTACAAATAAATGATGGTCACATAAACACTACTTTGTACTGGAAGACAGCTATTCTTACCTACATGTCTCTAGCTTCCACCCAATTCACATCACATGATGGACTGTCTACAGCAAAGCCCTAAAATACAATCAGATTTGCTCCAATCCCAAAGATGGAGACAAATGCCTACAAGATCTTTATCAGGCATTTTTAAAACTTGTGCAAGTGAGGAAACAGATTGACAGAGAGGGTATGTCTACACTACCACTCTAGTTCGAACTAGGGTGGCTAATGTAGGCATTCGAAGTTGCAGATGAAGCCCAGGATTTAAATATCCTGGGCTTCATTTGCATCTTGCCGGGCGGGTGCCATTTTTAAATCCTCTTAGGTTGAACTCCGTGCCCGTGGCTACACGCGGCACGGAGTAGGCAGTTCGAATTAGGATCTCTAATTCGAACTACCGGTACACCTTGTGGAACGAACTACCTATTCCGTGCCGCGTGTAGCCGCGGGCACAGAGTTCGACCTAAGGGGATTTAAAAATGGTGCCCGCCCGGCAAGATGCGAATGAAGCCCGGGATATTTAAATGCCGGGCTTCATTTGCAACTTCGAATGCCTACATTAGCCACCCTAGTTCGAACTAGGGTGGTAGTGTAGACATACCCAGAGAGACAAGTTCCCAGAAGTCAACTACTTCAAGACAACAAAGAAAATAACACCTACAGCCCCCATGTGACCAAGTGAGTATACCCCGCACTGAAGCAGTTGGGGGTAAGACCCTGTGGGCAGAGGAAGTCCTGTGCCCTCATCCACACTGGGCATGTTCCAAATGCTGGGGCAGCATACAAGGCAGCAGAGCAGCTCATTCTGGGCTGGCTAGTAAAGAAGAAGGACCTTGAGCCAGGGCTCCTGAGCTGCAGCAGCCAGTGACTCTGACAGCGGGAATCGGAGTCCCAGGAGATGGCCATGACACAACCCCCGTGAAGTCCCAGGGAGAAGCTGCTGCCAGAGATCTGGAAGACCCAGCTACTACGTGGAACGTTGACCCAGCAGAAGCTATAGGAATTGACCCAGGGAGAGTGCAGGAGTGGCCTCTCCCATCCTGCTACACTTGGTGTGTTTCAGCCAAATTCCCTGCAGAGGGAATAGCAGACCATTCTGCTGCTCACAGGGCTTTGGGTTGGGACCTGGTGGAGCAGGGTGGGCTTGGGTACCCTTATCAGGGTGCTTGCCCCAACCCAATGGACTCTGGCCTTTAGGCTGCACAGCCCTGAACCAAGGGCTGTATATAGATTCGGGCCATTAGGCACCAATGCCCTGAATCCCGGGCTGTATATAGATTCTGGCCATTAGGCCACACTGCCCTGAATCCAGGGCTATATATAGGCTCTGGTCAATAGGACATACTGCCCTGTGCTAGGGGTCACTAATGGACTCTCTGGGTATGTCTAGACTGCATTCCTCTGTCAGCAGAGGGATGCAGATTAGGCAGGTCGACATTGCAAATGAGGCAGGGATTTAAATATCCCGTGCCTAATTTGCATAAAAATGGCCGCCGCGTTTTGCCGACTCAACACTTTGTCGGCAAAAAGCGGCAGTCTAGAGTGGGATCTGTCGAGAAAGAAAGCCTTTTTCGACAGATCCCTTATGCCTCCTGCAAGGATCCTGCAACTACAGGATAGTTTCAGTTTTTCTATGAGTTGTTCAGCAGTTACGTTTTGCATGTGGGATGTAATGCTTACAGGGTGTTCAATAGTGCCAAACAAGTTGTGTAATTCAGAGTGCCATTGTAGATAAAATAAATATAGTGCATATATATATGTTTGGGTTTTTACTGATGTAAATTTTAGGCATAAAAATACAAATATACAAAAATATTACATAATATATGTAAATAGAGAGGAGTGGGGAAAATTTTAGTATCCAGTATTTTTCTCTACATCTGTTTGACTATCCTCCTTCCGTATTTATGATGACAGAACTCCACAAAAAACCAAAGTTTCTTGGTTATCACATAGATATGTGATAATTATCACTACAGCTTGTGCTATGTGGACCATTAATTTCAGTTTTAATACATGACAAAAATAATTTAGATGGCCAAAATGAGTGATAATTTGGACATACAAACTATCATTTCTATGTCTAATTTTGTCTTCAGTTATGCTTGCATATCTTTATGTATTTGTCATTAACTTAGAAATTAATATCTTAAATATCATTAGTTATACATCATTAAATATAAATGACCTTCTTAATGGATCATGATCATTGCATATATTATATTTATTATTACAGTATGTTTACTCTTTACTTATGATAGATCAAATAGAATTATTATGTGTCTTGTGACTGCTCTGTCTCTCTTTCACTACTTTTTATGCACTTTGGGTGATTGAGTGCATTCACTGGCAAAATAATCACCAGTTTTCATGATTAATAATACATTTGCATACTACCTCCTACCTAGTCTGTTACCAAGAAGAATCTAGCATTTTATCATATTTATTTATACATTTCTTGACAACATGTTTATATTATATAAATATGGAACACAATTATTATGAAGGAGCTATTGCTAATAGTATTTTAATTAATTAATTAATTGTTATTACCTGCTTTTAAAGGATGTTTAGGTGAACTTTCAAATTCCTGAGTTAAGCTAGGACAGAACATGAAGTACTGCAATATATAAATCTTAAAATGTGTGTACACTACACTTTTATCCTAAAACTCTGCACTTTCTACTACTGGCACAGCTTCATCGCTGTTAACAATGGTGGGAAATCCTAGAGGGAAACATATACTGGTTCAACCTCCGAAATCCGGGACTCTCTGGTTTGGCAACATCTGTGGTCCTGCAGAGAGCCCCGGCACCTGCGAGTGCAAACCAGCTGGGTGCCCTGTCCCTGGGAAGCCCTGAGTGGGTGGGGCAGTAGTCAGGCAGCCAGCAAGCCCCATCCTCGGGGATTCCCGGTTGGGCAGGAGAGAAGCTGGGCTGCGGTGGCTGGGGAACTCCACCCTGGGGAGCCCCAGCAGGCCAGAGCCCAAGTCCAAGCCCTGCAGGCTGGGGCCCAGTGGCAGTGGGGCCGGAGCAGAGTTACAGGGAGGAGGAGCATCCTGGGAGGTCGGTGGCAGGGCATCTCCCCATATCCGTCAAATTCCCTCACTCGAGATGGGTCAGGTCCCAACGGTGCCAGACAAGGGAGGTCCAACCTGTAGTGTATTCATGGCCCTTAGTGATAGGACAACAGATTACTGAGTCATCTACACCATCTTTCAAACAGAGCGTGGGAACCATGGTTAAATTCAGTTTCGAAAAGGTTGTAGGTAAACCAGGTCCTAACACAGAGTTTGGCTCTGTCCAAAGTGACCAGCCAGCCACTTTAGAATTGTTTGAAGAGCTAGTCTACCTAAGCTACCTGTCAGTACATTTCTTTGGCTAAAACAAAATGGGAGCATAGACATAATGGTAGCTCAATTATTTAGTCCTTCAATTTATATTCAGAGATGTTATTTGTAATGCTGTGGGTTTTTTAAGTTCGTAGAATTACTTAATGACTCTGCTTATATATGGTCTAGATAACAGTTTTGACAAATTAATAACTCAGGCATTAAATTATCATATCAACAAATCTTGGTAATGAAAAAATATTGTCAATGACTAAGGTCAGTTTTATACCTTACATAGTTAAAACCAAAATAGACTAAACACTAGACAATATCATATTTATTTAAATGTATCAAACATTTTTCCCAAAATCCTTAACTGTGTGTACATAATACTATTCATAAAAATGAAAATCTGAACCACAGATTCTTCAGTACTGAATGTCTAAGGGATGTGGTTCAAATGTTCTTCTTTGTTCCAGCTAATGAAGGCTAAGAAACCTTTTTATTATGACCGCACAATCATAATATGCTTTGAAGATGAAAGTGAACTCCTTTCAATTATTATGTGGTCCAAAGGTTTGTGCATACAACATTTACTTTTAGATTTAATAATGCTGAACACGAGGAAAAATAAAAATAAAACAAATTATACAGAAATGGCACTACTGCAGAACTAAATGATGGAATAATAATGCTAATGGAAGACTGCATATACTTAAATCTTCCACCCTAGGCATTAAGAATCTAATGATATCCTATTCAATTTTTATGCCTTCTAAGTCCATTCCTCTGCTTTGGAGTAATAGCTGGCAGCCTCTTCCCCCATTTAACCAGTAGATCAGTTTAAAATTTCCTAACTGGTTTCGCATAGAGACTTCCTTATTATGTTCCTGAATCTAAAGATGTTTTCACATTATGTGTAGACTGCAAATCTATGATGTCACAGTACACTTGGTGCATGAAGAAAACCAACATGTCCACATCTACATCAATCCCAATCTAGTCTGTACTCCAACTAGCTCTCTTAGGATCAACAAATAAACCCTATCCACAACCCACTTTAATATAAGACCAAGTCTGCAGCAAGGCTCAAATTGAGGTAGGTTCTATTCTACTACAACTAGAACCAAGTCTGGGGTTCTAGTTATGGCATTGTTGAAATTTTTGGAGTAGAAAGAGAATAACTGTGTTCCCTTAACCAGTCTAAAGCACTGCACAACACAGGAAATTATGAAGCCTGGGGATTCAGATCTTTTGGAGGATAACAGAATGCTGTCAGGACATGTTTGGCTTGGAAGATATGCTGCCAGTTAGCGGCTCAAACATCTTAATCCGTATTTTAGAAACCTGCACTCCATATCTGAGGGGAAAACTGAGCACAGAAGGTATGGAATGTAATTTAGTGCAACTGATATTTTGATTCTATTCAATAAGAGCACTGACATTTTTGGTATTATTTTAAAATCTGTTGTGTCTAATGGTGTGAACAGAGAAGTACTACATTTTTCATGGAAAGCCACAAGGGTTTCTTGAAACCTTGGGAAACAGCAGGCTGCATCTCTGTTTCTCAGCACCATCTGTTCTTTTGGTTTGAAATGATTTGTAGGAGTTGAAATATTCACTTTTTTACTATTGATATAAAGAAGAGGCAACAGTTCAACACGGGCAGTATGTGAATAGAAGACAATGGACTGTAAGCACATGCCTTATGAGATTCTGATAAATTTGCCTTTGTTTCAGCTAAACATATTCAGAGTAGCTACTTTCAATGCCTGACCATGCCTCAAGGTGACAAATTTTTCATGTAAAATGTTTCCAGTGCTCTTCTGAATTATGATGTGGAATGAAGAATTCCCAGGAGGAAAAGTTTCAGAACAAGGTTCCTAAATGTGCTTAGAACATGCTTGTGAAATGTCTGTTGTAGTCCCCTTTAATGAGTAGTTCATACAAGATATATTGTTGTTATCAATGTATGGGATCATGACTTTCAGTCAAGTGATAGATGTCTGTGCTTTGGTGCTGAAGGACCGAGGTTCAAACTCTGCTCACGTCTTGTGATGGGGACCACTTCATGTGTGTTGCCACATTACTTAACTGTTGCAAACTTTATAGCAAGATAAAAAACAACAAATAGTCTTGCAGCACCTGAGAGACTAACAAAAATGTAGATGGTATCATGAGCTTTCATGGGCTGCGCCCCCACAAAAGCTCATAATGCCAACTACATTTTTTGTAAGTCGCTAAGGTGCTGCAAGACTACTTGTTTTTTTTTTTTAAAGTTTATTCAGTTACAGACTAACATGGCTACCCCTCTGAAACTTTTATAGCAACAAGTTTCCTCACTCCTTATTTCTTTTTCAGTCTCTTTTTTCTGTTCTTAAGGAAACTTGAACAAAATGCTGCATGTTTTATGCACAGCACATGGTCTGAAGATAAAATGACTGCATTAAATAGTTGTTGTATTTAGTGACAGATGCTGTTTATAGCTGCAAAGTATACTAGAGAGAAATAGCTCACATCCAGTGTTAACAGTAATTGAAACATCATGTGTTTTTTAAATTAGACATACATAATATGTAATGTGTTACACATTGAAGAGATTATGAAAACCTAATCTAATCTCTTGATAAATGAATTCTTCACCTACTGAAAACAACCTGTAATAGGATGGTTGGTTCTTCTATTTTAGTTACACAGATATTATTATTGTCATTGTTACATGAATGTCTGGTTGGATGAGTGGATTTTTGGGTGGCTGTTATATATTTATATTTTATCAGGAACTGGCCTAGCATTCTGGCAATGTAGAGATCTGTTCCCTTAGGCAGCAGGTAGGAAAAAATTGCATCACATTTTAGTGATCCCATCCTGATAACTGAATGAGCAATGTCCAACTCTCCTTTTCCCAGAGCAGAATCCTGTGTTGAGGAGCTGTGTGGGTTGGGATGAAGGGAGGAGGAATACATGGACTGTCTTTCCCCAAATTATGAGGATCCCACCACATCTGTCTGCTTCCATTGAAATAGAAACCTTGAAAAATCTTCACATTACCAGTGTAAACATTATTCAAACTAATAATTCAAAAAAAAATCAGATCTGTTTAATGATATGTTATAAAACATAGCAAAGCTGCTAAAAAAGCTGAATATTTGTGGCTTTAAATACAACTCAAATGTTAAACTGTGTTGAGAGGAAGAGAGTTAATAAAGTGTCTATATTCACTGCTGGGCTGAAAGGAACACAACCCAGGAGACTGTGGTGAGGATCAGCTCATTGAATCATTAGGGAGAAAAACAGAAATTACAAAAGGGAGTGCTTGAGAATCATTCGGCCTCAAAGTTTAACCTACATCTGGGCACCCCACCTCCTGTGGGATGAATGGAGGTTGATGTGTGTGTTTTTTTTAAATTCTTTTTCCTACTGAAGTTGGGCTGCCAGGGTATGTCTACACTAGGAAATTATTTCAAAATAACTTATTTTGAAACAATAATTCCCAAAATAACTTTCAAAATTGCATGCCCATATACTACAGGAAAGTCTCAAAATTAGTCCAAGGCAGGCTCCCTTAAATGTGGACATGCTACGTCAACTTAGAGTGCTAGGAAGCACTAGGGAGTAATTACACTGGATGACTCTGGGGAGTAGTTATTTCAAAACAGCAGCAGTGGAGCATCTACACTACCACTATTTCAGAACAACTATTCTAAAATAAATATTATTTCTTGTGGAAAGCAGGAGTTAATTATTTAAAAAATAATGGACTTGGTAGTATGGACACTCCGCTTGTTATTTTGAAATAAGGGGAGTTATTTCAAAATAACTCCATAGTGTAGACCAGGGCCCAATTTACTTGGTTAAGGCCATGGGATCTGCAGTGTAAAGCACAAGTGGAGTAGCCTTTGTCTTCATGGCCCCTCACATGCATATTCAATAAACTACAAATACTAATTGGAAATATGTAATTCACAATGTGTTGTAATGTTTTAGATGTTCTCATACTGTACATAGCTGCCGATAAACTAGCATGGGGAAAAATTGATATAAGCATGGTTACTAAAAGGTTACTACCAAGGTTAGCTGGAATTCAGAGTTAAATGGATTAGTGTGTTTTTGGTTTATTCTAATTCATGATTTTTAGGCCTTTTTTCCTAATCAGAAAATGCAGGGAGTCATCTTGGCTTCATCAGCTGTTTGCTTTGGAAGCTCTCACCTGACTGGCTTTGAGACAGTAGGGATACTCAAAGGTACAAATATTTGCCAAAGGTGAGCAGTGGGCTAGTGCTATTTCTCCATCACTCTTTAGGTTAAACAGACACCAAGCTTCTTGGAATAGTTGAAGCTTCACTGTAAATTCTAACCTAATTGGCAGTTCAGTCTTCATGAAAAGTGGAAATCATTAATTCACATTCCCTTTCTTGAAACAAGCTGCTTTAATAGTATTAGAAAAAGTAAAACTGCAAAAAAATCCTATATTGCTGTCTAGGATAATCACAAATTACTCAAGAGATCTGTCACGGTTAGGAGAAATCATTGCCTCTACACAAAAAGAAATGGCAGAGCAGAATTCAGAATATTTGCATCCAATTAAATCTTAAAATACAGTTGATGTGTTACATGTTGGCAGGTCAGAGAGCAGGAGAAAGTCATTATATCATCTCATTCCTCTACTGTGTTATCAGATTGAAAAATATCTCTTTGCAGTCATGGCAGATACAAGAGACAAGGTTAAAATTGGCAATGGAAGTGAGAAATTCTACTGGCATGATTCCATGCAACAATCTGCCTTCAGCCGCTACTTTCACCTTGGAATTATGCCTTTTGATGCTATTTTCATTCGTCTCTGGGTACTGACATTTGTTCTGCTTCTAATACATGAGTGAGTGAGTATTCCTCCAAAGAAAGTTAAGCGAGCCTGATGACTTAGCTGAAGCATGGTCTGTTGCCACATGAGAGCCTTATTTAGAAATAAATAAGACTAACTCCCCTGCACAATGTCTCTCTCTGACAATGTGTCTCTCATACAGCCATGAGCCAGCTCTTTTCCCTTATATACCCAGGAGCAACACTCTGTCAACCAGGAGATAATGCCTCATTTGTTCATAGAAATACAGGTGAATAATTGTTTTGAGATGAGTTAGTGGAGTGATAGGGGAATCCCTCTTAGGGTACATCTAGACCGCCATGTCCAGGGAATGTGTTTGCTCTTCCCGCTTTTTTTTGCAGAAGAGCAAACACGCTCTTCAGGGGAGCCCTGTACACCTCGTACTAGGAGGAATAAGGGCTCCTCCAAAAGAGGAGGCTTTTCTGCCATTTGGCTCCATCGAGATGGGGCTAAATGGTGGAAAAGTCTCTTCTGGAAAAGCAATTGGAAAAAGCTACTCAAACTGCAGAGAATAATTTGCGTCACTTTTTCCGAAAAACGACGACAGTGTAGACCAAGCCTTACTAAAGATGTGAATCCACTTCTCTGATATAAGGGTTTACCTGAACCACCTACTGTTGGCTTTTCTTTTAGTGACACTGAAGCATATGGAGGAATTCCTCCTCCTGGATATTGCCTACCTAGCCAATTACATCCACACATGAGAAGTCTTGTTACCTGGCGGCATGAAAAGCATCTATGAGTATTTAGACCATTTGGTTTGCACTTAGTTTTAGCTCACTTAGGTGACACATTATTCCTGGAATACTCAGTAGTAGATGGAGAAATATAAGGTATGAAAAATGTCTATTTATCCAACATCTAGGGGAAAGGCACATTATTATAGCCTCAAGATATACGAAAGCCTCAAGAAATAAATGTAGTGGTATGGATAGACACTTCTTGGACTGAGCCATCAATCGACGGATCTCATCTTCTACGACGCCGTTGGTGAGCGACTAAACCAATCCTTGATCGTCAGAGCCAATTACAGATGTCACATAAAAAGCTGCCAACTGCAGGCGCTGTATGTTCATTCAGATCCTGCACTTTTCCTGCAATGCCAGGATACGCTGACTCTCAAAGCAATTCAGAGCCTGTACAATGGTTTGTCACCAGGCTAATCTGTCCCAAACTAGAGTTTCCAGATCATTTGGGATATATGCCGCGTGACTTCATATTGGCCTTTAAGATGTCTTTATAGTGCTTATACTGACCACCGATAGAGCGCTTTCCATGACCACGCTGGCCATAACACAACACAATTAAACCATAATGTTCACTGGACATAATAATTGCAAAAATACATCTAAAATAATGACACACATGTCTATGAAGTTTCAGTTGAAGGCAGTAATACATGATACCAGTTGCCTCCAGTGTGTCCCTAGGAACACATATATAACTTTGCAGAATTCACACTTGGAAACAATCTGAAGCAAAGTAAATTGCTGAGCTTCTGGGTTTACACAGTTATTTGATACCAGTCAATACTATACAGTAAACGAAAGGGGAGGATGGTGGGGGGTGATCAAACCCGCTACAAAAATGATTGCATAGACTCAGATACAATTAAATCTAATGCCAATGTACAGAACAGAAAGGATAGGAAAAAGCCCATGTGTTATCAGTGGGTGCACTCAGACTGCTAATTGGAAAAATAGTTGTTTATAACATTAGAGCACACATTAGGAGCTCTATTGCAAGGAGATGGCTATTGTGGCTGTGGGTGCTTTACTGTGGTATTCAGGTTTTTATACAGCCCAAAGTATTTCAGTGCCTTCCAGTTGTGCATTAAATACCATGAGCACCATCTCACAGAGCTGGCTCATTCTTTCTTTCATACCCTTCCAAGGAGGGAAATTGTGTTCAGTGTGGTGGGTTTGTTTTAAAAATTAGTACAGAGTACAGGGGAATTTATCCACACCATCTTTTTTCTTTCCTCAGAAGCTAAAGATACTTTCTAATTTTCATAACCTACAATCACCAGATCTTGAGCCATTACTACTATAGAGCTTCATGGCATAGAATTGCCATTTAGCTTAGCAACCATAAATCATATACACTTTCAGGGGAGAAAGGATAAGCTGACCATTGATATTGTGATGTGCTCAGGTGTTCATCTGCAGAACCCATATAGCTATCTGAGTCAGACATTTGGCTTACTTTCAAGCCTCTATTTAAAAAAAAAAAAAAAGACCCAACCCAATATCAGCGTACAGCACATCACATCACAATATTAGCTGACTAGCAAGTTCTAGAGTAGTGCTTCCTGGCCAGTACCCTTCTTCCTGAGGTTTCTGATGTTTTACTTCAATTCACGTGTCCCCTAGTGGGGATGCACTTCTTCGTAGTGTATTGAATTCTTCCCCACAGTGAGGACATGGACATTTGACTTTGCAAACTCAGGTAACCAGAAATTGACCATAATAGATTGGAACTTATCTCGTAATGTGGCCTTGCTTCCCAATTGCTAACTTGTTGCAGCTGACTTTCCAGGATATTGGAAACTGTCAAGAGTAGTTGAAGTGTTTGTCCAGAAGTGCAAGTGTTTGCCTACTTCTTCATTACTAAGATGAGAGAGAGAAAATGCAGCAGCAATTAACAGAAAGTGGGCTGAGCAAGCCTGGCAAGAGGGCATAGCTACTGCCTCCCACTGGAGAGAAGCAAGGGCCCAAGTTACAAAGCATAGCAATAGAACACAGAACACAAAAGAAATAACCCAATAAATGAACAGGACACAGTAAAACACAGTCCACCACCATCTTCTCTCTTTACAAACAAGGCAAAAGCAAAAACCTCCAGGTCACAGATTACACATCTATTTGCCCAGCCAATAGAGTGAGTCAGTGGCAAAAAAACCCAGGGCGTTCCGACTCCTACTCACATACTTTATTTCTTTAAATGCTAATGCTTATGGACCTGTGAGACCCTGTGATCTCAAGATCAAAGGGTATGGGAAACCAGCAAATTCAAAGGTCTGAAGAGAAATTAAATTGATCAAGATCCAGCTAAATCAATCTTCTGGTTTACTTATAGGGAGACACAGTTGTTGCTAGTGTTTATGGTATCAACAGAGTTATTACTTGCCTATGTACTCTGTATGCCTATCTAACTGTAATTTTTTGTAGGTTTCTGACATCTTTTTTAACACATTGAAGCAGCAGAAAACAGACATCTTTGATATTTACTCCACCATCAACTAGATTTTTCCAATCCATTAAACCATAGTAAATTATCTTAATAAAATCATAATAACAAGTTCGAGGCTGTTCCTCAAAAGGGTTTCAACTGTCCTAGTCCTAAAATGCAACCATTATCCATTCAGATAAGATAATAAATCTGGGGTTAATCTTGAACATTTATTACTTCATCAGAGATCAAATGTAGAAATCAATAGCTTTGTTATAAAGGATTAATTCACAAACAGGAAAAACTGTAATTGTATTATTACATCCACTCTAATATATTGTGATGAGTTTCTTCTTGAAAGCTGGATATGACATTCACTGAATCAGCAATTAAGAGAGTATTTATTAGTAGCAGTTCAAATGTGGTCCTATTAATGTTGGAGCAGGATGAATTCATCTTTTTAATCACTTATACTCCCAAAACTATTAATCAGACCTTGCTACTCAAGTTCATTCTTCATAGTCAAGTGACATTTAGCTCCCTGAAAGCATCAGTCATCAAAAAATGCTCCTAGCAGAAGTCACACACGCTTTAGAGAAACAGAAATTTCAGTTTCAGAGGGGTAGCTGTGTTAGTCTGTAATGGAAAAAACTCAAAACCACGAATAGTCCTGCAGCACCTTAGAGACTAATAAAAACTACAGAGAAAATAGCAGAGAAAGAGAGGGGATGGGAAGGGAAAGAGAAAAGGAGGCTGCCAGACAAGTCACCAACACCAGATTCTAAAGGCTTCTCTCCTCTGATCCCACAAAAGCATACCAAAAAAATCCAAAACCAAACCCACACACCCTAAACCACCTGCTCATGAAACTTCCTGCTACAACTCAGGACCAAATTTATACAAACGTATCCCCAAATCCCAGACCAGGAGTTTTCTACCTGGTAGTCAAGATCAGGGCTATAATAGAGTCGAGTGAGGCACTTGCCTCGGGTGCATAGTTGAGGGGGCACAGAAAAATAATATAGAAAACTAATTATTTTAAGACAGCACCGCTTCCCTCCCCCACCCATTAGCATTGGCCAGCCCGCAGTTTTACATGGCAGGCTGCACATAGTTGCTCCACAATCCAACAGTCACCAGCTCTGGTGGCTGCCCAGCACGTCAGCTGCTTCCGAGTGGCACGGGAGGCCGGGCACCGGCTAAGCTGTGCCAAGCGCCACCTTAAGGTGCCCTTGCGAAGTTCCCAGGTGCGAGGTGCGGGGCCGGAGGAGAAGGGGCTCAGATTGCCCTGCACAGGGGCAGAGGTGCAGAGGGTGAGGTGGGGGTGTCAGGCTGGGAGCCAGGACTCCTGGGTCTTGCCTCACCTCTGCCAGGGAAGTGGCCCTAGGTCTTAGGGGTATGTGATTAGAGCTGGGGATCTGGGAGCTATGATCCCTGGATTCTATGGGTCAGGGTCCAGGCCCTTATCCTGTTGGAGTCATGGTTTCCCCTCCAAAAACTGAAGCCCATGCTTTGAATGTGCCACACAAGCCAAGGGGACAAGGCAGTGACTGTGGCTTCTTGCGAAATAATTTTAGTAAACTAAAATTAAGAAATACCTTGACATGGGTCAAGAGAGATTATCAAATATGTCCATCTTATCAATAGAACATGAGGTAGAGAATAATATTAATTTCAACGTAATTATTGATGAATTTGCCTCATTAAAAGCACGCAAAGTACAATTATAAACAAATACCTAATAGTACCTGACATGGTGATATTTTATAATTATATGTGTATATGTATTAGTTGATTGTTTATGCAGATCTCATAACTAAAATAAATGTTGAATTTTTATTTTATTATTGTTATTTATGTATTTTCCCTTTTTCTATGAGATAACTACTATGAATATATACACATGAGGGGGTGCAATTTTATATTCTTGCCTCAGGTGCAAAATTAGCTAGTTACGGCACTGCTCAAGATCCACAAACCTGGAAATCCCCAACAACCCATCACTGGCACATTCACAGCAGGATTATCTGGTTATATTGACTCTCTCCTCTGACCCCATGCTGCCAGCACACCTAGCTAACTTTGAGACACCACCGACTTCCTGAGGAAACTACAGAACTTCAGTAATCTTCCTGAAAACACCATCCTGGCCACCATGGATGTAGAAGCTCTTTACTCCAACATTCCAGATGATGATGGATTACTGACTGTCAGAAACACTATCCATGATGACACCACTGCACACCTGGTTACAGAGCTCTGTGACTTAGTCCTTACCCACAACTACTTCTGATTCGGAGACAATTTGGGGACAATTTATATCTTCAAGTCAGCGGCACAGCTATGGGCACCAGCATGGCTCCACAATATGCCAACATCTTTATGGCTGATCTTGCACGTTTCCTCAGTTCTTGCCCCCTAGCACTTTTACTCTACCTATACTACATTGATGACATTTTCATCACATCAACCCACGGGAAGGGGACCCTTGAAAAATTCCACAGGGATTTCAACAACTTCTACCCCACCATCAACCTTAGCCTGGACCAGTCCACACAAGAGATCCACTTCCTTGACACTACAGTACAATTAAACGATGGCCACACTTCTATCACCTTATACTGGAAACCTGTTGATCATTACATTTACCTACATGCCTCTAGCTTCCATCCAGGACACATTTCCCTATTTATAGCCAGGACCTAAGATACAACTGGATTTGCTCCAATCCCACAGACAGAGACAAACACCTACAGGATTTATCAAGCATTCTTAAAACTTAAATACCCACCAGGGAAGTGAAAAAACAGATTGACAGAGCCAGATGAGTACCCAAGCATCAGCTTCTTCACGATAGGCCCAACAACAGAACACTTCTGGTCATCACCTACAGGCCCCAATTTAAACCCTTCCAACGCATTATCAACAATTGACAACCTTTCCTGGACAATGACCCCTCACTTTCACAAGCCTTGGGGGACAGGCCAATCTACAGACAACCTCCTAACCCGAAATAAATTCTTTCCAGCAATCACACAGCACATCTCCATAGTTCTCACCCAGGAACCCACCCCTGCAATAAAACCTGGTGCCAATTCTGTCCTCAAATCTATACAAGCGACATTATCACAGGACCTAACCACATAAGTCATCACGTCAGAAGCTGCATATTCACCAGTGTGATCTATGCCATCAAGTGCCAGCAATGCCCCTCTGCCATGTATATTGGCCAAACTGGAAAGTCTCTAAGGGTATGTCTACACAGCAAAGTTGTTTCAAAATAACAGCCCTTATTTCAAAATAACTTTCCTAGAGTCTACACAGCCAAACCACTATTTCAAAATAAATTCAAAATAGCGGAGCGCTTATTTCAAATTTGGTAAACCTCATTCTACGAGGAATAATGCTAAATTTGAAATAGCTATTTCGAAATAAGTGCTGTGTAGACACTTATTTTGAAATAGGGGGCCTCCAGCCTTCCCAGGGTGCCCTGGTGGCCACTCCAGCTTCAACCAAGAACACTTCTCTCCCTCCCTCCCTCCCTCCCCGGAGCCCTTAAAGGGGTAGACTCTGGCCACAGTACCTGTGTTATGCTTAAATGAAGCACATGAGATCTTTTATGGGGGAAAAGGCAGTACACCGCATTTATTGAGAATACAACAGTTGCATATGCTTTTCAATCACACACACACACACACACAACACATCATACATACATAGTTCTGCCAGATGATATAGTTACCAGTTGAGAGTCTGTGTCAATCTAGTGGCCAGCTAGATTGAGCACGGGGGGAGCAGGGCCTTTGTCGGTCACGATCCGATGCTCCTCTCGGGATGGTGTCTTGGCAGGACAGAACCCAAAGTTCCATAGCAAAGCACCCTGCTTTATATAATCCTTCTCTGTTAAAATCCATGGATTCCGCTCTGTCAGTTTGTCATCTAGGAATATTATCTTGTTGATGTCAATTGTTCCCAAATATCTCTTGAAGGCTCATCCTGTCCTGGATTAAATCAGTTGTTTTCAGGGGTGCCCGCCCTTCACCTTTAGAGCCGTCAATTCTGCCAATCTGATCCATTCTTGACCGTGGGTACGCACTGACGGTTTCTCTGCTCTTCGCAGTCTGTCTTTTACAGTTTGTCTTCACCCCACATTCTCCCCCTTCTCTCTTGACCATCTGGCTCTAACGATGACCTTCATACCGTATCTCATTCATACAAACAGTCTCTCACACAGAATCCTTCAAAGGTAAACAATACTGTTTTATATTAAGCAAAATCAAAACAATTCACATCGAAGGCCTGGGCCTTCAATATTTCTAATCTCATTAACATAGACACAATATGAGATCCTGTCTCTTTACTTACTAAAACTTTAGAACAAGGAACTATAGAAGATATATACTTAACTAAAAATTTGACTTACTACAATATTAAATATGAATATATATATTACCTTACATTACTAAACCTAAGATAAGAAATATAAAAAGAATGAAACTTTCAATCCTAACACCTGTGTCAGCTCCAAGCCTGTCAGCCCAGAGCCAGCCGTCACTGCCCCTGACCCAGTGGCCCCAAAACATGAGCCAGCAAGCCACTGGCAGCCAGCCCTCCACTGCTCCCCAGGAGCAGTCTGCCAGCTCCCAGAAGCCTGCCAGGGCCCGGAGAAGGCAGGCACCTTCCCGGTCCAGGGTGGAGATCATGGACCTTATTCAGGTTTGGGGGGGATTCCCCCAATGTCCATGATCTCTGCACTAGACAGAAGAATGCGGCTGTCTATGGCAGGATTGCTGCCAGCCTGGCCACCAAAGGCCACATGCGAACCCAGGAGCAGGTTTGCATGACAATCAAGTTGGTCCGGTGAGACCCCCACCTCTGAACCCTGAGCTTCCCCTCCTCTTCTTCCCCTTGCTTCCCCCTCCCAGCTCCCTCCTCCCAGGTTTCCCCCTCCCCTCTCCCACCCTCTCTTCTTCCCTCTCCCACCTCATTTCCCCAGTCTCACCAGAGTTTCATTCCCTCCCCCCCAGTTTTGTTAAATAAAGAGAGTTTGTGTTCATGAAAATACATGTATTTTATTTGACATCATGAAGGGGGGTTAGGGAGGGGTAAGTGGAAGGACGTGATGGAGGAATGAGGCACAAGCCCCCGGTGGGGCAGACCAGGGTGGCTCTTAGTGCTCCTCAGGGTGGAAGCTCTCCCGCAGGGCCTTCTGGATACTGACAGCCCCCCGATGGACCTCCCGGATGGCAGCCTGCAGAAAGTGTAGCCAGGCTCGCAGCAACGCATCCATGAGAAGCACCAGAGTGCCCAGGGGCAGCTCTGGCTCCATATTGCAGAGTGCTGTGGTGTTCCAAGTGAGGGAACCAGAGCACGCAGAGACAAAATGCTTTGCTGTCCTTCATCGAGGCAGACAAGCAAGCAGGGAAACCTGAGAACTGGCTGTCCGGGGGGGTCCTTTTAAGCACAGACCTCAGATAGCCTCAGGCAGCAGCCCCACACAGTAAGTCCTGACCTGGTGCCCTGCTGGAACTGGTTCCGGCCAGCCTTAAATGCGATTCTGAGTCTACTCATTGTGGATGTGCTATTTCTAAATAGCAAAATGCTATTTCGAAATGCATTTTGTGTGTAGACGCGTTATTTCGAAATAACTATTTCAAAATAAGATATTTCAAAATAACACTGTAGTGTAGACATACCCTAAGAGAAAGAATTAATGGACACAAATAAAATATTCGAAATGGTAACACACAGAAACCTGTTGGGGAAAATTTTAACTTGCCCAGGCATCACTAATGGATCTAAAAGTAACTATATTATTACAAAGCAATTTCAAAAACCATCTTGAAAGAAAAGCTGCAGAACTTGGTTTCATTTATATGTTTGACACCTGGAATCGAGGTATGAACAAGGATGTGAACTGGATGGGCCACTACATTCCACACCCTAATGACATAAAAAGCTAAGTGCTGGGTACTGAGAGCCCACTTTATTAGCCTTATTTAGCACAGACACTCTAATTGACAATAGTTTCCCCCTTCTCTTTCCCTCCCCGACCCCCCTCTTTCTCTGCTATTTATTTGTTCCATGGACCCCTTAACTCTCTCTGATGAAGTGGGTTGTGCCCATGAAACCATCCACATTTTTTGTTAGTCTCTAAGGTGCTGCAGGACTATTTGTTGTTTTAAAATTTTTTTTCAGAAGTTTCAGAGGGTTTGCATAGTGTATATTTTAAAGCTAGCTTCCTTCCATCTCCTTTTATCAAGCTACTGTTCCTGTAATTTACATATTATAAACATTATATACAAGACACATTTATGCTACTCTTATCTGCGGGAATTTTTGCTATAATATTTTTATTTCTGTGTTTTCCTTTTGAAAACCTAAATCTTGATTGCCCAATTTCAATTATTTACAATTATTATAGAATGATGACAGATTTAAGATTGAGGCTAAAAGAAATTTGGTGGTCCTAGCTCTTACCATTTAGGAAGAGCTCTTGATCAAACAGAATAACACAGACAAATTCACTAAAATAGATAGTAGATGTACACATCTAAAGCTGTGGATGTCTGTGCACAATCTTAAAATCCCCCACACATGTGTGACTGCCCAGTAATCTAGACGTATTGAGAATAAAATCCACCTCGCGAGTCATGCCACTTCCAGAAAAAAAGCCTTGGAAAAAAATCAACAAATATCAGCTTTTTCTGAACAAATATCAGCTCTAGCAGGCCAACAAAATAAGGAAGTTTCAGAGTTGAAGAACCTTCACTGAGAACATTTTGCCTCCACCTCCTCCCAGGTAAACAGGGGCAGTTTGCTCCATCTCCTAAGCTACTCTCAGCCACCATCATCACACTGCAGAGACACAGAGACAGAGAGCGCTCCTCTCAGGGGGACTTATTACATAAACTAGTTAGTGGATATCTCCAGTGAAGATGACCAACAGCCTAGTGCCCCTGTGCCCCTGCCTCCCAATGTCCTCTCAAAGGGTGCATCTATACTGCACAGTTATTTTGAAATAACAATGCGAGCATCTACACAGCAATTAAAATAAATAAATTAAATTCGAAATAACAGACAGCTTATTCTGACATCTATAAACCTCATTCTACGAGGAATAATGCCTATTCCAAAATAGTTATTTTGAAATAGCTGTAGTGTGGATGCTCCATTTCTGCTATTTCAGAATAGCTCTTCCCCAGTGCCTCCTGGGGCTCTGAATCGAGATAGCACATCCACATGAGGGAAGCCTGCCTCAGATTAATTTTGAGGCTTCCTTGTAGTGTAGACATGCTATTTCAAAATAAACTATTTTGGAGTATTTCTTCCGGAATAGCTTATTTCGAAATAAATGTGCAGTGTAGACATACCCAAAGAGAAAAGAAGGGGAAAAAAGGAAACCACTCAAAAGTGATATTATCTACTTATCTGAGGGGCAGATCAAGATACTAATAGTTCAGAGACCCCCAAGAGTTCTTTGCATCCCATCACAATACCTTTAAAAATGATATAGTAAGTGTGTGAGGAAGAAAGGGTTTTGTGTGCTACCCTTGGAGCCTCAGCTGTTGACTGTAACCTGTTTTTGGTTCTGTAATATTGTCAGTCAATGATTTGTGATTGAATTGCAGCACATGATGGTATCCTGAGCTGATGGCCCCTCAGCAGCAGTAGTGAAACGCAGTGCCATGTTTGTTTTAAAGGCCTCTGGCTGCAACTGTTTAACACCAAGCCTTACCGTGAATTAATCAAATCAATTACTTGGATGCCTTGAGTCCTTCTGATATCTTTTCACTGCAGATCTTGAAAGCATATGGCCACACCATTCCCAAGATACCTGTGGATGGCAACCCATTCAAGCCAGCATCTCCACTGAAGTTTCACCCTATGTAGAGAATCAGGCTCACTTTGTGAGGGTGCTGTGTGTGGTAGTAGGGTCTGACCCTCATTTCACCTTGGATTCTAGGATAATAGGCCATAACATCTGCACTTGTCCCACAAGCATTCCTGACCAAATTCCTCCATGAGAACTCCCATTGAGAGCATTGTGACAATCCACACAGGTATCTAGCTATAGTTTCTGAAAATGACTGTTGTCCCCTATGTGATGAGTCTTGAAAGATGCTCAGAGGAAGGCAAACCTTCACCATGCCCATCCCCTTCTTGGTTTAACCAAGCTGCTGGTTTGGCAAAATTCTTCCCTAAGCCTGAAAATGGTGATCTGTCTAGGCCGGAGGAAAATCTGTAGGTGTTACTTGAATTTTTTCCAAGTCTGTTCCTGCTGTCCAGGCCTACCTGTCTTAATTCCTCCAGAACATTCTGGTCCTGATCGGGTGGACACAGGCAGTGAGAGCCTCATCCAGCAAGAGTAGTAGTAATTTACCTTATTATATTAACAGGGTGTTTGGGGTTTAGATTAATTCATTTTCTGTCTCTGGTTCTCTTGCACCTGTTTATAATGTTCTTAAAATGTTTATTAAAAAAATAACTTGACCTACTTTCCATGGTAAATTCCTAAGCAGGCAGAAGCTATAGGACATAGCAGTGGGAATAAAACTTCAACTGCTGGAGGGAGGTGACTCTTCCTTCCCAAGTTCACCTGGGGCTCAGGCTGCTGGGCTAAAAACTGTGGTGTAGACATTCGAGCTCAGGCTCTGAGACCCTCCCACTTTATGGGGATTAGCTGATCTGGGCCAGCCACAGCCATGCTATGGGACTTTTATTGCAGTGTAGACATATGCTTAGGTTTCGAGGGAAATTTAACTGTATTCTTAATTTCACTATGAATTTCTTCCAAAATAGACTTTCTTATTAGAGGAAAACAGGTCTTGCGGGTAGCAATTACATTATACTTCTACACAAACCCTTCCGGCCAAATAACTACACATATAATTTATCAGTGTTTCTTTACTCATCTGTTCTATCCAAAGGGAAACCTCTTGTATATGGAAGCAAGTGGTCACTTATCTGCATACGTCAAGCAACAAATAAGTCATTTAAGCTGACTCAGAAGATAAAGCCCTCACTGTATGCCTATGATAAAATGACTTAGGGCTGCCCTAAACCTGCAAAGTTAGTGAGTGGCTCAGGGACTGAAGAGAGTGATTTTAATAATTAGAATCTAAGCACAGATCTATTTGAAGCCAGAAAGACTCACAATATTTCCCTTTCATTTCATCCACAGAATTTTCCCATCAGCTCCTCTCTTGCATTATCTCCAGATAACAAAAATATGTCCCTTGTCAACACAGTACAGTGATTAGTTTTGTTGTCATCTTGCAATCCAGTCCAACCTTAAACAATTGCAAACAAACATAGCCATATGTCAATCATTTGAAGTCTATTGCCATAGATGAATGATGAGCTCCCTGCAAAATTAATTTATGTCTGAGTTCTTCTGCAGGTGTAGGACAGTTAGAAGTATTTGGTTCACCATTAATTTTTGAAAGCCTCCTAAAAAGAGTTTGATATAATTTATATTATGTTTTAATTGACATATTTGATCTTTCACTCCTCCTACATATCCTACTTATTCAGACTGTTATTGCAGGATCTATAGTACTGTCACACAGAAAGGACCCTGACATGTTAACTTTTATTCCTATGGTGGGTCTAAATCCTTTAACATCTGCAATCTATTATTCAGTTCAACTTACAATTGCTTGTCTGTTTTGATGTCGATATTCTTAGTGCTTTGAGGGAAGGAGAGAGGATTTTTTTGTTTTGTTTTTATCTTCCATCTTGCCACATGTAAATTATGGTCACTTCCAATGTCAGCTTTTCAGTGTGCCCTGACATCCTGGAGAACTGATCTAAATTTTCATTGAATACATAGATGATCAGTCTGGTTCCTCCTGACTCCATCTGGGGAAACCAAAGAGGAATAAATGGTTAGTTTTTGCAGTGGAAAGAGGTGAACAGCAGAGTCCCTTAACCATCTGCAATGGATCTCTTGCTATTAAATATATTAATAAGTGATCTGGAAAAGGCAGTGAACAGTAAGGTAGCAAAATTTGCAGATAATACAAAGTTTCTCAAGAAAATTATGTCTAAAGCTCAACTAGTGAAAATGGGCCAAAGTTCCTGAATTGCACAATGATCAGCCACATAAAGAAAAGATGCAAGAAGGAGCTAGAAAAAATAATGTAAATGAATGAATTTAAACAGAAAGGGTTTACTAATATCTATTGGAACCATTGCCAGCCTTGTGTTGCAGCAGGTTGTTTTCATCTGTCATAATGCTTCATGCAGTTTTAAACGTGATGGCATGTAACTGTAAATAAGAGGAGGAAACCCAATTACAGCTCTGTGGTCAACTTCTCAGTCCCGTGAGTTTTTTGCTGTTTCAATGACGTTGACAACTGCTTTTCATTAATTATGTGATTGTGATAGATGTATAAGCCCCCAGTTGGTGATAGGAACCTCACTGTATTAGGCATTTTACAAACACACAACAAAAGAGGACCTCTATCCCAAAGAGCTCACAATGATAAACAGTGTTCCCTGTAAGTTGAGTGCTTGGGCGGCCACCTAGGAGAGATTCAGGTGCCGTCCAGCTCATTAGCAGAGTACCCACAGTGCCTACAGCCAGAGAATGTGTTGCTATTGATGGTGCACATTCACACATCTCAGTGCACATAACAAAATTTATTCCACACATAGATGGAAAAATTACAAGGAACATTGAATGTAAGTATAACTCAAGGGACAACAGGTGGACACCACAAATACAGCAGGAGAACATGAGACAATAGTTGGACAACAGTGGTTAGCGTGATAGGCGTGGTCATGCCACATTAATTGTCTAATCAATGTTAGGTTTTGGTCAATCAACAAGCCAGGAAATGATCTTTGCAGCAGCACTTTGGATGAGTGGGGAAAATGGAACTTATGAAGGCCAGAGGCTGTGGTAATTGAGACTCATGGTGATGAATGCCTGGATTAGAATTTTGGCTATGTGGATGGAGAGGAACATCTGGGTCTTAGAGATGTTGCACAGAAAGTGACAAGATTTAGATGTAGCCTGAATGAGAGGAACAAGAGCAGGGGCTGGGGAACCTCAGGCCCAGGGGCCAGATGCAGAGCTGGACCGAGCCATTCTGGCACCCTGGGCAGACAGTTTAATTGCGCCCTGGGTTGGGGGAGGGCGCATGCGCGGCCCCACCCCCACCCAGCACGTGCGGGAGGGTGTGCAGAGCTGGCAGCGGCAGCAGGACGCACGTGCCCAGCCCGGCGCAGCCCGGCTACTGCCGCTGGCGCGCAGGCCGGATCTGCCTGTGGTGGGCCAAGCCTGGCTATGCAGGGCCCCGCGGCTGCAGGGGGAAGGGTGCTGCTGGCCAGCACTGCGGGGGCTAAGGCGGCCCCTGCCCTGGGCGGCCGCTGCAGGGTGGCCTCTGGGAGCTGCTGTAGCCCACAATCCGGGAGCCGGGCGCGTGGCGCCTGATGGCAGCTATAAGGGGCGCTGCACACCCCTTACAGCTGCCATCAGGCGCCCCACATAGGTTGGCACCCTGGGCAGCTGCCCGGCTAGCCATGCCTTAATCCAGCCCTGGCCAGATGCTGTCCCCAGCTTGTCTGGATCTGCCTTCCCCCCCCCCCCAGAGACTTAGCACTGGGGAGCCCGCACTAGTGTTCCAGCCCTTCTGCCACCCATCCACAGGGCTGGAGCACACAAAATCTACTAGCCTGGGCCCCCTGAGGCTCTGGTGTGCAAGGGCAATGTGAGGAATGTCTTTCCACTTCTCAGTCGTGGGCTTCTCACTTTGCTTCTCACTTGTGTGTGTGGCCCCCAACTGATTTTTCTGTGGGTCAGGAGCCCTCAACACAAAAAAAGTTCCCCACCCTGAACTAGAGAGAAAGCAGTCAAAGAACAATATCCAAATCATGGTCTTGAGTGACGAAGCTAATGGTAGTGTTTTACTCCATAACTGAGGGTATGTCTACACTAGCCCCCTAGTTCAAACTAGGGAGGCTAATGTAGGCATTCGAAGTTGCAAATCAAGCCTGGGATTTAAATATCCCGCGCTTGATTTGCATCTTTCCGGCCAGTTGCCATTTTTTGAAATTTACAAGTCCAGAATAACTGCTCATGTCTACATGCGGCAGGGACCCGGTAGTTCGAAATAAAGCCCTAGTTCGAACTACCTGTTATTCCTCCTGGAATGCGGTTTAACAGGTAGTTCGAACTAGGGCTTTATTTCGAACTACCGGGTCCCTGCCACATGTAGACGCGGGCAGTTAGTCTGGACTTGTAAATTTCAAAAATGGCGACTGGCCGGAAAGATGCAAATCAAGCACGGGATATTTAAATCCCGGGCTTGATTTGCAACTTCGAATGCCTACATTAGCCTCCCTCGTTCGAACTAGGGGGCTAGTGTAGACATACCCTGAGAGAGGGAAAAATTGAAAGCTTGTGTTTCCCATGTTGAGTCTAAAGAATGTGTCAGAGCTGCAGGCCAAGATTTTAATTTGAAAAGAAGTCTGGATTGGAGATGTAGATCTGCATAAAGATGATAGCCTAAATTGTATTCATGAAGAGATTGTCGAGTAAGAAGTAGATGGAAAAGAAGAAGGAGGCAAAGATGGAGTCCTGTGTAATCCTCATACAAAGTTGGGGGAGCAGGGTAAGGAAAATGAATCCATGAAGGAACAATCCGAGAGCTAGGAGGAGAACCAGATGATAGAGCCCCAGCTGAAGGCAGCAGACATGTTGAAGAGGATGAGGATACTGAACGTTAGCCAGCAAGATGTCATCAGAGACTTGAGTGAGGGATGTTTCAGGGAAGTACAGAGGCAGAAACTGGATTACAGTGGAACTGGAAGAGAGGAAATCCAGGCAGTAAATCATTGTCGACTGTACATTCAATAAGGCAACTCTTAGAGTCTGAATTGTACCCACAAAACACTGAATTGACACTGTACATCAGAGAATCCACGTTCATCCTTAGCCAGGTGTTAATAAAAAATTTTACCTTACATAAGGGGGTGATATGTCCATATCCCTGGTTTTTGAAAAGGGATAATAATAATTAACCTGTTATAGATAAATGGGCTGTCTGCTTTTAGGAAAGCAACTGAGCTAATGTATCATTCCCTTCTACTCCTTCATTTACACAGTGGGGGACATTTTTGTCACTGATTTTCATGGCTGAAGTCTAAGATGCAAGATTTAATACAAATATATGTATTTTTCGTGGGTGACTTCTCTGTTATATAAATGTGTCTTTAACATTGGCCTCTCTGTTAAGTGTAGCTTTGGCAAAGAGAGTTTGGATGGTTTCAAGTTATGTAGGGCTTTGTAGGGCAAAACCGACAACTTAAAATCTATCTGGAAGCTTCCTGGTAACCAGTGCAGATCTTGGAACAAATGTCATGTCTTCTTTATAAGCCTACTGTGGTTCTAGCTTGTCTGTGTCTCAGTTTTCCTTCTCACAGGATGGATCTTTCCACTTTGCAGCCTGGTTTGGTTGACAGAGTGACTTCAGTATAGTGACTTAGTCAGAAGGCCAAGTCATAAAAAAGTTCATCCTTTCAAGGGCATCAAAGTCTAACTTAAAACACAAAACAATCTTCTGTCTTCTGCCCCTTTTCCCCAGCTCAAGCTGAGTACAACCCCTTCTTTCTGAGGATCTGTCTTCTCTTGTAGAAGAATCTCTTAATGGTTGTTATAGAACACCTGCTCCCAGGCCTTCCTGCTTGGATCTTCCCTTCCACTACACCCTCCAGGCTAGAAAGCCTCATCAGCTACATGCCCTACCTATCATGTGACTTTGCTCATTTCTGCACCTGTAGAAGCAAATTAAGTATATCACAAGTAGAGCTGTCCTGTCATCCTGTGATAATGCCCCGAAGTCTCTGTCTGCACCATTTCGAGCTTCTGAATCCAATTTATTCTCTCTTGGCCAAATTAAAAGAGAGTCTTGTGGCAAAGGACAGAAGATATTCCTAATTCTGCCAGAGACTTCCTGTGTGACCTTGGACAAGTCACTTCTCTTTGCTTCAGTTTTCCCACAGTTTGGATAATCATCCTTCCCTACCTTGGACAGGTGTTGCAAGGATAAATTACTTAATGTTTGTTAGACTCAGAAATGATGGTAATCGATCAACAAATTGTGCATGTCATTTCAGCCCATCAAAAAGCCAAAGATCTTAGGTAGAGAGTTATTGGGTAGATATGATGCCTGCAATTTGACCAATAATGCATTTTTAGTATACAAGTGTTTTGGGGAACAATGCACATTTATTATCTTGGTTTTCATTATAAGGGTGAAGTGAATTTTAAAGATGATCTTTTTTTCTGCATCCCAGTATCTATCCCAAGTTGCTGCATGGTTAAAATCCACTTTCTGCTCCTCAAAGTAATTTTTTTCTATTTTGAAGTTTCATTTTTCATTCTTTAATTTATTCCTTTCATTTTTCTTTATAAGGCTTATATCACATGAAAAAATCTTTAGTGGACTAATTTTGCACCTACACAGTCTTAGCTCTTGTTCTGTGTGAAAGCGATAAGCTCCTAGGAAGAGGTAATCTGCAGTCGTACTATAAAAATTCAGCTAACCTGCTGAGACATTTTATTGCCAGGAAAATGCATTGAACAAGTCTCCTTGGGTGAGGAATATTATAAAAAGTGTTAAAAATAGAGTGATGTTTTAATTCCTAAAATAATGGATCTCACAGAGGAGAAAATGATATTTTTCACAAGATTTAACTTTTGAGATTGTACGCTGACTGTATTAGAACATTATTTTGTATTGAGCGTGACTACTGAGTACTGACACCACTGAGCAGTGACAAGTTCATACACGTTGTACAAATAAAACATTGTACTAGTTCCAGCATAACTATAAAGAGTACAGCAGTATAACACAGGCACTTATTAGACAAACTGTCTAGGCAGTGGGTTGAGAGTGCTTGGTTGCAGCTTTGTTTAACAGTTTGAGTTTTTAGGTCTGCTTTTGAAACCATTCCAGAATGCTAATGTTGATTAAATGGGGCTACATTATTCTTTCCTGAAGTATGAATAGGATATCTACTTCATTCCCTGCCACAAAATAATTGTACATCTCTATTTATTTTCTAGTGCTTTCTCCAGTCCAGGATAAATTTGTCCTTAATTCGAGCCAATCCTCTGAACCCTTGTTCTCCTTGAGTAGTTCCAACTGACTTCTGAAGAACAATGACTGACACTTGACTATGAGTGTGAATAGGGCTTGCAGGTTTAGACCTGTAGTGTACAAATGATGTATTTAAAGCCTGGTCACACAAAGTAGTGAATACTTCCCATTCTTAGTACTTAGTGTTACTGATCCCTTCAACTTTAACCACTTCGGGACACAGATCTTGTCTTCAGACCAGTCTATAAATCACCAATGGTAATTTACTACTAACATATTACAAGCAAATTTTCTTTTATACTGTATATTTTTCATTTGGAAGCCATGTTTTTCTGCCAACATGTATCTAAACAAGTGGATCTGGGCATGCCATCCAAACTTGCAAAGATGTCTCTTGTCAATGCTCCAGAAAGACAGCTCATTATCTTGCTGACTTCTTCCTCTGGAAGAATATCCTGTCCACTTTCCTTAACAGTGTGTCCCCATTAACAATAATCTCTGAGCTTTTGAGCATGTTTGACAAGTGTGTCCTGTCCTTTCCTTTCTAGAAACTTTTGACACATTCCCTGTACCCTGAGTACTGGATAGTGATTAGATACCTGTAGGTAAACAGAATTTCCCCTGGTTCTCTTCCCTTTTTTTGTGGTCACAGACTCCTATCTTCTGCCTGTAGCTGTGTACAATGGCTCCTGTATCCCCTTCCTCATGTTGTAACAAACTGCCAATCTGCCGTTCTAATGTGTGCTGTCTACTTGTGTCTCTCCACCATTTTCTTCTCTTGTTGGCAGTGCTATTTGAACCCCAGTGCCCAAGAATTCTTCCTCCTGTCTGGTGTTATGCTGGGTCAATAGCCATTCTTCAGTTATAGAACTTGTACTTCAGTGCACAGGAATCTTCTGTTTTCAGGCAGGAAACGCCACGTCACATCATAAGCTTGGTTTGCATTTGGTGTATATATATCACACCTAGCTAATCAGCATTGTGACAGGGTACGGTCACAGAAGATCCCTTGGGGGGGTCCCCCCTGGAGTGCTGACACTGCCACTTGCCTTCCTGCTCTCTGAGGTTTCTCACCACCCAGTCCTGCTGGGCCAGCTCCATTGGTCTCCCCCACCAAGGCCCCGAGCTGAGATCCCTGCCCACCCTGAGAAGCAGTACAGATACTGAACCTCTTCAGGTCCAAGGAGAGTGCAGTTTAGGGTCCAGCTTTCTGGGATACCACTCCCCAAATGGGATCAAACCCCAAAGAATTAGGTAAGGCACCTTTAACAATGAAAGAGAGGATGTACACACTGATTGCTTCCCCAAGTAATAATTGATTACACTGGGTTTGATAGAAAATAAAAGTGATTTTTATTAAGTACAAACAGTAGGATTTAAGTGGTAATAAGTGTGAACAGGCAGAGCAAAGTAGGTTATAAACCAAAAGAAACAAAAATGCTTAGCTAATGCAACACTGAAACCTCAGTACAAACTTTTTGAAACTCATCCTAAAGCCTCTTTTCCAGCTGCCCCTCCAAACTGGGGCTCTCTCCCCCTGAGGTCTTTGGCTCCTTTCTTCAGGTGCAGCCCAGCCAAAAGACCAAGGCTTTCCTATTCTTTTTTAAGGACTTGAGACCACTCCCTCCCAACCACTGCTCAGACTAAAGGAACAAAGAGATTGTTTACCAGCTACTCATCAAAACATGGAGGGTGTTTGTGGGTTTTAAATGTGTTAACGAGAGGCAAAGTATTCCCCATTCCACATGGTTAATTTTAAACACGAAAATGATACATACATCAAAGTAAGATAAACAGAACCAGTGGATCATGACATGAAGATTGATAGGTTATATGAAATTTGCTCAAAGCACCTCTGAGTTATGTACATTCATGTTCAGGGGTGGCGGGGCCGGGAGAGAAGGGGATCCATCACAAGCATCACCCTCTCCTCTTTCACAGGGAGGAATCAGTCACACATGTCCCTGGGCTATGTGTGTGAGGGCTAGTGGGAGGGGGAGGGGGAAAGCGCTCGGGCTGGCCCTAGGGCCGCCTGAGTTTTGCTGCAAGGATGGTACACTCCCCAGTCACTCTCTTCTGGCCCACATGATGGGGATCTGAGAGCCCAGACCACGTCTGCCAGTTGTACTCCCAGGCACTGTGTGGGGATTCATCTCGCTCCCTGTCAAACACCATTGATTAGCCCAAAGCTGCACAGCCTCCACCGGCAGGGAGTTCCACAGGTTAACACAACACAAGCGCCCTCCCACCCTCCACGGGGCCAGGACACAGACTGGTAGTTACAATACATGGAGGAAGACCCTACTCCAGGGGTGGTCCTGTATGCAAACATACAACACAGGGGTGAGGAGAGGTAACTGAGTAGGCCCTAGCCACACCACTGTGGTGTCATCTGGGCTCGGGTGGGGTGGAGGGCATGAGGTGTAGGGACAATGGCCGGGCTGCCTGACTGACCCATCCTTTCTTCTGTTCCCTGCGGCGGGACCAGGCACAAGCCGGGGACCCTCCAGTCCGGCAGCAGCGGCAGCAGCAGCACCCCCAGCCACCCAACCACCGAGGCAGCGGCTCCGCCACCGGGACCAGCTCCCTCGGCGCCACGTGCAGGCTGTCGAGCGCATTGAGGCAGCCATCACTCGGCGCGTGGAGGTGGACCTGCAGTGGCTCCAGGAGGCCTGGGGCGCCTTCCAGGCCCAGTGAGTCCACATGGCGGATTCCATCGCCACCCTCACCGCCTACATAGGCCATACCATTCCCTATGGCATAGCCTTGCCCCATGCCCCCGCCATCCATCCCCTAGCAGTGCCCCTCACCCCTTCTGCAATGGCCCCTCCTGCTCCTGTCCCTGCCCCTCCTGCTCCTGCTTCTGTCCCTCCTGCTCCTGTCCCTGTCCCTCCTGCCCCTCCTGCTCCTGTTTCTGCCCCACCTGACCCGACGCAGCCTGCCCCCCATGTGCAGGTCCGCCCCACAGGAACGGTTGCAGGAGCCACCCCTCCCAGGAGTAGCTCCTCGCCCTCCCAGTTGAAGGTCTCCTCCCCCTCCCCCTCCCAGTTCAAGGTCTCCTCCTCCTCACAGTTGAAGGTCTCCTCCCCCTCCCCCTCCCAGTTCAAGGTCTCCTCCTCCTCACAGTTGAAGGTCTCCTCCCCCTCTCCGCCTTGTAAATAAAAACATACAAGTTTTTCTGTTGAAAACAAAACTGTGTTTGGTGTTTATTGGGAGGTAAGGGGAGGAGAGGGGAGGGAGTTGTATGGGGAGACCGAGGTGACCCTACTATGGGGCCTGGGAGAACATGTCCGTCAGGGCCTCCCGGATGCGCATCCCATCCTGGTGCGCCTGGCAGATGGCAGCTGTGTGGGGCTGTTCATAAGTCTGGCCCTCGGCTGCCACCCATGCGGGGAGGAAGGCCTCCCCACTCCGCTCCACAACATTGTGGAGCACGCAACACGTGGCCACTACCTCCGTTGCATTCCGTTCACACATCTCGCATAGACGTCCAGGAAGCGGCCACGGTGGTCCACGAGGGCCTGAAGAACAATCGAGCAGTACCCCTTCCTGTTCATGAAATGGGCTGCTCGATGCTCCGGGGCCCAGACGAGGATGTGGGTTGCATCCAGGGCTCCTTCGCAGTTGGGGAACCTGAGGGCAGCGAAGCCAGCCAGCATAGCATCCACGTTGTGCAGGTGGATCACTCTTGGGAGCAGGACATCATTGATGGCGTGGACGACCTGCAGAAGGGTGCAGAGAAACACAGGGGAACACATCACACAAGGCAGGGGTGAGTGTGCTCTCCCTTGGCCCCCCCCCCGTGATTCCCTCTGTCCTCACGCACACACACACACACCAGGGCCCCCTCGCCCCACGCCCCCCCTCCCACCAGCAGGCCTGTGCAAGGGAGGAACGGCCCAAACCCCTGGGTGGCCCAGCCTGGAGTCTTGGCTGCCCCTGGCCATGGAGTGCAGCACCCTCCCCTCACCCCACTCCCCACTCCCCCTGGGACTTACCTCCATGACAATGACACCGATGGTGGATCTGCCCACCCTGAACTGGTGTGCCACTGATTGGTAGCTGTCTGGGGTGGCCAGCTTCCAAAGTACGATGGCGACCCTTTTGTTGAGGGGGATGGGTGCCCATATCCGGGTGGTGGCTCTCTGGAGCGCAGGGGAGAGCCAGGCACACAGCTCCAGGAACGTCCGCTTTCGCATGTGGAAGTTCTGGAGCCATTGCTGGTCGTCCCATTGCCCCAGGACCAGCTGGTCCCACCAGTCCGTACTGGTGTCCAGTCTCCACAGTGGCCTCTCCACCCTGGGGTGGGGATGCCACAGGGACGCCATTGCCTCCCTGGTGAGGGAGTCCAAAGCGGTCTGCGCCTCCTTGTCCTGGAACAGGAGGGCACCAGCCTGGAGCATCAGTTGCAGGCACTCCAAAATGGCCGGCAGGGGCCAGAGCAGGCACACGGCCACCCCTGGCTCCATGGCAGAAAAAACAAGGCAAAAGAAAAAAAAAACCAGGCAAAAGCACTAGGTGGCAAAAGGCAGAGGGCAACCACCAAAACTGCTACGGCTGTCAGTCCCTACAAGAGGTACTAAAACACGGAGCAGGAGAGAAACGGCTGTCCAGGGAGATCCCTTTAAGCATGTGTCTCAAAGGAGCTCCAGCCCTGTAGCCAGACAGGAACCCCCCCCCCCATAACATATTGCTTGCCTCTCTCTGAGATGCCTGGAGCACACAGGGCACACAGAGCAGTAAAATCAGCATAGTCTTTGAAGCATAGACAGGAGGTCCGGATATGCTGGCCGCTATGACCCTGGATGGCTGTAAACAGAGATACGCCAATTGCTGACCTCGAGGCTGCGAGAACTGCCTTGACTGAAACCCATACTGATATGAACACACACTGTCCGCGGGGGGAGGAATCTCCCACCCAGTAAAGAATGTCCAGTACTCACAATTTAGTTATCTCTCTTGCAAGTGTAAATTAAGTTGAAACTCCCTTGTAAGAACTGGCATCACAAAGACAGACCCACACAATTCGGCATCTTAGATAAGAAAGAGGATACGAGCCCCTATGGGTATAAAGATGGGTCCAGCAGCACACTTACTCTGAGTGTCAATCTACCATCTGCCTGCTAGTAGGGTTAGGTAATTGCATCCCGAGGTTCCATGGGGACGCCCACCTCGTATTCGTCTTTCCTAGGAATTGAGGGACCGGCCCTGGCTTGACCCTCTGGAGTTGAGAGGCACAGAAGGGGGGTAGATATTGTACCTGGATGTGTCCTTTGTCTTAAGTGTACACATAGACTTAGAGCTCTTTAAAGATTAAGCTGTCACTTGGTACCATTATTTCTATTTTCTATCTTTATTTTCTTTGTAACCATTTTTAAGATCTATATTTGCTAGCAGTTAAGAAATAGAGCAATAGCCATTGTAACCATATGATTTATAAGCTTCTTTAATAAACGTGTAACTGTTTAAGTTTTAACCTGACTCCTTCAGTTGCTGTAACAGAACCAAGCACAATTTAAAAGAACTTCAGCCGGTCATAAGGGACAGATACAGGCAGAGCTGGGCGTTTTGGATCGTGTCACTCCCAGGTGACAGATCCGTTGGGGCATCTCTCAGTCTTCCCTAGACTGCCCGCTGCGAAGGGATCCTGTATCCTAGCAGCTGAAATCTGAGATGTAATAAGCTCTTCCTATAAATTCTGGGGCGTCTGTCAGCCTGTTGGCTGCCCTCCGCGACGGGACCCCGGTCCTAGCGGTAAAGGCACAGATGTTAAACTTTCGGGGCGCCCTTCAGCCTCCTAGGCTGCCCACTGCGACGGGACCTTGTGTCTTAGCAGTTAAAGACTTGGGTTTCACACACACACACACTGCTCTGACCATCGGCTGACAAGCCCCCACCCCTGGAAAGGGCTGGTGCCCTTTTGCCCTCTTCAAAATGGTTCCGGGCTTCTGCTTTTGCACAAAAGCGTCCCGCCAATGTAGGCGCGCTTTTGTGCAAAAGCGCATCGTTATAACGATAACTCTGGGACCAATCTAGACGCGCTTTTGCGCAAATACTTTTAACGGAAAAACTTTTCCGTTGAAAGCATTTGCGGAAAATCATGCCATTCTAGACGTAGCCAGCTTGTTTTTGAATAATTAGCAAGAGTTTCAGGTGATAGTGTGCCATCAGTAATGGTTTTGATGTTGATATTGGAGAAGAGTTAAATTTGTGCATATCAAACACATAAACAAAAGCACTTCTGTTCTTATGAACTAATAATTGTATGTCCATACAATTGTGCTTAACGCACCTAAACCCACACGTTAATTCCTCAAAAGTTGAATGGTAGATTAAAAATGTTATCCTAGAAATGCCACAATTAAAGAATGAATTCTAGAGAATTTTACCACAAAGATCTTCACTTTCATCTTCATTTTTTTCAATTATACTAAGTGTGTGCTATCTAGACACTTATAGAGATGTGTAGTGTCTATTTCGATTTATCTCTTTGTGAGTTGTAGTCTCTCCATCACAGTGTGTTTTTGATGTGGTATGTACATTTGAAAACATTACAGCATGCTAACCCTCATAATAACCTTTGTCTGAAACGATTCATTTTAAATATTTTTTTTTAGTATACCAGATGGATGTGTTGATCATTTTAAAATGAAGACATAACCTTACATGTTTTCCAATCTCTGTAGCCCAAGTGTGTGAATACATTTATCTGTAAAAAGGTAAAATAAATACATACATAATTTATAGAAGTAGTAAGAAAATTGATGTAAATAAAGCTTTTAAAAATTGCTGTAGCTTTAAATCATTTAACTAAATAGCCACTGGATGGCAGTAAACGATAGATCTCGAGAAAGGTTCACTGTATTTTTATAGTGCTTGACTTGGAGATTTGTTTTGATATTAAGAAGATGCTTTTTTTTCTAACTTTTTGCATGATAAAATGTTATTGTTCTACACTGCCAAATCCTCATGTGCTGACTTCATAAAATTGATCCTTAATCTAGAAAAAAGCCAGTTATTTCCTCTGCAAAAAGAAAGGGAATGTGTTCCCCCCCCACTAATAACCTCAGTATAAGACCTGAAGAAAAGCTCTGTGTAAGCTTGAAGGTTTGTCTCTCTCACCCACAGCTTTGTTCCAATAAAAGATATTACCTCACCCACCTTGTTTTGCTAAACTCCCATATAAGTCTTTATTAGTGCCCTAATAGTTTTTTTTAGCCTTTCTGTAGCATTGTATTATTGCTCAATTGTAGACAAAATTCAGATTTTATAGAAGAGGTGGAAATAGGCACCATCTATTTAGTTAGCAGATTAGAATGGAATGGACATATGAACCCACATAATTCTTAAAACTGGGTGATACCGAAGGTTAAAAATTTTCTTTTCTCTTTTTTTTTCTAGAACAGGTGGATTTCAAATGTTCTTTCCTTGTTTTAAGATTCACTTAGGATGTTTGAGGCAAGGGCCAGATTTTGAGAAATGTTGAGCACACAACAGTTCCCACTGAGAACAATGGGGAAGTGCTGAGCAGTTTGAAAATTAACTGATTGTAATTGGGTTAAATGGAAGTTGAGTTTAACTGAAAATCCAGCTCTGTTTGGAGGTGTGGAACACTTTAAAAAAATGACACTAAATTTATCATTGGCACTGCGTTCTGACTGCTGTTGGTTGCTTGAGCTCTATTTTTATGTCTTTACTGTAAAGGTTCTTGGACTGTATTCCATGACCCCTCTGATGGTCTGCAGAGAGCTCACTGGTCACTTGATGCTGGCTTCTGTGCCTTACAGACTCTTTGTTGCAAACTTCCTCTTCCCTCCTTCCCCCCCCAAAAAGTACACATACTTATTTCACTGTAGAGTTATATTGCACAAAACAGGCTTCTAGTATTTTTCCATGTTAGCAGTTTCTGTAGTTGCCATGGGGATGTCACGTAACTGTGAAAAGATACAGCTCACAAACAAATCTCCATTAAAATATGGTTCACAGTACAACAAAGTTGAAGCACCCATCTGTACACATTTACTCTAATGTCTGTTGCTTAGGGCTTTTGTGAAAATAAATTATCGCTTGTGTAGAATCACAGAATACTAGAACTGTGGAAGGGAACTCAAGAGATCATCAAGTCCAGTTCCCTGCACTCATAGCAGGATCAAGCACCGTCTAGATCATCCCTGATAGAGGTCTATCCAACCTGCTCTTAAATATCTCCAGTGATGGAGATTCCACAACCTCCCTAGGCAATTAATTCCAGTGTTTAACCACCCTGGGAGTTAGGAAGTCTTTCCTAATGTCCAACCTAAACCTCCCATTGCTTTTTGTCCTATTATCTGAGGCCCACGAGAACAATTTTTCTCCCTTCTCCTTGTAACGCCCTTTTAGATATATGAAAACTGGTATCATGTCTTCTCTCGATCTTTATTTTCTAAACTAAACAAGCCCAGTTCTTTTAGTCTTCCCTTATAGGTCATGTTTTCTCGACCTTTAATCATTTTTGTTGCGTTTCTCGGGACCGTTTCCAATTTCTCCATTTTTCCTGAAATGTGGTGCCCAGAACTGGACACAATATTCCAACTAAAGCCTAATGAGCGCAGAGTAGAGCAGAAGAATTACTTCTCGTGTCTTGCTTACAACACTCCTGTTAATGCATCCCAGAATCATGTTTACTTTTTTTTGCAACAGTGTCACACTGGGTCACATTTAGCTTATGGTCCACTATGGCCCCTAGATCTTTTTCTGTGCTACTCCTTCCTAGACAGTTGCTTCCCATTCTGTATGTGTGAAACAGATTGTTCCTTCCTAAGTGGTGTACTTTGCATTTGTCCTCATTAAACTTCATCCTGTTTTCCTCAGACCATTTCTCTAGTTTCTCCAAATCATTTTGAATTATGACCCTGTCCTCCAAAGCATTTGCAACCCCCTCCCAGCTTGGTATCATCTGTAAACTTAATAAGTGTACTCTCTGTGCCATCATCGAAATCATTGATGAAGATACTGAACAGAACCAGGCTCAAAGCAGATCTCTGCAGAACCCCACTTGTGATGCCCTTCCAGCATGACTGTGAGTCATTAATAACTGCTGTCTGAGAATGGTTATCTAACGAGTTATGCACCCACCTTATAAGAGCCCCATCTAGGATGTATTTCCCTAGTTTATTGATAAGAAGGTCATTCAAGACTGTATCAATTGCTTTACTAAAGTCTAGGTATACTATGTCCACAGCTTCTAACTTATCCACAAGACTTTTTATCCTATCAAAGGAAGCTATCAGATTGGTTTGACATGATTTGTTCTTTACAAATCCATGCTGACTGTGATCACCTTATTATCTTCCAGATGTTTGCAGATGGATTCCTGAATTACTTGCTCCATTATCTTCCCTGGCACAGAAGTTAAACTGACTGGTCTGTAGTTTCCTGGATTGTTCTTATTTCCCTTTTTATAGATGGCCACTATATTTGCCTCTTTCCAGTCTTCTGGTATCTCTCCCAACTTCCATGATTTTTCAAAGATGATAGCTAAAGACTCAGATACCTCTTCTATGAGCTCCTTGAGTATTCTAGGACGCATTTCATCAGGATACGATGACTTGCAGACACCTAACTCTTCTATGTAACTTTTAACTTGTTCTTTTTTTTTTATTTTAACTTCTAAACCTATCCTGTTTCCACTAGCATTCACTACATTAGGCATCCTTTTATCATCAAACTTCTTGGTGAAAACCGAAACAAAGATGTCATTAAGCACCTCTGCCACGTCCAAGTGTCCCATTATTGTTTCTCCCTCTTCACTGAGCAATGAGCCTACTTTGTCCTTGGTCTTCCTCTTGCTTCTAATATATTTGTAGAACATCATCTTGTTACTCTTTGGCTACATCTGGACTGGCATGATTTTGCGCAAATACTTTTAACGGAAAAGTTTTTCCGTTAAAAGTATTTGCGCAAAAGCTCATCTAGATTGGTCCCGGAGTTATCGTTATAACGATGCGCTTTTGCGCAAAAGCGTGTCTACATTGGCGGGATGCTTTTGCGCAAAAGCAGAAGCCCGGAACCATTTTGAAGAGGGCAAAAGGGCACCAGCCCTTTCCGGGGGTGGGGGCTGGAGCTCCTTTGAGACACGTGTTTAAAGGGATCTCCCTGGACAGCCATTTCTCTCCTGCTGCATGCTATAGGACCTCTTGCAGGGACTGACAGCCGTAGCAGTTTTGGTGATTGCCCTCTGCCTTTTTGGACACCACTGCCTTTTGCCACTTAGTGCCTTTGCCTGTTTTTTTTTCATCTCCCTTGTTTTTTCTGCCATGGAGCGAGGGGTGGCCATGTGCCTGCACTGGCCCCTTCCGGCCATTTTGGAGTGCCTGCAGCTGGTGCTCCAGGCTGGTGCCCTCCTGTTCCAGGACCTGGAGGTGCAGATCGCTTTGGACTCCCTCACCAGGGAGTCCATGGCATCCCTGTGGCATCCCCACCCCAGCGTGGAGAGGCCACTGTGGAGACTGGACACCAGTACAGACTGGTGGGACCGGCTGGTCCTGGGGCAATGGGACGACTAGCAATGGCTCCAGAACTTTCACATGAGAAAGTGGACGTTCCTGGAGCTGTGTGCCTGGCTCGCCCCTGTGGTCCAGAGAACCACCACCCGGCTGCGGGCACCCATCCCTGTCAACAAAAGGGTCGCCATCGCAGTCTGGAAGCTGGCCAACCTGGACAGCTACCGATTGGTGGCACACCAGTTCAGGGTGGGCAGATCCACTGTCGCTATCGTCGTGATGGACGTAAGTCCCAGGGGGAGTGGGGAGTGGGGTGGGGGGAGGGTGCTGCACTGCATGCCCAGGGGCAGCCAAGACTCCAGACTGGGTCACCCAGGGGTTTGGGCCGTCCCTCCCTTGCACAGGCCTGCTGGTGGGGGGGGGGGCGTGGGGCGAGGGGGACCCTGGTGTGTGTGTGTGTGCGTGAGCACAGAGGGCATCACGGGGAGGGGGGAGCCCAACGGAGCGCACACTCACCCTGCCTTATGTGATGTGTTCCCCTGTGTTTCTCTGCACCCTTCTGCAGGTTGTCCATGCCATCAACGACGTTCTGCTCCCGAGAGTCATCCGCCTGCGTGACGTAGATGCTACGGTGGCTGGCTTCGCTGCCCTCGGGTTCCCCAACTGCGGGGGACCCCTGGATGCAACCCACATCCCCATCCGGGCCCCGGAGCATCGAGCGGCCCATTTTATGCACAGGAAGGGGAACTGCTCGATCGTACTCCAGGCCCTCGTGAACCACCGTGGCTGCTTCCTGGATGTTTATACGGGCTGGTCCGGCAGGGCACACGACTCCCGCATACTACGCAACTCCGGCTTGTTTTGCAGGCTGGAGGCGGGCACCTACTTCCCCCGGCGGGAGTTTACTGTCGGGGATGTGCCTATGCCCATCTGTATCATCAGGGACGTGGCCTACCCCCTGCTGCCCTGGCTAATGCGGCCCTACAAGGGGCAGCCGGACCAGAACTGGGCCCGGTTCAACGACCGCCGCGACCGGACCCACAATCAAGTGGAGTGCGCATTTGGCAGCCTGAAAGCCCACTTCTGGTGTTTGCTCACCCGTCTCGAGATGGGTGAGCGGAATGTCACAGAGGTAGTGGCCACGTGCTGCGTGCTCCACAATGTTGTAGAGCGGAGTGGGGAGGCCTTCCTCCCCGCATGGATGGCAGCCGAGGGCCAGGCCTACGAACAGCCTCACACAGCTGACATCCACCAGGTGCACCAGGATGGGGTGCGCATCCGGGAGGCCCTGACAGACATGTTCTCCCAGGCCCCATAGTAGGGTCACCTCAGTCTCCCTTTACAAGTCCTTCTCCTCCCCTTACCTCCCAATGAACACCAAACACAGTTTTTCTTGAACACAAAAACTTGTCTTTTTTTTATTTACAATGGGGAGAGGGGAGACCTTCAACTGGGAGGGGGAGGAGCTACTCCTGGGAGGGGTGGCCCCTGTGACCGCTCCTGCGGGGGTGGACCTGCACATGGGGGGCAGGCCACGTTGGGGCAAGCTGCACTGGGAGGTGGGCAGGAGGGACAGGAGCAGGAGGGACAGGGACAGGAGCAGGAGGGGCAGGAGCAGGAGGGGCCATTGCAGGAGGGGACAGGGGCAGTGCTAGGGGAGGGATGGTGGGTGCATGGGGCAAGGCCATGCCATAATGGATGGCATGGCCAATGTGTGCAGTGAGGGTGGCTATTGAATCCGCCATGCGGACGCACTGGGCCTGGAAGGAGCCCCAGGCCTCCTGGCGCCACTGCACGTCCGCCTCCACGCGTCGAGTGATGGCTGCCTCAACGCGCTCGACGGCCTGCACGTGGCGCTGAAGGAGCTGGTCCCGGTGGCGGTTGGGCGGCTGGGGGTGCTGCTGCTGCCGCTGCTGCCGGACTGGAGGGTCCCCGGCTTGTGCTTGGTCCTGCTGCAGGGAACAGAAGAAAGGATGGCTCAGTCAGACAGCCCGGCCACTGTCCCTACACCTCATGCCCTCCACCCCTGAGCCCAGGTGACCCCACAGTAGTGTGGCTTGGGCCCAGTAGGTTTCCCCCCTCACTCCTGTGTTGTATGTTTGCATACAGGACCGCCCTTGGAGTAGGGTCCTCCTCCACGTATTGGAACCACCGGTCTGTGTCCTGGCCCCTTGGAGGGTGGGAGGGCACTTGTGTTGTGTTAACCTGTGGAACTCTCTGCTGGTGGAGGCTGTGAGGCTTTGGGCTAATCAATGGTGTTTGACAGGGAGCAAGATGAATCCCCACACAGTGCCTGGGAGCATATCTAGCAGACGTGGTCTGGGCTCTCAGATCCCCATCACGTGGGATGTCTCCTGGATGGAACCAGGAGAGTGACTGGGGAGTGTCCCATCCTTGCAGCAAAACTCAGGCGGCCCTAGGGCCGGCCTGAGCACTTTCCCTCCTCCCCCTCCCGCTAGCCCTCACACACATAGCCCAGGGAGATGTGTGGCCGCAGTGGGGACTTTCCTCGGGGGGCCAGCCAAGGCACTGGGAGCAGGCGAGGGGCTCAGTGGGGGCCACGCTCATGGGGCTATGATGCTGCGGTTTTCCCAGGAGCAGCAGCTGGCTGTGCTTCACAGCCAGGCATGGGACAGTGTGCCGTTCTGTGTGCTGCACCCTTGCGGAGGTGCGGGCTCTGGCCTGAGCCCCTGGGGCCCTGGCTGGTTCTAGCCGGCATCCACCCTTCCCCCCGGTCCCGCTGGATGTGTGTGAGCAGCACGGTCACAGGCGTGCCCTGGAGCTGCCTGCTGTGGCCACATGGTTGCATGTGCTGCATACTGCCTAATGCTACACAGCCCGTGCAGCTCACGTGGCCTGAGTGACATGCTCTCCCCCTCCCCCCTCCGAGCGCCTGGATCCCCCCCACTCACCCTTGTGAGTGCAAAGTGCAACACTCACCGGTGGTTCCTTCCCCGGCCTCCGAGGACTCACGGGACACGTCGGGGCTGCCAGAGGGGGCCTGCAAGGTGGCAGTGCTGGCCTCGTCCTCCAACCCACTGCTGCTGTCTCCTTCCCCCACCTCGGTGGTCCTGGTGATGGGGGAGCGCATGCTGCTGTCCACAGGGACGTCCGGTGCCTGCGGTGCTGGCTGGCCCAGGATGGCGTGGAGACGCTTGTAGTGGGGGCAGGTGTCGGCTCCTGCCCCCTGGCCCTCGCTGGCCCGGACGTAGCCCAGGCGCAGTTCTTTGACTTTTGCCCAGACTTGTTCCAGGGTCTGGGCTGGATGGCCCTGGTGGGCGAGCGCCTGGGCCATGCGGGCAAAAATGTCAGCATTGCGGCACCAGGAGTGGGTGCTGTGCAGGGCTTCCTCCTCCTGCCAGAGGTCCATGAGGGCTTCCAGCTCCCCCGAGGACCAGGAGGGGTTTGTCTTTTTCTGGCCCTGGGGGCATCCTGTGCTAGGGGTCCGGGTGCCTGATCCCCCCCCTGGAGCTGCCATCGTGCTCTGGGTGGTGTTGGTGACAGCAGGGGCCACGTGGCAGAGCTCTGGCCAGAGGTCCAAGAAGGACTTCTGCCTCGTGACCTTAGCAGCTTGTGTCTGCTTTAAGGGGGCTCGGATTACCAGGAAGTCTGGGAGATGCTTGCAGCTACAGAGCCTGCAAACGGCCACTAGGGCTTTTTTCCGTTTAGCCTGCTTTTGCGCAAAACGTCTTAGCTGCCTGTCTACACTGGCCCTCTTGCGCAAAAACATTTGTGCAAGAGGGCTTTTTCCTGAATGGGAGTGTCAGAGTATTTGCGCAAGAAGCACTGATTTCGCACAGTAGAACGTCAGTGCTCTTGCGCAAATTCTCGCGGCGTGTAGACAGCTGGCAAGTTTTTGCCGAAAAGCGGCCGCTTTTGCGCAAAATCTTGCCAGTCTAGATGCAGCCTTTATGTCTCTAGCTAGATTGAGCTGGTTTTGTGCCTTTGTCTTTCTTATCTTGCTCTTGCATACTTGCGTTGTTCACTTATATTCAGCCTTTGTAATTTGACATAGTTTCCACTTTTTATACAAGTCCTTTTTAGATCATGTAAGATCTCCTGGTTAAGCCAAGGTGGTCTCTTGGAATACTTCCTAACTTTCCTACACAATGGAATAGTTTGCTTTTGGCCCCTAATAATGTCCCTTTGAAAAACTGCCAACTATCTTCAGTTGTTTTTCCTCTTAGTCTTCCTTCCCATGGATCTTACCTACCAGCTCTCTGAGTTTACTGAATTCTGCCTTCCTGAAATCCATTGTCCCGTCTACCATTCCTTGGAGTCATGAACTCTATGTTTTCATGGTCAGTTTCACCCAAGCTGCACCTTCCACTTTCAAATTTTTATGGGGTAGTGACCAAAGCTTAGGTAAATGAAAAACTTGGAGACCTGGGAGATGGGTCAGAAATGGGAGGGAAAAGACTGATAGTGTTTTCTGAGTGAACAAACTTTAATAATGTAATGAAGTACTTGGGTATGATGACTAACCCAAATCCTGTAATAAGGATATGGCACGGTTAATTAAACAGGGACCTTTTTTTGGCCACCTTGGTACCTGATGACATATTTAATTTATTTTTTTCACCATCTCATCTACCACAAGTAAACAAGTAAACAGATGTGGCCTGTTGATTTGGGGTTCCAACCCAGTAATTTCAAAGTAAACTGCATGCTTACTAGAGGTTCATTCCCCTGCATCAGGTTTGCCCATGCTCGACTAGCTTGATGTTATTGGAGTAAAAAAAAATGTATGTTCTGGCTCATTGCACAACTGGGGGATCCACCATCTTCTTTCTCCTCTTGTCTGCTTCCTTGTCCTTGCTGTTCACATCAAGAATCTGTGACTCAGACTTCTCGAAAGTATCCATAGTGCTCTGGGAAAGAGGTAAAGTTTCCACCAAGGATGGCTTTTGGAGCTCTTTGGCATATCTCCACTTACTAGCAATCAATCTTCTGAGGTTCAATTTAGCCAGTCTAGTAAAGATCCACTTAGTCGAATGCTGAGGGCACCTCCATTAGTGCTATTACTCCTTGCTGTTGTAGGGAGTAAGAAAAGCAGATGGGAGCTTTTCTCCAGTCAACCTTCCGCTGTGGTTATTTACGTAGCTGGAGTTGTGTACCTTAATCCAATCTTCCTGGTGTATTGTAGATCTAGCCTTTGTAAAGGCAGTAGGGCTATGGCACAACGTGGGATTAATTGTTGGCTCCCTGGCCTTCTGGTATGCCTACTGCATCTTCTCGGCTTTCACATAGCACTGTTGCTGGACCTTCTTCCTGCATTCCCGTGTAATCTGCTCATAGATGTCCAGTTTTCTATGGCTGAATTGGAGCTCTGTTTCCAAAGTCTTTTCTCTCCGTAGGCCCAGGCAACCCAGTATCTTCTGTGTACTCCAAGTAGGAGTGCATCTGCAGCATGTAGCTTGCAAAGTTAGTTGGGCAGTTAAATTCAACAGTGGAGACTCTCCTATAATGAACTAAGAAATATCTTTTCACCATAGCATGTGACATTAACAAGCACCACAACTGTTGTTAATATGAACTAGGTATCTTTTAGTTCATGCTATCTTGGTCCACACAAGCATTTACACTGCAACACTTTGGGTGCACTGCAAATCACACCCCTGTAGTCATCACTGTTAGGTCATGAAGACAAGGCCTCAGATGAAATGAAGTCCCTTCTGTTGAGGAAGTGTGTGTTAGGAGACCAGGCAAGTAGGAGACATGATCCCTGAATTTTATGCTTGTTTTGGCCACTGATGAGTTCACTTGTCCATAGCTAAATCACTTAACTTCTTTGTTATTTAGCCTGTCCAAGTATACAGTGGGTATAATAATAATTAACTGTTTCACAAAGACATGGCAAGGCTTCTGTTACTGTGTTTGTAACACACATTGAGAGTCATAGGCGAATATACTATTCATTTGCTGTCTCAGGTCTGTTCTTTGGTTTGGTAAGAAAACAAATATAAGAAACTTCAAAGCTTAATATAAGACTTACTAAATGTTAAAAAAGTCCAATATACAATCAAGAATTATGTATGCTATTACACAGCAACTGCTACCATAAGGCTCAGATAAGAACATTTAAACTAGGGATGAACTGATTTTCAAGAAGCTATTAAAGACACCCTGTCTCTTAAGCTCTGAATTTGCTTCATGTGCAGTATATTTCAGGGGGCAGAGTAAAAACTCATGTGTGTGCTTGTGGGTTATAAATGCTTCTGGCCTTAACCCAGGCCTGGCCATTCTCTCGTAGTAAGAAATCTGTGACAGTCCCAGCTATAGCAATTCCTTTATGTGGGAACTTCAGTTGGCTTCTTCCCACTTCACATACAGCCCTTGAAGATGGAAAGGAAAGAGCTATGGAGACGACAATACAACCTGGGAAATCTCTGCAGGGTCAGAGAGAATATTTGTCACTTCAATTGACTTAATCTCCACTCTGTTCCCTCAGTGCTGAGTGACCACAGAGCTGCACAGCACATTGTTGAAGACAAGAGGTGACAGCTGAACTCTTTTCTGTGGAAATGAGGAGGTGCCCATAAAAAAGTCACTTTTACCTGCAAGCCCATAGGTGAAAAATAGGTGTCTCCTGTGAAACCAAATGCAATTAGAATGAAGTTACCCCCCATGATAAATGGTCAAATTAGAAACTTATGGTCAGAGTTTGCCATTGTAGCGTTAATTCTATAAAGTATCAGCAGCAGCATTAATTATATAGAGTATCAAATGCCTTGAGCTTACATTCTAGATAATAATTAAAAAAAAGAACCCCTCACCAAGTTGGTTATAGTTAGAGCAATATGAAATCAGTAAAATAGTTGTCACTATGCACTCAGTAAAAATACAATAAATCACATCTAAAATCATTTTGCACTGTGCACAGATTTTAGTCATTATATAAGTTGTGTTGCTAATTACATTTACACTTGGGTACCAACTCAATGCACTTTGTTTTAGTATGAGTTCTCAATTTCATTGGCAAAATAACATTCATGCTGCACTGGAACTGAAAGGCCATGGAGACATGTAAAATATATACAGGATCAAAGAGGAAAATAATTTGATGTAGTTATATTTACTGTTCAGTTGGTTTTACTGCACCGTATTACACTAACTATTTTCTTATTGCTACCATCAAAGGGAGGAGATAACGACAATGACAAGCCAGGAGGCCTTAGCTGTTAGTGTTCTTTTCACTGGGGAGGACAGCTTGAAGCCACTCGACTGTTTAGAAACATGACATTACAGGGATTTCTGTAAATTCATAAATAATAGAAAGGTCCTTTCTTGCCTAGATATATGGTATTCCCTATGGATAAATTTCAGATCAGATAAAAAAAAGTAAAATCCTTTTGCAATTTTAAGCATGTGCAGAGTCCTACAGACTTCAGGGGTTTCCTTTTATGCTTCAAGTTGAAAATGCTTAAATTCTTTGCTGAGTTGGGGTCTAAATGATTAAATCATCTCTATTGAACTGCTTTAGGCATTAGAAAATCATCAAACACATTGCAAAAGCAGCAGCATTTCTTTGATCAGGGAATAATGCAAGAAACCATAAAGAGAGCTGGAACATTTATTTGAAGAAAATGGGAACAAAACAACTGCAGCAAACATCTATTACATATTTATCATTGCTGCTGTTCTCAGGTGTATACAGTGTTATCAATTTCTGTGGGATTTGGGTGGCGGTAACATAGATGGTGGGACACATTATTTGTGTGACACATTCTATCCTCTGAGCTCATGCAATTGTTCATTATAAATAATAAATTAAAACTGTAGCCTTTTTGATGAAATATTGACAGGCCAATCCAGATTATTGCAAATATATTCATTAAACGTACATATTCCACAACTAAAAGGCAAAAAGCTTTTTTCAGCCTATTCCTGGAGGCCCGTTGTTTGCACTAAATATTGATTATTTGTGTTATTGGCTATGTGGGTTACATTACAGTGTCCTAACTTTATAAACAAGTCAATAACAAATTTTGTTGCTGATTTTGAGATGAATAATCATTTCTTCATATTTGTAAAATGTTCTACTTTCGTATTTTATTTTAACAAATACTCAGCGGCGATCTGAATTCTGCAATAATGAAAAATGTGCAAACTTGCCCATATCACGTCCACTAAAAATGCTGCTACAGGTTGAACTTCTGAAATCCAGGACACTCTGGTATGGCAACATCCGTGGTCCAGCTGGGCCACGAATGTTGCTGGACCAAAGAGCATTGTAGGCGGAGAGTGGGAGTGAGCCGGGAGAATGCAGGGCTGGGGAGCCTTGGCTGGGCCAGCTGTGGCTGGGCACAGTGGTGGCTGGGGAGTCCCAACACAGCTGGGGAACCCAGCACCAGCATGGCCAGGAAGGGGTGAAAAGCCCTGCCCCAGCCAGAGAACCCCCAACATCAGCAGGACCAGGTGGCGAACAGGGAGCCCCCGCTCCGGCCAGGGAACCCTTTGCAGCAGCAGGGTCAGGGAGCCCTGGGGAAGCCCCAACGTGAGCAGGACTGGCTATGGCAGTGGGGCCATTGGTGGCCAGGTAACCCCAGCTGGGGAATCCTGGGAAACCCCAGCAGCAATGGGATGGGTGATCCTGGCCGGGGAACTCCCTGGCATTATTGGAGCCAGACAGGGATGGGGAACCCCCAGTGTCAACAGGGCCAGGTGGCCAGGGAGCCCCAGCCAGGGAATCCCTGGTGGCATTGGGGCTGGAATGGATGTGTGGCTCCAGCCAGAAAACCTCTGGCAGCAGTGGGGCCCAGTAGCAGCAGGTGAGCCTTGGCCAGGGAGCCCCGGGGAATCCGCAGCGGCAGTGGAGTGTTGGTGTCCAAGCAGGGCTGGCAGCATCCAGGTGGTCCTGGCAGGGCAACCCCCAGCAGCAGTAAGCAGGAGCCCTGGCTTTGGGAGCCTGGGAGCGGGGCAGCCAACAGGGGAGCATTGACCTTCTCTGGTCCAGCAAACTCCCTGATTCAGGACTGCTCACGTCCTGATGGTGCCAGACCAGGGAGGTCCAATCGGCACAAAGTTCATTGTCCTAGGTCATTTGCTTTGACCATGCCCCTATTTCCTTTCCTTCTGTTTCTTTAGCTGGCTTCCTCTTCCCTGCCCCATCAAACATAAGCTGCTTCCCTTCACTTTCAATCACCTTCATGGCCAACCTGTACCTTATCTATAATCTCTGGTTTGCTATTGAGCAGCTGATTTCCAACTCGGATTGCTCCATGAAGTCAGCAACTGCTGCCTACTTGTTAAGTTTTCAAATGAGCACCCTTGTGCTTTCTCCCATGCTGTGCCATATGGCTAGAAGGTGCTCTCATAAACTTCTACAGAACTAATTCATTCCCCTCTCTCAAATCTCTCTTCCAAATATTCATTTTGGCTAAGGCTCAGATTATGTAACCTCAGTAACATTGATGGCCCTACTGCTAACCAGCCGCTGGCAGTGAGGAGCCCCTGCAACTGGTTGGCTGCCACTGGCAACCCTTGAACTGCCCTGCCACAACTCAGGTCCACAAGAATCTGGGGGGCTCCCGCAACTACTCAGTCACATGAGCAGCTGCCCACCCCTCAACTCCCAGCGTCTGGTGGGGGCAACAGAGGGACGGACCCCTTAGCTGCATATATCCCCTGCAGCTCCCCAGATGTTGTTACTCACAGGACTCATGACCACACAATTCCCCTGTCGCCACAGGCAGTGGAGACCTGCCCGTAGCTCCCAGCCCTGCAAGACAGCAGGGGGATCCATCCCAGCATCTGGACAATGGGGTCCCTGCAGTTCCCAGACACTGTGCAGGGCAGGTACTGGACTGTCCTGCTGTCACCATTTTGTCAGGGATGTTTTTAGTAAAAGTCAGGGACAAATCATGGGATTCCTTATGGGCAGCGGGTGAATGTACGGCTGGGGGTAGCAAGCCCTAAACTCTGCCTTCTGCCCAGAACCCTCCCTGTCACCAAGCGCCCCGTGGGAGCCAAGGACACCCCCTAACTGTAGGGATAGGCCACCCCTCCTTTTCTCCCCCCCAGCACAAAAGCATATGGGAGGAGGCTGGGTGGTGTGCAGCCCCAGCCTTCCCTCGATGGAGCATGGGAGTAGGGGATGAGTGAGCAGCACATAGCCCCCACCTCCAGCCACAGCATGGAAGGGAGAGTGAGTGGCACACAGTCCCAGCCTTCCCTGGCTCTGATTCTATTGCCAAGTAGCTTGGAATAATCAATTATTCACTACTCAGAACTGGTCTGCTGTTTGGGACTTTGTACGTTCTCTGGTGCAGACAAACACATTCTTTTTTACTCAGTCACAGTATAAGACTTCTTTTTAAAAAACGTGATTATACAGTTGCTGGACTTCCTCCACTTGCATTCTAGCTATCTCTGCTCTCACCTTAGCTGTCACAGAGCATCAGCAAATCCTAGTGATTGGTGAGGCAAAGCTAAGGAATATGACTGGGGCATGTTTTATAAATATGGCTACTATCGTCATTCAGACAGCCATGTAAACTATTACATGAGTGTGAATTTGTGAGGCCCAGAGGTAACTGAATGGATTACCCTTGGCCACAAATGTATCAAATAGTTTTTAGTTCATTTGTCAGCTGTGTGTATAATATAACCGTTATAGAATACAGTGTAAGAACACAACACCATAAAAACAGTCTATTATTTAATATGATAGAGGCTGCACAATTTCATGGCAATCTTATAACTGTAATATGAGAGTCATGTGACCTGCTAGATGTGAACCTGAATTCTGAAATGGTAGCACAGACCCCTGAACTCTGCAGAATTTCATAGGACAGAGCCACATCTGAATGAGGGAAATTGAAATATACAGCAAGGCACACTCTTTTGACTAATTTGTAAGGCCAAATTTATTCCACAAAATGTCCATTGAACTCATGGTTGTCCTAAGTTGTAATCAACCTAAATGCTGATCCAAGTTGTTCTACATGTGAGGAACCTTGATGAATTCATGGGGGCTCCATGTGGACATAAGGGAGCTGTATGCACAGAACATTTTGAAAGGCTGCGGTACCAGTGACTGTGATATCCATTATTTACAATTATTACTTTAGTGTAGGAGAGAAGCTGAATTAGGGTTTTGTTATTGGTGAGCATTAGAACATATACAAAGACTCCTAAGATGAAAAATGCCTGTGTCGCATCTGTCATGATGCACTAAAGACAAGTAGCACACGGTTTTCCACATGTATTGTTCTTCTTTATGACAAGAGCCAAAAACTAGCTCTAGCTTTATGAGGAATAAGAGGTCTTGCTAAAGACATTTAGCCCCATCTACATGAGGCCAAATAGCGGCAAAACCTCTTCTGCAAAAAGCATCAGAAGACGATATGCAAATGTGAGCACGATTTGCATATCTTCTTCTGCAAAAAAAGGCAGTGTAGCCATAGCCTAAGAGTGAAAGAAACACCAGATAACTTCTGTGTGATAGCATTTTTTGCTCAATGAAGAAAAGTTACATTATCTATTGTTCTATGAGTCAGCAATCTTTGTAAGAAATATTCAGTGACCTCAAACAAGCATAGACTAAGATTTCTGTTAGCTGTCTTTCAACATATAATCTAGAGAAAAGGTCTGAGTAAGTTAGGTTTCTCTGAATTTATAGTCCCATGAATTTCTGGTTCAGAGTTTGAAACAGAGCTCTATCCTGTAAACACCGGACATGCCTTAGCAAGAAGACAATTCAATTAAGCACATCACTGAATAGAAATATTGCTGGAAGCAACACCCATGAGCTGATTGCCAAATAAATAGCTAAATGCACATCTAGGTAATGTCTACACTGCGCCGGTTCTGCGCAAGAAATATGCAAATGAGGCTAAGCGTGGAATATCGCTGCACCTCATTTGCATAATTAATGAGAGGCTGCTTTTTGCACAAGAAGCTTTTGCGCAAAAAGGAGCCGTCTACACGGCTCCTTCTTGTGCAAAACCCCGCTCTTGTGCAAGAGCCGTTCTGCCGCTTATTTTCAGGCAGAACAGCTCTTGCGCAAGAGGGGGGTTTTGCGCAAGAAGGAGCAGTGTAGACGGCTCCGTTTTGCGCAAAAGCCTCTTGCGCAAAAGGCAGCCGCTCATTAATTATGCAAACGAGGCATGGCGATATTCCATGCTTAGCCTCATTTGCATATTTCTTGCACAAAACCAGCGCAGTGTAGACATGGCCCTAGAAACTCCATAGACATTTTTTTTTGCCCTAGGCTGAGCCCAGGGCAGATGTCTGAGCACTGCCTTTTGCTTTCTATCATTTAATCTGAAGCAGATCCAGGTGAAAAATTCATACAGAAAGATACATTCAATGATTTTTGTTTTTTTCTGTTTTGTGATTTTTCTCTGAGTTTTGAAATTATTTACCTTATAGTTTCAAAAAAACAAAACAAAACAAACAAACAAAAAATGCCCAGACCCCCTGGTTTATAGCTGATTTATAAGCAGTTAACTGGGAGTTGTAATGTTAAAAAATCATGGTGTTTTATTTGGACACATACTGTAGTGTACATAGTATGTTTCCTAAATTGGATGAACATAACTCTTAGAATTAGGTTTCAGGTGAAAGAAAATATAGTATAGTTCATTGTATCTCGGAAAATTCAGGACAGTAGCATTATTTCCTAGACAATGCAAGGGGAGCAAATAGAAATGGGGAATGAATGTAATTGAAAAGATTTTGTTTAAAAACAAGAAGGAATATTTGCTGAAAATGTTTTTGAGTGTTCACCCAAATTCAAGTACCTCCAAATGATTTGTAAGCAATTAAGACTTTCTGTGGAACAGTCTAATATGGTATAAGCCAAAATGAATGATTAATTGTAAACCTTGAAGCTATGTCTACACTACAATGATCTATCAGAAAAAGGTATGCAAATTGCTCTCCACAATTTGCGTATCTTTTTCCAATAGTTTTTTCAGAAGAGGCTTTTCTGAAATTTGGCCTGTTTACATTGGGCCACATTTCGGAAAAGCCTCCTCTTCCAGAAGAGCCCTTCTTCCTCATGGGAGGAGGAAGACAGGGCTTCCAAAAGAGCATGTCTGTTCTTCCACAAAAAAAAGCGGAAGAGCAGATGTGTTCCCTGGACGCAGCAGAGTTTTTCTAGGATACCTCTGGTATCCCGGGAAAAACGCAGTAGCGTAGACATAGTCTAAGCTACATCTGTGGTAGCAATTTGTACTGACCTTTGAAATTCTGGTCATAGTCTTCTAATACCCATATTACAGTATGGCTCAAAGTAATACAACTCTAACTTCCATTTGAAGCCTGCCACTGCAAAATAGACATACAAATCATTTCTTTTTGTATATATTCTGGTATTGCTCCTGACAGCTTTGGACTCATGTCTGACGAGTGCCTAATTCACAGAATGGAGATATTTTCCCCCAGAATCTTAGTATTTTGAACTGGTTTATCAAGAAACTGTGAACCAGTATAATTAACATTCATTTTGAGCATGGCATGTCAAAGAATAGCTGTGGTAGTGTGCACATGTTTTCAGTTTTTTCTCTTCACTCTAGATACTGTTTGCTATTCCACTCATTATGCTACAGTTTGTTCCCATATGTATGGAGCAAATACTATTTGAAATAGCAATATATGTTGAACAGACATTTCCAGACTCTGAACATCATATAAAAAACTGGTGCATCATTGCCTTTACTTTAAGTTCTATCAATATGTCAGCCAGATTAAAATTAACAAAACTGTGGTGGTACACTCGATTTCTGCTGTGTCCTGTGCATGTATTTTCTATTTGTGCTAATGGGATTTTAAAATAAGTGCCCGTGTCAAATACATCATCTTTCTATGAACATTTAAGTTTATAACTGTATTTAATTTCCTCAAAGTTTTGCTCTGTTTTCCTCCAATGTTAATTTAATCAGAAAGAAGAGCCTGTTGATTGTTAAAGCGGCGAGGAGTCCTGTGGCACCTTATAGACTAACCGAAGTGTTGGAGCATAAGCTTTCGTGGGCAAAGACCCACTTTGTCAGATGCATGACGAAGTGGGTCTTTGCCCTTGAAAGCTTATGCTCCAACACTTCGGTTAGTCTATAAGGTGCCACAGGACTCTTCGCCGCTTTTGCAGATTCAGACTAACACGGCTACCCCTCTGATACTTGTTGATTGTTGTCATGCCTCCAATCAAAAATAAAATGTAACAGATCTGTGGCTCCGTGGTGTTTAGGAAAATAAATCAATAGATGTTGCTCTGGTTTTCTTTTGTGTGTGCAAAGATGCAAGTTTGTATTTTTTTTCAGAAGCAACTAGTGATAACTTTCTTTGGAATCCTTATAATAAGAATTTTAGTATAAAGGGACAAGAATAATTTTCGTCAACCACCAACCTATTACTTTTGCAAAGATTTATCCACTGTCTAATGGTTTCATGTCATGGCTCCACTAAGAAGTATTTCAATAAGTAATCCTGTACTAATATCAAAACTTGTATTTCTTGTAGTGCATGTACGAGCACATGCAGAGGGGATGAGATTGGCTTTATTTTCTTGAAAGGAAATCAAGCTTTCAAAAGTTTAGGAAATAATACCTTAAGAGATGCAGAGATACAGGTGCATGCATTATTTATTGTGGATGCAATTCTACATTACTCATCATCATGTAGTAAAAGTACATTATCCAAGTTTCCCACTGATTGTGGATTTTAATGGTAAAAGTTGGCAAATCAGGAGTCCACTTAGAAGAGCTTAATGCTTCTCTTGAAAATATGTCAGCAAGTATTTGGATACTGACTTGCCACATTTCAGCTTACTGTTCCGACCCCTGAGATTTGCCATATAGGCACATTCCTGCAATCTTCATTATAACATTTTACCATTCATGTTCCATCTATTGCAGGTCATTTGTATACTTTTCTGAGATGAGCTCAGAGAATTTGGAGACATTGATTTGTTAGCCACTGTGTCAGGCAGATGGTTGAGCAGAATGTGATTGTAATGGCCTACAAAGTCTTCAGTGGAATGAACCAGCAGTTGCAGAGGCTTTCTCTGTCTGTAAAGCAATGAATTCCCCAGAGGCCAAGAGCTTGGGGTATTATGCTTAAGTCTTCATTACAAGAGGAAAACCTGTAGTCTCTTTGCAAGCCTAAGAAGGAAGGAGCAGTTTATAGGGAATGTTAATATCCTGTTGTCCTGAAGTAATGATGAATTCAGATTTTGTCCGCTTGTGAACATGTCCATTGAGTGAGGGTGAGTATGGACTCAGTTTTTATTCAGTGAAAAGATCCTGGGCCTGATTTTCTTTCACACTGTCACTGTTTTACATTGCATAGTAGTTTAAGGCACCTTAAACTGGATATTCATGTCACTTTAATTCCTTTTTACACTTTCCAGCATTTATAAGCGAGAATCTGACTCATTATTTCTTTACTGTTTGTCTAAGATGAGTTTAAAAAACCTCAAAATTATATCTTTGAAAACTGCTATTGCTCTCTTCTGAGGATTACAAGAGCTGTCTAAATCTTTCCTTCCTCAGGGTCCCCACCATGTTTCAGAATATGCTAGCAGTAAACATCTGCCGTGTAAACAAAAAAGAAGTGGGTACTATAATAAGGAATCTTGATAGCACAGTCTCTCATTTAACCAATTTATATGTGTGCTGGAAAGTAGTTGATGGTGCCTTGCTATGGTCACTGCATGCTTGTTTTTCTTGTAGCTTCAATTTATTCCTTTACAAAAAATAACATTGCTCCCTAGGTGGTTTTATAAAATTACATCTTTGAAACATTATGAGCTATCACTATGTAACAGTAGCAATAAGAGAAGTTAAAACTCACCACCATTTCTAAGTGTCAGAAAAATAACATAAAATAAGAAGAGAGAGAGAGTGTCCTAAGCAAGTACCATAAAAATATTCCCAAGAAAGGATAAGCAAAACATTTCAACCCAACTTCTCTGAAGGTGGTTTCTGTTCCATAGGACCCAGGCATGGAAAGTCAGAAGTTGCTAGCTTTCCTTTTCATCTGTTAAAACTGCATTTATATTTTGAATACTATTTATGAGTAATTGCTGTAGTTGCCACAGAGATATTCTTTAGTTAACAAGTGAAAAAGGAAATGGGACTGCACCATTTGAATGGAAAAGGTCTGTTGTCTGTCAGACTGGTTATGGAGGGAGGTAGACCATAAGACACTCCCTCTATAAAGATAAAGTCCCTGCTATGAAAAAAATATTGAGAACTGCTAGATTACAATATTTTTTAGTGCAGGATCAGAGGCCAGCTAAAGAAGTGCCAATACATATGGGATAATCAGCTTTATAAAAACAGGCTATATTGAAAAGGTCTACAACAAAATCTTTTACAAATGCAGTTTCTGAAAAAGATAAATTACACAATCATGGAGTCTGGAGAACAAATTTCTTGGTCCCAGATTAGGGTGTGTTTTCACTTTACATTTCCCCTCCTTCTCTTGGCCTTTTCCTCACTGAATGTGTCTTTCTTTCCCACCACCTCTCTCAACTCATGAACATATTCAGTGCAATAAACAGAATATTCTACTTCTCCTCTTCTTGTCTTGCTCAGCTATATTTCCAAGTTGACTTCCTATAGGCTGGCTGAAGGTTGTGCAATAATTATTTTATTTAAAAACATGTGCATATTAACCAAGCTTTACATGAGCAGGAGAGAGTGCTCAAGGACTCTCTCTGCCTAGCCAAAACACTGTCTTAACCTTACTTGTTCTACCTTGTTCTTATGTATTAAATGGTACAATCCCATCAACACAGGAGGAAAACTTGATTGTAAAGTATAGAAAGAGAGACTACCACTGCGAATGCTACCATAATTCAAACATTAAAATGGAGTTGTGAGGAAAAAATTGGTTGACATAGTGTGTTGTAGTTATGGAAGGCTAGACATAGGCAATGTGTTGTGTATTTGTATAGATCTTTCAGTAATGCAAAGGTACATTATTTAGTGTATTTATTAGTTTGTTCAATAGTCTTCAGTGTAGCACGACTAACCATTGCAATGCCACGGTAAGAGAATCAGGTGCTGAGCTACCTCCATGTCATCTGCACCTGAAGGCAAAGAAATAAATTATACAACCCTTGCTCATACTGTTGAGCATTTAAATAACTGGTCATCCCAAATAGCTTTGTTTTAAAACTTCAGACTTGGCATTGTCCATACTCTTGAATCATGGCTTGTATATTTGCCTTGGTGGAAGAATTTGGTTTAACAATGACAACATACCGGAGCTAATGACAAAATGTCCTTGAGCATGTGTTGTCAGTTAATTTCTTTAACTTCAGGAAATGTACCAAGATGTATGTGCATGTGTGTTTTAAACAGGATAATCTGATAAACACATTTACACTTACCAGAATGTTACAGACTTTAAAACACATATTTAGAGAAGGATGGAGATATAAAAGGCCCAATTCTACTCTTGAATTGCACTGTTTTATATTGCTTTAATTCTGTTGACTGCCCTTGAGATATTCCTGATTAACTCTGGTGCAAATGAAATTAGAATATTTTTCTTTCCTTTATTTGTTAATATCTCAGAGTTTATACTTAGTCAATATCCTAGTATTTTGCACATTTTACTTTCCTTGTACACCTAAAATGATTATGATATTATGGATGAAAGAATTTGGAGTCTGTACTTGAAAGCTTGGGTCAAATCATAGTGTCATAAATGATTGCCAGTGATTAAATGATGCTCCTTTTTCTGATTTTTATGAAATTCTTTCATTAATTTCCCAAATAATCACTGCCGTGTGGCCTCCTATTGGTGAGCATAGAAATAATAAACCACAGACTGTCTTGTGGATAAACCCATTTAAGGTGATTTGTATAATGCTAGCCGAGAAATCTGTTTTGTTAGGCCACTGAAACCCACACGGACCTTTTTTGCCCTCCCTTGCTAGCTGCAAATGCTTTCAATACATACAGAACAGGAGCCAAAAATGTGGTGATCAGCACAAAACACGAAGTGCTAATCCTATCAGTGGTGCTAGAGCTGGAAGTCTAACAGATATATTCATTAGTCTGCTGAGGCACGTTGCTAAGTGTGGATTGTTTTTTTCTCACAAAGTACATGAAAATGTCATTCCCAGGGGCTGTTTGTGAGAAGATTTAAATAGGATTCTAGCATCATGAAGATGCCTTGCCTAATATTATTGAATACTCCTGGCTGAAATCAATGACTGCTTAATTGGATACTGTCCATTAGTTTTCCTGATGGAGAGGTAGAGAGGCAATACCCTAACCTCTTCCAGCTATTTGCATTATCCTAGTACTCCATCCATTTTCAATATGTTTGCTATGTTGCATGGATATTTCTGAGAGATGCACTAAGGCCACAAGTTATTTCTTAATGAAGCAGAATTGCCATGAGTTACTCTGAAGTTATAACTATTGTCACTAGTTACCACCAGATCATGCACATTAGTTCTTCTTAACTCAGTAAACTTCATACATCATGTGGTATGTATTCCCTGATATAGTTTAATTCATTTAATTTATAATTTTTCATTGGTCTCTTTAGCAATATTTCTTGAGTCTCTGTGACCACCAGGTAGCACTAAATTCTAGCTGTACTTCATCTGAAAATGTAATACTCATGGGCTATGTCTACACTGCCGGCTTTTTGCGCAAGAATGGCTGTTCTTGCGCAAAAACTTGCGGAGCGTCTACACTGCACGTGCGTTCTTATGCAAGCAAATTTACAGTAAAGCATAGGAAAAGAGGGCTTCTTGTGCAAGAGTTATTTCTCTCCCCATGAGGAATAAGAAATAGGTTATTTCTCTGCCCAAGAGGGCTTCTTGCTCAACAAGAAGGCAGTGTAGACGGGCAACAGGGGTTTCTTGCTTAAGAAACCCCTATGGCTAAAATGGCCATCAAAGCTTTCTTGTGCAAGAGAGCATCCACACTGCTGTGAATGCTCTTGTGCAAAAGCACATATCTTGCGCAAAAACACATGGCAGTGTGGACGTGATCTTGCGCAATAACTTTTGTACAAGACCTCTTGCACAAAACAGTTCTTGCTCAAAAATCTGTAGCCATTTCTGTAGCTCTTGGGCCCCTTTAAGTATCTTTTACTTCATTCTCTTTCAGGCTGGTCACCATTTCAGCTCATTTTGGCAAGGGATGGCAATCTGTTGTTATGCTGGATTAGATTCTCACAGATGAAAACACATTTGTATTGTCAATTAGATTATTCGTGCTCTTGCTTATTGGAAATGACCATTCACTTGAATTAATGGATTAAATTGTTATAATATAGTGCACTTTGTAGTCCAAATATAAGGACTCTCTTAATGATCCGGGAATATTTCCAACTTTGTATAGCACGGGTGTAATTTAACTTTTTAACTATGTTCAAATGTAAGTGAGAGTATGTTGAAGCCCCTTTGCCATACAGTCTGAAGTATTGTAATTGTGATGTACTTAGGGAAAGACCGTTTTATTTACACGTATTCCTGTTTTCTATACTATGCTGTATGTATGCTATGCTGCATTTCTTCTGTACTGAATTGCTTGTCGACTGCCCTGGACACTTCATCTATAGTACCCATTTGCATCATGTGGCTGTCACAAATAAAACAATTGCCTGGAAACTAGTGAATCTGAAAGCCTGTGAACTAATATCAGGGTCTTCATACAGTGCCTAATGGGAATACATGAGAAAATGTCAATTACTTCTCCTCACAGAGAGTGCTTTGCTCCCCCCATCAGACCCTTACAGTTTTACAGAGTGAGGGGCTACCCAGGAAAACTTTTCCATGGGCCTGACAAGGATCTGAGAGAACCGCTCCAGATGTCACAAGGCTACCCTGAGGGGCACATGAAAGAAGTAATGTTTCCACTTGAATCATGAGCATTTCTTTCTTGCTATTGTTATGGCAAAGGTAGTAATGAAATGAATGTGATGAATTATACATATGGCTATCTAGGTACCAAAGATTAAAGAGAGAGCACAGCTACACTCCAGACCAATGTTGATATAATCTCTGCTTCTCTCTGACTATTGTTTCTACCTCTTCTCTCTGCTTGGTGTCTGTGAATTGTTGCCAGCAGGCTACAGTGTTATGCTGCAATGAGAGACAAAAAGGATGATGAGCAGAGGCTGCTAACCATTGCTGAAGGGTTGGAAGAAGAATGGGATTTTTGATTGTGAATCAGAAAGCTTGGGTTTGATTCCAGATAGTGTCATCGACTTCCTCTGAGACCTTGCTCAATTCATTTAATCTCTCTCTGCCTCAGTTACTCATCTACAAAAAATAGAGAGGGTATGTTTCCCTGCCTGATTGGGGTATTGCAAAGATAATTCATTAATATTACCAAAGTACTCTAATACTACAGTGAGAGGGGTCATATAAGTACCCCTTATGGGGATATAATTTCCCTTTTTGTGGATTTGGGGAAGTGAATGTAACACTTCCTTTTCTGGGGACGTGGACAAGCAACAGTGACTGTAGTTAGAGTACAGGACATGGTCACTGAGTCTATGTCTACACTGCACAATTATTTTGGAATAAGCTGTTCTGGAAGAAATACTCTGAACTAGCTAATTTCGAAAGAGCGAGTCTACACACAAATGCTCATCGAAATAGTGCTGAGCTATTTCGAAATAGAGCATCCACACTGATTGGACACTGAATCGCATTTAAGGCCACCCAGAACAACTCCAAGCAGGGCATCAGGACAGCACTCACTTCTCGTGGCTGCTGCTTGAGACTATCTGAGGCTTGTGCTTAAGGGGCCCCCTGTACAGCCATTTCTCACAGGCCCTGCCCTAGGACAAGGTGAGCAAGACAAATGCCTTGGGCCACACTGCTGAGTAGTCACCATCCAGGCTCGGGGCCCCTCTCCCAGCATCTTGCCTTGGGCTCCGCAAACCCTTTGGCCGGGCCTGATTTCTTAGGCTCTTTTCTTTTGCCTATCTCATTGAGGGACAGCTGCTGTGATTGCCCTGGTGGACATCTCGGTTATCCAGCAATGGAGATGGAGCTGTCTCTGGCAGTCAATGGCTATTGCAGCACACCTCGTGCATCAGTTTCTCTAGGTTGTCTGCCAGGCATAGCTCCTAGGCTTAACTCCACAAGGAAGGAAGAGATCAGACTTTATGCGGCATGCTGGGGAGATCTGTACTCTTCCTCTCCAAACTGCAAAATGGGACACTTCAGTGAGATGCCCCAAAGCTGAGAGCTCTAAGGGTGAGCTGTAAGCCAAGCATCCATTGGTAGGTAATACAGCCTATTTATCCTTGAAAATTAGCAATGAAGAAAAAGTTGTGAAGCAAGTAGTAGTAGTAGTAGTATTTCAGTGAATCCTATTATTCCCTCTGAGTTAGGAGTGACCAACTATTTCAGCACAATGTTAGAGAGCACTTCAAAGTTGAAAGTGTAATAAAGCTGAGGCCTGACCACTTGTTGTCAGTCAGTCTCTTGCAGTGAATCTTGTTGGAGCATATTAGTAATTAAATATTAATTGGAAGTGAGTGAAAGAGACTCATTGATTCTGTATCTCAGGATTTAGGTATCATGCCTAGAGACTTGAATTTGTGTCTTCTTTATCCTTTGGGAGTGCCCAGCTCCCCGAGGCTACTGGCTGTTCTGGGGTATGGGTATGTCTATTTCTTTGGGTTTGATGAAGAATTCTACCCTGGACCCAAGAAACCTACCTGACCAAGGTTTCATCAACACCAATTCATTTCCACAAAGAACTTGGATTTAATCAAAATAGGTTGAAATCAACAAAGATTCTGACTTCAAACAGTAGGGAGATACTGGGAGGTATTTCCTTTTTGCAAGGAAAATGCCATGAGAAGAAAAACAGACTGTCCGCACAGATGGATATGTAGCTCTCAAAATGTTTCTCTCTTAAAATCCCCAAAGAGATATTTTTTTCCCCAGTAACTCTTACAATCTCACCACATTTTTTGCCTAATGACCCCCGCTGCTCATGCTCCTGAATACTACGTTAGTCTAGGTTGCCATAATAAGCACCTTTCTTTACATTCACCTTGTCCTTCTAAAAGCAATTTAGATTTTCTCTGTTTATACCAGCATAAAAATGTCACAACTCAGTTTGTCATTTTGCAAATGCAATGTGAGTGCTATTACATTTCAGGTTGTTTTTTTTTTTTTAAATCACATCCAGTCTGTGTACAAAGAGGCAGTTCATTGCACTGTAACCATGGAGACCTACAAAAGGTTCAGGAACTGCCTTTAACTCCTGTGCTTCAGACCAGAAGATGTTAGAATGCACTGCATCATGGAAGTGACAGACTCAGCCTCTAGGGAGGGCAACATTAGATGTAACACACTGAAGAGCCTCCAGTTTCACATAAATCTGACCTGGTCTTCAGCTCAGACAATCATCATGCCAATTGTATTGCATTCAAGACAGGGAGACTGAACCATCACAGTTAGATGTCTCAGGCCTCTCTAGCTATTTTTTTATTTGTATAACCAATGTGAGTTTATCAATCTTTTCCTCTTAGAATTTAATTTTTTTTTCTCCCACAAGATAATTATTTAATATGTATAAAAAATCTTTTCTAGTCAACAGGAAACCTGTATTAGGTGTACAAAATTCTTCTGAGTCCTAAGCAGGAACAAATAGTTATCTAAATATGGTATAACAGACCTTGGTTATCTCCAGTGTAATCTACTGAGGACAATGGAATTACACCAAGGGAGAAGTTAATTGAATTTGTATATTTTCATGCAAATATTTTCTGTTTCCACCTCTGGATTTCATTCCCCCAACAGTGCTTAGGTCTTTGTTTTTTCCTGCTTTAGAGATCTCTATCAGCAAAAGTTTGTTGTAATTGCTTATCTAGACCAAGGATATGAAAACCAATTCAAACAGTTACAGACACATGTCGGTAATTTAACTTATTTGGTGTTGGAAATGATGGTGCAGGATGGTGTTAGGAGTAATCAAATGTAAGAGAAAAGACAGGACTATGCAGCACTTTAAAGACTAACAAGATGGTTTATTAGTCTTTAAAGTGCTGCATAGTCCTGTCTTTTGTTTCAGCTAGACCAGACTAACACGGCTGCATCTCTATCACAAATGTAAGAGGTAAACAGTGTTAAATAGCACTGAGTTGACATTCAGTAGGTATGTAAAATCAATATAACTGATAAGCCAGAAAGAAAGATCAACAAGGAGGAACAGCAGATAATTGGAGAAACTTTAATATATTAGTTTGAAGAAGTGGAGGGAATGGAACTTCATATGTTCCTTTCCTTCACCAAATTGGGCCCACAGACTTTACCAGTCCCAGTTTCTCTGTTCAGGGAGCTGAGTTTTCACCATTTGGTTTGGCTTATTCAATATCTTCTTTGATATTTTTCAGTTACTGCTACATGGCTGTGTGCCCCAGATGAGAAAAGGTTTATTGATATATAGGACTCATGGTTTTGCTGTGCATAAGATAGCTGTATTATTGAGGCAGGCAAAGGTGGTGGGTTTTTTTAAAACCATTTTAATTCCTGGCTGCATCCTTTGTTTTGAAGTTGATGTCAGGGAAGAAAATGTTCGTACTGAATATGTATTGCCTGAGCCTGTCTGGTTTTGAGATCTGATCTCAATCACTTAAGCCTAATGAGAGTATTATTGTAGTGTCCCTAAATGTCTCCCCCCTCAATCCCAATTCATTTCCAGGGAACTCGGAAACGTTTTTCAACCTAAAACACATACTGTTTATCCATTTCTACATGTTGGGGACTACGATCTTTCATTTTATTTTGATGGGCAGAGTTGGAGGAATACAATGTATCCACAGTATGTACTGATGAAGGCCTGACCCAACCCTCTTTGATTTTATTTGTCATGCTACTTTCAACAGAGGGCAAAAGAAAATATTTCTCTCTTTGATCTTACTAGTTGGGACTATATCCATGTTATAAATGTTAACTTTAGGCATAGGCATATTATGTAGCCATTTACTTGAAATCCCATTCAACATCTGACCATCAGCTGTCTTCCCCATTAGTTCACTGGAGCCACTTCTGCCTATAAAAAGCTGCTGTAGTTGTCAGCTGCCACTCGCTACTGGCTATCTGCCCACATCCCACCTGTACATCACAGGTTTCATGTGACCTATGTTGCCTGAGGACAAAATACCCCCTCCAGGAATAGTTTGTGCACCAAAAAGGGCAAGGTGATTTTTGAGCTGGTCATGGCTTCACTGGCAGTATTTTGGGGCTGGTTATTGCCAAGGCAAAAGCAGAGGAGAGGGTGACTACTCAGTAACGGTGCGTCTACACTGCACCTCTAGCTCGAAATAAGCTACGCAATTTGAGCTATGCAAATTGTGTGGCTTATTTCGAGTCGATTTTGAAATTGAAATTTGACACTGTCTAAACAGCACTTATTTAAAAATAAATCACTGTTCCAAAAAGTCCCTTACTAGTGGAATGAATCGGAATAGTGATGTCGGAATAGTGAGCCCATTATATTTGAAATAATGAGCGTGCTCAAATGATGTGAAAAAGCTATTTTGAGATACCTCTGGTATCCTGAAATAACACTGCAGCACCAGCCCTCAGAAGCAACTGGTGACCTAAAGCCCTGCCTGAAGTGGTTCCGGGTAGACTTTTTTGCGAGAGAGCATCCTAGGAATCTGGATGCTCTCTTGTGCAAAAGCGCATCGCTTTTGCGATGTGCTTTTGCAGTGTCGATGCTCTCTTGCGCAAGAAGTTTTTGCGGAATATAAGGGAAGTTGGAGGAAGAGTGCTCTATTTCGAAATAAGTGCTGTGTAGTCACTCCCTATTTGGAAATAAGCTACACAATTAACATAGCTTAATTTGGGTATTTTATTTCGAGTTAAGCCCTGCCGTGTAGATGCACCCCAAGTCTCACTGAAATTCAACTTCCTTAGGCTCCTTTGAAAATCCCAGCCTGAATACGTAGAGATAGGACCATACCAAATTCACAGCCATGAAAATTGCATCATGTACAATGAAATTTGGTCTTTTGTCTGCTTTTTCCCTTTACTATACAGATTACTTAAGGGGAGACCAATGTTTTTGAAAATGGGTGTCCTGACCCAAAAAGGATTTCCAAGGGGGTCACAAGGTTATTTTAGTGGGAGTGTGGTATTGCCACCCTTACTACTATGTGGCCTTCAGAGCTGGGTGGCTGGAGAGTGGCAGCTGGTAGCCAGGCACCCACCTCTGAAGACAGCGCCCTGCCAGCAGCAGCACAGAAGTAACGGTAGCAATATACCATAGCTCTGTGTTCTGAGGTGGGTTCCTGGCAAGCAACTGCCTCTGTCCACCTGCCACTCTCTAGCACCTCCTTCTTCATCAGTGGAGAAGTTAGAGTAGCAATGCTGCACACACATACACCCATACTACAATAATTTTGCAACACCCTACAACTCCTTTTTGAGTCAGAAGCCCTACAATTACAACACCTTTCAGTGTTGTAAATAAATAGCTGAAATCATTCAATTTAGCATTTTAAAAATCCTATGTCTGAAATTGATCAAAATGGACCATGACTTTGGTATGGTCCTAATTATAGAATAATAATTGATCTAACAAAACATCCCACTTATAAACCCACACAAACCCAACCCAATATTTGGAAGCAAATTAAAAAAGAAGGACATTTATACCGCACTTTACCTGGCTGCATAGTTGTCTTGAGAACAGCTCACTCTTCTCTCATGTGAATAATTTTGCTATCTTTAGAAAATCCCCAAAATTTCAAATGGGAGAAGTACTGAGAAGTTTGGATGCTTATTATCATTTATTTACTTTATCATAACTCCTAGGTGTCTCCATTTGGACTAGTACTCTGTTGCACAAAAAGAATAAAAAGAACTTACAATCTAAATTCAAACTTCTCTAAATATCTTCATTTTTCTAAGCTCTTTTTTTCAGACTTCTGAACCCTGATGCTGTTTAATCACTTTTCTGCACTCAGTAAAAATAAGGGAGGTGACTATTTGAAAACATTTAGCAATTACAAAACAGGAGTCCAAAGAAGGAAAGTTCAGAAGTGTAATGATACATGTGGCATTTATAAAATGTTACAAAATAGAAAAAGATTCATTCTAAATAATGTTCTACATTTTTGTAGCATCTTCCATTCAAATATATCCAACCACTTGAAAAACTTGAATAAATTAATCTGCATAATATTGCAGGGTCTCAAAGAGCCATTTTGGACACTACCAAAAAAAAATAAAATGAGGCTGCATTTCATTGATGAGGAAACTGAAACTCCAAGAATTAGAAAGGCCTAATTTCAAGTTGCCTCTGATTCTGAGTATTTTCCTTTGTGTGTTTAAACAGAAGAGCATAACAGCCAACCTTGGTCAGACCAAAGGTCCATCTATTCCAGTATATTGTTTTCTGACAGTAGCCAATGCCAGGTCCTTTAGAAAGAATGAACAGAATAGGTGATCCATTCTCTGTTGCCCATTGACAGCTTCTGGCAAACAGAGGCTAGGAACACCATCCCTGAACATCCTGGCTAATAGCCATTGATGGGCCTATCCTCCATGAACGTATCTAGTTTTCTTTTTAACTCTATTATAGTTTTGTTCTTCACAACATCCACAGACAAAGGATAAAATTATTACAAGACAAAATTAAAGCCAGCTTTCTAAATTTAGTAAGTTTTCGATGAGATCTAAAAAGTTGTTACTGGATTATTTTAATCATGTAAAACTAGATAAACCTGACTATTCTAACAGAGGTTAGGAAATGTATGGTGACCAAAGAGTCTGCTACATATGCAGAGATTTAATTTGGGGGGTCACTTTTTAGTTCTAGCTGTTAGATAGATGGGGTGAGATTTTTAAAAGCATACAACATTTAACACTGCTCCCATTAAAATCAATGGTAAAACTCTCATTGACTTCAATAATTTTAAGACGACGCTGAGTACTTTTGAAAATCCTGTCAGTGGAGTTCAGATATTATAATCTCTAATTCTGAGTTGGTGACAGAGTACACAGTAGTACACAGTATGCATGCCATCTGCTCAACAGAAGTCCTGTTTATTAACATTCCACCTACAGGGTGCACAGTATCTTTCCTAGAGCAATTGGGTGTTGTTCACCAGAATTTACCCATCAGGGAAGGAAAATCCCCGGTAGACAGGGTATTACAGCATTAATGGCAACTATCTGTGGTGTCACTAGCCAGAGTAGGAGCATGCTAGCAATCATCAGCTGGACGGATTCATTAAAGGAACTGAAGGATGGGCCATGACAAATATCCCAGGGCTTGGTGTAGGCCTACCTATATGTGAAGGAGTGGCAGCCATCGACTCAGAACTTCCCTGTGTGCCTTGCCAACATGAAAAAAAAAGTTTAAAAAAATTGTATTTTTTTCAAGTCTTCACTTTAGACTGTCCTCATTCCCCTAGCTGTTTGGGTTTCCAGTAAAATAGGTTCTAGTGAACCAGTCTCCCACAGTAGTCAATGGACCATCACTTCTTTATTAGCAAACTTGTCTGGCAGGGTAATTTATTCTGGAGTGCTACAGGAACTCTTTGCACCTTTCCCATCTAAGACAAAAAAGGCCAATTACAAACTCTATACAGAATAGCAGAAATATTGATGACAAATTGACTAGTAACCATCCAGAAGGGAGAAATAAAGAGAATGACTGAAGCTTTAAAGAAAAAAATAGCCAAAGAAATTATTTATGGCTTCTGCAAATTATCTCATTCCAAAACACTATACATACATCTCCTGGGCTTTATAGTGTAGCAAAAATGTCCTGGTTTCACCTCACTCAAGTTTCTAATATAGTTTATACCAGGTATTACAATACTGTTGCAGTTTACAGACCATTGCTAAAGTATAACCCGTTGTTCAGTATTACTTCAACAACTTCAATCAATCTTAAAGAAAGAGCAAGCCAATGAATGTGAAGCAATCACACTAGAAAACTGTACACAATGCTTTGCTCAGTAGCTTGGAAATAATTTGAAGCTCTATACACATGGAAAGTAAAGGTCCTCCTTCTCCTTCTGCTCAGTTTTGGATTTCTTCATCTCAAACCCATGCCCTGTAACACAGAAATCAAAGATTATGGAGGGAGAGGAGAAAGGAAATTTAATCAGACTCTTTTTATGATGTAGAAAGCACTGTGTCATGCTGTTAGGAAAAGCAGTGTAAGTTTCATTTCTCTCATCAGACTCTTTATTTTCTTGGGTGTGCCACTTACAGCCTGGCTATTCTAGCAATGTTGAGCACTTCTTAGGGTATTTCTACACTGCAATGCTATTTCAGGATACTAGAATAGCCCAAAATAGCTATTCTGCATCTTCAAAGCAAGCCCATTATTTTGGGCTCACTATTCCGACGTCTCTGTAAACCTCATTCTATGAGGAGTTTTGGAATAGCACTTTATTTTGAAATTTGGCACTGTGTAGACAGCGTCAAATGATGAAATAAGCTATTTCGAAATAGCATCAAAATAAGATACGCAATTGGTGTAGCTCAAATTGTGTATCTTATTTTGAGTTATTCTGTAGACACACCCTTATTGACCTGTATGGTCCTCACTGAAGACAATTAGGCATTTAGTCTCTGTTATAGCAGGGTTGTCCCTCTCCACACCAATAACTGTCCCTGAATTACATAAGGCCCCACAAATAGCTACAGCTTCAAACTAGGGTATATTTTTTTGGTCTTCTTTCATGCTTTGCATGATGTGGATCTTTCAGGGTTTATTTTAAGTGTTAAAAATATTTCTTCTTTAGATAACATAAACTAGGATTTTGTATTGTTTTGTTTCATTTCATTAAGCAATAGTATTAGTCTCTGTGTTTAATGTTTATTTTCTTGTGTTTGTATTATGATGGCCTTCATAAAGTGCTAGGCATTCGCCAGACATATCGATGCATTCCAAGTCCCAAAGAGCTCTCAGTGTGACTTGGTTAACTAAAATGCAGTTTTGCATTATGATGTTTAAATTCAGAAATCTCCAAGTATCTCTTAATACTCCAGTTCTTTGAGTCCTACAGACAGTATATAGCACTGAATAATCTCTCTATCTAGGAATTTATATGCCCCCACCCCAGTCATTACTCAAGAAATTATTTAAGCATGAGGTTAAGTTCAGGCCCGTGAAGGACTACGTTCAAGCATAAGCTTTTTAGAAACCAGCCAAAACAGAAGTGTCTATACGGAACTGGGCGTTATGAATTTGTGTACAGTTGGCAAACATAATTATTTGTACCCAGCTATGCCTGAGAGGTTCTTGCATATTTTCATTGTTATGAAAAAATTAAAAAACACAATAGTGCCTCAATGTTGTGTTGAATCAGGGTCTATTGTAATATCTGAGCATCTTCTTTCACAAGCAGAACCTACATTTACTGCTTCCTTAGGAATGCTTGACTGTTATGATACAGTTCCTGTGAATACTGTTTTCAATTAAACAGGTAATGTTTCCAGAATTTTGTCAAAATGTTGGAGATTCATCATCTCAGAACATGATTAGGAAACAAATGAAACCTCTTCTTCCCACACTAAACAACTGCCATGCATAGTCAGTCAAATATTTCTTCCTGTAATGTGTTATATGCCATTTCCAGATCTAAAAGTACTGAAACTATGACAATCGGGACCATTATCCAAATATGCAACTTTTAATGAGAAAGACTTCATTGACTGGCTAGTCCAAGCTTATAAGGAATGCAGTATAAAACAAAGAGCGTAGAGACTGAAAAGTAAATTGAATTGTACATTATTTCTGTTTTAATAATCGAGGGTGTAATTAGTAACATACATTCATTATTTTAAATTTGACAGCTGTCCTTTAAAGTCTATCCAGAGAGGAAACATTGTTAGAGGGCTTTCCCTTCATCCTTGTCATGCAGATAGAAAGCAGAAGACTAGAAGCCTGAAGTGCAGGCAATTTGATGTTTATTGGGGTGAGTTTCCAGCAAGCATGTCCAAAACTCTAATGCTACAAGGCCTTGTTTCCCACTGTCCCATTCCCCCTCTTCCACAGACATAATTATACCTGAAATGCATGCCCACAGCTCCATCCCTTATACTCTATCGTCATGTTCTGTTTTGGAGAGTAGTGGGTCTGGGGTCTTCATGCCTCCTCTTTTGTTACCCCATGAAAGGGGTAAGGCATGAGGTTGTGCTACAGCCAGGAAGTATATCTACACTACAGCCAGGGTATATCTACACTACAGAGAAGATTGAAGCTGCTGCTCTTGATCTTGTAGGGTTCAAATTAGTGAGTCTAGTGAAGACACACTAACTGGAACTGAGAGGGTCACTCCGGTCAGGTGTCAGTAGTCCTGCTTGCACGAGGAGTAAGGGAAGTCGAAGGGGGAGTGCTCTCCCTTCAACTTCCTGCAGTGTGGACAGCTCTAAAAGTCTAGTTAAGGTACTTCGACTTCAGCTACGCAATCAATGTAGCTGAAGTTGCGTATCTTAATTTGACCTTATCACTTAGCGTAGATGTACCTTTAGTGTTTAACCTTCCCCCCACTACCTTTTGCTGCTCTTGTCTGGTTGCTTGAGCTTGCCTTTACCTTGAACTAGGAGCTGAAGCAGTCTTCAGTGTGTTTCACTGAACACATCTGGCTAGGCAGAAGCAACCTATACAGTGTCTTTGTCCTTTGTTTTCATATATTAGTAAGGATCCTTTTGTTCACACTTATTAGTGAGAATGTATGTGTATCAAAAATCAAACAGGCAAGCAAAAATACAGGCCTGAATTCTATGGTGGCACTATTACTCCTAACAAACATGTTGCAGGTAGATAACAAAAGCTGAAGAAACAGTTGGGCTCCTGTCTTTTCCATCCATTGAAATAGTGTTTGTCTTCTGTTTCACTGGAACATAATCTTGGGATTTGAATGTCTCCATCATTTCTCTTAGATCCTCAAATAACAGTATTGGTTTGAATTGCCTTCAGCCACCCATCTCATTGTAGTTTAATATCACCATGTAACCTCTCCAAGATGGACTCTTACAATATGATTTGCTTTGCTAGCAACACACAGAAACTTTAGCTACTGTGTAGTGCTATATGACTTAGGGCAACGTGAACATATAACACTTGTGTTCCACATGAACTGTCTATTCAATTCAAGATATTGATGATTACCTATGAACTCCTCAGTGGTCTGGGACCTGCATTACCCTGAGCCTATCTTTTTTCTTATACCTTACTCTAGCATTTGCATCTAGTTTGAATGCACTCAGGCCTACATCCCTCCCCTCCCCACACACACACTCATGCAGTCTGTCAAAATTAGAGTATAGCCATATTTGGAAAGCACTGCAACATATGTCAGTTCACTCAGGCCTTTCTATATGGTCGGTGCTTAGGTGGCTGAGGGGGGTAAAGAAGGGACTTGTCTTTGGTTTTTTGGCTTTTACTCATAGGCCATTTTATAATGTTTGTTACAGATATTTGTGGTCCCACCCAAATGATGCAGGAGTTGCCGTTTGCATGTGATCTACTATGAATAGTTAACAATCAGTAGTGTGATACAGCAGTTATTTTTAAATCTAAGAATAGAGGAAACCTGTGGTGCCACATCTATCACCGTGTGATGATTGATGTCCATTGTTGATTTATCACGGAACACATGTATGAGTATTCTGTACTCTGTACATATGCAGAAATGCTACTAACATCAATGGAATTGATACATATGGGAGGTGGCATTACATGCAATACATATCTACAGATGGGGAAGATGGATTCTGGAGAAATTCACCATAACTGAATGTATACACTGTAGTACATCTGAATAATTTAAGAATTTCATCCTGCTTCACAATGAAATGCAGTTAAGTGCACCAGAATCCCTCAGTGTATGCTGACTGGTTTATTAACTCTACGTTACTAACAAGAAAAGCAGAAGACCTTGAGCTCATTATTAATGCTTTTTTGGAGATGCAGCCCTTTTAGATGCTGTCTCTATATTTGAACACCACAAATACAATCTTACATTTCTTTATGATTGATATTCAACTGATTTGTGTGTTTCTAGCAGTCTGATCTCACTTTCCGAGAGTGTATTATATAACGGTACATGGTTACGAATGATAATCTCTTAACCTCTGCATCATCTCTCTGTTGTCTTCTCATGCAGTGACATTTTCTGTTTTATTTGCTATATAATGTGAAATAACTAGGCATTTAATGGAAAAAGACCTTCTATATAAAGACTAGGATAAGAAACCATGATTACATAAAATGCTCCGTATGTCTATACATAGTATTATCCTATTCAAATCACATTGAGATTCACATACAAAGCAAAGCACAGCTACTGAGGAGAAAGGGTCAAGTCAATATACCTTTACTCAAAACAAGAAAATCTACTCAATTTTACTCAAAACAAGAAAATGCCACATTTTGTCAGAAAGGGCCTCTCCAAACGAAGCTTTCCACCGAGGGAGAAAATAATAGTTACAGACTGTTACCCAGCAAGCGCAATGGTAACGGTGTCTACTAATTGATTGATTGCCAATTAGCCTAATTAACCTGTGAGAAGATTACAAGTGCGGACCCTCTCCCGTATCTAATCACGGGGTAGTCTCAGGAACTGGCGCAGAAATAAAAACCTACAATTTGGATAGATTTTACAACCACCAGACTATATTAAAAACATGAAGTAATTGAACAAACACTCTTTTGGGGAAGTCCCAAAGAGGAAAGAAACAGTCTTACGGCGCAGAGACGATGGACGAGGAGCTGGCGACCTACAAGCCGTTGGTCCCGTAGGGCCTCGGGCGAGGAACAGCCAGGAGTCCCTCGGATGTTGTCTCTGGATGGACGCAGGCGACCTCAATCCGTTGGCTAATTTAAAGCTGCGGGAGAGGACCAGCCAGGCGATCCCCCGTAGAGCTGAGCTGAATCGCTGGTTTCACCTTCCGTGAAGAACGATTCTTCAGGCTCTTCGGCGCCGCTGGATCAAGACTATTGTGGATGATGACCTACTAACCTAACCTAACCTAACTAAAAGAAAACCTAACTAAACGCGCCGTGCCCGCCGTACAGACACGATGACGGCCGACATGAGTTGAACCGACACAGCCTGACGGACAGTCACGATGACGAAGAGCTATCCTATCTAAACCTAACTAACCTAATTTAATTGAAGATAAGACCTTCCGTCTTACTTCGAAGAAAAGAAGAGCTCTGATGCCTAGACTACCTAAACCCGATGCCCCAACGCAACAACTTGCAACTACCGCTGCGTGGTCTTAAAAAGGCTGAGCTAATGCATATTCATAAGTGTTCCATTTCAAATTGATTGGCTGAATGGAGACACTTATCTGCATGATTTAAATCTATTGGCTACCTAAACAATAACAATTTACATGGAGACATTTCAAATCTGAACAGACAGGTAATGGTACGTGTCCTACGTGACAAACCATTATACAGGAATGGCTTCCTTTGACTGACAGCTACTAATGATTGACAGTTAATAGATTGACAAATGTACATCAAGATCACATAATACATTTCATATGTATATTTCATATGTATGAGACTCATTTGCATACATAATTAATTACAGGATGGCATGCATTCAATTAAAACTAGAAACGTCCAGTTGTGGCTAACAAGACAACGAGAAGAGTCATGAGATGATCAGGATGGGTTGATGGTACAGTACATCAAACAGTGCAAGACACCCAAGCTATTAAAATTATTATTAAAATACTAAATGTCTTTCATTCTGCTACAAAAATCAAATTCCAACTGATATGGAAAACACAACATTTGTTGATGTGCTTTGTTTAGGAGATGGCACTGCTGAGGATGAAGTCACATTTAGCACAATAAAGTCAGTTTTTAATTCTCTAGAAGCAGCAACATCCAGGAATGGAATAAAAACCCTGGCCACAGCCATTGTATTTCCATATTCTCGGGTCCCTACATTTTCACAGATTTTAGTATGCATAAAATTACCAACCCCAGTGAGATGGCTATGGGAGACAGTGTGGTTTACAGGTTAGAGCACAGGACTAGGGGTAAGGACTCCTGATTTTGATTTCCATCTCTTCCACTGATTTGCTTTTGTGGCTAGGGCTAAGTCACTTACATCCAATGTTTTTAAAGTGGCCTCTATTAAGAATATGAGCGATTGGCTAGTTGCACATGCATATTTGGATTCTGTGTCTGCAATTTTATTGGCCAGTATTAATCTGTAGGTTGCTCACATGCATTTCATTGGGAGTATTCAAATTTCAATTTGTTTTGATTGGACACATACTACTTCGATTTCTTCTGTGAATACTCAGGGATATGAATTTAAAATTTACTTTCCACAAATATTTTGCTGTATCCCTTACAATTTAGTGCTACAGAGGACTGTTAGCCTGATTTTACATTCCTGATTCCTGCTGTTAGCCTGATTTTACATTCATTTCATGAATATTGTAGCAAAAGGATGATTAAAAATCTGATTAAAAATAATAAAGGAAAATGTGCGCAGTATTTTCCCAGTACTATCGCTAATGCATCTATTTGGATTGCCCCCCATATGTGTTCTAGCTAGCATTCGAGTGAGACCTTGTGATCGGTTGTGAAGTCCTGTTACTGCTGTTATCTGCAAATCAGTTGTGATCTTTCTGAGGTGTGACAAACTCTAACAGAATGTTGAAGACAGTGGTACAAAAATAATTGCAGGGATGAGGTGTGTTCTGCCTTAGAAGCAATTGTTCAATGACCCTGTCCAGAATAGATCAATGAAATGTGAGGCAAAAATATGCCAGATCACTAGAATAACCAACATAGCTTTGATCAACATTTTCTTATAAACAAACACCCACACCCAGCTAATAGCTGAGAAACATGGAACTCTCTTATCACAAAAGGCCTCCTGTTTCTTTCATATTTAAAAAAAAAGGTTAAAATGGACTGATATCTGAGTCAAAATAGAAATGTGACTAAGCTTAAGACACTATAGTTTACACAATGTTTTATTTATGAGAGGAAAAGTGTTTTTGATTTATTTTTCTTATTTGTATGCACCTGCAGCAGATGGTGTATGCTTTTCAGCTGCTTTTGTGTGTTAAGTCCCAGCTGTCTAACTATAAGCATTGACCGTGAATGTTAAAATACACACGTAGCATTGCCAATGGCAGAAGCACACTTCCCATGGTATAGTCTTCTTGCAGAAAACATGACTCAGCTTAACACTTTGCCCTCTCTTGTTTACGGAATGTCATGGCTAGTCAGAAAACATGATATACTTTCCCCAACATCAGTTCTTAACAACACCACTGGCATGAATATCCTTTCTCATTGATATAAACAGTTTTTATGGAACTTTGGAGGAAAAATATTATTATGCTACTATTATGAATATTCCATTTTTGTCCTTTTCCTAGTTTGTCATATAATATATAATCAGAACATGTAAATTCAATTTGAAATGTGCTATGAAAGCTTCACTTAGAAAGTCATTAAAGTATATTTTACTCAGAAAACAGAATCTGGAGAATTAGCATTGTAGGATTCTATGTTTCTTCCCTCTTAATAGCTTCTGTATACATTTGTGTCCCATTTCAAGTCAAAACATGATTGTCCTCTGATGTATTGTCTACCTTTGTGTGGTGCAGCCTTGTACTAAAAATTTTTTAGCCAGGACTAGAGGATTACATCATTATGGGGGAATCCCCAGGTGGTTCAAGGCCTCCACAGCCACTCTACTCAGCTCTCTCCCTGCAGCCAACAAGAGGGTATGGCTGGATATAGAGGCTTAGGAAGGGCTCCCTTAAAACCTAGCACCTGCAAGCTGCCTATGTAGTCCCTTCAGGATGTTTGCCAACACCACAGACTGGAGCACAGTGGTGCTGGAACTCTAGAGTGGCTTAAAAAGTGATGTTAAACATCAAATATATGGTTTCCACTAGGAAGTTTTTCCCCAGTATCCTGCTAGAGCCCCCTTAAAACAGTTCTGCATCTATTTATTATTTTTTATATTACAGAGTTGGAAGATCAAGGGGCTGGAGCTTACTACGTCTGTGTTAGTTAGGAGCCAAGGGAACTCTGATTTAAATCCCACAGACACTGAGCTAGCTATGGAGAGTATCTCTCTATCTTCACTCATCCTAGCTTCCCTCCTCTTAGCCTCCCAGCACTGGCAGAATGGTAAGTCAGCTGTCCTTGCTACCATTGGGTTTTCCTCACCATCTGTGTTCTGTGACTTGTGTATTCAGAATCTTGCAAATAACTTAACTACTTCAGCAATAGCAGCTGTGGAAGGTCTCCACTTTAAAGGAATCACCCGGAGTTTCAGGAGTGCAAGTGGAAATTAACACTACTGGTTGGGACTATTAACTGCACTTCTTTTTGGTGTAAACATTAGAGGAAAATACATGCTGTGCAGAACAGGTGTTTCAAAATTCTGCTATGCTTCTGCTGGCTATACAGCACCTGACCACTGAGTTCCATTGTTGATGGGGAGGTGATAAGAGGCAGCTACAGCTGCATGTCTATTTCATATTCTTCCCTCCCCTACACTAAAAAAATGCAGGATTTCTGTAACTCTGCCCCTTTTCTGTGCCACATCAGATAAAGAATTAGAGGCCATTACATACATTTTTACTGTCTGTATGTGTGTGTGCAGGGGGGGGGGCATTGGAGCAGAAGAGGAGTGATATCAGAAATAGGAAAATCAAATTTTCAAAGCTTTTTGTACTTTTATTAATATTATAATAGCATTTACATATACATTAAAAACACACCATTTTTTACCTCTGCAGCAGGTTATTGATCTAGAGAGAGAAGAATGAACCATCTGGTCTCTTTGTGAGAGGATATACGCACATATAAGGTCACCTACTATACATTCTGTAAGCAATAACATTTGACAAGAAGTGTGTTGCAATAGCAGGATTTCTTTGGAGTGTTGTGAGGCTAAATGCCATTATGTTTCCAGGACCTGAGAAGAACTGTTATTAAATTGCAATGCTTGACCTAGAATGAGGGTTTTTTGTTGTTTTTGTGTTATAAACCGATACTTATACCTGTACCAAGATCATACACATCTTTTATGGGCTAGACAATATTTGTATTTTACAACTGTACTCGATGATCCCACTGGAGTACAGTTCAAGGAAAAAGAACGGTTACTTACCTCGTAACTCTGGTTCTTCGAGATGTGTTGCCTGAGTCCATTCCATGTAGGTGTGCGTGAGCAGCATGCATGTGTTGTCATAAATTTTCCCTTAGCAGCACTCGTCGGGACAGTGGGGGAGCCTCCTGGAGCACTGGCTTTCCACCCCCTCAGTTCCTTCTTACCAGACTACTCTGAAGAAGGGGAGGTGGGTGGGATTTGGAATGGACATGAGCAACACATCTCAAAGAATCACAGTTACGAGGTAAGTAACTGTTCTTTCTTCTTTGAGTGATTGCTCGTGTCCATTCCATGTAGGTGACTCCAAAGCAGAAACTCAAGGAGGTGGGGTCGGAGTTCTAACCTTCCACCGAGTGGAGGACAGCCCTACCCAGGGCAGCATCCCCCCTTGCCTGATGAGTCAGTGCATAATGGTTAGCAAAGGTGTGGACAGAGGACCACGTGGCAGCCCTGCATATGTCCAGGATAGGGACCTGAGCCAGAAAAGATGCAGAGGAGACCTGAGCTCTAGTCGAGTGGGCAGTGAGGGGAGGGGCTGGAATCCTGGCCATCCCAAAGCACTCCCTAATGCAGGCTGTGATCCAAGAGGAGATCCTTTGTGCCAAAACTGCTGGCCTTTCATCCGCTCTGCTATAGCAACAAAGAGTTGAGGTGACCTATGGAAGAGCTTCATTCTTTCTAAATAAAAGGCTAGCACCCTCCAAAATTCCAAAGTGTGTAGTGCCTGTTCCTTACCTGATGTGTGGGGCTTGGGGTAAAAAACTGGTAGGAAGATGTTCTGCGACACATGAAAGTTGGACACTACTTTCAGCAGAAAGGCAGGGTGGGGGTGAATTCCTGCACCCACAGGAGTGCTCTTTGGATTAGTGGGAATGTTGGGAATGCATAAAACAGACCCCCGGGCCCATTGCCGTTTCTACTGAAGTACTGGGAGAAATCAGGGTGAGCTCCCTTCTGGGAAGGCCTTGGAGGGTTCCTATCCAAGACGGATCGCCGCTTGGGTGGCCAGGGTGTGAATGCCCAGTGACTGTAGCATGGCCCGGTGTCCTTGAGCCCATGTAGGTGCTGGTCCATCTGTTCAGAAAACAGAGATGGGCCCTCAAATGGAAGGTCTTGGATCATATTTTGGAGCTCCGGGGGTACCCCAGGCCCTTGCAGCCAAGAGCTGCAGTGTAACAGCAACCCCATAGCCATAGCACAAGCGGTCACATTGGCTGCGTCTAAAGTAGCCTGGAGCACGGCCCTACAGATTGTTCTGTCCTCTTCCAAGAGGGCTCTGAACTTGGGCCGAGAAGCCCTGGGGAGGAGTTTGTTAAGCTTGTCCATGGAGGTCCAGGTGTTATATGCATAACAAGACAGCAAAACCAGCTGGTTCGCTATGCGAAGCTGTAGGCCTCCGAATGCACAGGCCTTCCTCCCAAACAGGTCCATCTTTTGGCGTCCCTGTTCTTAGGGGTGGCGCCTGGCTGGCTCTGCCTCTCCCTTTGATTCGTTGCCTGAACCACCAGTGACCGCAGGGACGGGTGGGAGTAGAGAGATTTGTTCCCCTCCTGGGCCACGAAGTACTGCCATTCAGCCCTCTTGTCCATTGGTGGGATGGAGGCTGGGGTTTGCCAGAGGGACTTGGAGATCTTTGCCACCATTTTGTTGATGGGGAGTGCCACTCTGGTGGGGGTGTCTGACTAGAATGTCAACCATAGGGTCAGAATCCTCCGACACCCTCTCCGCCTGGATCCACTAGGCTTGGGCCAGTCGGCGAAGGAAGTCCTGATGCACCCTCAAGTCCATGGAGGGCATGGAAGGGAGAGTGTTGCCCAGGGCCTCATCTGGAGACGAGGATAAGGACCCCTTCGGGTCTGCCTCCATAGGGTCCACTGCCTGCAAAGGAGCTTGGGAGGCCATTGATAGGGGCGCTGTGGGTGGCCGGGCCAAGGGACCCTTGGACTCCGAGGAGCATGGGGACATGTGGCCTGGCAGAAGTGACTGCCCCGACATAGATGATTGAATGAGTGGGGTTGCCGAAGGAGGGGCTCTGGACCCACAGAAGACCGACTCCAGTCTAGGGGATGGGCCACATCCTGACTGGTGGTAAGCCCACCGGGTCCAGAAGGGCCACTGAGATGGAGTTGGTGCCATTGGGGGCTATTACTGCTGCATCCCTGGCATGAGGGCTGGCTGGGCCTGTTGATACTGCTGTTGATGGGCGGAGGTGCTACGGTACCATGACCAGTGATGGAAATGAGACCAGTGCTGAGATCATGATTTTGACCCCCTGGAGGACCATGTGGATTCTGCCTCTGAGTCAGTTGAATACTCTGAAGCCGGCCATGGTGGTGCGGAGGCAAACAAAGCCAGTGGCCTCGATGTCAGGGCATGCCGGGCTATTGATTCTGGCTTGCCCTGATGCAGGTGAGGAGGAGGGGGAGGCATGGTCGGTGCCGGGCCCGGTGAACTTTGGTTGGGGCCAGAATGTGCAGTAGCCAGTGACGTGCTCGGGGGTGCATGGAGGGCATGTGCCATGGGGGTGACCTGCCCCTGCCAGACCTGCTCTTCTTCTGTGGCGCCGGGGATTGGGAGAGGTGCCAAGGTCTGTGTGGTGCTGGCGAGGCCCGCGAGTGTCTCAAAGCCTCCTGCACAGAGGGCGGTGCGCTCTGGGTCACTGGTGCCGAGTCAGAAGCCGGTGTCAGACACAAAGCCGCCTCCATTAGGATGATCTTAAGACGGGACTGTCTCTCCTGCTTCATGCGCAGCTTGAACGCTTTGCAAATTTTACAGGCCTCGGACAAATGGACCTCACCTAAACACTTAAGGCAGGCAGAGTGAAGGTCACCACAGGGCATAGGTCTCTGGCACTTCTCACAGGGCTTGAAGCCTTGCAGGCTGGGCATGCCCTGCTGGGAGTACCGGGAGCACAAGGCAGAGACTACAGTGGGTCCTTAACTCAGGAAACCACTTAACAACTGCTTAACAAAAACTTGATAAGAACCGTAACTATAACACTAGAACAAAAACTGTAACACTAAGCTGCGCAGGGGCACTTGCTAAGCAAAAGCAGAAGCATGTTCCAATGACCGTCATGCGTGGTAAGAAGGAACTGAGGGGGCGGGGGACCAGCAGGGGTGTATATGGGCCAGTATACCAGCACCACTCCAGGGGTCTCCCCCGCTGGCCCGACGGGTGCTGCTAGGGGAAAGTTTCTGACAACATGGGCACACTGTGTGCATGCACATCTACATGGAATGGACACGAGCAATCATTTGAAGAAGAAATAGTATTGTGATACTCTCACACAAAATACTCTCCCACTGTGATTTGCACTGGTTTCATATAAGGGCCACATAGTTAACACTGAAGTCATCAAGTTACTTTGGAACTTCATCCTCATTATTCAAAAATAAAGGTGGTTTTAAAATCAACAACTGGCAAATGTAATCTAATCATTCAGGTCTGTTAAGAAAGCTATTTGACCAATTTGAAACAAGCTTCATTTTTTATTATTTATTTTAAATAATAGTACAAGTGTTGTACTTTATAATGGTAGCTACTTATCAGACTCAACAGATCAAGTGCTTGCTAGTGAACTATGGAGATTTTCATGTCTCACAAGAGCTGGTTGGAAACATTTAATTTAAAAGTGTTCCCTTTGTTGACATGCTGCTAATAGCCAAAAATCATTACTAACTGATGGCTATTTAGCTCATGGGTTCAGTTTAGTTCCTAGAGGCAGGTGGATCCCTCTAGCACCTGAGCAGCTGCTGGCATCTTTAGAGGCTGACTATGCACTGAAGATAGGGACAGTGTGAACCAGAAGACTAAGCTATCCTCATCCATTAAGCAGATCCCTTTCAGTTTAGAGTTGAGGTTGTGTGATTGGGTGGGATGAAAAAGCTTGTTGTATTATCATCATGAATTATATCTACAAATTCTTTTTGTGCATAAAAATGCTTCAGTCTTGAAGGCAATTGATGTGATTTCATACATTCTATCATTTATTTTAAAAATACAGAAATTTGGATACATGGATATGTTCATCCATGCCTGGCCCAATGGGGCTTCTGTTCTGCTTAAGGTCACTACTGCAATTTCAGTACTTTTTCTAAATAACAATGCTTACCTTGCCTGGTCCTTCCCTTCTACTGGTTTTGTTGCAGCAGTAGCTAAGCAACCATATGGCTCAGAAGTTTGTGAATCTCTCTTTCATTTATAGGAACTGAAATGAGATAATTGCTGTGGGTTTTGGTACTGCATGGTGGAATACAATATACTCTGTGAGGTACCATAATATGCTGACCAGTGTTTATCAGATTGAATGCTAATTTCTGAGTATGATATTTCTAATTTTACTCCTTAGCTCAGAAATGTGATTAAAGTAGATTAGTCTATTATTCCCTCTGAGTATTTTTTTTTTTTACCTCAGATTGGTTTTGTATGTTTGACATTGAGGCTTCCACCCTTATTCCCACAGGCTACGTCTAGACAGCAGCGCTATTTCAGGATACCGGAAGTATCCCACAATAGCTATTCCATATCTTTAAACAGATTTCAAAATAACGGGTGCACTATTCCGGTGTCCCTGTAATCCTAGTTCCACAAGAGTCAAGGGACTTGTCGGAATAGCGCTTTATTTCAAAATTCAGAATAAGCTATTTCAAAATTATCTCAAAATAAGCGACACAATTTGTGTAGTGCAAATTGCATAGCTTATTTCAAGGTAAGGGTGCCGTGTAGACACCCCCATACAGAACAAACACTGAATGCTGTCTTTTCACCACCTTGGCATCTGACATTAAATGTTTGTCAGATATAATATCACTAGAAAAAAGTCTCTTTAAAGAAACAGTCATGGAAAATAAAGTGATAATATATGTGTTATGGCCCTAAAAAAAGTAGAGAAGAGGAGAATTGTCACACAGAGCTCAGCCAGAATCAGTTGTAATGGGATACCCCCATTTAAAGTAATTTCCTCCAAACTTTTCATCTCCTTCTTCTACTGTAAAACTTCCTAGCTAGTTCTTTTCATACAAATCCCTTGTTCCCTTATAGTGCTAGACCTCCAAGTATTTTTCAATGGAGGCAAGCATTATTATCCACATTTTACAGAGGGGAAACTCAGGCATAAGGGCATGAAATAACTTGGCGAAGGTCAATCAGAAGGCCAGTGGCAAACCCTTGAATGGAATGCTGTTCTTTTGAGACCTGGTCCAAGACACTATACACTGTACCCCTCTCACTGTAGCCCTCTGAAAGCCATAGGGCTAGAGCCACATGCAGACTTAGGTATGGTGATACTGAGTGTTGCCACATTTAACTTCCAGGCAACTAGAAAATCTCTTGGATTCACAAGACTTGATTTTAGTACCTAGCTCTGTGTTCAATGAATGGGGAGAGACAGGTGCCTTATACTGGGATTCACAAAAGTCAATGGGAGATGCCAAAATAAGGAGTTGTATACAACAGGTAAATTGGAGGGAGGTGCCGCCATCTGCTTGGGATTCTGAACTGAACTGAAACCTAATGTTTGGTACCTATGCCATTTTTGCAAGAGGCTGAAGGGGAAAATCTGGCCCTCCATTAATTTTAGCTTACTGGTTAGAATACTGCTCAGGGATGTGTGAACCCCCTGGTTGAAATGCACCTACCTTACCTAAAGGGGACAAAGGATTTTGAACAGCAGTCTGAGATGAGTGCCCTAACCACTGGGCTACATGATATTCTGATGTGGGTCCCTTCAGTCTCTTCTGAGAAAGCAGTTCCACATTGACTAAATAATTTTTAAAAGTCATTGGAGCAGGGGGGCTGGCTCTTGGGGCTCCCACCTCCAGATGAGTTAGCTAAACCAGAAAAGTTCTCCATCTTTCCAGACTACTCTACCCCCTTCAGGAGTCAGATATGTCTTGCGTACCCTCAAGTTACAGGTAAATCTACTTGCTTACAAAATCAGACCTAAAAATACTAAAGTGTCACAGCACATAACTGAAAAAGTGCTTACAGTCTCATTATTACCATATAATTAAAATATATTGATTGGAATATAACTATTGTATTTACATTTCAGCATGGTACTTGAGGCAGTTTTTCATTTGTGAGCCTTTTCTGAACCTAGACCCTGATATCTGGGGCTAACACATGTAACTTTGCTGTGCATGGATGGCCCCCTGTGGTGAGGGACCACAGGCAACTGCCCTGCTTGCCACCCCATTATGCCAACCATGAACTTGCAACCCCCTGTAACACACCGCATGACCTTACCCAGAGGCTGCAGCCCCCAGGTTGAGGAACAATGATCTAGAAGAATTGAGTACTCCAGGGGTACAATAACCCTCACTGAGAGCCACTGCTCTAAACAGTAGGCTACAGGGTCCTTCTCTCTCTCTCTCTCTCTTTCTCTCCCTCCCTCACTCAGTGACTCTTTCATTATTTATTCGCAGAGGACCATGGAAGTGCTATATTTGTGATTCTACATTCAGACCCATATTAAATATGCTCGGTTTTAGTTAGCTATTCATGTGTGTTTACACATTAAAAATGCCCTGATCAACACTTTAAGTGTATTCACTAAAGTTTAAGGATAATCATAAAAAAATCTTCTATAAAAAGCACACAATTAAAAGACTCTAAGGTTTTTTTTTTTTTTGAATTTTTATCCAGGCATGATTGGTAATTATTTGGGAATGTCCATATACTTGTCCGTGCAGTTGTCAGAATAATTTGGAGCACAGCCAGACCCTTTCTTTTCAGAACCTGTATATCCAATTAATGTACTGCTTTCTGTATGAAAATCTTGCATAATTGTGCTATCTTTGCCTACCATTACTTGAATAGCAAGTTTGGTATTACCATTGCTTTAAAAAAAAATTAGAACTCATTTTCCAATAACTTTATGAAGCTCCAAATAGCACAAATCTAGAAATCTCAAGTAAGGTCATGTAGCTACATATTATAATGAGTTTTTATTTATTAGAAACATCATTGTTGTAGGATATGAACATTTCTTAATTATAAAATGCAATCAAAGTAATGCTGTTATAAATATGTATTTAGTGGTTCACACGGTGCCTTTAATTTTGTCCCCTAAGGTAGGTGGGATATTTTATGGGCAGCAATAAAATATCATGCTTTATTCATGTGTCTGAGCATACAATATCTTCAATGGTCAATGGGGAGAGTCTTCTAAAAACAGATACCCACTCTACCTATGAATACTTTGGAAAGTCCTCAAGCTGCAAAGGGGTACAGTATGCTATCACGATCTCTTCCCTTGGATTTGGAAAGAGTGATTCTCAATTCTCATGATCCTAAACAGGTTTACTAGATTCCTCTTTAGTCTTCCTGGGTCTTAGGAAGGCATCTGAAACTTATTACCAGATCAGCCAGACAGCACAGGTAGCCTTATTCTACACTAATTAGCTGATTAAGGGATTTATAAAGGGAGCTTAAGGGGAAGGATTGATGGATTAGCATGCAGTCTTGCAGAGGGTAAACTGCTCCATAGAAATCATATTAATATGATGCCTGTAGCTGACTTGAGGTCAGCCATGAGGCAGGAAATAGATGGTTGGTGATTTTGAGCTGTAATGCTATTAACTAGAGGCACCAGAGACTGCCTATACTATAAATGCAGAGCCTAAAAAAAGAAAGGGGTGCTTTTCTTTGTTTTGTCTTAACTATAGTGAGAAGTTAATCTGTTATGTTGCACTGATCCTAACCTCGTGGCTACATATTAGGAAAACATTTTAACTAGAAGGATAGTTAACATACCAACAGGTTACCTAGGAATGTTGTAGAATCCCTGTCACTGGAGGTTTTAAAAAACAGGATAGAGAAACAAGTGTCAGGTATGTGTGTGGAATAGACAACCTTCTGAGGACCTTTCACGATCTAAGATTATATAAGAGAGACACAGTATAGAATTAGGAACAATCAGTCTGAAAAGCTTTGGCTATATTTAAACATATTAATGTTAATCCACCACTAGACAGATGAATTTTTGTATTACTCATTCTCTACTGGCTTACTATGTTCATCATGGAAATATAATTTCAGAGTTGGATACAGTTTAGTTTATTAGCACTTTCATGACATGGTTCAGTGTAGCTCTGATACCTGCCTTTTGTATAAAAAATGGGGGGAATAAATGTAAGTGTGATGTTCTAGATGCCAAAGAAGTGGTACTACAGCAAGGAAACAGTGACTTTTCTAAGATCTCGTATCTTGCAAAATATCTTGGCTATAAAGAAATGCTGTAAGATTACTAGAATTTTCTGTTTTCCAGGCTGAGAGTTATCAGACACTAAACATCCCTCATTCAGGTTACCATCTTTTGTTTCCCCATTTTACATTTGGATATGAATCTAGACTAGTCTTGAACTGAGATCATATGGAGATATCATGCAAATGATGGTCAGACTCTATTGAGTAAACTCATAGCCCAGGAATTGGATGTTTCTGCTAGAAAATCAGCAGTAAAAGAGCTAGCATTGTACACACATGCACACACACGCACACACACACACACACACACACACATATACACACCTTGCTTTTCAGTTCTAACATCTCATTGAGATGAATCTAAACAATTTATTTGTCTCTGAGCTATTGTTTCTGAAGACGTATCCCGAAACCACTGTATTGGTAGGTAATCTCCATGATCATAAAGCCTGAGACCTTAAGGTATGTCTACATAGCAGCATTATTTCAGAATAACTGACATTATTCCGAAATAACATAGTGTGCGTCTACACTACAAGTCTTTATTTTGAAATAATGTTGAGTGGGAGGACTTCTTACTCCAACTCATGGTAACCCTCATTTCACAAGCAGAAAGGGAAGTTGAAGGAAGAGTGTTCTTCCTTTGACTTCTTGCTATGTAGACAGTGCCAAAAGCTGAATTAAGCTATTTCTACTTAAGCTATGCAATTGAAAGCTATGCTGAAAGTTGCATGGCTTAATTTGACTTTTACCCTGCTGCAAAATAAGGGTACGTCTAGACTACATGGCTCCATCGACGGAGCCATGTAGATTTGTTTGTTCGGCAAAGGGAAATGAAGCCACGATTTAAATAATCGCGGCTTCATTTAAATTTAAATGGCTGCCGCGCTCTGCTGACCAGCTGTTTGTCGGCAGATCGGGGCAGTCTGGATGCTCCCCTGTCGACCTGAAAGCCCTTTGTCGACCTCCCCGGTAAACCTCATCCTACGAGGCATAAGGGGAAGGTCGACAAAGGGCTTTAATGTCGACTGTGGAGCATCCAGACTAGCGCGCTGAGCCAACAAACAGCTGATTAGCTGTTTGTCGGCTCAGCGTGGCAGCCATTTAAATTTAAATGAAGCAGCGATTATTTAAATCGCCGCTTCATTTTCCTTTGCCTACAACCCTAATCTATATGGCTCCGTCGATGGAGCCATGTAGTCTAGACACAGCCTAAGAGTGAACTAAATATTACCCTTAGATAATAAGAGTAAACAATCACTTGTATATCATTTAGCTTTGGGCTTTTTTCACCTGAGAATGGGGGCTGTGAGAGAGGGAGGCAGATAAGATTTTTGGAGTGAGAGATGAATATACAGTTGGCTTTGTTGGCTGCTAGGGATCACACCTGGAAAGCAGCTTCTGCAAAATTATGCCCTGCCTGTGGCTGACAATATCACTGTAGCCTGAGAAACCTATTAAGTCATTTGAGAATACCATCAGACCATCAGAATTCTGATGTGACTCTGACCTGGTAAATGATATGGATATGCAATAGGCCATAGAATATTGGAGGAGCAAAGAGAGGAAAACAGCTATCTTCAGGTAGCCATTGCAGTTCACAAAGAATTTTTCTGTCTACAAAGGAAGTTTAAAACACAGTGATAAGAAAACAAGTGGATTATTTGTGATGGCCCACAGAGTATTCAGGTCTGTGTATCAGCTTGTGTCCTCTTGGCCTGTGTTTAACTGGGTGTAAGCACCTGACAAGACAACCTGTTAGTCACCCAAACTCCTCCAGGCTACACTAGTCCTCACTTTGCCTTGTAGGTTAACAATAGGTGCTCTCCCGTCTCCAATGCCCTTTACAGCCTTCCCTTATAGTAATTAGCCCCATTCACAGAAATACCCATTTTTTTCTCTCCAATGTGCATGCCAGCTTGAATTATTCAACTCATGATCAACACCTAGTATAATACCACAGCACTAAGATATATTTATAGCAAAAACAATGTTTATTACCAAAGATTCAAAAGATAGTGAGTAAGGATAATGGAAAACAAAATGGTTTTATAGAAAACAAAATCATACCATGATTTTATAGACTGATTTTAAGTTACTAGACTAATCTTTTGTGTAAATAATTAAACCTCACCCAAATGTCCTTCTGCTGCATTTCAACCAAGGGTGGTTGTTATCCCATTTTTGTGAATGTAATGTCATTGCCAGATAACTTTTGAGGTGCTGGATAAAGGGATGTCTTCCTTACCTTTTCCTTGTATCCTTCAAAGTAATTATTTTTTATTCCAAGTTAGAATAATCCCCTTCTCTCAGTTTATTATCTGGTATTCTGCCATCAAGTTGATTTCAAATCCTCCTGTTCCTGTTGACTTTGTCTTGGCTTACAATGCTCAGTTTAAGCACTGACAGAAAAATAGGTGAATAAACATTTTTTGTCTAGCACAAAACCTGTCTGTCCACTCTCAGTACAGACTTTTGTAATATATTTTTAGAATACATATATAATTCTTACATAGTATCTGGATAGATAGTTCACAATGTATTAATGATCAGTGTAGTACTGGGTTTCTTTTAATACCTCACAACATTCTTTGGTGAACTGAAACCTGAATATTAGAATCAGGATATTCTTGTAACTGACTTGCCAGCTGTCAATGAAGGGCCTTACGGTTGCATGTGTTATTGAAAAACAAAAGCAATGCAGCACATTGTTAAAAACATTTAGGAAATCAATCTAGAGAGAAGACAGGGTGTATCTACTCTGCACCATTATTTCGAGATAATTAGCATTATTTTGAAATAACAATGTGAGTCTCTACACAGCCATTCCGTTATTTTAAAATAATTTCAAAATAAGGGACAGCTTATTTCAAAATCTGTAAACCTCATTCTACAAGGAATAATGACTATTCCAAAATACCTACTTTGAAATAAGGCATGTGTAGATGCCCTACTGCTGCTATTTCGAAATAGCCCCTCAACAGGGCCATTCTAAGTTGTTCCTTCCCAGTTCCTCCTAGGGGTCTAAATCAAGATAGCACATCTACATTAGAGAAGCCTGCCTCGGACTAATTTTGAGGATTCCCTGCAGTGTAGCTGTGCTATTTCAAAATAAGCTATTTTGGAATAACTATTTCAGAATAGCTTATTTTGAAATAGCCGTGCAATGTAGAAGTACCCAGAGATGAATAATAATGTCATAATAGCGAGTGTTTCCAAATCTAGGAGAACGTGCACAAAAGTTTATCCCGTTTACCAAGATTTTCTTTCAATGGCACATATTTTCTCAATAATATGCTTTGATCTAATATTGACTGCAAAATTTTACGACTATGTTTACATCATGAAAGATTGCCTATATGAAAGCAAAGTCCCCCTTTCTACTGAGTTAGGATATCTAAATCTGAATGAAAGGACAGCCTGGAATTCTTAAAAGGATATTGTTAAATTCCATATACAATCTGATATTTTGAATATAATTGTTAGAGTATAGTTTCCTTTGCCAGCTCTCTTCTGTATTTCTCTGTTGATATAGATTTTATGAGTATTTTTCAAAGTACAATATCTTTTCCAGTATAATTTTACTTGCCTCCATTTACTCTCCTACTTTTCTTATTGCGGGCCTACTATAATTCCCATAGAAATCAGTAGGCGTTGAATCAGGCTTTACCGTACACCTAAATTAAAGATAAGCGAAAAACCTGCTTCACTGATCTCATGAAGGCTCTTTTATGGAATTGTGGAACCAAAGTAACAAATGATTAAAATCAAAATAATCCATCATTTCAGCATGGCAACCAAGTTCAGGATCTCTTTGAACTGTATGCTCCTGTACAATTGTACAGCTGCAAAACTTAAAAAAAAAAAATCATTCTAACTGGGTAAAGCTGGAGGCTTTCCACGAGAAATGCCAATGTTATATATTGGGCATAATGTGAAATAACTTAATTTGTAATGCAGATGTTTATGGTTGCTATGATTTAAAGATTACCAGGGCCATTGTCCATAGTGTCTTATGCTTTTTGGACATGTTGTGAAAATGCCACAAAAAATTCTGGTGAAGGACTTTCTGTGGGTGGCTTGTAATAACTGAGATAAAATTCCACCAAATGCAGACAAGGGGAGAAGAGAGAAGCCCAGAGCCGGACTTTGTGTCACACGGTTTGTTAAGTCACTTCTGATGTTGGACTCTTGGGCCATCAAGCTCTTATGGCTATTTGAGAAGAGACCAAGCAACAAATGAATGATACAGCTAACCATTTGACTAAGCACAGGAGAAGGAGAAGGAGAAGGAGAAGGAGGGTTTTTTTCTGAAGCAGAAATATCCCAGCCTTGCACTACTGGGGTGAATGAATAATAAGTCATGGTCCCATTAAAGTCATTGAGTTCCAGGATTTCACCAACAGTTGGCAATGAATACATTTCAAAGATTTGTAGGCCATGTTGTTCATAATTTATCTCCAGCTCAGTTAATGATTCTACTGAGAATTTTAAGGGTTCTCTTTTAGATTGAAAGCTCTTTTATTTAAGGCCTGTCTTTTCATCTGCATATGGACAGTACCTAGCACAATGAAGCCCTAATGAGGGCATTACCCTATATGAAATTACAATAACAATTTCTTCTCCTGCTAATGAAAAGTGAAACGTGTTCATACTTGTTTTGCATAGCAGACAAACAGAATTAGTCCACCAGGATTAGCTAAACCTGATTATTTTTGTTATTTACATTTTTACATTATTTGGAAGAAGGATATTTTTTCTTTATCTTTAATTTTGCATATTTTCCCATTTACATCAACAATAGTGAAGTACACCTGCAAATTCAAACTGAAATCTACAGGTCTCTCATGGAAACCAACATATATTCATTATTTTAAGCACGTCACCAAGCACATAATCCTTGTTTGCTTGTGGTGTAAAGTGTTTTTCCCACGACTTTGTCTTCTTGGAATTACAATCAAATTGTTTTAGATTTGTAAGAATTACTTGATTCATGTAAAACTAACATGGATTTATTTTTCTTCTATAGCAAGATATAAATAGTAAAGGGATAGCAGACTTTTATTTACACCTCTGTCTCTTCAATGGGTAAAAACCCAGACTGAGATTGAGGCCTGTTTTGTCAATCTGGATCTGTTACCCAAAAATTTAGATGTATGATACTCCACAATAGCATTTCTACTATATATTCATTTACTATCTCTTTACTGTTTATACCTTGTTGTAGAAGAAAAATAATTCAATGTTAGCTTTACATGAAGCAAGTAATTCTAAATTACAAACCAAAAACAATTTGATTATCAATTTGATTTAATCTACTTTCTTTAATAGTTTAAGTTCTATAATTATAATTGTGTTTATAATTATAATTGTGTGTGTATATATATATATAACTTTTATAGGCATATAATTATAGAACTTAAACTGTTTAAGTAGAGTATACGAACCATTGTTTATATTTATGTTCTGTAGAGATATTGACTTCATGGTTTAATGTTTTACTCTTCAGCTATTAAAACATTAAATGTTTTCCCAATAGTACTAATGGCAAACACATTTGCATTTGAATGCCAAAATAAATCTAATGTGGTACAGCCTGAATTGCCCATCTTTTACACAAACATTATTCTCCTTTCTCTATACTCTCTTCGCAGGTCTGGCCTTTTCCATTCAGCCTGCATCCTCTGTTTCTTGCTTTGTCCATATTTCTTTTTTTGTTCTTCTTACAACACTCTGCCAATTTACTGATTCCAGTGATTCAGGTTGCCATTTTTTTCTACTCCCTTCTTACTATCTTATCTCCATTTTGCAGATAGGTTAATGAGGCACAACAAGGTCAAGTGACTTGCTCAAATTTAGCCAAGAAATCTGTGGCAGAGTTAGGAAAAGGATCTAGTTTTCCTAATTCTTAGTCCCATGACCATGCTTCATGTAACACCTCTGTCACTCCAATGGGGGAAAAAAACCCACATTGAGAGATATGAAAAAGCCTCAGTCTGGATCTGTTACCCCAAAATCTACATGGAATGCACTGGGCAATGGGCTTCCTACTCTAACAACTCAATTGTCAGTCTGATCTGTTTTGGTAGGTACCAAGAGGTACCCCACACACTTGAATAATTATCTGGGGTTTTATCAGGGAATTTTTCTCTGTCCTCCAGAGGACTCCCCAGAACAGATTATCTGTTAATTCTTGGGAAGACATGAATACAGCATTCTGCTCAGCAAGGCATTAAAAAGAATGAATGACCATACATGCATAGACATCCAGTTTTATTAACTCAGTAATATACATACATACATACATAAGTTGGAGTCTTCTACTTATATCATCTTTCTCTTTTTTCCCCATTGTTTTCTTTCTATCCCTCTGATTTGCTCCCTCTGTTCTGTCTATTAGGGTGCGTCTACACTGCACCCTTAGCTTGAAATAAGGTATGCAGTTTGCGCTACGCAAATTGTGTATCTTATTTTGATTCTATTTCAAAATAGGTTATCTTAAATTTGGCGCATCTACACAGCGCCAGATTTTGAAATAATACACTATTTCAAGACATCTCTTATTCCTCATGGAACGATGATTACAGGAATGCTGAAATAGCATGTACACTATATTTCGCAATAGTGGACGCATTCAAAAGATGCGGGGTAGCTATTGCGGGATACCTCTGATATCCCGAAATAGCCTTGCAGTGTAGATGCACCCTTACTGATATTCTTGCGCTTCTCTGTTTCAGCTTTCTCCTGGTGACTCCTCTGCTGCCCATCTACAGCAGTACCTATCACTTGCAGGGACTGAACCATGTCAGCTCTCTGCCTTACATACAGATTTTATTTTAACCTATTCTGATTGATTGTTTCACATCATATGATTCTAGCCCACCAATCAGTTTCAAGCCCTTTGGAATCTGGACCTAACTGAAAACATGGGACTTGAGAACTCTATCTATTTGAAGACCTGTGCTCTAACTAATTCTCCCTTCCCTTCAGGAGTTGGAGTGATCTTTATTTTACTCCAGTCTGTCTGTTTGACACTGGACAAGTATTTCTAAGGCTGCCCGCCCCCCTCCACACACACACACACACAAACTCTGATCTCTTGGGCTTCTATCTTGTTTTTTCTAGCTAGGACTGCTCAAAACTATCTTTATTAGTCATTTAAATCTTTATAACTCCCAAATTATATACATGCAAATTATTCTATTTCTCTGTTACACTTCCAATTATAAAGCATGGGAAAATCCCTGATAATAACAGTGCTCAGTTTGAGATGTGTTGTGTCTTTTAAGGCTTAGTTTACATGTCAGTTTTATTCTTTTACAGCCTCACTATGGGATTTGTAAGACCTTACTGTTATACTTCACCATCTACAAGCTTTTGGTTTCAAGGCCACCAGATTTTCCCATCTTCAGTCCAACCTATTGAATTTTTATGCAATCTTCTTTTTTCCCCCTGTGTTCAGGCCTATGTCATTGCTTTATATTCATAATGGCTACTGGGATATAAAATAAAGATAAAATCCCTTACGAAACAATAGTGTTTCTGCTTACTCAGTGGCTCTTCAAATCAAGGCACTGAGGCTCAACAGCGAGATTCAGAGAGAAAAGTAAGTGTTAAATATGTGATAAGTTTGGAAACACAATTAAGCAGGCTCCTTGAAAATTTGGATCTTGTGCTTTTCAGTGTAGATATCCACCACATTAATTATCACATTATTCTTGTGTATTATTTTTATAGCTCTAAAGGTGTGTGTTTTCTATAGGAAAACAAGATCTGTGTCCTAAAGAGCTTACAACATGGCCCTTTGAGATGATGTGCATAGGAGGGTCCCTGTGCTTGCATAGAACTCCACTCATGTAACAATAATGGGAAATGGTATGAAAGCAAAGTGTGTGTGTGTGTGACGTGGGTTGATTAATCAAATATCCTGTGAATTCCATGTTTGTTGTTGTTTTCCTGCTTTTTGAACACTTTTGAAAAGGGGAGTACTAGAATTTATATTCCTCCTGAAAGAAATATGTTTTAAGAGGCAAGCTGAAGGTAGAAAGTGTAAAGAAGTGTAGACACACAGCAGAGCAGGCGAGGGAAGGTGTTCCAGGCATAAGAAATTACATTAAAGGAGTACAGACAATCTTTGGAAAAGAGCAGTAAGGGAGTAGAATGTCATAGTGGGGGACCAGAGTGAATGGGACAAGACAGAATCATTGTTACATTTACTAAAAGAACAAGAAAATACCAAATTTGACTACAGAGCCACAACAGCTACCTGTGTTACATTTGTTCTGGAATTAAAGGAAATGATGTCACAAAGGAAAAAAAAATAGACTACAAAACATTGAGATAAGAGCCCCCTCCACTACAGCATAAGTGCTGCAATTGCAGACTAAGTACAGATGGATGGGAAGGTATATTAAAGATCCCAAATCCTCCCTCTTTATTTCTCAGTCACAGGTTGGAAATGAAGCCTGGACTGTTATGAAAAGAGACAGAGGGCTGCATAACAGATGTGCTATAATACAAGATTACCATTATGTCACCATGAAATAAAGAGATTTGCAATTCAATTTCACTATGATTGTTTTATTCTGAAGTGCTTTATAGCACCATATAATTTAAAACCAATTGATACCAACAATAGTGTAAAATAAACCATCTTGTCGGGAAAATCTGCCTTCTGTACTTATCTTGATATAGTGCCTTAGGCCTGGTCTTCACTAAAAGGAAAAGTCAACTTAAGATACTTTGACTCCAGCTACGTAACTAACATAACTGGAGTTGTGTATCTTTGTCATAACCATGAGGGCTGGCCAGCACCTGGGGACTAAGGTGTTAACTATGTCTCCTGTCTCTAGCCAGGCATCTAGTCAGCATCTGGTCAGGGATTTCAAACTGGGACAAAGGAATTTATAATAAAAGTTTGTTTTCTTTTTCTAATTAACCTGGTATTGGTTCATTTCTGTGTCCTGGAAAATCTGTCTGTGGGTATCTGCATGCCTCTGACTAGAGGACAGCTATCACAGAGTACAGCTTGCTGTTTTCTCTTTTCTTTTTTAAGCTCTTTTGGGGAAAAGGTTTGAGGTACTCCTGAGGTTTTAGGGAGGAGGTTTCCCAAGTGATCTCTTCCCTGGTTTTCTTGGATTACTTGTGTGGTGGCAGCGGTCTTTTTATTCTCCAAAGTCCAGGTATTAGGATTTTGGGGGAAGTTTTTGTACCAAAGCCTGTAGAGATAAAGTTTTGGGATGCTTTTGCAGGCCCCCACTTCTGCATTTGTCGTGCCAGAGTGAGAAACAGCCTTGACAATCTTAAATCACATTTTGACACCATATACACACACCTATCGTCTTCCTTTATTCTTCATGAGGAGCAGGACTACTGGTTGGGCGTGCCCTCTCAGTTCGAATTAACGGGTCTTCACTAGACCTGCTAATTTGAACTCCAGAAGATTGATGGTGGCAGCTTCGATCTTCTCCATAGTGTAGACCAGCCCTTACAGAATAAATCATCCTATGAATGTCATTGGGACTACACATACAGGAAGATACTATTACTGGAGCAAAAATGGAAGAAATAGCTCCATGAAAGAAGGGCCTTGAAGAAAGAGGAAAAATACCTGTGCTATTAATGCAAAAGAGTAGAAAATTATATCAGATTTTTAATGAGCCAATAATTAAGTGCTGTCAGTGGTCATGACATCCACTGGTTATGGTCCTTTCTGTAAAGTAGTATTTTCAAATCAGTCAAATATGATTATGTTTTATGAGTTTATAAGCATTGTAAAATGTTACAATTCAGAATCAATATCTTTCTCATTTATGCTGTAACTATGACTACTATCAGATGTGACACCTGCCATTTGACAGTTCCTGGTCAATAATTTTAACAATTATTCTAAATTTGCATTTGAATATAATTACAGCACATCCACTTAATTCAACCCTTCTCTGGGATAATTTCCTGTGACCTTTCAAACATGAAGGCCCCTTAATTTCCTGAGAATAAATTTTCATTTCTGAACTTTCTGGAGAATTTTAAATACAGTATTGTTCATCTAAATGAATACTTACTAGACTGTTTCTAGACATTGAAGGAATGATGTTTGTTTTAAATTAATAATTTAATTAAATGTAATTAGCTCTGTTAGTAATATAACCCCACTGAAATTTGAAACGAAAATTTGTTTCTTTGAAATTGACCTACATATTCTAGGCATTAGACAGTCGTAACTATACGTCCTTTGAGCCTTCTGCGGTCTGCATCTTTCTAAGACTTGCCCCTTCTGCCAGGCCAGTTAAAAATCTCTCTCCTTCCAAGGTAGTCAACAAACAAAACCAAAGGAAATTAATGCAGATACACTGAGTTCATAGGTAGTACAGGACTTCAGCTTCTAGTCCCTCCCCACTTCCTTCAGAGAAGAGCCAGTAGGCAGTTTGGCATCATCTGTCTTCTCTTCAGGAGCTGGTGCTGAAGGTCTGGTTTTCTCTCTGGCCAGCCATCAGCTGAGCTTGGGTTCTCTCTTAAACCTCTCTCTCCAATCATGGTATTTTTCAAAGGCGCAACAGGATAGTGTTTATTAACCCCATGTTGTTCACTGTGGGTTTGTATGCACCATCACCCTTCCTGGAAGTGTTTGATCACCTAAAAAGCAATAGGCATACCAATTTTGATCAAATGTGCCAATCTAGTTGTGATTCCAGCTACCCTGGCCCCTCCCCCCAACTTCCTTCCACTGGTGTCTGAACCTAGGGATAGACCCAACTTCTGTCTGCAGAGTAGGGTTTCTATATTCACCCTTCAACACGGTGGCTCCATGTAACTGCCCAAACTTGACAAAGCCTTCTTGGTTAAATATTCTTCAGCAATAATACTACACAGTGCACTTCTGTAGCCAAGACAACAAGGCAGATGATGTAAGACACAATCAATATAGTACATGAAGACAGCAACATATGCAAAACCATTCTAATAAGTCACGAAGAAACCTCTTCATTAATTTATTGCAATGTCACTTCCTTCTGGATTCAGTGCAACATTGCAGGACAGTGGAGAGGCATGTTGTAAGTGACAGAGTTTGGACAGTATTCAGTTCACACACACACACACACACACACACACACACACACATACATACATATATACACAGAGAGAGAGAGAGAGAGATAAAAAGCCTTTAGACTGAAACATCTCACTGCACCCAGTTCTCTCCCTGGGGAGACCATGAGAGAACAGACATGTGACAGATGTTAGTCATATTGTTCAATGTACTGCTCGAAGGCACTCAGACATTGCAGTGATAAGGCCAAACTAATAATAAGCTTTACAGAATAAAGTACTGTGCAAACACCAAACTGAAACAGTGTCCCTGGTCCAAAGAACCTTCAGTTTACATACAAGAGGGCAGAAAAGAAATGGATGCAACATATTTAGGTAAAAGCACAAAGCAAAACGAAGACAGTACTGGTCAGAAATGATAAGCAGTGATTACAGGACGCCAGCTGCCTAATCATTGTTCAGTTCTGTACTATATGTGGAAACACCTTCCTGTGTACAATTGGTGATCACTACATGTTCTAAATCATGAGGATTAGTAGCTTTTGTAAATTTTTCCAACCTATTTCAACCATAAATTTCCATTGGTAAAATCAAACTGGTGGATTCCTGGATGGTTGTCTAGAAGGCTGCTGTCAATTTCACTTTCTGGATCCAGGCGGTCTTCTAAATGAGTTTAGTACTTGAGTGCTTTGACTCTCTGCCCCTTTGATCCTGAAGCTGAGATGGAGACCTGGGATGCTCAGCCTCCCTGCTCTTGCATTGCTTGAATGACAGAAATATAGAACAGCTGGGCATTCAGTCTCCCAACTTCCCTCTACTTCAGAGCTGGAAAAGCTGAGCATCATGTGAGCTGTTTTTACTCTCACTAAGCTAATATTTGTCTCTTTATCTCTTTGCATCTTGTAACATTGAGTTCCACACAGTAATAATTCCTTGTTCCGTAATAAATGAATTCCTTCCTGCTCATGTTAAATTTCTGTGTTCTAGGAAAGGTTAAAAACATATTTAAGAGAGTCCTGCTTATTTCTAGTAATTACTTGTTAGACATTAAGTAGAATTTCATTTTTGTTGATTCATCCAGAGTTGGAATTGGCTACCTGCTTTTTTGTTATTCAAAAACAAACAAACAAAATTCCAAAAATAGGAATTGTTTTTGAATGGAATTTATAGTTTTTCTAGGTATCACACAAATGCACCCATGGTAAATTAGATGTAAACATTTTGAAGTTTGACTTCCCTGGGAATTAACTGTGAATATCAGAGACATAGTCACAAACTGGCGAACATTTTTAGCTATTTTTTCTTGCTGCTATATATGTCTCTCTGGCAGGTGTATAGGGACATTTAATGATAGTACCACCTAGTATGCCTTTTTTCTTTCACAGTCTCTTTTGTTCCCTCTTCCCCTGCCCCACAGGAATTCTACGCTACAGTTTCTTACTAAGTAGATTGGTATGATTCATTGTTCAAATTAGAATTGATTATAATAATAAATAACCTATTGCACTTAAAAGGAGCTTTTCATCTTCAAAGTCCTTTACAAATACTCATTAAAGAATGAAGGATGAAATTAATTAAAAGATACCTAGAGTCTTGACTGGTGGACATACTGAAGAACCAAAGATTCCAGGCTCCCAACCAAGATTTATTGTAGGTTCTTAAGCAGAAAGTTAGACAAACTTTTTTTCCATATAGAATGATTTTGTCAAGTTCTCTGTTCTCTGTGTTTTCCCATCAGGTGCTTCAAGGGAAACTTTTTCTTTGATAGAGGTGAGCGTCAGTTGGCCTCTATTAGTGAACTCTTCTTTTAGGAACAACTGAAAGCAGTTGTCCAGTGTTACCAAAGTTCACAACTTTGCTTGAGCTGCAACAGCCAAAACTACTTCTCTTCTTCTTTGTTTGGCAGTGTTATCTCTCAGAGGAAGACCGTGCCTCCATTTATCAAATCTTTGCTATCGTCCACTTGTGCTACTGCAGTGCTTTCTGAATAGTTATTCTTATCCATTCAAAAGCTGTGATATTTCATTAGTTAAGTAGATTGTCCCACTATATGCATTGCACTAGGTCTTGATGATCTGTAGTGGGTACTCAGTGGCTTCCGTGTAGAAGGTTAGGTAACTGTGGTCCCTCTCTCTTTGTCATATTGTCACAGTTGACATCAACAGAAGCATCCAAATTGAAGTATTCTCCAGGAGAGTCCTTATAGGCCCTGCCTAGGTCCAATATAAGCCTACATTATGTGGAACTGGAGAGAAGCAGAGGGAAGTAGCAGAAAAGTGAGTATAAGTGGCAGCGTTCTGCAATCAAGGAGGCATGATAGGCCTACCTTAAGGGTTCCTCCACGTTGAAGAATGGTATAAGGAGTCTACAGCTTAAGCCTAAATATTTGCAGCGGGAAATAGGGCTATTAGGAGGTCAGTACTCCTTCCTCCTCAGAGAGAAAAATAATTGTGGAGCACTTGTTCAGTTCATTCTTTCTGAAGCATCTGAGACCAGCTATTGTAAGAAGACTGGATACTGGACTAGATGGACCATTGGGGTGACCCAATATGGCAATTCTTATGTTCTAAATGGACTGCAGAACAGAGAGAAATGGAGAGGCAAGGAAAGAAGATAAGAATATTATATGTAAACATTTTTTTTCATTTTTAGTTATGAACTTCTCTGGATCTATAATTTTTCATTAATGAAAGGGAAAGTTTTCACTGGAGCGTAACAGTGCTTGCTATGTGTCAGAATGATATATTTACAAATAGAACAGTATAAACTCTGTTGCTGCTTTGATAGCAGTTGTCTAATGTATTTGACCCTTAAGTTAGGCACATTACCTTGGTTTCCTGCAAGTTCACAGAGAAACACTCCATTTCCTTCCTGCTAAGCTTTTACTTTCCCTTTTCAGTGGGGAAAGGGCACTGTACATGTCCTATAGGTAGCAGTGTAGAAAACAGGTATTCCTTAGGGGCGGGGGGGGGAGCCTATGTGTTCTTATGGACAAATAAAGCCAGAAAGCCCATCCCTTTAGCTTAGATTCTTAATCCCATTTTTATTTTACCTTCCATCACTTCAATGTTTCTCTTTCAAAAATCCTTGAAAAAATCTTTTTGATAAATCATCTTTGTTCCTGCTAACACATAGCCTGGCATCTGCCAGAATATAAACATAATTCCTTATATAACATAATACTTTGTGGATTTTTAAATTAATTCCTTACCATCATTGAACATTACCATTAAATCCAGCTGATGGCAGGCAAGATCCATCTAGGTCTGTGAAAAGGGATACAGTTATTTGACTAAAGATTCATGAATTGTTTTCCTGTACCCTGCCAGCTATTATGTCTCAGTATAGTATATCTGATGGAATTATTCTGAACATGAAAAAAATGTTTTCACTGCCATGGCATTTAAGAAAGATCAATGGTTGTTTCAGAACAAAATATTAATAGTGCTTTGTCTCCCTATGTATACTAAACTGTGAGCTGGTGTTGGTAACGGGGCTTCAAAATTTAGCTGTAATAAGAGGGTATCTTTTTGTGTCTTGAATGATCTAGGCGAATTTACATACAGCATAATGCATTCCTCTGCATGCTCAAATACAGAGTGGATGGAAAGCAGATGAGAGCTGAATAAAATTGGAACAACTGATATTGTTACACTGAACTTATGCATCATTGATTTTAGAGCCATTCAAATTTGCAAGTGTTTGCATCTATATATTCAGGACTTTTTTTTCACATGAAATGTCATCATTTTTAGGCCGCAGCAGCTACAGAACTACTCTGCCAGTAGCAGCAGCTACATAAGGACACGAGGCATCCACCCATTCCTGTATCTTTCCCTTTGGGAGCACAGTGTGTGCAGCCTAATATCCCTGGTAACAAGGTGCCTGGAAATCACACATACCTACACTCTTATTTCCTAACTCAGGGCCAAGTGCTTCTTGTTTGATTCATTGGCATTCATTGTGTTGAGGAATATTTTTAAAGGACCATCTAGCCAAAGAAAGCAATATCACTCTGGCTGACAGCATCATTTCTGTTACCTAGGATAAGGACTAATTTCCTACTGTCTTTGAATTGTCGGGGAACAGTGGAGGAACAGGACATATTGTCAAGTTGTGATCCTTCCCTGACAGCTCACTTGCTCAGGATAAGTAGACTATTCAATTCTTACCCTAGACCTGGCAGCTCAGCCTAAGGTACGCAACTCCAGCTACGTAGAATAGTTGGATTTGGCTTACCCTAAACCAAGTTTGGTGATGTCCCTACAGCAGGAGGCCAATGGGAACAAATGCTCCTATCAGCTTTCCTTAAAACTTGCAAGAGCAAAAGTACTGAACGCCAGCAGAGGCAACCCTCTGTGTTCGATTTAGTGAGTCTTAACTAGTCTTACTAAATCAAACTCTGGAAGATCGATTGTAACAGTGTCAATTTTCCACGGAGTGAAGACAAGGCTTTTATTATTTGAAAAGCTGAAGATTTTGCTTAGAAAGGGGCAGCAGAATTTCTTCTATTTCAATTGCAATACATTCTTTAATTATACTCCTGGGAATAATTTTAAATCTTTGATTGTGCACTATAGTGTGCCACTGCTTCATACTGTGCTCTTAACATGCACATTTTGAAAGTCAAGCCCATACAAGTAGCTTATGCAGTAAATTATACAGGCACATTTTCTATTAGTGACTTGGAATTAAAACTAAAAGGCAACATTTGCATATTTCATTTTGTTGCCTAGACTGATCAAGGAAGAATAAGCAGAGGTATCTTCTCAAAGCATTCGTGTACCCTCTTGCTGGGTTCCCCTGAATATGTCAAACTAATGGTAAATTCTTGGCATTTTTCCACAACTGAGATATTTATTTGGAATCAAATACATTCATATACGCATCACCATGGTGAACTCTCAGCTACACAGAAAATGACTTTATTATCCAAAAAGTTGATATTTCATCTGGCGGGGGAGCCAACCCCACTAAAATAAAGGAACTGACCGAGAATGTGAAGGAAGGAAGACTGGACTCAGGGACCACAAGACATTTGAATTCTGTATCATGGGGAATGAGGAATGCAAGAGTATTAGAATACAAGAAAACAAATGCTAAGGAATGAGGACACCAAGGGTACATCTACTCAGCAGGACAAAAGTCGAATGCAGACATGCAACTTCAGCTCCATCAATTGCGTAGCTGAAATTGAAATAGCTTAATTCAGCTTTAGGTGCTATCTACACAGCAGGAAGTCAAAGGAAGAACACTCTTCCTTTGACTTCCCTGACTCCTTGTGAAATGAGGGTTACAGGCGTTGGAATAAGGAGTCCTTCATCTCGACATTATTTCGAAATAATGGCTTCCTGTGTAGTCGTGCACTATGTGATTTTGAAATAACATCAGTTATTTCAAAATAATGCTGCTGTGTAGACATACCCCAAAGTATTATGGATAGCAATATTAAATCTATCAATTCAGAACAAAATTCTGAAATCCTAAAAAAACCGCCACAATTGATGTGTAACAGGCTAAAGTCCTCCATGAATTTAAACCAGCTTTATTTAGTTGGGGGGTTTGGCCCTGCGGCAGTGTGTTACTCTCAAAGTAACTCAGATCTGCTTCAATTTGTAAAGCAGACTGAGAGCTGATTGAAAATTTTGATAGTGTGTGGGTGAGTCATTTGCCAAGATTATCTCAGGTATATTTTATTTAATCATTTCCCTACCATTCTGGAGGTCTTAGGCATTGGCATACCCCAATCCCTTCTATTCTTTCTTTGTGGTGCATAATAGTCTAGTCTTCTGGGGGCTGTAATGCTTTAGCTGAATTTTGATTGCTGGGTAGTGTTGGTGATCAGATATACAGGAGATCAGACTACATGATCCAATTGTCCCTTCTGTGACTAAACAAAAACAAAATAGTAAATTTAAGTACTAAACTGGAGTTAGGTGTTTAGTCAGGTACATCAGGGGCTTGTGTCAGATACAGACTGATTTATTTGATTCAATAATGATCTAAAAAAAGTGAATGATAGATGATTATATACAGAGCTACCAGTAACTGAATTCAGCGTAGGGGACAAGAATATCAGAGGGGTTTCTAGTAGACTTGTTGATGCTCTGAGTCTAGAATGAGAGAGCATTCATTCTCTTTCTCTTATCCCTGATGGAACTCTCTTCTCTGCTCCACTGCTCCAGTGAATAATCTTGCAGGACCACGGACTGTGTGAGATAAACATTTGGCCCCATGAGACTAAATAATATTGCTCACATATGCTAAAATATTACAGTCATCCTAATAAAACAGGAAAAATAATGTTACTAAACATTAAGTTGTTTTAACCAAGCCATTGATCCATAGTAGTATCATACAATATTTTAGGGCTTCACAATGAAGGAGCTGAATGCCTTGTTCATGGTATCTAGCCCTGAGCTATCTTATCAAAAGTTACCAGAATCCAGCACTGTTCAAAGACTGTTAGCTAATCAAGGACTTTTGAGCTTAGTCTGATGTTTCTCAAACACAGAGGAACTCAAGGAATCATAAATCTCTGAAAGAAAGAAGACACTGGGAAACAGAATAGTGCTGAGGTCACAGAGAACTGTTGTAAACAATCTGAGTCATAAATGTTCCAGACAGAAGAGCCTATTCCATGCTGGTTAGACTTTTGGAAAGGCCCATTGGAACACTGACCAATTGACAATAAGTAGAAGAATGTAAATGGAAACTAATAACATGGGGCATGTTTTCCATATGTATCAAGACTGTTTTTTCCAGTTAGAAGGGTTTAGGACCTTAGTCACTGCAGAGAAGCTTTATTTTTATGCAAAAAATCTGCATAAGAGAAACTTCTGAATTTTGAATCAAGCCTTTCTGCTTGAGGGAAAGAAGAAAAGTGTTTTGAACATTTTAGCCTTGAGGTAATTTTTGCCCATTTAAGATAAAGTACATTATCATACACAAATATTGTCTGAAGTAAATGCCACCCTAATAATAAGTTGAAAAACTAAAATCACAATATCAATCCTCTTTGTTCTGTCAATTATTATTGTGTAAATTAGGCATTGTGGAATTTGCCAGATATATAGACTGGACTCCTTTATATATATATACATACAAAAAAAGGCTGGGGAAAGGACAGCTATTGTGCAAGAGTCTTCACAATCTCCTGAGAACATGCCTTTCTGGGAAGGGCACTTCCACAAGTTAGATGCTAATTCTGGGTCTATGTGTTTGCAGTCCTTGGCTTATGTGCAGGCAGCTTTTTTGTCTGGTCCTGGTTTAGATTTTAGACATTTCCCATTTAACAGTATTTGTTATTAAAATAAAGATCAAGCCACTGTGCAAATCACAATCCCAAAGCACAGCGTTTCCAAGATTATCCTCCCAACTTTGTTAGCACTATAGGCTGTCCTGGGGGAGAGTGTGTGAATGGACAGGGTGTCTGGGGTAGTGAAGAACAACAACAGTACCCCCTCTGTTTCCTATGGACTCTTTGGGTACGTCTGACTACAGAGCTTTTCTGGAATACCTCCGGTATCCTGGAAAAGCTGTGTCACATCCAAGGAATGCGTCTATTTTTCAAAAAAAAAAAAAAATTGGGAAAATCAGACGTGTTTTTTTGGCATCCCTGTAAACCTTGGTCTACGAGAAAGAAGGGATGTTCTGAAAGAGGGTTTTTTTTCTGACATTTGGCCCCATGTAGACAGGCCAAAGGCTGGAAAAGCCTCTTTAGGAAGAAAAGCGGAAAAAGATACGCAAATTGAGGTTCTCAATTTGCGTATCTTTTTCCGACTGTTCTTTGTAGTGTAGACACATCCTTTGAGTATTATGTTTATTTACCATCCTATGCTAGCACAAGACTATTAGTTTGGAAGAGGGGCATTTGTTTTACAATTGGGTTTACAGGTAGGCAGCTGGTCGGCTGACAGATAACTCGTTCTCTGAGCTACTCCTCCACTCTTCAGTTCTTGAACTATAACTTCAGACTTCATTGGTGTCCTTTGGCTAAGCATCAACTCAAAGACCTGCTCCATTAACTCAAATGTAATAGCAGATTCATAAAACTCTGTTATGTTTTGCCACTAAAAGTGGACAAAGAGCAGACTGTTGTTGTGTGTGACCCACACAACTAGTTTGAGACTTACATAAACAGCAAGGTAGCTCAGGAGGGAAGAGGGAACCAACCATATAGCAGCCAATGAATGGTTCCCTCAGGTATGGAATATGGGGACATGTGGAATTCACAAAAGGAAGGAAGAGAGATAAAGGGTAGGATGGCCATTACTTGTTAAAAAAAAACCCTTCTATTATGCAAAGTCATTGACCTTAAGTCCTCCTTCCCCCAATTCTTCAAATACAGTTACTGTTTCATAGTAATTCTATGGAATATGTGAAATTAGCTGGTTGTTTAAGTCTAGTTTCTAGAAGCTAAATGTACAAATCACAATACACGACAGCTGTCATTCTGTAGCACCAAAATGACACTCAGTGGAGCAGACAAAGCTGGCTAGACATTTTAAGAACAAAACTACTCTCTCTGCTCTACAAGTGGTCCTAGTCAAAATCTAACTGCATTTTTAATCCAGCCTTTATGCTTGAGGGAAAGAAGAAAAGAGTTTTGAACATATTTTAGCATTTTCTTATCATTTTATGGAGAAAAACTAAGTGAGTATCCAGAGATTCTACCTATAAAGACAATTAGGTTACACTTCAGGAAAAGGATGATTGAAAGATTTTTCAAAGAGTTTGACTCTATCTATTATATTGGAAGAAGTGGCTCAGTGGTATATGTCCAAAGTTTTGTCTGAGGCCTTCTTGTCTTTTGAGGAAAGACAGACTTGTTTTTAGTTTACTTGAATTTTCATATTATGCCAAGTGGCATCTGATAAAAATATGAACAATGTTTAGATCAGCAGATTACAACAACAAAGAATTGATGCTGTCTGAGAATGTACAGGAGATAAAAAAATTGGGATATGTAATCCTCCCTGTGTCTGTTGAAGTCAGAGTTTCATGAGTTTGTATTTGATATTAGATCCCAGGGGTACAGAAATACATATTAGAAACATGTTTAATGATTCTCTTCAGTGGATGCTCAAATATATTCATGTGAGCTCTTCACTTGGCTAACTAATACTTAGGGGCAGTGCTTTTTTTATAAAAAAAAAAAAAAAAGGTGCCGGTACTAGGGTTGCCAGATGGCAAAATTGTCGAGCAAAAAAGGTGCCGGGGCCCAAAATGCGGTTGCAGCCCCTTTAACTGATGCATGTCCCAAGTGGGCTTCCGTCCGGCGAGTGCTCCCAGGGCTGACTGGGGGCTGTGCCAGGGGAAAGTGGCGAGTGCTCCCCAAAAAAGGTGTGTACCGTCACAAAAAAAGTACTGCTTAGGAGTCAGTATTGTTTACCGGGTAAGGCAGTGGCCTAGGCTCAATTTGGACATCACTTTGCTTCGTGACCTTGGGAGAGTCACTTTCTTCCCCTGTGCCTCCATTGCAAAGTGCTTTGAGATCTCCTCGTGGAAAGTGCAGTTCAAGAGTCAGGTGTTATTTATAATAACTAATCTATTGAGCAGAATTTGATATTTTCAATTCATGTCTTTTTTGTCTGCTTATAAGGTAACTCAAAAGAACAAAGTGAAAAAAGATTTTGCCACATCTGCATCAAAGAGAGATTTTATGCTATTACCCCTCATAATATACATAATGTACATAATGTTCATTATTTTTTCTGATCTATTGAGCTAGAAGTTCAATACAACATTTATAAATAGTACAGGGCAGAGGGGGAAAGCATTCATGCCTTCTACTCTGATAATTAAAAGAAAAATTAGAGTGATGGTCTTGATGGTCATCCTGTTAATTAAGAAAACAATCCCGCCATTACTCAATGGCAAATTATTTTCAAGTCAAGTCCTATAAATACAGCAGGCTAACTTCTGAGTTATTGTCTTCTTTCCTCATTAATCTGTAAATGCTATCTGCAATTTCCCTGATAATAAAAGATTTAAGGTGATCTGGATGTAAGTGTTCTGAGATGATACACTCAAGTATGATCTTAGCTGCTTTAGAAAATTATCATCATGACATCCATACATAGTAGAGAGATTGTACAGTGAGGGCTACAGGAAGCTGGTACCAGTTTCATAAACATTTTGTTGTAGTACAATTAATAGTAACTAAATATTAAGGCCCTAAAACACAAAAACACCTCCCAAAACAACACAGGAAATTTTCTCATTAATTTTTTTAAAATAATGATTCACAAACAAAACTGAACTTTGAATACAAAGGGCTATGAAAACCCATGTTTAAAGACAATTATGAAATGTTGACAGAAAAGCGTAATTGTGTTTTCCACAATGTTGTTCCCCCAAATAGATTAATAGGGTAGGATAACACATATTAAATTATCATATTGAAATAAATAAATGAAAAATTGTAAATGGTAAGATTAAGAGCTCTTTTAGCTATATTTTAATAAGTCATAATTATGGACAGTGCATGAGTTAAGTATTATCTCAGCTACAGACAAGCAATGTTCTCTCTAATCTTTTCCTTCTATGTGGGGATTTTTTCCATTTATGTGCAGAATAAATTTTAATGTGTGCCAAGTCATGTGCGAATGTGCACCACCAATAGAATCCCAAAGCCTAGCTGTTGGCACTCTTCTAATTGGTTGGGTAGTATTTGAATTTCTCCTCAGGGGCTGCACAACTGTCCTGTTTACAGGGAACACTATAGTCAAAGCCTTGTGGCATAAGCGTGGTTATACTTTTACATAGAATTGCTGATTTGCTTAAAATGATGTTGTTGTTGACAGAACAGAAATAACGTGTTGCAGTGGAGGTTTTGAGGTAAACACACACCCATTTGTACCAACAAGAAGTTGTTTACTGGAAAGATTCAGAAATAAGGTTGACAAAGCAACATGACAAAAACTGGAAACATAGCGAAAATGCAGAATTTGAGTAAATTGAATTTTGTACACGAGTAATGTACAGTCTACAAAACTCACCAAAGAGCATATGTGCTAAAAGCTGATTTGCGAAAGGGTAAGAAATTTGTAACATAAAAACATTTAAAAAGCCTAAGTGAACAGGGCCAAAATTTAAGAAACTAAAGGAGTGATCCTAGAGATTAGAAGAGGTGACGGCCATAATGAAAGGTGAAAGAACTTCCTGGTGCCCTTGAATATGATAAATTGGAAGCTTTATCTAGTTTATTTTATCTATGGCAATCATCTGGAATAAATATATGTACAGACACTATAAGTGATAATAATTCTGTCTGAAAATGTAAAGGAGAAACTTGATTAAGCCTTAATTCTGTGGACTGCTGAATCAGTTTCACACTTTAACTCCAACAGTTTCTTGAAATTTAAATAAAATGGCATGTTTTCCATAATGTCTGGCTATACATCCATTTTTCATCAATTTTAGAACACTTGATATAGCTCTTGTATATCTATTTCTTTAATATGCTGACTTAGGTTTTAAAAATGATCTATTTCAGTATATTTTTTCAATGAAAATATATAATATTAGGGCATGATGCTACAGTCCCTTTCTTACATGAGTAATCCTGTTGACTTCAATGGGGATTATTTGCGCTAGTAAAGGTTAGCATGCACAGACCTTGCTGAGACCTCGAGAGTTAAACCTCCGAAGAATATTTTCCTATACAGATTTCTGTAGGTTGAGATGTACAAAAACTACCCTAACTTTAATTGGGAGATTTTCTAACCTTCCTCATAGTATTTGTAGGAAATCCTGTTAAGCCTGAATCCTCAGTATTTCCTTCTTCATAATATAGAAAAGCTGTTTTATCGAACCGAAGATGAAATAAATCCAGATGCATCAATCACTTAATACCAGCTATAACACAGCTAATGACATTTTTGTACCACTTAGACTCAACGGCCTGCATGAAAAGATCACAAAAACCCACAATTTTTTAAATGTTTTAAAATCAGAAATTGTTATCAAAATTGTTTTGTGGGAGTTAGGCATATAAAGGAGAATTTCAACTTAATTTTACTTATGTTTTAGTCTATATAGGTTTTAGTCTTTTCCTGAACTTTACCGATTATTCACAGCCCTTGCACAACTACCCAGGGCTAGTCCCTGGGGTCTGGATGGACTATTGCTATTGGATCAGAACCCCACTTAGTTCACTGATGAAGGAAGTAGGGCTGTCAATGGGGATATTCAAATGAATACCAGCTGAGGATATTTTACAGACTTATAAAAATGATAGGGATACCCTTGCTGTATTAAGATTTCAGGATTGTTTTGAAACTCCCAGTTCAGAAGAACAAATTTATAAGAAAAGAGTTCTATGACCTGTTTGGATATATAACTGTATTGTACATATTTAACTATGTGCTGAGCCCTTTGTAGCTTTTCCATAAATACTAATTTGTGTACCTATGTCTAAGTTCTTACTTCCTTTTTGAATATCTTATTAAAATCACATTCAATTTTCAAAATCTGTTTCATTGTTGGCTCGTATTCTGTAACAAAACATGCTACTCGCTCGCTCATTGATTAATAATTGGTAACGTTTATTTTAAATCATTAGTTCCATTGAGCTCACTTAGGCTATGTCTACACTACCAGTTTATTTTGAAATAAGTTATTTAGAAATAATAACTCCTGAAATAATTATTTCAAAATAAGTATATTCCTCTTCACAAACAGAAGTTATAATTTTGAAATAACAAGCCCATTATTTCGAAATAATAGGCTTGGTCGTGTGGATGCTTACCTTGGGTATGTCTACACAGCAGGGCAAAAGACAAATTAAGTCATGCTACTTAAGCGATGTCAGTTGTATAGCTGAAGTCGAAATAACTTAATTTGGCTTTTGGAGATGTCTACACAGCAGGAAGTTGAAGGAAGATCACCCTTCCTTTGACTTCCCTTCCTCCTCATAAAATGAGGGTTACAGGAGTTGGAGTAAGAAGTCCTCCATCTTGACCATTATTTCGAAATAATGGCTTGCTGTGTAGACACGCATTTTGTTATTTCGAAATAACGTTATTCTGAGATAATGCTGCTGTGTAGACGTGCCCCTTGTTATTTCGAAATGTGGGGAGTTATTTCAAAATAACTCCCCAGTGTAGACATGCCCTTAGACACTTTAGATGCAGGAACTGATATTTTGTTCTGAGCATTTTGGAATGTGAGTTACTTGCAGAACTCAGCTCTGAGTCATCATTTGGATTACCTATAAGAGTTTTGGTTCTGAGTTCCCTTTAAAGATTAAAACATACTTACTCAGCCTTTGAGGACTGCTAGCTTTTTAGCGATATATTGTTTAAATGCAATGGTGAAATGCATTTGTTTGCTCAGTCTCACAAGATATTAAACAAAGAAGATTTGTGGGACATGTTAAATTAACCTTCAATAACAAAAGGTCTGTTTTCTATGATAAATAATGATTAGGATGAATGCCAACTTACTTGTTTGAGATATACACGAAAAGTATCTTTTGTACTTTGGCAAACAATGCGTGTCTCCTCAAGAATCTCTAAAGCTAGTGGATGAAAGAAACCAAATAAAAATGAGCTCAAGAACAAAGAAAAATATATATCTTAATTAGATCAGAAGAAAGAAGTCATACCAGAAACATACATCTCTTTTAAGACTGCAGATAATCTGCATTGGGAAGCAAAACACAATTAGTTAGAAAAGGTATAATGAAAGTTATGTATGCATTGGCTTTTTTCTGGTCTTGTTTCTCTACTGGAAGTTTTAAAGAATCTTTTACTTTTTGTTGTTTTCATTAGGCCTGTGAAAAAGCATGATAGACAGTAAAGTTTCAGGAACTTTTACCCTATTTAGAAATGGGTAGGTTTTAAGTTTAGCATATCAGTCCCCTATTCAAAGGAATGGATATTATTAAAAGCAAATCAAACAAAGTTCATATTTTTTCCATGTAGTAATTTATATATCATTTTTCAAAAAATACCAAACCATAAAACCACAAGTGTTATTTTAATCAAACTTTTTATTAGATGCTAACATAAAATGTGTCATTAAAATTATTTCTTGAAGGTCACATATGTATAGATAATAGACAGGATGGCAAAAGACACTCATATGCAGTGGTTGCTTTATAAAGGATCCAAGACTGAAAGATTCAATTGTTTCTAATATAATTCACCTTTTCAATGAGTCCAGAAGTTCTTGTAACTGATGGAACTTTTAAATGCACCCACTGTGTGCAATATAGAGTTTTAAGCCTTGATACATCAAAATACTCAAGCATGTGTGTAAAGTTAAGCAAGTGCTTATATGGAATAAAACCTTAGAACTCTATGAGATGCTGGCTGATCTAGCTTGATTTTTCTTCATAAAAGAATAAACTGTTTTTTTCATAACTTAGAGTAGTGTAATAGAACTCAGCTAAGCTACTGAGTGGAAGCAGACAATGATCCCTAATCTAAAATCTGTGGTATTAATTGGGCCTACAATTTTACTCTACTTGTGAGCTCAGCTGTAAAAAGTAAGTGGAAGTTCATAAACTATCAACAAATGTTAATGGGGAAAGGTACTAAAGGAAGACAGACAGAGTGAATATATTCAAATAAGGCCTATTGATAAAAACCAGATACCCAGTCAACAAGAAAATATGGGCCTGGAAATTAATGAACCGAAATCAGTGCAGCACAAACTAGCCCTACTTTGTGCACAAGATACTGCACTAATGATACTGTGAGGTATGACCCTGTGAAGATCAGAAGTGACTACAGGGCTCTGAGTGTACGTCTACACTACACGCTTATTTTGAAATAAGATATTCCAGAATAGTTATTCCAAAATACCTTATTTTGAAGTCGCATGTCTACACTGCAGGGAAGCCTCAAAATTAGTCAGAGACAGGCTTCCCTAATGTAGATATACTGTCTCAATTTAGAGCCTCAGGGGGCACCGGGGAGGAATAACTTAGAATGACCCTGCTGAGGGGCTATTTTGAAATAGCAGCAGTGGAGCGTCTTCACATGTCTTATTTCGAAATGGCTATTTTGGAAGAGGAGTTATTCCTTGTGGAATGAGGTTTACAGAAATCAGAATAAGCCGTCTGTTATTTCGATATTATTTCAAAATAATGGAATTGCTGTGTAGATGCTTGCATTGTTATTTTGGAATAATACTAGAGTAGATGTGAAGGAGTTTGGAGTGCTGGGAGTATGCATAAGGGTCCAGGCAGAGGAGATTCATCTTGGAGGTGAATTTCTGGCTATGAAGATGGTGTCTCCAGCAGGGCTTCAGCTTCCTTGACCATGGGATGCTTTTCTAAGAAGAAGGACTGCTGAGCAGAGATGAGGTCCACTGAGGTTGAGATGAACATAGGAGACAGACTTTTTGAGACTCTCTGGGTAAGGATAACAAGGGTGACGTCATGGTAGGGGTCTACTCCAGATCACCTAACCAAAAACAAGAGATGCCTGAGACTTTTTTTTAAATAGCTAACAAAATCATCCAAAGAGCAGGAGTTGATGTTTATGGGGTCTTCATCTACTCAGACATAGGTTGAGAAAATAACATAGCAAGACACAGATTATTCAATAAGTTATTGGAATGTATTGGAGACAAATTCATCTTATTTCTGAAGGTAGAGAAAGCTACTAGGGGGAAGCTGTTCTAGGCTATGTCGAGACTGCAGGGTAATATTGGAAAAAGATACGCAAATTGCAATTTGTAATTTGCATATTTTTTTCAGCTTTTTTTTTTTCAGAAGAAGCTTTTTTGAAATTTGGTCCATCTACATGGGGCCAAATTTTGGAAAAACCTCCCCGTTCGGAACATCCCTTATTCCTCAGACAATGAGGAATACAGGGATCCCAAAAGAACATGTCCGCTTTTTCAGAAACGGTTCTGAAAAAGCAGACACATTCCTTGGATGCAGCAGAGCTTTTCAGGAGGTATTCCGGAAAAACTCTGCAGTGTAGACAAAGCCCTATATTTGATTTTGACAAATATGGAGGACCTGGTTGAGAATATGAAAGTGGAAGGCAGCTTGAGTGAACGTGATCATAAAATGATAGCGTTCATGATTCTATGGAATGGTAGGAGGGAGAACAGCAAAATAAAGACAATGGATTTCAAGAAGCAGACTTTAGCAAATTCAGTGAACTGGTAGGTAATATTCCATGGGAAGCAAGTCTAAGTGGAAAAACAACTGAAGAAAATTGGCAGTTTTTCAAAGTGATAATATTAAGGGCACAAGAGAAAACTATTCTACTATGTAGGAAAAATAGGATATATAGCAAGAGACCACCCTAATTTAAATAAGCGATATTATTAAAATGAAAGCCTTATTTAATCCTATACATTTCAAATGTTTTAGCTTTATCTATTTTCCCTTCTCTTTTTCTTTAATAACAGGTTTAATTTTTTTTTTAATGCTTGCATTAGTACTAAGCAGGGTGAGGTAGATACCAAACCCCAAGCATTGTATAATACTATTTAATGTTGGACACTGCCTGAATTATATCAATAGAGTCTTTGGGGGTTTATGCGGCTGAAGCAATCTTTCTGTATTAAATACAATGCAAGATTGGGGCCTAACTGAAGACAAGTGATATGCAAAGCATTGGCGGGGTGGGAGATGTGTGTGTGTGTGTATATATATATATATATATATGCATAAAGAGAGAGAGAGAGAGAGAGATAGTGTGTGTGTGTGTTCATGTACAAATACGTGTGCTTTTATTTATTTCTACCTTCAGATTAGTCGCAGTTTGCTGGCAGATTATTATAATTAAGAAACTGATATATATATGCATAAAGAGAGAGAGAGAGAGAGAGATAGTGTGTGTGTGTGTTCATGTACAAATACGTGTGCTTTTATTTATTTCTACCTTCAGATTAGTCGCAGTTTGCTGGCAGATTATTATAATTAAGAAAATGGGAATTTCTTTGGGCTTTTTTTATGGAACAGTGCAAAACACAAAATGAACAGTTTCAATAACATAGTACTGATTAATCTGGTGTACAGTTCTGATCAGCTCTAGAATTCTCAATACTATTTTGTCTAGTTTCAGGTTTCATAAAATATTCCACAATGGCAGGAGCAATTAGTTTCAATTTCTATATCAATCAATCCAGATGGTTGTCATTATTTGCTAAGGATAGCTGCAAATTGCAATTTTTGAACCCATAATTCACATCATGTTAATCAGTGTTACTGAACGGTCCCATTGCAGAAAGGAGGGTACTTATTTCAGCTGCATATTTTCCAGGTACAGGAAAAACTTATCTAAATGGTATATTTGACTTCTGTGAAACAAAGGAGCTAGAAAATGAAAAGTGAAATCGTATTTTCTCATTTCCCAAGATATAGTAGTTTGGTTAGAATATTATCTTGGGGGTACCTGAGCTTGCAATTAATGTGTTTGCCTCTCTTGAATACCTCTGGTTACATCTCATTACTGCAATACAGATATGTTAGTTTTTTATCAAAATCCATGCACTATTTACCATTATTTTATTTCATATTAGCTGTCTTAAAAGAAAAATACAACAGAACAATTAATTGTTTCCTTTTTGTCAGGCGTTCCTGTATGCTCCTCCCATGTGGCATAGGAATACAGCTAATTTTCAGTGTTTTAATATATTATGATATATTATCCTATATCAGTGAAAGAAGAATGGAAGACTGCAAATGTTCACGAAGGACCTTGCTATTCTCATCAAAATTGCACGGAAATATGGACACTTAGGTTTGTTCAAGTGTTTCCATTCTCAGAGGCCTTTTTCAAGTTCTTTAAAAGTTTTCATTCTTGAATCTCTGTGGCTGAAATTAGCTGGGACTGATCATAATGCGGGAAACTTTGTTGTCGTGGGGTTTGTTTGATTTTGTTTTAAAGTATAGACCAAAACAGTTCAATCAGTTTTCAGAATTAAAGTGAAAAAATGCACTCTCCAATTTCTAGACTATCAATACTAGCCAGTGGAAGGCAAGATTTTGATCACAGATATGCCTGTTGCTAGCCTGGTGAAAACAATTGCCATTTGTCAAAATGGTGAGAATTTAAAAACTATATTATGAGCACTGGAATTTGCATTATGTTAATTTTTTGCCAATGTTCTGTTGGTTCAGCACATGTATATGCAGCTTAGGAAAATCTGTAGGAAGTGTTGTTTTTCTCTGTGATTGGTGAAGCTGTATGTGGAACTTGTAGAACTCTAGATTCCTGCCTCATTCCATACAATACCCTCTGGGAACATAAGGAATGCAGATCTAGGGCCCTAGCATGGTATTCGTAAGCCTATATATGGCAATTTGTAAGCTATGATTGCTATTACACTATTAAATGTGATGACTGTATATTACTATGTCCCCGAAATAGCAGATGGAAGAGTGTAAACATGTGTGACTTATGAATAATGTACAGGTGACCCCTGCATTTACAACCTAATTGGTTCCTAGAGAACCGTTGTAAGTCGAGCCATTGTAAGTTGAACCCTTATTTCCAATAGTGTAATGTTATAAATGGTGGTTCCATTCCTGGAAATCCATTTCATATGCTAAAAATACCAAAATTGACTACGGAAATGGAGGAAAACTAAACTAAATAGTTCAAATAAGGTACAAAAATAACTAAAAAGTGAAGAGCAACGTGGTGGAGACACATGCAGTTCAAGCAGCAGCTGCAGACTGGCGAGTCTGACTGACTTCGTATGTTTCCTGTTTTGGGATGACGCATGGAGTCTGCATCATATACCATCATAAATGCACCCTGCGGATGTAAATTGGGGGGTTTAGGAGCTATCTTGCATGGGAAAAAATGGTTGTAAATGCGGGGGGTCATAAGTTGGACGGTTGTAAGTCAGTGGTTGCCTGTATAAGGAACAATGGGCCTAAGGTTGTGCATGGGGATGGTAATGCCATTATATAAATTTAACTTATTACAGAAACAAACACTCTGAACCATTCAGGTGTGCATCATGCTCATGCAAATGATTGATTTCATGTGAAGAATATGACAAGCATTGGTCAAATCTGTAAGGAACAGGGATGGCCTGTGAGTATAAGCAGACTCGGCGATCGCCTAAGGCGCTGCCAGCCCAGGACGCCCGATGATTACATCATGGCCATTGATGGCCGTGCAGGCGGGGGCGCCAATCGCACCTTCCACCTGGGGCGCTAGCTGCCGCAGCTGGCCTCTGGCCACTCCTGATAAGGAAACCCATATCCTTAGAAGTCCCTTGCTTGAGGCCAGAGGAATAATGAAAATCAGATTTTGAAATGTGAGAACTAAGCACAAAACTGCTAAAACTGCTCAAATAATTAGACGAATAGATAGACACATCCTGAGGTCCTTCAAGTATCTATAGATGGAGAGGTTTGAAAAATGTATACTTTAGAAAAACAGATAAGGCCATTATCTACTCTGGGAGTATGGATGAAAGCTGGTGTAGCAACTCTAATGTGAAATGAAGCAAAGCCAGGCATTGACCAAGTAGAATCAATCAATAAAAGAATTATTAACGTTCACTTTCTGACTATACTCTTCAAAGTAACTGTTATATAATGTTATGCACCAAGCAAGAAAACAGTCAGCTAAGTAAAAAGGTGGGTGTTTTTTTTTATGTCTTGTGGCAAGATGTGTTCACAAAACAGGATGTCATAATTAATATGGGTGATTTTAACACAAAGTTTGAAAGTAACAATGATGGTTTGGATAATGTTATGGGTAAGCGTGGCAGACATTCTGACATCAATCAAAATGGTAAAGAATTTTAGTAGAAATTTGCAGTATGAACAATCTAATGATATGGAAACAATATGTCCATACTAGAAGATATACACAGTGTTGCTCGGGTCCTTAACTCAAGTTTTGTTTTTCTTAATTGAAATCATTATTCTGGGGTGGGGCCTCAGGATGAGGGCTTCAGTATGCAGGCTTCCCCAGGGAGAGAGGACAACCCCAGCCCTCTCTAATCATAGCAACTTGGGTCAGGTGAGAAGCGCCTGTCTATGGCTGAGGCAAGGTGCATGGAGGACAGACAGACACACAATCAGACACAGAAACAGACAAACTCTCAAATACATAACAAATGGTCTGGTAGCACTTTATAGACTAACAAAACATGTAGATGGTATCATGAGCTTTCGTGGGCACAGCCCACTTCTTCAGATGACCGGAGTTATGAGTAGTAGATAGTTGTCCCTTTCGCCACCCCTGCCCTCTGCTGGCTCAATGGGGTTATAGCTGTTCCAGGCCCCTCTCTAGCCCCTTACTGCCCCCTTGTGATCATTCTACAGTATAACTTTCCCTCCTACCAGACCCCTCCTTTTCCTTTTTATGAGGAAAAAATCAAATTCCAGGTACATCCCTTTGTCCTGGCACAACCAAACCCTTACCTTGTTTTAAGTTAAGTGGAAGCTGCATACCAAATTTGGTGGTCTTGGCTCTTACTGTTTAGAAGAAGTTCTTGGACAAACAGACTCACAGACAGACAGACTCACATTTCTAAAATATTTAGTAAGATAGCTAAATCCATAAAGTGGCATGAAACTCCCCAGCTGGTACTGATGATGATGATGATGATGGGTGATCAGTCTTTGCCGAGTATGATCATCTTCCATGGGCGTTATGGCTGAGGAAAGGTGCCTTAGGATTGGCTGATAAGGCCAATCCTTGAACCACAAGTTCTATTACAGTGAGGTCAGATGTTTCCAGGTACAGCAGGAGGTTGCTGATCATGACTAGAAGCCAGCCTATCCTTCCTGCTGCACCTCTTCTCCTCTTCAGCATGTCAGTAGGTAAATTCAAAATGCAGGGAGCCATTGCGTAGGACTTCTCTCCATTTTGAGTGATCCTGGGTGAGTGTGTCCCACGTGTCAATGGTGCACTTCTTTAAGTTATCCTTTAGCAAGTCCTTATAACACTTCCGTTGTCCTCCCATGTTGTGGTATCCTTCTTTCAGCTGGGAAAACAGGACCTGTTTTGAGAGGCAATGGTCTGGCATCCAAACAATGTGACCCGTACAGTGAAGTTGCTGACAGAAGATCATCATCTCAATAGTGGTGATCTTTGTCTCTTCCAGAACACTAATGTCTTCCCATTTGATCTTCAAGATTTTGTGGAGTCAGCATTGGTCAGTGTTAGGGCTTTCAAGTAATGTCTGTAGGTTTGTCCAGGTTTCAGACCCATACAATAGTGTTGGGAGAATGATGGCTTGATAGACAAGAAGTTTGGTGTCTGTTCGAATGTCATGATCTTAAAAACCCTGTGCCGTAAACGAGCAAAGGCTGTACTGGCACAGCTCAGTTGATGTTGGATTTCTACATCAATATCTGCCTTGGATGAAAGATAACTTCCAAGGTAAAGAAAATTATTGACATTCTCTAGTGCCTCTCTGTTGATTTTAATAGATGTGGTGTATTTTACCTCATTTGGAGAAGGCTGATGGAGGGCTTTGGTTTTCTTGATGTTGAGGGTAAGACCAAGATGTGTAAGCATCAGCAAACACATTCAAGATAGCCTGAAGATCTTTCTCAGAATGTGCAAAAACTGCATTGTCACCAGCATACTGAAGTTCCACGATAGATGTGGTGGAAATCTTACTCTTAGCTTTCAGCCTGCTAAGCCTAAACAGCTTTTCATCCATTCTCTAGAAGATTTCAATGCCAGCTGGGAGCTTCCCAGCAATTAGGTTGAAAATGACTGCGACAAAGACTGCAAACATGGTTGGGGTGATGATACAGCCCTGTTTGACTCCTGTTTCTACTTTGAAAGATTCATTCTGGGAGCCAGTGCCGGTCAGAACAATCGCTTTCATGTTGTCATGAAGCAACTTTAGGACATTGATGTATTTATCAGGACAGCCAATCTTTAAAAGTACAGTCCAAAGGGCACGACGATTCACTGAGTCAAAGGCTTCAGTTAGATCAATAAAATCCATGTACACTGGTTGGTTTTGCTCCCGACACTTCTTTTGAAGCTGCAGTGTAATGAAGATCATATCCACAGTTCTATGGCATGGTACCCCAGCTGGTACTGCATTTCATTAAAGTTTTGCAGTTCTTTGGAAGATGTACATGTGAACAGAGGAGCAGATATTGTAGTAATCTTTGTATTATTAAATTCAATATTAAATCACAAAGGATGAAGATAGTTAAAGAAAGATTGCACATCATCATCACACAATTAAAAGACCCAGACACAAAAAGTGCATTTCAGTTCGAACTGAAGAACAGGCTCAGTTTCTTAATGGAGTCAACTGTAAAAAAAATTCAAGACACTGATACTCTGCAGGAAAACATCAGGAGTGCTACCTAGAAAGTACAAAGATGGTCCTAATAACAACAAAAATCTAAAAGTGAAAAATGGACTGGCGATGCTGCTTGGGCAGAAGTGGAAAAGAGAAGAAGTGGGAAGCAAAAACTCATTTATGTTTAGGATGTGAACAGACAAGCAAGTGGCAAGAAGAAAATGGAGTTCAAGACAGAGGTAAAAAGGAATGCAAGAAGAGATAAAAGAGCATATATTTAAACAAAATGTTGAGAGACTGAAGATGTTAACCAATGATGACCTTCCTTGTATAAGACAATCAAACAGATAATAGAAAACTTTAGCAGTATTGTGGTCCGTGTTAAAAATGCAAATGTAAAAACTCTCGCTACAGAAGAAGAAGAGAAAAGATGAGCATAAACTTTTCAATCAATTTTGAATAGACCAAATCCAAGCAAACTATTCAAAATATGTGATGAAGACCACTAGAGTTTTGTATTGATTTAGGAGATTTTCTGTGGAAGAAATTAGAAAATACATCAGTAAATTTAAAAATGGGAAAACAGCTAGGATGGATAAGATTACTGGATAGATTCTTAAAGCAAGTGATGAAACTACCCTCCAGAAGTTTGGTTGGATCAAATACAAAGTAAAAAAAAAATCATAATAGTGAAAGAGGGCCCTTATAGTAAAATTGCCAAAAGGTGGGTGACCTTAACAGTTGCAATAACTGGAGATATTATTCTCAGTTCCTAGGAAAATTACATGCATCATCATCCTGGAGCATATCAAGAAACAAATAGATCTCTAATTTAGAGAGGAACAAGCAGAGAAAGGCCAAATATATGGCTACTAATGTTCCAAAAGCAGGCATCAGAGTAGATGGAGAAACACAAGAGGAGTGTCATGTGCAAGAATGTTGACAGTGACAGATGTGGCTATCTCCTGCATTATCCTGAACAAATTGTATTGAACTAAGTTTAAGCATCTCAGGAATTCATCCCATAAAAATGTGATGTTTAGGTATTATTGTGGAATTGTAAATAATTTTTTAAAAGGGGAGACAGGACCAATAATAAATCCTGGGAAAAGTGATGAGCCTCAAAGGATTCTCTTAAAAATAGGCCAGAAAAGGCTTAATTTTAGTTGGGTGGGTATTCAAGGAAATTGGAGGTAGGGAATTGGCATTCTCCTCCTCCCAATTCATCCTTTTGAAGCTATGCCTTGAGGAGAAACATTGTTTGCTGATTATCTATTCACAGTCTCTGCAGAGCAAAGATATAAAAGACTGACTTGTGGATGCATGAGGGTGCTTATTCTGAGCCATTAGCTGCTCTGAACTTATGACCGGAGATAAAACCTTTTGTGGAGCTTAAGGTACTGTTCACCAGCCAGAGCTCTGGTTGAAGTCAGGAAATGAGTCTGGTAAACTTATTAGCACGTGGGTAAAGTCTTGTATTGCTTTTAATATGTTGTCTTGGTAACACATTTAGCTTTTGAATAAATGTACTTGCTTACAGTGAGCTGGGTGGTAACTTCTGTGGCAATTAAAGCTGTTCATGTCCTTGAAAGAGAAAACAAAGCAGAGCAGGTTGGCTTAGGCAGTTTCACTCTGCTAGGAAATACACAGCAGGGAAGTGTGCAGCCTGGAAACATCCTCATCAGAAGGGAGAAAAATCTGCACTTAAGAGAGGTGATGGCTGGGGACCTGGAAGTCTAAGAATGGGTATCCTTGCTGAACTGTGGATGGGGGAATACACATGCAGTTGTCCTGATTTGTGACAGTGAAACCATGCTAAATGTTAAGCGATACATATCCAAAGCAGCAAATGATTTTCATAAACTTAAAGCAGTTTGGAAAAGTAGCATGATTGACCCTGATGCAAAATATGTGGTTTTAACACTAACATCATTTCTGTCCTCCTTTATGTAGCAGACCATGGCAATCTACAAAAGCAATTGATAAGATCAGCTCATTCAGAAAAAAAATGCTGGTGAAAGAGCTTCAGAGTTCATTGAAGGGAATGTTTTTGCAACATCAGAAATTCTCAGGAAAGCAAACCAATCTGAAGCATCAAATGTAGTAAGAAGATGACAATGCACATAGGACAAGCTTCAAGAATTTCACGAACATAACTTCTGTATCAACATAATATGAATACAGCCTGGTAAGAGAAAAAGAGGATGACCTGGTGTACAATTATGTAGAACAATAGTGAAAGAAGCCAGACCCATCAACATGACACTCTGAAGTGTGAATAGACCAGCACAAGACTGAAAGAGATGGAGGAAACCAGTGGATGCTCTGAGGGAAGAAAGAGAAAAAGAAAGGAAGGAAGAAAAAGAAGGCAGACTCCAGTTAATATTTGAATACACACCCTGTGAAAAATGACTTGGAGAAAAATATCCTTACTGCACACATCACATACCTTGCATGCTTTTTTATATCTCATGAGAACAGATGGTCATTTTTTAAAGAGCTGTTTGAAACTTAAAAAAAAAAAAGATATTTGAAGTTTCTTGTTTCAACTGTTTTTGAGGTATCTAGTATATCTGATTAGAAGTTAGAACACAGAGGGAAAATGTGTGTTTGCTCATGCTTGTACCCAAAGCAGCCAGAAAAGGAAGTTTAGAACAGAAGTTATAACTCTTACTATACAGGGCACTACCTGTTACAGCCTAATTATAACATAATTAAAATGTAAGAGAATGTCTCAGCAGAGATGGATGTAGGTCACTATACTGTGTGTTGTTTTTAGCTGTTTTAGAAGCTGTTAAACTGATTTGTATCCCACATAATTCAAGTGTGGAGCTGAAGTATTGTTGGTTATTTAGCAGTAGATTAAGCGAACAATGAAATTGGAATTTCAAAAGTGATTATTGTTTGCCTTTAGGCTTGCAGTGTTTCATTTCTGATGTATAATTTTATCTCTGTACCAGTGTGTCAAAACATTTATTTGACATTTTCTTTCATTAAACTACCAAATTCCATGATTTTCCATCGGATATTTTTTTTTAATCTGTACCTTAAAGACATGAAATAAGATGAAGTACCATTCTTAGAAGTGTTGATGCTGAAAAAGGAGAGAAGCATGTCCAAAGATCTTTTTAACATTTTTTAAATAAAAGTTCAGTTGGGAATAAGGGTTAATGGCTACTGTCTTTTTCTGAACTGTTCATTCATGTCTAATTGTTATGGCATAGTAATAATAGCAAGGAGCGCTGTTTCTTTTGTTCTTTAATATACTATAATTCGGATGGTTCCTTCAATAGTAACTCACCCCCCAAAAAACAAGAGAAATATGGAACAGAAAGCATTATTTTTTTTATCTGTCATAACGCTCCAACAGCTCACACTGGTTGCAGAGCTGTGTGGCTCAGAGGTCACCAAGAGCGTGACAGCCTACAACCATCAGTGGCCATCAATTTATGCAGCACAGTATGAAGAACTGTTCTATACACCATCTATGTCAGTAAGAGTCACCCTTAATGAACCATCATTCTCTGTGGTGGACCGCCTGATAATATTTTCAGAGGATCTCTCCTTGATGCTTTCCCTTTTAAACACAAAGGTACAAAATGTTCTGTAGCTTTGATGGTGCTGCAGCCGTCCACGGAATAGCCCTCACATGATCTTCCACTTTTCCCCTGTGAAACAATGCTGCATTTGAAAGATAACAGATATTCGATAGGGAATGTCCATCATTCTGTAATTTTGTAAAGATCTCAGCAAGAGAATGCTTGCAATAAATCATCTGCTTCTGCTGTAAACTTGAACAGGGCTTGCATCCCAGCCCATTTCTGGTTTGAAATCAGTCAGGTTGTGCCAAAGAGTTACAGGTTTCACAGGACACTCTAGTACAGAGAGCAGACTTAGATAAGAGTTGAAGTCCAGACATAATGCAGGTTGGACCTCCCTGGTGTGGCACCCTCAGGACCTGAGCTGACCCAAACCAGGGAGTTTGCCGGACCAGAGGAGGTCAGTGTTCCTCTTCTGGCTGCCCGCTCCCAAACTTCTTTCCCTGGAGCTCTCTGCCTTGCCTTGTACCCTCTAATGCTAGCCTGGCAGGGGCTCCTCATTCTGCTTACCCACGGGATACCTCAGCGTCTCCCAGCCGGGACCATCTGGCCGTTGTGACCCTGCTGCCTCAGGGTGTTCTCCAGGATTCCCTGGAAGGGGCTGCCCATCTACCCTGCTCCTCTGCTAGTGCCAGCCTCTCTGTGGCCAGCAATTCCCTGGGGTTCCCCAGTGGGGCCACTCTCCTGTGCCAGCCCCACTTCAGCTGGGACAATTTCAGCCAGCGCTACACAATCATCTAGCCCCACTGCCACCGGGAGTTTCCCAGGGTTCCAGCAGGGGCTGCCTGGCTGTCGCCAGCCCTGCTGCTGCCAGAGGTTACCTGGCTGGGCCTCTGGCTGCCACCGGCCTCGCTGCTGCCAGAGGTTCCTTGGCTGGCCAGGAATCCTCAGTCACCTGGCCCCATTGATGTTGGGGGGTTCACTGTCCAGGTCAGGGGCTCCCCATCCATTATCTGGCACAGGCACTGTTGGTCCAGCCTGAGCTCCCCAGCTCCCACGTTGTCTCCCACTGCCTCCTCTGGTGCACTTTGGTCAAGCAACATTTGTGGCCCTGCTGGCCTGTGGCTATTGCAGGACCAGAGAGTCCCAGATCTGGGAGGTTCAACCTGTACTACAACCTCCGAATCACATTCAGATCTTGGTTAAAAAACCCAATTAACCAAAAAGAGTGCTTGTAGCCTCTTTGTGATTGCAGTGAACAGGCTAGTATGATTGTGTAGGGAGAGACAGCCACACTTCACAGAAACTGAATGAAAACAATGGGATTTTTACAACAATTATTACTAATAGATGGAAAAACACTTCTTATTGAATGTGTGATTAATGCCCATTCTGATCATGGTTCAAATTCATAAAGCATAGGGCCATGCAGATTACACCAATTTCTTCCATTATGCACTGAAGCATTCATTCTTGTTATTTGCGGAGTAGGGAGGGCAGCTTGAATGTCTAGCAATGGCTTTATAAGAGACATGCCAGCACTTAAACAGCACATCTCGTGGCTGCCAAAACTATGCCCCAACTTCACCCCACCCAAGGCCAGTTACCACTGCCTCCAGTAGAGGGGTGGCTGGAGGTACTGTGTGCCTCAGTAACTCCCTGACATGTTGAGTCTCCATCACCAATGATGCAGCAAGGAATAGAGGCTTAGAGAGTGCAGGGAGCCCCACGGCATGGCTAGGAACTGCTGCCATGCTTCTGCCTGCATCGTCTGAGCCTCCTGTTGCAGGGCTCTCGGCCATGATGTGTGGCTCCCTGCACACCCTGGGCCCCTGCTGTGGGGTTCCTGGCTGCACCACCAGGCCTTCCTCTGCTGGCAAAGTCCCCTGTCATGGGGCTCTTTATGCCACCAGAGCTCCCTGCTGCAGGACTCCCCACCACATCACAGGACTCCCCACACCACCTCAGCCCTCTGGTGCAGTGCTTCCCGCATTGCCTGAGCCCCCTGCCTAGCACTGGCCTCCCTGTCAGCGGTCTCTGTAGTCCAGGAACATCCATGAAGACCTGCCGGACCATGGATGTTGCTGGGCAAGAGAACTGGAAGGGAGGGCCTCGAGAGGTCATCAAGTCTAGTCCCCTGCCCTCACGGCAGGACCAAGCACTGTCTAGATCATCCCTGACAGGTGTCTGTCTCTCATGCTCTTAAATATATCTAGTGATAGAGATTCCACACACCCCCTAGGCAATTTATTCCAGTGTTTAACCACCCTGACAGGAATTTTTTCCTAATGCCCAATCTAAACCTCCCTTGCTGCAATTTAAGCCCATCACTTCTTGTCCTATCCTCAGAGGCCTAGGGGAACAATTGTTCTCCCTCCTCCTTGTAACAGCCTCTTAGATACTTTAAAGCCTCTATCATGTCCCCTCTCAGTCTTCCCTTTTCTAAACGAAACAAGCCCAATTCTTTCAGTCTTACCTCACAGCTCATGTTTTCTAGACTTTTAATCATTTTTGTTGCTCTTCTCTGGACCTTCTCTAATTTCTCCACATCTTTCTTGAAATGTGGTGCCCAGAACTGGCCACAATAGTCCAGTTGAGGCCTAATCCGCACAGAGTAGAGCAGAAGAATGACATCTCGTATCTTGTTCATAATACTCCTGTTAATGCATCTCAGAATCATGTTTGCTTTTTTTGCAACAGTATCGCACTGTTGACTCATGTTTAACTTGTGGTCCATTATGACCCCCAGGTCCCTTTCTGTAGTACTCCTTCCTAGACAGTCACTTCTCATTCTGTATGTGTGAAATTGATTGTTCTTCTTAAGTGGAGTATTTTGCATTTGTCCTTATTAAACTTCATCCTGTTTACCTCAGACCGTTTTTCCAGTTTGTCCAGATCATTTTGAATTTTGACCCTATCCTCCAAAGCATTTGCAACCTCTCCCTCCTCTGAAAACATTTCAGAAAAAGCATTAAAACAGTAAAACAGCCTGCCTGAATACTAATACATTTACCCCAGCTACCCCATCCTAGTTCAGTCTATGGCTCTGGTCAGTCAGTTTTTCCACAAATGTTTTTTTCTGTGATTACCAGTTTTTACCAGCTTCAGGTCAAAATTTACACCCCCATCAATAGTTCCCTCTTTCTTTTGCACAGTCTGGGCCTTTGATCTTCGGTTTTGGAAACAGGTAGTCAGCAGACAATGGTCCTCTCTTTGGGTGTGTCTAGACTACGGAGTTTTTTGGGAAAAAAGTGGCCTTTTTTGAAAACATTTTACCTGCATCTAGACTGCCATCGCGTTCTTTCAAAATTAAATCGAAAGAATGTGGTGGTTTTTTCAATATTGGTAAACCTACTTTTACAAGGAAGAACGCCTTTTTTCGAAAAAAACTCTTTTGAAAAAAGGCATTCTTGAACACAAACAGGGCTTTTTTGAAAGAGAGTGTCCAGATTGCCTGGGTGCTCTCTTTCGAAAAAACGGATTGCTTTTTTGAAAGTCTTGTTGCTGTCTAGACAATCTCTTTTGAAAGAGGCTTGTAGTCTAGACATACCCTTTAAGAGAGTGCTTCAAAAGACTCTAATTCACGTGTATTATCTAACCAATCCTTTGATCACACAGGCCCACAACAATGCATAAGCCATTCATTTAATACAGTGGACCACAATATATTTAAACTTGATTCAGACTTGCATCAGGTAAGGTGTTACTTACACTTTTATACAGCTTCCAGTGCCTACATTAGATAGATAGGGCGACCACTCGTGCCATTTCTTAAAGGGAGAGTCCTGTATTTAAACCCTCCTACAAGTGTTGTGTTTTTTTTCTTAAAAACAGGTGAACTGTTCCATATTTAATATCTCCTCCAACAGTGCTGGCTGGATCCCTGCTTGCCAGCCACCCACCCACCACTGCTAAGGGGAGGAGTGCAGTGGCTGATGATGAAAGTTGATGTGCAAGGTTGGTGGTAGAGCGAAGAGTCAGTGTGTAGGGCCAGCTTCTTCCCCAGCTGGTCTGTCAGTGCAGTCCCTGCGTGCTGCCTTTCAGCAAGCAGAACCCTGCTCCTGTCCCATTGTTGGCTAGGACTCGCTGCATGCTGTGAGCTGCAGTGGCTGGTGAGTGTCATTCGGTGCCAAGCGGCAGCCAGTTATGTGCCCCACCCATATTTCTCCTGGAGTGGCATGTCCCGCTCCCAGTGCTGTGTGGAAAACCAGACCATGGTTGCAGCACTCAGCTCACCAACGGCCTGGCCATCAGGCTCCTTCCTTCCCCCACTGGCTGTCTGGCACCCCTGAAAAGCCCAAGGCCCTCTGGCCTGTGGCATCAGCCAGGAGGAGGTGAGCCCTGCATGTGCCATTGCCTCGCACAGGGCTAGCATGGGAAATCCCATCACCTTCTTCATTCACATCTCCCTCTGCCCTGGGAATATGGGGCTACTCCGTCCCCTAGGTACTCTCCCCTGCTGAGTCACCTCTCTGGCCACATGCACTGTAACCTCTAGAATCAGGTTCCTTAGGCCTTGGTACACAGTGCACCCTTAGGGCTTAACCCCTTCCTGCCTGCGCTGTAGCCGGGAGAGAGAAGGCAGCTGGATTTTGTCCAGGGCTGGCACAAGCCTGAAAATGTTAGCTGCCTTTTGGCACTGTGCAGGCAGGAAGGCAGCTATCTTCAGCCTCAGAGTGAGATGAAAGGGAGAGAAAAGCTTTGAAAAGAAACAGGCCAGGCCAGGTCATTCCTCCCTCCTTCCTCCTCTCCTGCGGCTGGAAGCAGCTACCGTCCCTTCCCTCCCACACAGTACTGAAAGGCTGCTGCTGGCCACATTCTAGTGTGAACCTTAGCAGAAATGTGGAGAGTTGGAGGGGAGCAATGACCCTGCATTCCTAAGCCCACATGTTGCCTCAGGAAGAAATAGTGCCAGGTACCAGGAGAGGTGGGTCTGTTCCAGGGCTCAGCCAGGCATGAAGGATGAAGGGGCAAGGAGGGTCAGGTTGGTCACTCAACCCCCCTCCCCCACCATATAAAAGAGGTTTGTGGGAGTGTGTGTGTGTCACCTGTATGTATGGGAGGAGGGGTGTGTCACCCTTGTCTGTGTGACCCTTGAAGCCTTAAAAATAAGAAGGTAAATAAAATGAATCCAAGTACACAGTACAGTAAAACCTGTGTTATCCGGCATACTCGGGGATTAGGGAATTCCAGTTATCTAAAAATTCTGGTTATCTGAGGGTCCCCATCAACCTAGGAAAAACCACTGGACAATAATAGTAAAACTCAAGTTTTTAATATTGGTAGTTTTGTAGTGTGAGGCAGTTGGTCTCACATTTCTATTTTGAGTTAAGGAAGATTAGTACTTCTTAAATAAAAAATTGTTAAGCCAATCATGGTAAACCAAGCCAAGCCTGTGCACCTGAAGATGTGACAGTATTGTGGCTGGGGGCAATGCTGTCTAAGAAAGTTTTCTGGTTAACAGAGTGCCGGATAACAAAGGTTTCACTGTATTTCTTTTTAACAAGGGCTCAGTCAACTTCATGTAAATTTGAACATTTGTACAAAGTTTTGATTGCACTTGAACTCTCCCGAACTCAGGATGTTAAATGTAGTTATCTGGCTAATCGGGTAGTTGATACAGTGTGTATTAACTACAAAATTAGTTGATAAGGACCGCTCTGCAGAGACACAGTGGGGGTAGCTCCCAGAGCCACCTGTGCTGCGGCTCTGAATTTTAAATGTAGTAAGAGTTGCTGGGCTCTTACTAAATTTAAAATGCAGCGGTGCAGTGTCCTGGACCAGCATGAGCTGGGACTGTTTGGTCCCGGCTTGTGCCGAGCCCAGCAGCCCCTGTTCACAGCAGCCAGAGTGGTGGGGGAAGCAAGTAGTCGAAGCTTATGCTTATCGGGTAGTTGAGTAGTTAACTATTCTCTAACAATTCTAACCTGAACACAAGTAATTTTACCAGCTGTCCTTTATTCAGTACAGGAAAATACGGTTACCCTACATTAGACCATGTGAGGCTCACATAGCTAGAACAGATGCTGTAAGCAGAATTAAGAAGACCTTGCTGAGTGCAAGGGAGTCTGAGTAAAAAGATACCTATAGATGTCTGACATGCATCAGCTCTGAATATGGCCCACAGTATTAACTCTGATGTACTGGTAACTAACTCATAACTGCTTCAAAGATGACCATTATCTGTCTAAAACACATATTCCTGCTGTGAAATGCAAATGATTTGGCTTTAAGAATGAGTCTTATGGAGAATTGACCCTGAATCATATACTGATTTAAACTTCACTTTTTTTCAAAAACTCAGGAAAGTTATTTTAGCCATACAGAGCTCTATAGTACTCCACTCAAGTGGAGGTCAGCACTCTGTCACATTCTATTGCTTCATCACCAGAACATATGCATTTCAATCCTGTCAAAGGCAGTGTTTGTCAGAAACACCTCTTCCTTTTTGTGGTGTTTGAGCAACCTTACCTACCCATTTCCATTTCTTTAATGGGATCACAGCTGGGTTTTAAGCAGGATGCGAAAAGACTGGCTGATTGCTAACTCAGAAAGTTGGTCCAAGTGCATTATACATATGTAAGAATATCAGAAGCATGATTGAGGTTTTTCTTTCCTCTTAGAGCAGCTGTATAGTAATTCTGTAATGAGGATAGCTTTCAGCAATTGATAAAGCTCAAATATTCGTGTACTTAACAGGATATACCAAAGAATTTGATTTGATCAATATAAACACCAGTCAAAGAAATCAACATCTCTGACTTCGCTGTTCACTGAGAGTGAATAAAATAACTCTATGAAAACATTATCACTAGCTGACCTCATTTGAAAAAAAATCACCTTGCATGACGGATTTTTCATCAGATTAAAGGTGGTTTGTTTATTTAGGAATATTGCTTTACAAATAAGGAACAATATTACTTACCTTTAAATAGAGAAGCAATTTTGTTTCATATTATCCCAATGTTTGTTTTATACAGCCAGCTGCAACGCTTCAGCAGTAAACCACAATATGTTAAGAAATTATGGCTTCTGCCAAAATCAGTGGTTCAGGGTGATTAATTTTATATAAATTAATTTAAGTCCTTGCTTTTTATGTGTGTTCTAGAACTAGAATGTATTTCTCTTCAGTTCTGCCTAGGTTTTCATGTTTGTTTAGCCTCTGATCCTCTGACTGGGAACAAGTTTCACTTACCCTGGCAAACATCATAACAGCTCCTGCCCAGTTTAATTTTCCCTTGTTTTCCTGAAAGGCTGTGAATTTGCAAAACACATTTCTTCCATGGGAAACAATTCCAGTAAAAATGATTTCTAAATGGAAACAAAGCTAGCTGATCTACCAAAATGCACTACTGAAATCAAAGTAAAATATGAGACAGTGATGGGGATGACAATTTGCTTAGTACCCACAGAAAGTGCACAGTAATGGCTAGATGCAACATCTCCAATGTTAACAGGGATGCACAGAGGTTTGGGGGTGGGGGACAAGGCAAGTTCTGAATCTGAGCATCCCTCACCCTTCCAAAAATAGTTACCACTTAGGGGAGGCCCAGTGGGGGGAAAAGGGGTGTGAGAGCAAGCCCACCCCACTGTCACCATGAAGTGACAGGTTCTGTCCAGCAGAGCTGGGCACAGTTCCTCTTTCCAGGTGTGACCTGATGTATGGGGTCATGGCAACACTTAAGCTTCATCCAGTCATCCCTCCATCATGACAGAGGGGCAGCCCACCCAAATTTGAATGAGTGATGTTGCAAGCTGGTACATGGGGTCTCAGCGCCACTAAGGTGTACAGTGTGTCACAAAAGCACTCACGCAAATTTTGCCCAGCCACCATTTCATCATGTTGGAAGGGAAGCTGGGCCAGACCTATGTGGGACCACAACCCCATGCAGGAGTTGTAATGCCACTCTGTTTGGATGTCCTCTCAGTTTCCTTGGGGGGTCCCATTTATCTCTTTTGTTCCATTAATTTTGTGACCATGATTTCAGTGATGCTTGATATATGCTCTAAACTGAAATATTTGTCTTTTAAATGTGGAAAAAGTGTTGTTAGCATATTTATATTATGGTAGGACCCTGAATCTCTGACTGGGATTCAAGCTCCACCATGCTAAGTGCTGTAGAGAAGATACAATCCTCACCCAAAAAAGCTTACAGTTTGATGGGGGAAAGCAATACTCCAGTCATGGAAGTGGAGTTCACAGGAGAAATGCAGGTGTGTATGTGAACAAATTGTACTAGATACTATACTAACAATCAACCTGACTCACATGCAGTATACAGATAGTCCCCGACTTATGAACGAGTTATGTACCAAGCACTTGGTCGTAACTCGATCTGTTCGTAAGTCGGACCCCATTCATTTAAATGTGACCGTGCTGTTCGTAAGCGCAGATCGCGTTTGTAACTTGGGGACACGCTTAATGGGAGGTTGGTCGTAAGGACGAATGGTTGTAAATCGATGCGTTCATAACTCGGGGACTACCTGTAGTCTATGAACAGGGTTTGAGGCATGAAATCAGAAGGGCTGCATTCTCAGCTCTGCCACTGACCTGTGCTGTATTCAAAGACAGGTCACTTCATATCATGGTGACTCTTTTGTTCTTCCCATCCTGTCTTAGATTATAAACTCTGCAAGGGAGGAACTAACTTTCCCTAAGTGCTTGTACATCACCTAGCATAACTAGCCCCACTAAGCATTACTGTAACACAAATAATAATACTCTTATCTCTGCCTAAAATCTGAGCTGAAACTGAACCAAATACTTTGATGATCAAAAATAATTGGATGACTTCCCCTGACGTTTTTTCTTCATTTTCATAAACCCCCTAGGTTTCATGGCTCAGTATGTGGCCAGAAGCATAACTGCCACAAATATAACAGGAAAGGCTATCTCACTGATTTCCAGAGCAGTTTTGCATACCAAAGTAATACAGATAATTATCTGAATTTTTGGGTGTCTAATTGGTTATCTGAACTGAAGTGAACTTCTGAACATTTGGAGATTTGCCTATTATTAACTGAGAGTGACATAACAAATCTAAAATAACTTTCATATACAACATCCCTGTGCTGAAATTGATAGCATCTTCAGGAATGGTTTTCAGGTATTAAATTCCAGCTTCAAAAAAGCTGCTTCTTCAAAGCCTTGTTCTACTTCATAAAAGACAGCAGACATTTCTCGTTTTAGAAATGTTCTCCTTCCAAATGCAAAATGTTATACTGTATGCATCCCCACAAAGCTAAGGTTAAATAATGTTATGGTTCCGCTATCTTAAATGAACAAAAGGCATACATTTAAGAGCTAAAATAAGGGTAGAAAAGTAATGTGTATCTAATGTGATAAAGTTGCCATTGCTCTGGGACCTTCTGCTGAGATTAATATCCAGAGGAAAAAAATACCATTCCAAAGCCTTTAGTAAAGGTGATGTTAAGATCAATCTCTTCAGGGAAAAAGTTAATATGAAACCATTGCAGGTAGCAAAATACAACCATTAAATAGCCAGGAAATTCAAGGTTAAGAAAGTTAAGCATTTGAAGTGTGCAAATGTATAGGGTAGGTACCACTGCCGTTACTCTACAATTGATATATATCTCAGAACCAATGGTCTTGAGATACCCTTGAGGTCTGTAAGATGGGGAGACCCTCTTCTGTGGATCTTAAGTTGAGCACAGGATCAGGACTCTGCTTATATAGGCCCATCAACTTTCAGCAAGCCTTATAAGAGTCACTGGTGAAGAACATCTTTCCAGTCTTCACTCTCTGAAAACCTCCAGGGGCTTATTGGCCTCCTTTCCCAAAAGCTGTGTCCCTGAGGAGCCTGGTGCCCCACAACCCTCAAGCAAGCCTAAAAGGCTCCTCAGGGGTTTCCTAACCACGACTCTCATGAGCTATATGAGGCAAATTAAAACTGCTACTCTATCTTGCCAGCCCCGACTCCAGCCTTAGGAGTCTGGTGGGTTCCCCCTCACTCTTGAGAGCCTTAAGAGACTTGCCAGGACCCCTCCCCATCCAGCTGCTGAATCTGTTAAATATTCTTCAGAGAATCTAAGGATGTTTTTGAAGGCCAATCAAAAGTTGTTCTTCTCATGTCTCAAGAGGCTTGTTTGTCCCTGTCAAGCCAAAACAGTTTTTATCCCCCAAAACACCTTTTTCAACTTTCTGGGGAGAAGAGTGACTGTATTTACATTTGTTGGTATCTGCTAAGCCTAACAAAGCTTAGCTTAGGTCCAACAATGCTTATTAGTCAGAATGGGTAGGAATGATGTCCCATCCTCTGTTTATCAAAGGCTAGGAATGGGTGAAGGGAGAGATCACTTCATGATTACCTGTTCTGTTCATTCCCAAGTTTATCTCACCTGTGTGTCTTTAGGGGACACTAGAACAAGTTAAACGCCAGTGATAGGCAACATAGGCTAGTGTGTGGGCCACATAAATGGGATGCGAGACTGTTATAACCAAGATGGTCTCCTGGGATGTAGTTTTGAAAAGTATACTTTTGTACCTAGAATTTGCAGGGTATGCCAACTGAAACATAGCAGCACTTTGATCGGCTCTCATAGTCAATATTATGTGCAATCAGCACACACCTCACATCATATGCCCTGGCTTTACATGTATGTCACTTTAATACTAGTTAATAATAGTTTTAAAAACTATGTGGACTGAAACCAGAGGAATCTGGCAAACCTGTGTGTGGGTAATGGTGAACGAAATATCTTGCAGGCACACATAGAGCCTTAATGGACGACAGATTGCCCACCACTGTTATTCACCTAGATCTGAATTTTCAAAGTTCCTTATCCAAATTCCTAAACTATTTATTAAAATCTAATTCTGAGACCTGAAATGTGGCTTAGCTTTAAAAATAACTATGCTTCAGTTCCAGATGCTAATAATTGTGTTTTATATTAGCGCACCGTTGCCCTTTCTTTGCCTTTTGTTGAATGATGTCTTATACATTCTGTGGTGCTGAATTGTTTTTACTCTTTTTTATATAATCAATTTTTTTCCAGAGTACTGGGATAAGAGCACCTGAACTTCTGTTTTATAAGGACCACATTCCTTCTGAGTTTTACTTTTATGGTCAAATTGCACTTCCCAATGCTGAGTACAGAGTCAGAGGATCATTCTGTTGGGCCTGTTAAGAGATGAGAGAGAGAGATAGAAGCATAAAAATATCCATTCTAAGCTGAGGCTGTGTCTAGACTACACCTCTCTGTTGACAGAGAGATATAGATTAGGCACGTCGAAACTGCTAATGAAGCAGGGATTTAAATATCCTGTGCTTCATTAGCATAAGCATGGCCGCCCCTTTTTTTGAAACAGAGCTTTTTTTGGGAAAAAAACAGCACTCTAGACGTGGATCTGTCAAAAATAAACCCTTTTTCGACAGATCCTGTATTCCTCAAAAAATGACGTTTACAAGATCTGTCAAAAAAAGGGTTTATTTTCGACAGATCTGCGTCTAGACTGCCATTTTTTTTTAAAAAGCTCCATTTCGAAAAAAGCGGTGGCCATGTTTATGCTGATGAAGTGCAGGATATTTAAATCCCTGCTTCATTAGCAATTTTGAAGTGCCTAATCTACATCTCTCTGTCAACAGAGAGGTGTAGTCTAGACGTACCCATAGTGGGCTAAGTTTGCAAGTCAGAACTCTGCAGGTAGACAGCGAGAGTCATGCATTGCCAATGCATTAAGGCCACCAAACACAGGGATTACTTTCTTCAAATAAGCCACCAAATGTAATTTAAGTTCTGTTAGCTGTGCATTTTGAAAACACTGTAGATAAGTAGATTCAAGCAGAACTGACACTGCTTAAACAGTATCTACTGTCAGCTCAGTGGAGTGTTTCTGTCTTCCCAGGGTGCAGATGTCAACACAGCAAAGCAATTTATTTCACCCTGTTCATAAATGGCAATTATCTACACTCTAGACAGTAATTTTGTGTACCTGATTCCAGGAGGGAGATTAGCAACATATTTGTACAGTTCAGTGCATGCTGTGCAGCTGCTATGAGCAATATATCTCTATAGTAGCAGTTTGTTTCTTGCTCCCTTTGTCTCTCCCTTCTTCCTCTCTCTCTGGTTTTTCACACATTACTCTTTACATTTGTAATTCTTTCCCACTTCCTTTGCACAAATCATCATCATGTTCCTTTAATCCTCTTCTTAATAACTACTTTTTTCATTGTGGCTCTCAGGCTCCTGAACTTTCCAACTTGCCCTAACTTGGTCTTGTTTTTAAATATATTTACTTGAATTATGAATTATGTTACTCGGTGTTTTCACCATAGCGTCTTCTATTATTCCTTCCATTTTCCTTTCTTAGGTTTGTTTCATGTACTTGTGAGTTCTTCAGAACACAGTGCTCTTTTTGCCTCTCCTGTTGGAGTTGACCCTTCTCTTGTATTTCACCTTCTTAAAGACTATCTGTTCCAAGTGCAGAAAGCACAGATTCTTTCATAAGCAAATATTGAAATATGACCAAGCTCCCAAAAATAAGCAGGGCCTGTGATGCTTCCAGCCATTGATACAACAATAGAATCCCTCCTTAAGAATACAATCATCCCATCTGAATATGGCAGACAAGCACTTAGAGAGCTCTCCTTGAAAGAACTACAAGGCCTCGTCTATGGATCTGAGGGCATACATTTCCGTGTCTTTAGCTGGAGCAACTTACACAAGGATCAGTTTCCAAAATGAGGTTATCAGGAGCAAACATGTTGCCAATTGCTTGAAGCTCTCAACCCAGCAAAAACTTCTACTAGTACAGAATGTAGCAGCACAACAGACAACCATGACAATATTAGACTGTCCTCTACTCCTAGACAGTGTCATATTAATGGTGTCAGTTCTTATTTTCAAGATTCTCAATGGCTGGATCCAGAACAACTAAAATCACCTAAAATGCTGGGATGAGGCCAACATCTTGGGTTCATCACAAAGCTAAAGCTCATCTGTGGGGGACACAGCTTTCCCCAAGCCTGGTCCAAGACTCTGCTGGAACTCTGAAGGATGTAAGAACCACCACAAACCTACCTGCCAAATTAAAGGTGCACTCTTTTGACCTTCATATCGCTCAGATAAACACAGCATACATAACATAATGTATTAACTTAAAATAATAAAAATAATACTAACATTCAAACAATTTGTCTTAGAGAAGAGTAGAAAGATAGTGCTACACGTGACAAACACACGTCACATGGATTAAGTGAACTCCTGGAAGACATGCTGGTATTACAGGGTAATATAAAATCTTTAACAGAATAAAGTAGTTCTGTGCAGCTTCCTACTGTATCTTAACAATATATTGATGGAGGGCATTACATTCTCTACCAGATCAATGGCTTCCAAGAAAATAATGCTGTTTAAGAACTCGGAAAGACCATAGTCAGGGTCAATATTATCAATATTCTACCAAGCTGACTGAAGGTCATCTTTTCATGGAGACCCTGGGTAAGGCAGTGACTGATTCATCCAGAAACAAGAAAAATCTCTACCAGAATGCTAGTACTCTAGAAAGGATTCCACCACCTTCAACACTGCATTCTTTCCTTCCGCAGTTTGATCAGTAGCAGGGAAGAATCAGAACCTATACTGACTGCTCATCAGAGGAGCAAGTTCAGCTATAAGTTGCCAGAAACTAGCTTTCAGTAGCTCTAGTGCAAATACCAGCAGCTTACATGGCAGAGCCCCCATATTATGAACTGATTTGGAATAATTAAGGAACTGTAGTTTCAGCTTCATGTATGGCTGTAGAGAAGAGTATGTCTTTGTAGATTTCTAAATCTTTAAATATTTTGTGAGTCATACATGTCATTAGCTATAATTATATAAATGATCGTAGGCATAGCCTGGGATTAAGTGAGTATATTGCCAAATCTCAGGACCTTTTTAAGCACTGATGCTAAGTTAGAGTTTTTTTAAGGCTTCAATCAATTGCCAAGCCTACATTCATATTTTATGTTTTCCTACTTGCTTTTCACCTATATTAGCATCACTTATAAAGGCATTTTGCACATTACATATTAATTAAACTTGCCTCATACCTTGTATAATATCAAGTCATGGGTCAAAAGACAACATGGACATTACTGCATCAAATATATGAGAAACAGAGGAAACTTAGGTGTCGTAACCAAGCCACTACAATACAAAAGACAAAAGTGGACAAATTAATCATTAGAGAGACAATTTGTATGAGGTAATATCTTTTACTGGGCCAATTGCTATTGGATCAGTCTGGGAGGTTCAAAACTGTCTCTCTCAACACAGAAATTGGTCCAATAAAAGGTATTATCTTACCCACCTTGTCTCCAGAGTATGAGATATGTGATTTATGTGTAACTATCATCACAAAACTAAGAACTTAAAAGGTTTACTAATTGCTAAATTCTATTGTCACTTTTAAATCTTCATTTGCTTTAATTAAGATTTTGCTGCCTTTGTGATGTTGGAAAGAATTTGTTTTTAAATGAAGAATGTTTCCTCAATGAATAGTCTTTTCCCAAGATCTTGTGGATCAATAAACAAAGCAGGTATTTTCCCTTACTCTTTTTCTGTCTGCTGGAATTAAAATAATTAAACTAAACTAAAATACTATGCTTTCTGTAATTGGGGAATAATTTATTTATAACTTGAAGCAATTTTTTTCAGTTTAAAAAGCTCCCTTGAAAATATATAGTTGTGAATCTTGCTGGTTAATTACCAACTTTTGCTACAGTAACAGTCTATCATGCTGACAGCGGGGGAATCTGCTAAGATCATCTTTATTTCCTATTTTATTGTTAAGTATTTTAAATAGTTTTTAAAGGATTCCTTTTAGCATCTGGTCATTTTAGTTTTTAAAGACAAACAACATATTGTCTTAAATATTCAGAAAGACAAGATACATGGGGATGTGGTTTAATTAGAAAATAACTTTATTAGCTAACTCATATGGGAAGTATCCTAAAATAATTTGTACAATGTAGCCTATAATTCCTTCCATACCCATTCCCACTTAGGATGCCATTAGTCCACCACTATTCGAGTATGTGTACACTGCATTCCTCTTTTGAGAGAGGAATGCAAATGTAGATGAATGAAATTGCAAATGAAGCGCAGTTTTGAATTTCCCACGCTTCATTTGCATAATCGCGTCCGGGCGCTATTTCAAAATACCCTATTTCGAAAAAAGAAACGCTGTCTAGACATGATTATTTCAAAAGAAAACCCTTCTTTTGAAATTACTCTTACTCCTTATAAAATGAGGTTTAAGGGTAATTTCGAAAGAAGGGTTTTCTTTCGAAATAACCGTGTCTAGACAGCGTTTCTTTTTTCGAAATAGAATATTTCGAAATAGCACCCAGACGCGATTATGCAAATGAAGTGTGGGAAATTCAAATTTGCTCTTAATTTGCAATTTCGTTCACCTGCATCTTTCGAGAGAAGAATGCATTGTAGACATACCCTTCCATATTTGGTCCCCAGAGTACTGCTGGGACTTATCACCTTCCCCTTGTCTGAGGATTAAGACCTTGGAGAAAGAAGGTTGACTTCTCCCTGTGCCAGACATTGGGAACTCAAATTCCATTCCCAGTCTTACTTACATGGTACAGTCTCTAAAGTTGATGCCAATTCTCAGTATGGGTATGTCTAGACTACATCCCTCCTTCGCCAGAGAGATTTAAATTAGACATACCGACATTGCAAATGAAGAGGGGATTTAAATCTCCCGTGCTTCATTTGAATAAAAATGGCTGCCACATTTTGCCGAGTCAGGAGCTTGTTGGCAAAAAGCGGCTGTCAAGACGGGGATCAGGCAACAAAGAAAGCCTTTGTCAGCCGATCCTGTAAACCTCATTTTACAAGGCATAAGGGATTGGCCGACAAAGGCTTTCTTTGTCGCCCGATCCCGTCTTGACAGCCGCTTTTTGCTGACAAACTGCTGACTCGGCAAAATGCGGCAGACATTTTTATTCAAATGAAGTGCGGGAGATTTAAATCCCCACTTCATTTGCAATGTCGGTATGTCTAATTTACATCCCTCTGGCGACAGCGGGATGTAGTCTAGACATACCCTATGAGGTAACTGGACCTCCTATGGAACAAGTATCTGCAGCAGACACTGGCCACCAGGAGGTACCTGAGACTAGCGTGGCTGCCTTCCAATATTCCTCAGTAGATTTCTCAGATGGTTAACAATTTCCTCCTTAATGCTGGCCAAAAGATAGATCGACTTCCCCTCAGACAAGTGTGCTCATCGTTCCCAAATAATTCAGGTATCAAATATGGAGTAAAAGCCCCCAAACTTCTGCTGCTTGATATATGCACAATGCCTCACTGTAGGTGCCTGAGCACCTAGCTCATGCCTAAGTCCAAGTGCAATCCTCAAACCAGATGGAGTTAGGCATTGCCTCCCCATCTCACCTGGGGGGTGTCATTCAGTAGACATGCTCACAACAGCCACACAACAGATGGAAAACTCCAGTTCGATTCCCCTATCTGCCTTATGTGGAGAAGGGATTTGATCATGGTTCCCCATGTCTTGAGGGGACTCCCCAAGCAAGTGGGCTAAAAAGTCATTCTCACTCACTTTCTGGCTCAGTGCATGCTCATTTCAATTATTTATGCACAGTGGAATCATTTCAGCCACAGAGATTGAGAAAACCTACCTTCTTCAGAATATCCCAGGGTATGTCTACACTAGCCCCCTAGTTCTAACTAGGGAGGCTAATGTAGGCATTCGAAGTTGCAAATCAAGCCCGGGATGTAAATATCCCGTGCTTGATTTGCATCTTTCCGGCCGGTCGCCATTTTTTGAAATTTACAAGTCCGGACTAACTGCCCACATCTACATGCGGCAGGGACCCGGTAGTTCAAAATAAAGCCCTAGTTCGAACTACCTGTTAAACCTCATTCCAGGAGGAATAACAGGTAGTTCGAATTAGGGCTTTATTTCGAACTACCGGGTCCCTGTCGTGTGTAGACATGGGCAGTTAGTCTGGACTTGTAAATTTCAAAAATGGCGACCGGCCGGGAAGATGCAAATCAAGCGTGGGATATTTACATCCCTGGCTTGATTTGCAACTTTGAATGCCTACATTAGCCTCCCTAGTTTGAACTAGGGGGCTAGTGTAGACATACCCCCATAGTTCACAGTAGTTAGGGAACTTTCCCAAGAGAAAAAACACCTGTTCTGTCAGATGGACAGGGTAGTTGAACAATTGGGCTAATGATTATAAGAGGAGAGTCATCCTTCTCTGATTTGAGAATAATTTTCATAAGATTGCCTTAAGACACAAGTGCATTCTTATTACTTGAAATATAACTGTGAGAAAGAATTGCTCACATACCTACCATATATTCTCATTCATTAGCCTATTGGTTTAAAAGATGACGCTCTCCCCCCAAGATGAATAGGTAAAAATGGCAAAAGCCTATGAACTTTTTATAAGCTGACCCTATATTTCAGCAGTTGGCAAACTTAGGTTTCCAGTGCAAAGGGCAAATATAGTACCTATCTATAAAAAGAAGAATAAGGACAACCCAGGGAATTATAGTCCAATCAGCTTAACTTCATTTTCCAAAAAGATAATGAACTAAATACTCGGACAATCAGTTTGTAAGCGTATATAAAATAATAAGGTGAGAAATAACAATCTATATGGATTTATCAAAAACAAATCCTGTCAGACCAAGCTAATATCCTTCTGTGACAGGGTAACAAGTCATGTGGATGGGGAAAGCAGTGGAAGTGATGTATCTTGACTTTAGTAAGGCTTTTGATATTGTCTCACGTGAACTTTTCATAAGCAAACGAAGGAAATATAGTGTAGTCAGAATAATTCTCAATAATTCACAGTCAAGCTGGAAGGGCACATTGATCAGGGCCCCCAAGGGATTTGTCCTCAGTCTTCTTCTATTCAATATCTTCATAAATGTTGTAGATAATAGCATACAAAGTACACTTAGAAAGTTTGCAGATAATACCAAGGTGGCATGGGTTGCAAGCACTTTGGAGGACAGGATTAAAATTCAATATTGTTTTGATATACTGGAGAAATTATCTGAAATAAATATGATGAAATTCAGTAATGACAAGGAAAAGGACTACACTTTAGAAGGAATAATCAATTGAACAGATACAAAATGGGAAATGACTGCCATAGAAGAAACACTTAATATGAGACTCTTGGTGTTAAAGTAGATCACAAAGTAAATATGAGTCAATGTAATACTGTTGAAAAAGAGTGAACATCATTCTGGGATGCATTAGTAAGAACAAAAAATGAAAAGTAAATCCACTCTACTCAGCACTGATAAGGCCTCAACTAAAATATTGTGTCCAATTGTTCTGGGCACAACAATTTGGGAACGATATGGATAAATTTGAAATAGTCCAGAGGAGAGCAACAAAAATGATTAAAGGTCTAGAAAACATGTCCTACAAGGAAAGATGAGTTTGTTTAGTCTGGAAAAAAGAGGAGGAGGCATGATAACAGTCTTCAAGTACATAATAAAAGTTAGTTATAAAGAAGAGGGTGACAAATAGTCCTCCTTAATCACAGCAGGCAGGACAGCAAGGGAGATTTAGTTTAGACATTAGGAAAAATTTCCGAACTGTAAGGATACTTAATCACTGCAACAAATTGCCTAGAGAGATTGTGGAAACTCTATCACTAGATGTTTTTAAGAACAGGTTTGACAGGGATCATCCAGATAATACTTACTCGTGCCTCAGTGCAGGGGACTGGAACTAGAGGGCCCTACATTTCTATTATTCTAAGAAGCTAGCAGATCTAGTTTGTTAGATCTATTTGGCACCGCATCAAATTAATAAATTGACCCCCTTTTATGGTTACAGAATTTGGCACCACCTCATATGATGCTTCCCTTCTCCTCCCAGACTCCTACCCAAAGCTGGCAGGAGGATAGACAAAGGACACCCGTTTCCACAGCCAAGCCCCTGTCCGTGTCTTTGGGGCGAGGGGGGGGGAAGGCGTGTATTGTATTTCTAATCTATCTGAAGAAGGTGTTGCTTACAGCTCCTTGCAGCATTCTGGCCATTAAAACTGACAATAAATATGAATTAAAGTGCTGATATAAAAATATTTCTCTTCCGTGCTCCAGACAGTTACTCACATGAAGCTATGTTAATCAAATTTTGTAGAGAATATTTTAAACTCAGTTTTCTTCCTCTCTAAAGTGCAATCAAGTTAAGTGAGCTGCTATGCAAACACATAGCGCCACCTGAGACAGATTTATTCTTTACAAACTGCTTTCTATTAGTATTTGTAATATTTTCCCTCGGCATTGCCCATTGATTAAAGCTTAACTTAGAAGGGGTGAAAGGCTGATACCCTGGAAATCAAGTAAAGGGAAAATGGCTCCTACCTATTGGGAATAAAATGAACATAACCAGGCCAAAAAAGTGTGAAAGTAAGAGAAAAGAAATACCAGGGACTGAATCCTATAACGTGTCTATGGGGGCGGGGGCAGCAATGGGATTGCCAGGTCCCTGAGTAATGTGGTGGGGAGAGGGGGCAGCTTGGTGCTCCTGGAAAAGGTGGGACCGTGGGCAGAAAGAGCCTCCAACCCTCAGCATTGACTGCACTGTGCCACACCCCTCCCCTACACTGGTCCCCTGAGCCATCTGGAGCACTTGGCGTGGGCAATGATTTAAAAGGCCCAGGGCTTTTCCTGCTGCTGCAGAAGCAACATCAACAGTCAGAATGCTGGGTACTTTAGAATCGCTGGGTCCTGGAGGACTGCGGTGGAGAATGCTTTGGCAGGGACCTCTCAGGGAAGAAATCAGAAGGGAACACCATCTACCAGAAGGCAGGGGATGCGTAGTCCGAGGGATGGAGTGGGGGGTCCACGACCACCACCCCCAAAAGAAGAAGATGAGTGGTGGTGGTCGGGAACTCCCTCCTAAGAGGGACTGAGTCATCCATCTGCTGTCCAGACCTGCAATCTTGAGAAGTGTGCTGCTTACCGGGACCTTGCATTCAGGATGTGACCAAGAGTCTTCCAAAAGTGATTAAACCTTCGAATCGCTACCCCTTCCTGCTTCTCCATGTAGGAATTAACGATATGGCCACGAATGACCTTGAACAGGTCACGGTAGATTTTGTAACGCTGGGAAGAAGGATCAAAGAATTTGACGCGCAAGTGGTATTCTTGTCCATCCTTCCTGTTGAAGGAAAAAGGTCCAGGTAGGGATCATCAAATTGAGGAAGTAAATACGTGGTTGCGCAGGTGGTGTCGGAGAGAGGGCTTCAGTTTCTTCAACCCTGGGACTCTGTTCCAGACACAAGGATTGTTAGGAAGACATGGGATCCACCTAACCAAGAGAGGAAAGAGCATCTTTGCAGGCAGGCTTGCAAACCTCGTGAGGAGGGCTTTAAACTAGGTTCATTGGGGGATGGTGACCTGTGGTAAGTGAGGAAATCGGATACCAGGAAGAAACACAAGGGAGGACCCCTGATTCAGATGGAGAAGGTAGGGAGATCAACTGGTTATCTAAGGTGCGAGATAGCTTAGATATCAAATGCGAGAAGCTTGGGAAACAAACAGGATGAATTAGAAGCCCTGGCCCAGTCAAAGAACTATGATTTGATTGGAATAACGGAGACTTGGTGGGATGACTTGCATGACTGGAGCACTGTCTTGGAAGGGTATAAACTGTTCAGGAAGAACAGGCAGAGGAGAAAAGGAGGAGGAGTTGCGTTGTATGTAAAAAAGCATTATGATTACTCAGAGCTCCAGTATTTAGAGGGAGAAAAGACTGTTGAGAGTCTATGGGTTAAGTTTAGAGGTGGAAGCAACAGGGGTGAAGTTGTGGTTGTTGTCTGCTATAGATCAATGGATCAGGTGGATGAGGTAAATGAGGCTTTCTTTAGACAACTGAGAGAAGCTTCCAGATCACAGGCCCTGGTTCTCATGGGGGACTTTAATCACCCTGACGTCTGTTGGGAGACCAATAAAGCAGTACACAGACAATCCAGGAAGTTTTTGGAGAATGTTGGGGATAACTTCTTTGTACAAGTGCTGAGGGAACCAACCAGGGGCCATGTGCAGCTTGACCTGCTGCTCACAAACAGGGAGGAACTAGTAGGGGAAGTAGAGGTGGGTGACAACCTGGGAAGCAGTGATCATGAGATGCTAGATATCAGGATCCTGACCAAAGGAAGAAAGGAGAGTAGCAAAATACACACCCTGGACTTCAGAAAAGCGGACTTTGACTCCCTCAGAGAACTGACAGGCAAGATTCCCTGGGATGCTTACATGAAGGGGAAAGGAGTCCAGGAGAGCTGGCAGTATTTTAAAGAAGCCTTATTAAAGGCATAGGAAGAAACCACCCCGATGAGCAGCAAGAAAAGCAAATATGATAGGCGACCAGATTGGCTTACTGGGGACATCCTTTGTGAGCTTAAACACAAAAAGGAAGCTTACAAGAAGTGGAAACTTGGACAGATGACTAGGGAGGAGTATAAATATATTGCTCGAGAATGAAGGGGAATTATCAGGAAGGCGAAAGCGCAATTGGAATTGCAGCTAGCAAAGGATGTGAGGTTTCTACAGGCTTGTTAGCAAGAAGAGGGTGATCAGAGAGGGTGTGGGGCCCTTACTGGATAAGGAAGATAACCTAGTGACAGATGATGTGGGAAAAGCTGAAGTACTCAATGCTTTCTTTGCCTCTGTCATCACGGACAAGGTCAGCTCCCAAACAAATGCACTAGGTAATGCAGTATGGGAAGAAGGTGGACAGCCCTTGGTGGGGAAAGAATAGGTTAGGAACTATTTAGAAAAGCTAAACCTACACAAATCCATGGGCCTGGATTTAATGCATCCAAGGGTACTGAGGGAGTTGGCAAATGTCTTTGAGGAGCCTTTGACCATTATCTTTGAAAACTCATGGAGATGGGGAGAGATCCTGGCTGATTAGAAAAAGGGAAATGTAATGCCCATCTTTAAAAAAGGGAAGAAGGACAATCCAGGGAACTACAGACCAGTCAGCCTTAACTCAGTCCCCAGAAAAATCATGGAGGGGGATCCTCAAGGAATCCATTTTGAAGCACTTGGAAGAGGGGAAAGTGATCAGGAATAGTCAACATGGATTCACCAAGGCAAGTTGTGCCTGACCAATCTGATTAGCTTCTATGAAGAGGTAACTGGCTCTGTGGATATGGGAAAGTCAGTGGATGTGATATACCTTGACTTTAGCAAAGCTTTTGATACGGTCTCCCACAATATTCTTGCCAGTAAGTTAAGAGAATATGGATTGGATAAATGGACTGTAAGATGGATAGAAAGCTGGTTAGACTGTAGGGCCCAACGGGTAGTAATCAACGGCTCGATGTCAGGTTGGTGGTCAGTTTCTAGATGAGTGCCCCAAGGATCTGTTCTAGGACCTGTTTTGTTCGACATCTTTATTAATGACCTGGATGAGGGGATGGATTTCACCCTCAGCAAGTTCACAGATGACACTAAGCTAGGAAGAGAGGTAGATACATTGGAGGGCAGGGATAGGGTCCAGAGTGACCTGTATAGATTAGAGGATTGGGCCAAAAGAAATCTGATGAGGTTCAACAAGGACAAGTGTAGAGTCCTGCACTTGGGATGGAAGAATCCCAAGCATTGTTCCAGGCTGGGGAACGACTGGCTAAGTAGCAGTTCTGCAGAAAAGGACCTGGGGATTACAGTGGATGAGAAGCTGGATATGAGTCAATGGTGTGCCATTGTAGCCAAGATGGCTAATGGCATATTAGGGTTCATTAGGAGGAGCATTGCCAGCAGATCCAGAGAAGTGATTATTCCCCTTTATTTGGCTCTGGTGAGGCCACATCTGGAATATTGTGTCCAGTTCTAGGCCCCCCACGATAGAAAGGATGGGACGCATTGAAGAGGATCCAACAGAGGGTGACCAAAATGATAAGGGGGCTGGAGCGCATGACCTATGAGGAGAGACTGAGTGATTTGGGTTTGTTTAGTCTGCAGAAGAGAAAAGTGAGGGGGGATCTGATAGCAGCCTTCAACTTCCTGAAGGGAGGTTCCAAAGAGGATGGAGAAAGGCTGTTCACGGTAGTGACGGATGGCAGAACAAGGAGCAATGGTCTCATGTTACAGTGGGAGAGGTCTAGGTTGGATATTAGGAAAAACTATTTCACTAGGAGGGTGATGAAGCACTGGAATGGGTTACCTAGGGAGGTGATGGAATCTTCATCCTTAGAGGTTTTTAAGTCTCAGCTTGACAAAGCCCTGGCTGGGTTGATTTAGTTGGGATTGGTCCTGCCTTGGGCAGGAGGCTGGACTTGATGACCTCCTGAGGTCTCTTCCAGCTCTATGATTCTATGATTCTATGGAGCAATTGTTCTCTTTGAAACTCCCGTTGGTGGGCCTCCTTGTCCCCACTGCCCCACAGTTTGGTCAGGTGTTTTGGTGGAAGCATATAAGAAAGTGCTATGTTGTAACTCCCCTGTTTGGATGCTGTCGTTGCAAACAGAAAGATTCCTCGTTCAGATTCACAAAGTCCTCTTCAAAAAGGAGTACTTACATCTGAATTATGAGCTTGTTACTTTACACCCATGGTGTCCATGTGGGGGAGTTGGAGCACAGCACTTTGGTGGACACTACTATTCACACATTCATTCTGGTGGGAGCCATAATGTAACCCAAATATGGCTGGCAGGCTGCAGTTACACACAGCTAGCTCCCAAGTCTGAGACTCAGAAAAAGGAGACAGAAACAGTTGCCTCCTGGCAAGTCATGCTGCTGCCTACCAGTTAACTTTGGAGCTGAAAGAAAGAAGTCCTACAGCAGTATGGTCTGGACATGATAGAAAAAACATGGACAGATCCCACCTTCACCAGTCTGTCTCTCCATTCAAGGAACTCTCAGCTGGGACAAGTTGTGCCCTGCATTCAAGGAAACTGACTTAATTAAAAATACCACTTTTGAAAGGCTATGTGAGGTTCCTGGGGACAAGAAGTCCCCACCTGATTGCAAAACTCACAGGCAAAGCTTTAAATAATATTGCGAACATGAACAATACAAAAATTTGAGATACACAGATGAATTACTTAGGGAGAGGACTAACAGCAAGAAATGGGTACAATTCATACGTCCCTTAGATATCCACTTTAAAAGTTTCAGACATTGAATAAGAGAAAGATAGCAATAAAATAATGGGGAAAGATTCTGCAATGCACATATTATTGAATTTCTGAATATAATGCAAAAAAAAATCAAACCAAAATATTGCAGTCTCTGTGGGATGGCATTCAGCTTCCTTTTACTTTCTACTTTAAAAAAAAAGTAAGTTGAAGCTGTCAAGGTTCTTCACCACTCTGGCACTTTGAATACAGAAGGTGGGGGCCCACAAGACTTTAGTGGCAGGGTATTTTAAAGGCTTCAGTTTAAAAACTCTCCAAGATCACAGATTCCCTGACTTTGGGTGGTACCCTCAAGCTCTTTAACTCTCCATCTGGAGACAACTTGGGGAAAAAACCCTGTAAATTTCTTAATAGCTGACCTTGCATTCTTAGGCACCTGCACACAGACCCTCCTACCTTCTAGGACACAGGAATGATATCATGATCTTAAAAAGGTGATTTTTATTAACAAAAAAAGGAAAACATAATTTACTTGCTTGCTAGTTGTTACAGAGCACCTGAAAAAAGAGAAAGATTAAAGGCACAGAAAATTGCTTCCCTGGGATTCAGGTTAAAAGTTATAGTGTACTGGGATGAGTAGTACATGGGCTCTACATGAAGAAGTCTAACAAACTCCCAAAATAAAGAAAATAACTTGATTGCATCTGACTAAACATTCCCTGTTCTACTTACATATCTGTATGTAAGCAGGGTCAGGATCTCAGGATCCATCAGCTGAACCAAAAGAGAGCTCCACCTCTGCCACCCTAAACCCCATGGCGGAAGTATTTAGGCCCATTTCTGACACCCCTGTGCCGCTGGTGGGACCCCCGTGTGAGGACACACACAGGTTATTGGACAGTGGAGACATATGGGGGAGGATGTCCAGGGCACCCTGGACCCTCCACTGTTAGAACTAGAAATGCAGGAGCCTATGCCAATAGCTGAGGGACCCACAGAGGAAACCTCTCTATCCGTTGCTCAAGAGGATGTTCCTCCCACCACGGGAGCAGAGATTCTCAATAGACAAGACAGGGTAATAAGACCAGTGAAACGGTTAACTTATGATGCACCTGGGGTGACAAGTGAGGAGCCCATACATTTAGCACACAGGCTTGTACAAGCTAACATGGGCTTCCTGAGGCCCTTTGGGGGGAACTAGTGAGTGGGTATAGTAGGGGGTGTGATTTGTCAGGACGACAAATTCTTGGCTGGGGGGAGGATGTAATCAGGGTCAGGATTAGCTCTATCCTGACAACTGGTGGTGAACTGGGGCAAGTGGTGCAAAGAAACTTCAGAGGCTGATCTCATTTACATAGATACACCCAATTTGTATAGACACACCCACCCCGCCTAGTATGTGCTCACAGCAGCCCAAATGGTCATTTTGGCCAATGTGGGATCCCCAGTCTCTCTGTTATTGAGGCAGGGGGGATAAAAGTGTTGTTACCCTGATTATGTGAATCAAGGACAATGGAATGGTGGAACTGTTTATGACAGAGGGATTCTCCATAAACTAAGTAGCACTCGCTAGACAAGGGGCATGGGTTCCAAACCCTGTCAATCTGAGAGAGGTTGGGGACAGTTCTTTGTACCTGGTGGTGGGGTGCTGTCTGAGGGCTGCAACAACACTGATTGCACTCTCTCCACTGTGGAATATCAGAACTAATTTGGATTCCATTAAGAGGCTAATTGTGAGCTGATGAGTTGACTTCACTGTGGGCCGGTGGAGTAATAGCACTGAGGCTCCTCTATTATGAGCTGAAATCGCTGTGGGGAGCCTGGTGCTATACTGCGGAAGAGCTGAAATCACTGTTGCTGAGGGGAGCCTGGTGCTATACTGCGGAAGAGCTGAAATCACTGTTGCTGTGGGGAGCCTGGCATTATGCTGAGCTACTAGCAGAGCGGCTTGCAGGGACAACCAGCAGGCGGACAGCAGAGCAGTTTGTGGGGACGATTGGCTGGTGCAGGCGGACAGCAGAGCAGTTTGTGGGGACGACCAGCGGCCGGTAGAAGCGGCAGCAGACAGCCAGTAGAGCAGCTGCGGGAGCAACCAGCTGGCAGCCAGGGGCGTGGACCGAGACGGCTGGTGGAGCCGGACGGTTCGGGGGACAGCTGAGGCGGCTCACTGGACAGCAGGTGGAGTGTGGCGGAGTGACTCGCATTGACATCGGCAGCAGAACCCTATGGAGAGGCGGAGCCATCGGCGGACCACGTAAGGTGTATCAATCCCCGCCCCTCCAGGTTGGGAGGGTAAAACCGTGCCGGGTGAACTTTTGAACCCTGGGGTGGCACTGACCCAGGGCAGAGACTCTTGGGGTGTTGGACTTTGGGTGATTTTTTTTGGGTTGCTGGATTCAAGAGACTCTTGGGGTGTGGGACTTTGGGTGATTCGTGGCTGGGGGGTGGGTCTTTGCTCATGTTTGGTCTGTGAATCTGAGTTGTGGTGTTTTCCCAATTTAATGCTGATGTCGGTTACCTCATGTTATTAAAGGTTTGCTGCTATACTGAGGCTCTGTGCTTGCGAGAGGGGAAGAATTGCCTCTCTGAGGCGCCCAGAGGTGTATGTAAGATTTCCCAGGTCACTGGGTGGGGGCTCGAGCCCTTGTTGGGAGGAGACCCCTACATACTGAACCCGGCCCTTGCTGCTATTAACTCGGCCTGGCAGAAGGGTTACATGTAGTTTCAAAATTTAGTCCTTCCATAGGCATGGATGTCACTGAATATTCCATGCCCGTTTTCCTGGCTTAACTCATGTTTGTCTAGTTCTACTCTGGTCATACAAAAACTGCAGCAAGTCCTGCTTGCAAGTCAAAAAACCACACTCTGTTTTCATTGGCTCTCCTGGCTTTCCTGCCAACACTTCCTGCTTCCCTAGCATTCCTGGAGACTCAGACGCCCTAAAACCTACTGCCTGCTTTACAGGCAATTTAGTTAACTGAATAGCTGGAATGTCTAGAAGGTTCATCACAGAGAGTACCTGAATAACATAAGAACTTCAGGAATGCAGTTACTCTAACTAGGTGCAAAATCTAAAGCATTAGCATTAGGTACTCTTTAGCAAAGACAAGACTTGGGGCCCAATCTACAACCTATTGAAGTCAATGGTAGTCTTTCTGCTGCTTTCAATGAGCTTGGATCAGGTCAGGATATCACAGAGATATATAAAATTCTGAACTATTAGTGTTAATGTAAGTAGGCAGAAACTGAAGTTAAAGAGGGCAGATTGCTGACAGACATTTTGGTCCTATGTATTGATATACATGTAAATATATATAGCTATAGAGTAATCTCATAAACAGTCATTAAAATAAGTGTACATATTTGGAGGAAAAACTATTTAGGCAAAACAGCTTATTCCAAAAAACCATGCATAGTCGTTCTTCTTGGCCCTAGCCCTGCTTTTCGGCTTAATCCTGTGAAGACTGAAACCTCAGGCTTAATATTAAACAGGTAAAGCTTTGACTTCAGTACAGCTACTCACCTGCTTTAAATCAGTCATGTGTCTTAGTGCTTTGTGATTGGAGCCATAATATTGAAATGCTTTATCATTCATCTAATTGTGGCTTATGTAGTCTTTATACTATGTCAGTGCCTGGTGAGCCAATTAGGATGCTGGGTTTCTGTACTGTACAAAAGACATTGTAAGTTCTTTGAGGCCCAGATGCTCTAAGAGGATCATATTTGAACAATACATTTCCAAAGAAACATCTCCCCAGAAAACATGCAGCTCTTCAGTATTCTTTGTAATGCAGAACCATTTCCAAAATCTATTCCTTATCTAAAATTGAACAATTAATCTCCCTTTTCCCTGATGAGTTTTTCAGTGTGATTCATCTCTTTGTGTTTTCCCACTCCTTTGTTAAAACCTTTTCAAGTATAGTGACAGATGACTCTCCAAGGCTACATCTACACTGCAACACTATTTCAGGATACCGAAGTATCCCAATATAACTATCCCACATCTTAACAGCAAGCCCATTATTTCAGGCTTGCTATTCTGATACCCCTGTAAACCTCATTCCAGGAGGAGTAAGGGACATTTTGGAATAGCAGGTTATTTTGAAATAAGATCAAAATAAGATATGCAATTTGTGTACCTCAAATTGTGTATCTTATTTCAACGTGTGGTGCAGTGTATACACACCCCAAGAGTTCTAAGATTCATTTAGTTTGAATAGTTCCCATATAGCAAACATTCCGGTGCTATCTGAATTCTGTCTAAACCACTGGAGATACATCTCCATTCCCTGCATCTTATCCTTCTCTCTTATTCCTCTTTTTCCCCCAAATTTCATTTCCTCCTCTCAAAAATCAAGTGTCATCAAATACCTGGCTGGCTATTCCCTTTTCTATTCTTGCAGGTTTCCATGTCTCTTACCCTCCTTCCACTGACTCCAGATCAAGCTTTCTTTTTTTCTTGGTTTCTTGTTCTCCTAATAGTTTTACCCTAGCACTGCAGTGTTTGAAAATAACTTACAGTCTTAACGTGTGCATTTGCATCTATCTGTGTATTTAGTGCTGTGCGTGTGGAAGGAAGAAAGGTACAATACTACGAGTCTGTTGAAAGTAGTCTGTGTGAATCTACTGCTTTCTAATTTAGAACAGCTGTTGTAGGCAATCAGTCTTCCTCTATTGTTTTGGCTGGACTAATCAAGAGTTCAAGGCAGATTTTCCTGCATTTTGGCACCTCAAGACTAAGGCTTACCCAAGGCATGATAAATCTCTGCTCATCATCATTTGTAAGAAATGGCTAGCTTCTGGCCATGATAAAGAATGATCTGAACTACAATATAAATCTGAAACAAAAGACAGGACTATGCAGCACTTTAAAGACTAACAAGATGGTTTATTAGGTGATGAGCTTTCCTGGGCCAGACCCACTTCTTCAGATCAAAATTGTGGAAGAAAATTGGCATGACCGTATATATGTATATATATATATATACCATGTATATATGGTCATGCCAATTTTCTTCCACAATTTGATCTGAGGAAGTGGGTCTGGCCCAGGAAAGCTCATTACCTAATAAACCATCTTATTAGTCTTTAAAGTGCTGCATAGTCCCGTCTTTTGTTTCAGCAAGACCAGACTAACACGGCTAAATCTCTATTAATATAAATCGGAGGCAGTAATGAGTCCAGCAAAAAATATGAAGAAAAATCTGTTAAAACTTTGTTTTCTGTTGTGCCATATTAATCATGGCTCTGCAAATGTATAGCTTTAATGAGGAGCACTCAAACAGGGGGATTCATTTTTTCTGGGGTATGGAAAGCACCCCAAACCTTGTGCTCCACAGTATCACAGTTCAGGGATTCCCCCATATTGCTGGCCCAGTGTGCTTCAGAGTCCAAATAAAGACTAGGTATAGAGGCACTGGGCTTTCTCCCACTGACCTATGTCTTCTGCACAGCTCTGGTATATCATGCTCTTGGCCATGGGACAAATGACACACTGAATTTCTCAGGAAAGTGCTGTGAGCACTTTATTGGGAGAGACATAGGAGAAGGGGAAAAAATACATAAGAAATTTTCTCCCACTGTAAAATCTATTTGAGTCCTCTGTTGCTCCCAAAAGAGATTTATATTTGTCCATGTATCCCACATTAAAAATAGCTCCCTGAGCGGGAAGATTTACACAAGATTTAATGGCTGTCTATCAGATTATATCTTCCCTTTATTCTTGTCACATTCTCAGTAAGTAACTGTACATGCACAATCATATTTGCAAAAATTGCAGCCATAGCCTCATCTGACTCAGATAACTGTCTGAGTTTTGAGAAGTTCACTGTGCACTATCCCGTGATATATGGAAAGAAGTAGGGATCCACTGGAAAAATAATGTTCGATAATGCAATTAAAACATTGTGGACATGATTTTCTGCTTTGCTGCTCAAATTTTATACATTAGTGCAGTTACACTGGTATCAAACTGGTGTAACACAGTAATGAATCAGACCTACTAACACTTATGCACATGGGGGCAGAATAAAATTTGCATCTGGAACCTTAACTTCAGAATTTCCTCAAATATGAGTGTTTCATTTTGCGTCTATGTTATTGTTTAATGATTATAACATGATAGATAGATAGATAGACAGATAGATGCTAACATACATAAAATTTTCTTAACAAACAAAACAGAACAAATAAACAAACACTCTGACATTGAGCAGAGAAACCGATAGTCAAGGATATCAACACAGTTGGATGAAATTGCAAGGATGATTTAGTGGACACATCTGTAAGTATTTTTGCATTGTTTAACCAGCTCTGTGATAGTCTTACATTCTGTAATAATTTCTTACAGTACCTGTTTTTAAATATGCTTGATTAATGGATTAATATTTTGCCATAGTTAATTATTTTGCATTGATTCGTATTTTGCCATAGTTAATTATTATTAAACCCTAGGGCATGACCTGAAAATGCCTGTCCTGAGTGGATTACAGCTAGATTTGGTTAGAAAATTTTGAAGCATTTGAAATATCAATGAAAAATTGTTTGCAGAAATTTTCACAATTTCAACAAAATTGTGAAAGAGTTATTCTATTCTTTACCCTGCTATTTTCACTGAATAAAACAGTCAGCACTCTTATCGACATAATTAACTGATTGTACTGAATGATGTAAATACAGGTTGGACCTCCCTGGTCCAGCACCCTGGGGACCTGAGAGGTCCTGGATGAGGGATGTTGCTGCACATTTCTGCCCTCCCCACCCAGTCAGATATCCCCCAGCCACTGATCCCTCTGCATGCAGGGCTCTTGGCCCCACTGGAGCCTTGCCACCGGAGAGCCCCGCTACTGGGCTGTTGGCTTCCAGGTCCTGCCAGGCAGTTGCACTGTGATTGCCGGGCTCCTAGTTGTGCCACTGGGTGGCAGCCCTGCTTCTGGGCAGACCCACTGCCTCCCAGTCCTGTGGGATAGCTGCACTGACAGATGGCAGTCCAGCTGCCAGGCTCCCAGCCCTACCGCTGGGCAGCCCTGCTGCCTCCTGACACCACTGGGCAGTGTCACCACTGAACAGCAGCCCTGCTTTTGGACTCCTGGTTTTGCTGACACAGGGCATTCCTGCTTCTGGGCTGCAGTGCTAATGCATGGCTCCAAGCCACCAGCCCTCCACCCGGACTCTCTGGTCCTGGAATATGCCAGATCAGAGAGTCCTGGTTTAGAGAGCTTCAACCTATACTTTATTGTATTTGTAACCATTTCCATACGGGCTCTTTCACCATCAGTTTTAAATAATTTAGGCAGCATCCAGTTCTGTGGTGGACATTCCTACTTACGATCTGTACAACAGCAAGTTGTGGACACTGCTCCATATTCCCAGGGAAGTGTTTTTTTCTTTCCCCTGTGCTGTAAACAATGAGTCAGACTCCACTCTCAGTTTTATCAGTATCATGAAGAGCAGAATCTGGATCTGCACTGTTTAGAGTCTTGAGTGACTCAGAATGATTGCAGGTATTTTTGCTGCAATGGGCTTTATGTTAATGAACTTGTAATTATTTTCTCTGTGCATCTTGTTCCAGAAGTAATTTTAGTGATCCTAAATAAGATAGACTCATAGAATACTAGGACTGGAAGGGACCTCGAGAGGTCATCGAGTCCAGTCCACTGCCCTCATGGCAGGACCAAATACTATCTAGACCATCCCTGATAGACATTTATCTAACCTACTCTTAAATATCTCCAGAGATGGAGATTCCACAGCCTCCCTGGGCAGTTTATTCCAGTGTTTGACTACCCTGACAGTTAGGAACTTTTTCCTAATGTCCAACCTAAACCTCCCTTGTTGCAGTTTAAGCCCATTGCTTCTTGTTCTATCCTCAGAGGCCAAGATGAACAAGTTTCCTCCCTCCTCCTTATGACACCCTTTTAGATACCTGAAAACTGCTATCATGTCCCCCCTCAATCTTCTCTTTTCTAAACTAAACAAACCCAATTCTTTCAGCCTTCCTTCATAGGTCATGTTCTCTAGACCTTTAATCATTCTTGTTGCTCTTCTCTGGACCCTCTCCAATTTCTCCACATCTTTCTTGAAATGCGGTGCCCAGAACTAGACACAATACTCCAACTGAGGCCTAACCAGCACAGAGTAAAGCGGAAGAATGACTTCTCGTGTCTTGCTCACAACACACCTGTTCATGCATCCCAGAATCATGTTTGCTTTTTTTGCAACAGCATCACACTGCTGACTCATGTTCAGCTTGTGGTCCACTATAAACCCGAGATCCATTTCTGCCGTATTCCTTCCTAGACAGTCGCTTCCCATTCTGTATGTGTGAAACTGATTGTTCCTTCTTAAGTGGAGCACTTTGCATTTGTCTTTATTAAACTTCATCCTGTTTACCTCAGACCATTTCTCCAATTTGTCCAGATCATTTTGAATTATGACCCTATCCTCCAGATTAGTCGCAACCCCTCCCAGCTTGGTATCGTCTGCAAACTTAATAAGCGTACTTTCTATGCCAATATCTAAATCGTTGATGAAGATATTGAAGAGAGCCGGTCCCAAAACAGACCCCTGCGGAACCCCACTTGTTATACCTTTCCAGCAGGATTGTGAACCATTAATAACTACTGTCTGAGTACGGTTATCCAACCAGTTATGCACCCACCTTATAGTAGCCCCATCTAAGTTGTATTTGCCTAGTTTATTGATAAGAATATCATGCAAGACTGTATCAAATGCCTTACTAAAGTCTAGGTATACCACATCCACTGTTTCTCCCTTATCCACAAGACTCGTTATCCTATCAAAGAAAGCTATCAGATTGGTTTGACACGATTTGTTCTTTACAAATCCATGCTGGCTGTTCCCTATCACCTTGCCACCTTCCAAGTGTTTACAGATGATTTCCTTAATTACCTGCTCCATTATCTTCCCTGGCACAGAAGTTAAACTAACTGGTCTGTAGTTTCCTGGGTTGTTCTTATTTCCCTTTTTATAAATGGGCACTATATTTGCCCTTTTCCAGTCTTCTGGAATCTCTCCTGTCGCCCATGATTTTCCAAAGATGATAGCTAGAGGCTCAGATACCTGCTCTATCAGCTCCTTGAGTATTCTAGGATGCATTTTGTCAGGCCCTGGTGACTTGCAGGCATCTAACTTTTCTAGGTGATTTTTAACTTGTTCTTTTTTTATTTTATCTTCTAAACCTACCCCCTTCCCACTAGCATTCCCTATGTTAGGCATTCCTTCAGACTTCTCGGTGAAGACTAAAACAAAGAAGTCATTAAGCATCTCTGCCGTTTCCAAGTTTTCTGTTACTGTTTCTCCCTCCTCACTGACCAGTGGGCCTACCCTGTCCTTAGTCATCCTCTTGCTTCTAATGTATTTATAAAAAGTCTTCTTGTTTCCCTTTATTCCCATAGCTAGTTTGAGCTTATTTTGTGCCTTTGCCTTTTTAATCTTGCCCCTGCATTCCTGTGTTGTTTGCCTATATTCTTCCTTTGTAATTTGTCCTAGTTTCCATTTTTTATAGGACTCCTTTTTTATTTTTAGATCATGCAAGATCTCCTGGTTAAGCCAAGGTGGTCTTTTGCCATATTTTCTATCTTTCCGACACAGCGGAATAGCTTCCTTTTGGGCCCTTAACAATGTCCCTTTGAAAAACTGCCAACTCTCCTCAGCTGTTTTTCCCCTCAGTCTTGATTCCCATGGAACCTTACCTATCAGCTCTCTGAGCTTACCAAAATCTGCCTTCCTGAAATCCATTGTCTCTATTTTGCTGTTCTCCCTTCTACCCTTCCTTAGAATTGTGAACTCTATGATTTCATGATCACTTTCACCCACATTGCCATCCACTTTCAAATTCTCAACCAGTTCCTCCCTATTTGTTAGGACCAAATCTAGAACAGCTTCCCTCCAGTAGCTTTTTCAACCTTCTGAAATAAAAAGTTGTCTCCAACGCAGTCCAAGAACTTATTGGGTAGTCTGTGCCCCGCTGTGTTATTTTCCCAACATATATCTGGATAGTTGAAGTCCCCCATCACCACCAAATCTTGGGCTTTGGATGATATTGTTAGTTGTTTAAAAAAAGCCTCATCCACTTCTTCTACCTGGGTGGGTGGCCTGTAGTAGACTCCTAGCATGACATCACCCTTGTTTTTAATCCCTTTTAGCCTAACCCAGAGACTCTCAATACTTCTGTCTCCTACGTCCATCTCCACCTCACTCCAAGTGTGTTCATTTTTAATATATAAGGCAATACCTCCTCCCTTTTCCCCCTGTCTATCCTTCCTGAGCAAGCTGTACCCTTCTATACAAACATTCCAATCATGTGTATTATCCCACCAAGTTTCTGTGATGCCAAGAATGTCATACTTTTCTTATTTATTAGCACTTCCAGTTCCTCCTGCTTATTACCCATACTTCTCGCATTTGTATATAGGCATCTAAGATACTGATTTGACCTTGCCTCCCAGTTTTGCCCTGATCCTCCTTTCTCTCTGCCACTATAGCCCATGCTCCCTCCCGTTTCCGACCCATCTCCCAGGTCTCCATGTTCTCCACTTACTAGTGGGCTTTGCTCACCTGTCCCCATCGAACCTAGTTTAAAGCCCTCCTCACTAGGTTAGCCAGTCTGTGTCCAGATAGGGTCTTCCCCCTCCTCGGAAGGTCTTAATATTAGTTACTTTATTTTAATTTTATGGTGACTGCTTCTCCTCTCACACTGGTATAAATCAAAAGAACCTTCATTGGTCGATATTATAAGTGAATCTAGAATCAGGCTTTAGTTTTCAGCTATCACTGTCTTTGGACATATGCTGGAGAATAGTTGTGAATCAATTGCAACATAATGTGCATTTTTCTGCCCTTGAAAACTGTATTTTCAAAATAATTGCTGGGCCAGGTGCATTTCCTTTGCAATTTAATTTTCTAATGAATCTTGAATATGTTTATATAAATAGCTTCATAATTATTACTGAGGTTGTCAGCAGCAAAATTATTTCTCCTACAAATTTTAATTGGTTCAAGAGAGAGACACAGAAAGAGAGAGAGAGAGAGAGCGATCACCCTAATTGGGGTCTGCTAGACACTGCAAGAATGAAAGCCAAGGACTTTATCAGAGAATTCTAGAACAATAATACCCTAAGGATATGAATATATCCCTCTGTAAAACATAGCTTAAATTAATTATTCAGTGTGGTTCTACCCAGTGTGGCATATAAACTGGCCAGAATAACTGTTGCAAGAAATAAATAATTCACTATATTATATGCAAAATAAAAGAATGAACAAAATGAGATAACAAGTGGCTCAGGAATGTGGAGAGTTTCACTATTCACTCAAATACAGCCCAAGTTATTGTCACATGAAAGACTTTACCATCCAGTAGACGACTGCAAGGAAAGGAAAGGGGAAAAGGTAAATGGTTACCATGGGTAAGTGGAGTAATAGTAGGAAGGACATGTATGGTGACTGTCAAGACTGCTAACAACCAACATGGAAAGTCTGAAGTATGACATCAGGAAGTTCAGGTAGTGAGGGCAAGTTTCTGTCTCATCTTGGAACTACTGGTTATGGGCTGGAAGGATCTTTGGGGCAGGGGCATTTATAGGTCATTCTGGAAATTCAACCTGCTCATGTAGGTGGAAAAAAATCTGGAGCTCCAGAACAACTATTGAAGCCAGCACTTACTTATCCTCATAAGTCTGGTCTGTTGAACTCAGTGAGGACTCTGAAACACTGAAGGGGTGTCAGATATTTTTTCCTAGAAAAAGGTTGTGAGATAGGCTTTGCTGTATAACCTGAGGTTCAATAAGCTCAGCCTCTGAGGAACCTGGGTGAGAACTAAAATCCACAGTAACTTTATCATACCCACCACACTAAGGTGATGTCTACACCAGGCCTAAGATCAACACTGCCCTGTTGATCTTCCAGTGTTCAATTTGGCAGGTGTAGTATAGACCCCCTAAATCAAACTCAACAGTTGCCACCATCGATGCCGGTACTCCTGCTCTTCATGAGGAGTAAGGGAGGTCGGCCTCCCACTGTGTGGCCGGCGCCGAAAGGCAACGTCAGATACATTAACTTCAGCTACATAATTTACATTACAGGAGTTGCATATCTTACTTTGGCCCTCCAATGTAGTGTAGACCAAGCCTCAGAGAGAGGCAGCTTCTAAGGTAGGGGTGGGGAACCACAGGTCCGGGGGTCAGATGCGGCTTGACTTGATCCGGTCCCTGAGGCTCAGCCGCCACTACTGCCCCACTGCAGGGCTGAAGCATATAAAATCTACTAGGCTTTCCCCCTCCCCAGGTTCTAGTGTGAGAGAAGAATGTGGGAAGTGTCTTTTTCCTTCTCAGTTGGGGGCCACATCGGTGAGAGGACTTTTGGGTGTTTTTCACTCACCTGTGTGTGGCCCCTTATTGATTTTTCTGTGGGTCAGTGGCCCCCAACACAAAAAAGGTTCCCCACCCCTGCTCTAAAGTCAGCTGGGTAAAGTCAGTCCCTTTCACTGCACCTGGAAATGAAGGTGTTATGTTTGCTTGATATCATCTATAAGTAGACTTCATACAAATACTTGGGATAGTAGGTATAGCAGTTGAATCGCATGGGTTTTTTTATGCCTTGGCCCAGAAGTTAACTGACATAAAACTAATCTTGAAAATATAGCTAATTTGTAATCTAAAATAATTCTAAAGTGTCTTGGAAGTAAATAGATCAGTCCTCATACTTAAATAACTGGGCTGGATTGGCCATCCACATTTAGAGTATCAATTTGAGTTATTGCTTATTATTACACATGTAATCGCTTATTGTTTCATGTTGATTATTTTCATTGGTTAGTAGAGACTGGTTCTGGGAGAAAGTAGTCACCTTGAATTTTGTCCCATTTTTTAAGTCAAATTGAACATTTTTTTTCATATACAGGCTGATTCAAAGCAGTAAAGTTGCTCCTGGAGCTTGCAAAGTAGCTCCTCCTTCTAGGCTACGTCCAGACTGCAAGCATCTTTCTTTTTTCGAAAAAGAGCATCTAGACTACAACCAGTACTTTCGAAAAAGCAAGCCGCTTTTTCGAAAGAGAGCACCCAGGCAGTCTGGATGCTCTCTTTCGAAAAAGCACAATTTGTATTACATACCGCCTTTTTTCAAAAGAGCACTTTCAAAAAAAGGCTTTCTTCCTCATAAAACAAGTTTTCCGCAGTCAAAAAAATTGCTGCGTTCTTTTGATTTACTTTCGAAAGAACACAGGAGCAGTCTAGATGCAGGGGAAGTTTTTTAAAAAAAAGTCAATTTTTTCGAAAAAACTCTGTCGTCTAGACACACCCCTAGAGACTAGTGGAATGTCTCAGATGGAAGAAAGCTTTCAGATATTTTCAGACTTACCAAGACCCAAAGAGGCTGCAGATTTAAAACTGAGCAGCAGTGGAACACAGTAATTTAGGAACAGTTATATGATTAAGGGATACAAGTGATTCATTTGTTCCCTACTTTTCAACTCTTGTCTCTGCACATGGAAAAAGTATCCCTGGTTTCATTCCACTACATGCTTTCTTGTGAAATATTTGTAAGTGCTTTCTGAAAGTGGCTGTGAAGATGCTAGTTCAAGTCTTATTTTTTGTGATGATAAGATTATCCCCAAAAAACTTGTGGAAGAAATAGTTTGGCTAGTATTATCATTATTCGGCAAATGTTTTATTCAAATGATAGTATTCAACCAACTGTAGAATTTAAATATCCCGCCCTTCATTAGCATGATCTCGCCAGCGTGTTACTCCGCTCAACAGCTGATTTGAACCAGGAAGTGCGCTCCTGGACGCGTTAGTTCTAACCAAACCCCTTGGTTCGAACTAACGTTACTCCTTAAAAAATTTACTCAAAGGAGTAACGTTAGTTCGAACCAAGGGGTTTGGATCGAACTAACGCATCCAGGAGTGCACTTCCTGGTTCGAATCAGCTGTTGAGCGGAGTAACACACTGGCGAGATCATGCTAATGAAGCGCAGGATGTTTAAATCCCTGCTTCATGAGCAATTTCGGTCGCCTACATTTGCATCCCTAGCTCGAACTAGGGAGCAAGTGTAGACATACCATATATGAAGAGCATATAAAGTCAGCAGAGGCACCTGAGGAACTAAATCTTCACCTGCAGTATGAATATATACACTGCAAACTATTTTTTTGTTTCTGAAGGATTCAGAATCTTCCGGTATGTTTTTAGATTGTGCACCTGCCACAGCAACTCATGGTTCCTAGGATTGGACATGCAGATTTAGTTTCCAATTAAAATGACACTAACTTTTAAAACCATGCTAATATTTAGTCAAAAGCTGAAGGTGCAGAGGTTTCTCATAGTTTAATTTGATTTTCAAAACTCACTGGTCTTTTTTGTCCACAATACACATCATTATACAAATGGCAGTAGAAAAAGCAATGGAATTTGGAATGCTGTAATTTGGTTCTTCGTTCAGTATAAACAAGTGTAAAAGTAATGTCTCATATACCTCTCAACTTATTATTGTCTGTGTTTCAAGGAATAAATGCTTATATTTTTTACTGCTTTTTATAGCTCATGAATTTACTGCTCAAGGAAGTTATTGGATTAACAGCCCTGGAGATTCAAGTCTTTATTATCCACAGAACAGGACTGCCCATACTGCCATAGAGCTGGTCTCGCAGAAACTTTTTATAATGCTCATTAATTTCCCATGAGTTTGATGTTAATCTTCCTCACACTGTCTTACATTGACTTCATAGGGAGGTTACTCCTTGTATCTCTCTTTCACAGCTCATTTCTTGGCTAAGACCCTTTTCCTCCAATTACTGTACAAAATGTCATTGATTCAGTTTACAATTATAAATACTACTTAAAACTGACACTCCATGATAGTAAACAAAGCAATTAATTCCCTGACAATAAATTGTTAGGATTTTTACTACAGAATACCTCAGGGGAGGTAGTAGCAATCAACAACCCTCAAGAATTCACCATACACTGCCTTTCAAGCACTGTAGGGTAGGATTCTGACAAGCCTGCTAACACCATATTCTCTTTGGAAAGTCTCTCTCTCTCTCTCAGCGGTCACTCGATAATGATTAGGACATCTTCCTGTCACTCTCCTCTTTGTGGATCTGTAGATGGCTGACCAGCCCGATTCTGGAGCTGCAGGTCTTATCGCAGAAGGGGCAGGTGCTGGTGGCTATTGGAGGGATGCGGGGCAGTTTTTGCTGCTCTTTTCTCCTTCTCCGCCTCGCCTCGTCTACGCTGAGGTGGGACCTCTGAAATTGCACCACCCCCTCATGGATTACCGCTCTCCACTGGGGACAGTCCTGGACAAGGTTTTCTCAAGTGTTGACATTGATGCCATACTTTTTCATGTTTGCCTTCAACATGTCCTTAAATCACTTCCTCCGTCCCTAGACACTCCTCTGTCCTTTGTTCAGCTCAAAAAAGAGAATCTGTTTTGGGAGGCACTGATCAGGCATCCAGATCAGGCGACCAGTCCAGCGAAGTTGTTGGTGAATGATGATAGCTTCAATGCTGGTCATGTTTGACTCTTGCAGGACACTAGTGTTCGTTCGCCTGTTCTCCCAAATCATATTTAGGGTTCTCCTGAGGCAGCGTTGAGGATATTGTTCAAGTGCCTTCAGGTGAAGATTTCATATGCACACAGCAGTGTTGGAACAATCACTGTGTGGTACACAAGGAGCTTTGTCTTGGCACTGATGTCCCAGTTCTCAAAGACCCTTCGTCTCAGGCAGGCAAAAGCAGGGCTTGCACAGCTCAGCGTTGCTGGAAAGTAAAGCACTATGGTCACACTTGCTATTCAACTATCACTTGCAATTGGATCCTGTGCAAATATTTGAGGTGTGGAGGGGAAAACCTGGCTGCACCTTGTGTTCACCTGTTGTGCATGGCAGGTGGTAACTCAGGGTTGGGAAACCTAAGGCTCGGGGGCTGGATGTAGCCCTTGGTTTGCCTGGATCAGTGGTTCCTCCCCAGTATTGGGAAGCCCACACTAGTGTTCCAGCCTCCTTGCCTCTCCATTGCAGGGCTGGAGCACAGAAAATCTACTAGCCTGGGCCCTCCTAGGCTCTGGTGTGTGAGGCCTCAGTCGGGGGTTGGTTTTTTTTTTTTTTGCTTCCTGCTTCTTACTTCTGTGTGGCCCCTGACTGATTTTTCTGTGGGGCAGTGGCCCCTAACTCCCACAAAAAAAGGTTCTCTACCCCTTTGGTAACTAGATCCAAAGGAGGAAAAATGCTTTTATCATAAGCCTGACATCTGTATAAACCACTATAAAGTGGCACATATTGAAAGATCCAGGAGGTTTCATTTTACAAGAAAATGATGCAGAGAAATCATAACTAAAGAGTTCTAACTCTTTTGAGGTATTATAAATATTACTCTATGGCAGTCTGAAAGACAGGTAGGCTCAAAGCAGTCAGTTCTCTAATTTCTCTGAAAGATGCTAGAGTCAAATATTTTGATTCACTGCAGAATGGTGTGTCTGTCTGAAATCAGTGGAAATAAGTGTGCCACACATTGTATGTTGTGTTTTTATGCATGCAATTATATTACTTTTAAACCAGATTTCTTCATATATATTCGACAAACTAAGTCCTTCCTCAGGACTCAGAATGTCCCAGTCCCAATTTTTAACCATGCAACATGCTGATTAAGAACCAAAAATTGTTCTTAGAAAGTGGAAAGGCTTCCCCCTGCCCCTCGTAAGCAGAGCATTAGCCTGAGCTGATTCTCTTCTGAGCTGAAATTACGCATGTGATATTTGAGTTTAGAGTATGAATGACTGAAAATAGGAGGTGAGAATGGAAGTGTCATCTCAGCTGCAAAGCCATTATTATGCTTCATGTATGTGTATGTGTTTCTATACATAAATGCATATCCTGAGTGCACCTTAGGGTTGCCAAATGTCTAATGTGGGTGTGGGCCAAGGCTAGCCCTTGATGGGCAACTGGATACTTTATTTACTAGTGCATGGCCACATGCAGGTCCTGTTGATTGTAGATAGTTGTTCCCCACCAATGGGAACTGCAGGAAGCAGTGTCCCAATCCATGCCACAAGCAGCCATACCTGCGGATACACAGGTAAATAAAGTAACTGGTGGCTCAACAGAAGCTAACACTGGCGAATTGTGTCTGGCCCGCAGGTTGCTTATTGCCCGGTGTAACGGGGTCAACTCACCAGCATAGCGCCTTCAGCTGGTTGCCTTGGGGAATTAGCTCGTTGTTGTTGAGCGCCTTCCTCCAGCTGGTATCTCCCCATGCTGTTCTTTCACCCCAGCATCCTCTTCAGGACACTGCCCTTCTGGGGGGAGGAGTGTTGTTTATCCTGCTTGAACACTCCAGGGTCCTCCCTACTCTCCGGGACACCCAGTTCTTTCTCTCAGGGAACATCCACTTCCCCTGCACCCATCTTGCCTCAGTGACCCACTGCCAGTCTTCCGGACTGCAGTCTGTAAAAGCCACTCATTGGCAAAGGGGTGTGGACCTGCTGCCCTTTGCCTAACGTGGCTGCCTCTCGCAGTCCGTCCTACCCTTGCTGCCTCTCGCAGCTCTAGTAGCTTCAGGCCTTGCAGCCTGGGGGCTTACTTGGCCAGCGTCTCCCCAGCCCTGCCTTCCTTTCCCAGCACTGCTCTACTTCCAGGAAGCCTCCCGCTTCCAGCCAGAGCAGCAGTCAGTCTCCCCTCCATCCAGGAGTCCTTCTTTATTTAGCCCTCATTAACGGAGTTGCCTCAGCTGGGGCTTCACTCTGTTTTGCCCTTAAAGGGCCAGTGCAGGGCAAATGCCCTGTCACATCCATCCTTGGTCAAATGACACAAACCCAAGCACCCCTGCCCTGTTCCCTGACTCCCTCACCAACTCCAGCACCCTTTCTTCCATTGCTTACTCCCTCTCCCCCTCACTCCCTTCCATGAGGCTGGGGCAGGCAGAAAAGGTGCAGGTGTGGGAGGGAACTTGGGCTCTTGTAAGGAGTTTGTGTGCAAGATGTGGTGTGATGGACTGGGCCAGGTCTGGGCACCGCTGAGGGCCTCTGCCTTGGGCGAATTGCTCAAAAACAGGGTTCCTTACAGCCCCTGACTGGAGACTGTTCCCAAATAGGCCACAAATCGGTCACACTGAGTGCTTCAGCTGCCAATCCGGCCAGCAGGAAGCCTCACGAGCCAAACCCTTCTGACACCCCAGCTCTCCCTGTGCCACAATCAGCCCCGGGCCTGACACACAGGGGAGGAGTTATAGAACTCAATTTCACCTACCCCAAATGGGTTCTTCTGCTCTGAAGAAACCAGCCACAGTTCCCAGTCAATTTACACTTTGGATCTAATCCACACGATCATGCTGGGCCAATCCTTTAGAATCTAAAATCTAAAGGTTTATTAATAAAAGAAAGAAAAGCATGAGAGTAAGGTTGTTAAGGAGAATACATTATATGCATCGAATCACCAAGTTCTCGATGCAGGCTCTTAGAAGAGATGTTACAAACTGCTATCTTAAAAGTCTCTGGTGTACATCCTATGTCAGGATGGCCCAACAATTTTTCCCGGCTCACTGTTCCTTGCAAGGCTGCATCTGGAATCAGTAGCAGAATTGAAGGCAAGATGGAGTTTGCCTCATGGCATTTTATAGCCATCCCTGGTATCTTCCAAGCTGGAGCAGGTCACATGGCCAAGTGACCTATCCCTTTGTCCCATGTCAGCAGCCATGATATTGGCTGGTTTTCAGGTTCCAGATGCATTCTTCAGATGTGTACTGGGCACCTTGAGAGCCATTGTTCCTGGAGCCTCACTAATTAGCATAGTCTTTGACTGGACATTCCTTCCTTATAGCAGGCAGTTCAGGCCCATTGCTCTGTCTCAGGCAGGGAACACTCACAGTATCAGCACAGAGTCCACATTCATAACTCCATATACAGATATCACACAAGTACATAAATTGCATATACAGAATCAGCAGAACATAAGCTTTCATTTGACACCTCACATGGCCCCCTTTGTACAGACTTTGGGGCAAACACCTCCCTCTCCCAACCCCGTGGGTGCAGCAGTGATCTGGCTGCTCTCTTTAAAATCCAGTAACATGACGTGGGTTCTGGGTTTGGGGTGTGTGGGAGTCAGGGAGGGGAGGGAGGCAGCTCTTACCTCAGGCAGCTCCCAAAAGGGATCCGCACATTCCTCTGGTAGTAGCTCCTAGGTGGGAGTTCTGGGAGCTGTGTGAATTGCCTCTGTCTGTAGACACTGCATCCACAATTCCTATTAGCTGCAGCTCCTCGTCAATGGAAACTGTTGAGTTGGTACTCAGGACAGGGGCAGTGTGCAGAGAGCTCCTGCCCCTGTACCCCAAGGGGCACAAGGATAGAGCTGGCTGCTTCCAAGAGCAGCACAGAGCGAGATCATCAGGAGGCCTACGTTTGCTCTGCTCTTCTGCTGGACTGTTATCATCCAAAATCTCCCAGTTTGGCTATGGTAACCTCTGGGAGATAGGGCCTGATTCTGGGAGACTCCCAGGAAAACCAGGAGTATTGGCTACCTCAGTGCATCTACAGAAACAGATCTTTTCAAAATTGAAAATATATTCTCAACCCTGTGTTTATTAATGCAAAATATGTCTAAAGTTGCTTTATGGCGTGTTTCAGTTACAGAAAAAAATCAGAAATAGTAAAGTTTTAGCACAGAAACTAATATTTCTCTTTATGTAAAAAAAATTGCGAAGCTCTCTGAATTAATTAGAACTGTTGCCATAGTAACAGATTGGGCGAAGTAATATTTATAGTTGCTGTAAGCAATCATTTTTCAGTTTAATAGTTTAAAATGTCAAGCAATACATAATCTCTAAGATGAAATAAAATGGGTGGTGGGTTTCTCCTCCATCCGGTGTATTATTTAATTTTATGTTAGAATAAATTTTTACCTCTGTTGCCTCCAGAAGAAATAAAATAATCTTGTTTTTGTAAAAAAACAAGTTTGCCAAATATAAAGACGAATAATTTATCTAAATTAGACATGCTATAGTTAGTCTGGTCATTAAAGATCTGCTTTTGTGATTTTTTCTTAGCTAATTAAATTATAAGAATCTAAGCTATGATGCTAATTACAATAACTATTAAAAGTTATACTTTATACCCACAGTTGTAAGGCAGAAAATACCCGATATGAAAGATAATTTTATTCCAATATTGGTCCTATTTCAATAATAATAAATTCATAGTTTCAGTTATTAAGGTGAAAGAACAAAATATAGACAAGCACTGAACAAACATCTCCTTATAAATCAGACAGTGTAATTCTGAACTGAATTTCTATACCTCTGCTTTTCCAGTTTTGAAGTAATAGTTGGAGTCATGCCAAATAATTTATTTTCAATGTAGGTGAACATACAGTGGGGACTAGCTTCAGACGGAGTATGGTACTTTTAGACCTTGACTATGCTGAATACTGTGGAGAGCCCAAATCCTGGTAGTAAGCTCTGTAACAAACAGGATACCGTATCAGCCAGAAAAATGTACCCTGAGCAAATATTTATTATGTTCAAAACAACTAGGAGTGTGTGAGGAGAGAACTTATCTCTCCCTCCTCCTCCTCCAGCCCCATTTCTACTGAGTGTCTTAATTTCCCTGGGAAATTCAGGACCAGTCCTGGTGTTTGTGAAAAGAACATATATGAGTATGGCTGATGATGAGGAAAAGTAGATGGTGTGAGGGATGAGAACAAGGTGCAGTCATAGACTTGTGTGTCCGAAAGAGCTTTGATTAAGAGCTATAGAGAGCAGAGTCATCCATGAGGGCCAGCTATAGACAGAAATGCTTCCGGAGTTCTTCCTGAAATTCCCTCTCACAGTTAGCTGAAGAAGCCTGATGATATTTTGGGCACAGTGTTCTTATCCACGCATGATCCAGCAATGCCCATAATTCTTATCTTTTTAAAGACTATTTGTGGGTAAAAAAGCACCATGCTTGACAGCTGTACCAATAGCCATTATTGCCTTATCACTAACCTCTGCACGCAGCCATTCAGTATAGAGTTCTGAACCACTGACTGCAATTCAAGCAAATGAAAGAAGTTGATTTTCCTTTCTTCTTCCCCTTTATTTAGAATAAAGCCCCTTCATATTGCTTTGGCACTGCAAAGTGTCTTTAAAGTGGGTATAAACTGCTTAGATGTGAATGGGCTTGAGCTTTATTGTAAATTAATTAGAATTCAAAATCATAATAGGTAATAATGTCATGCCTATAATTTACTGTATGTGATGGGGGTAACAAGAGGAGATAGCCAGTATAATACATCAGGGTCAATAAGGGCATGAGATTTTCTATTTTTCTGATCTGAATAATCAGTGTGTTGTAGTTAATGAGAATGGGCTATGAGGATTTTAAAGCTGACCAGAGCTTTCCCTTTGCTCATTGCTGAACTATGTCCAGAGAAATATCATTTAGAAGTTGAACCATTTCTTGATTTCACCATTTGCATATTTAGGATCCTGACCTGCTAAATCACCATTTTTCTCTTGGAGAAGCCTGATTTTGGTTATTCCATAGGTTTCTGAGCCAGAGTTTGAATCTCCCAGAAGAAACAGGGAAAGTCAGCAGAAAGGGTGAGTGAGATGTTCTTTCCCCACACGCTCCCAGTCTGTGTGAGATCATCTATGTTGCTCTACTCTGTAGCTGGGACAACGTAGCTGAGCCTTATAAAGTTGTAGCATGAGAGGATAAAAACTTTCCCTCCATGTCTCATCTCTAAGCGCATAGGCAAACAAAGTGGTGTGCACAGTCAATGTGCAATGTGCATAATCTCCAGATTTCTAGACTTTAGTAGGTATTAGGATATGCTCTGAAAGATGTCAAGCAGCTGCCATTCCCATTCCCATTCACTTATGTGTACTCAGCACCTCTTAGAAATAGGCTAATAAGGCTCAAGCCCATTCACATCTACACAGTTTATACCCACATTAAAAACCCTTTGTAATGCCAGAAGAATGTAAAGAGCCCTTGGTCTAAATAATGAGGCCCGATGCATTTAAAAGAGATATTTTGACTTTAGGTATAGCTCTGAGCTACATACAGATGGGGAATAAACTTGTGGGGAGTACAGGTTTACTATGAAGAATTAGTCAGACTTCAGGTTACCAGCTGGTATCCTCCATCCACAGCCCACAAAGATTCTAAAACACATGTTGAGTATTGAAAGACATCATCAATATATAAATCACCGCCCCCACTACCATCAGTGTTCCTATTCCAATACCAGTTACAGGACTATAAGGAGTTGCCTTTTCCAGCTACTGTAGAACTCATCAGATCTGAAGGCCTGAAGTCTTGTGAAGAAACATCCACACTACACAGGCTTCCCGATTGTATATATTTTATTAACTAAATAACCAAGCAAAAGCATAAAATATCTATAACAAATCAAATTAGAAAAAGTGGTTAATATCAAATCATGATATTAATGTAATCATTAGCGTTGATTAAACCAGAACCAACAAACCAACAATTCCTTATGGGCTTTGTCTTATAATTTGGGAAGGTAGTCGTCATACTTTGCTGTCAGCCTCGAAAGTAACAGACATTATCAATCTCATTGCTAATTGACATATTTATGCCAAATAGCTGATACAGGGAGGATCAAATCATCCCCAGGTTGAAGCTAATTCTGAGACTTTAATTCTGATGCTAGTTAAGGCAGCCTGTCCAATTATTTGGTGTTAGATAATAGCAAGCTCCCCCTCCTCCTAAGGATAATGTTACATAAAACATTTCAATATTGAAGATGACACCACAGGTTGTTACACGTAAAATACAAATACCAAATGTAGGTGAAATAACATGATTTCTAAAATTACAATTCCGAATGCACGAAACATGTGTGGATACAGTCTTTCAAACACCAAGGTTATTTAAGGAAGGGGCTGTTTTAGGGAGTTGAGGAACTATTCCTTAGACTCTGTACTGAGGAAGATTCTGTGGATTCTATCCACATACATGCCTGCATGCTCTCCCACTCATTGTGAATATCTTTCAGTTCGTTTGGGGTTCCATTCTGCTTCTGGATTTTCAACCTCATTTCCTATCCTGTTTTTTCCCCATGTTGTCCCTCAAAATCTTTCAGAGCCTGGACTTAGTGGTTCCTTCCCCTTAGTTGAGTGAGGGAGCCTTTAGTTATGAGCAGTCTTAGATCCACCTGAACTTGTACACTCACATGCTCACTGCCAGCACTTAGACCTATAAGGAAGTTTCAGGTTGATCAGAGGATAGATTCATAAAGAAGTGGCTGGATTCCCACTATATTGCTTTTTTACCCAAAGCCAAACATCATAATGCTGTAAAGGAAATGTTGTAGAGTAAAGATGGAAGGCTTTTCACTAGATGCCTAGGATAGAGAGCGAATATGACAGAAGCAACCCCACAGCACTTCTGTGAGGTGAAAAGAAAATCTTCCAGTAAAGAAGTTCGTTTGCTCATGTAAAGAGGACAGGAGCAGTCTGGGGCTACATCTAGACTGCTAGTTTCTTTTGGAAGAAGCTTTGTCAGAAGAGATCTTCCGAAAAATCTTCTTTTGAAAGAGAGCATCCATACTGCCAAAGCACATCGAAAAAGCCATCTGTTTTTTCGAAAGAGAGCATTCACACTGAATGGACGCTATCTCACATTTAAGCTGTGATTGCTATGGATGGAGTAGCCACCAGGGCACCTGTGCTTTTTTCTCTTTCCTCTTCTTTTGAAAGAACCCCTTCTTCCCCGTCCACACAAGCCTTTTTTCGAAAGAGCTCTTTCGGAAAAAGGCTTCTTCCTCATAGAAAGAGGTTTACCAATGTTGGAAAACCCCCTCTGTTCTTTCAATTTTCTTGCAGAAGAACTCAATTGCAGTGTGGACATAATTGAAGTTTTTTCAGAAAAACCGCCATTTTTCCAAAAAACCTCTGTAGTGTAGATATAGCCTCGGCCATTATAAATAACAAGCAAATAAAAACAGTAGATTTAACTCTGTTCCATTTTCTTTAACAAACCTTTAACTTTTCTTAACTTAACTTTTTCTTTCCAAACAGCAGTTATTCTTGTTGTCATCTGAAATAAAATTTACCCTCATGCAAATGCAAAAAGCTCAAATATACAGTTGCACGAGATTAATGTATCTGCATATGTAAATAAAGTCACACCTTCTCAAAGCCCATCTCCTCCTTTTCAGAAAAGCATATACTTCCTTTTAACAGGAAACTTGCGATCCCTTTCAGAAGGCTGGGCCTGTAATTTTGCTCGCTATCAGAGCAGCAAATGATAATGTTTTCTTTGTCTGCTCAGTAGGAACTGATTATTTTATGTTTTAATGTTTTGATTTTCAACCTGAAAAAGAAGGGGACATTTCAGTTTGCATGCTAAAAAGTGAAATTTCTGATTGGTAAATGTGTAATAATAATAATAATATAAAAGCTTGCTGTTAAAATATGAATATCTTTATGCTATTATAATTCTCTGTTAGACTGTTTCAGAAAATGCTTTCTTATTTTCATCATTATTGTTCCTGCAGTCTTGCAAATTATTAGTCCCATTGTTCTTCTCTTAGCCATTTTTATATTGTACAACACTGATGAAGATATGTCAGTTTCCTTCACTTTTCCATTATGAAATTAAATAGATGATATGCTTATAATTAAAGGTTTCTAGAAATAATCTCTTAAACAAAATGTTAGATATCTCAGGTTCTGTGTTGTCATTCACAATGTTGAAAAAGCTATTGGTTTTAGTCACCGTAAGTGTAAACTGAACAGTTTTAAAAAAATACCCAACACAACACACATTTTAATGTGATTCTTTTAATGTGCCTCTGATGCATAGCTCAATGTATGGTATGTTCAACAATGTATTCAAGGTAACTATATAGCATTACTAATGTGTGATTGACTCAGAGAACTGTAACATACTTGAATGCAGCAGCAAACCCAGCAATAATAAATTGTATTCGAGGAGCATTGCAGAAGCCATTTTTGAAAAATCCATTGCATCTTAACTAATGTTCTGTGGAGCAATGGGCAGAAGAGGAATTGTGCAGTGTTACCTCTGATCTTCAAAAAGAATCCAGAGAAGGAAACACACTCTCACACTTATTTACATCTCAGCCTTCAGCAAGATGAAGCTTGACCTCAGGTTGACTCTAAAGTCACAAGCTAAAAGGAACAGTTATGTAAGGGGGGAATGGCTAAAATTAACCATAACAAAACAGAAGGCTGGAATGAAGGTATCTGGAAAACAAGCATATGATATTATTAAATTATATTTCCCCATTTTATTGCTGTCACTGCTATACTGATGGCAAAAAAGGGCAGAAATGTTGTCCTGAAAATGTCTTATTTTTTGTAACCACTGAAAAATCTGATGAAAGTAACTATTATTTTAACGCCTATCTTCTGTTTACAGATTTTTTTTTTTAAAAAAAGGCTTTTTCTTACTCGCCATTTCATTTATTGAAAATTATAATTAGCTGCCCTGCAAATAAGAATTGTTTAGTGTAAAACTATTTTTAATGGCTTTTAACAATTCTTTGGGTTAAAACAAAGGGTTTGTCTGGCAATTGCTTTTATAATTTCACCTTGTTCATCTGCCCCCTGCACCTCCCAGACAGAGTGAGGAATGCAGCAAACTGTGCAGTTTTTCCTCTCTCCCTGACAGGGAAACAGCCAGCAATGTTTCCCTATGAATGCGGAAGGGAGGGGTGGGAGAGGAGAAGAGGGAGAAGCTGCAGCCCCTGCCCTCCCTAAAGGGCACCTGGGAAGGTGGGAGGCTTGGGGCAGGTCCAGGCAGTCCCAGATTGGGGAGGCATGCCCCAGCCAGCCCCTTTCATCTGCCTGGTAAGTCTGTCTCTTTTCTGTATGGTTTTATGTGTCCCCATACGAATGGTGTGGGGAAGCTTCAATCCCTGCCTCCCCCGGACAACCAAACATTTAACTTGCTTTAAGCTCTAATAAGAGGAAGTTGCATATCACATTTGGTGGAAGAGTTCCTGAACAAATAGCTGGACGGACAGACAAACAAACTCACCCACAAACTCAAATATATAGTAGATTATTATCATTACTGTTATAGTAGCGTGAAAAATGTTTCTCTGAAGTCTGGAACTTGACCAAGAAATTTGGATCTTGACAAAAAATTATTGGTTACCTCTGCCATAGACAATTTTTCAATAGCTCTGCCCACAGCAGAACAGCCCAGCCCAGCACGTTTACACTTATTAGGCTAGGAAGATGAGCAAGATATTTTCTGACATCCTGTAGAGGTTTTATTATTCAGATCTAATTTACCTAGGAGGCACTTATATGCTACAGTGAGGGGACCTGTAGAAAAGTCTTAGAGAAATAGATCAATAAATTAATGATCCTTATTCACACTTAGCATAGTAAGATCTGCAATTGTCTATATCTTTACCCAACTCTTCAAAAGTGGCACATTCAGCCAGCTGATATTCCTTCTTTTGAATGAATAACTTATAAAAGATAGAAAGGGTCAGATCTCCAGTTGGAGTAAATCAGCATCATTTTACTGAAATTAACTGAGCTATGACAATTTACTGCAGTTTGAAAATCTGACTGATTCTGAGCTTAATAGTATTTGTGCAAAATTTCTTAGAGCACATCAAAAGAAATGGTGATAAAATAAAAATAACTGAAAACTCATAAGAGGCTCTCACATGTACTTTTTCTGTCTGTACAGTTCATTTAGAAATCAGAAAAGCATATAATTAAGATAATAGTATCTATTACTGGGGACAAAATTGGTATTATTTTGTGATTGGTTTGTTATCATCCATAGATACTGAGATTGGATTTTTTTTCCACTGAATTTACCTTATATTTTTAATATGATGTATTTATAAGGAATTGTGTCACACAGTAGTTGTGTCTTACTGACATTGTTCATTTAACACTTTTTCTTGTATTTTGTTAATAACACTCTTAAAATGTAGCTGTAACTGTTTCTGCCCGTGTACTGCATATTGTGTTCAGTTCAATAGTTGGTATTTGCATTACGCGAACATAGTGGTATTTATTTTTGTGAATGCATGTGAGTGTTTTGTTAATGGTAAAGGGCCTCTCTTTCTGCAAGCAGACATGAGTGCAGGAACACGGATGTATAAAGGAACATTGCTTGCTCTGCAGCACTGCACTGCCCCATTGTCTTCAACCCTACGAAATGCTCTCTGCATGTGCTCCAAGGAAATCAGGCTGAGATTGGCTGTCTAGTTATTTACATAATGTCAGGGATTTAAGAAGGAACCAACATCAGTTCCCCACCTCACAGTGAACCACTGTGCTCCCCTCAGTTAGTGGATCTGCATTAAGAAGTTAATGACTATGTGTGTGGATCTCTCTAGGAGAGTTGGGAACTTTCAGACTGTGCAGCAGCTCAGGACCACCACACAAGTGAGAATAAATTGCAAGTTTTAAGGGCTGAACCCCCATTTTGTTCTGGCTGGTGGGTTTGGAGGAAAATAAATGATGATGGTTACAGACAATGGGAAAAATTCTGGTTGGCACTTCTTGTTTCATGCACCCAACAAGAAAAACATGGGTCTCCAGGAGGTTTGTGGGCCAAAGAATTTCCACTGAGCACTGGCTAATCTTTATAATGAAGAAACTACACTAGAGGCTCTCCGTGATCAGAGTTATGGAGAAGAATTCCAGTGCAAGGCCCAGGAATCAGCAGAATGGTGTATGTGTTTCAGCTCAGATTTCCCATGACCTACAATTAGTGATGCTGCAGCAACTTAGGCATCCTCTGATGTTCACATACAGTAGAGTCTGGATTATCCAATCTTCGGTAATCCAACACTCCGCTTTATCCGACCCTGCAGCTCCCGGGGACAAAGTGGCGCTGGCAGGAGCGGCATCAGTGGCTCCAGGGCACGGGCCGGGAGAATGGCTCCACTCGCCGCCCCGTCGCTCTCCTGGAGCGGCTGATGCCACTCCTGCTGGCGCCACTTCATCCCCGGGAGCTGCAGGGTTGGATAAAGCGCAGGCGGGAGAATGGCCCCACTCGCTGCCCCGTCGCTCTCCTGGAGCCGCTGATGCCTGCAGCTCCCGGGGATGAAGCGGCGCTGGCAGGAGTGGCATCAGCGGCCCCAAGAGAGTGACGGGGCCATCCTCCCGCCCCGTGCCCTGGAGCCGCTGATGCCACTCCTGCCGGCGCTGCTTCATCCCCAGGAGCTGCAGGCATCAGCGGCCCCAAGAGAGCGACAGGGCAGCGAGCGGGGCCATTCTCCCACCCTGTGCCCTGGAGCCACTGATGCCTGCAGCTCCCAGGACGAAGCAGCGCCAGCAGGAGCAGCATCAGCGGCTCCAGGAGAGTGACGGGGCAGTCAGCGGAGCCGGGTGCCCGGGATCTGCAGGGAGGGAAGGGGCCAGGACCAGGCAGGGATGGGGCCAGGATACATACAGTAGAGTCCCTATCATCCGACATATTGTATGTCCATTTGGGAGGAAGCAATATAATTCTTTAAAGTTACTGTGTAGGCTGATTGAATGAACATTCACACCAATATTTTTATTTTCCTTCATACTTGAAAGAACAACAAGAAGTCCTGTGGCACCTTATAGACTAACAGATTTATTGGAGCATAAGGTTTCGTGGGCAAAGACCCATTTTGTTCAGATGCAACTGATGAAGTGGGTCTTTGCCCACGAAAGCTTATGCTCCAATAAATCTGTTAGTCTATAAGGTGCCACAGGACTCCTCATTGTTCTTGCAGATTCAGACTGACACGGCTACCCCTCTGATACTTCATACTTGAGTTAGACATCAAATTCCTTTGAAAGTTTGGATGAGCAGCTAGAAAGAGAGGAAAGAAGGAGGTTGTACCTCATCAGTAATTTTTGTCTGGTAACCACAGAAGTAAATCAGTCTTAATCTGAGTATTAACAGTACAGAGATCAATTTAAAATCCAGAGAGAATAAATTCACAGTAGGTACAGTATATACTTTTATAAATGGACTTTTGCTTTCTACCACATTTTTAAGGAAGTTTGAAAAGTTTGGATGAATAATTTCCCATAATTTTAATTTTTCCAAATCTTGGTTATGCCTGGTTTGTGGAGGAAGAAGTACCAAACCAACCATGAGAAAAAGGCTGCTTTGGGGGCATTTCCAGATAATCAGAAGCAGAAGTTACCAGAATTGTCATGAGGGAATTACTCAAAGATTTCCGCAGCCCATTTCTGTAGACCCCAAGAGCCCCAGGGGCTATAAATTGCATCACTCCATTAACTGTAGTGGAATTATGCTGATATATACCATCTGAAGATCTGGCCCAAGATTTTCAGATAATGTTTGATTAATGTTTGATTAAGCATCTGAATGGTTGGGTGCTTATTGAAATGTGCTTCCAAACAATCTGGGGTTCCACTCAAGTATAAGCTTCTCTTCATTTTAGGCAGACAAAATGTCAAAAACTTGGGGCACTAGCAGAAGGAATCCTTTGCCTTAATGTGTATTAGCAGTCATATATTATAGTCCTGGGTGCTATTATATGACATAGTGGGGTGCAGTAACCATGGGTTGTAACATGGATTGTTGAGCTTTGACCCACTCTTTTTCTCCCCCTCCCAGTTTATGAATAGTCCTCGCAGAAAATCTCTTCTTTCCTGACCCTTCAGAAACTGTGACCATATTGTTTTTCCACAAGCTGGTGCCAAGGCTTTCCCATATAACATAATAAGAAATAAATGAACTGTGGTTTGCTTCCAAGTCTCATGTCATTATCATTACACAAAAACTCCACATGGTGATTATGTAGTATTTGGAACTGCATTTTTACACCATGTAAATAAACCTGGTTATAGAATTAGCCTTTAATTGGTCAATTTATGTGCCATCACCTTTTAAAAATATTTATTTCTGTTTTCCATCCCTTTGCAACAAAGGAGAACTTAGGTGCTACACACAGACTCCACTATAGTAAAGAGCTTTTATCCATTCCATTATAATTACAAACCTTGTTTCTTGGGATTTCATGTCTCAGACATTTTAAATCACCTTGATCTAATAGAATTGAAAAATCAAAACATGCCTTACACTGGCTAAGGTGACTTTTAGACTTCAAAATCCACATCCTCAATGGTTTAAGTTGGCAGAGCTCTATAGTAGAAAGAGAGTGTGGGACATAATGCATTGTATGAGGCCTGGGATCTGAACTGGTAATAGTCAGGCTGTGAGCAGAAGTCAGGCTTATTTATCAAACATGCCTACTTCCAAGCTCATTGAACCTGGCAAGAATAGGTCTGGTACTGCAAAAACATACACATCCCTAGGTAGTACTGGGCATAGGACACTCACTCAGATATATCCCAGAAGGATGGAACCAGAACATCCTGATACCAATGATACAAACACACTCTCCAAAGATGATACAAAGATACACTGACACCCTCCCCCCCCCTTAAAGATAAGGTCAGATGACAGTGTGATGGATAGAGATGTTTTGATCAAACCAACATATACTAGGTAAAGGATGGTAGCTACCTGCGTCAGAGGAGCAATACATAACTTGTTTGTATCTGTGTTTAAAAAGGATCTCAGAGGGAGTATCTTTGGCCAGCGGAGGGGGAAACGGAAATCCCATCATTCAGTGAGCTGAGTCTATTTTCATGGGCATACATATGCTAATGTAACTTCAGACTCTGATCCGGGCAGTTAGTACTGTGCCTTTGCCACTAAACCAAGTCTTGTAGTCTTAGGGTGCACAAATTGTGTATTTTATTTCGATTCTATTTCAAAATAGCTTACTTTTGAAATTTAGCACGTCTATACAGCCAGAAATATATATTTGGGAAGAACATTCAAATATCTTACTGAAAATCAATTACATGTGCCTTAATTTTATTAGCTGAATGTATACTTCATCTAGAATTATTGTCTGTGAGGGTATGTCTACACTACAGAGTTATTTCAAAATATCTAATTTCAAAATAGTTAATTTGAAATAGCTTATTTCGAAATAATGTGTCTACACACAAAATGCATTTTGAAATATCATTTTTCTATTTCGAAATAGCATGTCCACACTGAGTGGACGTTGAATCGCATTTAAGGCTGGTTGGAATCAGTTCCAGCAGGGCATCAGGTCAGAAGTTACCTTGTGGCCAGGGCGGCCATCAGGGCACCCTGGGAAGGGCTGGAGACCCCCTATTTCGACATAAGCGTCTACACAGCGCTTATTTCAAAATAGCAATTTCAAAATTGGTGCTATTCCTCGTGGAATGAGGTTTATCAATTTCGAAATAAGCCCTCCGCTATTTCAAATTAATTTCGAAATAACAGACTGGCTGTGTAGACACTAAGAAAGTTATTTTGAAATAACTGCTGTTATTTTGAAATAACTTTGCTGTGTAGACGTGTCCTTGCTGAAATAAATTCACCTTTCAATCAAAAAAAAATACCCATCAAATCAAATCTATCAGACACTGAATCAGACACAGCCTCTTTCCAATTATTTACATCACCTATCAAATCAAATACTCCATATTTTGAAACGATCACTAACTCCTTAGCAGTATTTAATGCATCAAGTACTGAAACAAAATCATATAGTCTTCAGTAGATAACCAGATTAGAAATCTCAGAGGAAAGGCATGTTAGTCTGTAACTAAAAAAACGTAAAAAACAACAATGATCATCTACCACAGTGTTTCTCAACCTTTTTTTGTGCATGGCCCCCTTCTGAGCCTCATTTACCTCTGTGGCCCCCCTCATAGCCACTGTTAGTTGGAAAAAAAGGTACATAATTTGCACTCTTTATTTATATTATACATATTCTAATAATCAGTACATTATTTCTAAGTAGCAAAGAAAATTCTTAAAGAATGTATAGTAGTGGCATAAGGCCTGCTAAAAATATTCTGATAATTGGCACTTTATTCACTGTGATCCTTGTGGCTGATGCAAATTTGCAAGTTTTTCAATATCTGGCTGCAGCGTTGTTAGTGACAAACGAAGATCACTTCTATTCACAATATCAAGGTGGTTACGAGCTTTTGATAGTAGGTAAACCACCTGACTAAAGCCAGATTCAACAAGACAAGAAGTGGGAAAAGTGATAAAATACAACTTTGCTTTCTCCCAGAGCAGTGGAAACTTCCTAGCCATTTCACTGCTTATCCATAAATTATGTTTGCCATGTTTGAATCTAGCTTGAGCTGTTATATCACTCTGTAGCTCAATGAGGCTTTCTTATAAATGTAATGTCAACATCAACCGCATTTACCGCAAATGCATCCACCACCCAATCTGGAATGTTCATCTCTAGCAGGTCACTGAACCGAACTTGCATATCACTGTACAAATTCTTCAAATGCTCAACATACACAGAAAAGATCATCATCTTGCAGTTCAATGTCCACAGTGGCCAATGACGGAAACTGCATCAACTCGTGACGTCCAATATTAACCCAGAAGAGCTTAAGTTTTCCAAGGAAAGCAGTAATGACCTCTTTGCAAGATATAAGATTACAGTTTTTTCCTTGTAACTGCTTGTTCAACAAATTCGGCTTTTCAGATACATCAGATAGGTAAAATATATCACACTTGGCAGCAACGATCTGTTCTCCAAGCTGCTTACCACTCAGAAATGACACAATAGTGTCCCAAAGTGCAACAAAGCAACGAAGACAATTACCTTTTGATAGCCATCGGACCTGTGTATGCATCAGTAGGTGCTCAAACTCTTCTTCATTTTCCTCACAAAGTTGTCGGAAAAGACGATCTTGAAGTGCATTTGATTTGATAAGGTTGACAGCCTTTATTACAATGGCAAGGGCATTATGCAGACGTCCTCCCAAATTTTTTGCAACCAAATGTTGACGGTGGACCACGCAGTGTATGCAAAAAACTTTGGACACAGCATTTTTTAAATGAGCAATGAATCCTCTGTATCTACCTACCATAGAAGCAGCACCATCAGTTGCACAAACCACTATATTTTTAAGTGGAATATTGTTTTCCTTGAAATAAGTCTCAACTTGTTCAAAAATTGTTTCACCTTTGTCGTAAGCTTTGGGACAAAAAGCATTTCCTCACTGAGCTGATTATCATCCAAAAATCTAACATATGTCATCAGAAGGGCTTCATTATCACGTAGAGTAGATTCATCGATTGCAGGGCAAACTTCTTCACTTGCAATTGTGCAACTAGTTGTTTTTCCACATCATTTGCCATTTCATCAATGTGCCTCGATACTGATGAGTTGCTCAAAGGGATGACCTCAGTAATTTCATTTGCACTCTGATTCATGACAGTTGAAATCACAACAGACACTGCAGGCAAAATCAAAGATTCACCAATATTATGTGGCTTGCCAGCTTTTGCAATTAACTTGGAAATCTCATAGGATGCAAGCAAACCTTTGTCTACTTTGGCTGCTCTTTTACTAAACATTTGATCACTGTTGTCCTTGCTAGGAAATCATCGTGCAGTTTTTTAAAGTAATCTACTGATTTGTCCTTCTTGTCCTTGTACATTGTCTCCAAATGTTTCCGCAGCTTACATGGCCGCATGCTTTCATTTGAAAGTGTAGTCATACATAATAGGCACATTATAGGCTAAACAGCCATGTTAAAAAGGCAGTGAGAGAGAAAAGGGCAGCTTTTAAAAAGTGGAAGTCAAATCCTAGTGAGGAAAATAGAAAGGAACATAAACACTCCCAAATTAAGTGTCATAATGTAGTAAGAAAAGCCAAAAAAGAGTTTGAGGAACAGCTAGCCAAAAATTCAAAAAATGATAGTAAAATGTTTTTTAAATACATTAGAAGCAGGAAGCCCGCTAAAAAAGCAGTGGGGCCCTTGGATGATAAAGATATAAAAGGAGCGATCAAGGAAGACAGTGCCATTGCGGAGCGATTAAATGATTTCTTTGCTTCAGTCTTCACGGCTGAGGATGTTACAGAGGTTCCTAAATCTGAGCCAGCCTTTTTAGGTGACAAATCTGAGGAACTCACTCAGATTGAAGTGACATTAGAGGAGGTTATGGAATTAATTGATAAGCTGAATAGTAACAAGTCTCCGGGACCAGACGGCATTCACCCAAGGGTTCTGAAAGAACTCAAATGTGAAATTGCGGAGTTATTAACAGTGGTTTGTAACCTATCCTTTAAATCCACTTTGGTACCAAATGACTGGAAGATGGCCGATATAACACCGATATTTAAAAAAGGCTCTAGAGGAGATCCTGGCAATTACAGACCGATAAGTTTAACATCAGTACCAGTCAAATTAGTAGAAACACTAGTAAAGAGTAAAATTGCAAGGCACATAGAAGAGCACGAATTGTTGGGCAAAAGTCAGCATGGTTTCTGCAGAGGGAAGTCGTGTCTAACTAATCTGTTAGAATTCTTTGAAGGGGTTAATAAACATGCGGACAAGGGGCACCCAGTGGATATAATATACCTAGATTTCCAGAAAGCCTTTGACACGGTCCCACACCAAAGGCTTTTACGTAAATTAGGTGGTCATGGGATAGGAGGAAAGGTCCTTTCATGGATCAAGAATTGGTTAAAAGACAGAAAACAAAGGGTGGGAATAAATGGTAAATTTTCACAATGGAGGAGGGTAACTAGTGGTGTTCCCCAGGGGTCAGTACTGGGACCAATCCTGTTCAACTTGTTCATCAATGATCTAGAAAATGAGGTAAGCAGTGAGGTGGCCAAGTTTGCAGATGACACAAAGTTGTTCAGGACAGTCAAAAGCAAAAGGGATTGTGAAGAACTACAAAAAGATCTCAGCAAACTGAGTGATTGGGCAGCAAAATGGCAAATGAAATTTAATGTGGGTAAGTGTAAGGTAATGCATGTTGGAAAAAATAACCCAAATTACACGTACTACATGATGGGGTCAAATTTAGCTACGACAGATCAGGAAAGGGATCTTGGAGTTATAGTGGATAGTTCTCTGAAGACATCCACGCAGTGTGCAGTGGCAGTTAGTAAGGCAAATAGGATGTTAGGAATTATTAAAAAAGGGATAGATAATAAGACAAAAGATATCATACTTCCCCTATATAAAACTATGGTACGCCCACATCTCGAGTACTGCGTGCAGATGTGGTCTCCTCACCTCAAAAAAGATATATTGGCATTAGAAAAGGTTCAGAAAAGGGCGACTAAGATGATTAGGGGCTTGGAAAGGGTCCCATATGGGGAGAGGCTAGAGAGACTGGGACTTTTCAGTTTGGAAAAAAGGCGATTGAGGGGCGATATGATAGAGGTATATAAAATCATGAATGGTGTGGAGAAAGTGATTATAGAAAAATTATTTACCTTTTCCCATAATACAAGAACTAGGGGACACCAAATGAAATTGATGGGTAGTAGGTTCAAAACTAATAAAAGGAAATTTTTCTTCACACAGCGCACAGTCAACCTGTGGAACTCCTTGCCCGAGGAGGCTGTGAAGGCCAGGACTCTATTAGGGTTTAAAAAAGAGCTTGATAAATTTTTGCAGGTTAGGTCCATAAATGGCTATTAGCCAGGGATAAAGTATGGTGCCCTAGCCTTCATAACAAGGGCAGGAGATGGATGGCAGGAGATAAATTGCTTGATCATTGTCTTCTGTTCTCCTTCTCTGGGGCACCTGGCATTGGCCACCGTCGGCAGATGGGATGCTGGGCTCGATGGACCTTTGGTCTGACCCAGTATGGCCATTCTTATGTTCTTATGTTCTTATTAGCATCTTACTGTCCTGTGGTGATGGAATAAAATCATGGGCAAGATACTTCACCACACTAGCCATGGGTAATCTGAAATTAAAAAAGAAAAAACGGATCAAGTATATTATACACCTTTTTCTCAAAAATGTCAAATATTTTTCAGTAACGGCTGTATTATTATGTGTAGGGGAGGGTGCACTAGTGCAATAGTACTAGTGAGTGATTGATACTACAAAATTATCAGTAGTGACCAGAATAATTATACAACGAAAAAAGAACGGATACAATTATTTACTTTACTTACCTTAAAACAAACAATCTTCTCTTGCTAGCAACAGAACTCAATCAGTGCCGAGTGCCAATCCGGTTACATCAGCCAATATACGTAGTTACTTATTTCACCACAGAAAGCGTCACTTGACAAAACCACTACCAGCCGCGAAATATGATTTGTTTCACTGTGCCCCACCCTCCCCTACTAAAAAAAATTATGACATTTTTGAGAAAAAGGTGTATAACAGTGGTCTCCAACCTTTTTAGGAAAGGGTACTAAGCAAGCCACAGACTTCTGGATGTGAGGGTTCAGGAATTTGGGTTGGGGTATGTGAGGGGCTCAGGGCAGGGGGTTCCAGTGTATGATAGGCTCAGATGTAGGGTCTGGGGGAAAGGGGAGTGCAGGAGTATTATGATACTGTGGCCAGATGGGGGCTTGGCCCCAATTGGGGGTTTGTTGGCCAGGCTTCATTTTTAAATAAAATACTATGTCAAACACAAAAAGTTTCTGCATTGTCTTTATTTCTGAGAAGGGCAAGGAACCTGTTTTGAGTCAGGGGTCACTGACCCACAGAAAAGTCAGTTGGGGCCACACAAGTGAGATGCAAAAAAACCCTCCTCCAACCCCCCCCCCCAAGCTTCACTAATGTGGCCCCAACTGTGTTGGTGGGAGCAGGGGACATAGTACTGGGGAAGGGTACTAGGGGGTGCTTCGGCAGGGTACAGGATGCCAGTGGGGACAGAGTTCTGTGGCTGGGGACTGGGGGCAGGGGAGTGGGGACTGGGGGCAGGGGGTAGAGGAACAGGGAGGTCAGGGGGCAGGAGGGCAGGGGAAACCCTGGGGCCGACTCCCCCCCCCCAGCGCAGGGAAACCCCAGGGCTGAAACCCCCACACTCCTCCTCCGGGGCCAACTCACCCCTCCTGTGGTGCAGGGAAGCCGCCACAATCCTCTTCCAGGGCCGACAGCCCCTCCTGCAGCACGCCCTGCACGCCACAGGCATGAGGGAGGGGAGCAGCCAGCGCACTTCCGGAATCCTCAAAAGTGGCATGAAGCTGCAGGACTTCCGTCCACCCCGCGGGAAGCCGGCACTACCTCCATTGTCGCTGGAGGTAGGTAGTGGGGCTTCTCGGGGATGGGGCGAAAACGGGGGGGGGGGGCGATCGCCTTGCGATCAACTGGTTGAGGCCTCGCGATCGACCAGTTGGTAACCACCGGTGTATAATATACTTGATCCAAAAAAATAAGATTACTAAACCACATAAATAATGCTGCTGAAATTAGCACAGAGAATGAGATGTGAGAGTTATGACAAATTCATCATACGCCTGGCAATTAAGTTTGGGTGGTCCCCTCAGAAATTTACTGTGGCCCCCTAATGTTCCATTTTCCATGTGGCCCCCTAGAAGTAAGGCGTGGCCCCCTGGGGAGCCATATGGCCCACATTGAGAACCACTGATCTAGCACCTTAGAGACTAACCAAAAAATATATAGATGGTATAATGAGCTTTTGTAGGCACAACCCACTTCTTCAGATGACAAACAACAGGTTTATACTGCACAAAGGTTTGTACTGCACATTAAGTCGGGCTATAATTGACTGCAATTGATTTAATTTAATAGATGGTCTGGCCAATGTATACTAAATTGACATCCTTATATACTGCTAATTTCTCAGCTATGTGATTATACCATCAAATGGTTATCCTTCCTGGCATTGTCTGACAGGTACAGGGAATTGGATACTGGCAAAAAACACTTGCTGCAGGAACCATTTGGTGGAATTCTATAGCCAATGTTATGCAGGAGGTCAGTCTAGTTTACCATAATGATCCTTCTGTCCTTAAAATCTCTGAATAAATGAAAAAATAGTACAGGTTGAACCTCTTTAGTCCAGAACCCTTGGGACCTGATCAGTTCCGAATGAGAGAGTTTTCTGGACCACAGGAGATCAATATAGTCTAGAAGCATTACCAACACTTCCACTGATTGCTATGCAGTTAGAGGACATTTAGGGGTAAATTAGAGCTAAACAACAGCACAGAACGCTGAGAGCTAGGATTGGTGGCTATAAATAAACTTTATGGGACTATGAGAAACTTGGCCACACCCATGAAAAGTGGACATCTGGCTCACTAAAATAATTCTGAATTATGGATGTTTCTGGACAAGAGAGTTCTAGATTAGAGAGGTTCAACCCGTATTTGCAAACATTCAAATAAGAACATAAGTTTTTTTGGTTGTATTTATAAACACTTTTCTTTCTGTAATCTTAATGTATGATTTTTTTATGTAGAATATAAAAATATAGGAATGTCCATCCTGGATTAGATCAACAGTCCATCTAGTGCCATATCTTATCTTCTGGAAGTTGGTTGGTGCCAAATGCTTTGGATGAATGAACAGAAAAGGGCAGTTAGAGAGTGATCCATCCCATTTTCCAGCTCCATTTTTGTTGCCCTTCTCTGTACCATATCCTATTGTAGTATATCTTTTTTGGGATGGGTCACCAGATTTGCACACAGTATTCCAGGTATTGGAGTATTACAGATTTGTATAGTGGCATTTTGATGTTTTCTGTCATATCTGTCTCTTTCCTGGTAATTCTTAACATTCCGCTAGCTTTTGTGGTTGCCACTGCACGTTGAGTAGATGTTTTCAGAGAACTGTATATGATGATTCCAAGAACTCTTCCTTGAATGGGCTAATTTAGATCCCATCATTTTGTTTTTGTATGTATAATTGAATGTATGTTTTCCAATATGCATTCCTTATCAGCATTGAATTTAATCTACCATTTTGTTGCCCAGTCACTCAGTTTTGTGAGATCCCTTTACAACCCAGCACAGTCATTTTTGGATGTAACTATCTTGAATAATTTTGTTTCATCTGCAAATTTTGTCACCTCACAGTTTACCCCCTTTCCGGACAATTTATGAATATGTTGAATAGTTCAAGACTTAGTGAAGATTCTTGAGAGACCCCACTATTTGCATTTTTCCATTGTGAAAAGTAACCATTTATTCCTATCCTTTGTTTCTCATCTTTTAATCAGTTACTTTGATCCATGAGAGGACTTCCATCTTATCCCAGGACTGCTGACTTTGCTTAGGAACCTTTGGTAAAGCTTTGGTACATGATGCCAACTAGATCATCCTTGTGCACATGTTTATGGACTCCCTGAAAGAATTCTTATAGATTACTAAGGAATGATTTTCCTTTACAAAAGCTGTAGTGGCTCTTTCCTGACATAATAACCCAAGTGGGGTTCCACAGGGGTCTGTTTTGGGACCGGTTCTGTTCAATATCTTCATCAACAATTTAGATATCAGCATAGAGATTAAGCTTATTAAGTTTGCAGATGATACCAAGATGGGAGGGGTTGCAACTGCTTTGGAGGACAGGGTCATAATTCAAAATGATCTGGACTAATTGGAGAAATGGTCTGAGGTAAACAGGATGAAGTTTAATAAGGACAAATGCAGAGTGCTCCCCTTAGGAAGGAACAATCAGTTTCACACATACAGAATGGGAAGCGACTGTCTAGGAAGGAGTATGGCAGAAAAGGATCTAGGGGTTATAGTGGACTACAAGCTAAATATGAGTCAACAGTGTGACGCTGTTGCAAAAAAAAGCAAACATGATTCTAGGATGCATTAACAGGTGTGTCGAGAGCAAGACACGAGAAGTCATTCTTCCGCTCTACTCTACACTGATTAGGCCTCAGTTGGAGTATTGTGTCCAGTTCTGGGCACCACATTTCAAGAAAGATGTGGTGAAATAGGAGAAGGTCCAGAGAAGAGCAACAAGAATGATTAAAGGTCTAGAGAACATGACCTATGAAAGAAGACTGAAAGAATTGGGCTTGTTTAGCTTGGACAAAAGAAGATTGAGAGGGGACATGATAGCAGTTTTCAGCTATCTAAAAGGGTGTCACAAGGGGGAGGGAAAAAACTTGTTCTTCCTGGTCTCTGAGGATAGAACAAGAAGCAATGGGCTTAAACTGCAGCAAGGGAGGTTTAGGTTGGACATTAGGAAAATATTGCTAACTGTCAGGGTGGTTAACACTGGAATAAATTGCCCAGGGATGTTGTGGACTCTCCATCTGTGGAGATATTTAAGAGTAGGTTAGATAAATGTCTATCAGGGATGGTCTAGACAGTATTTGGTACTGCCATGAGGGCCGGGGACTGGACTCAATGACGTCTCGAGGTCCCTTCCAGTCCTAGTATTCTATGATTCTATAATGTTTTATCTATGTATCTGATAATTCTATTCTTTGCTCTGGTTATAGCCATTTCATCTATTACTGAATTTAATCTTATTAGTCTATAACTGCCAGGATTGACTCTGGAGCTCATTTAGAAAATTGGCATTATATTAGCTATCGGCTAGTCATTAGGAAAAAAGGCTCATTTAAGTGATAGGTTAGGTTACATAATTCTGTAATTTCATATGAGTTCCTTCAGAACTCTTGAATGAATACATCTGGTCTTGCTGTATTATTGGTTAATTTATTTTCTCTAAAACCTCTTCTACTGGCACCTCAATCTGGGACAGTTCCTCAAATTTGTCATCTAAAAAGAATGACTCAGATTGATAATCTCCCTCACATCCTCAGTTGAGAAAACCAATCCAAGAATTTATTTAATTTTCTGCAATCACTTGATCTTCCTTGGATACTCCTTTAGCACCTTAATCATCCATAGTCTCCACTCATTGTTTGGCAGCCCGATGTACTTAATTTTTTTGCTATTAGTTTTTGTGTCTTTTGTTATTTGCTTTTCAAATGTGTACTTGACTTGCCAGTGTTTATGCTCCTTTCTATTCTCTTCAGTAGGATTTGACTTCACATTTTAAAAGGGTGATGTCTTTTTGCCTCTATGCTGCCTCTGTTACTGTGTTGTTTAGTCACAGTGGTATTTTTGTAATCCTCTTTCTGTTTTTATTTGTTGTTGTTATTTATTTGTGGATATATGTTTAGCTTGAGCCTCTATTACTTTTTAAATTGTTTCCATGCAGCTTGCAGGCATTTCACTCTTGAGACTGTTCCTTTTAATTTCTCTTTAATTAGCTTCCCTATTTTTGTGTAGTCCCTCTTTTTGAAGTTAAATGCTACTGTGGTGGCTTCTCTGGTATTTACCCCTTACAGGGATATTAAATTTAGTTACATTAAGGTTGCCTTTGCCAAGTGGTTCAGCTATATTCACCTCTTGGACCAGATCCTGTGCTCAGTTCTGGACTAAACCAGGAATTACCTTTCCCCTTGTTGGTTCCAGGAGAAGCATTCTTAGAAGCAGTCATTAGTGATGTCTAGAAATTTTAATTCTGCATCCAATCCTAAAATAATATGTATCTAGTCATTATAGGGATTGGCAAATTCCGCATTTTTATTGGGATTTCTGGGTTTGTAGCCTTGTCTAATCTCTCTCAGCATTTCACAATGAGTATCATCATCCTGGTCAGGTGGTTGGTGGTATATTCCTGCTGCATTTTTCTGAACCATGTGCTTCTCTGCATGTGTTGATTTTCCCCTCATTTAGCGTATGCAAGAATGTGTATGCAAAGACAAAATGTTAATACTTATGTGTATAAGTATTTTGCACCGGAAGTACTGCAAATATTCATGCAAAACTGTGTTTGCATGAACTGCTGCAGCACTTTGAAGGCCTCCTCTTACTCATAAATATTTAATTCAACCAATAAGGGAGCAGAAACAGTACCATGTGATTTGGATGATGACATGTAAAGCACTTAAATACCAACTCCTCAAAGTAACTGTTTCCATGAATAATTGATATAAGCTGGAATTTGTTTGCAGGAAATAAATGTAGAATATTTTCAGATAAAAATGAATTAATAAAAATTAAAATCCTATCCTTGGATTCTCCACAGGCAGAAAAAGGAGATGCATTTATAAAATTAGCAGCAAGTATTTGTCCTGCTGTGCTGGTAAAATCAGATAGTGAAATGCTCTTATCCCTATTTTACAGATGGGAATTTAGGCATAAAGAAACTAAATGGCTTGCCCAAGGTCATACACAGTATGTCTGTGACAGTGCAGGGATTAGAAATCTGGCTCTTTGAGTCCCCAGCTAAACCACTGGAGCATTTTTCCTTTTTGTCCTTTCCCCCTCTATGTTGGGAAAGTTACAGTGACCGCAGAATTTAGCCCAAGTAGCCACAAGTGCTTTCTAGTCAAATGTTTTACATTCTGATAATGAAGTAACTGCAGTATGTCATCACTGCTCAGAAATGCTTGCCTCTGTAAATACCGAGAGCTCAGGGCCTGCCTATGGGAACAATTTATTTGCAAAAGGGGTGCATATTTTCATTCAACACCTGTTTCGTCTGGCATCTAAGGCAAAGCTGTAACATCTCTTTGTTGGAGGCCTGGGTTGGTTCAGCAAGCTAGTCCTATTTAACTAGTATGAGAAGAAGGATCAATGGAAAAGATGAAGAAACTGGGCCAGACTCTGCTCTCAGTTATACTGAGGTAAGTCTAGAGTAACTTCATTAAGGGCTTGATGCACAGCCCATAGAAATTTTCACATTCACTTCAGTGGATTTGATTCTGTTCCCTTCAGATAACTGAGACTGGAATAGGGGCAGAGTTATTCAAGTTAAGTATTTGATATTAGAAGCTGTATTTCAGTTGCTCTATGATAATGAGTGACACTATGAGCAGCATGGTCTAGTGTACTGCACTTGGGTCGGCAAACAAGGAATTTCTGAATTCTAATTGTGACTCATTCATTGTGTAACTGTGTACAGTAACATATAATCCCTGTCTGGTTTCCCATCTGGAAAACAGAATAACAAAATAACCTGCTTCCAGGGTTGTTGTGGGATTTAGCTAGCTAATGTTCGTACACTGCTTTGAAAATGTAAAATGTTATGTACGTGCTAAGTGCTTTTTTTTCTCTTTTTGGTTTGGATATGGTTTACTTTTTTGTTATTTTACTATTTTTGGAGGGGAAAAGATATGCCTATAGGTAACAAATAGGGGGGCACATGGGGTCAAGTACCCCCCATTTCTTCTTGGCTTGCTGGAGAGAGAAGTGGGAGCTCTATCCTTCTCCTGCGGAGCCTACCCTCCAGCATGTTTGGCCGCTGTCCCTGGCAGCTGGGCTCACATGGGCAGTGAAGAGGAGGGACCACCTGTTTCTGATGCCAGATGTTCTGGATCACTGCTCTGTACAGTGAAGTGGCCTGCCTTGCCCCTTCTACTCCCCACCCAGGCCTGGCTGCTGGGAACAGGAGCCAGGTGAGCTGGAAACATACCCACGGGAAGGGGAAGCTTTGGTTCACTTGGCCCATGTCCTCAGCAGCCAGGCTTGGGTGGAGGGCAGAGGGAGCAGGGCAGACTGCCGCCCCAGCCAGGTTGGGCTGCGCTGCACAGAATAAGCTGGCATGAAAGATGCTGTGTTCCGTCTCCTCCTTTCCCTACCTGGGCCCAGATACCAGAGAGAGCAGCTGAACATGCTTAGGGGGAAGTGCAGTGGGACAAGAAGAGAGGGCCCCTTCCCTCATCAAGTAACTTTGGTGGGCCACAGAAAACGCAGCACCCTCAGGCTGGGCACAGGGCCGGGAGGTCACGGGGCAGAGGAGACATGTGGAGTGGGCAAATGTCCTCCCCTTTATATTGTGCCCCCCCTCCCCACATGTCTATGAACATACCACATTTTATATGTAGGAAACCTCCTCTGACTCATCATCTTGTCACATATCTGTGAGGACACACTAAGTATGTCTGCTCTGCAGTTAGACACAGTCAACTGACCTGTTCCAGTTGACTTGGTTTGCAAGACTTAGAGTGTGTCTAGGCAGCACCCATCTGTTGGAATAAGCTACACAATTTGCACTATGCACATTGAATAGCTTATTCCAAGTCTAAGTCGAAAGAGCTTATTTTGTTTACACAGCGCCAAATTTCAAAATAAGGCACTATTCTGACAAATCCCTTAACCCTCATGGAACGAGGGTTACAAGGACACCGGAATAGTGTGCTTGCTATTTTCAGACACAGCGGGTGCTTTTAAAGACCAGGCATTGCTTTTTCGTGATACTTCCAGTATCCCAAAATAGCAACGCAGTCTAGACATACCCTAAATTAGGTTATAGAGCTAGTTAATGGCAGTGTAGACATACTCAGTGTGTCCTAACAGATATGAGACTGGAATCCAGGCTCTTGGACCCTGCAAGGTGAGATAGACCCACACCCCAAGCCTGAAACTACTTAACTATTTAACAGCCCCACTAGCCAAAATATCACAAACATGAGTCAGCTGGCATGGGCCAGTCATGGGCAGCTAATTGCAGTGTAGGCATATACATTATTTTATTCAAGACGGGGTAGTTTTGCTATACTGAATTTGCTGTAGATTTGAATGAATAATTCACATCATATTAATTTTAACAAATATTATTACTTCTTATTCTGTATGCAAAATTTCTGCAAGCAGTTTTTCAAGTTTTCCCACAACTTAAAATAATTAGTGAATAATTTTAGTGACTAATTCTGGGTCTATAGGTTTTAAAAGAGCCGTATTTCTTTTAAATATTCAGATAATGCTTTTTATTTTTATCTGAACACCTGGACCACATGGTATATTTCTCTTCTCTGTCTGGTTGTGTAAGTCCTAGAATCAGATTTCTGGTATGAAAATTGGTGCTTACAAATTCAAATTTCTCTTACTGCAAATATTCTCCAGTATTCATTTAAAATTCACTATTTCCACATATTTTATTGCTACTGAACTTATTTCTACTATGGAAAGTAAATACAAACCAATGAAACTAAATTTATTAATCTGAATTAACATTCATGGATTTTTTTTTGGCTATATTCACTCAGGTGACTCTGCAGTAAGTATATAAACAAGTAAGATGCTTACCATAGTTAAAACAGGGATTTTAGTGTGAAAAGGAATATTGACTAGGGTGTCCAGCTTATCCAGAAATCCTCTGGAATTTTTAATTTACCTTTGTTAATGGTCAGAAACAAGCAGGTAGAAACACACATTAGAAGTTCATCTGAAGTATGGCATCTTAAATAGTGTGTCAGCCACCTGCTACTGTAGTGTAGTGTTAGCATTGGGAATATGTCTTCCCTTAGGGAGAAACTGAGAAAAAAATGTCCTTTGAATTGGAGTTTTGAAACAATTCTTTTGGTTTTATGTAAATTCTACAAGGGCTCAAAAATGTAAAGCTCAGATGATAATAATAATACTTTATTCTTATATATAATGGCGTCCAGCTAATCGTGCTTCAGAAATATTATTTAATTTAGCCTCACAAAACATCTGCGTGGTATATATTAGTGTCCCCATTACTTTGTACATTGAGGCATAAAGACACCAATATAGGTCTTTGAGAGTTATGGAAAATATACTTTTAATGATAGCAGAGTGACACTGGAGAATTTTTTCTCTCTCCAAACACCCTGCACAAAATGGCCCTAAGTAACCTCTGGCTATGTCTAGATAGCAGGGTTCTTTCAGAAGAAGCTTTTTCAGAAGAGAGTGTCCACACTGAGAAAGCGCATAGAAAAAGTGATCTGCTTTTTTGAAAGATAGCGTTCACATTCATTGCATGGTATCTCACATTTAAGTTGTGATTACTGTGGACAGAGTGGCCACTAGAGCACTGAATAGATGCTATCTCACATTTAAGCTGTAATTACTATGGGCAGAATGGCCACCAGGGCACCTGTGCTTTTTCCTCTTTCCTCTTCTTTCGAAAGAACGCCCTCTTCCCTGTCCGCACGTGCCTTTTTTTCAAAGAGCTCTTTCAGAAAAAGGCTTCTTTCTCATAAAAAGAGGTTTATCAATGTTGGAAAAACCCCTCAGTTCTTCTGATTTTTTTTAAAAGAACGTGATTGCAGTGTGAACGTAATTGAAATTTTTTCAGAAAAAATGCCGTTTTTCCAAAAAAACTCTGTAATGTAGACCCTCTGAGAGAACAAACTGCTCTGTGGCACAAGCTACCTGATCTGCAACCAGCTTTCTGACTCCTGATTAAGGAGACATTTGACATGACTTTAGCTGCAAGTGAAACTGCTAGCTGGAGAGTTTGCTTTTTTGCATGTTATGTGCCAACTAATCCAGATGCGAGTCTAAGTATTGTTCTGATTGCTGGACTGTTAGTCCAGGTTCTCTCAACCCAATGCTGTTGACAACTGTTGTTGCTGAGGTAATGACATAAAATAAAACAAAGGAGATTGACTGTCCCACTACTAGGTGGCTGGTACAAACTGTGTAATACGAGAATGCTTTCATTTAAAGCTGCACTTTATTCTAGTCTCAAGCCCTTACGCATATCTGCAACAGGCTACTAAAGTACCCCCAAATCATTAATTACCGAAGCTTGATGTGGCTCTCAAGCAGTAAAACAATAGCTATCCGACTGTTCTATCTTTCAGCTGCCACTGGAGACCTGAAACTATGTCCATGAAGTGTGTCTGAAGAGTCCACCATACTTTCTCTCCTTCTTTATTGGATTAGTGTAACAGTAATATGTCAATAAAACAAACTTGTAAAGCAAACAACTTCAAAGGTTAAGCAAAAGGCTTCCCCAGATCATTAATTAGACAGATGTGTTTTTGCAGAGTCTGTATGTTTTGAGGGCCCCGACAAATACATTAGAAAAGGCAGATACAGGTGATTTCCTGTTTTTGCACAACACACAGCTCAACAATTAGCAAAGAGCTGTTATGAGGAGGGACACAGGGTCAGCTCCCCTTTCAACCTCCTGACTTCTTGCTTAGATAAGTTAAGGCTGTTACAGAGGGCTGCTAAGACCTAATGATTTATCTACTTTTGGCAATGAGCATAATAATTGATATTTCAGTTCTTGTAGGTAATTCAGGTTTTTTTGGTAGCCTGCCAAGATCTTCCCATATAGGACCAGCTTCTACCATCACCAACTAGGTCATGCTTTCCTCATCTGGCTTGCACTTGAATGTGAAATAACACAGAGAAAAGCAAGTTTCATAGGATGTTGCACTTATGATTCACTCTTGTCTGATTTCCTTCTAGTCAGTATTAAAACTATACCCCAGCAGCAAAGTCTTCACCACAGTTTTAAACATCCAATGGTATTTTTGAAGGGTAGGGATGCTTCACCATATTATAATTTGGTGATTTACCTTCAGTTGATTCACGTTTACCCTTGCAGTTTAGATGGAGCAGGGTGCAATCATTTATATAGTCCATGGATGGAAGGCTAACCACAAAAATAAGATTAAAAGGAACCTGAAGGATGGAGAGCAAGATAGCTTGGAGTGTTGGAGGAGGGGAGCTGTCCTAAGCATAAGTGACAAGCAAAAAGATGGGTTTATGAGTCTAAAAAAGGGATTAAGGGCTCTGTAAAGTAAGCAGTATTGGCAGTGTGTGGTAATAAGCAGAAGTTGTCACTGATAATGAGGACCGAGATGAATGTTGGGGTAGAAGTTTGCAGGGCCCTGAAAGCAAGTACAAAAAGTTAGAACGTGATGAAGAACAATGCAGACAACCAGAAATGGAGCTGGCGAAGTCTGTGACATGATCTGAGCATCAGACAAGAGAAATGACTTTAGCTAAAATACAAAGAATGTTTTGGGATAGAGAACAATGAGCAGAGCCACTGAAAAGGAGATGATAGTTATTACAGCACAGGTGAAAGACAATGGAAAGAAAGAAAGAAAGAAAGAAAGAAGTGTAGGTTTCTGAAGCATTATCTGTCAAAGAAACAAGATGTGATGAGAAAGTGGTTATGGGGGAGAGAGGGACAGGAAGGTCTCAAGCTTTTGTGATGGTGAGAATAGTGGACAAGTCAATGGAGATGCACCAAAGGGCAGAGAAAAATGCTGAGAGAGTTCAGTTTCAGCCATGTTTAATTTCATGATGTCATAAAGAATTCATGAAAAGATAACGTGGAGAAAAGTGGTGATAAACAGGCAGAATGCCAGGGAGTCATGACAGAAGTCAGCAAATGGATGTCGAGTGGTTTATCCCCAGGGAGCACAAAGTAAATAGGAAATGTAGGAAATTCAAAGGCTGTGTTTGCTGGCATGGACAGACACTGAGGAATTTGCCAGTACATTTATTATTACTATGTATCGTGGGCATCATACTACAGATCATCGCTGCATCGCTTTGGGAGTTGTGCTGAACTTCTAATTTCTCATAGACATGCAATCTGATATATGCCCTTCTTCCATCTCTAACTGATGAGGAAACTGCACAGTGTCCTTTTGGATGTGGATTTTACAAGTTTAATCCATGGTTTTGTTAACTCCAGGGTAGATTTATGCAGCGCCAATTAAAGAACAGCAGACCACATAAGTACCAGAGGGCAATGTGAGCATAGGAGACAAGAAGTGCATAGAGGAGTAGTCTACTTACACTTGGCCTGCTAAGTTGGAGGAATCAGAGGAGAATAACAGGCTCCCCTAGTCATTGTGGAAGGCTGTTCTTACATGCTGTTCTACAATTGCTGTGTTTCTCTGCAGAGGTGGTTACATTTCAGTGCTGGATAAAATTATTCTTGTATGGGATACTTCAGGAAAAACGTGACATGGAAATAAATTCATGGTTATTATTATATAAAATAATAATAATTAATAACAATAGTAATAAATCATGATGTGTTCCATGAGCTGGCAGTGCATGGGGAGCGTTATCCATTGTTTCCCATAACAATTAGTCATGATATTTATGCTCTGCTCTCTCTCTCTCTCTGATTCACCTGCTGTGTATATTTCTAGTTCATCATTTTGCAAAAAAAGGCAAAAAGCTGTTTAAAAGTCAGGATACTTCTCCTTAACAGCTAATGCAGTTAGAACAATTTAGCCATTGATCAGAACAAATGGCTGTTCCTTTTGGGTGATTCTTGCCCTGCAGATTTGTTGTTTTATGTCTGTGTTTTCACATCAGGACTCTGACAGTGATCAGAGAAAGCTGCTGATTTGCCTTGGGCATTTGTCATAATCCAAAATTATTTGGGAGGAATATTTTCACAGAACAGTCTCCTTTGAGGCCAGAGCTCTTGAAGGTCTGCATTTTCATTGTCATCCCATTAACTGTAACAGTTTTACTTTTAACTCCCTGCACAGTTCAAGGAAATTCAGCAAGAACTGTCAACAAGCTCTTAGTTCTACCTTACTTTTAATGAATCATTTATTCAGCTCATCTTTGCTAGGTTTTAATTAAGATTTTAGGTTTCCATATTTCCTTGCTGAAAAAAAATATGGATTTGTTTCCCCCAGCAAAAAATTTGAAAGACCAACGTTGTGCTAACCGAGCATAACTAACTTTTTGTACGTAAACTGGTAAAAATGATTTTATGTGTGAGCAAATCTAAAAATAATAGTTTAAAGAGTCTGAATGCCATAATATTTATCAAAGCGACAACAAATGTAATTTTCTCAGCTTGCTATCTGGAACTTGTGAGCTTCTCGCCATTCTCTGCTGAGCTGCATATCGAGTTTGCTGCAGCCCATTGAATTTATAACTATGCAGCTATGTTCATTTTAGTACCTCCTATAAAGTAATGCTACATATGCAGCAATATGAAACCAGTAAATCCTCCAGCCACATCCTCAGAGCCTGCAATCTTATGAGCTCTCACAAGTGAAAATACTTTAGAGCTGGATGGCATTTGGATGGTAATATCAAACCTGAAAAAGTGTGGCTGCTAGAAAAAGTGGTGTCAGTGGATCAATTGGTAGCTAGCTTGTCTGCAAGCATTACTAAACAAATGCTCTTAGCACAGCATTAACAAGCACTATATAGTACTGGAGGTGCCAACTGTTTTGGGTGAGATCTAAAATCAAAGTCTTAACCATCGTAGTTTTAAAGCTGTCTGCAGTGACTCAAGAGCATGAGTACCAACTTCATGGCAGACTGTTGAGAACCAGGGTTAAAATCCGAAATTGGCTGTGAATTCTATACTGTGACAAAGTCAGGCCAGATGGCTGCAAAGGGGTAGGGAAAGGCAGCGCTAAGGGTAAAAGGCCCACTGCCCTCTAAACTTAGGAGTAGGTTACTGCAGGTAAATGAAGATCAGCTAAAAGGGGTTGGCTCAGGCAGATTTGGATCAGCTGAGACAGGGCTACCTTGGACCAACTAGGATCAGCTGATTCCACTTCAGGGCTACCTGAGACGTTTTTAAACCCTCCCCTCTTTAGAGAAAGTAGCTGCCAGCCAGCTGGCCTACCCCTAAGCCAGCAACAGTAGGGAAGTGAACAACTTCAGGAGGAAAGGCTGGGATCTCTCTCCCTACCCTAGTGGAAGACTACAAGCCTAAAACCTCAGTTAAGGGGAAGGCTGACTGCCCGGACATGGCAGATAGGGGTTGCTTTACCAAAGGCCCATTTTGCTGTGGCAGGGAGAAGTGCAGAGGCTGGCAAGGGAAAAAAGGCCCTTGCCACAATACCTACATATTATCAACCAGGTATCAGTTATAAACTTCTTTTGGGTATGTCAATCTACTTTCCCAGCCAGAATTACTTTCACCAGGTCAGTTGCACCTTAGATCTCACACCAAAGACCATGCTTGTAGCCAGTCCTATAATAAACTATACCAAGATTATTTAAATAGGAAAAAGTTATTTATGAGGTTAAAGCATATGATGTAAAAGTAAATGTCAAGTAAACACATGTACACAAATGAGTTACAATACTAAGTTTCTAAAAATAATAGAAGCTTCTTTGAGCTCTGTATGTCCTTTAAGACTGACCAAGAGTAAGGAGCTGGGGATCTCATGCCTAGTAAACCTTGCCCCTAGAGTCCAACAACATAGAGACCCAGTTCCTCCTCATTAGGGCACACAAGAAGTCATTCTTCCACTCTACTCAGCACTGATTAGGCCTCAGTTGGAGTATTGTGTCCAGTTCTGGGCACCACATTGCAAGAAAGTTGTGGAGAAATTGGAGAAGAAGTAACAAGAATGATTAAAGGTCTAGAAAACATGACCTATGAGGGAAGACTGAAGAATTGGGCTTGTTTAGTCTAGAAAAGAGAAGACTGAAAGGGGGCATGATAGCAGTTTTCAAGTATCTAAAAGGGTGTCACAAGGAGGAGGGAAAAAATTGTTCTTCTTGGCCTCTGAGGCTAGAACAAGAAGCAGAGGGCTTAAATTGCAGCAAGGGAGATTGAGGTTGGACATCAGGAAAAACGTTCTACCTGTCAGGGTGGTTAAACGCTGGAATAAATTGCCTAGGGGGGTTGTGGAATCTCCATCACCGGAGATATTTAAGAGCAGGTTAGACAGACACCTGTCAGGGATGATCTAGATAGTGCTTGGTCCTGCATTGAGGGTAGGGGACTGGACTCGATGACCTCTCAAGGTCCCTTCCAGTTTTAGTGTTCTATGATTCTATGATTACCTTTCAACCTTGTGTGCTAAGTTTTCATGACTCATCATGACAGTGGGAGGGAAAGAGAAACAATATTTTGTCCTCTTTCTCACCCCACAATAGTCCATGTGGTGTCAATGGACCTTTCCTTTTGAGCAGGAAGTAACACCTTGTATTGGAGAATGGGGGGCATTTCACACTAGTAAATGTCTCTATCACATCTGTTGACTGACTTAGTCCCAGAGGTTTGCAATACAACCACTCAAATGTTACCTTACAATGTGGAAGATAGATGTTATGAATGACTTTATTTCATGAGCAGCTTATGAATGAGCAGCTCACCAGCATTCAAAAAGATCTGAACACTAAACACATGCTTATAATTCTAATACCTCCTTCAACAATAATAACACACAACTGAGCCACACTGATTCCATCTGCGTATTTGTCAATGGTCAGCTGAGACATGAGGACCTTGGCATGAGCTGCCACCTGGTCAGCCAGCATCACAGTGCTATTAAAATATTAGGACATTTTGCAAGAGTAACACCACTACTTGGGAAAAGGGCATAGAGCTAGTAACAGCAGTCATCAGCTAGCTGTGTACTGATCATAGAATCATAGGGTTGGAAGAGACCTCAGGAGGTCTTCTAGACTAAGCCCTTGCCCAAAGCAGGACCAACCCCATCTAAATCATCCCAGCCATGGCTATGTCAAGCTAGAACATAAAAATCTCTAGAGATGGAGATTCTGTCACCTCCTTAGGTAACCCATTCCAGTGCTTCACCACCCCCCTAGTAAAATAGTACAGTAGACTTCCGATAATCTGGCACCTTGGGAACCCAGGGGGTGCTGGATTATCGGATATGCTGGAGTATCAGGAGGTACTCTGGTGGGGGGGGGCTGTGACGGATCTGCGGGGGAGGGGTCGGCAGGGGAAACCCCGCGCAGCCGCCGGCGACAGGCCAGCTGGGGCTGCAAGCGGCAGTGGCGGACTTGGGGAAGCGGCGGGGCAGAGCAGCTGGGGTGCTGCCGGGTTGGTCCTGCAGCATCGCCCCTCGACTTGCCCCCTCTCCTCCGCTGCCACTTGCAGCCCCAGCTGGCCTGTAGCAGGCAGCTGCGTGGGGCTTTCCCCTGCCTCCCTGCAAAACAGTGGAGGGTTCGCCCCTCACCGCGCTGTACCCGCCAACCCCACCCCCGGCCGGCCGCAGTGCAGGTCCCGGCACACCCTTCACAGGGGTATAATCCCCTTCCCCTCTCCTCCCCTTCCCTTTCCTGGCCCGTGAGCCTGTGTGGGGTTCACAGGAGCTCCAATTGTCTGGCTGGCTGGAGCACTTCAGGGTTCCAGTTGGTGCCAGACTATCAGGAGTGCCAGACCACTGGATGCCGGACAATTGGAGTTTTACTGTATTTCCTAATATTCAATCTAGACGTCCCCCACTGCAACTTGAGACCATTGCTCCTTGTTCTGACATTTGCCACTACTGAGAACAGCCTCTCTCCATCCACTTTGGAACCTCCCTTCAGGAAGTTAAAGGTTTCTATCAAATCCCCCCTCATTCATCTCTTCTGTAGACTAAACAAGCCCAGATCTCTCAGCCTCTCCCTGTAGGTCATGTGCTCCAGCCTGCTAATCATTTTTGTTGTCCTCCACTGGATTTTCTCCAATGTGTCCACATCCTTTCTATAATGGGAGGCCCAGAATTGGACACAATACTCCAGATTTCAATGCCAAATAAAGGGGAATAATCACTTCTCTAGGTCTGCTGGCAATGCTCCTCCTAATGTACCCTAAAATGCTGTTAGCCTCTTTGGCTACAAGGGCACACTGCTGACTCATATCCAGCTTCTCATCCACTGTAATCTCCAGGTCTTTTTCTGCCAAACTGCGGCTCAGCCAGTCGGTCTCTAGCCTGTAACAGTGCTTTGGATTCGTCCGTCCTTGTTGAAACGCATCAGATTTCTTTTGGCCCAATCCTCCAATTTTTCTAGGTCACTCTGGACCCTTTCCCTAGCCTCCAGCATACTTACCTTTCCCCCTAGTTTAGTGTCATCTGCTTGCTAGCTGAAAGGGAGTGTAGTTTTGTGGTTCAAATTAGTGAGTACCCAGCTAGCTAAAGCTCTTAATTAAGTGGAGTCCTTAACTACTATTAACTATCCTGCATATTTGTGATAGAGATGCAGCCATGTTAGTCTGGTCTAGCTGAAACAAAAGACAGGACTATGCAGAACTTTAAAGACTAACAAGATGGTTTATTAGGTGATAAGCTTTCGTGGGCCAGATCCACTTCCTCAGATCAATATGTGGAAGAAAATTGGCACGACCATATATACCAAAGTGATACAATAAAAAAAAAAGTGAACACATATAAAATTGACTAATCAGATTTAAGAACAGAGGAGGGGTGAGGGGGGAAGGTTAGTGTCTGTGAGGTAATGACATTAGGGATGATAATTGGGGAAGCTATCTTTGTAATGGGTGCGATAATTAGCATCTTTGTTAAGACCCATACGTAAAGTGTCAAATTTAAGCATGAATGACAGTTCTGAGGCTTCTCTTTGAAGTCTGGAGTTAAAATCTCTTTGAAGCAATATGCATGTTTTAAGGTCATCGAGAGAATGGTCAGTCTGGTTAAAATGGCAAGCAACTGTTTTCTATCTGTGAGAGAGCCTGATGTCTGTTTTATGTGCATTGATTCTTTGGTGAAGTGTCTGAGAAGTTTGTCCAATATACATAGCAGACGGACACTTTAGGCACATGATGCCATAAATTATATTTCTGGATGAACAGGAATATGTGTTCTTGATCTTGTAACTGGCATGGTTAGGTCCAATAATGATGTCAGCAGAGTAAATATGTGGACAAAGCTGGCCCCGGGGCTTGTTGCAAGGGAAAGTTCCATGGTTGGTATTAATGTGGTATGTCCTGTAGTTGTTGGTAAGAATCATCCTGAGGTTAGGTGGTTGTCTATAGGAGACTATGGGTCTGTCTCCCAGAGCTTCTCGGAGGGTAGTATCCTGTTCCAGTATAGGTTGTAGTTTATTGATAATGCATTGGACGGATTTAAGTTGGGGCTATAGGTGATGACAAGTGGTGTTCTATTGTTGGTTTTCTTGGGTCTGTCTTGAAGTAGATGGTTTCTGGGTATTTGTCTGGCTCTTTCAATTTGTTTTTTTATTTCTCCGGATGGGTAATTGAGGTTTATAAATGCTTGGTAGAGATCCTGAAGTTTCTGGTCTCTGTCAGTGGGATTAGAGCAGATGCGATTGTAGCTAAGGGTTTGGATATAGACGATGGATCATTTGTGAACAGGTAAATAATCTTTTGCTTTAAGCATTCAAATATGGAAACCTAAGAGTAGTTTCACAAAGTGCATAGGCACCTAAATCTGGCTTTAGGCATCTAAGTCCCTGTTTTATGTTCCTCTGAGTTCCAATGCCAAACAATGTTGGCACCTAAATTCACTTGCTTGGAACCTATTGAAAATTGTATTATATTGGCATCAATGGGAGTACTCATGTACTTAAAGTTACCTGAGAATTTAAGTGCTTTCCTTTATCAGAGCCTCAAAGAAAAAGCAAAAATAAAAGATCCAGAAACTGGAAAGATCAGTGAGGTAACAAGAAGAGCTCTAGAAAAATTTAGTTGTGTTGCATTTCTTTCCTTTCATGTGCCAAAGTAGATTTTATTTAAATTAATGGAGATAACCACAGAGTTCAGCTCCATCTCTCTGCTTGCTCTTGCAATTCACATATTTGTGTTTAGAGGCAAGAGAAAAGGAATAATTCTTATATTTTAATCCCCTTGAGCTTCACATTTTCTTCAGAGATTTTTTAAACTTTGTTCCTTTCAGTGGAACATTCATACCTGACTGCTGGAAACCTGGGTTTGCCATATAACAGGACAGTTTCAACTTAGTTCGTGTAAAATTAGTGTAAAAACATGTTTGCTTATCTGTGTTACTAACAATACATTTGATTATTTTTTTTAAATTCGAATGTACAGATCAATATGCTTTTTTCTCTTTACAGCATTTCACTTGGAAATCAAGAAAATTAGTTTCACTTTTGTTTATAGTCCATTTCATTTTCAACTTAAGTAATATTTAGTTACATACATAAGAAGGGAGTGTTTATTTGTTAAATGATCATTTCCTGTGGGATTTATTTTAATGGAGACTTTTACACTGGTTTAGGCTGAATTTACAGACCTATCCAAATTTGAATTGAGAGTATCTTTCTAAAGTTTACACTGTAACAGTCCTCTAGTATAAGTTTAATTTATATAACTCTCTTGAAAGTGTCAGCAAAACCGTAATCATATTCAGAAATGATTTTATTGCAGGACAAAAATATTCTGGAACAGGTTTTATATTCTCAAATATTATTTCCTGGAGCTTCCTGTTCTCTCAGCTCTGGTCTACACTAGGGAGTTATTTCGAAATAACTCCCCTTATTTCAAAATAACAAGCAGAGTGTCTACAGTACCAAGCCTGTTATTTTGAAATAATGACTCCTGCTTTCCTTGGGGTGTGTCTACACTGCACCGTTTTTCCGGAATAACAGTCGTTATTCCTGGAAAACAATACTAGCATCCACAATGCAATTGCATTATTTTGACAGAAAGTCGAAATAACGGGTGGCTTTTTCTGACAGCGGTAAACCTCATTCCACAAAGAATAAGCCCTTTTCCAAAAAAGCTCTTTTGGTAAAAGGTGTGTGTAGATGCTCCACTGCTGCTGTGTTGAAATAGCTCCTCACCAGGGCCATTCTAAAGTTATTCCTCCGCAGTGCCTCCTGGGCTCTAAGTTGAGGGAGTGTGTCCACATTAGGGCATCTTACCTCGGACTAATTTTGAGGCTTCCCGGTAGTGTGGATGCTCTATTTCTAAATAAGCTTTTCCAAAAGATATCTTCCGGAAAAGCTTATTCCAAAAGAAGCTTGCAGTGTAGATGTATCCTTGGGGAATAAGTTTATTTTGAAATAGTTATTTTGTGAGTTATTATTTCAAAATAGGTTATTTCAAAATAATTTCCTAGTGTAGACATGCCCTGAGGGATCCCAACTTTAACTATGTAGGGGTGAGTGGGATGCCAGAACTTGGGCCCCATAGACGTGGGATGGATTGGGGACCTCATCCTATGGGTGAGGAGACACTGCGGCCCATGTGAGTTTGAATATATTTACTAGAGCTATGCAGAGCCAGCCCAAGCTACGGGCTGACCGGGCTACCGATTGTAGGGGGCACCACGCGGGGCTGCTGGACAGGGTGGGGGCAGGGCCGCACATGCGCCGGGCACCGGGGCCCGGGGGCGCTGCACACCCGGGGGCAGGGCCGTGCATGCGCAGCGCTCCCTGGGCCGGTACTGCACTCCCGGGGCGCACGAATGGCTCGGGCCGGCCCTGGAGCTGTGCTCTGGTGGACTCCAGCTTAATTTAAGCCTTGTTCAGGAAATGTAGAGGTAAATTGAACAAACCTAGAGCAAGTCATTTACAAACTTGAATGGATATTTGGAAAATATGATTTTCAATGTTCACTCATGCTTTTTGTTTACATAATATATTCAGCCACTTTATCACTGACCAATAGCTACCTCAGACTTGCATAACCTTTGGTTTTGACTGAAGGCTTCCACTTAGTGGAAGGAACTGGAACTTTTCTGAGTCAACTGGGAAAATTCATAGCCAGAATTTTGTTTGTTGGATCTCTGCCTAGCAGCATGTAAGCTAAAAATATGCAATCAAGTCTGGACATGGAGAAAAGAAAAACTGTTTTCCTTATGAGATACTCCCTTTTATATTCATGTGCCCAACTGATATTTGCACAGTTCTCTGTTCATGTAAATGTCAATATCAAATTGTAAATAAAAACATTAATATTAATCCTGGTATTAATATTAATCATCTGCTGCTTTAAAAAATGCTACATCAAAAAACACTCCAGCAGTAGTACTTAACACTTCCATCTCTTTGAGTGAAACAGGAGTTAATATGTAGGCTTCAAACACATAGAAATGTACCTCACAGTAAAGTTTCATTGTGGATTTATCTATGCAAAGCAGTATAGGACAGCACATACACTAGGCAACAGAGCAAATAATTTTTGTTTATATTTTGTGAGTTTGTTTTTTAAGTGTTTATATCCATGTAATATTTAAAAACACAAATACCGAGACTTTATTTTGTAATTCAGCCTTCTAGTCACTCTCAGGGTATTGTGGCTGTTGAATAAAACAGGCTGTAGGCTTTAAAAATTAATTTTAAAGAATCCTTAGGGCTTTGTGCCTCTTGAGTGGTGTTCTGACAATGTTTCTATCTGGATGTTTTGTTGATGAAGTCTGTTTTGAACTAGCAATGCTCCATGCACATCTTTCATGGAACACTGTCATGTGCTAGTTCTTCTGCTCAGTCCTAATTAATATACAATTGCATTTTCCAAGAGACATTGCAGAGCTATTTTTCTATTAGAAGAAAAGACTTTGGGGAGTGAGGATAGGGTGTGTGGAGGGAAATCACCAGGGCAACAAAGCAAAGCTTAATATCACCAGGGAGACTTTAAAGTTCACATATTCTCAGTTTTTACAGCCTAATCTAAATATCTCATCCAAACCTAAGGCCTTTGTATTTTGAGGTTCTCTGGCTGTAGATCTGGGCCGAAGAATCAAATCTTTTATTTTAAACCTCACTTCTAGCCCTTATAGTTGCACTGAGGACTTTGAATATATGAACCAAACATATACTGGTAAATTGGCATTTTCATATGGTTGAAGAAAACATGAAAAATTTGCTCAGAGGGGTGTGAACTGCTTTGTCTTTCCCATGGCACAAGATCAGCTCACTATATCAATAGAAATTGAGCACTATTAGTTATTGATGATTTTAGCAAACATACCTAATTAATCTGGTTATCCCACAATCTCAGACTTCTTCCCGTGCCACTCCAAGCACCAACAGGTACAACTATCCCATAAATAGATGTCAAAACCTCCAGCTGCTCTCTGATTACTTTTACAGAGAGGTCACTGCCTGAAAGGGTGACACATCAAAATGAGAAATCTAGGTAATTCAAACCGAATTCAGTTTATTGACGAGGGAAACTATTTTGTTCTCAGCAGTGAGAAATGAACTACTATAGTCGTTAAATTAAGCACCGATTCTGTAATCAGATCCAGGCAGAGAGATGCTTGCACAATGTGGAGCCCTGTGGAAGTCATGGTTTCATTGATGTGGCTCAAATTGCAGAATCAAGCCTCTTTCAATCACCACCGCAGTTCAGTCTTACTCAAAGAGAAAATGTGTTGACTATGTGTGTAAAAAGGAATCCTCATGATTCTACACTATTTAACTCAAATTCAAAAGGTTTCCTTTCAGTCATTGGGATGCTGTATGATTGAAATTTGATCCTATATATCATTGTTGCTACCACCACTATACAACTGTAACTAATCTTATACAAATATGTCATGTATGGGGTCAATGGAAAAATTACAAGTTGCTCAAGTGACTCTAGATTCTATCTTGTGCCTGTACTTTTCCACAAATCGCTGTTTGGGCTTTGTTTGGGACAGTAAAATTCCATCCACATGGGAGAGGTATAGAAGATCCAGGAAACATTTCTATTATGTCTTCATTTCCTGCTTCACTTCCCTGGACTGAATTTCTAACAAGGACTCTCTAAAGAAGGACTGATGAAAAATCATGGAGGGGATCCTCAAGGAATCCATTTTAAAGATTTTGGAAGAGAAGAAAAATGATCAGGAATAGACAACATGGATTCATCAAGTTCAAATCATGCCTGCCCAAGCTTCTATGACATGGTAATTGGCTTTATGGACATGGAGAAGACAGTAGGCATGATATACCTTGATTTTAGCACAGTGTTCTTCCCAGCAAGTTAAAGAAGTGTGGATTCAATAAATGGACTATAAAAGGTGGATAGAAAACTGGCTAGATTGTCAGGCTCAATGGGTAGTGTATTGTCTGGTTGGCAGTCAGTATCAAGTGTAGTACCCCAAGTGCCAGTTCTGGGGCTGTTTTTGTTCAACATCTTTATTAATGACCTGGATTGTACCTTCAACAAGTTTGCAGATGACACTGAGCTATGGGTTGAGGAGGACAGGGATAGAGTCCAGAGTGACATGGACAAATTGGAGGATTGGGCCATTAATCCTTTGCAATAGAACATCCAGTTTGGTCATTATATCAGACAGTTTGGACAATATGTCCAGTTCGAACAGTCTCTATGACAAAGGATTGATTAAAGGACACAAATCAGATGTTTGAAGTGGAAACACACAGAAACCTACTGGAGAACATTTTAACTTACCAGGGCACTTATTAATGGATTTAAAGGTGGCAATTCTGTTACAAAACAATTTCAGAAATCAACTAGAGAATCTGCAGAACTAGCATTCGTATGCAAATTTGATACTATCTAGAACAGTTTGAACAAGGACATGTTTTTCCAGAAAAACTACACTTATGTCCACACAGCAGTCGTGTCCTTTTGACAGAAAGTCAAAAGAATGCAGAGGTTTTCCCGACAGCGGTAAACCTCTTTCTATGAGAAAGAAGCCTTTTTCCAAAAGAGCTCTTTTGGAAAAAGGTGTGTGTATGGACAGGAAAGGCCGGGGGGGGGCAGTTTAGAAAGAAGAGGCCTCCAGGAAAAAGCACAGGTACTCTAGTGTCCACTCCACCCACAGTAATCACAACTCAAATGTCCAATCAATGTGGACTCTATCTTTCGAAAAAGCAGATAACTTTTTTGATGCACTTTCTTTGTGTGGACGGTCTCTCTCAAAAGAAGTTTTTCTGGAAGATTTCTTCCAGAAAAGCTTCTTCCAAAAGAAGCCTGCAGTCTAGACATAGCCTAAGTGTCAGGCACTTAGAGCCTACTCTATTAGCCTAATACACTTTAATTGACAGGTGATTTTTACGAGATAATCCTGTAGATTGTTGGTGAGTTTAAAATTTACTGTCTGTGATTACTCAAGCATGCAAGCTAAGCATTAGCTTCCCATGAGGAACTGTGTAAGTCAATCTTGATAATTTGAATTTCAGAGAGTGCAAGTACAAAATAGGGCATGAGCACAGCTAAGTGAACCCATTTGAAAGTCATTCAAAAGCTGGTGAAAAATTGGAGTAGTAATTATTTACCTACCCTTTCTGTCATCAAATTGTTTCAGGATATCTGTCAGCTTTTGCAGAGCATTTGATTTATTAACTGTTTTTCTACTGGTAGCCATCAGCCCAAATCTGATTTACTGCCTGGAAAGGGAATGGAGAAAATACACCATCATTTAAATGCACAAAAAGTTTAATATTTCTCCAGAACTAGTCATACTGCCATATCTCTATACATTGTTTGTACAAAAGTGGCAGTGAGGCAGGATGTATGAATTATCCATCAGGCTATCTTAAGGTTTCACACTGTGGGCCATCACTGTGAGAGCCTTCCATTTGAAACCAATAGCTATTATGAAGACCCTACTGGACTTTCTGATGCCTCTGTCTTTTGGGAGTCAAAACTTCACTTTGGGTAGGGACATTTTTATTTATAAAAAGATTTTAATTTCTTCTTCTTTTGTATGAATATAAGCACAGGGTGTGATTTGTGAGTTGTAATGAGTTCTGCTTTACTGGTGATCCCAAAAGCCTCCCAGTTACTTTAGCACCATTTAAACTCTTCTTAATTCAATAATTTAAAGAGAAGATAGTGATTGGTATGTGAACGTGACATTGTCTAATGACATGGAGATAACCTGGTGGACTGAGAAAAGCTACCTACTCTGTGTTCTTAAATACTCTTGTGCTCTTAAAGTGGTTTACCAAAAAATGAATTCTTTATCAAAAATACCATAACTTATTTATTAAACCAATTTTAAGAAACTACATTGTCTTCTGAGTGGGAACCAGCTGGAAAATGCAAGGCTGGGGAGCCCCGCCTTGACCGGAGAACCCCGGCATCAGTGGGAGTAGGTAGAGAATGGGGAGCCTCCACCCTGGCCTGGGAACTCCTGGCGTCAGCTGGAAGAGGCAATGAAATAAGAGCTCCTGTCCCAACTGGGGAACTCCTTGCAGCAGCAGGGCCAGGTGGCCCCAGGCCAGGGAACCCCCAGTGGGAGCAGGACTGCCTCCAGCAGTGGGGCCAGTGGCAGCTGGGCAGCTCCAACCGGGGAACCCTGGAAACTCCCAGAAGCAGCTGGCGTGGCAGCCCTGGCTGGGGAATTCCCAGGTGTTATTTGAGGAGTCCTGGCCAGAGAACCCAGGGAATACCTGGTGGCAGCAGGGCCAGGCAGCAGCAGGGGAATTTTGGCTAAGGATCCCTGGGAAATCCCCAGCAGAAGCAGGGCTGATGGCTTCTGAACAGGGCTGGCAGTGGTTCGGTGACCATGGAATGGAACCCCACTAATCCCGGTGGCAGCAGGGCCAGCAGCAGACAGGTGCTCCTCTCTGGGACCCAGGGAACTCTGGCAGCAGCGAGAAGCAGTGGGGTGGGAGCCCCAGACTTGGGATCCTGGGAGTGGTACAGGCAGCAGGCGAGCACTGACCTCCCCTGGTCCAGCAAACTCCCTGGTTCAAGACCACTCCTGGTCCCGAGGGTGCTGGACCAGGGAGGTCCAACCTGTACAAGTAATATGAATTATGGAATTGTACATTTTGTTCCAAATCCATGGCTTCCATTTTTCTATTAAGACTCAAAACAGTTATATGTAAAACCTTGTGCATTACTAACTGAAGATGATTTGTTCTAGTAGTAAGCATTGTCCAAGACAGAAGGGGTGAAATACTATCCCCTCTGAAGTCAATAGCAAAACTCCCATTGACTTAACTGGGACCAGGATCTCACTTTCTATTTTTGAGAACATCAAAAGGTAGAGACATTGCTGTTAGCACACAACAAGGAAGGTAACTGAATCTTTATCTTTTTGATAGAAGTCCACTCTGCATTAATGAATGCTTATTGATTTAATGTATGTCTACACTACGGGATAAGGTTGAATTAAGATACGCAACTTCAGTTACGTTAATTGCATAGCTGAAGTCAAAGTACTTTAACTCAACTTTTGGCATTGTCCACACTGCAGGAAGTCAAAGGAAGAACACACTCTCTTCAACTTCCCTTACTCCTTGTGGAAGCAGGACTACCGACATTGACCGGAGTGCTCCTCTCAGTTCAAATTAGCGTGTCTTTACTAGACCCATTAATTCAAGCCCTGAAAGATCAACAGTGGCAGCTTCGATCTTCTCTGTAGTGTAGAAATACCCTGAAGAATTTCACGACCAGCTAAAATCTGGTAGTCTGATCACAGGAAAATCCTGCCCTTACTTTAAGGAACTATGAAGGTGGGCGAGTGGCGCAGTGATTGTTGTACGTATATTCTCATAGCCAGCTTCTGGTGCTAGGCAGTGTGATCAAGTGTAACTTAACATGTGATGGGAGGGAACCTTAGCGCTCTGCAGAGGAGCAGGAGTAAGCATTCATCTTTCATTCATACTACTGATCATAGCATATTCTATGGGCAGCTGATGGTACTGCCACATTCAGACAGCTTGCCAGAGACATGACCCATTTATCAGCAGCCATGGTACCAAAGTCTCCACCTACTTACTCTCCTGAACACTAGGTTATTCTCCTGCTGCATGCATACACCTATGTGTTTTACAAAATGTTTGCAATATTGTGCTTTCATCTGCAATACATTTCAAAATGTCATGTCGTAACTGGCAACAAAAAATAGTTTAGGTATAGAATAAAATTGTGATCTGAAATTTAGTACAGCTCAGCTTTCCATAAAATGATTTTTTTTATTTTGCTAAGTATGATTCTTTCTATGAAAAACTGTTCTATGTACCTTGAAAATAAGCATTTAAATAGGATCCTCTAGAAAGTACATTTGGTGGAAATTAATACTGTTTTCTATAGTTTATTCAATATTGATTATGTTATATGATAATGACAGAAATTCTATGCATTTTAATTAACAGTGGCAATAATATTAAGTGTATTAACTACTGCAGACTTAAACTCCCCAAAACAGTGAACTTCTAACATGTTAAATGGCATCATACGATTTATGTTTTAGATTGAGTAAAAGTAACAGCTGGTTTAGATAAAATAAACAAACTGCTGTTGAGTTGTAAGGCAATTTCTTCTTTTTATGTAATATGTTCAGGAAGTCATAATATATTAATCCCAGCCAATTTCAAAGTATTATATATTGTACAATGTGATGGGAATAAATAAATATTTATCAGCAGGTATATATGAAAAGTGTTGACTCACTTAAGAAGCTAGGTGGAAGATTAAAACTATATAAAGCATTCTATAACAGGCTTCTTCAATGTAAGGAAATACTATTGATAATGCACCTTGAATGCAAAAAAGCCTGAACTGAGCTTTCTACCTATATAATAAAATTGTGTCAGAATTGTTTTTTTAAATATCTTGATAAATTTCAGTATCAATGCTAAATTAATTTGTTTGAACTTTTCAGGACTATCAGATAACTATTTTTGTTTGATTTCTATTGCTATTTATTAATTTTTTAAATTCTACTTGGGCTGTTAACAGTCTCAAATGTGCACTTTAGCTAACATAAAGAGAGATAGGTGAGAAATAGGATGTCAATGATTAGCTAATTAACACAATAAAACAACTTCTGTTCAATAATCTATCATTCTCACAGCATAATCATCTGACATCAACATGGAAAAATCAAATATCCATTCTACATACACACCATGTAGATCAATAGCTTCTTTTCATAATAAAGGTCAACATCATATTTCTTTTCACAAATTATGTAAAGTATAAGACAAACAAAGAATAATTTTCAGCTAAAACAAGTTTTGAGTGGTTTGTATTGACAGGCTAAGGAGACTCCCTTTCCACTTCACAGAAAAGGAGATGATGGGTCTGAAGAGAGACTTCTAAGCAAAGATGTCTTTGATTCATTTCACTGAAATTCATGAGGGAATTAACATGCAGGATTACTCTCAACTGTATGAGTAAGCCAAATATTTAGGGTTAATAAAAATTACCCTGGTATATTTTTAGACTTTAAGAAGTGACCTGGATTCTCCCAGAATGTAATTTAATTAATCCTCTTCCTTTTAAATCAACCCCAAACCTCCCATTGATTTCAAAAGTGGGTTAGTTAAGACACACATAAGGTATGTCTACACTGAATTCCTCTTTCAAGAGAGGAATGCAAATGCAGCCAAGCAAAATTGCAAATGAAGTGTGGATTTGAATTTCCCGTGCTTCATTTGCATAATGGCATCCAGACACTTTTTGAAATACCCTATTTCAAAAGAACAAACTCTGTGTAGATGGGGTTATTTTGAGAAAAAAACCTTCTTTTGAAATAACCCTTTCTCCTTAAAAAATTAGGTTTAAGGGTTATTTCAAAAGAAGGGTTTTTTCTCAAAATAACCCCGCCTACACAGAGTTTGTTCTTTTGAAATAGGGTATTTCAAAAGAAGGGTTTTTTCTCAAAATAACCCCGTCTAGATTGCATTTGTTCTTTCGAAATAGCGCCCGGAAGCCATTATGTAAAAGAAGCATGGGAAATTCAAATCCACACTTCATTTGCAATTTTGCTTGGCTGCATTTGCATTCCTCTCTCGAAAGAGGAATGCAGTGTAGACATTCCCAAAAGGAACATTATGTTAACATACATGAAAATGGAACAAAATCTCATATAAAATATTTCATTAATTGTGATCCTGTGTGTTTGAAACATGACCAGCATATATATATATATAGCATATATATTATCAGTGTTAGACAACTTCAACAAATTTTGTACAAGTTATGTCATGTAAGGTATCAATGGAAAAGTTGTGATTTTCTAAATAAGGTTATCTTGTTAAAATCTAGTTATTGTATCTGAAGTTATGAATAATGGCTATATATGTGTATGCAAATACACATGTGTTTGTTTGTGGTGACTTCAAAAGCCTAGCCAGTCATAAAGTGATGACTTGTGTATTGGGAAGACTATATACTATCAGATTGCTCACCTGTTTCTTTCAAGATATTCTTGAATGGTAGGAGATCTCTTTGTGGGCACGCTTTCTAGTCTTTTGGATTAGACTGAGTAGCCATTCACAGGTGATTGTTCAGTTTTCCATTCCATTCAACTAATTGGATCTTCAAATATATTTTCGGCAGTTTTCATGATAAATTGATAATTCTAGTTCTGTAAATTACTCCTGGTCCTCTCCTGTCTCTGATAGTCACAGCCTGTTTATCATTATTTTTTCCAGCTGTCTTGAATTCTGCATGCTCCTCTTACCTGTTATAACAAACTGCAAGCCCTTCTCTTTCATTTTCACTTTGGTTCTGTGCATCTGTGGTACTGATGCTTTCTGAATCTGGCTGTCCAAGTACTCCTCACTCTTTCTGCTGCATCAGATTGTCAAATCTTGTCCTTCCAAACCACAAATATTGTCTTCCCCCAAACCCATCAACTTAAATTTAATACAGATGTTCCTTGTGGGCTCTAGGCAGGAAAGAGAAAACATGGCATAACTGTTCTGTTGCTGGCCATTATACGGGTTGGACCTCACTGGTCTGGCACCCTGAGGAACTGACTGGTCCTGAATGAGGGGATTTGCTGGACCAGGTGAGATCCCTCCCCTCCTGGCGAGCTGCCACTGGGTTAGGGCTCCAGCCCGCTGCTGAAGCTGAGGCTGGAGCTCCCCGGCCTCTGGAGCCAGAATAGGGCTGGAGCAGAGCTCCACAGTTGCCGCTGGGGCTGGAGCTCCCCAATGTGCCACCCATTCCCCCCTTCCACACACACACACAGGGCTCCCAGCTGAGTTACCAGCGACCCCTATGGCACTCCTGCCTTGCTGCCAGACCTCCCAGTTCCTGGGCTCTGTGGTCCAGGAACATCTGTGGTCTGTGCCGGACCACAGACATTGTGGAACAGGGAGTTCCAGTTAAGGAAGGGCATAACCTGTAGTAGAATGGCACCTAAAAATAAATCTGTGTAAACTCTAATACTACTATTTGTTTGTCATTCCTATTTGCTGTAACAGGAAGATGTTCACTAGTGGATTGTGAACCATTCATAAATAGACATCCTATTCCTATAAATTGTATGTCAGTGTGAATAAAATGGAAGGAGCAATCAGCTGGTAATTAAAATGAACTCATATACAAAGCCATGAACTTGTACATTTCATTCTTTTCCATTATAGGAAAGAATTGAAGAAATTGTATTAATAGCTGCATGACTTTAGCTATAGAATTGTAGAACTTTGAGAGTTCATCTAGACCAGTATTCATTACGAAAGCAGGACTAAGTATTATCTAGACCATTCCTGACAGGTGTTTGTCTAACTTAGCTTTAAAAACTCGTCCTGGAGTAAGGTGCTTTTCAATAAGAGAAAGTGAATCAGAATCCAGCCCATTGAGAATAAGAGCTTGTCTATGCTACCACTTGAGTCAATATAACATACATTACTCGGAATTGTGGAAGTCATCCCCCACTCCTTGAGTGACATAAATTACGTCAACTTAAAGCAGTGTCTAAAATGCGCTGTGTTGATGGAGAGTACTCTCCAATTGACATACCACATCTTCGGCAGACGCAACTACATTGGCACAGGTGCATCTAGGCAGCTACACTGATGTAGCAAGTTAGTAAAGACAGTCATTGCTATGCTTGGTAGCCATGAACAGTATAAGATTCCTTCACTTCAGATCAATTCAAAGGAATACTAGCTTTTGGACTGTGACAACTTTTCTTAAAGGTTCTCTTCACGAAACAGTTGAGTTTAACATGTGTCATCATGGCACACCATTCAGAGTGTTGAATGTTCATATGAAGACATTCATATATGAAATGTATACAATTAAGAGTCAAGACCTTCAAGCACTTCTGTCTATTGATATCAACAAGGGTAGACTCTGCGTCTAAAATAAAAGTCAGATTCTTAGCTCGTGCGAATAGCTACTTCAGTCAAAAGAACTATACCAACATCCATCAGTTCAGCATTTCACTCTAATTTTTTTGCTACTGTAATTCAGGCATTTAGCACAGGAATAATCATTGCTACAGTTTCCCCAGTACACAATATTGTACATTGGTTTGCACAGAGTATCAATATTTGCACACATTGAGAGTAATTATAATTTAGTTTTATTGCTGAAGATAGAATATCTTTATCTGACAGATGCACTTGTATCTGTACTTTGGAAGACATTTATTTTGCACTTTTAACTTCAAGACTGACAAAGGAATTGCTAATGAAAAAAAAACAGCAAGGACAGAATATGGTTCAGTATATGGGAAATAAGTACACTTCTGCTTTATTTTTCTACAGTATAGTGAACATTTCTGACTATGCTATTTTTAAGAAAATAAGGTGCACGGGGTGTTGCTAGAAAGAGATACTGGTTTATTTCTATGATTAGGTGAGGGTATGTAATCATTAGTCTTAATTTGCTGAATTGATCCCATGAGGAAAAATGGCATTTTTATTAACAAGTGTCCGAAGTTGCACATTGCAATGAGTTTTTTGCATCAATGTATGCAAGGATTATCAAAGACTACAAATGTGCCAATAAAGACATAGTACATGACTAGTGAAAAAGAAATATACACACATTACAGTAGTGGGCAGGGCAGGTTAGGAATATTGAGACTGCCACTGAGTAGAAAATATGAGGTATAAACCCCAGACCAGAAGAATAAGAGGGCTGAAAAGATCTGCTCCCTGCATTGGGGGGAAGAGGATATCTAGTGCTGGTCTTGCTTCATTTACAAGAATTATATTATGTTGCTTACCAATAATTCCATTTACTATATTTGTTGCTTCAGTTGGAATGTGTTTTGATTGTGTAAATGAGAACAGATTGTTCACTGTATTCATGAAAAGGAAGTACACATGACATTCCCTGGCGTGAATGGGTCACACTGAGATGTGCTGGCATACCAAAATTCATTTTGGTACCAAAATAAGTCTTAACAGTGGAAGGGGAAAAGGCTGTGTCCTAAAGCCTAGAGGAGCAAGGACTCTGTCTATAGGTAATATTTTGCTTTTGCTTTTGGATTCCCTGTTCTGGAAAGTCTACTGCATGTGGAATGAATCTGAGGTATTCAAACAGATAGTATCCGGTGTCAGATGAAAGGTGATTAGGCATGTGCAGAGCATGGAAGTTCTATGAAATGAACCATTTTGAGATTTCAAAATTTGGCCATCTTTCAAATCAGAGTAAGTGGTAGAAGTTGCTGTATACTGAGTTCATATATACAGATAATAAACAATGTAATGATACACACATAGGTACAAAATGTACTATAGTAAAAAGTAGAGAAATATAAGACAAAAAGCACGTTTTAGATATTCCTCAAATACAGTATTTTTGACCAAAACAAAGTCTATATAGCTTCTTGGTCATCAGTGGAAGAGCTTCCGTTTACACCAACGGAGAACTTAGCCCAAAGACTTACAGACAATATTTTTCTCTTCAGAGGAAGTTTTTTATTTCAGTTATGAGTCTAAATCTATTGGATTTATATTGATAGCACCGATTAATATCCAACCCAGAATCTTTGCTGAAGAATCCAAAAAAACACACGGTATGATAACATTACGTGAAATCTTGCTATGACTCAAAGGGAGAACTTTTAAGAAGTAATTTGCATGCATAAAAATAACCTGATATCATATTAAGTGCCATGCCATATTATGTTACTTCGCTCAAACATGATTCAGCTAATTTGACATGATCACTGCATTGAGATATGTCACATAGGATATTAGCAATACTCGTATGATTCTGAAATTTTATTTTAGCCCTTTACTTTTACATTTCTTCTATTTTCCTGTCACTGAGTAATGGAGATGTTTAAACATTACATTAATGTGCTACTTGATGTTAATATAAATACATGCCTTAAAGTATATACAGAATCCACACAACTCCTTACAGACAAAAGCAACAAAAATGGATACTATTTTGTGCCCTAATCTGTTACTAGGTACATTTTTCATAAGTGCCCAGGTGATTTGGTCTCCTACGTGCTACTGAAAATAAATGGGATTTAGACTCTTAATTCACGAGGCACTTATGACAATTTTATTTGACTTCAACTGAAGAAAATACCAAAATTTGTTTTGTCAGGATTTACCACAAAAGGACAACTATGTTAAAAGAGAGCCACATAATTAATGCCATCAATATTTAATGGTAAATAGGTCTTGTCAAACATCATTTCATTCTTCAGAGTGATTAAAAGTTTCTATAAAAGTAACTGTACAGATGCAATGTACTTAGTATTTTGTTAGGCACTTAATTTTTAATCACTCTTGTGCGGTACTAAATCAACACTCTATAATATCAACAAAGCAATGAATTTGCAATTGATAGAGTGGCTAACAGATCTTGAAGTAGCAGTCAATGGGAATCAATGAGTGGAAGTGTTTGTAGTAGGGTTCCTCTGGGATCAGTAAAAGGCTGAAGCTATTCAACATTTTCATCAATGATCTGGAGATAAAGATAAAATGGCTGCTGATAAATCTGTGAATAACAGATTTGTATAATGGTTAAAAAATCTTTGACATAGTGCAGTGATACAGAGCAATGTGGGTCACTTGGTAAACTGGGTCTATTCACACAAAATGTTTTACTATAACTTTGCATTTGGCTGTATCTGAGAATGAAGAACTACACTATGAAAATGCATCATGAAAATGTATCATGGAAGGGCATGTATCATGGAAAATGTATCATGGAAGGGCAGCGACTCTAAAAGGTATATAACGGTGATAAAGACAATTCAACATGAGTTTCCAGTGGGATGTAGTGGCAAAAAGGCTAATGTGATCCTTTAGTGTATTAAAGAGGGATCAGTGAATAAGAGTAAAAAGGTGAAATTTACCTTTGTGTACAGCATTGATGAGAACAATAGCAGAATACTGCATACAATTCTGCTGTTCAGATTCTAACAAGGAGGCTGAAAATTGGAGACAGTGCAGAAAAGAGCCACATAGTTGATCTGAGAGCTGGAGGACATGTTTATCAGTGGGATGCTTAAAGGTCAATAAGTTTAGCTTATCAAAAAAGACTGAGAGACAAATTGCAATGTAGACATATCTTCACACATAGAAAATATTCTAAGTTAGTGGGAAAAGGTGTAACAAGAACCAGTGGCTGGAAGCTGAATCTAGAGAAGTCCAAAATGGAAATTAGGCCCAAGTTTTTAACAAAAAGGGTGACATAGCATTGGAACAAACCATGCAGGAAGTGATAGATTCTTCATCTCCTGGAGTCTTCAGATCAAAATCGGAAGCTTTTCCAGAAGACAGGTTTTACTCAAATACAAGTTATTGTGATTGGTACAGGTTAACTGGTTGAAATTTAATGCCCTGTATTATATAGGACGTCACACTAGAGGACTTTATTATCTTAATCTTAAATTTGGTTAAACTATCTGCTTCTAAATCTTTATCTTCTTTGACTTTGACATCCTTGGATCTTGGGAATGTGTTTCCTATGAATTTGTGCAGCACCAGACACAGCAAGGCTTCCATCTTGATTGGTGCCTCTGGTACTCCTGTACTGCAAAAATAGCCACAAGAATAATCAGAATAAGACAGTATGTATTTCCAAATGTACCAAAAAATGGAAAAAGACCTTTCTTTATATTGGCTAAGAATTTCAAAAGTAACATTGTAAAAAGGAGATGAAGTTACAGAAAACAAATATTTACCTCTTTCGAGGAAACACTTTACACTGAGGGGCAATGGCAGATCATGTACATGGGCAATCTGATTAGACTGCATATATGCATATTGCTGTATTGCTAAACTCTGTGAAAGTATTGGATAATTAGATGCTTCCTGATATGTCCATATGCCTGAACTAATCACTGATGGATTTTGGCCTTTACTTTTATGTACTGTTCATATGTTTTATGGTACTTTCTGAATAGTTAATCAGATACTATACAATTCTATAATCTGGCAGCAAAAGTATAATAAGATTCAGTGGTGAGAAGATGAATCTTGAGGAAAATACTAATTCTAAAAGTGTCAGCATTTTAATTTAACCATTGGAAAAATGTATCATTAGATGTGGTAAATTTTCGATTACCCAAATGAATTTAAAATGAGACAATCACTTGCAATTATATGTCCAGTTGAATTGCAATGAAGGAGTTACTGGGTAAAAATCTATGGCCTGTGCTATGTAGAAAGCTATAGCAGATAGTCATAATAGTCATTTCTGGCCTTAAAATCTGTGGCTGAAATCCTGGCCCCATTGAAGCAAATGGGCATTGAGAATTTATGAATTCCTCCTACAGCACAATTCTCACTTTCTATCCCTAGTTCTCCAGTGCTTTGCCCCGCAAAAATAAGGAAGTGTTAACATCATCAAAAGATAATAATAGTGCTGACACACTCATATACATTTTTTAAAAGGGTAAAGCCATGGAGAACTAGACAATTATTTTTCTGCACCAGGATTATCTGTCCTATGGCATTTTCTCTCGTGCTTCAGAGTCAAGGAATTCATTATGCTTTTAGAACATTACATTGTCCACAATTTTAAACAAAAGAGAGATCACTCAGCTCTTTACTTTGGAATTCTAGAAACACATCTCCAGCCTCTTGCTTTGTTGTTCCTTAATCATTCAGTGGCATATAAGTATGTTAAGTGTTTATAAAATTCTGCAATGAATATTAAGGTAGTACTATGTTAAAAAAGCCAATAATTTATTAATTGACCATTATAGCTATATGCTCTCCTACCCCCATCCTCCAGATAAAATTAAGCATGTCTGCTTTCTGGTTTATTGCTCACTTAAGATCTGATCTGAAATCCATGGTAATTATAAGAAAGACTCCCACTGACTTCAATGGATCAGGCCCACTGACAACTATCCTGCACTGAATTAGTCTGTGTACCCCTGTGTAGATCTGCAATGAATTGTGGATTGTGATTGGTGTGGTAAAAGAGAAGACTACAACAGGGTTCAAAAAAGAACTAGATACATTCATGGAGGATAGGTTCATTAATGCTATTAACCAGGATGGATAGGGATGCAAAACTACTGGTATGCTCTGAAGCATCCCTACACTTTGTTTGCCAGAAGCTGGGAATAGGCAACAGGGGATGAATCATTTGATAATTGCACATTCTGTTCACTCCATCTGAAGCACCTGGCATCAGCCACTGTTGGAAGACAGGATGCTGGGAAAGCTGTACCATTGTTCTGACCCAGGATGGCCTTTCTTATGAATTCAATGTGGCTCTGTGTGAGTGGAGCTCTGGGTGTATAAAGCTCAGAGCAGGAGTTGATCTGGACCTAGAATATTCATAAAATTCTAGCTGAACTGAATATCAATTAAAGGAATTGTGTGAATAGCAACATAATGAATGAGCTTGCCATAAATAATTCAACTTTTTTTCTCTGAAGGAGCCAATACTGCATGAATAAATTATTCATCCAATACTAAAGCTGTTTGAATAAAAAATATTAGTTGGATAAACTATTTGGGAAAATGGCTCAAAATTTAGTAGTAGGTCAATAGTTTGAGTAGCTCTACCAACCAAATAACTTCATTAATAGAACCAGGGAGATATCAAAACTGAACATGTGTAAATATTCATTCATATATAAATTATTCACTCATATATACTTGTGTATATATACACTGTATTTGCTTGCATTTGTGCAGGTGTAACACTGCACTTCAACAGATGATGCCTCATAGTTATTTTTTATAGTCTAGTGATGCATCTCAGGTTCCAAATGAGATTCAAAGCCCAACTGTGGTAGGCAATGTACAAACACACAGTAAGAGCCAGTCCCTGCACCAGAAAGCTTAGAGTCTACACAGACAAGACAGACAAAGTTTGGGAGGAGGTAAGAGGCAGAAGAACTGGGACTAGAACTCTCCCAAGCAACACAGTCATTCCCTAGCTATTGAACCATTCTGCTTTTTCTTCTTCATCCTCATTTCTGGAGTGCTTGGTACTTCATTTACCAGGAGAAAAAAGTCCTCAGGTGAGCTGACAGCATTGGTGGGCATCTAGGTGCTGGAACTAGGGTACAGTAAGTGTCATAGACTCCCTGGCTTGAAGTGGTTTCCATTATATCCAGGGTTTACAGTTTACTTCAATAGTTTTCATCACAAAACAGTAATGAAGTCTCAGTCCACATCCAGATCAGATCCTGGCAAATCTATAGCATACCGCAAGCATTAGTTCAGGGAAACCTTCACTAGGTTTTCTCTAGGACACAGACCTCCAGCCAAGTCACTTTGTTCTCCCCTTTGGGTAACAGTCTCTCTTGACCAGCTGTCAGTTTCGCATTGCCAACATTGCTGTGCCACATTTCAGCAGGTGGCCGGTGAGGTCAACCTTCTATATTGGATTCCAGCACAGGAACCTTATAACAAGCAGTCAAGGTCTGCCCCATCCTACCCTTTTCTGTTATTTCCCTGGACTTCTCCGTAAATAGCCCTGCTAGATTTCCTTTTCCTACAACATCTCTGGGGTAAGGTTGCCAGGTGTTCAGTACTGGCCTGGACTGTCCAGTATTTGCTGCCTCTGTCTGGCAAAAAAAACAGAAAAAACTAGACATTCCCTTTTTCTCGGATGGAAAGCCGCTTGGGACAATCTTCCCCTGCCACATCTGGCAGGGGCGTGGGGAGCGTGGGGATTTAAAGGCGCAATGTGTCTTTTTTCTTTGGCGGGGATGGGTTTTTTTGGTCTATAACTTTGGTCCCCTGTGTGTTTTTTTGTTCAACCGATTTTTTTCCTGCCATTAATCAGTATTTTTTGTGAAAGTATCTGACAGCTCTACTCATGATCCTTTTTCTATGGCTAGAACTTCAGATTTTATTCTCTGTCATTAGATCTCACATCCTATTCTCACTTCTCCCAGAGAACGCAGGTTTTCTTCCTGCAGCCTCTTTCTGCTGCTAAATTTCTAGGCTTTATAATCCAACGTACTCTGGCTCAGTGGTGCTTCTTGTTCAGTTAAGCCTGGCTGCCCCTCCAAGTGCAGCCAGATAACCTAATTAGCCCCTCAGGCCTATTTCAGCCCCCCTAAGGGCCTATGTGGAGTACGCACTCCATCACAGGGGAATAAAAATAATGACTTCAAATAGCTGAGAAAAGACACAGGATTGGGGTTATTTCTGGGTTTATCCAAATAAATCTTCAAAACCATATGGGATCTACCAGTCTCTGCTGAACCCTGCAAGATGAGTCATGTCATTCCCTAGCTACTGTGTTTTGACTTATTCCTGACTCCCTTGTACTGAGAATCATATGTTAAACTTTGATTAAAAATACAAATAATACTTTTTATAAGCTTTTCTTCCACTATGATGATTGTTATTTGTAAAGTTTTCCAAACTGCAGCATTTAATAGATATTTTTTGTCTTCCTGCATTTCTTCTACTGTTTCACTCCCTTACAGCAGCATTGTGCTGTTCCAGATTTTAATAGCACTCCACCTACTTTTTTGCCATTTTTAATGTCAGCTTTATTTGATAAGTATTATTATTAGAAGATTTGTTATGCCCTGATTTTAGCTTGTTAAGAAAAAGGGCTTTACTATAGGGTATCTTTTAAATATAATTTCACTCTAAATTAACTCTTCAACATGAGGCTACATCTACACTGGAATAGAACAATGCTGGTTGCTCTCAATTGTTAAATAAACGGTCACTGGCTCCATTTAAAAGCCATGTTATAAAATCATATAAATTGTGAGTTAGCACTGTTTTGCCATAGTTATACCTACTCTGTACTGCCCAGGAAACTGAATACTGAACAGTATTAGTAGGAACATGCCACTGGGTGAGCTGCCCCTTTAAGGGGGCTAGCACTCAGCCTTACCTGTGCCAGGTTTAACTCACCTTTGCAGTTGGAAGAAATAAGTACAAGAGGCATGTGATAACAGGAGCATGTGACAGAATCAGGCCTGCTGGGAGATATAAGCGCAACTTATGCTCACTCAGATGAGAGATTCATAAGAGTGCAGGCTGCTTCATGCAGTGATTTTCTTTGTACTCCTATGTAGATGCTCTGGGGAATATAAGCAGGCAGGGACTAGAAGCCAAGGAGGAAGGCTGGGATGGGGTCAAGTCTCCGGTGAGGAAAGCCTCAAAAGGGACAGGATTGCAAGCCCTGCTCCAAGGGTTGTGAAACAATTAAGATTTGTGCCGTTTTGAACCTTATGTTAATAAACTAGGCTCTGAAATAAGAATGGTTCATGAGAACACATCCTTGACTAACTGGGACAAGAAGCGGAAACTGAGTCTGTAGCAAAGTTTGAAGCTAGGTCACCTAATCCGTGCTATAGAGCAATTTGCAGAATGGGATTAACAACTGGTGTGTGAATATAGTTTTACCCCAATATAAAGCAAAAGAGGAAAAAAGGAAAAAATGGGGGTGACTTCATCACCAAATAGTCTGCAAAAGGGACAAAGCTTTTATCCTAAATAAAGGCATAATTTAAAACACAACATTATAATGCCAACTATAGGGTTATTGTCCAAAAGGAAATTTATTATCCTTTTTTTCTCTTAACTACTCATTCCTGAAGGTTTGAATCAAGATGATCAACATATACCAATATTAAACATCAGTGAAATATGCATAAATAGCATTCCTTCTACCTAGCCAGTCAATTTAAATTCTTTGCAAGTACAATTTTAACAAAGTGTGATGAGTAAATACAGAGTACTTTTCATATCCACATTTCTCTAAACTGTTTGCTAAGGTGAATGGAGAATCATTATCCCCATTTTACAGATGGTGCAGAGAAATAAAAGCAAACATTTCCAAGCTGGAGTGTTGGAAATTAGCATATACATTTGAGTGGCCTGCCTTTCTACAGCTGACCCAGTGTTTCTACAGCTGTCTTTGGAAACACTGGGTCAGACTGTTCTTAGGGGTTTTTTTTTGTTCAATTAGTTTGTGGCAAGCACCAGTCTGAATCTGTCCCCGTACTAGTTCCATTTTAAAAAGGAGTAGTTCAAAATGCATTAATGAGCTGTAAATACAGAATTAGTTTGTGGCAGACTAACATGGGTATACTCAAACCCCAGCTCGCTGCAACCTAAATGGTTCTTTATAATTTTATGCTGGTGCAGCTGCATTCACTTCACTGGTAATACTCCTGATTTACAGTGGTATAAATCACAGCAGAATCAGGTCTCAAAGTTAGTTTTATTAAATTTAAAAAAAATGCTTGTAAAGTTGTCAGCTAGATATTGAAAGAGTATTCAGTTACACCTGCATATATATTCTTAGCACAATATGCTGTATAAGCTGTTGCTTTATTTTTCCATGCTTGTTTTCAACACAGTTCCTGAGTGCCAAAACCCAGTTTTTCCCTCTTTATATTTATCTTCTGCTTGCCCTAGAGGACATTGCTGAATTAGAAACAGAATTATGCTATTTACTTCTATCCCTTAGGGACTGAACTATCAGCAACTCACTGCATTCAGAAATCTTTACAGCTGTGAGTCAGTGATGACCTTTTCTAAGATGGACTAAGGGCTCCAGCAGAGAATGAATTTGTCCTTGCATTGTGAACCAAACTTTTTTCACTTTGATCCTTTGTGACATTTCTCACTTGGATTATGGTTTTATTTGTGACATGCTGTGGCAATAAGATTTCATGTAGCGCTAATAAAATACAATACTTGGCATCTAATAATTACTATTTTCATCTTGTACTGTACTTCCTGTGAAGACTATACAAATGGAGTTAATTGGTTCCCATTGCATTAATCCAAACCCTTAGCTTCTTCAGCCAGAATTGATCCAAGTTTCACCACAGCAAGGACTAAGTAACAACTGCATGAGGAGTTGAGAACACAGTTCATAATCTACTAGGAAAAACAATTTTAACCGTTATAAAGACCACCTTTCCAATCTGGCTTGTCTGGAGGTATCAGTCTATACATGGGTTCAGTTTTACCTGTGTGAGAGCTCAAGTGGATGTGGGTTGCAACAAGGAGCTGGTTTCAATGCCCTGATCCTCTCATCTGTTTGTAACCTTGAGGCCATGTAAAGCTGCTGGTAGGCATCTCTAAGTTTTGCCTTCACTTACATAGGGTCCTTAATGGATCCCATATAAATGGAGGACTGGTATAGTAGAATATTGCCTCAGTATGCCCCATCTCTTCCCAATACAGACTGTACATAAGCTGCATTATGGCTATACAATATTTGAGGAACTCTGATGCCAGGGTAATTAATTGCTGGGGATTTGCAGACAGGTTATGGATGCTTTTAAAACACCCAATAGGCGCCAAAGGCCCGAGCACACCAGAGAATCTGATGTATGGTTATTTTCATTGATAATGAGTTCCTTCCTCAGAGCAAGATTGTGCCAACCTCATTCACTTTTGAGTATCCCCTTTGAAATATACTGGCCTGTTTGTGAATCATAGAACTGGAAGACACCTGAACAAGTTATCTTGTACAATTCCCTTTGCTAAGTAATAACCAGACCATCCATGATAGATATTTGTCTAACCTGCCCTTAAAAACATCCAGTGATGAAAATTCCACAACCTTCCTAAGCTATTTGTTCCAGTGAAGTATGTTAAGGGTTCCACAGAAGAGTTGCACAGAGGAAGCTATTTGTGATACACAACATGTTCTGCTGGTCCTGCAAAACCCAGGAACTATGCTGGGTCTTTTCCAGTTTAATTTACTGGCTCCTTATCTGTTAACTAGCCAATTAGCGCGTCATAAGATGGGATTTTCAGGTCTCTCCTCCACGTCGGTCTTCTCTCCTGAGCCTCTGGTCTCTCACTCCATCTCCCTCTCTCTCTCTCTCCTCCTCTTACTGCCTCCCCCCCTCTCTCTCAGCTTTCCTCTGCCTTCTGCCTCTCTCTCCATCTCTCTCTTTCTCTTCTCCCCCTCCTGCCTCTCACTCTCTCTCCGCTCTCCTCTGTCTCTGCTGGGGATGCACGCTCGCCCTCGCCCCGCCCCCTGGGCGTGTATGTCATCGCCCAGCCCCCCTTCACCTCCCGCTGTGGTGCTTGGCTGACTTCTGCGCCTCTCAGCCGGGCCACTGCATGGGAGCAAGCGGCGAAAATGGCCTCTCTCTCTCTTCTCCTCCTACTGCCTCGCCCTCTCTCTCTCTCAGCTCTCGTCCGCCTCCTGCATCTCTCTCCTTCTCTCTCTCTTTCTCTTCTCCCCCTCCTGCCTCTCACTCTGTGTTTCTCTTCTCCTCCTTCAGCTGCATCTCTCTCGCTGTCCTCTGCCTCCTCTCCGCCTCCTCTGTTCTCCTCTCTGTCTCCTCCATGTCCACTCTGCTTTCCTCCTTTTGAATCCGGTGCCCCTTCCTGAGGTCAGAGACGCATGCTTGTCCAGGCCCCACCCCCTGGCTGTTCCCTCTGGGTGGTGCTGTTGCCTCCTGCTGTGGTGCTCGGCTGACTTCTGCACCACTCAGCCAGGCCACCACACAGGAGCAAGCGGCGCAAGTGGCTGTTTGGGGTCTGTGCTCCCCAGGCAGCACGGGAGGCCCGGCTGAGTGGCGCAGAAGTCAGCCGAGCACCACAGCGGGAGGCAACAGCGCCGCCCAGAGGGAACAGCCAGCGTTTCAGTGTTACAGAGTCTCAGACATTGGGCTACTATATATATGATTCTTCATTATATGCAGACACATACAGTTTGCTGTTATCTGGCCCAATGAAATCAGTGGAACTGCTCACAGATCAGAAATTTGTTCAACATGGTTTTACTGAAAGGTGATAAAATCTGACCCTACAATAAATCATTCATTTTCCCCGTAAAAAGATATTGTCACTTTAAGAATGACACAAGAAGTGAAGTGAGAAATTTGGGAGACAGGCACTGGAGGTATGCATTACCATAGCAGTTGAATAAAACAGCTGTGATTTAAAAAGCCTTTATAACACCATCTGTGGACAGGACTCTTAGGAATAATTTGTCCATGCAACTACGTTATGCATAAAGCTTGCCTTTATTTGTGTTAATACGTAACTGTGCGTGCAAAATGGTTATTTCTATGAATAGACAGATCTGCTATTACTAGCTTGGCACATGGAAATGTAATATTGGTACACTTAAGGGCTGGGTGTGTGAAAGCTTTACATGTACATTTCAAAAAGTGACTCACATAGTTTATAGAACATAATTTGTATTGACTTACTGTAGAAATGTTCAAACTTTATCCAATTTCAGGTTATGCACTCATAATAATGCAAAGCTGCAAGATTTGTAAGTTCAGAGTGAATTGGTAATTAGCCAGTTACCTGAGAGTTGAACCTAATTTGCATAAATGAGTTAATCATACACGTCTTTATCTGTAATATAGAGGCATGGAGTTTCGAGATTACACTTTCCAGCATGCAATTATCTCACTTGATCTTAATGCCCAGGCCTCTCTATTCCTTTCTGAAACTGAAAAGTGTCTTTTAAATTTTTTTGGCAACAAATGAATTCTACAAGCCAGTTCTCTTAAGCTGAAATTAACTGATTTTTTTTGAAGATGGATTCACAATTTGATTAGGAATGACTTATACACAGAGTATTTCTATGCTCATCACTCTACTGGAGCCTGATGGTAAGAAATGAGATATACTAGGCAATGGATTTCTAGTCAATTATGGATGAGGAAGTAGATGTTAGCACTTGAAGTGTTTTCTTAATAACATGGCATTGAATTTATATATGGAAATAAAGAAAAAATCCACATAGATTGAATGGACATTTATTGCATAAGTATTAAATCATTGACAGATGGTCTGTAAACTGCATCATGTATTGTCAAGAAATCTACAACATTTCTTTATATAGATTGCTGTATTTCACTTGAATTTAAAATGCAGTAATGTATTCAAATGTTTTCAAAAGGTTTGTTCATATTCAGCTGATAGAGATGATTCTTTATTGACATTATATCCAGAGTTAGATGAAAGACGGGTTACTATTAGGGAAGAAAAATCACATTTTAGAGGTTATTTCTATAAGAACATATAACTTCCAGGCATTCCACTTCTTAAGAAAGGGTTATTATACTCACCTTATTGTATCTGACCCCTTTGAACTGAGCTGTCATTAGTGATCATAAATGGAGAATATTCATGAGAACTTGCCAAACCATTCTGAATGTGACAATTTTTTTTCCAATAAGAGCATAATATTCTAAGAACAATTTGCAAATGCATTCCTAAAACATAATAGCATATTTTCTTACCTGTCCCTACACAGAACAACATAATGAATCAAAAGTGCTTTACTTTGATTTCATTGACTTCACAAAGACAGAACCTTGGGTGACAGCATAGAAATTACCAAAAGTTGATGAATTATTGGTGAAACTAGAGTTGAAGAAAGACATCTACTTTTAGTCTGTCAAGCTTGGAACAAGAGATATAGTTAATGGATTGACCTTCATATTCTTACACAGATTAAATCTCTCTAGTCCAGCACCCTTGGGATCTGACCGGTTCCAAACAAAATAATTTTCTGGACCAAGGAGGTCAATATTGTCTAACAACATTACCAACACTTCCACTGCTTGCTGTGCTGCTAGAGGACATTTAGGGGTAAATTAGAGCTAAATAACAGCACAGAACACTGAGAGTTAGGACTGGTGGCTGTAAACAAACTTTATGGGACTGTGGGAAACATAGCCACACCCATGAAAAGTGGACATCTGGCTAACTAAAATCATTACGGATGATGGATGTTTCTGGATGAGATTCTGGATTAGAGAGGTTCAACCTATATTAAAGATTTTAGCATAAATTACCTCTTATGATTTTTGACACTGTGGTTCCTGAAACTTTTGTTTTCTGAATGCAGTTATACACTATATCAGTAGTTACTAGTGAAACAAATTTTCTATAGTAAGAATAAATGTTACTGTTTAACTTAGGAGGCATGTTAGCAACATGCTATTTTCTGCTTGGTAGACAATTTCTTCATTCTCCAGAGAAACTGGTCACCCAAATTGACATGACAATTTTCTGACTGGGTAACCAAGGACAACTTATTTTGAGCACAGCATGACATTTCAATGTTCATTAGTTTTTAAAAAGGATAATCTGAAATGAAATCACCTAATGTTTGGCATTAGCAAAGTTCTGATGGCTATTGGCAATGTGTCTTTATTTTATTCTCTTCTTAATTCCAGATAAATTAAGACATCTACTGAAAAAAATCATTTTTGCACACATTTATACCTCAGGAAGTAAACTCAGAACACCATTTATCTTGTGTATTGTCTAGAAAAAAACTGCAGCATGGACAACACCCTAATGAGTTCTCTTGATAGTTTTTAGGACATCATGGAGCCACATACTATGCCTGGGAGTAAAGGACACACAACCTTATTTTACTGCATTTTGGGGGGTCAGAATTGGGCACAATGAAATAACATTTTAAATTCTTACTTCTGCGGGAAATTACTGGAATGGGGTCAGATGCAGCAGAGATCAGATAATAATTAATTATATTAGGCCTTGAGATTCAAAAAGGCAAACTTTTATAACCAATAAAACAGAAACTGTCAATATCTCATGCAAAATATATAAAATAAATGAAGTTCTCAAGCAGCATATTTTCTTTTACTTTACCTGTGTGTACATTTTGATTATTATTGGTGGGCATATGTTTTTGTTGGTTTATGTGTGTGTGTGGTGAGATCAGCATTTAGCAATAAAAATCATGCTTTCAAGCCCAATCATAACCTATCCAGTTTTCATATCACAATTACAACAGATTATAATGAAGGATGAATTTGTCATAATAACAATAAATCAGCCTCTAAGGGTGCCTCTACACAGCACTCTAAACTCAAAATAAGATACGCAACTTGCGCTACACAAATTGTGTATCTTATTTCAATTCTATTTCAAAATAGCTTATTTTGAAATTTGGTGCATTTACGCAGTGCCAAATTTCAAAATAACACACTATTTTGAGACATCTCTTAAACCTCGAGGGTGGAACGAAGGTTACAGAGATACCAAAATAGCACGCCCGTTCTTTCGAAAAATAACAGGTGGCTTGTTAAAATGCACGGTAGCTATTTTGGGATACTTCTAGTATCCCAAAATAGCTGCACATTGTAGACATAGCCTATGAGACAAATTTAATAATAGCATATGTGTTACAATCTATTATTTTAAAAACAAATTGTACTGCTGACAAAAAAAGAATCATACTAATTTGCATATGCAGGGATCTCTTGATCCTGCTAATTTTGGTGGCACTAGTGTAGGTTTTGAAGCTTAAATAATTGCAATTTTTTAAATTCTTGTTTTTGCTTAGAATGACCTGACTTATATGATGAGGATCTCTCTTTCACATTGTCCTATCTTGTGGAGGACTCAATGATTATAAAATACTTGGGAAGGCAGCAAGTGAAGACTCTCTGTTAAAGTGTATTATTGCTGATTAATACTGCTTCCTGTAAATTGCAGTTGGTGGTCTCCTTGAAGTCTTCAGACTACAGTAAACCTGGATGGAATTCTAGACCAACCCTGCCCAAAAGCGAACATTCTTATCAAATTTCTCTGGAGAAGGGGAGCTGGAAGGTACCAATCTTTCTGAAGTGGAGCCAGAGTGGGTCAGATAAACTGGACAACACTGAATTCTGGACTATGCAGGATAAGATCACCCAAATGCCAACTGCACCCTCTTTCTTCAGTAGAAGAATAGGTTTTAAACCCTGCTTGATTTTGAAGTTTGAAGTTTTGTGAATTCCAGTAGGTATATGAATATTGATAAAATGAAGACAATGGTATTTGGAGATAAGGAAATAGGAAGAAAGATCAGTGTAGATGGGATCGAATTAGAGAATGTAGAGAAGTTCATGTATTTGCGGAACAACATGATGTATGATCTAGACTGTAAGAAGGAAATAGTGACTAAAATAGTGAAAGCAAGAGTGAGTTTGAAGGCGATGGATAAGATCTGGAAAAGTAAAGCGATTAGCTTAGGAACGAAGCTGAGCATCTTCAAAACATGTGTATTTAGCAGCATGTTGTACGGATGTGAGATATGGGTGATAATGAAAGATTTGAAGAGAAGGATATTGGCATTTGAGAGGAGTTGTTATAGAGAGATCCTGAGAATAGGATGGATGCAGAAGGTCACCTATGAGGAATTATATAGGAAGATACAGCCAGAAGAGAACCTATTGCAGAAGGTTATGCAATGGAAGTTACAGCTATTCGGGCATATCTGAAGAATGAATGACGAGATAAAAGTTAAGACCCTGGTATTTGGCATAATTGATGATCTGAATAGGAGAGGCAGACCCCACAGAGAATGGGTGGATGATATAGTAGATTGGTGTGGAGGAAGGAAATAGTGAGGGAGGCATCAGACACCAACGGACGTTGAGCCCATGGTTGTTGTTGTTGTTGATGATGATGATGATAGGGGCATATCTGCCTGCATGACAAGAGTTTACCTAGACACTTGGGAACACTCTACAGTGTAACTTTAATCATCAACATCATCACTTGATGGCAAAACATCTTTGTAGACATGGGAAATTGACATTCATTCCTGTTCATAGCTTATTACTTCATTAAGTCCAGTCTAGTCACATCCCTGCTTATGGTGTTTCACCGATCCATCAGTGTTGGATTGATAGTGGTTGTGTTTGCACATGCCTTTGTGCTGGCATACAGTGGTTTATAGGACCAACTCTCTGATGGTGAAAGAAGGTGGCTCATTTTTGGGGAAACTTAGGTTGCAAATAACATTAAGGAATAAGATGGGGGGGGCTGAACTAACTATATGTAGAAGAAGGAAAACTGTGAGTTCATATTGGAGCAGACAGAGCTTGCTTGGTCTTTTCAGGAATGTCTGCTTAGGGCAAGGAAAACCATGATTTCAAATTCAAGCTCATTAGCTTTGGAAGGCAAGCAGACAAGAGTGGAACTGCTGATACCTGTTCCTACAAGGTTAATAGGCTATGACGTGGCATGTGCATGAGCTGGATAGCATGGACATGCCTAGCAAGCCATCACATATGAAACTCACTTGTTATAGAAACAATGCAGCAAACCAAGCTGTAATTTTAAAACATTCTTGAAATCTCTGATGGCTTACTGTAAATCACAGCAGATTATCTGTTTATTCAGATGATGCTTTAGGCAAGTTCAATGGTACATTATTCTTCCTTATAATAGCTATTGCCAATCTCTATCTTGCTGCAATACTCATTTTTGTGAGCGATGTCTCTAGTGTCTTCCTTTATGTGATACCTCTTCGATTTTATATCAGGTTAGCAAGTCTTCTAGCTTTGAGCTCCTGGGTCTGAACAGCTTGATATTGACATCCTTTTTAATGGCCAACAAAATAGGCAAACAAAATAAATGTGCATTCTCGAAACACAGATTGTGCAAGCAAGCTCTCAGAAGTTGGACATTCCATCTCTCTTTATATTTATTCTGAAAGGCAAGAAACTTACATTCAAATATGGGAGGCAGCATGGCTTAAGAAGAGGACACTAGAATGGGAATCAGGGGGCCTAGATTCTATTCCCAGGTATATCACTGAACTTCTGGGTGACATTTGGCAAATTACTTCATCTCTGTTTTTCTTTCTGTTCTGATCAAACATAGACACTTAAGTTGGATTAAAACCAGAAAAGACTCTTGATGTATGGTTTCAGCACAGTGCCACTTTATTTTCTAGAACTCTAGTACCATAAAAACAAACAACCCCCCCCCCCACACACACACACATGCACTAAACCCCCCTACGCTACATGTCTACACTAGGAAAGTATTTCAAAATTAGTAAATTCAACATAACTCCCAATTTAACATAATCGAACTATGGTGTCCACACTATGGGGAAGCCTCAAAATTGGTCCAAGGCAGGCTCCGTTAATGTGGATGAGCTACCTTAGATTTAGTCCCAGAAAGCACTGGGGAGTAATTAGTTCAAATTACTCTGGAGAGTAATTCTTTTAAAATAGTGGCACCAGAGCATCCACACTACCATTATTTCGAAATAACTATTTAGGAATTAGTCTTACTCCTGATGAAAAGCAGCAGTACCAATTTCAAATTAAGCACCCCATTATTTTGAAATAACGGGCTTGGTAGTGTGGATGTAGTGTTTATACATTTGAGCTTGGGGGAGGAGCTGGTATTTCAAAATAAAGTCCGAATGTAGACCACAGCTAAAACACTATTCATGCCACCTTGCTTTCAGCTGGCTTTTTTTCAGAATGACTGCATGTTTTCCTGCATAGTTTCCTAGCCTTCATGCAGGACAAGACCCCATCCCCACTCTTAAAATGTTTCTGATTCTAGCACAGTTGTCAATACACCAGTCCTCCCCAGTAAAATCAATAAGGGTATGTCTACACTAGCCCCCTAGTTCGAACTAGGGAGGCTCATGTAGGCATTCGAACTTGCAAATGAAGCCCGGGATTTAAATATCCCGGGCTTCATTTGCATATTCCCGAGCGGGAGCCATTTTTAAATCCCCCTAGTCCGAACTAACTGCCCGTGGCTACACGCGGCAGTTAAAAGTTAATTCAAACTAAATCCTTAGTTCGAATTAACTGTTATACCTCGTGGAATGAGGTGTAATAGTTAATTAAAATTAAGGACTTAGTTCGAATTAACTTTTAACTGCCGCGTGTAGCCGTGGGCAGTTAGTTCGGACTAGGGGAATTTAAAAATGGCGCCTGCCCGGGAACATGCAAATGAAGCCCGGGATATTTAAATCCCGGGCTTCATCTGCAAGTTCGAATGCCTACATTATCCTCCCTAGTTTGAACTAGGGGGCTAGTGTAGACATACACTATTACATTCAATAATTAAAATAAAACACAAGTTTAGTCTTAAGGAAAATCTGTGATTTCTTCATGACTTGTGGTGCCTATCAGGGACAGAAAGAGACACCTAAGTCTGTCCTCCTCCTGATATTGATACTGTCTGAATCACCCTCTACAGGAGTAATCTTGCTCACCTTCTCTTGACTACCGTCTCCTGGTACGAACACTTCCTCTTCCTCTGGCCAAAAAAAATCTCTAAGTATTTCTTCTGATAATAGGACCCACATCCTGTAACCCATACTGGGATTTTATCAGGCAACAGTTGATTCATGTGCCTCTTTATTGGCTCCCCTTTTACCTCTGTTGAATAAGTCACTGGTATCTTCTTTACAACACCTTTTTCCTGTTTCATCCATCCCCTTAACTTTATACCAATCAAAGTAGACAGAACAATCTGGGAGTCTTAGGATGTAGGTTTTTCACTTATGTTCTCTTTCACTGAGTGCTAGTTTAAGTCTGGTTGAAGTAAATAAAACCCAAGGAAGCTTAATTAACTGGCATTTCTGTTATCTCCCAATACAAATCTTCAGTTTAGTAACTGGGACTGGTATACTGCCCAGCACATTATGCAATGGCATATTCTGAACTCTATGTTTATGCAAAAGAGGCAGGAAGACAAGTCAGCAAGCTGAAATCAGGGATTTAGTCAAAAGAGTTTCCAGGATGTATCACAGGGTCATTACAAATTTAGCCCAATCTCCTACACTTTCTACATTTGCAATGACAAGTGATGTTGATAATGACGACTCTGAGGCACTGCAAGATTCCAAAGTGCCTTCTGAATCACCAAAGCTTAAATATTGTGCAGTACAGTTTTAATGTTGTACAGTTTTAGTGTTGTATATTTTTACTGATCTATGCCATGTGTTACCCATAGTGATACGTAGTGTTATAAGCGTACTGTATAGAAAACGTAGTGTTATCCATAGTGATCTATGCCATGTGTTACCCATAGTGATACGTAGTGTTATAAGCCTACTGTATAGAAAACTTTACATAAGTGCTTCAAGAAATCAACCACTCTGTAGTGAAGTAAAGGTTGAAACTCTCTAGTGTAGGTCTCTGGTCTGGCCCACGGATGTTGCTAGACCAGAGAACCCCAGCCGCAGAAATTGAGAACATCTGGAAGTGGAGCCAGTCTGGTAGGCGGCAGCCTGTAGGGCCAGTGATCTGGGAACTGGAGAACCTAGCGAGCAGCTGCCACTGGGGAACCCAGGAAGCAGGCTGGGGGCAGCAGAGGGCAGGTGGACTGGAAGAGGTCAGGCCTCCGGGTTCTCCTGGCGCATCAGCTAGGAAGGGAGCCCCGGGAGGGCCCGGATGCCTCACCTCCCCTGGTCCAGCAAATTCCCTTGTTTGGTACTACTTCGTTTCCGAGGGTGCCGGACCAGGGAGGAACTACTGTATGATCGGTGAGTACCTGTATACTATTTTATACTTTGTTTAATTTATTGTATTCTAATCCTTTGAAAAGTGGTATTCCACTGGTGAAGTGTAACTCTCAGTTGACGAGAATATTCAAGAGGCATCCCCCTTTCTCCCAACGTGCTGAATAATAGAGCTTTTACTGTAGTATGTAACAATTCCATTGGAGTCTTCTGAGTTGCAGACTATGAGATATACCTATAGGCTCTGGATTATAATGTATCAGTAGGCCGGAACTGTACACTTTCCTTTTGCTTCCTGAAGACATGTATCCTTTTCTGTTCAAACCCAATTAATATTTTTCCATAATGCAGCAGACATCAGACTGACTGATGTTGATGAATTTGGAACGAATATTTCATAGTTAACATAGGCAGAAATGATCTAAAACTCTGAGACATTCTGTGGCATGGAGTTATTCATTCTCAATGGCTTTTTGTCTTTTCTTTTCATGGTTGTGCCTCTGTTGCGACAATACAGTATCCTAAGAAAGAAAACTAATTTTGAAATAAAAGCTCATTTGTTTTTTTCAAAATATCATTTTAGAACATCTTCTAATTTGTTTTTTTTAAAGTTCCTCTGAATTCAGCCAAGTTACTAATATGTCATCCAAATAACAGACAACCCCATTTACCCCCTGCGGAAGCTGATCCATTATTTTTGGAAACACAGCAGTGTACTGGCTATTTCCTAGATCTTTCATACCTAATTACACACTTGTGTGTGTTCACTGTCATAAATTGTTTTGAATCTGGCTCCAAACAGCAACTGCTGCTAGAGTCAGGACAGTTCTAGTTTGTTAAATGTCACTCATTCAGCCATTTTCCAAATAGACCTTGCAGTTTAAGAACTGGATGTTTGTCCACTTCCAGCCAGGGGTTTGTGATGACTTTGTAGTTCTCCCACCTCCACCCTACCTCCAGAACTCACCATTTGGCATATGCACAACTGGTACACTCACACACTGAACTCCACAGGGGAAATGATGCCCTGCTTTTCCAGTTTATCAATTGCTTTGGACTTTTGCAGACCATATTGCACAAGTCTTCAGTCTTCAAGACTTTAGGAATGGCTTGACAGTCACACAGCCTCACTGTTATGCCTTTTAAGAAACCCTTGTCACTACTAAATACCCTTTTGTATTATTTTAGTTCTTCTGCTTGGTCTGGCATCCAAGTTAAGCTTTTATAGCCAGTAACTGCCCTTAGTTCAGGACCCATTTATTTAATTTATAATTAACTCTAATGATAAACACATATATTTATAGATTAAAGACGGAGGACCTGCCTGATATTCCTGTCTGCCCCTTATTGGAATTCTGCAAAAGCATGTTACTTCTCTAACTCTTACCTCAGGGAATGGTTTTTGTAAAGTCCCCCAGATATCATGCATGCTGCTACTCCAGTATCTATTTTTATTTGCAGTATCTCATCATCTACCTTTCCATTAACAAAATAAGTGGATAATATCTGATCATTTTCTACCACATACACTTCTGTGACGTAGTACATCTCCTACATTCTTTAATCCAGGAGATCACATGCTTCCAAGCATGACTACACCAGACCCACCAATAGCACTTCAAGGCCCCTGGGCAGAAGAGTCGATGGGTCCACACACATGCCCAAGCCATGCCTACGTGGACATAGTCTGCCTCATATATGTGCAGTGGTGCACCTGCATGGCTGCTGCCCAGTGAGAAGCTGGCTGTATTGCTGGGCATGCTTTTCTGGCAGAGCCACGACATCCACATGCCTGCACAGCGGCTTTCGTTGCCACCGGTATCACCCTATACATACAAAGTTGTCCCTAGTGTACAGTGAAGCAGAGCAACTGCCCCTCATTTGGACAAAATTGTGAGGAAACAGCCAGAGAGGTGAGGTGGGAGGCACACGAGCAGGATGAGGAGGCGAATGGCAGGTGGGCAGGCAAGAGAAGTGTGAGGAGGTGCAGGGGAAAAATGGTGACTACTCTGCACCCACCAGCAGCTCCCCTAGCAGAACTCCACTCCCTACTCCCAGCACCTCCTGCCTTCTAACAGGCCCTGCCGGTCAGTGCCTCCCCTTCCCTTCCAGTACCTACCGTCTGCTGCAGATTCGATGTTTTGTAGAGTCAGGAGCAGCTGTGGGGAAGGGAAGAGGAGTAAGGGTGCAGCCTGCTCAGGGGAGTGGGGGGAACTGGCCAGGAAAAATGGGAATGAAAAGGGGAGGGGGCACAACATGGGTCAGAAGAAGCAGGGCAGGTGGGGGCTTTAGGGAAAGAGGTGGATTGGGGGCAGAGCCAGGGGGAGTACCTCCTGAAAATTAGAAACTTGGTGCCTATGTCCTGTGCCCCACATCATCTTAGTGATGACCCTGACCTTTCAAATCACCCAGGCCCCTGGGCAATTGCCTCCTTTGCCTCACGCCCCATCCACAGTTGTAACAGCTTCCTCTTTTTCATTAAGTTGGAAACTTCATATTGACATATGCATCTATTTTATGTACTCTATTTTTTATAATACCACCTTTGTTAGGAGATTTTCTCTGTTATGTTTCACAGCATGTAAACAAAGCAATTAAATAGATACATAAAATATTCTTTCTGGAAGGTTCCAACATGCACTAGTATTTCTTGGAACTGAGGGCACATAAAATCCCCAAAACACAGAGAAGGAAAAGAGGCCACTCTCTAAATCAGAGACACAACTCACCCCGTCTTTTTTTAAAATGACATTTTTCAGGCTAAGTCTGATCATTGAACTCTTTACTACAGTCACCTTAGCCTTCAAGCAGGTCAAGATGCCTTTATTCTCTCCAGTTCTTAAAGCAATAGGTAGCAATTCAAACACAATCTTCAACACATGACACTTTCCATCCTTTGTAAACTCTTCAGGACAAGGGTTGGCTTTTGAGGTGCCTATCCTGGGAAATGTCTAAAAGTGTCCTGTACTTGCTGCTAGTTGTCCAGTATTATTCTCACAAGATCATCCCTGACATTTACTTTTTAATACCTCAGAGGCATCAGCCCTACATACTATGTGTTTCCACAGCTCTTGGTAAAATGCAGCCTTGATGTCAGTTGAAGCAACTATACGTTACTGTGATATAAAACAATGTATACGTAGGTAATAAGCAAATATTTATGCAATCATAATTGTGTATGCTAAGTAAGGCAAATTTAGCATAATGGACCTTATGTTTCAATGCTCAATCCTGAGTAATTTTGGATTATACCTATAAATATAAAATACTCACACAGAGACAACTTTGCCAATACAATTCAGTGGGTGCTGAGACTACATTGTTAACCTTTTAAAATGTTTATTATTTTAAACAATGCCACTTTGTTTAATACCATTGATACTTGGAAGTCACTTGGTTCAGAGATTCCAGAAAGGCTGTTTTTATGGATTGGTCCACTGTGTATATTCAGCACTGTATTAACAGAGAGAACTGATGGATCTATGGTTCTGCTATGAATTTTAGAGGAAGAGTTTGTTTAATCAGCTGCCACTATAAACTTAATAATGGTGTTGGGTCTACATAGTCCCATTGTTAATTTGGGTACCACCTAAGTAAAGGAATAAAGATAAGCAGTGAATGAAGAAAATTATTTTTTTTAAATATTTCATAGGTAAACTTCAAACTTGTGTTAGTTTTAAGCCATCGATTCTGGCAAATTACTACCCCCTCTAACATATAAGATATGGGATATTATCAGGGTAATTCAGCTTGTCCTTGAAGCCAAAACAAGATCACTTTTGCCTGATATTTTACATTTGAGCAGTTCCTGTGCTTAATTCATTGATGCGATACTCCTTAAAAACCCATGAAAAAATGAGAAGACCCAACACACTATTATTGTGAAATTAAATCTTTAGATCCAATACTTGGGTCTGAGCAAGCTCTGCTTAGCATAGAGCTCAAAGGGCTGGAGGCAAACTTGGATATATTCTCCATTGCCTCAGCCATATGCACCAACTCCATCAGGATGAGGCGTGGGTGAGAAAAGGCAGTGTTGGATTTGAGGGAAGAGATGGAGTGTGGGCAGAGCCTGGTGCAGAGGGGGTTGGTGGTTTGGAATCTCAACACAGCTTCTGAGCTTTTCTTAGTTTTATGTGTATGTGCTTGGTGTTGTTGTAGTTGTGTCAGTCCCAGGAAAATAGAAACAAGATAGGTGAGGTAATATCTTTATTGGACCAATTTCTGCTGGTGAAGGGGACAAGCTTTCCTCTTACACAGATCTTAAAAGACCTGAAATAGAGCTCTGTGTAATCTCAAAAGCTTGTCGTTTCACGAACAGAAGCTGGCCCAATTAAAAATGATACCTCACACACCGTTTTTCTCTAATGAATGATCTAGGGCATCTAAAAGGAACACACTTTCAGAGAAAGTAAAACTGGTCTAGAGTCTGTCTACTACTAAGGCTCACTGAAGGATTCTCCTCCTTTATAAAAACTTTCCCACTGTACCTCAGTAAACAGAATATTTTTTATGATTTGGAGAAACTGTCCATATACAAGTTATGAGTTCTGGTTGATATTATGAAGTTGTTACTAAACTGTTGCATCATGTAATATGTCACCATTTGCTGACATGAGCTATAACACATTTCTCCCAGATGAGATACAGTTGAGAGTCATTAACCTTAATGAATGCGTTCTGGACCAACCAACTGGTATGTTATAGTTGTTGGCTAGATCTGGGAGAAGCTACTTTCTCCAGCTTGTCTGCAAGGAACTGGTGAATCAGGGAGTAGGAAAACAGCAGCAGCCAAATAAAGGAACCAGGTGTCTGTAGGAAAACATACAAACTTGAGAGAAAACTTAAAAAACAACAAATAGTCTAGTAGTTACCATCACTATCTGGGAACCCCAATCAGGGCAAGCTCCACAGAGTGGTGAGATACCTCTCTCTCTCTCTCTCTCTCTCTCTCTCGGCATAGTCTCCTGACCCTGCCTTATGTAATCAGTTGTATGATTTTCTAGCCCAAACAACATTTGTAATCAGTTTCAATTTAGATTTAATATTGTAACTGTTTTGTGTGTTTGGCTCCATGTATATATATATATCTTTTTTTTTTTGTGACGGTAAGCCCCAGGACGGCGTACTAGTACCTATTTTCCCATCTTACGTGAATTGAATGGGATTGCCCTCTGGCATACTGGCACCTATTTCCTGTTTTCTGGGGTGGGTTGGCTCCCAATGGAAGCGTGCCCAGGACACGCAGCTCTAAAAGGGGCTGTGACACTATTTTGGCCCCCAGCATGGCTTTTCTGCTTTTTTTTTGCTCAACAACTTTGAGCCTGGAGTACTGTCACCGTGTATATGTGTATATATTTATATTCACTACCCAGAAATAAATAACTTTCATTGTTAAGCTGGGTGCTTCTCTTTTTCTTTCTGTCTCACTTGCTCTTCCTCAGGATGTTATTTTGGCTTTCCCATTCACTCTGCAACAACACTTCTTTTACCTAAGCTAAAAATCCCTGTAGTGCCCAAAAATCCCATGGGGTTTGCTCATCACGTGGTTTACCAGCAGAACAATTGTGGTGTGAAAGTGGGGATAGGGAGGTGCTGAACCTGGGGGCATATGAGGATGTCATCTTAAAGTGCTGTTAAATCCAGTCCACTGAGTCCAAAGGCACATGAGGGTGCAGTGTGGCATTGCTGTTAAACCAGCCTGCTGAGTCCGGAGACATTTAAGGAGTCAGCTTGTGAGTGCTGATTAACCAGTTTTCTCAGATGTGCTCTTTTAGTGGGTGTGAGTGTCTATGTGTTTCTAAGGTGGGATGAGCCCTGTCCTGAGGAACATATTTCCTGCAGGAGAGCTCCATGGGGGAGGAGGGAGAGGAGGAATTGGCAGCAGTGAGAATTCAGCTCCATATGAGAGCATAAGTAGCACAGACAGCACACTGATAGAATTATTAACCTCCCCCCCCAACCCATAAGAGTAAACCTAATAAATGGGCAAATCTGGTAACAATTGGAAGCTGCATAATAATTAAATACAGATATATTACAGTGGATGAACTATGGGAATGACTTTCTGGATATAGAAGTAATTTTCAAGGTTAGCTCACCAATCAGGTAGATTTTAAAAATAATTTAACAGAGCTCTCTTAGGGTGCACCTACACTACACCTTAGTTTGAAATAAGATACACATTTTGAGCTATGCAAATTGTTTATTTTATTTTGATCTTATTTAGCTTATTTTGTAATTTGGCACTGTCTACACAGTGCCACATTTCAAAATAACCTGCTATGGAATGAGGTTTACAGGGACGTTGGCATAGCGAGCTCTAAATAACGGGCTTGCTGTTAAGATGCGGAATAGCTATTTCGGGATACTCTGGTATCCCAAAGTAGCATTGCAGTGTAGACGTAGCCATAATGAATTGATTCTGAATCTTAAACATTAATTTCTTGGGATTTGTAAAATGTTAGAGGGCAAAATTTAAGGATGGAATTTTCAAAGGGGATTTACATACTCAGATGTCTTTATCTTTAATGGAAATTGTTCATCCAATCCATTAGAAAATCATTCCCATATTTAAATATTTTAGAGGCAGCTGGAGATGAAGTAAGTGCCACATAAAACAATAAGTACATATAAATAGCATATATTGGACTATCTCCCTCTTATTCCATCTTCCTTGTGTTCCTCTTTTTGTTAGGCCAAGAGAGTACTTTTAGTTACAACCTAGAAGTGAGCCACCCCAGAAGGAATCTAGGGAAAGAGGTCACACAGTCACAGTTCTTTTCCTGGCTTCCCTTCAGGGAAATGATCTGCTCTTTCTCCCTAACCAGTGGCTAATAATTTCCACCTTCACTGATTCAGGTGCATGTTGGGAAGCTGAACTTCAATGGCTTCCTGTCTCTCCTCACCTATGGGGAAGGATGGAGATACTGGGCACACAGCTCATGCTAGCCCTTCATGGACATTTGAAGTTTGAAAAAGTTTGAAGAAAAAAGGGATTTGGGGGAGAAAAATGTTTATGAAAAATATCTCATTCCCTATCTTTCTGGGTTTCTAGTGCCATGATGACATCTATGCTGCCTGTCACTATCTTGCTACTTCATCATTTGTATATCCGAGGGGACAACTGATTGCTGCAAATAGGGGGACCCAATACCAAATGTGAAAAATCAGGACAGGGTGGGGATGATAGAAGCCTCTGTAAGTCAAAGCCACAAATATTGGGACTGTCCCCACAAAATTGGGACCTCTGGTCAGCCAAGCTACAAAATATATTAGAGCCCTGATCAGGAGCTCAAAGGAGATACGGACTCCCACAGATTGGTAAATTGCACCACTGCCCAGGGTGAAGTTGTATGTAAGCAGAAGATGGCTAGAGATTTTGCTTATCCATTAATCCATCTCTGTTACAGAGCCATCTGTAAGCCTATACTGAGATGGAAAAAGGATACAGACCAAAAGAGCAGAGGGAGCTGGAAGGAAGAACAATGACCTGCTTGCACTGAGGAATGACTCGTGTACTTTTTATTCAAATTTCATGAAACTGCATTGAAAATATATACTCCATCAAGGAATTTGCACAAGATCTAAAACAGGATGACAATTTGCACTACATATATATATACTTCTGGCAAGTTTCAAAAGGCTTTGCAAAAATGTACCATTTAATATGAACAATTTTTGTCAGCCTAGCTGCTGAATTGAGATAATTTGCCCCTCAATAAGAGCATAAATGCTACCATATCAACAACAGCAAGATTATGCAAAACCTTCTACTGAAGTGCTGTTCACCTGAAATCTTTTTTAAAAAGTAATTAGATTTTTATGATCTAATCACTAGAGAAATCTTTCAGGCATCAACATCAAACAGCCAGGAAATCTAAAGTCATTTTAGTCAGCATTAGTTTATTCCCTCACAGGACAGTGCTATGACAACATCCAAGCAATGATTTCTCCAACTCAGTCTAAACACAGGGAGAGAAGCTGAGACATTAGCAATGGTAAGACTAAAGTTAGTGCTTGCCATGCAATTCTGATAATGTTTATAAACTCACATTTTAAAGTAATATGGCACTGATCCCATGCTTTACAGATCCACATTTTGCAATTTGTCAAGTGAAATGTTGGAAGAGTAGTGCCATTTTCATAAGGTAATAAAATTAATAATGTAAAGCTAAAATAATGTAATATTAAATATCGTGTAATAGCATGTTATAAAAATTATTTTTCTATTTTGAAGATCACTGCTTTTATAATTTATGCTCAGGTAAGGGAAAAAATCCCTAGAAATATTCATTTTTCAGAGGCGGATTGTGAGATTTGATATTTTCATGATAGGGGTTCATGGGTTCTTAAAGTTTGGGAACCACTGCTTTAGGGGATTGCAACTGCAAAAAAGCACTGGGGTGACAGGGAGCTAGGTGTAAATTAGAGCAGTTTTGAGGTTCCTTTTATGCATATGTAGGGGTGTGGGCATGTGAAGCAGGGCATAATGTGGCCTTAAAATCCCCTTTGCTCCCCACCATTGGGGTGCCATTTCAGATTTTGGAGGGGGGAGGCAACTCTGCATGATGTGATGGGGGCACAGAGTGAGAGCATGGGTAGGTGGACTGAGGACAGAGGCTTCAGATGTGTTACTGAACATGCTCAGTACAAGCCAAGCACCAAATGGGGAGGGGAGGAATCAACCTCATCTTCTACCCCCCCCCCATATTCATTATCTCTATCCAGGGGCTACCAAGGCACTGGAAAACTCTCCCTTCATTGGCAGACAACTTAGCAGTTAGCTGACAGGAGCATTGTATCTAATTCCTATATAAAAGAAAGAAAATTAAATAAATATTAGACCCACACTGCTCTAACAGTAACATATTCTGACATCTTGTGGCAAGTCACTTAAGGGACCCTGGTTAGCCTTAACATTTTAATGTATATTCTTACTTTGTTACTAACTCTGTGGAGAGAGACAGACCCCATTAGGAGTCCTGGGCTCTATCTCAGCTCTGGAAGGGGAGTGGGATCTAGTGGGTTACAGCAAGGGGGCAGATACATTTCAGCTCTGTATAAGAACATCAGAATGGCCATACTGGGTCAGATCAAAGGTCCTTCTAGCCCAGTATCCTGCCTTCCAACAGTGGCCAATGCCATGTGCTTAAGAAGGAATAAAGAGAAGAAGCAATCATCATAATCCATCCCCTGTTGCCTATTCCCAGCTAATAGTAAACAGAAGCTATGGACACCATCTCTGCCCATTCTGGCTAACATCCATTAATGGATCTATCCCATTTTTGAACTTATTTTGTTCTTATTGGAGCCCTGTTGTAGTTTAGGCTTTCCACTATCTCCTGGCAAAGAGTTCCACAAGTTGATTGTAAAAAAAAAATTAGTTTTAAATCTGCTGCCTATAAATTAAATTGGGACAGCTTTTTGTTTTATGTTAGTGAAGGAATAAATAAAATTTCCATATTCTATTTTTCCACACCATTCATGATTTTCTAGACATCTAACATATCCCACCACTCTTTAGTAATTTCTTTTCTAAACTGAAAAGTCCCAGTTTTGTTAATCTTTCCTTATATGGAAATTGTTCCTTACCCCTAATCATTTCTGTTGCCCTTTCTGTACCTTTTCCAAATTCAATATGGTTTTTTTTTTAAGATAGGGTGACCAGATCTGCATACAGTATTCAAGATGTGGGATTTCAATGACTTTATGTAGAGGAAATATGGTACTTTGTCCTATTATGTATTCCTTTCCTAATGATTCCAAATATTTTGTTAGCTATTTTATTTTTTAGATTGCCACTTACACATTGAACAGATGTTTTCAGGAAACTATCCATAATGATTCCAGGATCTCTTTCTTGAACGGTATCAGCTATTTTTTATGTTCTGTATAGTTACGATTATATTTTTACGTGTGTATTATTTTGCACTTATCAACATCGAATTCCATCTGCCTTTGTGTTGCCCAGTCACGCAGTTTTGTGAAATCCCTTCGTAACTCTTTGCAGTCAACTTTGAATAAGTCCCTGTTCACACCCTTTTCAAGAACATTTGTAAGTTTCACAGCAGTGAACCAAACGCAAATCACAGCAGAACAAAACTCATTCTTACTCTTCGCCCTCTATCTTTTAAGTGGACTACTCGGCAATATTTTCATGATGATCTAATAATCCTTTAATCACCTGAATGCCCAGCCTTTTGTTATTCTTAATCACCTGCCTCTTTCTTTTTATAAAAAACTCCCCGCCCCAAAGGCAAAGCTACAAGCAGCTCAAACTCATTTAAGAACTGCCTCTGGACTCAGGGCATGCAGCTTTAAGCAGACCACAAGTATGAAATCAAGGGGTTCCAAACTACTGGCTACTGCCCCCTTCCCCAGCTCTCCCTAAATGGCACCCTTGCCCACCATCACATTTCCAAGTGCAGCTTGGGTGCAATCTAGGATTTAGGCATTCATTATAGGTATTGGACGTGTCTAGACTACACTGTTTTTTTGACAAAAGTTGGCTTTTTTCGAAAAAACTTCACCTGCGTCTACACTATCACCACATTTTGTCGATAGCAAATCGAAGGAACGCGGCAGCTTTGTCGATGGCGGTAAACCTTGTTTTATGAGGAATAACGCTATTTTCGAGAGAGATCTGTCAAAAAAAAGGTATGTGTGGACGCGGGGAAGAATTTATTTAGAAAATAAAGGCCTCCAGGAAGAAGCCCTGGTGGACACTCCTGCCAGAGCTTTCAACTCTATTGTTCCTGCCTGTAGCCATCTTTAAGAGGCACAGGTACACAGGAGTAGCATTGTGGCAGCAAGCCAGCTCCAACCAGGACCCTGACTGCTCAGCTCTTCCTGGTAGGGCCACTCAAAGCTATGTCCCAGGGACAAGCCCCCTGAGACTCCCCTGGCCCTTCCGGGGACACATCCATGCAGCAAGCTGGGGCCCCAAACGCCGGGCACCCTCCTGGTCTGGGCCCGAGATCAAAGCCATTTTGGAGCTCAGGTCTGAGGAGGAGTCTCTTCATGCCCCACAGCCCAGGAGGAGGAATGAGGACATTTATGCAAGAATGGCTGATGGCCTTGCTAAGAAAGGCCACCACCGTTGCACACTAGACCAGGTCAGAACCAAGGTGAAGGAGCTGTGCAGCAGTGGCCGCAACTCCAGGGTGAGACCCCAGAGGACCAGCAGCTCCAAGAGGAGGAGGAGGAGGACACCAGCAGGAGCACAGTGACCCTGACCCTGGAGCCAGACACCCAGACGCAGGAGGCCTCCCAGACAACTTCGGACACTGGGGAGGGAACATCAGGTGAGTGCTGTGAGGGTCCAACACACACAGGGCAGGGGAGGTGGGAGCAAAGTGGATGGTGCCGTACTGTGACATATCATGCTGATCACAGCCTGGGGGGATGGGGCACACAGATGGCCGACCTCAGGGAGGGCCGACCTACCCCTGCACCCGCATGGCTGTGAGGCACCACCTGCTCCTGCAGACAGTGATGCCAGGTGCAGGCATGGGTTGGGGACAATGGGATTGCCACACAACTTCAGGCCTCTCAGCAACCTGTGGGAACCCCAACTGTGACTTGATACTTGTCTGTGCTGCTTGGCCATGGGGTGTATGTGTGGGGGGGCAGGATGGTGGCCTGCACACCTTCTGGGTTCCAGGGAGGCCATGGCTGCTGACCAGGCCACACCATGCCTTACTGAGACCCACATGAGAATCCCCTGACCCTAGGACAGGCACTGAATGCTGAGAAGAAGGAGGGCATGCCCTCTCAGGGAAAGTGTGAGCACGTATGACTGACAACTTTTCCCTCATCCTCCACAGCCGGACCAGCTGACCAGGACGGGGGCACCACACTTGCCCCACCACCCAGACGGCTGCAGGGAACACCGTCGGCACTGGTGCACATATTTGGACCTGGTGCGCCAGCACATCTCAATCCTGCAAGGGATGCAGGACACATTTAACCAAAGGATTCAGGCAGAGGCAGAGTGGTGCAGGCGCTTGCTGGATGAGTTAGTCCAGCAGCGCACTGCTATTTGCACTGCTATCTGGGAGGCCATGGCCTTCCCCAGTCCTGTGCCTGGCCCTGCTCCTCCTGCTCAGCCTGTCCCCCCTCACCCCTTGCTCTCCCCTCACCCCCTGCCATCCCAGACCAAGGTACAGCCCCACCTCCTGCCCAGACCCCTACTGTCCCAGCCCGCATGCGCGGCTGTCTTCAAGAAGGCCTCCACAGCCAAAGTGCCAGGGGCTCTTCATCCAGGAGGCACCTCATCCCTGAGCCTCCCTCTCCCCTTCCAAGTTGACATCCCCCTTCCCACCTGTGAGAGTCAGTAAGGGAAGCACTTTACTTTGTTAACAAACAATTTATTTTTCTGAACAAAAGAGTTTTATAGTTTTTGAAACAATCAACAGTGAAATAAACAGTAAACATTTTTTCAACAACACCTGTCTCTGTTCTCAGTGTGAATGTGTACAATGTGAATGTGGGGCCGGGAGGGATTTTATGGAGGAAGGCACTGGGGGTATGGGGCAGTCCCACATTCAGAAGGCCCTGGGGAAACTCATCGGCCTCTTTGGGAGAATTGCTCCCTCAGGGCTTCCCGAATGAGCAATCCCAGCTGGTGGGCTTGCCAGATGGCAGCTGTCCGGGGCTGCTCAAAGTGCCTCCTCTCCACATCAGCCCATGTCCCCCACACTGGGAAGAAGGCCTCCCCTTTCCTCTCCACTAGGTTGTGCAGCACACAGCATGCAGCAACCACATCGGGGATGTTGTGTTCCCCCATGTCCAGCCAAGTGAGCAGGCATCTAAATCTGCCCTTCAGATGGCCAAAGGTGCTCTCCACTTGAAAGTGAGCCTGATTCAGGCAGGAATTAAACAGTTCCCTGCTTGCATCCACGTGTCCAGTGAATGGCTTCATGAGCCAGGGCATAAGGGGGCATGCCGCATCGGCCACAATGCATGTAGGCATCTGCACATCCCTGACTACATAGTTTCACTCTGGAAAGAATGTCCCAGCCTGCAGCCTACGGTACAGGTATGAGTTCCGTAAGATGCGGGCATCATGTGCCCGGCCTGACCACCTGACACAAATGTCTGTGAATTGTCCCCGGTTATCAACAAGGCCTGCAGCACCATCGAAAAGTAGCCCTTTCTGTTAATATACTGCACTGCTCGATGGGGTGGTGCGCGGATCGGGATGTGAGTCCCATTGAGTGCTCCACCACAGTTCGGAATACCCAGCCCTGCAAATCCAGCCAAGATGGTATCCAGGTCTCCGAGGCAGACAGTCCTGTGAAGCAGCTCTGAATTGATGGCCATCACCACTTGCAGAAAGGGACAAATACAAACACACATAACAGGACATTAGAGGAGTTGCGTGACCTGATGAGAGGTGATCCCCCACTCCTCCCCTCCCTTCCCCTCCCAGACCCCAAGAGCCCCCCCCCAGGCAACTCCTCCGCACCACCGCAGGGTGAGGCCAGGCAGGCTTCTACTACTCCCACCCCATCCCCCATTCCCTGTGCCTGGTCCTGACCATCCGTCTTATCCGCCTGCCCCCGCCCCCATGGACTGTCCCCCAAGGAGTGACTTACCTCCATCAAGACCACCCTGACAGTAGACCTCCCCACGCCAAACTGATGTCCCATGGAGCGGTAGCTGTCGGGAGTGGCCAGCTTCCACAGAGCAATAGAGATGCACTTCTCCAGGGGGATGGTGGGCTGCAAGTGGGTGTCTTGGCATTGCAGGGCAGGGGCAAGCCAGGCACAGAGCTTCTGGAAGGTGGACTTCCGCGTATGGAAGTTTCGGAGCCACTGGTCATCGTCCCACTGCTCCATAACAAGCTGGTCCCCACCAGTCTGAACTGGTGTCCAGCCTCCAAACTTGCCTCTCCAGGAATAAGTTCGATGGCAAGGGCAGTGGGGCTGCAGCCCGAGTGAGGGGCTCAAAGCTGGGCTTTGAATCCAGCTCTGCCACAAACATCATGATGGTCTCATGAAGATACAGCAGAACTTCCAGCATCACAGTGTGGGGCCACCGCCTGCCCAGGGGTAGCTCAGGCTCCATGGCCAAAAACACAGCGAAAAGCACAAAAACAAACCTGAAAACAAACTGCTGTGGTGTCCGAGGAAGCAGGGCAACCAGAGCAAGCACTGCAGCAGCTTTGCTTTCCCTCGAGGAGGTAGGCAAGCCAGAAGCAGGAGCAGAGCAATGGCTGTCCAGGGGGATCCCTTTAAGCACGCGTGTCTGCAAAGGGCATGCAGCAGCACTTGGAAATAAAGGCTGCCCCCATGCCCTGCCAGAAGCACTTCTGGGTGCCTTTTTTTTTCGACAGAGCATCCGGCAATCTGGACGCTATTTTTCGACAGAGGATTTTTCAAATGATACTTTCGACAAAGCCTCTGTCGAAAAAAGCATGTAGTCTAGACGAACCCTAAGTGAGACCTTTACAATGGCACAACAGGCACTCACATGCACTCAATTGCAATCATCCTAGTATTAAAAATCCCTAAAGGCATGGAACTTTCATGAGAGGTTAACGCTATGCTTTGTGAACCTGTCTTGTCTTCCTAAATGATAAGTCCTTGAAATGCCAATGCCTTTATATTACAGCAAACCTCTGTGGAACCAGTTCTTAGCTGGAGCGAATCAACATAGTTCCTTTGATTTCAGTGAAGGCATGATGATTTACACCAGCTCAGAATCTGATCCATTGTTTATTAGGAAAACATCCTGTAGTCTATTTTCCACAATATGCTGTTCAAAGAGAAAAGAGAAGAAATTAAACTTTTTAAGAACCCATTTCAGAGGTGACATTTTCAGATAACTTGGTAAATCTCTTGTGAAAAACCACTTTCTAATACTTCTTAAGGGAATTTCAAAGTAGCTAGACACTCTGTAGTACCTGTAAAATATAAGCAGCTCACAAGAATAAGGAAAATGAACTCAGATAACCCTGAAAAGACTTAGAGGAAAAAGTGCATGGCACATATTGTACTGAGCTAGTTTTTAAATCTTCAGAAGTTACTCCAGTATAAGAAAAAGATTGTTGATGTTCATTTTGACAACCATCTATCAGTTTTTTAAAATAAATACACTATCTTAGGTTATATAATTATGCATTCTGGAGGAATCCAGCCATAATAGCACTTTTTTTCTGGGGAGGGGGGAGGGGAATTGTTTCTCTATAGAATGAAAGACACCAAGATACTGTGGATAAAATCCCAGCTCCAAACATTGGCAAACTCCCATTTACTTCTGTGGAGTCTGAATTTACACTGTGATCATGTTACCAATATTTGTTCATCTTTTGAAGAAATCACGTCTGCATTTTGATCATTTTACCATTTAAGCAGAAGAAAATATGAGCAGTATACTGCTTTTAAAAATACCGGTGTTGCTTCTAGCTATCATTATCTTCTGTAATCCAGTAAGGCAGATTCATCATAAGCTAATGTCCATGCCTCATCACAGATTCACAGATGATAAATGCTGAGAGTAAAACAATTCCACACCTCGTTTCCCCCTTAATGTTAATGCAGTTACATTAGAATTGCTGGATGAGTATTTCAGAAATGTATGCTTTCTGATAATATGTAACACGCTCTGATGACAAGGCAGTCTGCAACAACATTTGAATGCGTCAGGACTTTTTTAAAATGAAAAAAGTACTAGATATTTAACTCATGTTTTGCCTCTGTTCTATTGAGACAGGGTCTAAATATAGCTATCTATATTCTGCTAGCTTACCAGGCATTAATGGTGGCTCAAGGTTTTTTTTTTCCACAAAATAAATACTAAAATTCAAGGAAATCAAATCACTGCCTTAGGCAGTAGTAACACACAAGCTATCCATAGATCACATCTTACTACACAAACACTATTATGCCCAAGCATTCCCATGGGGGTATGTCTACACAACAAAGTTATTTCAAAATAACTTTCCTAGCGTCTACACAGACAAACCACTATTTCGAAATTAATTCGAAATAACGGAGCACTTATTTCGAATTTGGTAAACCTCATTCCACGAGGAATAAAGCCAAATTCGAAATAGCTATTTTGAAATAAGTGCTAGGTAGACACTCATATCAAAATAGGAGGCCTCCAGCCTTCTCAGGGTGCCCTGGTGGCCACTCCAGCCTCAACCAAGAACACTCCTCTCCCTCCCCCCTCCCCAGAGCCCTTAAAGAGGTAGACTCTGGCCACAGTGCCTGTGCCAGCTCCAAGCCTGCCAACCCAGAGCCAGCAGTCACTGCCCCAGACCCAGTGGCCCCAAAACATGAGCCAGCAAGCCACTGGCAGCCAGCCCTCCACTGCTCCCCAGGACCAGTCTGCCAGCTCCCAGGAGCCTGCCAGGGCCCGGAAAAGGCGGGCGCCTCCCTGGTCCAGGGTGGAGATCATGGACTTTATTCAGGTTTGGGGGGATGCCCCCAACGTCCATGATCTCCGCACTACATGGAGGAACATGGCCGTCTATGGCAGGATAGCTGCCAGCCTGGCCACCAAAGGCCACATGCGAACCCAGGAACAGGTTTGCCTGAAAATCAAGTTGGTCCAGCAAGACCCCCAACCCTGAGCCCTGAGCTTCCCCTCCCCCTTCTTCCCCTTGCTTCCCCCTTCCAGCTCTCTCCTCCCAGGTTTCCCCCTTCCCTCTCCCATTCTCTTTTCTCCCCTCTCCTACCTCCTTTCCCCAGTCTCACCAGAGTTTCATTCCCCCCCCCCTAGTTTTGTTAAAATAAAGACAGTTTGTGTTCATGAAAATACATGTATTTTATTTGACATCAGGAAGGGAGGTTAGGGAGAGGTAAGTGGATGGAGGTGAGGGAGGAATGAGGCACAAGCCCCCAGTGGGGCAGACCAGGGAGGCTCTTAGTGCTCCTCAGGGTGGAAGCTCTCCCGCAGGGCCTCCTGGATACTGACAACCCCCCGATGGACCTCCCGGATGGCAGCCTGAAGAAAGTGCAGCCAGGCTCGCAGCAACACGTCCACAAGAAGCACCAGAGTGCCCAGGGGCAGCTCTGGCTCCATGTTGCAGAGTGCTGTGGCAACCAGAGCACACAGAGAAAAAATGCTTTGCTGTCCCTCATCAAGGTAGGCAAGCAAGCAGGGAAAGCTGAGAACTGGCTGTCCGGGGGGGTCCCTTTAAGCACAGGCCTCAGATAGCTTCAGGCAGCAGCCACACACAGTAACTCCTGACCTGATGCCCTGCCAGACCTGGTTCCGGCCAGCCTTAAATGCGATTCAGCGTCCACTCAGTGTGAATGCACTATTTTGAAATAGCAAAATGCTATTTCGAAATGCATTTTGTGTCTAGACGCGTTATTTCGAAATGAGCTATTTCGAAATAACTATTTCGAAATAAGATATTTCAAAGTAACGCTATAGTGTAGACATACCCTCACATACTCCTTAACTCCACTGCAAAATTTCATTCAATTCCTACATATAACCAAGCTACAATGCATTCATTTATTTTGTCAAAGTGACTCTCAAAAGCACATCTAAAAGTCCAGCCAGATTGTCCATAAGCATAGTGGTAAAATCTATGATGTAAAGTCTATGAAACAGAATGAAATTGAAATTGTGCATTTAAATTGATAAGGATTTTTTTCTCAAAAATGTAAGATTTTTTTTTGTGGGAATGGATTTCCATATTCTGATCAGCTCTGATAGCTGGATTTTTAGCAGACTTTTTGACTGGCAATTTAGGCTTGAGTTCTCCTTGTCATGGCATCCTTTTACTAATCCAGATTAAGAAAGAATTGGTAGGAACAAAGGGGTGAGGAGATCTCAATGTGTTAAAAAGTAGTAGCTGATAGATTTGTACAGGTATGTCAGCTTCCCTTAGCAAAGATCAGTTCGGGATTTTTTTTAATGTAGACAATATCTTTTTTCCTTAAACGTAACATTTAAATTGTGCCCTTATCCCTGAAATGTTCAAAAAGTTTGTGTGTATATGTTTAACTAGTGGGAGGCAAACATTTTTAAAAGGAAACATTTTATAAAGGTTTCACCTAATAAAGTCAGTAAGTATTTTTCTGAAAAAAACTTGTATTAAAAATTATTTCATCTCCTGAGAAGTTGTGGCAAATTTGGAGATTAATCATTAAGGATAATTGAAAAGGAGGCTTTTCAATCCTTCTTTAAATAGTGACACAAACTTTCCTATGGAGTTGGTACAGATCCCTCCATTACTCAAAGATAGAAAGCATGTTCCTGTTATTCAAAGATAAAGTGCACTTTGGCACATCATTTTTTTGATTGTATCACTTTGGTATATATGGTTGTGCTGATTTTCTTCCACATATTGATCTGAGGAAGTGGGTCTGGCCCACGAAAGCTCATCACCTAATAAACCATCTTGTTAGTCTTTAAAGTGCTACATAGTTCTGTCTTTTGTTTTAGCTACACCAGACTAACGTGGCTGCATCTCTATCACTATCTATCTATCTATCTAGCTATCTATCTATCTAGGGGTGTGTTTAGACTACAGGGTTTTTTTGAAAACAATAAACTTTTTTTGAAAAAACTTCCCCTGCAGCTAGGCTGCTGCCGCGTTCTTTCGAAATTAAATCAAAAGAACGTGGCAGTTTTTTCGACTGCGTTAAACCTCATTTTACGAGGAAGAATGCCTTTTTTTCAAAGTGCTCTTTTGAAAAAAGGCATTCTTGAATGCAAACAGGGCTTTTTCGAAAGCCAGCATCCAGACTGCCTGGGTACTCTCTTCTGAAAAAACGGCTTGCTTTGTCGATAGAAGCGGCTGCAGTCTAGACGCTCTCTTTCGAAAGAGGCTTTATCGAAAGATTCTTTAGAAAAAGCCTCTTTCGAAAGAGGCTTGTAGTCTAGACTTAACCTATCTATCTATCTATCTCCCTTCACTGGACCTGATCCTGTGTTCTTTCTCCAATAGGGATGAAGTCCTGACTACAGTGAAATCAATGAGAATGTTGCCCCTTACTTGATTAGAGCCAGGATTTCACCTCAGAACTTTAGTTGGAAGTTTTGGATGCAGAAACAATTCTTGATTAGACCTTGAAAGGGTAGCATCTCTTTTTTTTCCTAATCTCTTCTGAGTTTTTTTTTTTCATAAGCTAAACATACTTCCCTTTTAACTTCTATTTTATTAGACATATGCACAACCTATTGGAAGCAAATATTGCTACAATGAATTTATAGTTCATTTCTTCATTGGCACATTATAAATTATTCAGTTAAAATTAAACATAGCAAGTTTAACATTTTACAGACATGATTAAATCAAGGAAACTGGACAAGAATTTTGTGTAGAACTATGAAAATATTTGGAGTCAGATGTAGGCTTACTGTATTACTCAAGTCTTGTGGGTATAAGAGGCAGATAAAGCTGGTGGAGAAAGAGAGGCAAAATTAATAAAGATACTTTTCTAATGCCAAATGATAAAAAAAAATAGGTTTGTTATTATAATGAATAGAGCATTGCTACTAATTTCTTATTACCTGCCAACACAGTACAGTCAGCAAGTGCCTCCTTGAGCAAAGCACATGTTTAAGAGAATATCAACAAGCATCATGGTGACAGGATGGTTAGAAATTAGTGATGGCAATAGTAAGGTACCACAGGAATCTTTGTCAGAATCTGGCCTCGAACACTGCCATCATCAGTGATGTAAGACCATTTAGTAGCACACTAATGAAATTTGGTATTTGCTAAACTTCTCATTTAAATACTATCTGCAGTGAGGATGGAGAAATAATACAAAGGGACTAGACATGTTAGAATAGAAACCTGGCTGAAACCTCGCCATGGCCAAAGCAAAAAAATCCTGCCTTTGTCCTTGCTTTATGGTAGCCACTTTCATATATTCATAAGTATAGTAGTGAAAACAGATGTCTTTTTGCAGACGGACTGAACAATGAGAGGTGTGGTATAAAATATAAATCCGTTAGCACCTGAATATAAAAATGTGAACTAAATGTAGATAAAATGAATGACTGTAGATAGATTGAAATAATATTCAGAATGGGAAAAATGTAAGTACTACACTTGATGAAAGATAATCAAAATGCAGACATTCAAGTGGAAGTAGTTAGTAGAAACTTGAATGGCATAATGACAAAAACAAAATAAGTGAATATGCTTAGATACTACACATTACCCTGAAGAGTTGGAAGTTAGGACTATAGAGATGGGAGGGGTGGGGGACTAATAGCTCAGAATTACCACAAGGAGGCTTAGATTCAGCTCCCATGGGAGGATTGGGCTTGGCAAGAAGCACGACCCATCAGGATTTGAGTGGTAGGACCTCTCACAACCTCCTGATTGGCCAATACCAGTATTTAAACCAAGAAGGCATGAAGGAGAACTGTCTGAATAACACAGAGTGCCTGCCTGCCTCTGCTCACTATAAACCCTTAACTCCGGCTCCCAAAACTTGAGTTTGCTATTTGATTGTTGTCTGTAACCTGGAACATGACCCTGATACCCTGGTAACCTGAACCTGCTTGCTTCTTGCTGCCTGACTCTTGGTTAAACATCTGACTAGTCTCAGACTCTGACCTAATGATAGTCCAACCCTGACTGCCTTCTGATACATGATCCTAAGTTTGTCCTTTGGTCCATCTTGTACTCTGATTTCCAAGTACCCAAGTTGGCCTTACTCCAAACTCTGGCTTGGACCACTATGTGTGAATGCCTCACCCCAGTCATGACACTATAGCAGTGGACATAGGCAAACAATAGAGTTAATAAGACATGAGATAGAAATTTGAAATCACAGCTAAAAGGCAAATGCAGTTTTATGGTCAGAAGGGATCCAGCTGCAATATTTTTTTTCTTTTTATGGTGCTGATTTAAGTACATGAAAGCATCTTTACTCAACCTCAAGATATTGGGATCAATACAGGAGTAACTGGGTGAAATTTTATGAGTTGTTTTATACAGGAGAAGTCAGACTAGATGATCTAATGGACTCATTTGACTTTAAAATCTATGAATCTGGAATATCAGATTCACTTCTGGAACCCCATTACTTATAAAACACTGGCATCTCTGAGATTGTTAGAGTTTTAGGAGAATGAAATAACCAGTGGCAGGATTAAAAGAACTAAAGACATGTAAGAAAATGGGTGGAGAGCTATATCATCTACCAATATATGAAGGGTATAATTATCTGGGTGACACAAAGGGTTATAACTAAGAGTAAAGGCATGAAATCGGGGGGGGGGGGGCGGAGGGAGGGAGAAGGGGAAGGAAAGAGGTAGGCCAAATATGGAGTATTCCTCTTCTGTTTTGATTACGAATAGTCTCCTGGGGAAGTGGTAGAAACCCCATCATTTGAGAAGTTTAAATCTGGCCAAAACACTTGTTCTGTTTGGCAGGAAGATGGATAAAGTGACTCAAAACTTCCATTTCTGGTGTCTTTATTCTGGAAAGGTGTTCCTGGGAAGCAAGAAGAGGCTTATTTCTCCCTTGCTGTCACATCACAGGTGTGAAATGGGAAGAGGTTGCTGCTCTCACTTGCTGTTGCTCACACACTGAGACAGGGACATAGGTATTTTGTAATAATATATTATTTTATTTAATTTCTTGCAATAGCATGTAGGAGCCCCAGAAATGTACAAGGAGCCCATTGGACTATACAAATGAAAGAAAGAGATGGTCCCTGTCCCAGAGAACTAAGTAAACCCCAGGGATACTGCTTATACCAAGCTAAAAATCTTGTTAGGTATTTTGTAGACAGAAAAATCAGTACTATTTTTTAAATATGTTTATCAAATTGGTAAGCACTGTATTGTTGTGCTTTTGTAGCAGATGAGTAGAAAATACAATTTCTTAACATATCTAATTTAGCCACATAAATAATTTCCCGGACACTCTCAATGATTTATTACAGTTTGTATTTTTAATGAAAACCATATTTAAGGAACTGTTTCATGCCCCTTTGACTGCACACAAGATGCACAACAGAAAAAATGTGGTGCAATTAGTTCTTCATTATTGTATTTGTTTGTGACAGATACATCATTTGTTTTTGCCAGCCTCCAAATCACCCACTGAACAAAATGAATATTCAGGAATTGTCAGCAGCTGTATTCAATTTGATTTATCAGAGACTGTGACTAAGAGAATGAAATGTACTTTTGTGTGCCTAGTGTATCCAAGATGTCCTTTGATATTATTGTTTTGGAAATTATTCTTCTATTACACCTGAATATCATTGCTAGAATAGACTAAATTAGCATTTGTGAATAGTGGTCTAGTGTATGTTTAAAAATAAAACCCAGCCACAATACTGGAACTGCCTGTACTCAGGCACAGGGCTCTGCCTGCACAGAGCTGATTATAGGTTTGGTCAGGATCTTACTTATATGAGCAATTGGTCAGCTGCCATCTCACTTTGTAGGTGCCTAATCACACTCACCCCCACATTTTTAGGGTAAAAGTTCTCTGGGTGCTTATGTATCTGGCTGTGGGCATGCATGCAGTTTCCATGCTTTAGGTGTGTGGGTGCCTATTTCCCACTGAAGCTGCAGAGAGATCTCCAACTGGTATCTCACCTACTGAATCAGATTGATTCAAAATCTGACTGCCAGAGGAAGAGATGGTGATGCTCATGCTGCTTACCTTATAACTTTTAGGCCAGTGGTTAGAGCACTCCCCTGGGACGTGGCCATCTTGTTGTCAGCTCCTTCCACTCTGCCATAAGAGAAAGGATTTGGACAGGAGTCTCCCAACCTTTCAGGAAGATGCTGTTGCATAGGAAATTCTGACCTGGGTCTCCCTAAATCTCCCATTTAGACCAGAGAACAAGAGATGCATGTTAAGTTGGATGATATGGGAAACAGAACTAGAAGGAACAACATTAGAATTAAGGGATTGCCTGAAAACTCTCACAAGCTGGTTTTAATTGTGAAGTTATTAAATCTGAATACAGTGGTGAAAGTTGAGATAACCCATAGGCAGCTGCTCTCACCACCTGAGACCCTAAAAAGACCCAAAATCTAATGGTGCAATTTCACCATTATCATTGGAAAGATTGATTTATAAACAAGGTTAAAAGTGCCCCGGGCTCATATTCAAAGGTCACAAGGTGCAATGTTTTTCATGACTTTTCTGTCATAATGTTGAAAAAGCACAGAACCGGGAGAAATTAAAATCACACTTAGGAGGGTAAATATATGCTACCAATAGATATTTGTATTTAAACTCTCATTCACTTGATATATCAGAATTATGTAGCAATTCACAAAGTTAAAAATACATTCTTGGCACTTGGGATAGAGCTCCAAAACACTGACTAACAGGAGGATACTTCAGAGTTAGAAATGAAGGATAAAATGCAAGGAAAATTCTGGCAGATGGTGAAACCCAAGAACAGGAGAACAGAAAAAAGAAAAGACAATCGACTCTAGAGAATGTACCGGCAAAGGTAATACAGATGCTGAACAAAAAGACTCAGATACCTGATGACTAAACTAAGATTATCCAGAAGAGTCTTCTTGGGAGCTGCCAAGCATGAGGTTGAACAGTAACTATGCTAATGTTAGGAAAACATAATATGAAGTTTGCTTTAATTAAGGTGATAATAACTCTTTAATAGCTGTGGGTATGTTTACACTACAGCGTTATTTTGAAATAGCTTATTTTGAAATAACGCGTCTAGACACAAAATGCATTTCGAAATAGCGTTTTGCTATTTCAAAATAGCACATCCACACTGATAGGAAGCTGAATAACATTTAAGGCCGACCGGAACCGGTTCTGGCAGGGCATCAGGTCAGGAGTTACTTTGTGTGGCTGCTGCCTGAGGCTATCTGAGATCTTTGTTTAAAGGGACCCCCCCCGGACAGCCGGTTCTAAGGTTTCCCTGCTTGCTTGCCTACCTGGCTGAGGGACAGAAAAGCATCTTTTCTCTGCGTACTCTGGTTGCCCTCACTCAGGGCACCACAGCACTCTGCAGCATGGAGCAGGAGCCGCCCCTGGGCACTCTGGTGCTTCTCGTGGATGTGTTGCTGCGAGCCTGTCAGCACATTCTTCAGGCAGTAACAGTCTCCCTGGGGTGTACCACTGGGGACTTGTTCCTCATTCCTCCCTCACATCCTTCCACTTACCCCTCCCTAACCCCCCTTCCTGCTGTACAATAAAAGACATATGTGTTCATTACAACAAAGCCTCTTTATTGAACAAAACTGGGGTATGGGAGAATGAAACTGAGGTGAGACCGAGGAAAGAAGGTGGGAGAGGGGAGGAGGCAGGGTAGGTGAGGGGAGGGAGACACCTGGGAGGAGGGATCTGGCAGGGGGAGGCAAGGGGAGGAAGGGGGAGGAGAAGCTCAGGGCTCAGAGTTGGGGGGTCTCGCCAGCCCAACTGTCTCCCAGCACCATGAGTGCGGGGGCCTCGGCGTCCCTGGGGTTGTGGGGAGGGTGGGGAGGAAGAAGCGGGATGGGGAGAAGGAGAAAGAGGAGGAGCGGTAGCTGGGGAGGCAGCAGGGGCTGGAGCAGCAGGAGGCAGCAAGCTCTGCCCCAGGGTCTGGGTCTGGGTCTGCCCCTGGTTGGGAGCTGCCCCCTGTAGCCCTGGCATACTCCTGCCACAGCTCCTTTATTTTCATGCGAACCTGCTCTTGGGTTCGCATGTTGCCTTTGGTGGCCAGGCTGACAGCTATCCGCCTGTAGACGGTTGCATTCCTCTGTTTAGTGTGGAGATCATGGACATTGGAGGCATCCCCCCAAACCTGAATTAAGTCCCTGATCTCCGCACTGGACTAGGCAGGCGCCTGCCTTTTCTGGCCCCTGGGAGGCTCCAGGGAGCAGGCAGACTGGTCCTGGGGAGCGGTGGAGGGCTGGCTGGCACTGGCTGCCTGGCTCATGCTGAGGCCACTGGGTCAGGTGCAGCGACTGCTGTCTCTGGGCTGGCAGACTTGGAGCTGGCACAGGCACTGTGGCCAGAGTCTGCCCCTTTAAGGGCTCTGGCGGGAGCGGGGGGAGGGAGAGGAGTTTTCTTGGTTGTGCCCAGAATGTCCACCAGGGCACCCTGGGAAGGGCTGGAGGCCCCGTATTTCAAAATAAGCATCTACACAACGCTTATTTTGAAATAGCAATTTCTAAATTGGTGCTATTCCTCGTGGAATGAGGTTTGCCAATTTTGAAAGAAGCCCTCCGCTATTTCGATTTAATTTTGAAATAGCGGTTTGACTGTGTATACGCTGGTAAAGTTATTTCAAAATAACGGCTGTTATTTTGAAATAACTTTGCTGTGTAGACATACCTGTGTTCTATATTTTAAAAAGTAGAGAAAATAAAGAACAATAAAGGGGGAGTATGGGTAGTTTTAAGTGTGAGAAGATTAGATGAAAATAAAGAGGCAACAGAGTATATTCTTTATGGATTCTGTGTAAATCCTGCCCATGTAATTTAAAGGATCAGATGGTAATCTCTGACTGTGAGGGTTAACGTCCCATAGGTCAAGAAAGTACTTCATTTGGATTGCAACAAAAGCAGAGTGGGCATACTTGAGGTGAGTATGGAGTTTGGGATGTAGCAAAGCACAGTCATTTGGGAACTGATTTTCACAATATATTGATATTTTATTTGAGGATTTAAAGAAATGGGAAATCAGGACATATGAGAGAACGAAGGAAGTGGGGGAGGGAATTTTTCTTCTTTTCCTTCTCATCCCAAAGCAGTACAATATTACCATTCATTTCTATCCACATCTTGTTTCTCCATTAATCCCATGTCTCTGCATAGAATGTCCTACCATCTAGTTGATCATCAGCCTCTAAGTTTGATAGACCTTAGTTGTACAGTAAAACCTGCGCTATCCAGCACTTAACTATCCAGAAAACTTTAGAAACTGGTAAATTTCCTAGGGGCTTGGCGCGGCCACCCGGTGCAATACTTTGATCCAGCCAGCCAGAGGCTGGCGACGGCCGCACACCGCTTTGACCTGACTGGCTGGGAGCTGGGCTGGGAAGCTGGCAGCTCCTGTAGCATGGCGGTCACAGCTCCAGAAATGGACCCTCAGATAACCGGAATTTTAAGGTAACCAGAATGCCCTAATCTCTGAGCATGCCAGATAACATAGGTTTTACTGTATTTGCATTAGTTTCTTTAACATCTTATTATCTGTTTGTCTTCTGCAGTCTGTCCACCATCATAATCTTTTTGGTTGCAGCCAGTCCTGTACCCTGATTTCACCTCCTACTGTCCTCCTAACGTCTTTTGTCAGAAAATCATTCCACTTTACGGCTGCCATCTTCCAAAAAAACTCTCATCTCTGCTGCTTCTGGTGTCTGTTTCATTTAATGCAGCTACTCCCTGACCATAAAGAAGTACTATTAGTGCATTGGTTTGATAATTTTTTGCTATTGTACAAAATAATATTTTTCTCAGTCCATAATTTCATGAATTTCTGTGCAGTACTTGTACCTAAAACATATCTTCTTTTAACCTCATCCTGATGGTACCATTGGCACTGATCAATCTGCCTAGGCACACATAAGAGTTTACTTGTTTCACAACATCACCACTGGTTCATTTCAAGATGTCAGCTATTGCTTCTTTTCCAGGATGTATCTACTTTGTCTTCCTGCTGTTTATTATAACTCCAAGTTGTTACCAGATTTGCCCAATACTCTGGGGTATGCTCATTTATTAGGGTTACTCTTATGGGACTGGGGGGAGGTTAACAATTAGCTTGTGCTAACTTGTGCTCTCATATGGAGCTGAATTCTCACTGCTGCCAATTCCCCCTCCCACTGGAGCTCTCCTGCAGGAACTAGAGTCCTCAGAATGGGGTTCTTACCACCTTAGAAACACACACAGACACTCAAACCCACTAACAGAGCACGTCTGAGAGGACTGGGTAATCAGCACTCACAAGCTGTCCCTGGACTCAGCAGGCTGGTTTAACAGCAATTCCACACTGCACCCTAATGTGCCTTTGGACTCAATGGGCTGGATTAACAGCACTTTAAGCTGCCATCCTCATAAGCTCCCAGGTTCAGCACCTCCCTATCCCCACTTTCGCACCACAATCATTTACTGGTAAACCTCACAATGAGCAAACCCCACAGGATTTGGGGCACTACAGGGATCTTTAGCTTGGGTACAAGAAGCGTTGTTGCAGAGCGAATGGGGAAGCCAAAACAACACCCCTTGAGGAAGAGTGAGCAAAAGAGAAAGAAAAAGAGAGAGAAACAACCAGCTTAACAATAAAAGTTATTTGTTTCTGGGTAGTGAATATATATATATATATATATATATAGGGAGCCAAACACACAAAACAGTTACAATATTAAATCTAAACTGAAACTGATTACAAATGTTAGGGCTAGCTAACCATATAACAGTTTACATAGGGCAGAGTCAGGAGGCTATGCTGGGGTGGGTAGGAAGAGAGAGAGAGAGAGAGAGCGAGAGACTTCACCACTCCATGGGGCTTGCACTGATCAGGGTTCCCAGATGGCGATGGTAGCCAGGGGTCCAGAGGGCAGGAGACAAGCAGAGCAGAGCCTCCAGCATGATCAGACAAAAGTTGAAGAAGTCTCAATGGAACTGATGAAATTTAAATCCAGATATCAGAACAGTTTTTCTTGGGCAAGGGTAGGAGTTTTTATAGGGATAGGACAATAGTTCAAAGCGAACACTGGATTTGTTTATGGGTAAACAGAGGTGAGACAATACAGACTCATCACACCTGGTTATGGGTGATGTTCCTTGAATGAACTCACAGTGCAACTAGGCAGTTTCAGTATTCTGGATATCAATAGGATCCATTACTAGAATTGGTCTGATAATGACTAATTTGGGTGTGAGCTGGCCTGGGTTCATTAGCATCTGGAGCAGAAATTTCCCATCAGGCAGTGCTTCTCTGCTTTCGGTATCCCATAGTTCAGTGCAGTTCCTGCTTTGGAAGAGCTGGTCTCCATTCTGTATGCTAATGGAGATGTGTCTCTGTTCTATCTTCAATGCAGATGAGGCTGGGGTGTTTCCTTAATTCTATCATCCTTGTCTGGTGGAGTTTAGGTGTGTCTTCCCCGGCCTTTTCCTTGCTTTGTCTTTGATTCAAGCAGAGGCCTGGGGGAGGAGGGATGGTTTTCTATGAAGGTCACTCCCTGGCACCCCAAGAGCACAGGGCTGACAGGTCGCCATGCTCTGGTTCCCCAAGAATCACAGAGCTGGTGGGTAACAAAGTCGACTATACCAATTTTCAAGGGTAGAGAAGAGTATCATAATCAATTCAAACATATCTGCCAGTTGTACGTCACCTACATATGTTAAAGAGCTTAAGGGTGTGTCTAGAGTACAGGGTTTTTTCAACAAATGTTGGCTTTTGTCGAAAAAACTATACCTGCGTCTACACTACCACCGCATTCTGTCAACAGTAAGTCAACATAATATGGCAGTTTTGTCGATAGCGGTAAACCTGGTTTTACGAGGAAGAACGCCTTTGTCGACAGAGATCTGTTACAAAAGGGTGTGTGTGGATGCAGGGAGCCAGTTCTGTCAAAAAAAAAAAAAGCCAATCTAGCCTTTGCATGTAGAGCACCTCAGTGGTTCCTGGCCGCAGCCACTTAAAGGCACAGACACCCAGACAGGCGTTGCTGTCTGGCAGCTAGCCAGAGCACCCATGCCAGCCATGCTAGCCATGTCCCAGCCTCAAGGCCCCCCTGGCCCTTCTCAGGACAGAGAGGAGGACCTACCCAGGGGCACCAAAAGGTGGGCACCAGCCTGGTCAGGACCAAAAATAAAAAACCTGCTGGAGCTTTGGTCCCAGGACGAAGCCTTGCAGGCTCTGCAGTCATGCTGCAGGAATGCGGACATCTACAAGTGCCTGGCCGAGGGACTGGCCACCAAAGGGCATCACCCCTGCAGCATGGCACAAGTGAGGGCCAAGGTCAAAGAGCTGCGGCAGGGATATGCCAAGGCCCAGGACCAGAGCTCCTGCTCCGGGGCAGACCCAGAGAGCTGCCCTTCCTACCAGGAGTTGGAGCAGATCCTGGGAGGTGGGGAAGCCCAGACTCCACTGCGTGTGGTGGAGTCCGGGTTACCCCACCACATCATGGACCGACCCCCGAGGGAGGAAGACGAGGCAGGAGAGGTGGGAGAGCTGCACCAGGAAGAGGAGGAGGAGGAAGAGGAGGCAGCAGGGACCCAGACCCCAGAGGCCTCCCAGGCATCTGTGGACATCGGGGAGGGAACATTGGGTGAGTGCTTTGAGGGGTCACCACACATGGGCGGGTTGGCAGTGTGGGGGGCCATCTAGTCCCATTGCCACTGTGGGGCCCCTGTGAGGCTTTCAGGCTGCTGCCCAACTCACTCATGGTGTCATATGTAACACCCTGAGTCTCCTGTCCAAAGGAGAGCCCCTGATAGCCACGGCATGCCCTCGGGGACAGCGGAGGTACACACAGACATTGATTGTCTCCTCCTCTTTTCCTCCACAGCCGGACCCTCTACCCAACAGGGAAGCACCACACCCACCCCACCACCATCCCGGACCCATGGCACCCGCAGGCACTGGTGTGTCTACACAGACCTGCTGAGAGAGCACATAGTAGCCCTGCAGGACCTCAACAGGACCCTCCAGCAGAGGACAAAGGCAGAGGCTGAGTGGTGCACCAGGCTGCTGGATGAGCTGGTCCAGCAAAGCACTTCCATCTGTGCCACAATGCAGGAGGTCCTCAGCTTGCCTGCCCCCGCTCCTCCTTCATGCCAGGCCCCTGCCCCCCCTGCTCCTCCAGCCTCCCCTTCTCCCCCAGCCCCCCCTGCTTCTCCAGCCCCTCCTGCTCCTCCAGCCCCTCCAGCCCCTCCTGCTCCCGAGCCCTCACAGGTCCAACAGCTGCCCCCCCTCCTGCCCAGGCCAGGACTGGCTCTCGCTCCACCCAATCCCAAGGCTGTGGCAGTGCCAGGACGCAGGAAGGTGGCAGGACCCTGCGATCAGGGAAGCAGTGGCCTACTTGAGCCCCCCTCCCCACTCCAGGTTTCCAGTCCCCTACCACCCCAGTTAAAGGACATTTCAGTTATGTTACAAAATCTTTATTTCTGACTGACAGATTTACTTTGTTTATAAACAGTTCAACGAGAAAGTTTTGTTAAACAGTTCACACATTTTCTTTACTGCTAGTGTGTCTAATAAAACAAATTTGTGTTTACAAAGAAAACCAGGTCTTATCTGTCTTCTTAATGGGAAGAGAGTGAGGGTTGTCAGGACGCCCCCCCTCACCCGCATCAGTTCAGGGTTGGCCGAGGAGCGGCCTTCAAGTGTCACTCCATCCCCCACTCCCCCTTGCCTGGCAGTCCCCCTTTCTCAACCGCCCCACTCAGCAGGGCCTGTCCCCCGAAAGTGACTTATCTCCATCAGGACGGCCCCAATGGTAGATCTCCCCGTGCCAAACTGGTGTCCCACGGAGCGGTAGCTGTTGTGGGTGGCCAGCTTCCATAGGGTGATTGCGACCCACTTCTGCAGGGGGATGGCGGGCCACAGGTGGGTGTCCTGGTGTTCCAGAGCAGGGGCGAGCCAGGCACACAGCTCCAGGAATGTGGCCTTCTGCATCCGGAAGTTGCAGAGCCAGTGTTTGTCATCTCAGAGCTGCATGACGAGCCGGTCCCACCAGTCCAAACTCGTCTTGTGCCTCCAAATCTGCCTGTCCCCAAAAAAGTTTGGGGGCAAGGACGGAGCTCCTGCATCCCAGAGGAGGGTCTGCTCAGTGTGGTCTGGGCCCATATGGGGCAGGAGATTCATGACAGAGTCATGCAGATGCAGCAGAAGCTGCAGCATGGCAGTGTGGGGCCATCACCTGCCCAGGGTCAGCTCAGGCTCCATGGCCATAAACAGTGAAAAGCAGAAAAAAAACAACCTTGCAAATAAACTGCTGTGGTATCCTAGGAAGCAGGGCAACCAGAGCAAGCACTGCAGCAGCTTTGCTTTCCCTCTAGGAGGTAGGCAAGCCAGAAGCAGGAGCAGAGCAATGGCTGTCCAGGGGGATCCCTTTAAGCACGCATCTCTGCAAAGGGCATGCAGCAACACCTGGAAATAAAGGCTGCCCCCATGCCCTGCCAGATGCACTTCCGGGTGCCTTCTTTTTTCGACAGAGCGTCCGGCAGTCTGGATGCTCTTTTTCGAAAAAACGGATCGATTTTTCAATCCGCATAGTGTAATCTAGACGCTCTTTTTCGAAAAAGGCGTGAAGTCTAGACGTAGCCTAATTCTCCATGACTCAATGTAACATACTCCAAAACATCTACTATTCTTAATGTTCAATTTAAGTAATACACAGTAGTAATGTAGTAAAATCGCAAAGTTCTAGATAGGCTAGCTGAAATTATACAATTTATCTACAAGCACTCGTCTAGCGCTGTGAGAACTGGTGGAATATTAAGCAACTGGTTCAGTCAAAGTCTGATGCAAGACAAAGTGGCATGAAATTACTATCATTTTTCATCATGTTTTTAACTCCCTTCACTCCCCCACAATTTGTCACAAGAAATAGATAGGGATATTTACAAATACAAACCAAACTATATTCAGGCATATGGCTGGGAACACAATAAGACATGCATTGGCCGCACAAGGGTTCATACCATCAAACAGTTAAAAATCACAAAATGTCAAGTTGCTCAACAAAGTAAATAATTATTCTCATTGACTCTTCCTTTTAAAGGAAGGGCTAAATAATGTCAAAGGACTAAATAATGCCATTAAAAGAAAAAAAAAGCTTTAGCAGAATTTATAAAACATCCCCAATCTACTCTCATCTTCTTCTATTTCGAGAAACTGTAAAATTATGGAAATGAAAGGTAATTGGTTTCAGCTGACAGTTTTTGCTTCAGCCAAAGAAAAGAAAAAATGGACATAATATTTACTAAATAATTTAAGGATGAAAAGAGGTTATCTTGGTGAAAGGCACAGTTGCTGGGTTATTAATAATAGCGGGTTCAGTTTATGTTCCTAACCTAAAGCAAAACACCCTATTTTAAGGACTTATTGAAAATATGACATCCCTTAGAGGAAGGGGAAATTATATTTGAACGAGACTTCAATTGCACACTGATTCTTTCCGAGGAACAATATGATAAAAAAGATAAGAGGGATAGGGAAGCAGGTGCAGCGTTGCCTTGTGTGCCAACAATTCAGTATCTCAGATTGCTAAATAGAACTGCACCCAGGGGAAAAATGTTACACATTTTATTCTTACTCCCATCAGTTATATGCTAGAATAGATTTAATGTTAATTTCTAAATCCTTAATGAAGCAAACAAGAACTGCACAAGGCGGCACAATTCCATGGTCAGATCATGCACCACTTAAAGTAATAGCTGATCATTGGAATGGATCCCAAAGATCAATTTTTTGGTAAAGGCACAGCTTGATTCTCTAAGACAAAGTTCAGGCTAAAGCAGTTAAATAGTATATTTCTCATTACTTTTAAATAAATGATAAAGACATATAGAAAGATCTTTGGTGGGAAGCAGGTAAAGCAGTATTTGTGGGCCAGTTAATAAACAGAGCTTCTCGACTGAGAAAAGAAAGAAAAAGGAAATGAAAATGGTAAGATATTGACTCAAAAGAATTCAAGAGTAATGTTTTATTCCACCAACTAAAAACAACCATCACAATGAAATGTGTCCTTCTTTTCTTGTTATAAAAATACTTGCTATATCTCAGATTCTCCAAGCTCTGAAGCTATTCAAAAATATCTGGAAGTAGGAGGCTTGCCAAAGATAAGCAAAACTGATAAAGAAATTTGCAATAAAAAGATAACTGACGAAATCTTTGACACAATAGCTATTATGAAAACTGATAAAACTCCAGGATCCAATGATTTTCTATGTGAATTTTACAAGAAATTCAGGGAGGTATTTGTAGGTTCATTGAAAGATATGTTCAATAAACCGTTGCTAGGGATTTGCTTCCACAAGCTATGAAAGAAGCTATTATTGTTCTCTCTAACATTAGAAAATACCTCCTTTATGCAGTTTCTGTTGGCCCATATCACTGTTGAATCATGTCCTAAAGATTCTATCAAAAAGACTAGCTATCCAATTGGAGTCCACGGTCTCAGTTTATATAAATCTAGCTCAAACTGGACTAATTAAGGATAGACAAGCATCCAACAATATTCAGAGAGTACTTGGAATTATCCATAAAGGCCAGATAATCGAAAAAACAAAAAAATCAATTTATTTGGCTCACATGACGGAGAAAACTATTGTTCGGCTAAAAGAGAACTTTCTGTTTTGGCACTGGCCCTCATTTCCTTCCATGGCCAACTCCAAGCTCAAAAGTAGCTGAATAAGTAAACAGAGTTAAATCTCCCCCACCTGAGTTATACAGAAGGATTAGGCAGGGATGTCCATTGTCTCTTTTACTTTTTTCAGTGGCCATGGAGACTTTTGTGCAGAGGATAAGGAACAATAAATCTATCAAAGGAATAAAACTTGCAGGAACATATCAGCAAATAGCTTTCTACGTGTATGCCTTAATATTATTTTCATCTAAACCAAATAGTTCCCAGAAGTTAGCACCTAAAGAAATCTAGGGTGTTAAATCATAGAATACTAGAAATTTAATTATAAGCCACTTCTTGGGCAACTTATCATTCCTCTGTCAAACTCTGAAATGCAATAAATGTAGGCCACTTAGAGACCTGAAATGTAGGCCACTTAGAAACTGTCCAGTACTAAACATGGCTTTCCCCTCATATAGCTAATTTTGATTTTATTAGTATCAAAATGCATCACATGTCCTATGTCTGTTTATTATACAGTATATTTGACAACTTTAAAATGACATTTATTGTTAGTCTTTAGAAGCCATCCAGAAAATTTGTTTACAAGCTGCCAGTCACCATTAAGTTGATGCCAGTGCTTATGTGGACTTTGATAATGCCAGTATTATGTACTCTATAGATTCATGCTTTTACTATTTAGATGACATAATCAGGCTGCCTAGGAATGAGGACTGAAGACGATGCTTATTTATTAGACATTATGTTTTTTCAACCTGTCTGTTTATGTTTTATTATTTTCCAATCATTTTGTTCTATGTGCAATACTTTGTTCATTGAGAGAACATGGTGTGGCAATATTTCAACAGTTCCTATATTTGTAAGATTACATTGTATACTAGAAATGGTAAATGATTATATTGGTGGAAGGGGATTGAAGTTTTTAATCTTTCCCATTATGCAAGGCTTATCAAACCTAGATAGATTAGGTCAAACTTTTATGATTTCAGGAAATCAAGGCCTTCAGTTCAAATTTCAATCTTGCATGGATTCCTCTTTTATTTTTGGTCAATCTCAAGCTAGATAGACAGTCCTTTTAATATATTCTATTTAACAATAGTCTCAGAGGAGTAGTCATGTTAGTCTGTAACTTTAAAAACAACTAGAAGTCCTGTAGCACTTCATCTGAAGAAGTGGCATGAAAGTGCATGATACTATATATTTTTGCTTGTCTCTAAGCCTTGGTCTGCAGTAGGGAGCTATTTCAAAATAACTCCCCTTATTTCAAAATAACAAGTCAGCATCCTTACTACCAAACCCATTATTTTGAAATAAGGGGCTGTTTATTTTGAAATAACTACTCCTGCTTTCCTTGGGGAATAAGCTTATTTCAAAATTGTTAATTCTGATGTTATTATTTTGAATTTAGTTATTTCAAAATAATTTCTTAGCGTAGACATGCCCTAAGATGCCACAGGACTACTTCTATTTAACAATAGTATTGTTATCTCTATTTATGCTTTTATGAAATTGCTAAACTATCTGTTTGAACTTGTATTTAGCTATGACTCTCTTAGTACCTTTCCCAGACCTGGAGAAGTGCTTTGTGTAGCTTGAAAGTTTGTATCTCTGAACAACAGAAAAACCTCAGAAAGTGCAGTAAAAGGTATTACGGTACCTCAACTACATTGTCTCTGTAATTAAATCTGTCAGCTGAGTACCTGATAAATGGAGATGCATTACTAGGTTGTAACTGTATCTATTAGACTAAAAGCAGAGACAAAACAGCCCCTCTACAGTCAACTCCATGGATATATGATTAGTGAGACCTTCACCAGCTTCTTTGTAACTTCCACGTGTGCTTCTCAAGGCCCTTCTACGCTATATCTGCTCTTTACAATGTGCTTGCTATTTACATCAGCCTCGAGAAGATTCAGCAAATATTTATGAGTTTTCAAGGATGTCCAGGATGGTACATGCCATTCAGCCACTGGGTCTTATTCAGTGTAAGTCTGACTTCATTTTGGCCTCATTGGCTATGTCTACACTGGACTCTTATTTTGAAATAACTCATATTATTTCGAAATAACAGTGTGCACATCTACACAGCAAGCCCATTACTTTGAAATAATTCCGAAACAACAGGCTTCTTACTCTGACTCCTGTAACCCTCACTTTACAAGATGTAAGGGAAGTCGAAGGAAGAGTGTTCTTCCTTCAACTTCCTGCTGAGTAAACAGCACCAAAAGCCAATTTAACCTATTTTGACTTCCGATACACAATTTACATAGCTGAAGTTGCATATCTTAATTCAACTTCTGCCCTGCTGTGTAGACATGCCCATTCAGTGTAACTCTGGCATTAAATGTGGTTGCTCATGATTTACCCATCATGAGCAATAGGAGAGCAAATACAAATGAATTAGTCAAAATAAGGTCATGTCACATAATCTGCTTGAGACAATACTTGGAGCAGTAAGAAATATACTAAAATGTATACTTTTGCCTTTCTGTTCCATAAATGATGTTGTTTTTATTAATTCTATTTCTGGAATCTTTTAACTATCTCATCCATTTCTTTCTCTGCCCCCGACTATATGTTATGCTTTGCTCTGTGGGTTCAAGAGGTTTGTGACTCACTCCCACACTGCTGTGCACTATAAACTGTAATTGTTATTTCTATTATTTGGTGGGTGAGTCATATTCTTTGCAGCTATTCACTACCAACTATGAATCTTATGTCCCATTAACATCTGCCTGAGTCTCTTCTGCATTGGTGATTATTATAGTTTATTTCCATTGTGACCCTTTTCCTGCCTTGTTTACTATAAACTAAGCTCTGTTAGCATCACTTGTAACTCATAATCATCCCTGAAGTTGTGTCCTGTCCATGATTTGATCTTTTTCTTTAACTTGTTATTTTGCTTTTACCTGGCAGAACTATTTGAACCTTTCCTAAACTAATTACTATCGTGTAATTTATATTACAGTGAAAGATTTCCTGCTCCCACTAACACAGTTGCTCTTCCCTGTGTAATAATCATTGGTTTTCATAAGAGAAAATTACACATTGGGTGAAATTTTGGCCCTAATTAAATCAATGGGAGTATATTCACTTCACTGGACTAGGATTTCATTTTATAGCTTTGAATTATTTCCTTTGCAAATTAAAGCAGTTGGTACCACAAAGGATATTTATAATTTGCCTAACACACTGAGAAATCAGGGAGACTCAGAAAGGGGCAGATTTGATGTAGGAAATGGCAAGCACTTTAGGTGGAATTCATCTCTGTGCATAAGGCCATAGCAAGGTCGTTGTACCAAAAAATCCACATAATTACTCAAAATTGAATTTACATGGTGCATAAGCTCTGCCATGCCATTCTATGCAAGAGAGAAAATCACCCTCAATGTATGAAAGTTCAGGTTTCATGATATTTACACATAAAAAATTAAAAATGTATACTTTGGTCATAATCACAGCTGGGTTGAGTTCACAGATACACGTTTCTCAGCCATTTGTAGAAGAAAACCTATGCTTTCAGCTATAGCGGGTATTTATTTATAAATCTTCATTTGAATAGTACCATTTGTTATCACCCTTTTCCACCTTGGAAGCAGCAGCTTCTATTACATAGTGTGGGAGAACTACCTTAATACAAATCTGCTCCTTTTACTTCTTCTTGTGCCCTGAAGGCAGCTGTCTTCTTATCCTGGTTTCACTGCCTCCCGCCCCGGTGAGGGAGAAAGGAATACACTCAGAATGTGCACATGTGAAGATAAGGAAAATCCACTTCACTTCCCCAAAAGGCAGAACATTTAAAGTGAAAGTTCACTAAACGCTACAAGTTGTATTTTATGATATTTAAGTCTTAGTAGTCAAAAATGGACTGGCATGGATGTGCTGGAAGCAAAAGCTTGCACAGACTGTGTCTTACCCTCCTGTGGATGTATAGGAGGAGGAAGAAAGGAAATTTCTTTACTTGTGTACCCCAGTTATGGGGCCAGTAATAGCAGCAGTCACCTGCTGCCCTCAGGGCTCAAATAATTCCAGAGGAGGTTAACGAAGAAGTTGGGGCCATTCTCCCCTCTCTCACTATGCACAAGCCTGAGGAGAGACCCAGGTGAGCTGGAAGTAGCACTTTGCATCCCCCTTAATAACGTATAACAGCTTCCAACTCAGGCAAGGATTAAGTGGAACTAGCTGGGCCTGTATTAAGAAGTATACAGTAACTCAGGCTTAAGCATTGTAGTACAATCATAAAAATGTGTGCATAATAAATGCAAATGGAAGGAGACTTGTCTACCCAACTTCGTGGATAGACACAGCTTGTTGGTGGCATTTATTATATGTGAGAAATTACAGCTATTCTAAATGTATGTATTCAATTTTACTTTCTTGTTCACCAAAAGCAGAGATATTTGTAACCTTGGGTATTCCACAATGATTATACAGAATAACAGAATCTACTCTATGAATCAAGCCTTTTATGTATTTCAGAGTAATTCTGAAGGGTATTTTCTCTTGTTTTGAATCAGTACGGCTACACTACGAACCTTTTCCGGAAGAGGAAATGCAAATGGAGCACTCATTTGCATATCTCACGCTCTCATTTGCATATTCTTTTCCAATCCTTTTTGCGGAAGAGGTTTTTGCACAAAAAAGAGCTGTGCAGTGCTCCAAAGAAGGGATCTTGCACAAAAGGGGGGGGGTTACGCAAAAACGTGCGAAATACACAAGGCTTTTTTGCACAAAAACCTCTTCTGCAACAAGGATCAGAAGAGAATATGCAAATGAGAGTGAAAGATATGCAAATGAGCACTCCATTTGCATTTTCCTTTCCCGAAAAAGTACGTAATGTAGCTGTAGTCATGTCTATGACAGCAAATGATTAATTTCTGATTGGCACAATTAAATGGACTAGCAAAGAAACTGTGTTGTGTTCTCTACTAATAGATTTTAAGACTATTGTGTGTAACATTCATTCACATCTGTAATGAGGTTTGTTTTGAAAGAAAGGTAAAGATCTCTGACAGTTAGTGAATTTTATTTTAGAGTCCAGGGAGAAAAACATTTAAAAAAACAACATAGAAATCAGAAGTCTAAAATCCTTCTTCCAGCTTACGCAGAAATAATGATACATAAAGTGTTTAACCTTCTATTCTGTCATCAACAGATAGAATTTTTTGTTTCTGTATTTGTTTGTTTTTGTTTTTTGTTATGCATTTTAAAAGAGTGGTGAAATTTTTTATATGTGTTTGTTGTTTTCTTCTACCCTTAGCTCGAAATAATCTACACAATTTGAGCTATGCAATAAAGCCATTTTAAAAATATGGAGATAATTCAGAAGAACATTTACTTCTATTAATGATCTAGTTAAGGTTGAGATAAGGGGTATATTCTAATCTTTCATTTTCAGTTGCTCATAACTTTCTGAGGCTTCCTATGTTTGCTTTCAGGTGTACACAACCAGCAAAGAAGCATTCCTCCAAAGAGTATGCTGGGAGTATAAACAAGCAAGAATGCTGCTGTAGGCACTGTTGTTCAATAGGGCATGTTATGTTGATTAAAGACTATTTTAGTGTCCCAGCTATGTAGAACATATTGAATGAAATTGTCCTAAGCAAGGTCATGTATACACTAGGGAGTTATTTCAAAATAACAAGGTGAGCATCCCACACTACCAAGCCTGTTATTTTGAAATAAAGGACTTGTTATTTCAAAATAACTCCTGCTTGTGAAAAGAAATAATGCTATTTCAAAATTGTTATTTTGGGAGTTATTATTTCAAAATAACTTATTTTGAAATAACTCCTCAGTGTAGACATGCCCCAAAAGGCCAGTATGATTCCTATGCACCACTTACACTTTATTTTGAAGAGGGCAAAATTTTGACTCCTTGTTACCCATTCTGTAGTTAGTGGTACAGATGAGCTTAGCACTCAACCGTTTCCTTCTTAGGCTCAGAAAACCGTCTCATTCAAGGAACTTGTTCCCTGTCCTATCCCAGGTCATATTAATGTACTTAATTTACACTGTCATATTTTTAGTATTGCTAATGTCTATGGGTGTGTCTACACTGCACCATAATTCAAAATAAGATATGCGATTTGAGGTACAGAAATTGCATATCTTATTTCTATGCTATTTTGAAATAGCTTATTTCATCATTTGACGCTGTCTACACAGCACCAAATTTCAAAATAAAGTGCTATTCCAAAACATCCCTTACTCCTCATAGAATGAGGTTTACAGGGATGTTGGAATAGCAAGCCCGAAATAATGAGCTTGCTGTGAAGACACGGGATAGCTATTTTGGAACGCTCTGGTATCCCGAAATAGTGTTGCAGTGTAGACATACCCTATAAGACAGGGCTACTCAATATGTGGCCCATGGGCCACATGCGTCCCATTACCCATTTGTTTGTAGCCCACGGTGCAGTTTGGGTTTACCTGGGGCTCAACATGCGGCCCATGGGTGGGAGCCAAAACAAAAAAGTAGTCAATATAATAGTCTTCTGTTGATATGCGTTTTGGTAGTTAAATTCCTGGTCTATCTTTGCTCATTAAAAGTTCCGTCTTATAGGTGGAAATCGGGTAAATATTGCATTTTATTAATATCAGCAGAACTGACTTAAATGGGGCCTATGTGGTGTGTAGTCTTACCTTAATCTTTGTACTCGTGCCCATCATTGAGAAAGAAGCTATTTGCATATATATGCAGCCACACTTAAATTGCAGCCCTTGGCATATGCTATGAGTATCATTGTGGCCCCCAGAGCTTCCGAAGTTGAATAGCCCTGCTATAAGTGCTAGCATCTCAGTCAATTGACTTTCAGATTTTAGTCTGAGTTTGCAGCATTGAAAGCAAGAAAATAAAATCTTTTACCTGCAAATTGGATAAAGAAACCAAAACCAAAACCATTATACAATGTTTCATATACCAGAACCTTGCTTTAAGACCCCTTAGTACTATAAACAAAGGAGTGGAACTCATTTGTGATTTAATCATAGACAACATTATCAGCACCAACACTGCAATGAACAGCAAAATAAACAGCTGAGCTGAAAGCCTGTCAGCATGTGCCCTACACCCTAAGTCACTGGATTTGATAATATAGATGTCTTAGTTTCCTTAAAATTACTAACTTATTTATATTATATATCAATTATTTCTTGTATGCAAAATAAGTAATATCAGTGAAAAATGAAAGCATAGTCAGATTTATTTATTTTAATGAAAATATTAGCTTAAATGGAGCCGAAGAAACTGGATGGACTACTTTCTAGCAACTTGTACTATGTTTTGGAATGTCTTTATTTCTTATGACAGCAATTCCTTTGTGAAAAGTTTCATGGTTTTGAAGATGATGGCATTCACTTTATACTTTTCTCTTTTATAAAATATTAGTTTCACCATGGGACTTGCCTGTTAGACAGAAGGGGGGAAAGTGCTCCAGAGTAAAAATAATAAATGATAAATAGCAATTCTCACTCTGATATTTTCTTTTGTCAGGATGTGTCACATTAGGAAGAAGCTATTTTATGGGGATGGGCAACAAACAAATGAAGACAATGCAAATCTGTTTTTCATTTGAGCAAGATATAATAAATGTATGAAACAAGGAAAATCAATGTATTATTTTCCCGCTTCACAAAGTATAATACTCAGTTTTGATAAAGCCAGAATCACGGCTCCAGCCATCAAGTATAAAATAGAATGGAATTCCATAAAAGTTAGTCCTGGCAAAAAGATGAACAGTGATGAAAAGAAAGGAAAGGGAGAAATTTGTTTCAAACTTGCAACACAAAACAGAATTGTACTTTGCTGTATTCAGCCACATGAAAGGAAGTAGGGAAGACCAGTAAGAAAGTGGGAAGGAGGAGAGGAAATGATCATAAAAGAAGGGGTTACATGTCAGCCAAACATAGCAGATCTGAATTCTGTTTTAAGCCTCAGATATTTTTGCCTTTGGTGTTCTTTTCCATTCTGCACTGTGATCTGCAGACTCTACTGAGATGTCTGAAAAGGATGTGAAAGAATGCAAGCTAGCCTAAAGGAAATTTATTGGACTAAATCTTCACAGTGAGCTGGAACCACCGTTTAGAGCAACCTAAAATTCACTATGTTCAGGATGAGATAGCAAGGTTGGTCTAATCCTGGTAGAGATAAAGAGCGTCAGCAATGATATTTTGAAAAATTTCTCCAGACTAGACTGGATCTTAAAGCTTAATTTATTCCTATTTGTTATATTAAATCTGAAGGAAAACAAAAAAATTCTCTATGGGGCTGGCTGTTATGGTTCTACCGTCACCCAAGTATTGTCTCCAACACTTTACTTGTTCTGTTGTGTAAGACATACCAGGATCACAGCTGCACGCATGACTAAGAGTACAGGGACTGCAAACCTGATATTCCTCCCATACATAAGACTTTCCCTTACCATTCATAGGCCAGTAGAGTAAGCTGGAAACATGATGGAACCAGCTACAGACTAAAACATGAGGAGTAGATTAGTCTGTTTACTCCTCAACCATGAGAAGGAAGTCCAATAAGGAAAGGTCTCTGATGCAAAAAAAATCCCTTCCAGTGACCCTCTTGGTGTGGTTTAGCTAGATGCTATCTAAACATTCTAACTAGCTCTGTGACTTCCTGGATTTGGCTTACTACGAATTATTGTGCATCTTCCGGTAACAGATCGATTTCTGAATTCATTATAAGGTAGCACATCAGACTTTCCCTTACCACATCCATCATTTTGTCAACGTGCTGTAAAATTGCACCAAATTACATGGAACTGTGAAGCACACTGAGTTAACAGGGAAAGTGTGGCAGAAATCATCAAGAATTAAATAGGCACAGTAGATAGGCTAAAGTTGCATTTTGATCCACTTAATTGGATGAATAATATATTACTCATCTTTATGCCCCATGATGGATTTCAGAACACTTGTATCAAAGCAAATAGTTTACCTTTCTAGATTTACTAGGAGAAAAGAGATTTTAGAAACCCTTCTTCTCTCCGCATCCAAAAGCAATCCATAAAGTGTATTTTTAAAGGTCCGAGAACAATGAAACAAAATATGGGGCAGATCCTCAGCTGACATAAATTGGTGAAGTTCCGCTCAAGTCAATGGAACAATGCTTATCTACACCAGATGAGGGGCTGGTCCATATATAATAAGCTCTCATTACTGCCCCGTTTCAATAGAAATACTTTGTAAGACTTGCCTATTTTGCTAAAAGATCTGATGGATGTGTAGTGAAGTGCACCCAGAATTTATGGATTACAAGCTAGGTTAGCAAGCATCACTGATGGCTGCATTTAGGCTGGGATTTACAAAGGAGTCTAAAGCCTTGTTTACTATCTTTAGGAAAATTTAGGAAAATTAAGAATTTGTGAAGTTAATGTGCACAAGTTAAAGCAAACTAAGACCACTTTACCTGTGACTGGGTGCAATAATACACTTTATCTTCATACCTTTAATTCATTCATTTTGACTTTCCTGGGTGTCCCGCATGTAGAAAAGCCCCTCATCTCCTTTCAAAGGCCAGCCTTAAATATGGGTGTTAAAGGTTGTTTTCTGAAAACAACTTGCATACTCCAGCGGAATAGACATTAGATATTTAAAAACAGGGGTGTGGAACCTTTATTGGGTTGTGGGCCACTGACCAACAGAAAAATCAGTCAGGGGCTGCACACAAGTGAGAAGCAAAAAAAAAAAACCCCAAATCCTTACTGACGTGACCTCTGATTGAGGAGAAAGACACTACCCACATTGTCCTCACACAGCAGAGCCTTGGGGGGGCACAAGCTAGTAGATGTTGTGTGTGCTCCAGCCCCATGGAACCTGCATCATCGCAGGCTCCCCAATACTGGGAGGTGAGGCCCGATCCTTGGGGGCTGGATCTAGGCAATCTGGGGGCTGCATTCAGCCCTCAGGCCTGAGGTTTCCCACCTCTGTTTTAAAAGGAACATTTGAAAAAAAGATGTTTGCTTCTGGTACACGTTATATTTCTGCACTCAGTTTGGTGACAAAACCTGCAGTCTTCCTTTTGGGGTCCTATCCTGCAGAAGTTTGAAAGAGTTGGGCTGAAGCAATCATAGAATTACAGAATCCTCAAAATGCTAGTTCACATAACCTGTGCTGAGGCAGGACCAAATAAACTTCGATCATCCCTGGCAAGTGTTCGTCCAATCTGTACTTTAAAAACTTTCAGGGATAGCAATTCCACAACAAACAGTGGCCAGTGCCAGATGCCTTAAAGGGAATAAACAGAATAGGGCAGTTATCAGGCAACAGATTATGTCCTCCAGCCACAGAATCTGGGTCATGTGATGGTTCTTTCAGTATATTTTTAGATTAAGAGGCACAGGACAGACCAGTGAGAGAGATCTGAACTTAACTATTACCTCTTTTATTGAAAGTTCAAGCAATTACAATAACCAAAGAACCTTGCAAGTAAGAGGGTTAATACAATTCCCATAAGCAGTGTAAGACAGATAAACACAGCACAAATCGCAGTACAGGCTTCAGCTATGATTCATTATAGGCTAACATCACTATGCAATATACTGTACTTTTATGTACTATAAATTTTTAAAAGGGTTAGCCTAAGATATCTATAATGCAAAGCAGTTAATGCAAAACTAGCTATTTTACAATATTCAAGCCTAATTCATTTACAGTTCACCCTTGATCCCCAACAATCCCCGGACAGGAGGTTGTGGTCTCGATCCTTCCTGCGCGCTGGGACATCCTAGACTGAGTGATGTGGATGAACAGGCCCCAAAACTTATGGTTACATGAACAGAGTTTGCGGGTCGTCACTGTTCCTCCCTCCCAAAGCACATGCGTAAGGAAGCATCTTTTATCTAAGGAGAGACTTGGTTGCTTCACACCTTGTTGCCATGTGGTGTTCCAGCCATATGCACTTCTTTATTCCAACACCCTTAGATATGCTGCTCACTTTACTTAACATTATTTGTTCAATCTTTAATATACACCATTATCCTAAGTTGTTTACCACTTTTGCGGTTAGCACTTTCGTAAAATACAGGGTGTGCCCGTTGTGTCACCCCCTATTCCTATAAGCCACATCATAATAATTCTGGAAAATTTGATCCTGCTTGTTTTTAATGGTATGCACTTTAATGATTTCATCACTTTAAGCAACTTAATAGGCCTTGTCCAATGACTGAGGGCATAAACATAGCAGTTTCAGCACTTTATGCAGTTTATGGTCAAGCCTTTACCCCATGACTGAGGACAAAAGGTTATATTTCCACATACTTGCTTTAGCCTGAGGCCCGCCTGCATGCTTGCCAGCACCAGACTTAACAGGGTCCTGCTTCTTAGCCAGAACTCATGTCAAGCCAGAGAAGGCAGTGCAGACTCCTCCACAGTCTGGCAGTTAGGGTCTTAAGATTTAGGATTGCATTCCTGACCCTCTTGGCTAATTGCATGAAATTGTCTAATTCTTTTTTGAACCAAGTGTTCCTTTTGGCCATTACCACATTCTCTGGCAATGCATTCCACGAGTTACCCTTTGTTGCATAAAGAAGTATTTCCTTTTATTTATTTTAAATCTACTGTCTATTCATTTTATTGAGTGGTCCCTTTTTCTTGTGTTATGTGAAGGGGTTAATAACACCTCCTTATTCATTTTCTTATAGACCTTTATCATATCCTCCCCGTAGTCGTTTCTTTTCCAAGCTGAATAGCCCCAATATTTTTAATCTCTCCTCATATGGAAGCTGTTCCATACCTCTAACATTTTTGTTGCCTTTCTCTGAACTTTTTCTAATTCTAATATATCTTTTTTGAGATGGAGCAACCAAAACTGCATACAATCTTTAAGATGCAGGGTGCTTAAATATAGAGGCATTATGATATTTTCTATCTCATCTATGTCTTTACTAATGGTTCCTAATATTCTAGCTTTTTTGACTGTTGCTGAACATTCGGAAGACTATCCACAATGACTCCAAGATCACTTTCTTGAGTGGTAACAGCTACGTTTGGACCTCATCATTTTATATGTACAGTTGGGAATATGTTTTCCAATATATAGAGCCCTGTGTGGAGACAAAATTTGTATCTTCATCTACAAAAGTGAACCACGAATATCAGGCAGATACCCATGGGTATAAAGTAGGGTTCTAGATACAAAATTTGTATCCATGTCCAAATCCATATCTGCAAAAATGAGATGCGGACAGCCTCATCCATATCTGCAGATACAGATATCCATGGATTTACAGGGCTCTACCAATATGCATTGCTTTGCTTTTATCAACACTGAATTTCACGGGCCATTCTGTTGCCCAGTCACTCAATGTAGTGAAATTTCTTTGTAACTCTTCATAGTTTACTCTGGAATTAACTATATTGAGTAATTTGATAGCATCTGCAATTTTTTTTTCACCTTGCTGTTTGTCCCTTTTTTCACTTTATTTATGAATATATTGAACAGAACTGATAGAAGTTAAGATCACTGGGGCATACTGCTATTTATCTCCCTCCAATCTGACCAATTATTCCTAACCTTTGTTTCCCATTTTTTAACATCCACAAGAAGACCTTCCCTCTTATCCTGTGATTCCTTAGTTTGCTTTTAAGCCTTTGATGAGGGATCTTCTGAAATTCCAAATACACTAAATTCAGTGGATCACCCTTGTCCATGTTTGCTGATACTATCAATGAATTCTAATAGTTTTTGAGTCATGATTTCCTTTACAAAAGTTTCCACTCCAAACTGTGCTAATCTATGTGTCTGATAACTTTGTCCTTTACTACTGCTTCAGCCAATTTGTCAGGTACTTAAATTAGTCCTTCCAGCTTGTAATTATCAGGATTAACTCTGAAGACTTTTTAAAAAAAATGGTATGATGTTAATTAAGAAAATAAAAAGGCTCAAATTTAAACAATTTTTTTGAAATATTGAAATAAAATGTTGCATTGACCCAAGGGTTTTCAAGTTATGGTATTTTTGACATGATGACTTTTCATCCTAATTCAAATCAGGAGAAAACTTCAAACTCTCAGATATCTGAGGAAAGGAAATCTATTTCCCATTCAGGTCTACTTCCAACTATGAAGATGAGAATGTATGTATGAAGCTTGCTATTGTACAGCAAGGAGTATGGAACCAGATTAATTTCCTTATGCCAGTATAAGAATTGTGATGTATTTACATTGGTAAAAATGCATTTAGCTGACAGAACAGTCTCTGGATGGTAGATTTATAAATTAAGTCATATTTGTTCAATATCTGTTCACTATTAAGGAAAACAGAATCTAGTCACCATTCTACACATGAATATGATATTTAGAAATGTGTATCTCTGGTTCATTTTATCCATCAACATTCAATTCAGTTACTCTCAAATAAGAGGGGAAGAAAACACTTATTAAAACCTCAGTCAGTTTATCAAGGGAAAGTATAAAAGAAAACTGAGCCCTTGAACTTGGTTTAGTATGTTGGAGATGGGCCAGAGAAGCTGAAAGTGATGAGAGAAGAAATACTGTTGACTTTTTTTTTTAACAGCATACATTTGTGGTAAACCCGAGGCACTATGAAATGTCCCTGCACAGAACCAAGAATAGTTCAGACAGATGCTGTGACTATTTCCCTAGATGGTTGTTGCCTGCTTGCTGAATCCTGACCTGTAGCACCCTCTGTATTCTAGTGCTAGGATCTCCCCTAGCAGATAGAAAATCCAGTTGTATTGGATGGGGGTGATGGTTTTGTCACAAGTTCCCACTGGGGACTAGCCTGAGATTTGTAAAGTCTTTCATTTGTGGTGTCAGGTGGGTAAGGGATGCCTCGAGAAGATTTTCTTTTAAAATTGTATTTCAGGAAATCTGCTGGAAATACATTTATGGTTCACAGATAAAGTAAAAAAATGAGGATTATTGATTGTAACTCACACTTAATCTCAAAATCTAAAGATTAATCTATCAAGCTACATGATTTGCTCAAGATGGTTTATTTCATCAATTATTCTTCCCAGTCATGGCTGACTTTTCCTCTGTTAGGACCTTCCACAGGCACACAAGGATCTGACTTCCCTTATTTTCCTAGATGAAAGAGCTTTGCCTAAGCAGGTTTCTCACCCCAGTTCCCAGAGATTTCTGCTCCCCTCATCCCCCTGTTTGAAGGGCCCATCTTTCTCAGCAAGCACGAGCACTGTTCCCTTGTGTCCATCAATTGCTTCTGTCATTGATTGTATCTTCTAAAGTTCAATGGCCTTGCATCAAGAAACAGGATGGCATGATGTTAGTGTTCCCTTCCTGTGGACTTCCAAATCCCTGCTGATTTCTTTGTAAATGGAGCTTCCATCAATTTTTGGTCACATCTTGTTTAATTTCATTGGAGACAGATAGATGGTTGCCTTGTCTTCTGTCTCAGAGGGAACCTTGTTTTTCCCTATTTGGTCAGAGACTTTAAAGCATAATATCATTAAGAAAACACATTTCCTAAATGTATTAATCTATACAGTTCAACAATGATATTAATCATACGTGTGCCATTAGCTTTCAGAAAAAAAAGCTCTACGCCCTTTTATAAAACAGAATTCTTGTGTACAATCATTTGATGCAATTGTTTATCAGCTGAGGTTTAGACACCCTGTATCTGTAGGCCAATAGACCCATAACATGTATTCTTTAAAAAGTAAAACCCAAACCTAACTTGTCACTCCGGCTTGGTGCAAATGCCATGCTGTCTCCTCACCTACTTGTTTGCTTAAAAGCTTTAGACTTTGATTGTCTGAAGACTAGTCTGGTCTGAGAAGCAAATCCACATTCTTTTTCCTAGGGCAGATCTATTTAGCAATGCCCCATGACAGGCCTGTTTTAAACTCACTTTAGTAATAATTGCAGCATATATCCATAACTCTTAACTCATATCTCATACATACATCATGCAAGAATATAAATGATCAGTGAATTATTAGATTTGAAATGATACCTCATAAGGCAAATTTTGCACAAAGTAGGTGCAGGCTGTGAACACAGGAGTTCTTAGGATCACAGTGGAGGTAGAGATTTATAGTAAGTCTACCAATTAGGAGCTAGAGATTCATAATTCTAAAGGCAGTGGCACATTGCTTAATTGTGGAAACAAGTGATTAAAATATGGTTAAATAATGTAGGCCCTGAAGCCATTACCCAGTGTTCCCAAAAGCCTATGTCACAACACTGTATCTAAAATAAGAAACAGGAGATAAGCAAAGACATACATGTACTCCACTGTTGACATATTGGCTTGATTAGCCATTATTATGGTCAAAAAAAGGATCTGAAAATCTTAGCAGGCACGCAGATAGCTGAATGAGATGTACAAGTGTATATGTGTTCATCCTTTACAAATAGCACTGCATATATGTGCAATTGTGGCCTGATCCAAAGTCCATAAAATGCAGTGGGGCCATTTCCATTGCTTTCATTTGGCTTTGGGTCAGGTCCTTAATGACTGTGATGATGATTGCTTGATAAAAGATAATGTGACAGAAAACAGAGATCAGTAAATTGTATTTAATGAAAACATAAAATTGACATCATGGGTCAGGCCATTATCCATTTTGCCAGTATCCTGTCTCTGACATTAACCCACACCAGAGCTTTAGTGGGAATGTACGGAACAGGACAAGTATGGACTGATGCACCTTTGACTTCCACTTCCAGCTCCTAGTAGTCTGAAGGTTAGGGACAGTGCATGTGGTTTCATTCCTGATCATCTTGGTTAATAGCCAGTGATGGACGTAGTGCTTCAGGATTTTATCTAGTTCTTTTTTGGAACCAGTTATATTTGTGGCTATCATGACTGTTACATTTGGACCCATCAGAAAGGGTGGCAGAGATGAAAGAGGTGACTGAATCACAATTGTTTGTTTTTGTGGCTGTGTTGTACTGGAAAGAAAGTGAGGCTTTGCTACTGAGTGCAGAGTGACCAAACTATTTAAAGACATAACACATCAAAATAACATCCCATCGCAAAGCCAGGTTAGTTTTGTATTATGTGGAAAAGTACTTCTTGTTTGCATTAACTTTCTGACTATTAATTTTTTTGGTTGATCCCTGAATTTTTATTGTGGGAAAGGCTACATAACTTTGGTTTATTCTTTTTTTCTCCCACACCATTCCTGAATGTATATACCTCTATATACTTTTTGAGCAGGGGTAATGAAAATTGGACACAATATTCAAGGTGCAGCACACCATGGTTTTTATATAGTAGTATAATTATATTTCTGTCATATTTCTATCCTTTTTTCAATTGTTTCTGTATCTATGTCTATATCTATATCTATCTTTCTAACTATATGAAATTGGGATTATCTTTTTCAACTTGCATTACTTTCCCCTTAACACTGAATTTCATCTGCCATTTTCCTGCCCAGTCACTCAGTTTTGTGATTCCTTTGTGACTCTTCGCAGTTGACTTTGCAATCTTGAAAAATTGTGTGTCACCTGTGAACTTTGCAACTTCACTGCTCACTCCTTTCCCTTGCCCCCTTTCCCCTGGAACCTTAATGAATATATTGAATAGCACAGCTGCTATAGAGATACTTTGGGAAACTGCTATTCAGCTCTCTCTCCATTTTATTCTAATCCTTTATTTTCTATCTTTCAACCAGTAACCAGCTCATGAGAGGACCTTTCCTCTGATCCCATGACTGCATAGTTTGCTTCAGAGCCTTTGTGAGACTTGCCAAAGGCTTTCTGAAAATCCAAGTCCACTATATTTACAAGATCACATTTATCTACAGGCTTGGTAACTGCTATAAGAACATAAGAATGGCCATACTTGCTCATACCAATTGTCTATCTATACTAGTATCCTGTCTTCTGACAGGATCCTACACCAGATGCTTTACAGAGAATGACCAGAACAGAGCAATTATTGTGTGATCCATCCTCTGTTGTCCAATCCAAGACACTGGCAATCAGAATCTTAGAGACACCCAGAAAGCATTCTAGTATTTACAAAAGCCATGTCTTCCCTGACATATTGTATTTATGTGTCTGATAATTCTGTTCCTTATTATAATTTCTACCAATTTGCTCAGTACTGAAGTATATTCAGCAGCCTGTAATTGCCAGGATTTCCTCTGGAGCCTTTCTAAAAAGCAATATTTCATTAACTACCTTCCAGCCACAGAAACTGATTTAAGCTATAGGCTACATATTCATATTACAGTTTGTACTTTTGCAATATCATATGTGACTTCCTTCTGAACTCTGGGGTGAATACCACCTGGTCCTGATGGCTTATTTTGTTTAGCTAATCAATTTGTCCTAAAATCTCTTCTACTGACACATCACTTTGGGACTGCACTTCAGATTTGGCATCCAATAAATGTAGCTTTGATGTGGGTATCTGTCACGCATCTTCTGCTGTGTAGGCTGATGCCATGAAGAATTAATTTAGCTTCTCTGAAATGGCCTTGTCTTCCTTGAGTGCTCCTTTAACACATTGGTCATCAAGTGGCTCCACAACTTGTTTGCTTCTGATGTACTTTAAAAGATTTACTGTTAGCTTTTAAATCTTTAGTAAATTGCTTCTCATATTTGTTCCATGGTTTGCCTTACTATACTTGAACCTTTTTTCTTCCCAAAATTTGTGCTTCTTTCTATTTTCCTCATTAGGATTTGACTTCCAAATTGTAAAGGACTGCTTTTCACCTCTAATGACCTCCATTACTTTGCTGTTCACCGAGGTGGCATTATTTCAGTCCTTTTATTATCTTTTCTGAATTAGGGTGTTTATTTATTCTGAGCTTCTATTATAGTGTTTCTAAGTAGTGTCCATGCTGCTCAAAGACATTTCATTCTTGTGATTGCTCTTTTTAAATTTCCATCTAACTAGTGTCCTCATTATTGTATATTTCCCCTCTTTACACTGAAGTGCCACTGTGGATGCCTTTTTCATATTTTCCCTCCTGTGAGGATCCTAAATGTATTTACATTTTGACTACCATTATTGAGCAGCTCAGCTATAGTTACCTTTTGGAACAGATCCCGTGCTCCACTTAGGACTAAATTAAGAAATGCCTCTCCCCTGGTGCATTCTATGAATAGCTGCTCCAAGAAGCAGTAATTTATGGTCTCCAAAAATTTTATTTTTGTATTACATGCTGAGGTGACATTTACCCATTCAATATGAAGTGAAATGTCCCATTATTATTGCATTATTTTATTTCAGGGGTGGAGAACCCCAGGTCTGGGGGCCAGATGAGTGGCTTGCCTGGATCCGAGCCCCGAGGCTTAGACCCCCCCAGCATTAAGGAGCCTGCACTGGTGCTCCAGACCCCCCCACGCCCACTGTCCCACCATGGGGCAGGAGCACACAAAAATCTACCAGGCTGGGCCCTCCTAAGCTCTGGTGGGAGGGCAATGTGGGGAGTGTCTGTCTCCTTCTCAGTCAAGGGCCACATTAGTGAGGGGTTGTTTTCTTCACTTGTGTGTGGCCCCTGACTGATTTTTCTGTGGGTCAGTGGCTCCTGACCTAAAAAACATCCCCACCTGTGTTTTACTGTGTAGCTTCTCAATTCTCTTAACATTTCACATCCACTGTCACCATTGGGGTCAGGTCTTCGGTAGTATATTACTGCTGTTATGTTCAAATATGGGGACCATACATAGATACTCTGTGATGCACTCCGATTCATTTAAGATTTTCACCTTACTTGACTGTGCTTTTTTAACATTTAATACCACTGCCCCACTAGCATGACCTAATCTGTCATTTCTATATATTTTGTAACCTGAACTTATGGTGTCCAATTGATTAGCCCCATTCCACCAAGTTTCTGTGTTATCTACTATAGAGTGCCTAGCATTAAATGAGACTATTGATAGTTTACCTGTCCTAGTATTTACACTTCTACCATTTGTATATAAGCACTTGTACATTTTGTCAATATTTATTTGTTCGCCTTCATATGTGATGTTTAAGTGGGACTCTTTTACATTTGATGGTTCTTCATTAGCTCCTCCCTATACTTTACCAACTTCCTTCTTATCCTCTATATTATATACCAAGATATAGAGTTCCCCTTTTAATAAATTCATCTCAAAGGAATGTGTCAACCTGAACCATCTGCTCATCTGCATCAGTTGGCTGTCCTCCAATCCTTAGTTTAAAATATCCTTTACAATCTTTTTTAATTTTATGTGTCAGTAGTCTGCTTTCATTCTGATTAAGGTAGAGTCCATCCTTCCTGTGAAGTCTACTTCTTTCCCATAATGTTCTCCAGTTCCTAATAAAACTAAAAATGTCCTTTCTACATCATTACCTCATCCATGTAGTGATACTCTGAAGTGCTGCCTGTCTGTCTGAACCTGCTCATGGAACTGGATATATTTCAGAGAATGCTACCATGGAGGTCCTACACTTTAATCTCTTACATTGCAGCCTAAATGTGGCCTCTAGACTTCTCCCCTAATTTTCCCTATATTAGTGGTACCTGGCTACTCACCAGCACTACCTATAAGACTGTCTAAATGTCTTGTGAGATCTGTTTCTTTCCCACCCAGCAGAAAATTTATCGTGCAGTTCTCCTGGACATCACAGTCCCAACTAGCTATGTGTCTAATAATCAAATCCTCAATTACTATTACCTGTGTCTTCCTAATAACTGGAATCCCAGGGGGCTATCCTCAGTGGGAGATAGCAAAGCCGCAAGGTCACTTATACATCTCACTTCTTTAAAACTGGACTCCTTACAAGCTTACTCACTAGCCCTAGCTCTGTAGAGCCACACTAACTCTTTATGAACTGTCCCTCTTTTGTTTGATGATGTCATCTTTATGAGCTATGGGGTTTTTGAGGGACCCCATTTAGATTGCAAGCTCAGTCCATATTGAGATTATAAGCTCTTTGTGGGAGGCAATGTCTTTTGCTATGTGATTGTATAGTCCCGCGCATAACTGGGTATTGATCTTGGGGGAGCTATTTAGACTCGATTGTAGTGTAAATACTCCTGTTAATAAAGTATATGTAGTATGGAATTTGGACAAGAAACTTACTTTTAGCCTTCTGACCTTCACATTGTCAAAAGAATCAGACAATGAACAAAGCATTTCACCTGATAAAAAATGAAGTGCCAACATGTTCAACATGTTCCATAACTGTGACTTATGATTTAGTATCACATATTTCAGATTGCTTTCAAAATACATAATAATCTCTGTAGAGATGTGAGCTAATATTTGTCTGATTTAGAATTTTGTATTTGTTAAAATGTTATGTTTTTAATGTCTGTGTAAGAGAAAACTTATTCTACTACTCAGTCTTCATAGAGCACAATTACTTTGTGATTATCAGTTTTCAAAACATGGCAGCGATATTTTTGAGCATGCTTACATCAAATCCAATTCTTTCCGATACACTACATTAAAAGAAACCATCTGTTATTTATTGTTTTATTTATCTAACAATTAGCTTTCTATGGATATCATTTATTAACATGCTTTTCCGTCCGTGCTCTCATCTTTTAAGTTTTATATTATTTGAATTTTCAATATGAAGTCCAATCTTTGTTAATGTTCTTTATTGCTAAATAGCATTTCTAATAGTCCCTTAATTTTCTCCATTGAATAACCATTAGAGATTCAGCTTTCCACTCTATCCTGTGAGAATGATTTAGTATTGACATAAATGAGTTACTGCCTCCCATACAAAGTGTTTCTAGAGGGCTTGTGTACATCGAAGATACGATATAGCTCACGTCATAAATATTTCTGATAGCATTACATGCAATTTCCATAGATGGTGTCAACCTTAGACTGTCCTCAAGAAAGCAATTCAGATGTCTTTAAATGGTTTTGTACTTTTGATCATGCTGCAAGGAGTTCTGATTCAGTCCCATCCTTTGGAGGAATGATATCATTTGTCTTGCTGTTCTGGTTTTCATTCCAGTTATCTAAGGCCAAGCTCATTTTATGAAGGGAAAGATTATTTTAAAGTTTTGACCTATCTATGAGTTTTAGTTATTCTGTAACACCTTAGGTGCTATTTATACTGTGTGTTATATAAAATCACATCCGGCACTAACTGGCAGCTGTTGGAAGTCTAAAATCTGAACGGTTCCAGAGACCGAAGGGCATTCTCCTCCCATTAGGAGGCAGAGAGAGATAACTCTTGGGGGAAAATTGTTGAATTTTAGTGTAAAACTAAGAGATTTTCATCACACATACGTTGGGGTATTTTTTGCTATTTTCCAGCCAGCTCTTTTGGAAAAGGCAATGAGGCTAATCTTGCACTGATGCTATCCGTGTTGAATCAGTTCAGTGGCTCAACAGAAGACTTCCATCTCAACAGATTTCTATTATAACAATTTTCATCAGTGCTTTATTGATTTAGGACTGGATTCTATAATGCTGAGAAGCACTTTCTCGTTTGAGCAGCTTCACTGCACAGTCAACCCAAATAAGGAGTGCAAGTTCTGATGCAAAATTTAAAATATTTGAAAGTATGGTTTCTTTATGGCAGAATATTTTACTTAGGGTAAGTAAAATCCTTTTTGCTTAGATTCCACAAATGCACAATTGGACAGTTAGGTAATTGACTGCAAGATAACCTGAACTGCAAGTAGATTATCATTCATTTTGACAGCTCAGCTTCATTTAAGCCTTTCACCATATTTTGTGTGTATTAAATATCATTCTAAATCTCCTGTATAGTTTACAGTATTTTAGTACCTAGCTTTAGATTAGCATCCCACATGTTCTTCCTAAGTGAAAACTGAGCTTTTCAAAGTGTTTATAAACATTAATGGATTAACTCTCACAGCACTCTGCTGAGTGAGGCGGTATTTAAAGATGGAGAAACTGAAACATGGATAAGTGCCCATGGTCACACAGGACATCTGTCCAGAGAGCTGAGAATAAAACTCTAGGAGGGAATCCTGGCATCATTAAAGTGAATAGGAGCTTTGCAACTGACTTCAGTGAGGCCAGGATTTCACCCCTGATCTGTTGTCAACCAAAGCTCTGCCCTTCCTCCCTGTCCTCCTTTGCAATACATTCAGTTAGTCACAGGAGGGGATGACCGCCTCACCCGGCCCCTGGGTAAGGTGGGAGGAGTCCTGCTCTGCATCCCCAGAAGGGGCACAGCCTCAGATGGAAAGGGCAGAACTGGGGCTAGACAGCTCTCAGTGCTGCCCAGTGTGTCATGCAGCACTCCAGCAACAATTTCAAGGCCTAGGCTTTGGGTCCTTTTCTACCACCAGGTCCCAGTGTAATTGGGCCTGATTAGTCATCAAAAACTAGTTAAGTTGTTTGTTACAAATTGGGACAAACTTCTTTATTACAGATAATGTACATTATGAATGTGTAGCCCTTTTGGGGTAAGTTAATATTTCGTGAACTAATCCTGGCTCTCTTCTGTGTTGCCTTTGAGTCTAGTGGAGTTGAGACTTCATCATGATTCATAAATATTCACCAGTCCATTCAGAGCCATTAGAGTGATTGTGTGGTGCTACAGCATGTCCTCACTGCTCATCAACCTTCTCTTCTATGCTTCTAAGATGACTCTTCCAGAACCATGCTGCCAATTTCCTTACCACCTGCTGTATCCCTCATTCTGGAGGAAGAACCAGCATAGTATAATGGTGACAAGCTCAACATTATAATATTCTGCAAAATTCCTGAGTCCACCACTGTCTTTACTGGCTACACTCTCCCATATCGATAGCATGCTTCCTTCCACAGCCACAAAAATCAGATCCCCAAAGACTTTGAATGAAAAGGCTTCTTCCTTGATAAAAAGGAAGGCAGGAGCAGGCTGCCTACTTGGTTCTCACTCACCAGATTTTACTCCTCTCAAGTAATTTTAGAGAAGGGGGAAACATGGGCCTTAGTAAGCATGCCCAATAGTAACAGCAAATAAAAATATTCACCCATGCAGTCAGGGTTTTCCTTTTGCTCTAATTTACTTGGGCTTTTTCAACATTTATTTCCTAAATGTCATGACTATGTGAAGTGAATACACATTATGTATGCCTTTCTTCCATAATTGCTCTCTTGGTTAGACCACTGAGATTCCACATTGAGTCTATATTTTTTCAGTTGTTTTTTTTAAATTAAAATGACAGTGTTCCATCACAATGATCTGATCCCTTTCTGGGGATATTTAAAGCACCATTTACTATTTATTAAATAGGTTGGATATAAACCCATTGAATATTGATAGAAATGCCAATTTTTTCAAGTTTTCTTTTTCTGTAAAATGACAGAAGCAATGCTGTCAAGTTTTTTGGTTAAGGGAATTACATTAAAATCCATATCAGTTATTTCAGTTGTAGGCACCCTGTTCTCATAAATATGGACACAGAGTTTAGAAAGACTCTTATCTTTTGCAAGAAGATGTTTTCAGACATGTTCAGCATGACTTTTTCTTCTGGCAGAGGATCAACAAACATACCCAAAGGAATCAAATCAAAATGCAGTGATGAGGCTTTTGAATTTCTGTTCTGATGCAGTGTATGCAATGATGAGCATTCAGCATTCAATTCCACTTCAGAATTCAATATGCCAACTGTCATACTTGTTACCAAGTACAATGTCAATGCTCCTTTAATTGCTATGCATGAGAAAAAACAACCTCTTTCAATGTTCATTGAGTTGAATCAAGAAATATTGTGAAATCAATTATTGAGCAATTTCTTTCATGTGGCTGGCTGTGTTTTCCTGGGCATATAATGTTGGGGTGTAAGGTTCAATTATCTTTCATACCACTAGAAGAAATTGAGTGAGCAGATTTATTTTGTTTAAAATATTTTCATACAAATAAGGCCATTTGTAGTGTTACCTGCCAGCTCTTTACAAATGAGTCATACCATCAAATTAAAATATAACATAACATGCAGTACTCTTTTATCATTAGACTATTGGGATGGAAAGATGCACCAACACGTCAGAGCAAGATGGGCAAAAGTGGAACTAGATCCCTTGCATATACTTGAAAAAAGCCACTTCACTGTATTCTCAGTACCCCTGAAAACACAGCTTCTGAAGGGGAGATTATCCAAGAATTTTAGGCACCTCGTAATGCAGAAAGGTGGCCAATCTATGCGTGGGTTGAGCAGAGGTGAAAGTAAGTGGGTGTGCTCCGGTGCGCAGCTCCAGCAAGAGCTGACTGAGCTGCAGCAAAAGTCGGTAGGGAGCTATTTAAAGAGCTGGCAGGGATTTGGGTTGCAACAGGATAGTACCTGTAAGAAAGTGACTTTCACCGCTGGTATCAGGTTTTGGTATTGAATCTTTAATGCAGAGTGAATTGAGTTTCTAGTTTTACCAGAAGGGAGAGAAAGATAGGGTGAGGAGCACCCCTCTCGCATACCTGCCTTTATTCCCTCAATCCAGCACCCCAACCCACTGAAATCTCCCATGTCCCTTGAATGCTTCTTTGTACTCTAGTGGAATCCAGAGCTCTAATTCACAAATCTACCCCAGGAACTTTGTTGAAATATTAGTAACTATGGGATAATAATACTCCCTTCCTCATGGTGGTCAATGTTCGCTCTAAGTGTTTCCAGCCATGTGTGGAATAAATTTTGTTATGTGCACCAAGGCATCTGCAGATGTGCACCACCAATATAAACACATGCTGCTGGCAGTGGGCACTCTGCCAATCAGCTGGGCGGCACCTGAATCTCTCCTGGGCAGCCACGCAAGCACTCAGCTTACAGGGAATACTGATGGTGGTGTGAAGGAAGTAGATCCATTAATATTTGTAAAGCCCTCTGATACTATGGCAACAAACTCAATAGAAAAAAATATATAAATCAATGTATACCTAAAAATTAGCTCAAAATGAGTGTAGCGGGAAGTGTGTGTGTCTGGGTTAAGTGTGTACAGAATTCAGAAGGAGTAAAGATTCATGTTTTTCTACAAATTACTGTGAGAAATTCTGGTACTTTGCTTATTAATAAACAAATGTAAGGTGGTTTAAGTATTTTCTACTGTCTAGGGGGGTTTCATCCAGTTTTATTATGCCTAAAATTGCAAAAAAAACCCAAGTTCTTCAAACCTATGTTACCATGGCTACACTATGGAGGGGGCTAGCTTGATGAGAGCTAGCATGACTAAATCTACTCAAGCAGCAAATCATACCCCAGCGCCAAAGGTAGACATAGCATTAATGAGCAAGTCTTCACCCATCCACTGTTGTCTTATGAGTCTTGTTTTTTTTCCAAGCCCTTAAATATTGATCTTTATTAGCACCAGTAGTAGCTAAGCTTTAATGCCTATATGAATCAACTCTAGGATAGTGCACATAATAGTTGAGTTTCCATGTTCATCTGTCTTCATGAAACTGGACGGAGAACAACAGTATCTGCACAGTTTGGGCAGGATTTTTTTTAAAGACAGGACTAAGAGTATAGCTATAGAACAGATTCAACAGGAGCATAGCTACAGTGACTCATTTGTGCCACATAGCACTATAGGTAATCTATCCCCAAGAAGAAGCAGCTAGATGGACAGAAAAATTCTTTCATTTGACCTAGTGATGTCTATACCAGGCTTACATTGGCTGAATTACAGTGCTCAGGGGTGTGAAGAGTCACACCTCTGAACAATATAGCTAAATCAACACAAGTGTTGTGTCGGACAGGTCTAAATAATTTAGTGCACTAGTCATTGGGAGTTGTACTGCTAAATCACTAAGAGTATGTCTACACTACAGCATTATTTCGAAATAGTTAATTTGAAATAAGTTATTTCGAAATAACACGTCTACACACAAAATGCATTTCGAAATAGCATTTTGCTATTTCGAGGTAGTGCGTCCACAGTGAGTGGATGCTGAATCGCATTTAAGGCCAGCTGGAACCAGGTCCGGCAGGGCATCAGGTCAGGAGTTACTTTGTGTGGCTGCTGCCTGAGGCTATCTGAGACCTGTGCTTAAAGGGACCCCCAACCCCCCCCCCCCGGACAGCCAGTTATCAGCTTTCTCTGCTTGCTTGCCTACCTTGATGAGGGACAGCAAACCATTTTTTGTCTGCGTGCTTTGGTTGCCCTCACTCAGGACACCATAGCACTCTGCAACATGGAGCCAGAGCTGCCCCTGGGCACTCTGGTGCTTCTCGTGGATGCGTTGCTATGAGCCTGGCTGCACTTTCTGCAGGCTGCCATCCGGGAGGTCCATTGGGGGGCTGTCAGTATCCAGGAGGCCCTGCAGGAGAGCTTCCACCCTGAGGAGCACTAAGACCCTCCCTGGTCTGCCCCACTGGGGGCTTGTGCCTCATTCCTCCCTCACGTCCTTCCAGTTACCCCTCCCTAACCCCCCTTCCTGATATCAAATAAAATACATGTATTTTCATGAACACAAACTCTCTTTATTTAACAAAACTGGGGGGGGGGAATGAAACTCTAGTGAGACTGGGGAAATGAGGTGGGAGAGGGGAAAAGAGAGGGTGGGAGAGGGGAGGGGGAAACCTGGGAGGAGGGAGCTGGAAGGGGGAAGCAAGAGGAAGAAGGGAGAGGGAAAGCTCAGGGCTCAGGATTGGGGGTCTCGTCGGACCAACTTGATTTTCATGCGAACCTACCACTGGGTTCGCATGTGGCCTTTGGTGGCCAGGCTGGCAGCTATCCCGCCATAGACAGCCGTGTTCCTCCATCTAGTGCGGAGCTCATGGACGTTGGGGGCATCCCTCCCAAACCTGAATAAGGTCCATGACCTCCACCCTGGACCAGGAAGGGGCCTGCCTTCTCCAGGCCCTGGCAGGCTCCTGGGAGCTGGCAGACTGGTCCTGGGGAGCAGTGGAGGGCTGGCTGCCACTGGCTTGCTGGCTCATATTTTGGGGCCACTGGGTCTGGGGCAGTGACTGCTGGCTCTGGGCTGGCAGGCTTGGAGCTGGCACAGGCACTGTGGCTAGAGTCAATCCCTTTAAGGACTCTGGCAAGGGGAGAAGGGAGAGAAGTGTTCTTGGTTGAGGCTGGAGTGGCCACCGGGGCACCCTGGGAAGGCTGGAGGCCCCCTATTTTGAAATAAGTGTCTACACATCACTTATTTCAAAATAACTATTTCGAATTTGGCATTATTCCTCATAGAATGAGGTTTACCAAATTCAAAATAAGTGTTCCGCTATTTCGAATTAATTTTGAAATAGCGGTTTGGCTGTGTAGACGCTAGTAAAGTTATTTTGAAATAACTTTGCTGTGTTTACATACCCTAAGGATAGGGTTTTCAAAGGCATCTGTGTAACCAGAAAAGGGGCAAAGATCAATTTAAAAAAAATCTGTTTGTCAAATTTTCAAAATTAAAAACAAAATCCTCCAGCTCTACAGGTGTTGAAGAATGATGGGAGGAGAAAATTTCCTGGAAGTGTTGTTGTTTTATTCCCCAAGTTTTCATCACATTCAAAATTGCAATCTATTGAATAGCCTTCACAAAGGAAAGAGGAAGGAAATTGTGAAGCTGGAGTAAGCATTGCAAAGAATGTTAGTAAACCTGTTGGCAGCAGATGGTTGAGGAATTCACAACCTTTTTAAAAATCTGAAATTATACTTTGTGTGCATAAAAACATAAGAAATATGAGGCACTAGCTCAACATGTCAATATTATTGTGTTAAGTCATGATAGAAAAAATATAAAAGTTAGGAGCCAGTGAAACAAATTAAAAATAAATTAATTGCTAATGCAAACTTGTGTTTACTTTGCTCATTCACTCTCTCTGGTTTTGCAAAAGTGGGATATTTCTTAAATTATACATGGTGGATACCAAAAGAGAAAAAAAGATTACCAACACAGGTATTGTAGGACCCGGGCATCTATCCCTGGAGACATGTATATTTAATTCCTATTGGGTAAACTTACACAACATTGCAAACCTGAGCATAGATTCAGACTTCAGCCCAGCCCCTCTTTCTACAAACAAATATTTCTGACCTGGGTCAGGAAGGCTTTAGCACCCAAGCCAGAGTCCCACTGTGACTTAGGTCCAAGCCCTGTTATTTTGTGGTATGAATATAGCTCAAGCCAGTCTGCGCAGTGCAGAATGGATGCTTTAGATCGTTGTGAAATCTAGGTCCACCAAGTGTAAATACTCTTACTTTGCAATATACATGTGCAGGAATGCTTGGAAACACTGAGGCTATGTCTACACTGGATGGTGGTCAGAAAAAGGTACGCAAATTGTGAACCTCAATTTGCGTATCTTTTTCCGATTCTTTTTTTTAAGAGGCTTTTCCGACATTTGGCCCATCTACAGAAGAGCCCTTATTCCTCATAAAATGAGGAATACAGGGCTTCTGAAAGAGCGTGTCTTCTCTTCCAAAAAAAAATTTCAGAAGAGCAGACGTGTTCCCTGGACTCAGAAGAGTTTTTCCAGGATACCATAAGTATCCCAGAAAAACTCCATAATGTAGAGTTTACAAGCTCAGGTTTCTCAGACCCCTATAGATTAGACACAATCACACTCCTTACAATGGAGCATAGACATATTAATTGTGTTGAGGCCATTAGTAAATTTGCTTATAGACTTCAAGCAGATGAATGGTAAATTTGTTTAACATTATTCCAGCTAATTTCAAGTACTGATTCCAATATATTCTGTATGTAAGCAACATCAAGTATATGTTCTGAAAAGAGCTGAATACCTTGTCAAAAAGTTTGATATTCTGGAATGTATCCCCAGCATGCAGGATGAAGGATTTTAAATAATAAAAATAAGCAGATATGGCAACTTTTGGGGACACTGTCATCTTGAAAAGGAGATCACAACAAGGGAGATCAGGAAATTGCAATTAATAAACATGCCTTCTCTTTCTGATGATTTTTTATTTAACTTCAGTTCCTGTTGATCCTGAAATCTAATTCAAACCATGGCTAGAAGCTCTCCCCAAATGACTGTAGAACAAGAACCTGACTTGAGATATCTTGTTCAGGCTACCCAGAATTATGAGCCAGTGCATTGTCCTTCTGCATTGGTAAGGAACGCTGCTACTGCTAAACTGTATATAAGGTGATATGTCAATCTCTGCCTTCCTGAAAACTTTTCAAGACTCTGTCAGTCTCAACCTGGCTCTCGCCAGATAACAATCAACAAACTCTCGCTTCCAAGTTCCCCAGCAGTGTCCAATCACTCTTACTGGACACTCACCAGAATAATTACATTTGCTATCTTCAAAGAGATATAATACAGATCAAATATATTAAGTTAGCTGAAGATGTATGCCTCACTTTAATACACTGGATGGAAATGGCTTTACAATAAAAGAAGAAAAAGTGCATTCACAAAGAACAGATATTTACGTGATATTAAGCATGAGAATGAGACAGATATGGGAAAAAACAAACAAAATAAAACACACTTTCTAGTGACTAAAATTTAATCTTATAAAGTTGCAATCTGTGCTTAAGCAGTTTTCTTACTCACATCAAATTACCAGCATCACCAGCCCTCAAAATCAGAGAACAAAATGTTCACAGAAACAAAAGGCTCCCTACATGATGGATTACTAAAAAGTTCTTTTTGCTGCCCCAGTATTTGCCAAAACCCATTATATCTGCCACAAGAGCCAGGAAGGATTACTTGCTGCTGCCTGTTAGCTTGCTTGCTTTGTTTACTGTATATGTAAATGTACTTGCCTTGCCCTATGCCTGTGTTCAAATCAGTAGGACAGGAGATTCCATATCCCCTTGTTGTATGCATTCTAGGTTGATGCATTACCACTCAAACATATCCTAAGAACATTTTTGCAGCATCCCGATAAAACTCGCTGTACACAACCTATACTTAAATGAAACAATGATCATTGGGGCCATTGTGGCACCAGATCACATAGGATACCTATAAAAGATGCCTTTTAGATTCATATTATGATAGTTTGTTGTGGTTAGTGAGCGTGTCAGGCTGAGGTCAGTTATAGATAGCCTTGAGAGGCGCTTTAGGTCACACGCTTCCTTACAGAAAGTAACTGGTGTAGGTATAATCCACCACACATCGTGGACACCACACAGCATGGTATAGCACAGATGAGAATAATAAGGATGTAAGCCAAGCTTCAAGCCACCAGTCAGGTGAAGTGGGTTTTCTAGCCTACAAACATTAGATATGTTTTCTGGAACTGCCTAAGTGCACAGGTAATTATAGTCATCAACGGGCTTGTTAATGGGGGGGCTGTGGGAATCTGTGGGGGTCCATATTCACTCTCAGTTACTTTCCTGTAAAGCCTGCCTAGTTTACAAAGAAAAAAAAAGACTTTTCTATCTGCCAGGCCTGCAAATCGTCTCTACAATTTGAGAAACAGGCCATATTCCTACTGTCTCTGATAGCAGAATAATAATAATGATAATTTAGGATGGAGGTCATGAATTAATGGATTCCACAACTTTCCTGGACCTCCATGATTTCACTTCAGCTGTCAGTGGTAGAGGCAGAGTTGTATGCCCCCCCTCACAGCTGTGGCCGGAGCTGCTATTACAACCAGGGTAGAGCTAGGGCTGCATGCCTCCCCCACACCTCTAACAGTTGAAGCAAGAACCAGGGCTGTGTACCCCACCCCCCCACCCACAGCTGCTTCCAGGGCCAGAGCTGGGGCTGTATACCCCACTCCTCATCCCCCACCCAGCTCTGGCCATAGCCCAGGACCGTGCGCCCCTTCCTCCTACCTCCCTCAGGGCTTCAGTCAGTGTGGGAGCCAGGGCTGTGCATTCCCCTCCCTGTTGTTTCACTTGGGCCCAGAGTTGCTGCGATGTGTCCCCACCAATGGCCTTGGCAGGGCAGAAGCCAGGTCTGAGCATCTTTCCCTGTGGCAGTAGAGCTGGGGCTGTCAATTCCCCCCCTCCGAGTGTTCCAGTCATCATTCCTTCCTTCTACCCCAATCAACTGATCTTATTTTTGATAAAATCTCAGTCAGGTCACACCTCCCATGAATTTCTACTAAAAATAACCATGACAAAACCAGAACCTTATTGATAGTCTATTTCTAGATTCTTCAGTCAAAGTTTGCCTCACAGTTTAGTTTGATGAGGCATGATAATCCGGCTCATTCCTGCTCTGACGAATGGGCTGTACTGTGCCAGCAGTAGTGAAATATCTTCTGTTTAATAAGAGCGAGCGCTTCTGGTATTGCCATAAAGAGCAGATAGAGTACACTGGCAATCATTTTCATAGTCATTTTTCCATATGCAACCTCATTCTAGGGACCAGAGTAAAATCATGCAGCTATTCTTACCAAGTTGTCAACTTGGAAGGGAGTTCAGATAAGAAGCCGGTTAAAAAGCGGGATTTTTAAATTGTTGTTCTTTTTATCCTGCCATGTTTGGTTTGATGTTGTTCAGTTCTAAACATCAGAGCTTTACTTAGTGTACAACTAAGAAGCAACATCAGTATTTTTTTTATCAAAGTAAGCCAGCTATTCTCGCTCTTTATATGGTGTGAGGGAGAGAGACAGCAGGTTAACTTAAGGGTTAATTAGTTAATTGATCTCTGCTGCCTCAGTCTTCTCCATTCCTTATCATTCTTGCTCTTTACCTGCACAAGTGTATCTCTGGAAGAAATATATTTTCCTGCAGCCAAAACACCTCTGATGGTGATCACATCAGATCTCACAATCTAACTGAGGTTGCCCTGGGTCAGAAATTGATTGGGAAGCTCAAAGATACTGCAGTAAATGGTGTTGTTGATGCAGTAGGTGGCACTCTACCTTCTGTGGCATGTTTGAAACAATCTTCAATGGCTTTCTGACACATTAATGTCTATTTTCTTCCAAAATGCTTGCCGCCTAAGCTCTTCCTCTGTCTCAGAATATGGGAATCCACTCTACTACTTCATGTGTATTTAACATGTGGCATCCTCATAAATAAAATATACACTCTGGTACTGTGCAATAATAATCTAAAAATGTCTATAGCACTAAATGTAGGCCAAATTCTTTAAGTTAGGAACATAACTGACAAGAAGAAAGAGTTTCCACCAATGTTGGGGCTGGCTGGACTGGTCTGATAGCAGTATACATTAGAGCCATGCCAAAGGGTTGTTCCAGTGCTAGGGGACACTGTCCATTGTCTCTTTTCCCCTGAAATTGCTCTTATATTGAGAGACTGGTGTATGTATGGTAACTATCAAAGGGATCTTTGGTGGCCAATTAAGCTGTCTTTCAAAGTATTGTGCACATTTAGGGCTGAGCAAAGCACCTGAAGTATGGCCCTGTGATGCTTCGGGTCCTTATAGAACACTGTAGCATTTATTTAAAATGGCAACTTCAAATGTACTGTTTAATTTGTGAAGATTAAAATAAGGCCTTTCAGAGTGACGTTTTGGAGAGCTGGACAACCTTTGTATGTTCACACTTTTCCTGACTGACTAGCATTTACAGTATTCTCAAATTTGCAAATTGTTCAGTTGTCAACACACTTTTCATGGTTTGACCAGCAGGCTTGGTGCTGACAGTCATCATCCTTTCTACCTGCTGCCTCAGGCTAGGATTTGTCCAAGGCTTCATATATTAGTTATATAACCATTAGTACAATATGAACAATTTTTTAAAGGAATATACAATTCAACAGCAAAATCTCACTGGGGGAGTCACCCAGAAGTTAGTTACACCAGTGATATATCCAAACAATTAAGCCCTTTAAGGTTATGTAACAATGACAAATATACTGCAACTATTCTGCTCAAGTGCTAGGCTCATGTGAATTTTGGATTGTTTTTCTCTTTTGTTTACTTAACTAAGAAAGCTCTGCTGCAATGCAGCAGCTGGATTTCACAATGAGGTCCTGCTTTTTTCCCTTATCATCGAGTTTGGATTGCCTGAGGCATATGGAAGTCACACAGTGAATTTATCTCAGATAGCATTAGCATCCTGCATCTACCTGATTCCTAATTTATTCTATTTCAGTGGTTTGCTGAGGAAATCAAAGTGTTAGTGCCATTCCTGTGCAAGTATGTGTAGGTAAACATAATATGATTTATGAGTGGTATGGCAGCATCTAGAAATCTATTTTGCTAGTCACTACACAGACAAAGAAGATTTCTTTCCCACAACAGTTTACAGTCTGAATATTTAGTTCTCAACATTTTCAATGTCAGGAAACATTTCCATTTCTGGATACCTCTTCCCATTTACCAATTTAGGAAGGGCAGGTTGGACATGAACTCCTGATGCTTGTTCAAGACCCCAGAGTTAAGAGATGACAAAACAGAGTGGGAAATTATAGTAGAATTATGATTATGTAAATTCAGCCTAACAGTCAGACAGTTAATTGTTCTCTTGCTGAAGACTCTATGGGTATGTCTACACTACCACCCTAGTTCGAACTAGGGTGGCTAATGTAGGCATTTGAAGTTGCAAATGAAGCCCGGGATTTAAATATCCCGGGCTTCATTTGCATCTTGCCGGGCGGGCGCCATTTTTAAATCCCCTTAGGTCGAACTCCATGCCCGCGGCTACACGCGACACGGAGTAGGTAGTTCGAATTAGGATCTCTAATTCGAACTATCGTTACTCCTCGTGGAACGAGGTGTACCGGTAGTTCAAATTAGAGATCCTAATTCGAACTACCTACTCCATGTCGCGTGTAGCCGCGGGCACGGAGTTCGACCTAAGGGGATTTAAAAATGGCGCCAGCCCGGCAAGATGCAAATGAAGCCCGGGATATTTAAATCCCGGGCTTCATTTGCAACTTCGAATGCCTACATTAACCACCCTAGTTCGAACTAGGATGGTCGTGTAGACATACCCTATGGGAATATATAAATCAGGCTATCCAAGTTGATTCCTCTGTGTGCTTGTCCATTGAGAAAGAAATTAAATATATTATATAAAAAGCACTAGAGGTAATCACCTTACATGAAAAATGGCTGTCATAGAAGGTTAGAACTAAAAGGCAAAAAGATTTCAGCTTTCTCAGCACCAAGAACTGTAAATTATCTGTTATAGTTTGTTTAATCATTATCTGACGGGGGAAAAAGAGATGATAGCAGTAATATAGCACTCTCAGTGGAATAGTAGGTGGCAATTCTGCATTAATTCACACTGTGGTCTTTGCTAATATCTCAACAAAACCCACACAAAGCTCCCCAAAAGACACTAAATCTCCAAAAGATAGCAGTGCCTTCAGGTGTACAGAGAGGAAAATATTTGCAGCTACAAATATTTGTTTATTTTGGTATCTCTTCTAGTTCCTTCCCATTCCACCAGTAAATGACTGGTTAGAGTTGTGAAAGGACACTTTCACATTACATGAACAAACACACAAGTAGTTTCTTTCTGCATTTAGTTGTACATTCACTGTCATTAAAATTTGCCCTCATTTAACTTAGCTGCAACAGTCATCAGTGAAATCCTGGATTTTACTTGATCGAGTGAGAAGATTACATAATATAAACCACTCAAAATTACACCAATTAATGTTTAAAACCAAATCAGAATTAAGAGTTCTGAGATTTTTATTTTAATCATTAATCCACACAATATTTGTTCAAATATACATATTTTCAACTATTCACCTCCAAGTAACAATGTCATTTTTGCATAAATGTTTTGCTTCTGGGAAATTTTAAAAGGCAGTTTTAAAATTTCATATTTTTTGCCTTCCTGGAAAAGTTTGTAGAATCCACCTTCATACATAAGAATAAACAATGTATGGACTGAACTAAATAAAACCCCTCCCTGCTGGAACCCTGACCCTTTACCTATTTTTAATATCACACCTGAACCTAGCCTTCCCTGCAAATTTTAAATGCCATTTTCACCTCAAGTTATATGGAGGAAGAAGTAAAGGAAGCATCAGGGGTTAAACAGAAGAGCAGTTTATAGACCATTCCCAGTAGTTCTATCTTTTAAAATTTAATTAAAACAGGTGCTGTCACAAACACAATGTGAGTAAGAGATTGAATATAAAGAGATGACCATTAGAAATGTGGACAGAGAACAGCAAAATATTGTTCAGTCTAGAAAAATCCAGGCTAATTATTTCCAAAGAGGAATTGCTGAAACACAGACCCTTAAGTTGTAGGGAACCATTAGGAAGGAAGAAGTGAGTCTAAGGGATATTTAGCAGTCAAGGATAATCACAAGGTTATGGCCCTGGATTAGAATGGTACAATTTTGGTTACAGTTACTGACTGTGCCATAAATGTAATGTATAAGTTTAGACACATCACTTAATTTCTTCGCACATTGACTCCCCCACTTGTGAAACTGATTTAATACTCCAGCTGGTCAGAGAACATGGAAATACATGGTGACATTGAAATTTCAATAAATTTTGTCCCCAAAATGGGAGTGAGTAGGGAGATTATGATCTTCTCCACTCATCCATTTCGTGGCTGAAATTTGGTTTGTGAGACAAGTCATTAAACATGACTTGACTGAAAAGGGTGTTGCATTAACTCATAGATAATTGGGAGATACTCAGACAAGATTTTGAAGACACATGCAACAGCTAACCTCAAGTCCCCGCTGCCTAGCAGAATTTTCAGCTCTGAACTAGGTACCCAGGGCTCTTTCTATAATACATGGGGACAGTTACATACCTGAGAAATGGATTCTCAGAAGCCTGCAATCTGAGTGAGGGCTTAGGCATCAAGCCACTAACCTGGTATACCTGACTGATGTGCCAGAAACAGGCATCTCCTTCTGCTCAGTATCATCAGCTGTGTACCTACTCCTGGAGTTAGGAAAGCCCTGCCAACTGCTTAGGTAATCTGCTGACAGGGCCAAAACTGTCCCTTCCTTGCTATTGCTCATATCGATTCCTCTCTTACCACCCTGTAAGTATTTAGGGTACTTAAATAAATAGGAATCATGCCTCAGCTGCAGCTTTGTAAACATCAGTAATATTCACACAATCAATGTTTGTCTGTTTATGAGCCTAAATCCCTTTAAGAATACAAGCTTCCAGTACTATGTTGAGGACTATATAAGTAGAGCCTTGTTTTGATACAAATTTCTATCCTCGGTTAGAAATTGGTATGCAGTGCTCCACAGGGCTATACTCCTGGGTACTGCAGAGGTCCAAGGAGAAGAACATGGTGCTGCCGCTCCTAGGAGCCAGCACCCTGAATCAGCAGCTCCTCCCGGCCATGTGGCTGTGTCGTTCCCAGCCCTGCCCCCAGCACCAGAAAGAAGATGTGGCTGAGGGTGGGGCATGGGGTGGTAGAGCCACACAGCCAGGAGGTGCTGCCGGCATGGGGTGGTGGCTTCTGGGAGAGGTAGCAGCACATTCTTCTCCTTGGGCTGCTGCAATTCCTGGGAGTAAAGCCCCGAGGATCAGTGAATATAGGCTGGACCTCCCTGGTCCAGCATTATTGGGACCTGACTGGTCCCGAACAAAAGAATTTGCTGGACCAGGGGAGGTCTCCTGCCACTGGCCCCCAAGCACATCACCTGCTCCTGGCTGGATGCCCTGGTGGGCAACCCTGCCCTACTGCTGGCTCCCTGGGTGGCAGAGGCTCCAACTCCTGTCCCGGGGCTCTGGTCCCACACAGTGGGTGGGAACTGCAGGGCTGGAGCTCCAACCCCGGACACGCACACCCTCAGTCCCAGCACTGCACAGCCAGGGCAAGTACGGGAAGCTGCAGGTCTCTGACCCCAGCCCCACACAGCCTGAGCCCGAACCCTGCACTGCCAGGGAAAGCCTCATGGCTCCAGGCCCTTCCCCACACTCCTGGAGGCTGCTGCAGGGCTCTGGCCCCGGTCCTGTACTGTCCCCACCTGGGCTGCTGACCCAGCTGGCCCTCCTGCCCTTAGGCTCCTGGGCTTTCTGGTCCAGGAACATCTATGATCCTGCCAGACCAGAGATGTTGCTGAACCAGAGAGTACTGGATTTTGGAGGTACAACCTATACTAATTTCTATTCACAGATATCCACATCTGTATATTTAAATTTTTATCTGTGAAGGGTTCTATAAATATATAAGTACTGAAATATATAGATGACACAGAAACTAAAAAAAGTAATGTGATACTTGATGGCAAATACTGTCACTACTGATGGACTAGAATTAGTCATACCTTATGTGACCACATGTAATTTGAAATATTGCTTTCAGTTCCAGACATCTTTGTGCCAGGAAAATACTGAATTGTTAGATGATGTTCAGAGATGAGCAACCAGAAATTGTAAGATTTATGGAGATGGATGAATGAGGCAAAAGTGAGTAAATATAGCTTGCAATGCTGAATAAGTTTGGTGGGGGGAGATATGTTAATTGTCTTATCTACTTAATTAGTATTTAAAGGGGATAAACATTGAAGAGGAAGACTTGTTTAGCATATTGAAAATGATACACCTGAGAAGAATGGGATGAAATTAAACAAAGGAAAATATAAGAGTAACAGCAAAAACATTGGCTGCAAAGACTGATATCTATTATACTGGGGCAGAGCCTCCCAGAACTAATGATAGTAGCCCCATTTTATGAGCCATTTAAAATGAGATTGGATAAAACTCTAGAAAACATATTTGTGGACATATTCCTACATTGGCAGAGAAATGGACTTGACAATCAAAATTCCATCTGTAATGGTAATGAGCTTGTGACTGATTTTTGCTTCTGAGGTTGCCATATATCTGATTTGATCTTAAGCGCTAAAATATTTCATTGAAGTTATAGCTAAACATATGAAATATGTTTAGCTATAACTTGAAGATATATCTAAATAGATGGAATCATCTGCAGTGAATTTTGTATTAATTTTTGCGACTGCATGCACCAGATAAAGTAATGAGTTAATACATTTAAAATCTGTCTGTTGAAACACTACAGTTTATTATAAAATTTCACGGATCATTCCATGTGAAATATATTTGGTAGTGGCCACATGTTGGAACAAAGATTTGGCAGTCTATTTGAACTGTGATTTGGGGCTAGGTCTGATAATTTGTAGAGGTAGTTGTCATTCCATTTGCTTCCCATTAAACTGTGTTTGTGTTCTAAGCCACTATCTACTTGTCTGTCTATCAGATGTCATAAAAATCAGCAGAAGAAAAGAGTTGGAGAATTTCTAATATATACATATAATAGAAATTCTCACCCCTTTTCTTCTGCAGATTGCTGATGGCATCTGATATGCACAAGTAGACAGTGCCTTGGAACACAAAAACAATTTAATGGGAAGCAAAGGGAATGACAAATACCTCTACAAATTATCAGACCTAGCTCCAAGTCACAGTTCAAATAGACTGCCAAATCTTTGTTCCAGTGTGTGTGTGTGTGTGTATAATCTGAAACAGTATTGGAATTAGAAAGTGAGTATTTTAGCAGAGATGAACAACTTGGCTCTAAGTTGTATAATGATTCTTATCTACCTGAAGGGAAAAATCTGGATGTGGAAATCTCTTGGCAACTTCTAGTCCTTTTAGAGCTGCCAGTTTCATATATATGCCATGATCATCTGCATAATTTAGCATTGTTACTGTATTTACTGTATTCTTTTGAAGGGATAAAAGATTTCTATTTCATATATTATATTCTTATCCCTGAGGAGTGAAGCTGCTGCCTGAAGCAACCAACTACTCTACTAAGACCCATATACAGTGAATATAAAAACTAGGGCTGTTGATTAATCGCAGTTAACTCATGCAATTAACTCAAATAATTAATTGCAATTTAAAAAATTAATTGTGCTGAATCACAAATGTAATCACATTGTTAAACAATAGAACACCTCATCTCACTCCGATTTTGGAAGGCACTTCAGATTCTTAAACCTTGAGTCGAGTACTGTAGCTATCTTTAAGAATCTCATATTGGCATCTTCTTTGTTATAACTGCAATGAAGGTGTTCTTAAAACAAACATCATGGGCTGGGTCATCATCTCAGACTCCTGTAACATGCCCTATAAAGGCAGAATGCAAGTAAATACAGAGCAGGAGACATACAATTCTCCCCAAAGGAGTTCAATTACAAATGTAATTAATACTTTTTTTTAAAACAAATATCATCATTATGGAAGCATGTCCTCTGAAATGATGGCCAAAGCATGAAGGGACATATGAATCTTTAGTGTACCTGACATATAAATATCTTGCAACACTAGATACAATGTTGCCATGCACCCTGCCTGCACCCGAGATCCCCCACCTATGCCTTCTCCTGCACCCAACTTCTGAGCCAAATTACTGCCCCCCTCAGCCCACTTCTGTATTCAATCTCCCAGCCAGACTGCTACTTCCACCCCACTCTTGCACCCCACCTGAAACACACAACCCCCCCATTTTTGCCCCCATTAGGGCCTAGGGGCCCCACAAAATCTACTCACACTGGAACCCCAGAACCCCAGAAGTGTTAATCTTGGGTTGTGGAAAGCCCTGAAACTCAGTCCTCCTTTCCTTCCCCTCCACTCTCCTTGGAGCTGGAGTGTGAGGGGAGTGAGGTATCTCAGTTAGAGACCACATCAGATTTTTTTAAGCTTCAGGGGGTAGCCAAGTTAGTCTGTACAGGATAAACTTAAAAAACAACAAATGGTCTGGTAGCACTCTACAGGTTAACAAAACATGTAGCTGGTATCATGAGCTATCATGGGCACAGCCCACTTCTTCAGATGACTGGAGTTTTGAGTTTAGGATGTGCAGACCCAAAATAAATAGGGGAGAAGGGAGAGGAGGGAAGAAAAAAAAGGAAGGGGGAGGAAAACAAGGAGCAGAGGGTATGAAAATGTCAAAGTAAAAAACAAGTAGGCAGAACTGGTAACCTATAAGCACGGAAAGATTGGATAGTTAAAAGAAGCAGCAGATAAGGATTATAGGATAGCTATTAGAGAGGAAGGGTACTAACGCAAGAATCTACACAGACAAAGAGCTATTGGCACCTTCATTGAATGTTAGGTTGATAATGTCCCAGCCATCCGTTATCTCGATTGAGGAGGCCATCAGTGTAAGAATTTAATTTGTGGATAAACTGTAATTCCAATGCCTCTCTGTGTATTTGGCTTGTAGAATTGGTTTGTGACAAGACAGCCACCTGGAGATCTTTTAAAGAGTGATTAGGTAGATTGAAGTGTTCTCCAACAGGTTTCTGTGTGTTCCCTTTACGTATATCTGATTTCTGTGCACTGATTCTTTCCCAAACGTTCCAGTTTGCAGTCTTGATAAACTTAAAAAACTTGGTGGTTGGCTGGCGGTCCACGGAAAGGTTTTGACTGAGCGGGCCGAGTAGGAAGTCTGTTCTTGTAGAGAGAAGTGCCTCCCATCTCCCACAGTCTTGGAAGAAAACACTCTGCTTTTTCAGACAAAGGAGGGAAAGATAAAGACTCCTTTGTCCCAGTTTGAAATTCCTACCTGCATTGTTATTGGCTGACCAGGTCCCTGGCTAGGGACAGAGTTAACCCCTTAGTCACCAGCTGCTGGTCAGCACTCCTGATTATGATAGCATATTAGGGTACATTAGGAGGAGTAATTCCAGTCAATCTAGAGAAGTGATTATTCCACTTTATTTGGCTCTGGTGAGGCCACATCTGGAGTATTGTGTCCAGTTCTGGGCCCCCCTCTACAGAAAGGAAGTGGTCACATTGCAGAGGGTCCAGCAGAGGGGAAATAAAATTATTAGGGGGCTGGAGCACATAACCTATGAGGAAAGGCTGAGGGATTTGGGCTTACTTAGTCTGCAGAAAAAAAGAGTGAGGGGGGATTTGTTAGTAGTCTTTAACTTCCTGAAGGGAGGTTCCAAAGAGGATGGAGAAAGGCTGTTCTCAGTAGTGACGGATGGCAGAACAAGGAGCAATGGTCTCAAGTTACAGTGGGGGAGGTCTACGTTGGATATTAGGAAAAACTATTTCACTAGGAGGGTGGTGAAGCACTGGAATGGGTTACCTAGGGAGGGGGTGGAATTTCCATTCTTAGAGGTGTTTAAGTCCAGGCTGGGATGATTTAGTTAGTGTTGATCCTGCTTTCGGCAGCGGGCTGGATTCAATGACCTTCTGTGATCTCTTCCAGCCCTAGGATTCTATGACTCTTCAGTGAAAAATCAAAAGCAAAATATTATGGCTAAACCTGAAAAAAAAAATCAGTTTAGAAATGCCTCTGCAGGTTTCCATGGGAGTTGTAATTTGGGTCTCTCTGGTTCATATTCACCTCTTTCAGCTGATTTCCCTGGTCAAATCAAATCATAGGTTTGGAGTAACTGCATCTCCAGCACCCTGCATAGTTTGCTCTAAGAATATTCATTCGGTTCTGAAGCCTCTAGCCTTCATGTCTCTCTGGACAAAAACCTAAGTCATTTCTCTCTCCACACCAGAGTTTTAGGTAGCAGTCCCCTGTATTCACTATATCCTCAGCAAGCTGGTCTGCATAGAGAACACCACCACCTAGATTTTGCTTTCTTTCTGAGAAGAAATACAAATGATTTACTACTCACACTATAGATCTTTTAAAGCAAACATGGTTACTCAGGATAACAGCATATCAAGAAAAGAGAGACTAAAAATGTATTTATATGCACAGTAAATGAAACAGAAACTACCCATCTTCCATGTGGAGCTGTAGTAGGACAAATCTATTGGCACCACCTACCCCTTTCAGCAAAAGTTCCTGACTATTTACTAATTAAAAGGAAGACTCTGAAGTCAAGGCTGTTTAAATCCAGCCTTTTACACCAAAAGTATTGCTTTATTTCTCAACCTCCTGAATATAGCTGTTTGTTGTCTTCATTATAAGTTCATGCCAGGTTTCAGATCAAGAACAAGAACAACCCAGCGTGACAGTTCAGCTCTTTCTTTATACTGTTTGGGCATTTGAAGTCTGACCTCCTGAGACAAGCAACACCATTCCCTTCTCTTGCCTCCAAGATTATCAGGTTTCAAGGGCTGGGTATCTATATAGCCTGCTTTGGGGTTTTTCATTAATCACCCCCATGTGATTCCAGGAACATACTTAGGATAATGAATGTTGCCATGAACTCGTGTCAGGCTCATCACAATGTAATAGTTTTTGAAGATATGCCTCTTGGTGAAGGGAGCGTATCACAGTGCTGCATCCTGGAAGATGTACCTGTAGTCTTGCTGGGGAACCCAGACAAAAGACAAGTATGAAGGCATGAAGAAAATGAACAACTTTCATAAGCCACCATGGCATACATATATTTTTCCATGGAAAACAGACTGTGTTTGAGTGGGGAGAATCAAATATCTAATAGTCTGTCAAAAATATTTTGATGGAAAATTTTTGACTAGTCCTAGTTAATATGCATTACATATGCCACACACCAAGGGTGTAATCATTGAAATGTTCTATATGTAGTTTGAAGATAGCACAAGAAGCTTGCTATTTGCAGTATAATTTGACTCAGGTTGCAAAATCATTTCAGAAAAAAGTTTTCATTCCGTCATAAAAATCCAAACACTGGGGGATGTGATATAAGTTACTCCTTTTGAAATGTCTTTGCTAGCGAGTATGTAAAACCTCAGGCAAAGCGAAACTGTGGGTGGCAAAAAACTCGGGAGCCTGCTCGGCCAGAATTGGGTCCCAGGTGGGCTGAGCCATTGACCCTCTCTGATCATAGGCAAGCAATTTAAATTACCCATGTCTCAGTCACAATACACACCTACAAAATACAGATAACAGTCCACTGCTGTAAGGCATATGCTTCATAAATATTGCAGATAGGAAAATATAAAGCTTAACCATCACACATATAGACATTTTTTGGACTCCTGGGAACAGCTGAGGAATAAAATTACCTTAAATCCTAATGTTACTCTCTTTGATCAGGCAGTTATGCACCCACTTTATAGTAGCCCCATCTAAGTTGTATTTGCCTAGTTTATTGATAAGAAGGTCATGCAAGACTGTATCAAATGCCTTACTAAAGTGTAGGTATACCACATCCACTGCTTCTTTCTTATCCACAAGACTTGTTATCCTATCAAAGAAAGCTATCAGATTGGTTTGACATAATTTGTTCTTTACACATCCATGCTGACTGTTACCTATCACCTTATTTTCTTCCAGATGTTTGCAGATTAATTCCTTATTTACCTGCTTCATTATCTTTCCTGGCACAGAAGTTAAACTGACTGGTCTGTAGTTTCCTGAGTTGTTCCTATTTCCCTTTTTATAGATGGGCACTATATTTATACTAATATATTAGTATATATTTATATACTAATAGCCATTGATAGATCTACCCTCCATGAACTCTGTTAGAGTACTGACCTTCATAACATTCTGTAGGAAAGAGTTCCATAGGTTAAATCTGTGCTATATGAAGTAATACTTCCTTTTGTTTGTTTTAAACCTGTTACCTATTAATTTCATTTGGTGACCCCCTGGTTCTTGTGTTATGCAAAAGTGAAGGATGCTTCCCTATCTACTTTCTCCAGACAATTAATTTTATAGACATCTAGGGTGCGTCTAGACTGGCAAGATTTTGTGCAAAAGCAGTTGCTTTTGCGCAAAAACTTGCCATCTGTCTACACTGGCCACGAGAATTTGCGCAAGAACACTGACTTTGTAATGTACAAAATCAGTGCTTCTTGCGCAAATACTTTGATGCTCCCACTCAGGCATAAGCCCTCTTGTGCAAGAATACTTGCGCAAGAGGGCCAGTGTAGACAGGAACATTAATTTCTTGCGCAAGAAAGCCCGATAGCTAAAATGGCCATCGGAGCTTTCTTGCGCAAAAGAGCGTCTATACTGGGCACGGATGCTTTTGCGCAAAAGCAAATCTTTTGCGCAAAGGCACATGCCAGTATAGATGCTCTCTTGCACAAATACTTTTAACGGAAAAACTTTTCCATTAAAAGTATTTGCGCGAAATCATGCCATTCTAGACACAGCCCTATTGTATCCTCCTTAGTCATCTCTTTTCCAAACTGAAAACTCCCATTCTTATTAATATATTCTAATATGGCAGCTATTCCACACACCTAATGATATTTGTTACCATTTTCTGAATCTTTTCCAACTTCAGTGGATCTTTTTTGAGATGGGGCAATGAGATCTGCATGCAGTATTCAGGATATGGTCATGCCATGGATTCATATAGAGGCAAAAATTGAAGAAAATACAAAATTACTCTACATACAAAATGGTGGGGTTTAAACTAGTTGTTACCATTCAAGAAAGAGATCTTTGGAGTCATTGTGGGCAGTTCTCTAAAAACAGCAGTAGCAGCTAGGGACAAAGTCAAACCAGAGGTCTGCAAAAAGGAAAAGGCAGCCCTAGAAGGGTAAAAAGCCAGATCCCCTGTTAATTAGAAGTGGGTTACTGAAGGTCAAGCAGGAGCAGCTGACATGGGGTTGTCTCAGGCAGATTAAGATCAGATGGAACAGAGCTATCTTGGACCAATTAGGGTCAGCTGATTCCACTTTAGACCTTCCTGTGCTTTTTAAAAGCTTCCCCTGTTGGGTGGAGAGACAGGTATCCAGAAACACCCATAGCTGCTGAGCTAAAAGACAGCTGGGGAGTGAGGTGCTTTAGAAGGAGAGGCTCCTGACCCCTGGGAAAGACTACAAGCCTAATCTCCTGCTAAGGGGAAGGCTGACTGCCCAGATATGGAGTGTTTTACCTGAGGCACTTCTTGCCAAGGGGAGAAATGCAGAGGCTAGCAAGGGAAAATGTGGCTCTTGTCACATAGTCAAAAAAGATAGCAATGTTAGGAATCATTAGGAAAGGGATAGATAACAAGACAGTAACTATTGTAATGCTGCTATATAAATCCATGCTGGCATCCAGACCTTCAACACTATTGTCAGTTCTGGTCATCCCATCTCAGAAAAGAGATATTAGAATGGACAAAGGTACACAGAAGGGCAACAAAAATTACTGGGGCCCTGGAGCAACTTCTGTACAATGATAGATTAAAAAAACTGGGACTAATCAATTTAGAAAAGATGTAAGGGGGAATATGACAGAGGGTTATAAAATGATGATGGTTTGGAGAATGTGATCTGGGGAGTATTATTAACTCCTTCACATGACACAAGAACCAGATGTCACCCAATGAAATTAATAGGCAGCAGTTTTAAATCAAGCAGAACAAAGTACTTCTCTATATCACTCTCAGCTTGTGGAACAGATGTCCAGGTGATGTTATGGAAGCCAAAAGTATAATGGGGTTCAAATAAGAATTAGGTACATTTTTGGAGAGGGTCCATCAGTGGCTATTAGTCAGGATGAGCAGGGATGCAACCCCCTGCTCTGCTCTGTCCCTAAACCTCTGACTGCCAGAAGCTGGGATTGGGCAACTGGGGATGGATCACTTGATAACCTGTTCATTCCCTATGAAACATCTGGCACTGGCCACAGAAGACAGGGTAGAGGGTAAGATGGACCATCGGTCTATCCTAGTAGGGCTATTCTTATGTAATGTTATTTGCAGTATTTTCTCCATAGGTATGCAAAAGTGTAGGAAATAACAGCAGTAATGTTATTTAGTTATCAAAGGCAACATTGGAATGTATTCCATGTATGCCACTGCTATACATCATTAAAAGTCAGCATTTACTAACAATTACCAAATGCTACACATTTTTTTAGACTAAGTATGATAAAATCTCAGATACTATCGCATGGAAATTGTGGATAATTGTTGACTTTTTATGAGTATTTACAATTAAGCATGAACAATCCTCCATTTTCCTTTTGTTGCATGCCCTACCCTCATATCTTTACATCCTTCCTGATAAACTACTATGTCATGAAAGCTTCCTATATAGACATTAACAATGACAATGGTTCAGTGCTCTATTGCACTGGAACTCTTAATCTGTTGTAGTTCATTTAAGGCCCATAGTGCCTTTAAACAGTACACTTGAGTAATATGTGATGGAGTGTAGAGACTCTCCTCTAGGCTGGTACACCATTATACGTCAGAAGTACAGTACATTACACCTTTACAGAAGTACAGTTCTTCTAAGGGTTCCCCTCTTGCATGTAGGAGATTATACCCTTTTCTAGAATGTAGCATTCTCCTCCCTGCTCACCTGCTATCTTGCCAAGAGATCACAGGGGGTACAAGACAACATTCTTCACCCTTGAGAAAGGAGTTGTTCCCCACAGTCAGAGTTTCTCAGTTTACCAGGGTAATGCCAGCATCTAATTACAAAATTAATCTTATGGGTAATACATGTTTATGAACTCCAGAGGGATGTTTGTTCCTTTGTGAGTTTAATAGTTCAGTTAGTCTCAAAGGAAATATCTTTCCAATACTGTGAATACTCCCTTTTCTTAGATTTTCTGCATCCCTTATTCTAATGGCATCTGAGTCATCTGGTATCTCAGTGGCAAATATTTCTCTCTGCCCAGGCCTGATGACTGGAGCAGGGTATTAAAGATGTCTCAAACAAATTCAAAAAGGTACAAATAAATAAGTAAGGTACAAATGAAGCTTTTTAAAAACAGTAAAAATAGTAGGATTTCATCGTTTCTCCTCTTCTCCAGCACAGTCTTAAATTGTGATCTCTGAATCTGACTTTGAGGATATATTGGAGATTTCCTTCAATGTCATCTCCCTGCTTGGGGCTGCAAGCAAAATAAAGGTCCTGTTTCAGTTCTCTTATATGGACTCTTCTCTTCTTTCTCTCTCGCTCTTGCTCTTTTTCTTTTGTATTCTGTATCTCCTTCAATTCCTGCTTAGCTGCTCATTGCCCCACCTCTGATTCTTTAAATTAGTCAAGCCAGATAGCCTTTTAATTCAGGTGCTTATGTACAGGTGTAGGTGCCTCATTTAACACAGTTAAGTAGACCATAAATTGTTGTCATGTAAATTCCCTGAGTGCTCTTCATCAAGCAGCCTCCAAGTTGGAAAAAGATAATTAAAATGTTCTTCTAGCAAACCACTTCTAATGAGATATTTTTCTTTGTGTCTCCAAGAGCTTAAATTTCCCATTTTGCCTTCCACATAAAGAAAGCCTGGTAAATCTATTTTGAAATGTTAGTCCTAGTGTATACTGCAAAGTTCTGTCAGCAAAAGCTGCCTTTTTCCAACAAAACAGGGGAGGTGTACATATTACAAAGCTATTTTTGGCAATAAAGGGAGCAAATATCCAGTGGCCCAGGAGATTTAAAAGTGCATGAGGGCTCCTGGCCACCGCTGGCTTCCTGCCTACCCTCACTCCACACCACTCCCGGAAGCAGTCTGCATATTCCTAAGGTTCCTTGAGGCAGAGGGGGTCTCTGCCCAGCTTGCCACTGCCCTGAGCACTGACTCTGCTGCTCCTATTGGCTGGGAACTGGGGGAGACCCCCTGACCTGCTCACTTAGGAGCTGTTGCCATGGGGTGTGCTGGTTGCTTTGGGGAGCCACCCAGGTTAACACCAAGCCTCTGACCACCTTAAACTCTGAGATAACTATGAGTGCATAAAGAGATAATATGTATCCTTTAAAAAGGTGACTGTGATGCTTCTGATGAAAGTTATATGCTCAGTTTACTGCTCTGTTGGTGTGTTCCTGCATAATAATAGGCAAGCCCTTCTTAGACGTGATAAATATGGCACTCAAGGGGATAAAAACTGAGCTGAGAACCTAGGGATGGTGTACACTAAAGCTATAAGTCAATCTAAGCCATGCTACTTGAGTTACATAAATTACATAATTGAAGTTTATGTAACTTAGATCGACGTACAGAGCTGTCTGTGCCGCACTGCATTGATGAGAGACAGTTCCCAGAGCTGCTAGCTCTACACTGCTACATTGATCACAGCAGCCCAGTGTGGGCTCCCTTTTGAATGTAATTTTAGCGCCCTCTGGTCAAGATGGGGTTGACTGTGCATGCAGCTCTGGCCAAGAAAAAGCCTGTAAAGGCATGGGTAGTGGGTGAAGCTTCTCCTTGAGGAGGCTAGTCTCCTGCCCCATCTCTTCTGCATTGTTGGTTTTAATCATTAACCAGATGCCTGTGTCTCTTCTGTAGATGAGGGTACTGAAACGGAGTAAGTATGTGGATTTAACCACATACTTAACCACATACCTAGACACATTCACCATATTTGATTAATGTGGTTGATTTGACCACATACATAGACACATTAACCACATTTCAAATAGCTATCAAAATATGCAATTAATACCATAGGTGCTGGATCTCAGGGTGCTTCTGCATCCCCTGGCCTAAGTCAGTTTTCATCAGATACAGGATTTACAAATTGATTCAATGGCTCTCAGTAATCCCACTATACAATTTGTTTCAGCACCCTAATTAATATAGATACTTTTGATTATAATTCTTATTAGCAATCCTGTATTTTAACACTCAACCATGAAAACTGTCAGTCACAAATTCAAAAGCTCACTTGACAGAATGCTTTGAAATCATAGTAAGGACAGATGAGTTTCATGGGATCTTTTCTAAAGCGAGGCAAGAAAATCCCCAGCAGGAGTAGACTTTTTGGAGAGAGAACAGTTTTGTGACCCAAAGAAAGATGATACATTTCATGGATAGCTGAATAAATATAGAAACAATGAGTGATCTCTTTTTTGAAAAAAACTAACTATGAGACCTGGAGGGGTTGAGTTAAACTTACTTTGAAAGTCACTGGTTGAATGACTCAATATTGTTTCAATCTAGGTGACTAAAAGGAATCCTGTTCTACCCACTGGAGTAAATTACAGTGTTTTTTAACTGGCAGCTGAATGGTCACATTAAGATTCTGTAAAACCACAGACAGGGAAAACTGACAAGTGAAATTGGTATTTCCTTGCAATTTTAATCTTCTTTTAAACAAAATAATTGTTTATTTATAGAAGTTCTAGACTAAATTTATTCTCATTATATTATTTCTGATCTTTGTTGGGTTTGTGCTACTGCAGCATTTCTCAAACTGTGGGTCGTGACCCCCAGGGGGGTCGCAAGCAACTTACAGGGGGGTCGCAGCTGGATCTTTTTTTTAATGCAAAAGTGTGTTTCTCCCCGGCATCTCAGTTGCCAGGTGTCCAGTTTTCACCCGGACCCCTGCCATGTCTGGTGGGGGCGGGGGAGTGAGGAGCACCGCAGAGTCTAGTGAAGGGGGATCCAGAGGGGGGCAGTTGCTGGGTGCCACACTAGGGGGGAGCCGGGCTGGGTGGGAGCAGAGCGTGCGCTGCTCTGGCCCACATGACCAGCAGAGACTGGCAGCTGGCCACGTGATGCCTCCCCTACAAGCTGTGAGCTGGGGCAGCTGGGCCGGGCAGCAGGAGCAGCCACTTTAAAAGTAAGATTGTTCCTCTGTGCCTGGCTCTGCGGGGGAGAGGGGGAAGATTTGATTGGAGTGGGGCTCCCAACGCTGAGGATGCCTGCCTCAGGGGGAGGGGAGAGTGCAGGAATTGGCGGGCGCTATGGGGGCCTGGGTCTGAGGCAGGGGGGAGTGCATTGGAATGGGGAGACTTTTTTCGAAAAAACTCTGTAGTCTAGGCACACCCCCACAGTCCCAGAGTACCCTCTATGCCTCATTATAATTTAAAATGCACTAATAAAATAGATGACTGCAGAGTTTCTAATTTGTTAGCAAACTAAAAAATGTATGAAGAATCAGCAGTTTATTCAAATATATCAGCATACAATTTAATTAACCTTGTTCAGTGCTTTGGATAAATAGTGTGTTGTACCATGTTCTGTGCAGGGAAAATCAGACAACCTTCTGAGACTACTGGAAATAGCCTACATACCCATTGACATTAACAACATTTGTGATAGAAACACACCACCATAGCCTTAGACTCAGATATGACATAAAAGGAGCTAGCAAAAAAAGAATGTGAACAAAATAAATGTTCAGACCATTATAGATGAGCAAAATGAATGTTCTTTTATTTTTAGCATTTCTGCACTTGATTCTCTACTGCAGACTACCACTTCTTGGGCACAACAAAGACAGAATTCTGTCCAAGAGCCAGAGACATATTCTTAATTCTCAGCTATCTGGCCCTGGAAGGTAGTTCTAATACTACTGATGTGAGGCTGTCAATGGAGAATTGGGCATAAGAACATAAGAATGGCTATACTGGGTCAGACCAAAGGTCCATCTAGCTCAGTATCCGGTAGCCAATACCAGATGCCCCAGAAGGAGTGAACACAACAGGCAATCCTCACGTGATTCCTCTCCTGTCATCCATTCCCAAACAAAAGAGGGAAGAGTGCAGCCTTGTTCGATGAGACCCTTCTTATCCATGCCTCTATCCTCCTACACTCCAATATGCCAAGATCAGCCTAGGCTGGGAGGCGGGAAGTGCTGTCTAGCACAAAACTTGAAAGAAATGGTGTAGGAGGTCATGAAGTCATCCCTTCCAGTTTTATACCAGGAGAGTATCCCCCCCCACAAGGGGAATTATTGAGTACAACTTTCTAGACACTGTAGGTACATTTTCTGCCGATTATGTGGCACAGAGAAGTTTAGGCACTCTGGAGAATCCAGCCCTGTTATCTACTAGCTCAGATATAGTCTGTACTTGAAAATGCTAGACTTGTATATTTAAGGCAGAGCAATCATTAAGTCAAGCAAACACAGTACAGGCAAGCTTTTCACATTGCTATTGGCAGGATCGATGTCTATCCTTATCATTATCTTCACTTGGACTTCGGTGAGCAAATGACACTAGAATCAGTGCCATAGTTTTAACATTGTGTCTCACACCAGCCCAGCAGTCCTATTCATGCACTTTCCATTTCAGCACAGTAGTTACACAAGTGCCGCTGAGTTCAAAGTTAGGTACATGCTTAAGTAAGTATTGAATCCAGACTAGAATCATGCACTTTTCACTGAATGTCTCACAGCCATCAAATCATGTACTGTATTATTCGGGAATAATAAGTCAGACAATGCATGGCCCCGATGGGGTTGCACAGTAAGGGCACATCTAGACTACATGGCTCCGTTGATGGAGCCATGTAGATTAGGGTTGTAGGAAAAGGGAAATGAAGTGGCAATTTAAATAATCGCCACTTCATTTAAATTAAAATGGCTGCCACGCTGTGCCGATCAGCTGTTTGTCGGCACAGCACTGTAGTCTGGACGCTCTGCAGTCGACATCAAAGGCATTTGTCGACCTCCCCAGTGTGCCTCGTGGGAATAGGTTTACCGGGGAGGTCGACAAATGCCTTTGATGTCGACCGCGGAGTGTCCAGACTACAGCGCTGTGCCGACAAACAGCTGATCGGCACAACGCGGCAGCCATTTTAATTTAAATGAAGTGGCGATTATTTAAATCGCTGCTTCATTTCCCCTTGCCGAGTAGACAAATCTACATGGCTCCATCGATGGAGCCATGTAGTCTAGACGTGCCCTAAGAGAGGGCACAAGAAGTCTTACTCATTGAACCATTAACACAAGGGCCTGCAAAACAATAGTCCTAGGAGACGAGTAACCAGACAGGTATCTTTCCTTCCATCCCACAGGAGCTGCAAGACAAAGGTGGCAGGAAAGGGACAAGATCAGCACAACTGGTAAGAAGATGTCAGGAACCTTAATGTGCTCTCCTACTGGTTAGTGTAGCATGTGTATGCCCACTGTATGCTAGCAAACACCCCTTAGAGTTCTGCAGTTCTGCACTACCCAGGTAAGACTGTGCTTATAAATGACAAACTGACCCTAACACTTAAACGAAGAGCTTTGCATGTCTGCTATATTAACCCATTGTGCCTAAGATCAGGTCAGTGTGTTAGCAGCGACCATGGAGCTGCTAAAACTATTTACATATCTTTAAAAAACCAACAACAAATAGTCCTACAGTACCTTGGAGGCTAACAAAAAATGAAGATGATATCATGAGCTTTTGTGAGTACAACCCAGTTATTTGAGCAAATTAATTTTACATCTTCTTTTGTAGAGGGTTTATAACTTGGCCATTAAAGTAGCTGTGAATGAGATTTGCCATATAGGTTGTTTTCAGCACAGCTGTCCTAATTTATGTGCAAAATTTCATTAAACTCAATTGTTGGAATGAGCAAAATGTATGTGAAATTTTTAAACAGAGTTACAGATACATGTATTCTATTCTCAAACAAGAAAATGGCTAGGTTTACATTTTACACTTACTTAAACTTCCCTTTAGTCTAGTGCCGTACACCGGAGCTAAGATCTATTAGCATTTAAAGTCAGTTAATACAAATGAGCGCTAGAACAATGTTTTTATTGAAAATAATCATTTTGGATTAGTATGTAAATTACCCCATATTGTGGAGAAACATTGCACATTGAGGTGCATTCTCCTGGCATGTGCTCTTTGATCTAATTAACCATGTGGCGGGCACAAAAGAAGCTTATCAGGAAAATTTAACACGTTGTATCCTTTAGAAAACAACCAACAAAAGAAAAAAACCTCACAACTTTGCCACTTTTTCATCTTTCAGACCCATTCCTGTAGTAACAAAGCTTGTAGCAGGAATGTGGTCTAGAAATGGTTTCTTAGAATCTTGATTCAAAGCTGGCCCCAACCCTGCCCCAAGGTCCCACCCTTTCCACCTTGCCCAGGGGCTGGGCAAGACTGTTGGCCCCCCTGCTCAGCAGGTATCAGAAAGGCAGGTCGAGAAAAGTCACGGTCAGACTAAAAAAACCCAGACTAACTGCACATTGAAATTGAGATCAGAGAGCTACAGGCATAATCTTGATTTGGATAGTTTGTAATAACACCCCGAACCCCCCCTCAGAGACTGAGCCTAACCTCACTGTGTCTCTAGACAGGACCCAGGCAAAGCACAGAGTGGCTTTGTACTGACTGGCAAGAAGGCACAAAATTTATGTACTGTTGTTGTGATCCTCTTTAATTTGTTTGCACTATTCCTTACCCTCAATTCCCCATAACTAATCAAGCTCCAGTTACTGTTTTATTTCTCTGGGACTTGTGCACGCTAATAAAAACTGCATTGAGTGAGATTGCAGTTCCCATTGATTGTGGATTGCCATTTTAGTCCTATGTGAGCTGTGAGAAGTGATATCCGGATCCACAGCACTTCCCGCATCTCCCATTAGACAGGAATGGCAATCTGTGGCCAGTGGGAGCTGCAAGTGGCTGTACTTGTGGAAGTGCAGATAAATAAAGTGCCAGCAGCCGGCCAGGGGCTAATGCTTGTGAACCACTTCTAGCTTATCGCCCACTTCTGGGATTCATTAGCTTTCCACTCACTATCTCACTGGGATTCACTAGTATTCCACTCACTATTTCACTGGGGTTCACTAGCATTCCACTCACTATCTCATTCTTGTTGTTGTAAGAAAGAAAAAGTACAGAATTTGATTTCAACATCCACAAATAGGGTAGGCCAATCTTAAAATGCAGTTTACTTTATACCCAACAGGACAAGGCTTCTGTTTTGAAGGGTTTTAATCTGCTTGGATAGATCATTTAAAAAGGTGAATGCATGGCTTTAATACCTGACTAAGTGATCTCTGCATCTTGATGATGCTCCTATGAATAGTAATTTCTGTCACCTTATCAGAAATGTTACTATCAGAATTAATGAGATACTGAAACACTTCATTGAATAGTGCTTTCCTTTTCTTAATTCTCATGTACTCATTTAACAGTAACTGATCTAATAGTTGCAGCTGTAATTTATTTATTAAAACTCTTTGTTATATATACAGTTTCTCTGGTACAAGTCCCAGGTGTTTCGATAATGCAATTCCCCCTGCTTAATTGAATTTGATTTTCACCGTTTTGCAACCTAAAATTGCAACAGAAAGACTCAGAGCAAGACACTGTATAGTTAAAAGTTTCTGAAGCCTAAAACTAAAAATATGCTATCTGGGAGTACACCTCAGTGGCTTCTCCTGCATTCCCAATTTAATAAATATTTGATCACAAGCTGCCTTTGTTTTGTGGGAGTTTTGTGTTGTTGTTTTTTTCCTTTTAAAAAGCTACTCCTGCAGTTTGTACACCATATCAATGAAACTTTGTTTATTCAAGCCTAGCTGCCTGCAAAAAATAAGTTTAAAAGGCAGAACCAATTACTTGTTATAATGACTAATGTGAAAAGCTAATCAATTTATATTCATTTACATTTTGATAATATTTGGTCCTAATTTTGTAATGTAATATAATATAATAATATTTGGAGATATACCATCTCATAGAACGGGAAGGGACCTTGAGAGGTCATCAAGTCCAGTCCCCTGCACTCACAGCAGGACCAAGTACCATTCCTGTTGAGTGAAAAGCTGTTGCTCATCTTTTGGGGTATATCTACACTACAGAGAAGGTCAAAGCTATCACTGTTGATCTTCCAGGGTTTGAATTAGCAGGTCTAGTGAAGACACACTAATTCGAACTGGGAGGGGCACTCTGGTGGATGCCGGTAGTCCTGCTTCAGCAAAGAGTAAGGGAAGTAGAAGGGAGAGTGTTCTCCCTTTGACTTCCTGCAGTGTGGACAGCATTAAAAGTCAAGTTAAGGTACTTCAACTTCAGCTATGCAAATAACATAGCTGAAGCTGCGTGTCTCAATTTGACCTTATCCTGTAGTGTAGACACACCCTTACTGGGGTATGAAAGGGGCCATAACAGACTCATGAATTGATTCGAAGTCTCCAGTATGTGAAATCTGCAATAAATATGGGACACAACATTCAGAACCACTGACTCCACAAAAGGTTCCTGACCATGTTTGGCTCTGATTTCCAAATAGAAAAATTAGAAACTTCTGCTGTGCACAACATAACAAGTAAAAACACAATATATTGTAAATTGACATTTCTTTTTTGATTTATTAGTTCAAAGACAGCACACTGCACTGGTGATGCACATACCAAATGTGTTAGCAGAACACTCAGTGCAAATAGCAAAAAACTTGACAAAAACCCTGTTGACTGCAAGAGATCCACAATTAGTATTGTTACAGTACTGGAAAGTTTTATTATAGAACTCTCAAAGTTTCATTATGAAGATTACCCTTTCAGAGACTTAAGGGCAGGAGGATAAAAGCCTGAAGACCAATATCTACTAAACTTTGTGAATCAAAGACAGTTAATTCTTGAAATGTTTACAAAAGGTTATGCTATGAAACTAGACCAAAATACTACAATTATTCCAAACAGTCCATTGCAAGTATGTTATATTTCAAACATTAAGCACTGTTACATAGACAGGTTGCCAGCCACATCTACTACCCCAAGACCATAATGCAACATCATAATCACCTCAGATGGTCAGAGTCTCTGGCTGTTTCTTGAGACTATTCATAAAGCTGCTGACAAATACTTATGTACTGACAGTAGTAATAGTTGCATACCTTGCCCTTTACAGTGGAAAATAGTAAGAGGTAACAAAGGCTCTAGGTGGCAGATCCATGCCAAAGCTGAGCCAGCCATTGAAGAAAGAATTGATTTGAGAACAAGAAGTAGCACTGTGATCAGAAAGCCACTGAGGTTCTGTAACAATACATGCTAACAACTGTTGATTACCCGACGCGGGTATTTCCGTTGTCATGTTTTAGTAAATGATTATATTAGCTTCGGATTGTTATTTTTGTTTGAAGCTCTTTGCACTTAAATTTCTAAAGAAGGTTTAACAAAAGCAACAAGACTTAGTGGAAAATGTCTGCTTCCATGTAACAGATGTATGCACTTTAGAAAACATGCCTCATGTTATATGACTGATGAGGAAATAATGATCAGATCCACCATTGGCAAGCACCTTATCTTAATTACACACTGTTACCTTGGAAATAAATTATATGAGATACACAAGTATAATATTTTTGTTCATTTACATATAGTTAAATTGGTATCCACATTTGCAAGCAGAAAGGATTTTTTTTCAAAAATTCCTAAGTCAAATTGTCAGTGTTTCCCTTTTCTTCCAGAGCAAGAAGTAGCCATTGGGATTAGATGACCATCTTCCTGTGTGAGGGTGTCAGCCAATGCTGATGAAAATGAGAAAGAAACATCAACTTTTAAACAGTCTTGTGTATTTCTGGAGCTGTAGTGATCATGAATTATCATGCTACTCCTGGGTGACTATCAAGTTTAAGCTCAGACCAGAATCCTTTAGTTATGATGAGACTCATAATGTTTTTACACCGATAAAAGTCATTTTGCAGTTTTGTATCATTTCAAAAAAGTTCAGAAATGTAATAATAAAAAACCCCAATAACCCGAAGAAAAAGAAAGGCTTCTATTAAACAGTCCTCCTTTTAATACCTGTTGCAGGAACATTACTTTCAGGAGAAAACATGTCAGGGTATAGAGCAGGAGGAAAATCTTAACTAAAGGTATGACTGTGTGACATCCATATCTCTGATAAATGTATTACTTTTCTCAACAATGAAGATTAATCTTTGACATAATGTAACTAAGCTCCAATTTTGGTTGTTATTTAAATAATACCTCTACAAAACTAATTGATTGAAGAGATAAAGGAAGTCTGGTTAAGGTGTGATTTCTCATTTGACAAGATACTAACTACTCTTGTCAGCAATGGGTATTAATCTTCTAGCTTTCATATTGATCAATCTATTGTCTTTAGATACCTATTATTTTCTTTGTATCAGTTATTCATCACTCTCTCTACTTGTTTACAAGTTAAGTAGTTCAGTCTTCTATGCTACCACTACAACAGAATTCTCTCTGTGAATGATAAATATATTTCACAGTGTAGGAGTATATTTTCTCCAAATGCTCCAAAATAACTCCAAGATGTGGCAGATGCTTGAAATGGTTGTATATAAAAAAGCTGAACTCTGTAGATCTATCACCATCATTCCTCTTGCATGCACTTACTCCTCCACATAAGGTCAATGGCATTAAATGAAATATAAATAGGTGCATGTGTGACAAGGTAAGCTAATAATATTAGGTGAACAGTTTTAAAAATATTTTGGTGAAGTGGGAGTTCATGAAACTGGCAAGATGACAAAATCAGTGGGATATATTCAACCTTAAGGTTAGTCATTTGTCAACATATACCACCATTATATTTATTCCATGTTCTAAACATAAGCATATATAAGATAGCATTGAGTGGCAATGATTAGAACATGGTGACTTGTTAACAATTTCTTTCTCTGTTTAGTCTGATTCCACAATACACTAATCAGAGCTGGCTGAAAGAGGCTGTGCCAAAAAATGAATTTTTTACACAAAAGAAGTGTAAAGATCTTAATTTTCATTGAACACAATTTTTAAAAATCAAATTCAACAACCTTGAATGTTTAAATGTTTAAAAATGTGAACAATTATCAAAAGAAAATATTTACATATCATTTTTTGTGAGGAGAAAAAGGTAAATTGAATTTTCATTAACTCTTTATTTAGTTGCCACATAGTGAGTGTCTTTATTTTTGAGCTTATTTATTTTTGTATTTCTTTATCCTTATTAAGATACTGCCTGCAAACCATAGTGGCTTTTGTCCTGGATGCAATAATTCAGATGTGATTTTTTCACTCTGTCAAATTTAGGAGAAATGTCATGAGCAGAATCTAGACTTATATGTAATGTTTCTGATTTTGCTGGGGTCTTTATCTAAATCAAGATGGCCTATGGATAGTCCTCTGCAAGTTCAGTTGTTCCACTAAGTTTGTCAACATTACTTATCTTTTTATACAGCAATGAAGTCCTTAACAAAGACTGTTTCTGAACTACCTTTGGTGTCACAAATGGAATAAAGCAAGGTTATGTTCTTGCTTTGATGTTATTTAGCATCACGTTTACAGCCATTAAAATGTGACATATATATGTAATGCCATAAGGATGGTGGTGTGTTCAATCTGCATCAACAGCATGCAAAGATAATTATTCACAATATACTGCTGGTGATTGTGCTTTCTTGGCCCATCTATAGGAATTGACGCCTCTATAGTGAGAGCGCAGCTGAGATGATGCAGTCATGTGGTCCGTAGTTCTGACGGTAGAACACCCAGGGTCAGAGAATTGTAGACGGGAATTCATTCTAGGGCCAGACCAAGAAAACAATACAAAGACACTCCCTGGCCAGCCTCCCATCTCACAATATGGACTTCCCCATCTAGAAGCTATTTTCGCATGACAAGATCCAGTGGAGGCAGCTTTGCCTCCTTGGACTGAGAGATTTTGAGAGCTTGTGGATTGCTGCAATCAAGTAAAGACATGTAAGGTGTAAAGGTAAAAGCAGTGTACATCCATCTACAAATGTCTTCACCTGGGCCACTTGCAAAGAGGGTGAAGGTCCAAAATAGGTCTTCAGTTTTATATCAGGACTCCAATAAGAGTCTGTGGCTCATTGGTTGAACTTGACAGCAGCTCTGTCACCATTATTAACCTTAGTTGCCATTAGTGGGTTTTTTTTTACTTTTCATTATTATTTGGTTCTTATTTTTCTTTTAAAAAAATAAAGGTTCAATTTTTTCACTACTTATTTCCATCTCTTGGTGTTATACCTGTATTAGAGTTAGTGAAAGTTGCCAAATGTAATGGCTTTTTTTCCAAAAAATATTTTTTTTTAAATTTCCCACAGAATTGTTGTCTTTGTTCAATGAAAAAAAACACTGCCAGCTACCTCCTTCCCCCCTCAAATTTGCAGTTTTCACATGTCTTTGGAGCAACACAGCTATAATACTGTAGACAGTTTTTAAAAAAATAATTTCAGTAGAAAAGTTTAGTATTTGAAAATGAAATAATGCAGACTGACATAAAAACAAATGCAAACAATTATCAAAACAGTTTCAAAATGCAGTTATCATATTTAACAACAAAAAATAGTACTAAAATGGAAAAAAAAACCCTTCTACTTTCATGGTTTTCTGTAGCAGCTAAAGTATCAAATGTCGTCTTATAGAGATGAAACAAGTGCATGGAATTCAGCTACAGCACTGTGAGAAAAAAAGTACTAATGGACCATGAAGAAGCCTCATAGCCAGACTCCAGGCCTGAAGTTAATGCCGGCAAATGCTCATCTGGCTGGAGTATGCCTGAATGCAAACATTTACATAAATAAATGAATAAAAAGAAAAAAAATAACTTTGTGGCAGCATTAAACTTTCAGTGCAACTTACATGTGTATAGTCTCAGAGGGGTAGCTGTGTTAGTCTGTATCTACAAAACCAAAAAGGTGTCCTGTGGCATCCTAAAAGCTAACAGACTTACTTGTGCATAAGCTTTCATGGGTAAAAACCACTTCATAAGATGCAAGTGTGACCTGTGTATATTTGAACACAGAGTCATGCATGCACATATACACCAAATGGCACTATAACAGGGTTTTTTGCCTTGCATTATTTTATTTATTTATTAGTTGGACCTACTTTTTAAAAGGGAAGTCATGCAATTGTGCAGAAACATACAAACTGAATGCACATGAATTGTTTTTTATTTCAGATTGTAGGTATTTGCAAGTCAAATGTTAAGTAAACAGCGTAGTTGGTCATATGTATATTTATGGATCTGTTTAATGCAAGTTATCATAGGGTGTCTCTACACAGCAAAGTGATTTCGAAATAACAGCCGTTATTTCGAAATAACTTTACTAGTGTCTACACAGCCAAACCACTATTTCAAAATAAATTCGAAATAGCGGAGCGCATATTTCAAATTTGGTAAACCTCATTCTATGAGGAATAATGCCAAATTCGAAATAGCTATTTCGAAATAAGTGCTGTGTAGACACTTATTTAAAAATAGGGGGCCTCCAGCCTTCCCAGGGTGCCCTGGAAGCCACTCCAGCCTCAACCAAGAACACTTCTCTCCCTCCCCCCTGCACCCCAGAGTCCTTAAAGGGGTTGACTCTGGCCACAGTGCCTGTGCCACCTCCAAGCTGCTAGCCCAGAGCCAGCAGTCACTGCCCCTGACCCAGTGGCCCCAAAACATGAGCCAGCAACCACTGGCAGCCAGCCCTCCACTGCTCCCCAGGAGCAGTCTGCCAGCTCCTAGGAGCCTGCCAGGGCCCAGAAAAGGCGGGCGCCTTCCTGGTCCAGGGTGGAGATCATGGACCTTATTCAGGTTTGGGGGGGATGCCCCCAACGTCCATGATTTCTGCACTAGATGAAGGAACGCAGCTGTCTATGGCAGGATAGCTGCCAGCCTGGCCACCAAAGACCACATGCGAACCCAGGAGCAGGTTCGCATGAAAATCAAGTTGGTCCGAAGAGACCCCCAACCCTGAGTCCTGAGCTTCCCCTCCCCCTTCTTCCGCTTGCTTCCCCCTTCCAGCTCCCTCCTCCCAGGTTTCCCATTCCCCTCTCCCACCCTCTCTCCTCCCCACTCCCGCCTCCTTTCACCAGTCTCACCAGAGTTTCATCCTTGCCCCCCCCCCAGTTTTATTAAATAAAGACAGTTTGTGTTTATGAAAAAATGTGTATTTTATTTTTCATCAGGAAGGGGGGTTGGGGTGGGGGTAAGTGGAAGGACGTGAGGGAGGAATGGGGCACAAGCCCCCAGTGGGGCAGACCAGGGAGGCTCTTAGTGCTCCTCAGGGTGGAAGCTCTCCTGCAGGGCCTCCTGGATACTGACAGCCCCCCGATGGACCTCCCGGATGGCAGCCTGAAGAAAGTGCAGCCAGGCTCGCAGCAACACGTCCACGAGAAGCACCAGAGTGCTGTGGTGTCCCGAGTGAGGGCAACCAGAGCACGCAGAGAAAAAATGCTTTGCTGTCCTTCATCGAGGTAGGCAAGCAAGCAGGGAAAGCTGAGAACCGGCTGTCCGGGGGGGGGGAGTCCCTTTAAGCACAGGCCTCAGCTAGCCTCAGGCAGCAGCCACACAAAGTAAATCCTGACCTGATGCCCTGCTGGACTTGGTTCTGGCCAGCCTTTAATGTGATTCAGTGTCCACTCAGTGTGGACGTGCTATTTCGAAATAGCAAAACGCTATTTCGAAATGCATTTTGTGTGTAGATGTGTTATTTCGAAATAAGCTATTTTGAATTAACTATTTCGAAATAACGCTGTAGTGTAGACATACCCATAGTGACTTAATACCAGACCTTTTGAAATATGAGGATCTAAATACATCTAGCAGTATTTCCAAGGAAGTGTGTATAATCACAAACAAAAGTAAAATGACAAACTCACTCCCTATTTTCTCATCCTCAGTTGCCTCCTTCATAGTCTCAGGGATTCAACCCTCCTAATGTATCCTGTTAACCAAAGGTTTGAGTAAAAAGATGGGTCTTTCAACACAGGCCTGTTACAAAGCCAGCTGAAGTCAAGGGAAAGATTTCCCAATGACTTCAATGAATTTTGAATCAGATTTCACATGTAAAATTCTCTCCACCAAATGTGGGAAGCAAATTCAGACCAAATTCTATAGGTTTGCAGAAATAAAACATTTGGCTTATTTTAGCATGATTTTAAATGGCCTAGCCAGTCAGTAGTGAATAATGTGATGGCAATCTAGTATATAATGAATGGAGTGGCACCATATTTGTGATAAAGTTATTGTACTCATAAATCATACATATCAGAGCTGGAAAGGAGCTATTTGGTCATCTAATACAGTCTTCCTGCTGATGTGAAACTGATCTGTATTGTACTCTTACTAGTGTCTTGAGTAGGTTTAAATGCCATCATTTGTCTTTGGAGTTCTTTCCACAGAACAGAATCACAGACCTAAAAGGGAGCTAAAGAGCTCATCTAGTCCATCTCTCTGTATTGAAGCAGGTTAAGTAAGCCTAGACCATATCTGACAGGTGTTCATCTAACATGTTCTTAAAAACCTTCAATGACTAGTATTCCACAATTTATGTAGGCAGCTGGTTCCTGTGCTTATGTATCCATAGTTAGAAAGTTTTGCCTCATAGCTAACTTAAAATCTTCCTTGATGAAGATTAAGCTGAGTGCTTGTTGTCCTACCCTTAGACATGGAGAACAATTGATCATCAACCTCTTTACAACACTCGTGTATTTGAAGACCATTATATCTACATCAGCCTTCTCTTAACTAAATATGTCAAATTCTTTCAACTTTTCCTCATATTTCATAGTTTTTCTCTCCTCTGAAATCATTTCCATTTCTTCACATCTTCTTTAATGTATAGGCCTTAACCTAGTCGTACTACCTAAGCTGAAGCCTTGACAATGCTGAGTGGAACAATTATATCTTTTGTTTGACCTATAATGTATTTCATGGTAAATAATGGATCTCATGAGCTGGAAGACTTTTTTCTTAAGTTAAGCTTACTTTATGTTTCTTCTCATTATTTCCAGATGTAGCCTACCTTATTAACCCGAACAATTGTTCTACATTTCATATTCTACTATTTGTAGATAGCAGTTCTCACTTAGCCCCGATCCATTTTAACTCAGTCTTCTTGTGAATCAATTCTTGCAGTACCCAAACCATTTTTGTTTTGATTCCTAAACTACCTCAATTTTTTCTATTTATTAAATTTTCAAAATTAAACAAAATGCTCCAGATGGAATGGCAGCATACCAGTACACTGATGGACTACTTCTTTCATGTTGATGTGATGCCTCTGACAAAGAAAGCCCAGAAGTACATTGGTCATGTCTTCTGCCTAATTGCACGGTACACGAATGAATAATATGCTGTCCATTGCAACCTGGGGTCTCTTTCAATATGATTGATTTCCACTATCAATGAATAACTGTGTTTTTGGATTACTTTTTTTTTTAATGTCCCAGATAAAACTGATTTGTTTTTAATCTTTCCACCACCCTTTGCATTGTTTCTTTACCTTGACTGGTTTTTAGAGTAATATCTACTAGTGTCTTAACCAACTATTTACTTTCTCAGATCATTCATAATAAACCAAGGCAATCATACTACTCTTCCTTGAGCTACTCTGTGAACATGTGGCATAATCCAGAAGTTTGCTCCTTTATCACTTATGCCATGTGATCACAGAAGTTCTTTACTTATTTTCAAGCGTTATATATTTTTTTTACTTTTAAAGCTTCTTTGGGCAAAGTTATCATTTCCATTTGTACTAAAGGACAAGAGACAACTTATATGTTGGAATGTGTGTGGAACTCACCATATAAGTAGACATCATTTTAAGTGGGGTGAATTTACTGAGGAGAAAAAAGCAACATGATAGCCCTAGAAGTGTTAAAGAATCCTCTGTATTGTTTAACAAGATCTATAGGGGATATAAGAAAGCTATTTGGCAGAAGACTTCAGCAGCAGCAGCTCCAGAGTAGTGTAAAAGGCTTGTTGTGCCAAAGGGTACCCACTCCTAAAAATGTATATGTGGTTTTGATGTACAAAGAATATCATAAACAAGTTAAGAATTACTTAGACAAGTTAAATGAGTTCAGGTCAGCAAGGCCTGATAATATACATCTTAGAATACTTTAGGAATTGGCTGAGGAGATCTCTGAACCATTCATGATTACCTCTGAAAACTTATGGAAAATGGGAGAGATCCAAGAGGCCTGAAAAAGGACAGAGTAACTAGCTATAAAAAAAGGAATAATTTATGTGATATATATCACATGCCAGAGAATTCTGCGTGGAAGGATCAATATAGATTCAATATGTGGAACAAATAATCAGTCTGCAAACACCCAGAAAATAATAAAGTGGTAATCACAAGTCAACATGGATTTGTTAAGAATAAATGTCAGTCCAACCTAATTGCAAATAATAAGGGAATACTGACTGTTTAACAAATCATGGTCAGAATTTGCCCTGTTAGATATTAAATTAGAACTTTGGGTGGATTATATAGCATAGTGTCCCTATCTAGAGAGAAAGTGAAGCATAGATGCTGGCTTGTTTAGACAGTCTGGTTTATTTTGGATATGACTGTGTAGTCAGGGAATTGTGCAGCCTCAAGCAACTCCGGTCAGGCTGTAGAGAGATATGGATCTCTGCCCAAGAGAGGAGATCACTGAGGAGATGGGAGAGTAGAGTAGGTGCCCTCGAAGGTCCAAGGAGGGGGAAGACATGTGAACTTGCCCTGACATATGATACATATCACATACATTTCATTTGCTTATGTTCCTCTTAAGAGCCAAATGACACAAATACTGTTGTTCCACAATCTGATGACCCCACAGCATGGGAAATCTGATTCCTCCTGTGTTGTTATAATGAAAGGCTCAGTATTTCTATCGTCCTTAGAGACTTGTCATGTAGAAGCTGGATGCCAATCCTAAACGGGACTCTAAACAATATTATATGTCCACTATGAGAAAATAAAACAATTTTATCATAGCTGCCAAAAATCTGTTAAAAATTCAGATAACATTCTTGATGTCTGAATTTGATCCAAAACTTGTTGTGCTACTTTTTAAAGAGCTGAAACTTGGCAGGCTAAGATCCCCATTTGGGAATGCGTGGTCATATGAGATTGTCTTTGAAATATGTAATCTGCTCTGTCTTTTCAGGTTGCTATGTCACTGTTACAATAATAGCTGGTATATATTGTACTGGCACTTTAATGTAATGAAACTTTTGATTAAATGTGAATAAAAGAGCTGATGCAAAGAAAAAAGTATCATTGTAACATTTTTTAAAAATCTAGAAAACAAAATATAGTTACTGCTAAATTCACTCCATAATCTACTAGAAAGTAATATTGACGAAAGACTGTAATGCTGGAAGACCAGGTGCCAGCTCATGCCAAGGTCCCAAGGCTCACTCAACATGATGAATGAATAGCTGGAACCAGTCTGGCTTATCTATCAGTAAGTATAGTAAAAACAGATATTAGTTCTTTAAGAGGGTCAACAAACATGTGGACAAGGGGGATCTGGTAGATATAGTATACTTAGATTTCCAGAAAGCCTTTGACAAGGTCCCTCACCAAAGGCTCTTAAGTAAAGTAAGTTATCATGAGATAAGAGGAAAGGTCCTTTCATGGATTGATAACTGGTTAAAAGACAGGAAACAAAGGGTAGGAATAAATTTAAGTTTTCAGTGTGGAGAGAGGTAACTAATGAGGTCCCCCAAAAGTCTGTCCTGCAACCAATCCTATTCAACTTATTTATAAATGATCGAGAGAAAGGGGTAAAAAGTGAGGTGGCAAAATTTGCAGATGATACCAAACTGCTCAAGATAGTTAAGACCAAAGCAGACTGTGAAGAACTTCAAAAAGATCTCACCAATCTAAGTGATTGGGCAACAAAATGGCAAATGAAATTTAATGTTGGTAAATGTAAAGTAATGCACATTGGAAGAAATAACCCCAACTATACATACAATATGATGGGGACTAGTTTAGCTACAACTACTCAAGAGAGAGATCTTAGAGTCATTGTGGATAGTTCTCTGAAAACATCCACTCAGTGTGCAGCAGCAGTCAAAAAAGCAAATAGAATGTTAGGAATCATTTAAAAAGGGATAGAGAATAAGACAGAAAATATTTTATTGCCTCTTTTTAAAACCATGGTACACCCACATCTTGAATACCGTGTACAGATGTGGTCACCTCATCTCAAAAAAGATAAATCGGCATTGGAAAAGGTTCAGAAAAAGGCAACAAAAATTATTAGGGTTTTGGAACTAGTTCCATATGAAAAGAGATTAAAAAGACTTGGGCTTTTCAGCTTAGAAAAGAGGGGGGATATGAAAGAGGTCTATAAAATCATGACTGGTGTGGAAAAAGCAAATAAGGAAAAGTTATTGACTTATTTCCACAATATAAGAACTAGGGGTCACCAAATGAAATTAATAGGCAGAAGGTTTAAAACAAATGGAAGTTTTTCTTCACTCAGCGCACAGACAACTTGTGGAACTCCTTGCCAGAGGATGTTGTGAAGACTAGGACTTTAATTGGGTTCAAAAAAGAGCTAGATAGATTCATGAAGTTTAGGTCCATCAGTGGCTATTAGCAGGGCTCGCGCATGGAGGAGGCGGCCCCGTCCTGGTGGAAGGAGGGAGGACCTGCCCCCGTACTGGAGGAAACAGCGTGGGACCCGCGGGCTACCGGACCGCCCAGGAGGACCAGAGGTGGACCAAGCAGGGGTAAGGCCCCGCGACGGTTCCCCGGGCCAGACCACTTGGGGGGGGGGATAGGAAGCAGCCCGGGGCGGCGCGCCTCTGGTGCCCGTGGGCGGACAAGTTTTGGGAGTAACCCCTGTCTGCCGTGCAAGGGGAGCATCGCACCCTGCACTTAGGGCCCCGGTCTGGGACCCGGAGGAGAGGGAGGGCCCAGGTCCCCCTTCCCCCACCTGCTCCTATCCCAAGGGTTCACGGCCAAGCCTGTAAGCCGGAAACCCAACCCAGATCCTACATACTTTTTCTGGACCCCGCCCGGGAACAGGCTAGACTTCAGGGCTGGGGACCCTATTCAACCCTTTCACAGAGGGACTCACGGGTTCGCTGAACCCCTCCTCCCGATTCGGGAGAGGGAGATCGCACCCGAGGACCTGTCCCGAAGGGCAGGGGACCCAAGAACCAGACGTAAGTCAGGCGGTGGGTCCGCTGAACCCCCCTCCTTCGGGGTGGGAGGGTGTGGTCACACCCTTAATACCCGTCACAGGGTGTCATAAAGTCAGAGCCTGGACCACGTGTAAGGCATGACAATAAAAAAAAGTACTGCTGTTTGTCTGTAGAAATCTTAAATCTGTTGTTAATGTGATAATTCAGCCTATGAAACTTCCTTCTATTTCAAAAAATGTTGTAAGTTTTAATTTTTTTCACGTATATTCCTCTCTCCCAGGAAGTGATGGAAAGTACAAAAGTTAGAATGTGTGTGTGGTCGAGAGATCAATGAATTAATGTGAAATTGGAACCACAAGTTGCATGCTGAATATCACCAGTGACTAAATCTCTTGTGTTGTTGCACCTTATTTCCCACCTTTCTTTGGTTGTCCATTTAAACTGTACATACTTTAAGTCAGAGATCTGGGGCAAGATCTGAGGTAGGTATAAATCAGTCCAAGTGACTTTAAGAGTGTGTAAGCTTTATGTCTGAAGGGAGGTCAGAAGGGAAGGATATAACAAGTTCCAATATCAATAAATTATGCTTCCATCCTCCTCATAGTTGTTTTTTTCTGCTACATAATTATCCCCCACAACTGGCCTCCCCACTGGCCGGTGCCTTTTCTCAGCAACACTTCCTATACTGTGATGACCTGCCTTTCGGTGAGTGTCAATTCAGCCCTCCATCCAGGTCACCAATCTACCATGACACTTTCAGGGGTTAACAAAGCCTAAGGAAGTACAAAGAACCCCACATCCTTGGGAAGAGTCTCCCTCCCACCTCTGGATCCTTTTGGATGGCTCATTCTTACCTCATGGCATCTCTATCCTTTTCTCAATTCTGAGAGGAGGGATGGGAAAGGTAGTTGGTAGGAGAGTCAGGCCCTCTTAATCCACTGAGTTCCAGTCCAGATCTCTCTGAGGCTACATCTAGACTTCACGCCTTTTTTGAAAGACGCTTTTTCGAAAGATACTTTAGAAAAAGAGCATCTAGACTACAATCAGTACTTTCGAAAAAGCAAGCCGCTTTTTCGAAAGAGAGCACCCAGGCAGTCTGGATGCTCTCTTTCGAAAAAGCACAGTTTGCATTACATAGCACCTTTTTTCAAAAGGCATTCTTCCTCATAAAACAAGGTTTTCCGCAGTCGAAAAAACTGCCGTGTTCTTTCAATCTACTTTTGAAAGAAAATGACAACAGTCTAGATGCAGGGGAAGATTTTTGGAAAAAGGCCACTTTTTTCAAAAAAAACCTGTAATCTAGACACACCCTGAGTGACAACAATATGGGTATGTCTAGCTTGCATCCCTCTGTTGGCAGAGGGATGCGGATTAGGAAGGTCAACATTGCAAATGAAGTGGGGATTTAAATATCCTGTGCTTAATTTGCATAAAAGTGGCTGGTTTTTACCGACTCAGCACTTTGTCATCAAAAAGCAGCAGTCTAGAGGGGGATCTGTCGAGAAAGAAAGCCTTTTTCGACAGATCCTGTAAACCTCCTTGCAGGAAACATGAGAAATGAAAGTAAAGACTAATGTCAAAGTGTGATTGTTAATAAATAAACACCAGCCAAGAACTGTATGAGGGTATGTCTACACTACAAAGTTAATACGAACTAACAGCTGTTAGTTCGAATTAACTTTCATAGGCACTACACACGCAAACCGCTAGTTCGAACTTAATTCGAACTAGCGGAGCGCTTAATTCGAACTAGGTAAACCTCATTCTACGAGGACTAACGCCTAGTTCGAATTAAGTAGTTCGAATTAAGGGCTGTGTAGCCACTTAATTCGAATTAGTGGGAGGCTACCCCTTCCCAGGTTGCCCTGGTGGCCACTCTGGGCCAAGCCAGGGAAACTCGTCTGCTCCCCTCCCGGCCCTGGAGCCCTTAAAGGGCCACGGTCTGGCTACGGTGCCCGTGCCAGGTGCAAGCCTGCCAGCACCCAGCCAGCAGACCCTGCACCTGGCACAGCACGAGCCAGCCACCCGCTGCCACCCAGCCCTCCCCCTCTTCCCAGGACCAGGCTGGCGGCTCCCAGGAGCCTACCCAGGGCCGCAAGAGGCGGACGCCCGCCTGGTCTAGTGCGGAGATAGTGGACCTCATCCAGGTTTGGGGGGAGGCCTCCAATGTCCACAATCTCCGCACTAGGCACAGGAAAGTGGCCGTCTAGGGCAGGATAGCTGCCAGCCTGGCCACCAAAGGCCACATGCGAACCCAGGAGCAGGGTTGCATGAAAATCAAGTTGGTCCAGTGAGACCCCTGACCCTGAGCCCTGAGCTTAGAACATAAGAACATAAGAATGGCTGTACTGGGTCAGACCAAAGGTCCATCTCGCCTAGTAGCCTGTCTGCCAACAGCGGCCAACACCAGGTACCCCGGAGGGGATGGACCAAAGACAATGGCCAAGCCATTTGTCTCGTGCCATCCATCTCCAGCCTTCCACAAACAGAGGCCAGGGACACCATTCCTACCCCCTGGCTAATAGCACTCCATGGACCCAACCTCCATGACTTTATCTAACTTCCTTTAAACTCTGTTCTAGTTCTCACCTTCACAGCCTCCTGTGGCAAGGAGTTCCACAGGTTGACTATTTGCTTTGTGAAGAAGAACTTTCTTTTATTAGTCTGAAGCCTGCTACCCATTCATTTAATTTGGTGTCCTCTAGTCCTTCTATTATGGGAACTAATGAAGAACTTTTCTTTATGCACCCTCTCCACACCACTCATGATTTTATAGACCTCTATCATATCCCCCCTCAGTCTCCTTTTTTCTAAGCTGAAAAGTCCCAGTCTCTTTAGCCTCTCTTCATATGGGACCAGTTCCAAACCCCTAATCATTTTAGTTGCCCTTTTCTGAACCCTTTCCAAGGCCAAAATATCTTTTTTGAGGTGAGGAGACCCCATCTCTACACAATACTGAAGATATGGCGTACCATAGTTTTAGACTTCCCCTCCTCCTTCTTCCCCTGGCTTCCCCCTTCCAGCTCCCTCCTCCCAGGTTTCCACCTCCCCTCTCCCACCCTCTCTCTTCCCCTCTCCCACCTCCTTTCCCCAGTCTCCCCAGAGGTTAATCCCCCCCCCCCAGTTTTGTTAAATAAAGAGAGTTTCTATTTTTGAACACACGTGTCCTTTATTTTTTACATCAGGAAGGGGGGCTAGGGAAGGGTAAGTGGAAAGAGGTGGGGCACGAGCCCCCGATGGGGAGGACTGGGGTGGCTCTGCGGGTTCCTCGGGGTGGAGGCTCTCCTGCAGGGCCTCCTGGATCCTGACAGCCCCCCGAATAACCCCCCCGGATGGCAGCCTGCGGCAAGTGCAGCTGGGCTGATGGCCGAGTGCTGTGATGTGCTGAGTGTGGGCACTCCGGGCACTCCAAGACAGGACTGCTTTGCTGTCCCTCATCGAGGTAGACAAGCAAGCGGGGAACCCTGAGAACTGTCTGTCTGGGGTGGGGGTCGGGTCCCTTTAAGCACAGCCCTTGGCTAGCCTGAGGCAGCAGCTCCACGCTCTAAGTCCTAAGCTGATGCCCTGCCGGCACTGATTCCGGCCAGCCTTAACTTCGGTTCAGGGTCCACTCAATGTGGACATGCTAGTTCGAATTAGCAAAACGCTAATTCGAACTAGTTTTTAGGTCTAGATGTGCTAATTCGAATTAGCTTAGTTCGAATTAAGTGCTGTAGTGTAGACATACCCTTAGATCCAGACATAGCTATTAGTCATTACCATGTTACAAATAATGAGCATATGTTATTAGCATTCCTCAATTTCAGTTCAGTTTTTTAAAAGGGACTAGAAAAACAAAAGTATAACAGTACCTTCAGGTTGTTTCCTCCCCCTCTTTCTTTAAATTCAATTTCTTCATTTTATTTTTCCTCTTCCCTCAGCTCTGCCCTCCCCTCATAAGCCAAATAAATACAGTGTGTGTATGCCACAATGTAAATTATAGATCGTTATCTATAGATATACTATTATATACATAAAAATGACACTGTGATCTCAGCATGGGGAGGGTGAGCACCAGGGCTGGATTAAGGGGGGGGCTTGCTGGGCAGCTGCCCTGGGTGCCAACCTATGGGGGGCACCTAATTGAAGTGGTAAGGGGTGCCGCGCACCCGGGGGCGGGGCTGCGCATACACCACATGCCCGGGTGCACTGTACCCCTTACCACTTCAATCAGGCGCCCCACCAGAGTTTGGCACCCAGAGGTGGGGCTGCACATGCGTCGTGCGCCCGGAGGCACAGCTGCACATGTGTCGCGTGCCCAGGGGTATGGCGCCCCTTACCATGTCAATCAGGCGCCGCGCACCCGGGGGTGGGGACACGCATGCGCTGCGTGCCCGCTGCCCAGGGCACAAGTATGGCTCAGCCTGGCACTGGTGGGCGCTGAGGGCAGCAATACTTTGCTCCCAATGCATCTATAGTAGGCAGTCTGGGGGTGGAGAATGGGTGGAGCCAGACTGGCAGTTTGGGAAGGCAATGGCTTTCCCTGCCTAGCATACCCACTGCCCATGATGACAATCTATCTCTTCCATTTAGAATGTTTGTCAATAGAACCCTGAGTCTCAGTAAGGAGAGGTAGATGTCTGTCTATCTATCTAATTTACAGTGTTTACCAATTAATTTCAAGTTAGCTTAAGAAGACAGTGAATGGTACATTTATTGGTCTCTTTGTTCTTTCCTCAAAATGTACTCTGTATTGTATTTGGATGATTCATTTTCACTGTTATTTTCATCTCATGTCTTTGTATTTTATTTTTTTGCTTCAAGGGAAAGGATAAGGGCAAAATAATTATAAGATAAAATAAAGACTTTCCGTCACATGTCCTTTCAGCTGAGAGTAAACAGTCCGTGTTGATTGACAGAATGATTTTTTCCCATTGAATGTGGGGTGGAGTTGTGTGTGTGTGTGTGTGACTATAGATCAGTGCAACCTAACTTTTAAGTCAGGATATATTTTGTACCATGAACATTCTTTATTGGGAATAATTTTAGCCAAAAGCAAAGTGATCAAACTTTCTAAATGAGTAAGTATTATTGTAAAAAATTTTCTCCTAGGCTACATCTACACTGAAAGGTTTTTGCACAAAAACAGCTGGTTTTGAGCAAAAACATGTAGAGCGTCCACACCTCAAATGCGCTTTTGCGCAAGGAAATCAAGAGTAAAATGACAGAAGAAAGGGCTTTTTCCGCTGTAGGTAAACCTCCTTTTACGAGGCATAACTCCCTTTTGCACAAGAGTTCTTGAGCAAAAAGGCAAGTGTGGACGCTCCAGAAACCCCTATGGGAAAAAGCACAGGTGCTCTGATGGCCATTCTGTGAATGGCCATCAGAGCTTTCTTGCACAAGAGCATCCATGCAGTGTGGATGCTCTCTTGTGCAAAAGCATATCGTTTTTGCGATGTGCTTTGAGGTGTGGACGTGCTCTTGCGTAAGAAGTTTTTGCGCAAAAACGCTTGCACAAAAGGCTTCTTGCATAGATGTAGCCCTATTATTGAACCAAATACCCTTCTTGGAAAATACATGACATAGATTACAGGAGATATAACTTTTAATCCTACATCTAAAGTGGAATTTTCAAAAAGGTTAGTTTATAATTTTGCAGATGTATGTTAACCATTGAGAATTATTTCTCTTAGGTAGTCTCAGAGGGGGAGCCATGTTAGTCTGTAACTGAAAAAGCTTAAAAAATAACGAATGGTCCCTCAGCACCTTAGGGTACATCTACATAGCAGAGCTAAAGTTGAATTAAGCTACATAACTTGAGCTACGTCAGCTGTGTAGCTGAAGTCAAAATAGCTTAATTTGCCTTTTGGCGCTGTCTACAAGGCAGGAAGTTGAAGAAAGAACACTCTTCCTTCAACTTCCTTTACTCCTCATAAAATGAGGATTACAGGAGTTGGAATAAGAAGTCCTCCAGCTCAACATTATTTCAAAATAAAGGTTGGCAGTGTAGCTGCACACTATGTTATTTTGGAATAATATCAGTTATTCCAAAATAATGCTGATGTGTAGACATACCCTTGGGGTGTGTCTACACTGCACCTGTTGCTCAAAATAAGCTATGCAATTTGAGCTATGCAAATTGCATAGCTTATTTTGAGTGTATTTCAAAATAGCTTATTTCGAAATTTGGCGCTGTCTACACAACATCAAATTTTGAAATAGAGTGCTATTCCAAATCATCCCTTAAACCTTGTGGAATGAGGATTACAGGGATGTTGGAATAGCTAGACCATTATTTTGAAAGTTATTTCGAAATAACAGGCTTATTCAAGAGACTTGGAATAGCTATTTCTGGATTTTGTTAGGGACTAACAAAAAATGTAGATGGTATCCTGAGCTTTCATGGGCACAACCCACTTCTTCAGATGAATGGAGCAAGGGGTCCAGAGTTGCAAATAAATAGCAGAAAAAGAGGGGATGGAGACAAAAAAGGAAATGGGAAAAATGTCAATTAAGGTGTCCATGCTAAATGAAGCTAATTGAGTGGACTATAAATGCCCAGTACTTAACTTGTAATGTCATTAGGGTTGTGAATGAAGTGCCCCATTCAAATAAGGTCTTTGTTCAGTCCTTAATTAAGGTGTCAAATTTGTAGATAAAGGCAATTTCTGTAGCTTCTCTTTCCAGCTGGTTTTTGAAATTGCTTTGTAACAGTATGGTCACTTTTAGATCCATTAACGAGTACCCAGGTAGGTTAAAATGTTCCCCAATAGGTTTCTGTGTGTTACCATTTTGATTTGTGCCCATTAATCCTTTGTCATAGAGACTGTCTAGTTTAGCCAATATCCAGAGGGGCATCGCTGGCACTTGATGGCATAGATCACATTAGTGGATGTGGAGTTGTCTGAGCCTCTGATGTGATGGCTTATGTGGTTAGGTCTTGTGATGATGTCACCAGAGCTTATTGCAGGGGTGGGTTCCTGGATAAATGTGATTGAGATGTGCTGTGTGGTTTCTGGAAAGAATTTCTTTCAAGTTAGGGGTTGTCTGTAAACGAGGATTAGCCTGTAAGTGAGGATTTATCCAACAAACAAAATAACAGAACGCTACTAGTCACCACCTACACTTCCCAACATAAACACCTCCAGCACATCATTGACAATCTACAACCTATCCTGGAAAATGATCCCTCTCTCTCACAGGCCTTGGGGGACAGTCCAGTCCTCGCTTACAGACAGCCCCCTAACTTGAAACAAATTCTTTCTAGCAACCACGTAGCACATCTCAATCACACTTACTGATATTGAAATTGTGATATCAGCCTCTCGTGGCTAAACATCAGAAAGGGTATGAGACCTGCTATTATAATATCATAGACAATGAGGGTTGGAAGAGACCTCAGAGGCCATCTAGTTCAACCTCCTCCTCAAAGCAGGACCAGTCCCAACAAAGTCATTCCATCTGGGGGTTTGTCAGGCCTCACCTTAAAAACATAAACAATGGAGATTCCACCACCTCCCTAGGCAACCCATTCCAGTGCTTCACCTCCCTCCTTAGTAAAATAGGTTTTCCTAATATCCAAACTATATCTTCCCCATTGCAACCTGAGACCATTGCTTCTTGTTTTGTCAGGTAGAAACCTGTGGTTTTGAAACTAGAAAAAGAAGCTTCCATTCCCAGTTTTCTGAATAAGTGTATCTAGCAACTATGTTGTCTCCTGTATTACGTGGATTTGCTGAACCCAAACCCTAAGCGCAGCCCCAAAATAAATAAAAGGCAGTTGGGGAGTTGCAGGCAAGGGAGAGAGGGAGGAGGGGATAACATAAGTAGTAAAACAAAACCTTTTAAATGTAAAAGAAAATAAATTTTGCTTTCCAGCAAAACATAGATACTGAGCTTGATTCATAATCCATTGAAACTGTTTCATGTAACTTTAACAAGAGCTAGATTAGTTTTCCTAAATTCTCCTGGAAAGGCTCAGATTCACAAAGAATGCAACGCTTTGGTTAATCAGCTGTACCAAGCCCAGGCACACAATCTTTACTATATAACATTGTTTCCAAGGAAGTCTATTCCTACTATTGATTTACAAATTGTATACACTTAAAATGCTATAGTGGCACAGCAGCTGTGTGGCAGCAGCATCACTAGACTGCTGTAGACATCACCTATGCCAACAGGAGGAGTTTTTTTCGTCAGTGTAGACAATCCATCCCCCTAAGAGGTAGTAGCTAGGGGAAAAGAAGAATTCTTCTGTTGACTTAGGTCTCTATGCAGGGGGACTTATGTTAGCTTAGCTGAGTGATGTAATTATGCCAACCTAATTTTCCAGTGTAGATCAGGCCCTAGAGGAATGGCATGTGTCTGAACCTGCCATAGGAGCTGACTTCTTGCTTCATTTGACTATAGAGCTCAGGAGAGGTGATTAAATTCCATTAATCAAATAATGTATCTGGTGAATTTCACAGCAGTTTTTTGAATAAATTATCTGACAAATAGCTTTTCCCATTATGTGCACAACTTACAGTGCTGGGTGAATAATTCAATAGAATCTATGAATTTTGTGAAACCATTTTTTGTGGTTTCTTGTTACAATGACAGGAAGGCCTCATTTAGAACTTGTGTATATAATCTATTACACTGATGGTAATGGAGAACAACTTCTTTCCCTCACCAAATAAATACATAATAAATAATACTAAAAACAGTAATAATAAATGGCAATCAATAAACAATCCAAGTATGTTATTTTACCTCAGAATAACTCTTTTTTGTTATTCTTTATATCTAGATGTTTAATCTCTTTAAATTACTTTAAAATAAAAATAAAGGGAAGTACATACATTGGTAAATCTATTATTGGTGGTTAAAATGGAAAGTTGTGTTATTTTCTGTTCATCTGGAAAAGAAAATCAAAAGTAGCCCAGTGAAGACAGAGTTAAAGGAAAATTCACCTCAGGGATTAAAAAATGTAATGGTTAGACTGAAGAGATGTGATGTGCAAATTCTCATTAAATAATTAAGAAGATGTTTTCAAAACCAGTGGCATTTGAAGAAAGTAATGAAATCTTTCCTGTTATACCCCTTAAACAAATGACTTATGGGATCATTAAGACCTTGTGGGGTCTCCTTCCAACTGATAGGAGAGCTGAGTGGAAGTAATTGAGAAGGATTCCTTTCAATGAGTTAGTTTGGGATGCAGAAGAAAACCACTCATAGTTATTTGCCCAAAGGCAAAAATGTATAAATAGTAGGAAAGTATAGGACCATCAAAGAATATTGATAGATGAGGAAGAGGAGGACCAGACTATAGGTATCTCCAAAAGTTACTGTAGGCAGTTAATGACAAATCAGTGTGTTGGAGGGATGGAGGTTTGTCTGGAACACTTCCCTCGATTCTGGTGAAAACATGAGAGCTGCAGAACTCTTGAAAGTTTTCCTTAGCACTCTTTAATACACTGCACCATAACTCAAAATAAGATACGCAATTTGAGCTACGCAAATTGTTTATCTTATTTCAATGCTATTTTGAAATAGCTTATTTCATCCTTACACAGCGCCAAATTTAAAAATTTCATAATAAAGTTTCAATGCTATTCCAAAACGTACCTTACTCCTCATAGAATGAGGTTTACAGGGACGTTGGAATAGCGAGCCCAAAATAACGGGCTCACTGTGAAGACATGGATAGCTATTTAGGGATACTCCAGTATTCTGAAATAGCATTGCAGTGTAGACATAGCCTAAATGATTGATACAAAGAAATAGGAATCAGCCAGTGGCTTCCTGGTTTTGTTCTGTGTTTGTGTAGAACATAGCACAATCTGGTCTTGGTCCTTGAGGCACTATAATATACAAATAAATAATAAACTAATAATAATGACAATCAAGCTCCATTTCTCATTTCTCAGTTCCCAATTTCTCAGGGACAAAGTTGCCAGCAAATCTAAGTCCAAAGGCAAATCTATGAATTAGATGTGCTATTCCCAAAACGTGACACATGAATGACTCAGAGGCAAACACACTTTTTAAATGAATTTAAAGTGAAAACACAGTAACCAACAACATTCACTGTCAAATGAAAAACACTATAATTATTTCGTATCTTTCATATAATTATGAGCTCACTGATACAAATATACCTCAGGATGGTGCTAACCTACAGCTATTAGTCTGTGATGACTACTAATTGGCCTAGTTAAATGATCTTTCAATGGGCAGACCTTCATGTTGCTGAATCCCCTAGAACTGGCACTTGGCATATTCTCTACAGAGGTATGAATGTTCATGGACTGAATGCACAAGAAAGGATATTCTCCATACTTCAGAACTATGTTAGTGGTGTGATATGTAACTAACAGGAGATTGCTCTCTAGAGTGCTACCAGTCTGACACTTTCATAAACACCAAAACATTTATTGTAACCAACATTTAAAACTTGGATGTCTTAAGTTAGGAACTTAAACCTATATTTTGGCACCTAAATAATGTGAATTAAATTCTTGTTAAAGATATTCAGAAAGTGAAATACAATTCTTGAAAAATAATAGCTTAATTTTATTTTTGGTTTTAATCAAAATGTTCCCTTTCTTAACAATTCTGATCAGCTCTGATTTTCATGTTGGTGATATTTTTCACAATTCTAAATTCCATCACAGAACAGATCCACCTTAACAGATTCCTATTATTTCTACAGGAACCTGTTAAAATAGCCTGGCAATTTTCTGGAGCAATTACTCTACATGTTTGCTCATTAGATAATATGTAATTGCCTGTATTATAAGTAAAGCTGATAGCTCTGCTCTTAGTTATGGTTGACAACATTTTACATTACACTGGTCTACAATTTTTTAGAAGTCGTCTGCTTCAGAGATAAAATGTGCTATTTATTATGTATTTTGGTGTGCTGAATTCAAATATGACAATTAAAACAACTGATTGGCTACTGTTTCCAAGATATTTAAGTTTTTACATTTTACGTCTATGTATATTGTGGAGATAGTAGAGTTTTAATCATAAATTGTAAACCTAGGTCTTTTCATGTGTTTCTGGTTGCTTTACATGATAATATTTCACCCGTCCTGTTTAGGTAACACTTTAAAAATCAGCAAAAGGGTTATATAAAGAAAATTTATTATGAAACAAAAGGCAAAAAACTATTATGTACATAGTTTAGTCCTATTCAGTGTCTACTCGGCGCTTCTTGGCTTGTCTCTTGTATTCATTAAATGGAGCATCTCTTGTCACTGTCCAGCAATAGTCTGCAAGCATTGATGGGCTCCATTTGCCCTGATAGCGTTTCTCCATTGTTGCAATGTCCCGGTGAAATCGCTCGCTGTGCTCGTCGCTCACTGCTCCGCAGTTCGGTGGAAAAAAATCTAGATGAGAGTGCAAAAAATGTATCTTTAGTGACATGTTGCAACCAAGGCTTTTGTATGCCTTGAGGAGGTTTTCCACCAACAACCTGTAGTTGTCTGCCTTGTTGTTTCCGAGAAAATTTATTGCCACTAACTGGAAGGCTTTCCGTGCCGTCTTTTCCTTGCCACGCAGTGCATGGTCAAATGCATCATCTCGAAGAAGTTCACGAATCTGAGGACCGACAAAGACACCTTCCTTTATCTTAGCTTCACTTAACCTTGGAAATTTTCCACGGAGGTGCTTGAAAGCTGCTTGTGTTTTGTCCATGGCCTTGACAAAGGTCTTCATCACACCCAGCTTGATGTGTAAGGGTGGTAACAAAATCTTCCTTGATTCAACAAGTGGTGGATGCTGAACACTTTTCCTCCCAGGCTCCAATGACTGTTGGAGTGGCCAATCTATCCTGATGTAGTGGGAATCTCTTGCACGACTATCCCATTCACAGAGAAAACAGCAGTACTTTGTGTATCCAGTCTGCAGACCAAGCAAGAGAGCAACAACCTTCAAATTGCCACAAAGCTGCCACTAATATTGGTCATAGTTTATGCACCTCAAAAGTTGTTTCATGTTGTCATAGGTTTCCTTCATATGGACTGCATGACCAACTGGAATTGATGGCAAAACATTGCCATTATGCAGCAAAACAGCTTTAAGACTCGTCTTCGATGAATCAATGAACAGTCTCCACTCATCTGGATCGTGAACGATGTTGAGGGCTGCCATCACACCCTCGATGTTGTTGCAGGCTACAAGATCACCTTCCATGAAGAAGAATGGGACAAGATCCTTTTGACGATCACGGAACATGGAAACCCTAACATCACCTGCCAGGAGATTCCACTGCTGTAGTCTGGAGCCCAACAGCTCTGCCTTACTCTTGGGTAGTTCCAAATCCCTGAGAAGGTCATTCAGTTCACCTTGTGTTATGAGGTGTGGTTCAGAGGAGGAGGATGGGAGAAAATGTGGGTCCTGTGACACTGATGGTTCAGGACCAGAAGTTTCATCCTCTTCCTCTTCCTCGTCTGACTCAAGTGAGAATGATTCTGGTGCATCAGGAACCGGCAGTCCTTCTCCGTGGGGTACTGGGCGTACAGCTGATGGAATGTTTGGATAATGCACAGTCCACTTTTTCTTCTTTGACACACCTTTCCCAACTGGAGGCACCATGCAGAAGTAACAATTGCTGGTATGATCTGTTGGCTCTCTCCAAATCATTGGCACTGCAAAAGGCAGTGATTTCCTTTTCCTGTTCAACCACTGGCGACGATTTGTTGCACAAGTGTTGCAGCATATGTGAGGGGCCCACCTCTTGTCCTGATCTCCAATTTTGCAGCCAAAATAAAGGTGATAGGCTTTCTTAACCATAGTGGTTATACTGCGCTTTTGTGATGCAAAAGTCACTTCACCACAAACATAGCAGAAGTTATCTGCACTGTTCACACAAGTACGAGGCATCTCTGCTCACTTTGGCTAAACAGAAATGTGTCCCTTTGCAAAATCAAACACTGACAAATAAGAGAGCACGACACTGTATGATTTCTAGAGCTGATATAGGGCAATTTGTTCAGCAGAGTGATGTAAGCTTCATTGTGATTGCATCATCCATGACTTCTAGGAATAACATGATGCAATTCATATCATGCATGATGCAATACCAGCTTCAGATTGCATCATTAATTGTTTTGCCTAAAAAACAAGTACTGTCCAAACCCAGTCATAGATTTATTCATAGATCCAGTCAAAGATGTATTTTAGTCATTTCTGGTTTAAATTGAGATCCCTTCCCTTTATAACTCACTTATCCTCTGCCATTCCCCAAGTCAAGGGTCGTATTTACTGACCCAATAGCATATCTTGAAAACTAGAGCCAATCAACAATTTTAAGCATCATTTTCGTTCTCAGTGACCCAGAATTAGTAAAGTTTGACTACATTTATTTCAGAAGCATTTTGGCTGTAGAGCAGTGTTATCAGACTCTCTTTTACTTGATTGTAAGTAGGCAAACTTAAATCATTTATGCTGAAATTGTTCATGGTTGGTGTCTGACTCAGGTTGAATGTATATATTTTAGCAACAAAAAATGTAGCTGTTTTCAGAATCAGGTAAGGGAAAATATATTCTTTTCCCATTAAGAAAATCTTATTTCATTCATTGAGAAGTTCCATTGCCCTGGCGCCATGAAGCAGGAACTTGAAATTTAGCAAAGCAGTTATGTTTGTGTGAGGGAGGAGTGTTTGTTTGTCCGTATGAAAAGTTGCCTACATATGGTCAAGTTACAGGCTTCTGAAAAATCTTCATTTGTACATGTTCAGCAGAGACTTGTTAGAGTCTGGCAGCTAAATTCTCTAAAGAGTCTTGAGCTGGCTGGAAATTGATCTGGAACTTTTTCTGATGAAAAATGCTGATTTCTTGAAAGTGAAACTTTCTGTGGGATTCTGTATAATATAAAATTTAACAGCGTTTTACCATTCACCTCCTTTTCACTTTGAAAATATTTAGAATATTGAACTCGACTTGACAAGCTACCTGAAGACTGCTGTTGATCCTTTGTGCCTTTTTTTGAACTAAGCACTCTTTTTCCAACAATAGCTAACTTGCCCAATTTGCACTCTGAAATATAGAGCAGTATCTGAACTTTGGCAGTTAATTCCTTTGCCATTTCAGGGGCTCAGAAGTCCATTAACAAGCTCTCTACATGGAGTGAATTTCACCTGTGAGTAGATCTTCAGACTTCACAAAACAACATAATGTAAATGGATAATCTTTCATATCTAAAAATGATAGTTCATTACTTGTCCTCCCTTTTCAATTTTGTGACAAAGTGTGATAATTGTCTCCTCCAAAGTATTTCCGTGTGAGATGTCCTACATGGCCAAATCTTGTGTCCACTGCTTAATCATCTCCAGTCATAGTTACTGCAATCTCTCCTGTCGAATTTTTGATGCTAGCCTTGCATTCTTCCATGCTGTCTCTTGAACACTTTATCCAAATCTATTTGCTAGGCCCCTCTCCTGATTCATTCCAATTCTTTCCGAAGCACTCACTTAATTAAGGTTTACAATAAGGGAGGGGACAGTAAAGGGTATTCAAACAAAAGTGTTCAACCACCAAAAGGAGTGCAAAACTTACCAGCCTGAGTGATAGCATGTTATTTTCTCACCTCTGCTCTTCCAACATTTCTGTCTTTTTATCACCTCATTACTTTAAGCTTGCAAACTCTTCCAGATGGAAACTGCATCTGAATTTATTTCTGTGATATGCCTGATTTACCATTGGACTTTTGTCAAACAAATAATGAAAAATTATAATGAACTACTGACAAAATAGCAGAAATTTGACATACATTGTCCTGAAGCTTCTATTGATTTCTTCATGCACAAGTGCCATGTAATGTACAATAAAGACTAGTCTTACTATCTATTCTGTATGAAACAACTGGTTGGAAGTGAGGGTTTTATTGGTGATGGAAGTAAAATGACACTGCTATTGGGATAAATCAACCAGGCAGGAGGCCTCCAGGTATGAACATACTTGGTCTCCATGACCCATGCCCCTGAAGATTGATACAATATTTTTACAGATTTATATAAGGAACTGCTAACTTCAGGAGGCATTTGGGCTGCGTGTTGATCCGGGATATAGAGACACAGATGGTGACTTGTTTGAAAATGATTGTTCATGTCACTGCCTATAAAATTAAAATATTAACAATAAAATAAAAAAGATGTTGACAGACCATTGTGCCCACTTCTCCTTATTTCTACTGACCATTGTGCTTAATCTGTTATTCTGCAGTTACACAACTATATTGCTTTCCTGAAGACTAATGATCACTTTCCAGTTATGTGCCATTGGCATCTATAATCTATGAAAAACTTCATGTTGTAATTGCCTTGGAATCTGAACAATATATAGTTAAAAATAATGAAGGGGATTAAATATACACTGGATGCAGAATTGTTTGGCATCTATGTGAGCTGATACGGTTAGAACATTTTTTTAAAAAATTGAAATGTCCAGGGATTGAGGCTAAAAAAGAAGAGCTGCTATTTTGCATTTGTATTTTCAAATGCATACTTATTATACATGAGCAGTTTGGTATACAGAATATAAGTAATACCATGTACATTTTTAAAAATTCCAACTCATAATAAGTACAATAAACTTTTGCCTTTAACACTCAGTAACACAACACACCTGCCCAACCATGTCCATTTTTAAATACCCACACTGAAGTGACAGGCCTATTCAAGTCAGACTGTGACATGTGTATGGAATAAGATTTAGTAATTATCTGTTTTTGTGTATTAAGAGAGACTGACAGACTTTATGCCAAAGATATGGCAAGTGTTCTCCCTAATAACTCTCTAAATCTCTTAGGGTATGTCTAGACTACATCCCTCGGTCGACAGAGGGATGTAAATGAGGCACTTCAAAACTGCAAATGATGCTGGGATTTGAATTTCCAATGCTTCATTTGCATAATCACGTAATGGCGCTCTTTCGAAAAAGCGCTATTTCAAAAGTAAAACAGCGATCTAGATGCGGTTCTTTCGAAAAGGGAAGGCTTTTTCAAAGATCCTGTAAACCTCATTTTTACAAACCTCATTTTTTGAGGTTTACAGGGTCTTTTGAGAAAGTCTTCCCTTTTCGAAAGAACTGCGTCTAGACTGTGGTTTTACTTTCAAAATAGCGCTTTTTCGAAAGAGCGCCATTACGTGATTATGCAAATGAAACACGGGAAATTCAAATCCCAGCTTCATTTGCAATTTCAAAGTACTTTATTTACATGCCTCTGTCGACAGAGGGATGTAGTCTAGATGTACCATAAATTCCTTAGGTTTCTCTAACTGTAAAAGTGCTATATGTAAGCATACTCATTTTTAGCTGGGCAAAATCTAAAATGAAGTCCTAAGTCTTTTGTCATGCTCAGTCTCTTCCTGAGTTTAAAAGCTGCTTTTAATTGTATCTAACTTCCTGGTTACTCAAAAGAGACAGATAGACCCTTCCTGACTCCCAAGAAGGGCGTGGGGGGGGACTCTCCTCCGTATAGACTGCTCTGACCTATTGTTTCCAAAGTGCAAGAGGTTAGCTAAATGCATGTTTTACTTCTCCATAAGTCACATAGCACTGGGGCCTCAGAGTCTCTTGTTCTTCAACCTTCTATATGAATTCAGCATTCTTCTGTTTTCTTAGGCCTCCTTGGCCTTGACAGCTCATTCTTTCCCTTGCAAGGAAGGAAACACCAATATTTGGCAACTTATTGCTTTGAGAATGTTTCACAAAGAACTGAGGCACCAAGATTCCTTGTTCTGCTTGGATAGTACTGGCCAGTGAGAGGGCATTGCCAGGGCCTATGGAGAATATGCTGATTCAGTTCATCCTATCAACACTGTCTTCTGGAAGGGCTTCTGTGGAATTTCTAGCAGATATACAGATGTCCCTCCCTGACAGAAACCATGTGGAAGGATGGCAACACTGCTAGATCTCCTTCAGGGTGTATAACCTTCTGTTAAAAGGGACTATGGTGGCACAATGTTGATATAAACTATATCATCACAGAGTGGCCAGAAGGAACCACTACATCATTAAGCCTGGCCTCCTGTATATCACAGGACACCAGTAGAACCCAGTACCTACACACTAAGCTCAACAACTGAAATTAGACCAAAATATTGTAGTCCACAGGAGACTAGCCGATGATGTGTCACAGGCAGAGAACAGAAAGGACTGGGGGCAATGGCAGGGATACTATGAAGTGAGATACACCCAGATAATCCTGCCCAGTAATCCAGATCCATATGCTGCAGAGAAAGGCAAAACATACTTTGGGTTACTACAAGTCTGACCTGTGATTTTAGAGATGTGATTTTATAATTTTGAACAACACGTTAATGGAACATTTTTAAAGCAAATTTTTAACTAAGGTCCTGGAGACTAACACGGTACATTCAGAAACCGACAGTATGTACAGGTCATACCTACAAAATGCGCCACTCTCTAGTCTGGCAACATCCGTGGTCCAGCAGAACCAAGGTTGGTTCTGGACCACAGATCCCAGAAACCTACAGGCAGGAGGGCCAATTGGGAAGGGCATCAGGGTCAGCAGCCCAGCTGGGGGCAGCATGGGACTGGGATCAGAGCCCTACACCAGCCTCCAACAACCCCCGGGAGTGCAGGACTGAGGCCGGAGCCCTGCAACAATGCAGGGCCAGTTCCTGTGGCAACGCCCAGGAGCGTAAGGTCAGAGTCCTGTGGCTTCCCTTGGGTGCGCGGGGCCGGGGCTGGGGCAGGACAGGACCAGGACAGGAGCCTCAACCCTGTGGCTGCTCTCAGCTGCACTGGACTAGAGCCCCACAGGAGGAGCTGAAGCCTGTGCTGCCCAGGGAGCCAACAGGAACTAGGCAAGCAGCCAAGCCAGGTTGTGGGGGAGGGAGAAGTAGGGTTGCCTGCTGAGGCAGCCTTCCAGCAGCGAGTGATGAGCTTGGGGCTGCTGGAAGGAGACCTCCCCTGATCTGGCAAATTCTCTCGTTCAGGACCAGTCAGGTCCCAGCAATACCAGACCAGGGAGATCCAACCTGTACTTGGGATTGGGAAATGCCTAATAAATGACATCATTACCACTTGAATGACTCTTTCATGGATTCAATGTCTGCTAATTGGTCTGGCAGAGTTTTTCACTTTTAAGTTAACTAGATGCTCTATGGAGGAAACAGAGCCACAGAACAAGGAAGAGGTTAGTCAGTGGACATTAAGACCCAGTGGTTCCCCAGATTTTTGGGTGCTCTATGCAGCTGTGTATTCTTCATATGGGTAAGGAAGGTTCTGTGCAGAGCAGAAAAATAGTCATCATGCAAGTCACAAATTAACTGCCAGTAGATACTAACTGCCAATGCAGACCAAAGTATACTCCATGTAGGTGTAGTATTCTTTATTTGCAAAGAAGTGTCCTTGAAAAAAGAAAGTGAAATATCTTTTCAGCTGGCCAATTTCTGATCTCTATATTTCTGTGAATTGTCTTGGAGAATCTTACTTATGAAACTGTCTGTTACAATAATCAGAACAATTTTGTGGTGATCCCTTCTATTTTTCAGAGAATCTACATTCAGTTCTATATGTTTACTCATTTCAAAAAAACAATCTTTTGATTTCTAATGGAAAATTCTTTTAGTACACTCCTTCAAAAACCCCAAACCTTAAGAAGGAACTGACAGTTTTGAAGAATATTTATTTGCATGTGCATGTTTTGTCTCTAATGGACTTACATCTGAACAACATATTTCAGATTTTGTCCTGGATTATGTAACAGCCTAGTAAGGGTCCAACTTTTTTGCAATTACAAAGGAACAGCACATATAAGTTACATGCTTTGTCTTATGAATACCTTGGCAACAGGGGTTACCTTACTGGTAGCAGCTGTTTATGTAAGCTGTGATGAGGATGTTTTTCAAAATGTTACTTTTTCTTTATTTTGGGCTTGACTGTTAGCATTCATATTGTACGAAATATATGGGAATACAATGGAAACTCAACATGAAGATTTGTTGATGTGCTAAATTCCTAGTGTGGGTGTAAAAGACTCTTTCAAGACAACCATTATGCCAATATAAACTGTATCCATTCACAATGTTCCCTGAAATGCACTGGAATTGAATTTTTAAACAGCAGGTCACACTGATAGTACATTGTTTGAATTCAGTAATGAGAATCAGTGAAATTAAAAAAGGAGAATAAAAGCCCAGCAGTTTAAAGGGAACAGTAATTTCCTTATACACAAAACACAAGAAAATTGCTGCATTTCTTAACAATGTTCCATTCATTCAAAAAGTAAGAAATGAAGAGCAATTACCTTCTTCTACATGTTGAAGTCTAATCAAAGAGAAGTGGGACCTTTTCTGGGAAGTTATCAATTTTGTAGCATACTGATAGAGATGCTAATATAATTTTGTGACTGCAAAAATGTATACCTAAGAAAGACACACTACATTAAAAGATGTGGCAGTTAAATACACATGAAATATGTATACAAGCAGAAAAAAAATTGGTGCACATGTACAAAGAAAGCAAAAAGACTGTTCTTTGTGTGTTAATCAACTAAGATCAAAATGGTAGGTGTGATTGGGTCTCCATCCCCTTGCCTCTTCCGAGGGGTGACACCCCATAGAATGGCCCCTCCCCTGTAGTCCCTGGTAGTCTAGACACTTACAGTCAGGCCCAGCAGCCTTGTCCATATAACAATCTGTGTTCCCCCTTCCTTGGGGTCACAGGTGTGGGTAAGGGTAGGGGGGCCCAGGCCACCCGCTCCACCAGGCCCCAGCCCAGGGCCCTGTTGGTGGTGGGCACGTTCCCAACCACCAGCTCAGTGGGGAAATCCTCTGAAACATGCCAAACTCATCGGGATTGCCTGCTGGCTCCCTGCCCTTGGGCTACTTCCTCCCCTTGTCCAGATGCATAGGGTGTTGTTTGGTGTCAGGCTCCTGCCCCTCAGGTTGCTGCTCCTCCGGCCGCTGCTCTTCATGATGCCGCTCCTCAAGCGGCTGCTCCTCTGGCTGCTGCTCCCTCTGGTTCCTGCTGCTCCTCAGGCGGCGGCTCCTCTGGCTGCTGCTCCCTCTGGTTCCTGCTGCTCCTCTGGCGGCGGCTCCTCTGGCTGCTGCTCCCTCTGGTTCCTGCTGCTCCTCAGGCAGCAGCTCCTCAGATTGCTGGTCCTGGGTTTGGGCAGGAGCTCCTTCCCCCCTCCTCCCCAGTGGCCAGCCCCAACTGAGCAGCTTCTCTGGCCTTTATACTAGGGCTGCAGATGGAGCATGCCCAGCAGGGGTGTGGAGAAGGGGCCTGCTCCACCCAATAAGCCTGTCCACCACCACCCTGGCCAGTGTGGGGTTGGTACACCCCATCACAGTAACCCTTAAGCAAACTAGTGAGAACTAACACATGGGTGTATTCCCAGAGAAGTCAGTGGAACGCTATGCTATGTCTAGACTACATTCCTCTTTCGAAAGAGGAATGTAAATGAGGCAAATCAAAAGTGCAAATGAAGTGTGGATTTAAATATCCCGTGCTCATTTGCATATTCACGTCCGAGCACTTTTTCAAAAAAGGGTTTTTTCAAAAGTGAAAGACCAGTCTAGACGGGGTTCTTTAAAAAAACAACAACAACCCTTTTTTTGAAAGAACTCGTACTCATTTTTTCAGGAGTTTGAAAAAGGGTCTTTTTTTTCTGAAAGAACCCCGTCTAGACTGCGCTTTCACTTTCAAAAAACCCTTTTCCGAAAAAGCGCTCGGATGTGAATATGCAAATGAAGCATAGGATATTTAAATCTGTGCTTCATTTGCACTTTTGATTTGCTTCATTTACAGTCCTCACTCGACAGAGGAATGTAGTTTAGACATAGCCCTAGTGTTTACCAAAAGATCAGCAGCATGAATTAGGTTTGCACGTTCACATTGTAAGTGTGTGTAACAGAAACCATTGTCGTAATGGGACCAAAATTAAATTCCTTAACTCTGAGGAGACAAATGTGATCTAGTTAGGTCTCAGTTTGGAAATTACTTATTTACTCTGGCCAAAATATTCAAATATGAGTGTCTCAAGTTGGTTGTTAAACCTATACACAAACACCTAATATAAGTGTCCTAGGTTTCAAAGGTGTTGAGTACCCATTTCTCCCATTCAAGTCAGTGGGATTTGTAGGTGCTTAGTACTTCTTATTATGGAACTTCATATCCACTATACCAGTGGTGGGGAATAACCAGCCCATGGATGGGATTCGCCAGGGTTAGCCCCTGGTGGGCAGCCAGCATTTTATTTACCTGTGCCTCCACGGGTACAGCCACTTGAAGTTCACTGCAGATCTCCATGCATGGCCCATGAGGGCTGCGGGAAGTGGTGTGGACTTGGACACCACTTCCTGCAGCTCCCATTGGCCGGCAGCAGTGATCTGTAAAAAAAAGTACCAGTGGCCTTATTGCCCATCCTTGTGCTACACAGAGAATGTGAGTCTGTTACTGCTCGTACATACAGCAACTAGCTTTTAAACTCAAGCTGTAGAAACAAGCTGTAGAAACATCTGCTTTCCACTTTGGAGAGCCTTGGCTTGATTATTGGTATTAGTCAAGATAGAAGCTATCATACCTAAGATAGTAATCCAGGTTGGAAAAAGTTGCCTTAATGGAGACTACAAAACACAGATCAAAGGCAGAATTCCAGAGATTGACAAAACTGCATGATGTTTCCTAGTGTCGTGTATAGACTAAGAATGTAGGTTACCACAAGAGAAATAAAAAAAGATTTGACAATAATTTCTGCACAATTTAGGGTATATCAAGTATTAAATTGTCTCAGATTTTAAAAGGCACAAATAACATTTTTAGTTGAAATTCTAAACAAGTCACTGAAATGTGACTGTGATTCCTCCAACAGAAGAAAACAAATATTCGGTTTATAATGCAGCAAGTAGGCAGATGTCCCTGAACAGGCTTAACTACAATTTGAGCATTATGATAGCAGTTAAAAAATATATGCAATTTGGTCTAACTACAGAGTGTGATGAAGTATTTATGATTGTAAATGAAATATGTTAAGTAGCATTAAAGAGAACCTTCCATATTAAGATATAGAAAATATGGCACAGAATGCCTAACATTTTTCTTTGGCATTTGTGCAGTATACTAATGTGGTTTATCAAGCTTTTTTCATTCTGCATTTACACCATCATTTAAATGACCTCTAAATTTATTAAATTTATTGTAAGTACCTAATGTAGTGGTACTTATAGAAAATGTTGCCTACATATTTCCATATATTAGTGTATACTTTTACTGGGAGTGCATAAATTGTAATACAAGATATCATGTATATGGAAGTTGTGGTCAGATTAACTTTGTTTTTCTCAAACAGTGTGAAAGAACTAGAATAGTAATGATGGAAAGAGACTGCTCAGCTACAAATTATTGGATGGAATTCAAGAATTACTAAGTGAAAATCTATGGCCTGTGTCATTCAGCTCACCACGTGATAATTTGATCATCTAGTCTGACCTATTTGATAACACTGACATTAAATGTCACCCATGTACACCTTTATTAAGCCTAGTAAGTTATGTTTCATTAAAGCCCACTTTCCAGATGTACATCCACTTGTAGCCTGGAGACTTTAAGACAGTGTTTCTTATACTGTGTTCCGCAGCACACCACTATGCCATGAGGCAGTCGGAGGTATGCCACCGAGAACAACAGAATTAAAAATGACTGCCCTTTAAAGGAGCAGGTGACCTTTTTACTTTTTTTTTTTTTGCTCAATAACTTTCCCCCGACCCTTTTTTTCCTCCCCCCGGACTTCTCCCCCACCTTTTTTTTTTTGGTCAAAAAAAAATCCTTGGTGTTCCTCATAAAAAAAATATTGTTTGATGTTCCTCAGTCTTAAAAAGTTTAAGAAACACTGCTTTAAAAGTGGACAATTTATAATTTCCCTTCATAGTTTGTTGCATTTGCAAACCTTTTTTGCCTTACTCTAGTTTGGATTTGCTAGGCTTTAATAGCCAGCCATTTGTTCTTGTTTTGTATTTTGATACTAGGTTTAAGAACCTGTTAAGACCTGATGTTTACTCCCCATAAAGTTACTTGTACAAGCAATCAATCCACCTCTCATTATTTATTCTGATACACATTTTTCTGTACCCTCCCCAATTTTTAATATTTTTTTTTAAATTGTGGACTCCGGTATTCTAGTACACATTAGTGCTATATACAGAAATAAAATCAGTTACCTCTTCCAATGTATAGATCTAAGCATTGCATTGGCTTTTTTTGTCCCAATAATCCATTGGGAGCTCATGTTCAGTTGCTTGTTCACTGAGCTCATGTTGGGATTCAGCTTTGAGCCCAGCCCACCCCACCTCTTTCATCCACACAAAATCAATCTGAGTAGGGTCAGCAAGCACTCAGGACCTGGATTGTAGGACACTGCTGGGGGTGGGAGGGTAGGTCAGAGCCTGAGTCCCACCATGACTCATGTCTAACCCCTGTCATTTTGCAGTGTGGGTGCAGGTGAAGATGCAGACCCACACTAGAAGATCTGTGTAGTACAATATGGATGCATTAGCACAGCTGTGAGACCCAGGACCAGCTAATGTAAACAGTGTGGATACTCAAGCATGAGCTTAGAAAGATCAAATTAAAAAGTCCAGGTGCAAAAAACCCAGGTTTAATATGCAGTGAAGACATCCATTTCAGCATCACTGCTTTCCAGGATACAATTCCCCATTCTGTAGATCTGGCCCATAGAACCTCACTATCAAGTAAACTTATGAAAAAGAAATGAAAAATGAAATCAGATTTATTTCACAAGACTTATTTTCTATGTGATCATGTGGGCTGACAATTATTATTCCCAGCCTTTAATTTTTTATTGATTTAGTCATATATCAGCTTTTCCATTATTTTGTCCAGGATACATGCCAGACTAATTGGTTTATAGTTACTGGGGTCATCTACTTGCCATTTTTGAGTTTTGGCATAACATTAACACTCTTCCAGACTTCCAGAATTTACTCAGTATTCCAAGTTTTATTAAACATTGTCAGCAGCTGGTCACAGGTATCCTCAACCAACTGTTAGGTGAAAATTATAGCAGCCTGTGATTTAAAACATTGTATTCCTTGTAGATGTAACTTAACAGACTGGAAAATAGTTGACCTTCCTCATGAGATAGGAATACATTATCCTGCTTTTTTCTACATACAAAACCAGAAATATTAATTGAATGTGTTTGTCTTTTCTGCATGATTAGTAACAATTTAAACACTTCTATCTAGTAAAGGCCATACACCATTCTTGAAATTTATTTTGTTCCTGATATATAAAAAAAATCTTACTGTTTTCTTCACTTTGATACCAGTGAGTTTCCCTGATGTCTTTAGCTTCCTGTATCAATTTATTACACTGCTTTAGTTCTAATTTTTGTGGTATTATTTCCTGTTAAATAATGAAACCTCATAAGCTCCTTATGTCTTTATGTCTTGATTAGACATTTTTATACCTCAGTTAATGGTAAAATGAAACAGGAGTCAGACCTGAGCAGAAGGTGGCACACAGGGGAAACCTTCATGCTGTAAGGGTAATATATGGATTTTTATTTCTACTTGCTGTCTTCCCTTTCCCTTTTAACCAGATGGGTTTTTAATCATTTTCCCTCTATTTATAGCACATATGTGGTAGTAGTATCACTCAGGTGAATAATTTTGTAACCATGTAATTGTAAGATTGTCTTTGACTTTTTGCTACCTGTACTCCTCTAACTAATTAATCTCTGATAGAAGTACATATTACCTTTCCAAATTTCTGAGAAATTTTCCAGTAGATGCCAATTTGTATTTTAAAAATCACTAGCCACTGAAACATTTCCTTCTTTCACCCAGCTATGGGCATGAAAAATAGGAACAATAACGTTCTTTGTAACTCTACATTTTTTTTTAACATAAGTTTATTGAAATGAGTATACAAAAGAGTATCAGCTATATTTCAGCTACCATTAGCAGGAAAGTGAACATAAATAACTTTAGTCATGTGAGGCATCTCATAATGCTACATGGGATTACTTTCCTAAATTAATTCTTAAGGGTTTTGTTTTTGTTTGCAGGTTTGGGGCCTTAAAGCAGTAACATGAAAAGAATTGTCTATGTTATACTGTTGTACCTAGCCAAGGATACATTTTTAAAAAGTTGTCATTGTCATAGTACTGTAGTAAAAATATATTAACCAGTTTTCCACTGGTGGCATACTCTGAGCCTTCTAAAATGCAGTTAATGAACCAGTGAGGTATTTTATTCCCTTCTGATATATAAAAATATGGAAGAAAAAAAATCAAATGGAGAAATTCATTTTATGAGTAAAACTAGTCATGTTCAGTAGAGACACTCAAGGGAACCATCCTTGAATCTACTGGAGGATTTTCATTCTGTTTCCTCTAAAACATGTTAAAATCTAACAATACAAAAATTTTATTTTTGTAAAATCTAACAATAAAAATGCATATAAAATGAATCTGAAGAAGTGGGTTGTGCCTGCGAAAGCTCATGATACCATCTACATGTTTTGTTAGTCTTTAAGGTGCTACTAGACTACTTGTTGTTTTTAAGTTTTTCCTGTTACAGACTAACTCGGCTACCCCTCTGATGCAGTAGAAATGTATTATGACATGATTTGGCCACTCATGCAATTTAAACTTGAGGCCACAAAATTTTCTTATGACCTTCCATTATCCATGTATTCCCACAACCATTGTCTGTATCAGTTGGACCATGAATATTAATGATCAGTAACTCTGCAGAAATATAGTAGCTAATTGTACAATAATTAATAACAATGATCTTAGGAGGTCACTTATTTACACACAGACTCAGGACCAGATTTCTGATAATATAGGAGCACATGCTTAAATGTGGCGCACTTAAGTCCTTTAACTTCAGTTAGCATTTAAGCCTGTGCTTGTGGTTACCTTGAATTGGGATGCTTTTTTTCTACAAAGACTATCAGTGCTAATCCACCTATAGTGAAGTGGGGTGCCTCCTACTCACCTGGAAAGGGAAGGACCACTACTGAGCCCTGGTGTGCAGAGCCCCACCATGCTCACCCCTCCCTCTAGCAATCTGTGGGTGGTACAGGGAGTATAGAAAGTGGGTCTTGGAGTTCAGTTGAGTTGTAGCCTGTTCCTGAGCCAGGAGACTTCCTTGGGCCCCTGTGGAGCTGAGGACTGGCCAGAGCTGCCAGAGCCACCCGCTGACCAAGCCACAGAAGAGTTGCCAGGACTGCCCTGGTAACCTGGGGAACCCGCCCCCTACAGATCCAGGTATAACCTGAGGGGGAGTAGGAAGTGGCCCAGAGAGAGCCAGTCTGTTATTTTCAGAGACCCAGTCAATGTGTTGTGGCTGGATTTCCCACCAACTCAGTAGCAGATCACTCTGCCACTGTTAGGGTCCTGGGCTAGGATGCAGTAGAGTGGGTGGGCCTATGTCCCCACTGCCACCTCCACCCTGGATGGCAGTCTCCCTATCTCTAGACAAAGAGGCTTGCCTCAGTCAGCCATCCACCATAGCTAGGATGTCTGACCTCCTTCGTGCTCAACCCTGAATATAGGCCCAATCCTGAGATTCTTGTTGCCCTGCTAATTCCGTAACAATGGAGGACACACAGATGGACACACTGACCTGGACAGGGCAGGACCATCATCTCCAGACCATGGAAGCACCATTGAAAGGGATTTAATTTATAAATAGGTATAATATCCAGAAAGAAAGCAGCTTTTACTCTTTGTCTTCATGAGATAGTGGTCTGAGCTGCTGTCTCCTATAGCCCACTACTTCATCCTCCATGTATTTTCAATCATATTTCAGGTTCTGATCTTGCAAATACTTATTTCCTGATATATTGTTTGAAAATTGGCAAATTAGAATTTGCTGTGTATTGCAGGGAACATAGATTGTGTAGCTCTTATCAGATATGTCTACACTACTATGCTATTTTGGGATACTTCCAGAATCCCAAAATATCTATTCCATGTCTAGACAGCGCACCTGTTATTTCAAAATATCTTTCAAAATAACGGGGACATTATTCCGGTATCCTCATAAACCTCATTACATGAGGATTAAGGAATGTTTCAGAATAGTGGTTTATTTCGAAATTTGGCATTGTGTAGACACATTCCAAATTATGAAATGAGCTATGCAATTTGCGTAGTTCAAATTGTGTAGCTTATTTTGAGTTTATTTCGAGCTTAGGGTGCAGTGTAGATGCACCCATAGAGATTCTGAAAAAAAGGATTTCTGTTGGAGTCTGTTGGAATATGGAGTCTGAACTTCTATATAATGCAGGCCATAATGAGTCCCCAAAATAATCCTGACCCCCCCCCCAAAAAAAAATTCCTAAAGCGTATCTTTTAGGAAAAATAAATTCAATATTGATTTAAAAATTGTCCGTGATGGAAAATCCACCATGATCCCTGGTAAATTGTTCCGAAGGTGAGCTATTCTTACCAATAATCCTTTCCAGTCTAACTGTATCTACTGGATCATGTTATACTCTTCTCTCCTATACTGAAGAGCCCATTATTAAATATTTATTTCCCATAACTTCACACTCACTATATTATGATCCAGATGTAACCTGCTGTTACTAAAATTATTTATTAACTTGTAGTTACCTCCCAAATCCTCCTCCCAAATGCAGTATCATGTACAGAAATAATGTTGCATTCCCAGAAATTATGACATGGATAGTGAAAGTGAATTCAGATTTGTAATATTGTGGTGTTGGAAAGCTCTGATTCATACAGTCACTGGAGGGTAAATGTAATAAATATAGCCAGACACTTGTGCTATCATTTCAGAGCACTAAGATGGAATTTTGTCAAATGATTTCCATTAATGCCAATAGTAAATGTGTATTAATTCCCCAGATCTCTACTGAATATACACCGCATATTTAAGTTTGTATCAATCTTTGCAGGATATTTGCAGCATCTCTAATCCAACAATTTCTATTTGTCACCTTGCATCACTGTGATGCCAATGAATATTTCAAAAAGCATTATAGACACTTTTCATTATCAGATTTATGTATATGACATAGAATTTTCCAATGAATATATAACCAGGGCTGTGAATTAATGTTATTATCCTCACTACTCTGTGCTTGATTTAACTGAGGGTGATATTGCTGAACATTTACACATTCCTTTGCCTAATCCATTTATATATTTCAATATAGCTTTTTTAAGTTACTGATAACATTCATTCCAGGTTTCTGGTTATCATTTAGTTTCAGAATATCAGTGTCAGAATAACTAAGTTTTTCTCATATTCAGGTATGCTTTTGGTATCTCAGTGTATGAAGATTACTTTGGTTATTTTTTCTAAGAATCAACTATTCTTGAAAGCTAGAGTTATGTTAGTTTCTTCAATTTCAGTTTTCAAAGGCCTTTGAGATTAACATTAAGTAATAAAATGGCATGATGAAAACCAATGCTGGGATGGGCAGACTGAGTTAAGTAGTTGAAATTATTAAAACGGACAGGAACTAGGTTTCTAAATGCAGCTCTCTAAAATGATTCCCTTGTACTTAATGATCTCATTGAGATCTTTCACTGCAATGATATTCAGAGCTTATCCTACTTCAGCTCTTCATGGAAAACTTGGAAGGGTTCCATACCTTCCTATTTCTAATATTGTAATCTTAACTCTGGGTCTCAATTTTGGTTCAGAACTTCAGGAGCAATGCTTGAAACCTTTCTGTGGGCTGGCAGCTATTTCTTTCTGGCTGAGGTTAAAGTTAACTGGTACTCTACTGTGATTAATTCTTATTTACTAATCATAATTTACAGAGTGAAGTAAATACTGCACACATAACTTCATAAAGGAAGGGCTCTGTTGTCCTCTACATACAATCTCTTCTCCTTGTTTTTATCAAGCCTGTCACCAGAATGAATTAGCATATCTTAGCATCAGCTTTATAGTACTTCAATGGAGTAATACCCTTAGTTATTCAAGAAACTAACGGAAGTAATTTCTGAACCATTAGTTACTATCTTTGAGAACTCCTGGAGGATAGATGAGGTCCCAGTGCTATGGAGAATGGCAAGTAAAGTAAATATCTTTAAAAAAGGGAGAGAGAGAGGACAGGGGGAATTAGAGACTAGTCAGCCTAACTTGGATACTTGGAAGGACACTGGAACAAATGATAAAACAATCAATTTGTGAACAATTAGTGGATACTACGGTTATAAGGAATGCCCATCATAGATTTGTCAGGAACAAATCGTGCCAAAACAGCCTAATTTCCTCCTTTGACATAGTTCTGGCCTAATGGATGGAAGGAACAGATGTGATATATCTTCATTTCAGTAAGGCTTTTGGTAGAGCCAAAGCAAACTACGGAAATGTTGTTTACATGAAACTACTGTAAGGTGGGTGCACAGCTGGTTGAAAAACCAGTCTAGAACAGTGGTTATAAATGGTACACTATTAAACTGGGAGGATGCCTTTAATGGGATGCTGTAGGAATTTGTGCTGATTCTCATACTTTTCAACTGTTTAATTAATGGCATGGATAATGGAGTGGATAGTATGCATATAAAATCTGTGGATGAGACCATGCTGGGAGAGGTGTCAAGCACTCTTGAGAATCAAATTAGACCTTGTCAAATTAGGGAACTGGTCTGAAATCAGATGCAATGCAATAAAGAGAACTGCAAAGTCCTACACTTAGGAAGGCAAAAAAAATTTTTTAAATGTACAAATACAAAATGAGGAATAACTGGTTTGGTGGTAGTACTGCTAAAAAGGACTTGAGATATAGTGGATCACTAGCTGAATATAAGCCAACAATGGGATACATTTGTGAAAAAAGCTAATATTGTGTAGTCTATAACAAAATAGTCATATATAAGACCTGGGAGTCATATATAAGATCCTACTGTACTCAGCTCTGGTGAGGCCTCAGCTGCAGTACTGTATTCTGAGCACCAAGATTCAAGAAACAAGTGAGAAAATTGGAAAGAATCCAGAGGACAGCAACAAAAATGAAAAAAAGTTGGTAGTTTTTAAATCAAACAAACCCTGATCTATGAGAAAAGTTTTAAAAAACCTGGGAATAGTCTTGTGAAAAGAAGACTGAGGGGGAGACCCAGTAACAATCTTTAAATATGTCAAGGGGGGTTATAAAGAGGATGGTGATCAATTGTTCTCTACTTCTACTGAAGATTGGGACAAGAAGATATTGTCTTAATCTGCAACAAGGGCAATTTAGGTTAGATATTAGGGAAAACTTACTAACTATAAAGAGAATTAAAAACTGCAATAAGTTATGAAAGGAGGTTGTGGAATCTCTGTCATTGGAGGTCTTTAAGAACAAGTTAGACAAATACCTGTGAAGGATGGTATAATTTATATGGTCATTTCTGGGGCTGAAATAGATGGTATCCCAAGGTCTCTTTGAGGTCTGTATTTATATTACTATGGGTATGTCTATACTATCCCCCTAGTTCGATCTAGGGAGGCTAATGAAGGCAACCAAAATTGCAAATGAAGCGCAGGATTTAAATATCCCGCACTTCATTAGCATGTTCCCGGCCGGTCGCCATTTTAGAAATTGACTAGCCCGAAGTGACTGCCCGCGTCTACACATGGCAGTGAAACGGGATTCCGAATTAAAGCCCTAAATCGAATTAGCTGTTATTCCTCCTGCAATGTCAGGGCATGTCTGCACTGGCAAAGTAAACTGTTACAAGATACACAACTCCAGCTATGTGAATTATGTAGCTGGAGTTGATGTACCTTGCACCAATTTTCTGGCTTCACAGTGGGAGGTTGACTGAAGGAACATTCCCATTAACTTCCCTTACACTTCATGATAGCAAGGCTTACCAGCGCCGAGGGAGCCACCCTCAGCATTCAATTCAGTGAATCTTTACTAGACCCACTAAATCGAACCCTGGAGGATCAATCACCAGAACATCCAGCAGAGACAAGACCTCAAACTTGATTCCTGTTAGAGCATAATGCAACATCCATGCTACTGAAACTTCCCCACTGTAACAAAGAAGAAGAAAAAAATCTGAAAAGAACAACAAAGAAAGCAGAGCTTCATAGTGTTTGGGAAGGATAAAGTGCAGAATTCTCCATGAAGTTAATTATGGATATCAGCATGTAATTCTAATTTATCTGTTCAGCACTTAACTGTGATAAATGCTATAGGAAAGTTAAGAAAAAGTTGTCATGTTATCTGAAGTGGTTCATGACTATGGGTGCCTACCTCAGAGACAACTGTCAAAAACAGGGCAGATTACCATAAACGGATGGTATATTCTAAAATTAGATTTCACCAACCCATTTCCACTTCCAAGAAATGTGAATTCCTGGATCACTGTAATAGTCTTACCATTAAATCACTGGCAATCTGCTTGAGCATTCCAGTCTACTTTGATACCTGCGCAAGCCAGACATGGACCTACATACATACTTTTATTACAAAGCAAGGAAGATTCAAAGTAACTAGCGAACACTCCAAACACTCCAAACAATCTGGAGTAATAAGGCTGACACCCAGAGACAATTAATCCTTGTACCTTATAGTCATTGGCAAACCTCACTGGGGATATAAACAGCTTTTATAGTAATTTTACAAGTTTCCAAGTTCACTGGTTGCCAGCATAAATCAATGATTTACAAATAATTGCCACACAATGAGCTACTTTTCAGTAAACTTAGACTGAGCATAAGAAACAATTCTATTATAGAATAAATCCCTGGCAAATATTGACATACCAAAGGTGATCACTGTAATTCTTTTGTAAATGTTTTTGTGGAAATGATTTTGCCATTCAAAACAGTAGAATAGCACAGCAGTTCTCACGTTCATTTCTCTCACTCCCTGCCCTTTTAAAATCCAACACTAGTGTAATACAGAATATTACATTACTCAAGACTTATATTCCTGTAAATACAAATCTCTTTACTTTTTATCTGGAAAGCATAATTCCTGACACTTGCAATCTCCTGGAGTACAGCAGCATTTCTTCATTTAATTTAAAACAGGGGTGGGGAACCTTTTTTGGATAGGGGACTGCTGACCACCAACCTAGTAGATTTTATGTGCTCCAGCCCCATGGCGGGATAGCAGAGGGGCTGGAGTGCCAGTGCAGATTCCCCAGTGCTCGAGGGGGGGAAGAGCCCTGAGCCTTGGGGTCTGGATCCAGGCAAACCGGGGACCACAGGTTCCCCACCCCTGATTTAAAGAGATAAAATGGCAGAAGACTTGGCTGTATGTCAGGCTACTGCTGTCCCCATATACTATTATCTTGTGTGGAACATTGTTCATAGGAAGTAACAAAAAATGCTGCCTCACACACACTCAGGGAGAGCTTTGGCATACAAATTGCAACACCTAGGCACAAGAGCTAAAGTGGCTTTAATTCACCGTTTGTGCTCTTTACAGCACAGACTGCTCTCAGAGCAGGAAGGGCTCCTGGCATAATTTAAACAGCCCTGGGGGTGAGGAGCAGTCTGTTTAGATTATGGCACCCTCTTTAAGCTGCCCTACCTCACAGCGTTTTGCACCCTTGCCCAGGCCACACACCTCTCAACTTCTCAGACATGCACGCATCCTAGGTCAGGTCTTGCAAGTGGGTCTTGTATAAGGTTGTCATCCACAGTGCCTGTGTTGCTGGAATTCTTCTGGGGACAAATACAGTACTTTTTAGGGTATGTCTTCACAGCAACATTGTCTGTGTCTACACAGCAGGCAGTTATTTTGAAATAATGTTGAAATACTGTGAAGCTGGAGGATTTTTACTCTTACTCCTGTAACCCTCATTGTACGAGGAGTAAGGGAAGTTGGAGGAAGAGTGCTCTATTTGGAAATAAGTGCTGTGTAGATGCTCCCAATTTCCAAATAAGCTATTTTGAAATAAACAATGTAATTGACATAGCTCAATTTGCATAGTTTATTTCTAGTTAAGCCCTGCTCTGTAGACACACCCATAGGGCCCTCATGATGTCATGGATCTTTTACCTAGTGTAAAGAAGCCAGAGCAGTGATAAAGATCACTAGCCAAATGTTTTATCTTCCTACTCTGTAGATCACATGTGCAAATGAGTCTCAGCCCACCCATTGATATCTATCCTGTTTGTATGAGTACTTAAAACCATTTTTGTACTTGCAACTTGGGTAGACAGACATCTAACTTCCTAATTTGAGAAATTAATCATACAATTGCAGATGATATTTTAGAATCCACTTTTGCAAGTCATTGATGGTGTGTCTACACAGCACCGTAACTCAAAATAAGATACACAATTTGAACTACACAAATTGCGTATCTTATTTTGATGCTATTTCCAAATAGCTTATTTCATCATTTGGCGCTCTCTATACAGCGCCAATTTTTGAAATAAAGTGCTATTCCGAAATGTCCCTTACTCCTCATAGAATGAGGATTACAGAGATGTCGGAATAGAAAGCCTGAAATAGCGGGCTTGCTGTGAAGATGCGAGATAGCTATTTTGGGATACTCTGGTATCTCAGAATTGTGTTGCAGTGTAGATGTACCCTTAATTTGGTAATTTAGTCCTCCTTCTGCTGTCTTTCGCTTGCAGTCTCCACTTTTAAAGCAGATCCTAATGGTTGTGTAAAGCATACTGTTTCTGGGAATAGTTTGACTTGTGTGTTACAACATGAGGATATATGTGGCTGTAACAGTTGGTAATTGCAGTGATCAATACACTTCTGCTATTCACTTCTACCAGAGACAGTGAAAAAGAGAGATTTTTCTCATTTTTTAAATGCACATGTTTTCACCTCCTTGACAAGCTACTCTTCATCTTGCCTTATTCTCATCTTTAGCGTGATCCTCTTTCACTCCATAAGCAACAACTACTGAAATGACATACTCTGCATCAGAGTGCTCATTTACTTCCATTTTAAAGTAGTTCCACTTATGTAAAACAACTGTCTTTGACATATTAGTTCACATACATGAAGTTATTATGAAAATTCCATGTTTATTAATGCCAGGTTAAAATTTTAGGTATCTAAGGTTCATTTATCAATAGTACTCAAACAACCTGAAATCTATTGTTTTTAATCCACAATTGTTTTTATTTTATTTTAAAGTTTTAATAAACAAATATATGCACAGTCCATAAGATAGCAAATGCTTAAATATCAATCATCTTGGGTAATATTGTAAAGCAGTTCTACAACCTTGTAAACTCTTACTTTGACAGAATTAAAAAAAAACACTAAAGGAAACAAACAAAATAACCTTCAAAGATTTTTTTTTTTAAATCAGCTTCAGAGTCATACCATAGTCTCTTAATGGTTTTGAGAACATTTCCCTTTAGGCAGAATTCTGCAGGCTTTTACTAGTCAAACAGTACCATGTAAAATACATGCAAAACTGAGTGTGTTTGTGACTTTTCAAAATTGGTCATAAATGAGTTGCACCATTACCATGAGGGAAATATAGTTTTCTTTTTTCAGGATTTTGACCATGTAAATCACAGAGCTACAAAAATAATTTGGACTACATCTGAAGCCAAGAGAAGTGTCAGTCAAAAAATAAGCTTCTTTTCTGTCATTTAGTTTTTTAAACTTAATTTCTACTACCAATTCCAGTCATGTATCATTCTGCATAACAGTGCTCAGGCAGGTGGTAGTGGTGAAGCCAAACCTCTGTCAGCCAGCTATCAACAGGAACAAAAGCTGCAGAAAACTAAGCTGCAGAACAAATACAATAATCAGAAATGAAACAGATGAGCAGCAGAGATACACCTCTTCAATACAAATGTTAAAGCAGCAAATTGTCAACAAGTCTTAGATAAAACTTCTGAAGGGTTGGGACAAAATACGCATAGGTTGGCTCAGAAGACTAGTAATAGAATAAGGAGGGGTTCATCCCTAGATCGGCTGCTTGGATTAATCTCAGGTTAATAGCAGTTGAAAGCTTTTGGTTCCCCATGTAAAATGGTTTGGTGATTTTTTCCCCTTGGTTCCTAGTGGCCAGACATCCATGTAACAAAAACCATTAACCCAGTTGTCACCCTTGTTCATCTTCTTACTAGAGTAAGCAAAGACTTGAATGGCCTTGAAACAACAAGAACACATCTTCAAGAGTAATAGAGAGGTAGCCGTGTTAGTCTGATCTTGCTAAAACAAAAGGAAAAGCTATGTAGCACTTTAAAGACTAACAAGATGGCTTAAGAGGTGATGAGCTTTTGTGGGCCAGACCCACTTCCTCCGATCATATTCTGGAAGAGAATTGGCATGACCATATTAGGTCATGCCAATTCTCTTCCAGAATATGATCGGAGGAAGTGGGTCTGGCCCACTAAAGCTCATCACATCTTCAAGAGTTTATGTAGGAACAAAACTAAAAGTATGTACTTATCACAGGGCATAACTGGGGAATGAATAGACACAGACTTTTTCAAAATGAATGGCTGCAAAGTAGCTTCACACTGAAAGATAGGCATATATGGGAAAAGATTTAAGGAAAGGTATTGACAAGCTTTTTTCAGAATGCCACTGGCCAGAATTAAGTACACACAAGTAAAACATAGCTCTTCTGTACACAAACCAGGTGCAACACATTGAGATGATTTCCAATAAATTCCTCACTGACTGCTGAGCCAGTCATTCTGGCTTAAAAGAAAGAGCATTTGATGCAGCAAGCACACATGCATTCCTTCTACTTGAATGTGAGATAGGAGGAGAGGACTGAGATTGAAGCAGAGTCCTGCAGTGTTTTGGTGGGTGAGTGGTAGGGCAAAGACCAAGCAACTGTGCTGAGACAAATGAGAGAGAGATAGCAGTAAGGATAATAGGGGATGCCCTGGAGTTAGCTAATCATCTATAGCAGGACTGTTATACCTGACTCATACAACAGCTATTGGGGGAGGGGAGGCATGGAAGGGGGTCGAATGGGACAATAAACATAAGGATGATGACAATGGAACTGCCCATCCCTGTTCTAGGTGGACCACTAACTCCAGCCCGATGGACCCTAGACTCCTCAGTCCTGTAAAGCTTTTAATATTTATAGTCATCACTTAAATTTCTGCATCTATTTTCAAACATACTGGAACTTCTTCCCCAAACACAATTACTCCTAATTTGGTCTCCATAGAAACCATCACAGAGGTACCCATTTAAGCCATTTGTGGGAAACAGAAAGCAATATAATACAAAACACTTGTCACTCTTCAAAACAGAAAACATGTTGATAACAGTGCAGTATTCTAAAGGAAACAATTAAAAATGTATTACAGGGAGATACTATATTAATCATTAGTTCATGTGAGAGGGAAGAGTTTACATAATTCATTTCCATCCGTCCATTATTTTTATTATTAAATAGAAATAATCTACTAGACTGTAAGAAGGAAATAGCGACTAAAATAGCGAAAGCAAAAGCGAGTTTGTAGGCAATGGATAAGATCTGGAAAAGTAAAGCAATTAGCTTAGGAACGAAGCTGAGCGTCTTGAAAATGTGTGCATTTAGCAGCATGTTGTATGGATGTGAGATATGGGTGATAACGAAAGATTCGAAGAGAAAGATATTGGCGTTCAAGAGGAGTTGTTATAGAAAGATCCTGAGAATAGGATGGATGCAGAAGGTCACCAACGAGGAATTATATCGGAAGATACAGCCGAAAGAGAACCTGCTGCAGAAGGTTATACAACGGAAGTTACAGCTATTCGGGTATATCTGCAGAATGAACGATGAGTGAAAAGTTAAGACTCTGGTATTCAGCATAATTGACAGTCCAAATAGGAGAGGCAGACCCCACAGAGAATGGGTAAATGATATAGTAGATTGGTGCAGAGCTAGTCTACAGAAACTAAGCCACTCTGCACTGGACAGGGAAAGATGGAAGAAAATAACTAGGGAGGCATCAGACACCAACAGGCATTGAGCCCATGGTTGTTGTTGTTGATGATGATGATGATGGATGAAACACCAGGACAGGAATGAAAAGAAACAAACAAATTAGGGTTCTAGCAATGTAAATCCATTGAAATGTCACTAACATAAAATTCACGTAACCCCAAAATTGTCAGTCAAGTTACCCCTTGTGTAATCCTATGGGTGTCAGTCAAGTTATGCCAGGATAGGTTTGAACCTTCAAGTACTTAGCTGTGTTGGAAATGAGATCTACAGACCAGAGGCCTTTTAAAGGATGATGTGATGGTATTGTCAAAGTAAACGATCAGGCTGTAGGTCTGGGATTCTGTGTGGATGGGTTAACAGTCTGAGGTATCAGAAGCTAGAGACAAGACATGGGAGAAGTATTCCTGAAATCACTGAATGTTCATTTTTATGGTGGGAATAAGCACATTTGAAGTGTTGATTTCTTTTCTCTGCTTTAGTTCTCATTTGTCTCACTGCTTGCAGAATTTCATCCTTAGCTGTTTCTGTCCATATGGCTGGATATACAGCATATGACACCTTAACATTTTCACATGTAGGTTTACTACTTCTTCCAGATCATTGGACTGCACTGTTAAATGGAGCATATATGCTTGACAGTGTGTCTGCCATTACTAAGTGGCGACCAGGTTAGAACTGCAGGGTCACATTATACTTCTCTTTTTTCAAAGACAGTCATTATATTCTTGGTGGTGCTTCTCCAACTCCCTTTTTGTGTATTGCAGTCAGTGGTTTGTGATCAGTTTCTGCTTTGAAGCTATAGCCGTGGAGTAAGTAATTGGCTCTTGTACAACAATGAACCAGAGTTGGTGTCTACCTTTCAATTTGTGTATGCATCTTCTCAGTGGTCGTTAAACAACAGTTAATGGCACTGTCATAGTACAGCTTCCACTTCACATTTTGAGTATCTGTCTTTCAATGATGTCTTTCAATGGATCAGAAAATTGCAGCACTGGAACTGATGTCAATGTGCTTTAAAGCACTGAACACTTTTTCATGCTTTGGCATCCATGCCAGTTAGTGATTTAAGTATGTATGTACTTGCAGAATTCACCATGCCTAGCAGTTCTTTGAATTCCATTTTTTGCTTTCAGTCACAGCATGTTCATCATTACTTGAATATAATTGGTCAGGCAAGATTTTCTTGGAGGTTAGTCTTCTCCCAAGTGTTTTATGTCCATGTTTGAAACTGACACTTGACTTTGTTCAGTTTATAATTATTAGCTCCCACTGTTTCCAGTATTATCCTCCAGTCATTCCTGATGTCCAATGGCAGTACTACCAAACATTATTATGTCATCAATGTACACTTTCACAGCTACTAGACCTTCTAGCATAGGGGTGAGCAATAAAGAAAGGTGGTGGCCTGCTAGGGTTAGTTCCTGGTCGGCTACCATCACTGCTGTATTTACATGTGCCTCTGCCATTATCAATGATTACAGCTCTTGTTGACCACAGGTCACTGTTCCTAGCCAATGGAATGGTGGGAAGTGGTGTCCTGGTCCATGCTGCTTCCTGCTGCTCCCATTGGCTGGGAATGATGATCTGTGGCCAATGAGAGCTGTGATTGCTGATATCTATAGAGGTGCAGATAAATTTTGCAGTGTGAGCCCATTAAGGACTAACCCATGTGGACTGACTCTGGCCCATGGGCCAGTATTCTCCCACCCCGCTCTAGCATTTAGCTTTCTGTATGGTGAAATACACCTGGTGTTGAACATTTTCTGAAAAGCATTCATGGTGCCAAATGGTGTGATGAAAAAGCAGGTCTTAGAGTTTTGTGTTCATGGAGATCTGCCAAAACCTAGCCAGTCAATCTAATGTGCTGAAGAATTTGGTTCCTGGCATCTCCGACAACAATTCACTTCTTGTGAGCAACTGGAAGTGGTCTCTTTTAATGTTTTTGTTCATCCTTTGAGGATTCATACACAGCTATAGTCTCCATCCTTTTTTCTCTATAATTACTGAATGAACCCAGTCTGTTGGTTCTTCTGGTGTCTGATTTTACCATTTGCTTTCATGCTTTGCAGTGCTTCTTCTAGCCTCTGACATATGGTTTATAGAACTTTTCATGTAGACTGTTCTCCAAGTTCTCCACCTTCCCTTAACTATATTATTTATGTTACTGGGAGGTACCCCTTTCCTGTCAATACATCTTTATGCAATGCTACTAATGCTTTCATATCTGGTAAGCCTTTTTCTATGAGGAAGAAGCATTTTTCTGAATGAGCTCTTTCAGAAAAAAGCATGTGTGGATGGGGAAGAGGAAGTTCTTTCGAAAGAAGAGGAAAGAGGAAAAATCACAGGTGCCCTGGTGGCCACTCCATCCATAGTAATCACAGCTTAAATGTGAGATAGCGTCCATTTAGTGTGGACGCTATCTTTTGAAAAAGCAGATCGCTTTTTCAATGCACTTTTGCTGGGTAGACACTCTCTTTCGGAAGAAGTTTTTTTGGAAGATCTTTTCCAGAAAAGCTTCTTCTGAAAGAAGCCTGCAGTCTAGATATAGCCTCTGTCTCTTAGGGTATGTCTACACTACAGCATTATTTCAAAATATCTTATTTCAAAATAGTTAATTTGAAATAAGATATTTCAAAATAACGTGTCTACACACAAAATGCATTTCGAAATAGCGCGTCCACACTGATTGGATGCTGAATCGCATTTAAGGGCAGCTAAAACCGGTTCCAGCAGGGCATCAGGTCAGTAGTTACTTTGTGTGGCTGCTGCCTGAGGCTATCTGAGGCCTGTGCTTAAAGGGATCCCCCTGGACAGCCGGTTCTCAGCTTTCCCTGCTTGCTTGCCTACCTCGCTGTGGAACAGCAAAGCATTTTTGTCTCTCCCTGCTTTGGTTGCCCTGACTCGGGACACCACAGCACTCAGCACCATGGAGCCAGAGCTGCCCCTGGGCACTCTGGTGCTCATTTTGGATGTCTTGCTGCAAGCCTGGCAGCAATTTCTGGAGTCTGCCTCGCAGCATCTGCTGCAGCCCGACCCCCAGGCCCTTTTCTGGACCCTCCTGGAGGACGAGGAGGAGCAGCAGCAGCACCCGGACACCAGCGTGCCCCGCCGCATCTGGCGTCTGGACACCAGCAGCGACTGGTGGGACCACATCGTCCTGGAGCACTGGGGAGACCAACAATGGACCCAGAACGTCAGGATGAAGGAGGACACCTTCCTCGAGCTCTGTGAGTGGCTCGCCCCTGCTCTGCAGTGACGGGACACGCACATGAGGTCCGCCATTCCCCTCCAGAAGCGTGTGGCCATCGCCCTCTGGAAGCTCTCCACGCCAGATAGCTACCAATCCATGGGGAACCAGTTTGGCATGGGGAGATCCACCGTCGGAGCAGTGCTCATGCAGGTATGGCAGTCTCCGGCCACTGTGCCTGGGGGGGGGGGGGGGGGGGCAAGGAGGGGGTGGGCTGCCCCAGAGAAAAGGGGGGGAAGTGGTGCAAGTCCCCTCTCCAGGAGGGTTTGTTCTGTCCCAGTTGCACTACGGACTGCCTGCAGAGGCCAGGATTGCAGGGGGGTGGGTCACTCCTGGGGAGGGGTGTGGGGCAGTGGCGGGGAAGTAGCACTATCAGCCACTGGCACCCCGGTGTCTCTCGGTTTTATGTGTCCCTCTGTAGGTGGTCAAGGCCATCAATAGAGTGCTGCTCTGCAGAGTCATCCGCCTCACTGATGTGAATGTGGTCATCGAGGACTTTGGCACCCTGGGCTTCTCCAACTGCGGGGGGGCAATCGACAGGATGCACATCCCCATCTATGCCCCGGACCACCATGCCTCCCTGTACATAAACCAGAAGGGATACTTCTCGGTCATCCTGCAGGCTGTGTATGACCACCGGGACCGCTTCCTGGACATTAATGTGGGTTGGTCTGGCAAAGCACACGACACGTGGGTGTACCTCAACTCCTCTGTGTGCCAGAGGCTGCACGCCAGGACTTTCTTCCCCGACCACCACATCAGGGTTGGGGACGTGGACATGCTTGTGTGCCTGGTGGGGGATGTGGCCTACTCACTACAGCCCTGGCTCATGAAGCCCTACATGGGACCAGGGCCGGCCCAAGCCCTTTTGGTGCCCCAGGCCCAGGCATGCCACGCTGCCCCCGGGCGCACGGCGCATGCGCTGCCTGGCCCGGTCTGGCCTGGCCACCGGTGCTGGCGCATGCGCTGGGCCGTGCAGGACCCCATTGCCGTAGGGGGAAGGGAGCTGCTGGCCGGCGCTGAGGGGCCAGTGCTGCGGGAGCCGGGTGCACGGTGCCTGATGGCAGCTGTAAGGGACACCGCACTCCCCTTACAGCTGCCATCAGGCACTCCCCATCGGTTGGCACCCCTGGCAGCTGCCCAGCTCGCCCATGCCTCAGTCCGGCCTTGCATGGGACACTTCAACAACTCCCGGCAGGCCTTTAATGCCAGGCTCAGCAGGGTCTGCATCATGGTGGAGGGAGACTTCAGGCAGCTGAAGGCCTGATTTAGATGCCTCCTCACCTGCCTGGACCTCTCCAAGAGGAATATTCTGCACATGGTGGTGGTATGTTGTGTGCAGCACAATTTGTGCGAGAGGAAGGGGGAGGCTTTCTTGCCAGCCTGGATGGCAGAGGCCGACCACTTGGCTGGCCTGTACGTGCAGCCCTGTATGGCTGCCAGCCGGGAGGGCCAGCGAGGGGCTGTCGGTGTCCGGGAGGCCCTGCGGGGGAGCTTCCAGACAGAGGAGGAGTGAAGTCTCCCTGGTGTGGCCCTCTGGGGCCTTGTGCCTTATTCCACCCTCACATCTTTCCACTTTCCCCTCCCTAACCCCCCTTCCTGATGTAAAATAAACACACATGTGTTGCCAAAAACAAACTCTGTTTATTGAACATAACTGGGGGGGAGGGAATGAGGGCAGGAGAGGGGAGGGGTAAACCTGGGAGGAAGGAGCTGGAAGGGGGAGGCAAGGGGAGGAAGGGGGAGGAGAAGCTCAGGGCTGCAGGTCTTGCTGGTCCACCTATTTCCCAGCACTGCGGGTGCGGGGGCCTTGGCATCCGGGGGGGGGAGCGGGTATGGAGGGTGGGTCAGGTGGGGGAGCAGGAGTGGTAGGAGGAGAGATAGATGGGGCGGCAGCAGGGGCTGGAGCAGCAGGAGGTACCAATCTCTGCACAAGGGTCTGCAGGTGTTGGCAGATGGCACGGCCCTGGGCAAGCAGCTCCCACCAGCTCTCCCACCGCAGCTGCAGGTCCTCATGCACCCAGTGCTCCAGGATGCGGATCTGCCTTCGCAAGAGCCCCAGGTGCTGCCGCTGGTGGTACTTCTGGTTCCGGGTCACCCTGCTGGCCCAGGTATGGGAGGATGCGGGAGGATGCGGCTGTGGAGAAACAAGAGAAGTGGTCAGTTCTCCCTGGGGACACAGTGGGTGAAGCCCAGCCCCCTCTGCATGGTGAGGACAGCAGGTCTCTGCACCATCAGAGCCAATGTGCTTGCACACAGGCCATGTTTGGCATGTCCAGCTATTCCCGGGAGTGTGAGCTGGCCTGGGACTGTACCCAGGCCCCTGTGCTGTATATAGTACATAAGAACATAAAGACATAAGAATGGCCATACTGGGTCAGACCAAAGGTCCATCTAGCCCAGTAGCCTGTCTGCCAACAGTGGCCAGCACCAGGTGCCCCAGAGAGGGTGGACCAAAGACAATGATCAAGCGATTTGTCTTCTGCCATCCATCTCCAACCTCTGACAAACAGAGGCCAAGGACACCATTTCTATCCCCTGGCTAATAGCCTTTTATGGACCTAACCTCCATGACATTATCTAGCTTCTCTTTAAACTCTATTATAGTCCTAGCCTTCACAGCCTCCTCTGGCAAGGAGTTCCACAGGCTGACTACACGCTGTGTGAAGAAGAACTTTCTTTTATTAGTTTTAAACCTGCTACCCATTAATTTCATTTGGTGTCCTCTAGTTCTTCTATTTAGGGAACTAATAAATAACTTTTCTTTATTGGCCCTCTCCACACCACTCATGATTTTATATACCTCTATCATATCCCCCCTCAGTCTCCTCTTTTCTAAACTGAAAAGTCCCAGTCGCTTTAACCTCTCCTCATATGGGACCCGTTCCAAACCCCTAATCATTTTAGTTGCCCTTTTCTGAACCCTTTCCAAGGCCAAAATATCTTTTTTGAGGTGAGGAGATCACATCTGTACACAGTATTCAAGATGTGGGCGTACCATAGTTTTATACAGGGGCAGTAAGATATTCTGGGTCTTATTTTCTATCCCTTTCTTAATAATTCCTAGCATCCTATCTGCCTTTTTTACTGCCGCTGCACACTGCGTGGAAGTTTTCAGAGAACTGTCCACAATAACTCCAAGATCTCTTTCCTGATTTGTCATAGCCAAATTAGCCCCCATCATACTGTACGTATAGTTGGGGTTATTTTTTCCAACGTGCATTACTTTACACTTATCCACATTAAATTTCATTTGCCATTTTGTTGCCCAATCACTCAGTCTGGTGAGATCTTCTTGGAGTCCCTCACAGTCTGCTTCTGTCTTGACTATCCTAAACAGTTTGGTATCATCTGCAAACTTTACCACCTCACTGCTTACTCCTTTCTCCAGATCATTTATGAATAAGTTGAACAGGATTGGTCCTAGGACCGACCCTTGGGGGACACCACTAGTTACCCCTCTCCATTCTGAAAATTTACCATTTATTCCTACCCTTTGTTTCCTGTTTTTTAACCAGTTCTCAAGCCAAGAAAGGACCTTCCCTCTTATCCCATGGCCATGTAATTTACACAAGAGCCTTTGGTGAGGGACCTTGTCAAAGGCTTTCTGAAAATCTAAGTATACTATATCTACTGGATCCCCCTTGTCCTCATGTTTGTTAACCCCTTCAGAGAACTCTAATAGATTAGTAAGACAGGATTTCCCTTGACAGAAACCATGTTGACTTTTGTCCAACAAATTATGTTCTTCTACATGCTTCACAATTTTATTCTTTACTATTGTTTCGACTAATTTGCCCGGTACTGAAGTTAGACTTACCGGTCTGTAATTGCTCGGATCGCCTCTAGAGCCCTTTTTAAATATTGGTGTCACGTTGGCTACCTTCCAGTCATTAGGTACAGAAGCCGATTTAAGGGATAGGTTACAAACCACAGATAATAGTTCAGCAATTTCCCATTTGAGTTCTTTTAAAACCCTTGGATGAATGTCTTCCGGTCCCGGAGATTTGTTGACATTAAGTTTTTCTATTTGTTCCAAAACCTCCTCTAATGACACTTCAATCCGGGACAGTTCCTCAGATTCATCACCCACAAAGGACGGTGCAGATTTGGGAATCTCCCCAACGTCCTCAGCCGTGAAGACTGAAGCAAAGAAATCATTTAGTTTCTCCGCAATGGCTTTATCGTCCTTGATTGCGCCTTTTATAGTTCGATCGTCTAGGGGACCCACAGGTTTTTTAGCAGGCTTCCTGCTTTTAATGTACTTAAAAAACATTTTGTTATTTCTTTTTGAGTTTTTGGCTAGTTGTTCCTCAAAATCTTTTTTTGCTTTTCTTATTACATTTTTACACTTGATTTGACAGTGTTTATGTTCCTTTCTATTTATCTCACTAGGATTGGACTTCCACTTCTTAAAAGATGCCTTTTTGTCCCTCACTGCTTCTTTTACATGGTGGTTAAGCCACGGTGACTCTTTTTTAGGTCTCTTGATATGTTTTTTAATTTGGGGTATACATTTAAGTTGGGCATCTTTTATGGTGTCTTTAGTGTGGAGGTGTGGGGAGATGTGCCCTGCCTCTGTGTAGAGGGGGCTTGTGGAGAGGGGGCTTCGTGCAGTGTCCCTCCCCGGGTTCAGGAGCATGTCCTGTGCCTTCATACATACACGCGTGTGGGTAACAGGCCAGAGCTCCTGTGTGGCAGCCAGCCGGGGCCACATGCCTAGGGTGGCACGGCACATGCACAGTTTGCTGCGTGCTCCGTAGTCAGCAAGGCCCACACGCACGGTCCCTGGTCTCCATCCCCCACCCTCCGCCCCGCCTCGCCCCGCATAAGGGGACAGTGATGGCACTCACATGTCAAGGCCTCCCCAACCTCGGATGACACCGGTGACACGGGTGCTGTGATGCCTTGGGGGTCCTGGGTGAGTGCCACGCTCCCTCTGGGCTCCTGCAACTCCAGGCCATCATCATCCTCCTCCTCCTCCTCCATGTCCTGGTCAGGGCCCTCTGCCCCAGAGCTGATGACCACCTGGGGGGCACAGACTGTCTGACACCCCAGGATGTGGTCCCGGAGTCTGGGTCTGCCCCTGGTTGGGAGCTGCCCCCTGAGGCCCTGGCATAGGCTTGCCACAGCTCTTTGATTTTCATGTGCACCTGCTCCTGGGTGTGCATGTGGCCTTTGGTGGCCAGGCTGGCAGCCATCCGCCTGTAGACGGCCGCGTTCCTGAGCCTATTGCGGAGATTGTGGACATTGGAGGCCTCCCCCAATCAGTTCCATGATCTCCGCACTAGACCAGGAAGGCGCCTTCCTTTTGTGTCCCCTGGCAGGCTCCGGGAGCTGCCAGCCTGCTCCTGGGGAGCGGTGGAGGTCTGGGTGCCAGTGGGTTGCAGGCTCATGCTGGGTCAGGGCAGTGACTGCTGGCTCTGTGCTGGCAGGCTTGCAGCTGGCACAGGCACTGTGGCCAGAGTCTACCCCTTTAAGGGCTACGGGGCTTAGGGAGAGCAGAAGAGTTTTCCTGGTTTGGCCCAGAGTGTCCACCAGGGCACCCTGGGAAGGGGTGGAGGCCCCCTATTTCGAAATAAGCATCTACACAGCGCTTATTTCGATTTAGCTATTTCGAATTTGGCTTTATTCCTCAGGGAATGAGGTTTACCAAATTCGAAATAAGTGCTCCACTGTTTCGATTTAATTTCGAAATAGCGGTTTGACTGTGTAGATGCTAGTAAAGTTATTTCGAAAAATGGATGTTATTTTGAAATAACTTTGCTGTGTAGACATACCCTTAGTGACTCTAAGCACCTCACATATAAGTAGGCCCATGACTGGTTGCTTGCCTTTTCTACCACCACGAACTCTCTTTTCATTATTTTCACTTTGTATTTTAAGGTAACCATTCGTACCCTCTTCCATTTTCCCTCCATTATGGCCTTTCACAGACACTTTTGACTCTTCCACTTTTATGTGCTCCTCATCTCTTTCTATTTCAGTTACTATCATTATATTTACTTGTGCCCTAGAGTCTATCCTCTATCATATAAAAGCCATTTGTATACATTTTAATTTGTCAATCTTTTGAATTCACAGCATTCTCCATTATTGTGCTCCTGGATAGCATTTCTTCCCTTGAAAAATCCATTACTGCACTTAATTCATGCATTTTTCTGCTCTCGCTCCATATTTCAGCATAATGGTTGGGTTTATTACAGTTTCTGCATATTTTCCTGACTGCTGGACATTTCTTAAACTCATGTTGGTTGTCAGATCACTACAGTATAGCACTGTATCCTGCTTGCCTTGTTTCTGTCCTCAGCTAATTTAATTCCTGTGAACATTTTCCTTACTGGTTTAAGTATGGTGTTCACAGTTGTATGTCTTCTGCCTTTCTAGATATTTTATTTGCATTTCCACATGATTAAATTATTGTATAAAAATTGTCCTTTAAGTGTCATATGCATCTCCAGGGCTGAGGGGGAAGGAGGAGAGCCACGCAGCTTTCCTTTTCCCCAGTGTTTGAGTGTTGAGAGTGGTGTGGCCTTCCCCCTCCCAACTCCCTGGAGCTCGGTGGGGGGCTGAGAGGCCCGTGGCCTCCTCCTTCCCCCCTCTCCTGTGCTCCAGAGCAGGGGACAGAGCCACACAGCCTTCCTCTTCCCCTTCCCCTCTCCCTGGTGTTCGGAGGTGGGAGGGGTGGCCAGAGCCTTGTGGCCTCCCCCCTCCCCAGTGCTCCAGGGGGAGGGAAGGGAGCTGCACAGCCTTCCCCTCCTCCTCTCTGGTAGTCTGGGGAGGCAAGGGGGGGGGGTTGCACGTGTAGTGAGCAGGGGGCACAGCCCCCTAGTTTTTACTAAAGTAAAACATGTCACAGCTGTCTTCCCTTTATTCTGTGTTCTCATCCTGAATATAAATAACACTTTTTTCCTAGGCATAAGAATGTTCAGATATTATCACTGCAAACGTTTCCTCTTTCCCCCTTCCATCTGTATGGCATGCACTGCACTCATCTAGGGCTTCTGTGCCGGCCACTTTCAAGATCAGAACAGTCTTTTACTCATCTTCAACCTTACTTGCCCTGTGGCTTTTGCATACCATTCAAATTGTGGTTCAAACTGTTTTTTCCAGTCATGTTCAGGTTTTTCCCCCTGGTTCTCCATGCTGTGTTGGGGGAGTTACTGGCAGTTGCACAGGCACTTTAGTAGCCTTTTCACCATTACCTCTCACTGGATCCTTCAGCATCTTCTGCCTTCCACTCCGCATACCATGTAGTATCTTGGAACACATTCAAGCTGTTATGTGATTCCAAGCTAGAGGAGACATGCTTGCTCTAACTTTTATCAAGCTGGCACACTAAAAACAGAGTGTTGCTACAGTGACGTAAGTGGAGGGAGGTCTAGTTGCCCTGAGTATGTGCCCATCAGAAATGGTAGGTTTGTACTCATGGCTTCTGGTCCGTCCCACCATTCACACCACTGCATTTACGCTCTGTTTTAACATGAGAGTTCAATCACAGCTAGCATGTATATATCTCCTTGAGGTGGGATTCATCCCCTCGATACTCTAAGCCACATGGACACGCAGCTACACATCTGCTTAATAAGCCCTACACTGAGGCTCAGGGCTGCTTCACAAGAGCACGCAGTGGCTGGAGTTGGAGAGGTGCACCCCTCCTGTTATAGCAAGGCCAGCAGAAGTGCCCCTCCTCCAGTCCAATCCAGCCTTACCTGATCTGCTACTGAGAGAGAGAACTGGGGAGCCTGCACCCAAACCCCTTCATCCTCTGCCCATCCCAGATTCCCTCAGCCACAGCCTTTACCACTGCACCACAACCTTCTGCTCCAGCCTTGAACCCTAGACCTCTCATCCCCAATCACATCACAGAGTCTGTAGCCTATACGCATCATTTCCAAATTGGTATACATAAAATACATTTGAAACATGGACATAAAAAATTAGAAGGAACACTATTCACCACTCGAATTCAATGTGTCCGTTCCCTTATCGACAAGTAGATCAGTTCAAGATAAGCCCTTTATTATTAACAGAAGCTACGTACAGAAATAAGGTAACAACTTTCTATTACTCTTTATAACTGCTACTAGCAACAGCTGTGTCCTGATGGGGGGCAGGGGGAGGTCTTTGTTTCACTCTCAGAAGGAAGTCAAAGGGTATGTCTAGACTGCGGGGGATTTCCGGGATACAAGAGGTGTCCTGGAAAAACTCTGCCACATCCAGGGAACGCATTTGCTCTTCAGCTTTTTTTTTTTGCGGGAGAGCAAATTCGCTCTTTCAGAAGCCCTGTCTTCCTCGTTCTACAAGGAAGAAGGCATGTTCTGAAAGAGGGGAATTTTCTGAAATTTGGCCCAGTGTAGACAGGCCAAATTTCAGAAAAGCCTCTTTCGAAAACAAATTGGAAAAAGGTACGCAAAATGCAGAGAACATTTTGCGTACCTTTTTCTGAAAAAAAGGTGTAGTGTAGACCTAGCCAAAGAGTGCATCTAAAGTATACAGGAAGTATAACATCACCACACCTCCTGGGAGGTCTTACTCTGTAGGGGTATGTCTACATCGCAAAATTATTTTGAAATAACTTTACTAGTGTCTACACAGACAAACCACGATATCAAAATAAATTCAAAATAGCGGAGCACTTATTTCGAATTTGGTAAACCACATTCCATGAGGAATAAAGCCAAATTTGAAATAGCTATTTCGAAATAAGTGCTGTGTAGACATTTATATTGAAATAGGGGGCCTCCAGCCTTCCCAGGGTCCCCTGGTGGCCACTCCAGCCTCAACGAAGAACACTTCTCTCCCTCCCCCCATCCCTGGAGCCCTTAAAGGTGTACACTCTGGCCACAGTACCTGTGCCAGCTCCAAGCCTGCCAGCCCAGAGCCAGCAGTCACTGCCTCTGACCCAGTGGCCCCAAAACATGAGCCAGCAAGCCACTAGCAGCCAGCCCTCCACCACTCCCTAGGAGCAGTCTGCCAGCTCTCAGGAGCCTGCCAGGGCCCAGAGAAGGCAGGTGCCTTCCTGGTCCAGGGTGGAGATCATGGACCTTATTCAAGTTACATAAGAACATAAGAACATAAGAACGGCCGTACCGGGTCAGACCAAAGGTCCATCTAGCCCAGTATCCTGTCTGCCGACAGTGGCCAGCACCAGGTGCCCCAGAGGGGGTGGACCGAAGACAATGATCAAGCGCTTTGTCTCCTGCCATCCCTCTCCAGCCTCTGTCAAACAGAGGCCAAGGACACCATTTTATCCCCTGGCTAATAGCCTTTTATGGACCTAACCTCCATGAAATTATCTAGCTTCTCTTTAAACTCTGTTATAGTCCTAGCCTTCACAGCCTCCTCTGGCAAGGAGTTCCACATGCTGACTACACGCTGTGTGAAGAAGAACTTTCTTTTATTAGTTTTAAACCTGCTACCCATTAATTTCATTTGGTGTCCTCTAGTTCTTCTATTTAGGGAACTAATAAATAACTTTTCTTTATCGGCCCTCTCCATACCACTCATGATTTTATACACCTCTATCATATCCCCCCTCAGTCTCCTCTTTTCTAAACTGAAAAGTCCCAGTCGCTTTAACCTCTCCTCATATGGGACCCGTTCCAAACCCCTAATCAATTTAGTTGCCCTTTTCTGAACCCTTTCCAAGGCCAAAATATCTTTTTTGAGGTGAGGAGACCACATCTGTACACAGTATTCAAGATGTGGGCGTACCATAGTTTTATACAGGGGCAGTAAGATATTCCGGGTCTTATTTTCTATCCCTTTCTTAATAATACCTAGCATCCTATTTGCCTTTTTGACCGCCGCTGCACACTGTGTGGAAGTTTTCAGAGAACTGTCCACGATAACTCCAAGATCTCTTTCCTGATTTGTCGTAGCCAAATTAGCCCCCATCATACTGTACGTATAGTTGGGGTTATTTTTCCCAATGTGCATTACTTTACACTTATCCACATTAAATTTCATTTGCCATTTTGTTGCCCAATCACTCAGTTTGGTGAGATCTTCTTGGAGTCCCTTACAGTCTGCTTCTGTCTTGACTATCCTAAACAGTTTGGTATCATCCGCAAACTTTACCACCTCACTGCTTACCCCTTTCTCCAGATCATTTATGAATAAGTTGAACAGGATTGGTCCTAGGACTGACCCTTGGGGGACACCACTAGTTACCCCTCTCCACTCTGAAAATTTACCATTTATTCCTACCCTTTGTTTCCTGTCTTTTAACCAGTTCTCAATCCAAGAAAGGACCTTCCCTCTTATCCCATGGCCATGTAATTTACACAAGAGCCTTTGGTGAGGGACCTTGTCAAAGGCTTTCTGGAAATCTAAGTATACTATATCTACTGGATCCCCCTTGTCCGCATGTTTGTTAACCCCTTCAAAGAACTCTAATAGATTAGTAAGACAGGATTTCCCTTTACAAAACCCATGTTGACTTTTGTCCAACAAATTATGTTCTTCTACGTGCTTCACAATTTTATTCTTTACTATTGTTTCGACTAATTTGCCCGGTACTGAAGTTAGACTTACCGGTCTGTAATTGCCCGGATCGCCTCTAGAGCCCTTTTTAAATATTGGTGTCACGTTGGCTACCTTCCAGTCATTAGGTACGGAAGCCGATTTAAGGGATAGGTTACAAACCACAGATAATAGTTCAGCAATTTCCCATTTGAGTTCTTTTAGAACCCTTGGATGAATGCCATCCGGTCCCGGAGATTTGTTAACATTAAGTTTTTCTATTTGTTCCAAAACCTCCTCTAATGACACTTCAATCCGGGACAGTTCCTCAGATTCATTACCCACAAAGGACGGTGCAGATTTGGGAATCTCCCCAACGTCCTCAGCCGTGAAGACTGAAGCAAAGAAATCATTTAGTTTCTCTGCAATGGCTTTATCGTCCTTGATTGCGCCTTTTATAGTTCGATCGTCTAGGGGACCCACAGGTTTTTTAGCAGGCTTCCTGCTTCTAATGTACTTAAAAAACATTTTGTTATTTCTTTTTGAGTTTTTGGCTAGCTGTTCCTCAAAATCTTTTTTTGCTTTTCTTATTACATTTTTACACTTGATTTGACAGTGTTTATGTTCCTTTCTATTTATCTCACTAGGATTGGACTTCCACTTCTTAAAAGATGCCTTTTTGTCCCTCACTGCTTCTTTTACATGGTGGTTAAGCCACGGTGACTCTTTTTTAGGTCTCTTGCTATGTTTTTTAATTTGGGGTATACATTTAAGTTGGGCCTCTATTATGGTGTCTTTAAGAAGTTTCCATGCAGCTTGCAGGGATTTGGCTCTAGTCACTGTGCCTTTTAATTTCTGTTTAACTAACCTCCTCATTTTTGTGTAATTCCCCTTTTTGAAATTAAATGCCAGGGTGCTGGTCTGCTGAGGTGTTCTTCCCACCACAGGAATGTTGAATGTTATTATATTATGGTCACTATTCCCAAGCGGTCCTGTAACGGTTATTTCCTGGACCTGTTCCTGCGCTCCACTCAGGACTAAATCGAGAATTGCCTCTCCCCTTGTGGGTTCCTGCACTAGCTGCTCCAAGAAGCAGTCATTTAAGCCATTGAGAAATTTTATCTCCGCTTCTCTTCCTGAGGTGACATGTATCCAGTCAATATGGGGGTAATTAAAATCCCCCATTATTATAGAGTTCTTTGTTTTGGTAGCCTCTCTAATCTCCCTCAGCATTTCAATGTCAGTATCCCTGTCCTGGTCAGGTGGTCGGTAATATATCCCTACTGCTAATTTCTTATTTTTGGAGCATGGAATTACTATCCATAGCGATTCTATTGAACATGTTGATTCATTTAATATTTTTATTTCATTTGATTCTACATTATCTTTCACATACAGTGCCACTCCGCCACCCACCCGGCCTGCTCTATCCTTTCGATATATTTTATATCCCGGTATGATTGTGTCCCACAGATTTTCCTCATTCCACCAGGTTTCAGTGATGCCTATTATGTCAACCTCCTCATTTAATACTAGGTACTCTAGTTCACCCATCTTATTAGTCAGACTCCTAGCATTTGTGTAGAAGCACTTTAAAAATTTGCCACTGCTTATTTGTCTGCCCTTCCCTGATGCATTGGATTCCTTTGTACACGGTTGTTTGTCTGCTCTGGCCCATGGTTTGCCCTCTCCCCTCCTCTCTTTCTGACTACAGCTTAGAGAATCTCTATCAATGGATTCTCCTCTAAGAGTAGTCTCCCTCCGATTTACGTGCATCTCCACACCAATCGGCTTTCCCCCATCTCTCAGTTTAAAAACTGCTCTACGGCCTTTTTAATGTTTAGTGCCAGCAGTCTGGTTCCACCCTGGTTTAGGTGGAGCCCATCCTTCCTGTATAGGCTCCCCCTCTCCCAAAAGTGTCCCCAGTTCCTAATAAATCCAAACCCCTCTTCCCTACACCATCGTCTCATCCACGCATTGAGATTCTGAATCTCTGCCTGCCTACCCGGCCCTGCGCGTGGAACCGGAAGCATTTCCGAGAACGCCACCATAGAGGTCCTGGATTTCAGTCTCTTTCCTAGCAGCCTAAATTTGGCCTCCAGGACATCTCTCCTACCCTTCCCTACGTCATTGGTACCTACATGTACCACGACCACCGGCTCCTCCCCAGCACTACACATAAGTCTATCTAGATGCCTCGAGAGATCCGCAACCTTCGCACCAGGCAGGCAAGTGACCATACGGTTCTCCCGGTCATCACAAACCCAACTATCTATGTTTCTAACGATCGAATCACCCACTACTAACACCTGCCTCTTCCGAACTGGCTTTCCCTCCCCCTCAGAGGTATCCTCAGTGCGAGAGGATACCGCAACATCCTCTGGGAGGAGGGTCCCAACTACGGGATGGTTTCCCTCTGCTCCCATTGAATGCTCTGTTCCCTTGAGACTTTCATCCTCCTTAAGAGCACTGGGGCTCTCAGACTGGAGGTGGGACAGTACTACAGTGTCCCAGAAAGTCTCATCCACAAATCTCTCTACCTCCCTTAGCTCCTCCAGTTCAGCCACCCTGGCCTCCAAAGCCCGAACTCGGTCTCTGAGGGTCAGGAGCTCCTTGCAACGGGTGCACACATACGCCACCCACCCACAGGGCAGGTAATCATACATGTTACACTCGACGCAATAAACAGGATAGCCCCCACTCTGCTGCTGGGCTTCTGTCTCCATTTTTCTAATGAACAAGTTTAAGTATAAACTGGGATTCTTTTTAAACCTCTGGAATATAGATTACGATAAGAGTTATGTTTTAAAGAAGGCCAGAAGTCACTAGTGCCCTCTAACCTCCCCCTCTAAACTCCCTCTCCAAACTCCCTGTTAGCAATTCCTGTTCACAAGCTCCCTGGTCGCTGAGTCACAGGCTTATATAGCTCTGGTAGCCCCTCCCCCTGACTGAGGCTTAGCCAATTAACAGAGGCTTCTAGATTTCAAACCTTTTAGAAGCTCCTTCAAGCAATCAAACAATCAAACCAACCAACCAACCAGATAAACACAAGCTCTGCACACAGCAAATAACTCCCCCACACACAAACACACACTCCAGACAGCCACTTACCACAAGGGTCCCGTTTTTACTCCTCTTTCACCTGGAGAACTCCCTCTCCAAACTCCCTGTTAGCAATTCCTGTTCACAAGCAATTCCTGTTCACAAGTTTGCGGGGGATACCTTCAAAGTCCATGATCTCCGCACTAGATGGAGGAACGCGGCCATCTATGGCAGGATAGCTGCCAACCTGGCCACAAAGGCCACATGCGAGCTCAGGAGTAGGTATGCATGAAAATCAAGTTGGTCCGGCAATACCCCCACCCTTGAGTCCTGAGCTTCCCCTTCCCCTTCTCCCTTTTGCTTCCCCCTTCCAGCTCACTCCTCCCAGGTTTCCCCCTCCCCTCTCCCACTCTCTCTTCTCCCCTCTCCCCCCTCATTTCTCCATTCTCCCCAGAGTTTCATTCCCCCTCCACCCCCAGTTTTGTTAAATAAAGAGAGTTTGTGTTCATGAAAATATGTGTATTTTATTTGACATCATGAAGGGGGGTTAGGGAGGGGTAAGTGGAAGGATGTGAGGGAGGAATGAGGCACAAGCCCCCAGTGGGGCAGACCAGGGAGGCTCTTAGTGCTCCTCAGGGTGCAAGCTCTCCCGTAGGACCTCCTGGATACTGACAGCCCCCCAGTGGACCTCCTGGACGGCAGCCTGAAGAAAGTGCAGCCAGGCTCGCAGCAACGCGTCCACGAGAAGCACCAAAGTGCCCAGGGGCAGCTCTGGCTCAATGTTGCAGAGTGCTGTGGTGTCCCAAGTGAGGGCAATCAGAGCATGCAGAGACAAAATGCTTTGCTGTCCCTCATCGAGGTAGGCAAGCAAGCAGGGAAAGCTGAGAACCTGCTGTCCAGGGGGGAGTCCCTTTAAGCACAGACCTCAGATAGCCTCAGGCAGCAGCCACACAAAGTAACTCCTGACTTGATGCTCTGCTGGACCTGGTACTGGCCGGCCTTAAATGCTATTCAGCATCCACTTAGTGTGGACGCACTATTTTGAAATAGCAAAACACAATTTTGAAATGCATTTTGTGTGTAGACATGTTATTTCAAAATAAGCTATTTTGAAATAACGCTGTAGTGTAGACATACCCAAGTACACGTGGGTCTGCCAAAATTCACATCTGTACTGGGACTGCAGAGTGCAGAGTCATGTTTTCAAATGTGTAAGTGTGGAGGGGTGCACATTTGTGTAAAGCTATTGTTTTTGCATTTATAAGGCTATCCTGACATCAGACTGGAAAATGTCCATTTACTTTTTTGAGAGGAAAGCGCTCATTTACTTGTGTGTGTATTCATTCTTTGATGAGTCCACAATTTTGGCATCATGTGAATAGGATTCATTCTGACTCCTCTAAGATGATACAGGAGCAGGTGTGAGTGCTCAACTGTATAAAATTACAATATGGTCTTTTCAGACCAGAATGATGGGCAAAGAGTAGGTAGATAATTCTGTTGCAGCTGCAAAGATTACTATTTTTCCTACTGAAAATGACTGATTGAAACAAGCAGCATTGATTTACAGATGCAGTGTTTCATTTTTTAACCTTAGTAAGTATATTACTTACTGGTACTATTTTTTTTTCTTTAGTATAGTCCTAAGTGGTCATGTGCTAGGCATTAATGATTGTGCAAACAACCATGCTGGTGTCCTATAATTTAAAAGACTCAGATTGCTATATTTAGTAGGGATTTGGATATTAGAGGTTAACACAAATCTGTGTTACTAATACTTGTCCATGGCAGGAATGGTGAGGAAATTAAAATGGCTGTCAAAGAGAATACCTTCCAAGCAAGTGCCCTTTCTTGCTGTGACTTCTCCTGTTCTACCTATTAATTCCTTCAGAATAATTTCCACATCTCACTATGCATTCATGTCACACAACAGGGGAAAGCTTAATTTCCTCTGCACTTTTTTCCAGAAGACCAGCAATGACTACATATGTGCGGCTAAGCTGGAACATGGTGTTTGGGTGATATCGGCTCTTGCGCAGCAGCACTCATTTAGAGCTTAGCAGATTGATTAAAGCTTATCAAAAGGGAGCTTTAGTGAATTTATTTCTAACCCCCCCCCAAACAGAATATCTGTCTTCTGAGTTTCTTTTGATATGTTGTTTTTCACTTTGCTAGCATGATTTCTGCCTCTGTGCAAATGAAACTTAAATGTGAATGATGGAATATATATTAAAGAACCACTGTCTAGAGCACCACAGAATTTAGCTCAGTTCCCTATTGAACTTTATGGGAGCGATGTTAACACCAACCACTAGCATTGGACTTTTTATTCTTGTTAACAAACTATATAAATGTGTGTGTGCAAATTAGAGATGGGCATTGTGTTTTGGAAGGGAGCATATATGAAATACAGGGCACCAAACTCTCATTAGTGTCCTTGAAAAATCTCCCCACAGAGTTTCAACTTGTTTCAAGTTTTAACTTGTTCAGCTTTCCTTCTCTTTAGCAGCAAGGATGTTAGAGTTTTGCACATATTTTCTTTCCAGAAGCGACTACTCAAACACTCCTAAAATAAATCCTCAAGCAGTCTCAAGTAAAGCATTCATTCAGCAAGTGATTTCACTTTGTCTAACACAAAATGAGAGAAATTCATCATAGCTTTATCTCTCATGCTTCCCTACCCCCACCCCCAGCATTTAAACCAATGTCAAGATTGATACAGGACAGTAACCAGCCTAGCCCCACCAACTAACCTCCTAGAAGTTGAAACTCCTCATGCTGCTCTGTCTGTTTTATACGGTCAAAATGACCTTCAAATGGTTAAAGAAAATGCAGGCAATTTAAATTATATTTTATCTTAAACCTTGTGTTTCCTCCCTTTATGATATAAATCATTTTGCCAATTTCTCTAAGCACACTAATGCTTTTTCAATGTCACATTTTAGATCTAGGTTCGGCTGGAGACTTGGCTAGTTGGTCATTATGTGTAGAGCATGAATGCTTTATGACAAAGCAGAAACAAAAGACAGGACTATGCAGTACTTTAAAGACTAACAAGATGGTTTATTAGGTGATGAGCTTTCGTGGGCCAGACCCATTCCTCAGATCAAAATGTGGAAGAAAACTGGCATGACCATATATACCAAATGGATACAATCAAAAATAAGTGAACACATATAAAATTGACAAATCAGATTTTAGAACGGGAAGGGGGTGAGGGGGGGAGGTTAGTGTCTATGAGATAATGATATTAGGGGTGATAATTGGGGAAACTATCTTTGTAATGGGTAAGGTAGTTAGCATCTTTGTTAAGGCCCATTCGTAAAGTGTCAAATTTAAGCATGAATGACAGTTCTGAGGTTTCCCTTTGTAGTCTGGTGTTAAAGTCTATTTGAAGTAAGATACATGTAGTTAGGTCCTTGAGACAATGCCCAGTCTGGTTGAAATAACAAGAAACTGTTTTTTCTTTGTGAAACTTTCTGATGTCTGATTTGTGGGCATTAATTCTTTGGCGAAGCGTCTGAGAAGTTTGTCCAATATACATAGCAGACGGACACTGTTGGCACATGATGGCATAAATTATATTTCTGAATGAACAGGAATATGTGTTCTTGATCTTGTAACTGACGTGGTTAGGTCCAATGATGGTGTCAGCAGAGTAAATATGTGGACAAAGCTGGCAACGGGGTTTGTTGCAAGGGAAAGTTCCAGGGTTCGTATTAGTGTGGTATGTCCTGTGGTTGTTGGTAAGAATCATCCTGAGGTTAGGTGGTTGTCTATAGGAGACTATGGGTCTGTCTCCCAGAGCCTCTCGGAGTGTAGTATCCTGTTCCAGTATAGGTTGTAGGTTACTGATAATGCTTTGGATGGGTTTAAGTTGTGGTCTATAGGTGATGACAAGTGGTGTTCTATTGGTTTTCTTGGGTCTGTCTTGAAGTAGATGGTTTCTGGGTATTCATCTGGCTCTTTCAATTTGTTTTTTTATTTCCCCAGGTGGGTAATTGAGGTTTACAAAGGCTTGGTAGAGATCCTGAAGTTTCTGGTCTCTGTCAGTGGGATTAGAGCAGATGCGGTTGTATCTAAGGGCTTGGCTATAGACGATGGATCATATGGTGTGTTCTGGATGGAAGCTGAAGGCATGTAGGTAACTGTATGAGTCAGTGGGTTTCCTGTAGAGAGTGGTATCTAATTTACCATTGGTGATTTGTACTGTGGTGTCCAGGAAATGGATCTCTCGTGTTGAGTGGTCCAGGCTGAGATTGATGGTGGGGTATAGGTTGTTAAAGTCTCTGTGGAATGCATCCAGTGTTTCTTGGCCATGGGTCCAGATCATAAAGATGTCATCGATGTAGTGAAGGAGAGGAGGGGTAAAAGGGGATGGGATCTGAGGAAACATTGTTCTAAGTCAGCCATAAAGATGTTAGCGTACTGTGGGACCATGACAAAGCACAGATTCTTCTATTTCTGGTAGGATTGAATGGGTCTTCAGATTTTGATTTGTTGGTAATGGGCAAGACAATTGTCCCAAGAGTATCCTACTCTGCTCTAGCATCAGGAAATAGAGTTAAAGTAGTATACATATACTAGACATTTTATCAATCAGGAAGAAGGAAATTTTACCACACGACTAATAATACATAGTACTATATATATATGTGTGTGTTTTTTTAAAAATATTTGTTGGCTCCCATCCTGCCACTGGTAATATGTATGTGCTGATGTATCTTCATGGAGCCCCATTAAAGACAATGGCTCTCAGAATGCAAACAGACAGTTGCGTCCCTGGAATCAGCTCTAGTGTCAAATCCTTAAATGGCTTTGTGAATGTCAATCTGTTCAACCTGAAAACTGGTTTGGGGCCATTTTGTACTTTTCAAGCATAATCCCATCAACAGCTACTTGACATTTATGGGGAGTACCAAGTTGCATCATACTTTGATTAAATTGGCAGTACAGATTAAATTGCTAAATTCTTAGCAATCCTGAAAATCCAAGATGTCCCAAGTTGGTCATCTAAATTTGAGTATCTGCCTGGATGTTCATTAATGGATCTCCAAGTCACTGTGTTGTTTCAGGCCAGTTCCACAAGCCAAATACACAGAGAAGAGTTGGAACTTAACATCATTCACAAGTTTAATTTTTATGCAAATGGTATGAATAGTGACATTGGCTGGCTCTCACACTATCTTCCACATCCTAATGATTTAACCAACCAACCAACCAAAGGAGGTGCTAATTGTTCTTATCAGCCTCTTGTAACTATTTGAACCATCTACTCACTGTCTCTCTTTTTTCTCCTCCCCTCCTTTTTTTCTCTTTTTTTTTTTCTTCTTCCCCTCCTCCTCTTCCCTTATTTATTCTTGGATCTGGACTTCTAATACTCCTGTCATCTGAAGAAGTGGGTTGTGCCCACGAAAGCTCATGATACCATCTACATGTATTATTAGTCTTTAAGGAGCTACTAGACTATTTGTTGTTTTTTAAGTTTTTCCTGTTACAGACTAACATGGCTACCCCTCTGAAGCTTCTGTCAGTTTTTTTAGTAGATGTGTTGGAAAATTTAGATCAAACTATCTAAAAGTATATAACACAGATTTTTAATATACTTTTAATAAATGACAGTTCTCAATTAGACTAGTATGCAGGGAATTTTTAATATTATAAGATAAATACCTCTCATGAAAAGGACAAAGCAGTAAATAGTTTAATGCCAAGGAAATAATATATAGCAGAAAATAATTTTCCAGGAAATATATGTAATTTTTTACAGCTTTAGTATATTTAAAATCAATATAGTTTAGCCAAGGTCTGAGCAGGGATTGTTAAATTCCACTAAAATCCAGGTTTAGGAATTCTATTCTTGGTGATCAGAGATGTGACAATGTTCAGCTCTGACATATCCCTAAGTACCAATTGTATGTCAAGTTAGAGGCCATTTGAAAAGTTTGGATCAGACTTTCCCAACGAACTTGGGACTGTTTTGCTATGAGGCTGTATTTCAGACTCACAAATTTCTTCAATCAGGAAAAAAAATGTTCCAAAATTGTGCCAGTTAACTGAGCATTTATTTCAGTATATGCTATTTTATAAGGATCATTATATTGTAAAAAGAACTAGAATGCGGTCTGAGCAGTAAAAGAAGTGGGTGAATATTTTCTAATAGATTTCAGCACTTTTGTTGTAGTAAGTTACGGGTGTGCTTATCACAGGGAGGAAGACAACAAAGATGGATAATGTGAAATAATTGATCTTTTTCATCAAAAAATGAATGTGCTGTGGGTTTTTAAATCCCACAATCATGCTTAGACACAAGCGAGACATTAAAGTTAAGTTGAAATATTAACTCTGAACTATTGGTTTTGCCAATCTTTGTTATATGTTGAGAGAGAAAGAGAGAAATGTGGTCTAAGCACTCACCACAGAACGGAAAACCAGGCACTCCCGAGTTTTACTGACGACAGTGCCTTCACTGGAGATTTACTCCCACATAAACTCTCTGACTTCTTGAATAATGGAGATCATGACATTTATGTGCCTCAATATTTCTGTGAGTTTTGACAGCAGCACTTCATTATGGACCAATTTATACTTTACAGTTAAAATTGTTAAGAAATTTTGAAGATAAAAGTCATAATAAGTGCTAAATGTTGTTATATGGAATATGCATCTTCCAGGTAATTAGCATCAGAATATATTGGGAAGTGAGGAATTAATATAGATTACAGTCTGCATTGTGAGATGGTATTTTCACAAAATATTTACTAGTTGCATAAGTAAAGTATGAAGAAAAAATGAATAAAATACATAAACATATCTAAAGTGAGACTGGAACACAAATAATGAGACCCAATATATACCATAGAAAAACTTGAGTGGTTGGTATTTAATGAAATTATTGATATAACAGGCATCACAGAAACTTGGTGGAATGATGGGACATGGTAGTAACAGTGAATTAAATATATAGAAATGACAGAGTAGGTAGAGAAGAGGCACTACACATGAAAGAAAGCACAGAGGCAAATATAATAATCTTAAATGAAGCAAACAGTACCCTAGCATACCTATGGTTAGAAATTACCTCCTTGAATAACAAATGTCTAGCAGTAGAAATATACATCCCCACCATCTGAATATATGGTAATAGTAATATGTTCAGGAGACAGCAGACATTAATTAAAAATAAAACTTAGTAATCATTGGGGGAATTCAAATATTCTCTTACTGACTGGGCATGTCATCTCAGAGTGGATGTGGAGAGAAAAATTTTAGACATAATGACTGCTTTTTAGAGCACATAGTCCTGGAAACCACAAGAGAAGAGGCAGTTCTTGGTTCAATCCAAAATTGAACAAAGCATCTGGTGTAAGTGAATGAAGCTGAAGTAATTGATAATAGTGACCATAATATAATTAAAGTTAACATCTTTGGGGAGGAGGAATACCAAAGAAACCCACCACAGTAACATTTAACTTCAGAAAGGGGAGCCACAAATGAGAAAGCTAGTTAAACATAAATTTAAAAGGAAATGTAAAAAGAGTGAAACACTCACAAGATGCATAGAAACTTTTTAAAATCACCATAATAGAGCCTCAAACTAAATGTATGCTCCAATTTAAAAAACAGCAAGAGGACCACAAAAAAGGCTGCCATGGATAAAAAACTGAGTAAAAAAGGAGTTTGGAGGCAAAAAGGAATCCTTTAAAAATGAAAATCCTAATGAGGAAAATAGAAAGGAACAGAATCTCTGGCAAGTCAAATGTAAACGTAAAACTAAACAGGCCAAAAAAGAATTTGTAGGGAAGCTAGACATTGCCCCCCCCCGCCATTTTTTATTTAGATTAGGGGTCACTCAAAGACAACGCTGTTGCAGAGAAGCTAATTAATTCTTTGCATCAGCTGCACCACACTGATTCCCATACCAGAGCTATTCTGCTTAGGTGACAAATGTGAGGAACTGTTAACATCTCAAATTGCTACATCAGACAATGGTAAGTCACCAGAACCAGATGTTTCAGAGGGGTAGCCGAGTTAGTCTGTAATAGGAAAAAGATATTTTTGTAAAATCTAACAATAAAAATGTATCTAAAATGAATCTGAAGAAGTGGGTTGTGCCCACAAAAGCTCTACATGTTTTGTTAGTCTTTAAGGTGGTACTAGATTATTTGTTGTTTTTTTAAGTTTTTCCAGAACCAGATAGTATTCAGTCAAGAGTTCTGAAAGAGCCGAACTATGAATTTTCAGAAATGCTAAACGTGGCATGTAGCACTTAAATCAGCTTCTTAATCAGCTAAGGTAATATTGATTTTAAAAAAGGCTCCAGAGATTATCCTGTCAGTTACAGACTGGTGAATCTCATTACCAGGCAAATTAGTTGAAACTATATTAAAGAATGGGCTTATCCAACCCACAGACGAACACACCATATTGGGGAAGTGTCAACACAGCTTTTATAAAGGGAAGTCATACCTCACCAATATATTAAAATTCTAGGAGGAGGTCAACAAGGATGTGGACAAGAGTGATCCAGTGGATATAGTATACTTAGACTTACAGAAAGCCTTTGATAAGGTTATTCAGCAAAGACTCTTACGGAAAGTAAGCATTCATGTAATAAGAGGAAAGGTCCTTCCATAGATCAGTACATGATAATCTATGGGTAGAAATAAATTATCATTTTTACAGTGGATATAAATAATGGGGTCCCTAAATATCCATACTGGGCCCGGCGTTGTTCAGCATATTCATAAACGATCTGGAGAAAGGCATAAGCATTTAGGGGGCTAAGTTTGCAGATGATATACAATTATTTAAGATAGGTGAGTTCAAAGCTGGCTGTGAAGAATTAGAAAGGGATTTCACTAAGCTGACTGGGCAACAAACTGGCACACATAACTGTGGGTTCTAAAATAGGTATTATCAGTCCAGGCAAAAAAAAAAATAGAGTAATCATGAACAGTTCTCTGAAAATATCCACTCAATGTACAAAAAAATCCCCAAAACAAAACACTAAAAAACAAAAAAACAAACAAAAAATAACCCTAAGAGAAACCATTAGGAAAGAAATAGATAATAAGATAGAAACATATAATAATGGCCCTATATTGTATGCATTCTTCACTGGTACCTTGAATACTGTGTGCAATTATGATTACCCAATCTCAAAAATTAAAAATGAAGTACAGAGAAGGGTATCAAAAATGACTGAGGATGTGGAACAGCTCTTTCTATATGAAAGAATAAAAAAACAGGAACTGTTCAGCTTAGAAGAGAGATGACTAAGGAAGGGGATCTGATAGAGGTCTATAAAATCATGAACAATGTAGGCAAATTGAACAAGGAAGTGTTATTTACCCCTTCACAAAATGTCACCCAATGAAAATAATAGGCAGCAGGTTTAAAACAAGCAAAAGGACGTAGTTCTTCACACAACACACAGTCAACCTGTGGAGCTCCTTGCCAGAGGATGTTGGGAAGGCCAAAAGTTAAAAAGAAGAATTAGGAAATTTCATAGCAGATACGTTCACCAATGACTCTTAGCCAAGGTGTTCAGGTATGAAGTTCCATGCTCTAGGTGTCCCTAAACCTCTTACTGTCAGAAGGTGGGATTGAATGACAGGGGACTAATCACTCAAAAATTGTCCTGTTCTGTTCATACCCCCTCAGAAGCATTTGCCACCAGCCACTGTCAGAAGATAGGGTACTGTGCTAGATGGAGCATTCATCTTCCCCAGTAAGGCCAGCATTCTTCTATTCTTATTAAATGTACTGTATTGGTTATATACTTCCATAGCACCTGTCACAGCCTTATAACATAATAGATCCTCTTCCCTGCAGCAAACACCTTCTGAGCTATTACTTGTAGCTGGGAGTAGGGGCATCACTTCCATGGAGTGATAGTTGGTACTTTGCAACTGCTCTTGGCTTTCACGCATTTTCTCATGTGGCGTTACTGATTAGGATTATGTCACCTTTCCAACCCATAATCATTAGTAAACTCCTGCATATGTAATATTGATGACACTTCTGGTTCATAATGCAGCTTTGCTTTCCCAGGCTGATTGCAGGAAATTGTTCAGTTTATTTTGGATGACTGCCAAAAATGCTTAATAGCGTAAAAAGTGCAATTTGACAACTATCAGCATTGCCTGTATGTTATGGAGTGATACAAATTAGCATGGGAATTGATTTAAAGTGATCAATATTTACTGGCAATTAATCATACAGTGCTCAGCATCAATCAGTCCAGGATATAATAAAAGAATTTACCTAAAGATGCCAAATATTATTAAGATCTTCCAGAAAAGCTTATTTTGAAATAGAGCATCTACACACAAAAAGCGTAACAAAATAGCAATGTGCTCTTTTGAAAGATAGTGTCCACACTGATTGGATACTATCTCTCATTTTAAAGCCACCTGGAACCAGTTCAGGTAGGGTATTAGATCAGCAGTTGCTTCTGGGTGCTGCTGCCTAAGGCTATCTAAGACACATGCTTAAAGGGGGCCCCCGGACAGCCGTTTCTCAGGTTCTTCTGCTTGCTTACCTACCTCTCTGAGGGACAGCAAAGCATTTCCTCTGCATGCTCTGTTTGCCCTGCTTTTTGACCCCACAGCACTCCCTGGCATGAAGCTAGATCTGCCTCTGGGCATGAATTGGCCCCCACTGCCATGCTGCAGTTTCTGCAGCAGTTTCTGCAGGTTGCCTTCAAGGCCGTGCATGAGCTCGACCCCAAGCTCATCTTTGAGAACCTCTGCTTGTGTGTGTGGGAACAATGCCCTTGTAACTGCACCGTATGGTGGAGAGATTCTTCTGGAGGCTGGACACAGTTCTCACTGGTGGGACTGGCTGGTGGTAGAGCAGTTGGACGACCAGCAGTGCCTCCAAAACTTCTGAATGAGGAAGGAAACATTCTTGGAGCTGTGTGCCTGGCTTACCCCCTGCCCTCTGATGATGAGGACCACCATTCTGCTGGAGAAGCAGGTTGCCATCGCTGTCTGGAAGCTCAGCACGCCAGACAGTTACCAGTCCATGGGCAACCAGTTCAGTGTGGGAAATTCGATTGTCGGGATCCTCCTCATGGAGGTAAGGGACTTTTGGACTATAGTCCCTGGGGGGGAGGGGGTGGAGTACTAGAAAGGGAGACCCTAAGGAAAGGGAGGGTTTGGGGTACAGGAGTGGGCTGAAGGTGGAGGGGGGGGAGACCTGTCCCCGGGGGGTTTTGCAGTCCCGCCCTCACACAGCTCTGCCAGGAGGGGTTCATATGGGGTGGCTGATGGGATGTTTTTTGGGAGGGAGGAAAGGGCAGGGCTGCATGGCATAGACTGGTGCTGCACATGCACTGACTGCAGCGTGATGGCCAGGCCAAGAAGGCCGAGCAATGATCACATCACAGCCCCTCAGTGCCTGCTACCCCCTTCCCTGTGTGTGTGAAAAACTAAGAGCACTCACCTGATGATCCTTCCCCAGCCTCGGAGGATGCCTGGGAGACATCCAGGCCATGCTGTACCAGCTCCAAATCAGCATAGTGACAGTGCTGGCCATGTCCTCCTCCTTTTTCTCCTGGGCTGGGACCCCTGGGCAGGAGACAATGGGTGTTTCCAACCCTGAGTCCACCACCAGGGATGGGGAAGGGGCTGCACCATCCCCCAGGATGTGGTACAATTCATCATAGTAGAGGCATGAGTGGGATCCTTCCCCAGAGCATGAGCTGCACTTGCTTATCCTGATGTAGGCCTGCCACAGCTCCTTTATCTTGCTGCAGACCTGTTCCAGGCACCTGTATGGCCCTTCGTGGCCAGGCTGTTGGACATCTGTGTCTGGAGCAGAGATCCTGGATGTTCTCCTCATCACCCCACACCTCCAGGAGGGCCAGGATCTCCACTCCAGACCAGGACAGCGCATACCTCTTGCGGCCCCTGGCAGGCTCCTGAGAGCCCTGTGCATGCTCCCTGGGATGGGCAAAGGGCTGTTGGGGGGCTTGTAGCTGCAAGATGCTGCCCAGCCATCAGGAACTGGCAGCTGCACTGAGTCTGGAAGCTCCCAAGGCTTTCTTCGTGAGACAAGCCCTGTCCCCGGTGTCTGCAGCTTTAAGAGCTGCTGAGGAACAGGAACTATGGAGTTGTGATGAGTGTGGGTGGCGTGGCCAGCAGGGCACCTGTGTTATTTTCTGCAGGCCTCTTTTTTTTAAATAACTTCCTATTCCATGTCCACACACACCCTTTTCTGAAATAGCTTTTTCGGAAAAAGGCTTATTCTTTGTAGAATGAGGTTACTGCCACTGGAAAAAGCCTCTGTTATTTCGACTTTCTGTCGAAATAACGGAATGGCAGTGTGGATGCTAATATTGTTTTTCTGGAATAATGGCCATTATTCCAGAAAAACGGTACAGTGTAGATGCACCCTTTGATTTCCAAAGGGGTCTATATATTCATTTGACATTTTTAGAGATCTGCAAATGACAAAAAAAGTTTGAAATATGCCACTGACATAGCATTCATACAATTGTTTTCTACCTCTGCATCCCTCTTCTGAAGTTTGTCAATGAGACAAGATTCCATAAATGTCAAAGCTGGCATTGTGACTTACCAACAACAAAATGACTATCACTAAAACCTTAAGGGCACATCTAGACTACATTTTATTTTTGAAAGAGGATATGCAAACTCTGCAGGAATTTGCATACCTTCTTCTGATCGCTTTTTCGAAAGTGGGTCTTTTGAAAGTGAAAGTAGTCTGGATGCATTTTTTTCGGGAAAAAAACCCTTTTTCGAAAAATCACGTAAACCTCCTTTTTAAGGCAGAGCGGTTTTTTGAAAAAGGGGTTTTTTTTGGTAACTGTTGGAGAAGGAAGTAAAAGGCTTATGGAGCATTGGAGTGTGTTATTTACAATGTTGCAAGCAATATGAAGGGTGAAGGGACTGTACAAATCTTTCCCTTTAACCTAATTCCAAGCTTTTTAAAGTTTTGGGTGGAGTAAAATTTTTGAGGAGTAACGTTAGTTCGAACCAAGGGGTTTGGTTTGAACTAACACATCCCGGCATGCACTTTCACTTTCGAAACAGCTGTTGAGCAGAATAACGCGCCAGTGAGATCATGCTAATGAAGCGTGGGATATTTAAATCCCTGCTTCATTAGCAATTTCGGTCACCTACATTTGCATCCCTAGTTCAAACTAGGGAGCAAGTGTAGATGTACCCTAACTTCAGACTACTGGCAAAAATCACTTTTTTTGCCTCAGACACCCTTCCTTACCATCTTCATCCCTACCTCCACTTATTAAATATCGCAAACACAAAATAGTATGTTTAATATTTGGTAAGAGTTCTGCTTTCTGACTTACATTAGCCTCAGGGGAATGAGTGACATGGAGGCTCCCACATGAGAATCTAAGACTTGACAAGAAGCTGGCAGGAAAATGTATCCATTCCAAGAAAATTAATGCGAGCTGTAAAATAGGGTTTGATATGGTATGCTTACCCCCCCTCTATCTTCATTGACACCATTGGTTTGCACAAGTTTAACAGAAGAATTGTGTCCACCAATTTGTTTTTATTGATGAATCACCTTTTGCTTTAATCCCATCATGCTTCCATAAACTGCCTCAATGTAAACATCAAGCTTTCTTAAAGATTTAGCTTCTAATCTTTTAGGGCATGTCTACACAACGGGACTAAACTCAAAATAAGCTATGCAGCTTGAGCTACGTCAATTGCATAGCTTCAATTGAAATAGCTTATTCTGAATTTGGGCACATCTACACAGCACTTATTTTGAAATAGAGCACTCTTCCTCTGACTTCCCTTTCTCCTCATACAATCAGGTTTACAGAAGTCAGAGTAAGAAGCCCATTATTTTGAATTTATTTAAAAATAATGGGTTTGCTGTGTGGACACGCAATACCTTATTTCGGAATAACTGACATTATTCCTAAATAACACTGTTATGTAGTCATGCCCCTACTGTGTGCTACTTATTCCCCTTTGGACCATTGGGAATGAATTTACTACAACTACTAACTCAAAGATTATTCACACCTTTTAACTCCAGTGCTAATATTGATGCCATAAAGACAAGTAACAGACTATCCTATCAGTTATGTAGAACTATAAGCAAAGTTCACAATGGCACCACACACCATATGTAACTCACTTGATGAAGAGGAGTTCTTCAAACAGCTCAGGAGGTCAACAGCAGTGAGGGCTTTAAGTCCAGGCAATTGTTCTGACGCTGCATTAATTAAAATATCTTTCAGGATGTTCTAGTGTACAATGGATGATAGTGGTCACATTGAATTGTTTCAGGAGCCAGGAATTGCTTGGAATATCTTGGAACAACTTTTTTGTTGGAACTGTGTCAACAACTGGGAAGGGAAATGTTTAGGAGCCTAAAGAGGGGCAGACCAACTTTATATTAAGCTTAATGTCTACTAGGTAACTCAAACTACACATAACCTTTAAGAATGATATTAAGTTATTGTAGGATGTAGAGAATGCAGTTTGCAATATATATGCAATGACCTTTAACATATTTCCCTATTATTTAATTTAGTAAATGATTTTGCAAGGAATGTAGTACTACAAGATTACTGGATGCTATGATGCCAAATTTAATGTATTAGAAATTTATCTACATATAAATGGCATAAACAATGAATAGAGGACAGACACTGAGTTTGCAGTTCTTGGTTTATGAAATATAGTGGGAAGTAAGATTGTTCTGAAAAGAGGAACAAACCTGAAACAAAATTATAAACATGGTGCCATCTGTAGGCAGAGCTGTACCGGACAGCACTGGGATCACTCTGACATCTTTTTCATAGGCTACAAGCTTTAGTTCCATAGAGTTGGGGTCATATCATCTATATATTTCTGTTTTGTGCTGTACTAAAAATTCAATAATAAATATCAATCAAGTTTGGTTACCTGATGCATCTTTAATTACTAAGTAAGATTGAAGGTGAATTGGTACCACAAGGATACACATTCCTGTATGCTGGGGAAACCCTCTGAAATTTGACTTTATTTGTTTCAGGGTAGCTTTGCATAGTGATAATTTTTTTCAGTACAAATTTGGAATTCCGACCATGTTCATCAAAATAGGCATGAAGCACCACAGTTCTTGAGTGGAGTAATTTCATAGTTTTGCTTTGAAATCATGAGCAATTTATTCAGTCACAGGGTTTTGATGTGATATCATGAGACATTTTGGTGGCTTCAGTTTTGAGGTATTGGTCTCATTTGAAAAGAATTCAAAACAACGTTATGTTAATCAATATAGTGATTTAGAGCCTACCTCATGATAGGCATAATCAAAAGCCCATTGCAATCAAAGAGTCCACATGTCTCTATCTCTTTAGTTTGTTATCCAAATATAACAGATATTGCCAAAGGTAGTTTTCTCCCAGTAGTATTTTTAAGCATTTATATTTTAACTTGAGTTATTTCACTGGCCGTTTTATTTATTTATGCATTTGTTACTTGGAGCACAACAGAATTCTGCCTCAACTCCATCTCTGAATCAGAAAGCTAGCCATTGTTGTTTCACCTTTGCCAGGAAGTTGTTAAATCTGTTTTTACTTTTTAAAATAGTATAACACTGAAAAAAATCCAGCACTGCTAGCCCATATCCTGCATTTTTTGATTTATGTGTCTTTCCTCTGTTGTCTCATTCCTTTTGGCACATCATGTTATTCAGTTCTGCCACCAGCTATGAAACTTCATTATTCTTAATGAAGATAGATAATTAAACTGCTAAGGCTATTAGGAAAACCACAAAAATATTACCTAAATTATCACTTTTCTACTAAAAGGATTAGGAATAACATTTTCAAAATTACCTAGATGACTTAGGCTCCCAAATCCAATTTTTAAAAATACTTCAGAATTTAGGAACCAAAATGTCATTGAAAGCCAATGAGACTTAGGAATCTAATTCATTTAGGTGCATTGGAAAATGTTACTCCTGGTCAAATAAAAACTAATATACTGTATTTTAATTAAAAGTATTAAATCTGGACATTTTCAATACCTAATTCTTAAATTTACCAGGTTTCTAATATGTTTGATGTGATGAAAATATCTTATTTCAGGTTTCTGTAAAATGTTCATTTCACAAAATCTAGATTATAGTCCTGAATCAGTATGATAATTACCTTTCCGTGGGAGCATCTTTGTGAGCATTAAAACTGTGATTATTCTCTTTATTCCTGCTTGTTTACTCATGGAAGCACAATGCTTATTGGACTCTAAAGCTGGGTAGATGTTAAACTCAGTTATATAACTGAATTTCTATGTTGTCATATGTTGTGCAATGTGTTGTCATATGTTTCCACATAAGAAAAAGTCTACTTAGGTATTCTGGACTTGATTCTTCACTGCCTGATGGAGCCATTTACAACTGTGGAAAAATAGTGCAAAGTGGATTTAGATGAGATCATTCTGATGTGCTCACTTGGTAAAATTGCTTTGAATTGATGTCAATGGCTACAGAAGATGCAAAACAATGGTGAATGGGCCCAATTCCAGATCCTCTTGGTCAGCTACATCTGAAAAAGACCAGAAGTGAAATCCCTGTCAAAGTCAATGGGTGTTTAGCTGGAATTCTACCACCATGTTCACAAAAGCATGGGTTAAGTTCCTCTCTAGCTCAGCAACTATCAGTTAGGATATGTCTACACAGCAAAGTTATTTCAAAATAACAGCCCTTATTTCAAAATAACATTACTAGCATCTACACAGACAAACCGCTATTTCAAAATAAATTCAAAATAGCAGAGTGCTTATTTCGAATTTGGTAAACCTCATTCTATGAGGAATAACGCCAAACTCTAAATAGCTATTTCAAAATAAGTGCTGTGTAGACACTTAATTCGAAATAGGGGGCCTCCAGCCTTCCCAGGGTCCCCTGGTGGCCACTCCAGCCTCAACAAAGAACACTTCTCTCCCGCCCCCCCTCCCTGGAGCCCTTAAAGGGGAACACTCTGGCCACTGTACCTATGCCAGCTCCAAGCCTGCCAGCCCAGAGCCAGCAGTCACTGCCTCTGACCCAGTGGCCCCAAAACATGAGCCAGCAAGCCACTAGTAGCCAGCCCTCCACTGCTCCCTAGGAGCAGTCTGCCAGCTCCCAGGCACCTGCCAGGGTCCAGAAAAGGCGGGCGCCTTCCTGGTCCAGGGTGGAGATCATGGACCTTATTCAAGTTTGGGGGGGGGATGCCCCCAACGTCCATGATCTCCGCACCAGATGGAGGAACACAGCCGTCTATGGCAGGATAGCTGCCAGCCTGGCCACCAAAGACCACATGCGAACCCAGGAGCAGGTTTGCATGACAATCAAATTGGTCTGGCAAGAGACCCAACCCTGAGCCCTGAGCTTCCCCTTCCCCTTCTTCCCCTTGCTTCCCCCTTCCAGCTCCCTCCTCCCAGGTTTCCCCCTCCCCTCTCCCACTCTCTCTTCTCCCCTCTCCTGCCTCCTTTCCCCAGTCTCACCAGAGTTTCATTCCTCCCCCCACCCCAGTTTTGTTAAATAAAGAGAGTTTGTGTTCATGAAAATACATGTATTTTATTTGACATCAGGAAGGGGGGCTAGGGAGGGGTAAGTGGAAGGACGTGAGGGAGGAATGAGGCACAAGCCCCCAGTGGGGCAGACCAGGGAGGCTCTTATTGCTCCTCAGGATGGAAGCTCTCCTTCAGGGCCTCCTGGATACTGACAGCCCCCTGATGGACCTCCCAAATGGCAGCCTACAGAAAGTGCAGCCAGGCTCACAGCAACACGTCCAAGAGAAGCATCAGAGTGCCCAGGGGCAGCTCTGGCTCCATGTTCCAGAGTGCTGTGGTGTCCTGAGTGAGGGCAACCAAAGCACGCAGAGACAAAATGCTTTGCTGTCCCTCATCGAGGTAGACAAGCAAGCAGGGAAACCTGAGAACTTGCTATCCGGGGGGAGGGTCCCCTTAAGCACAGACCTCAAATAGCCTCAGGCAGCAGCCACGCATGGTAAGTCCTGACCTGGAGCCCTGCTGGAACTGGTTCTGGCCGGCCTTAAATGCGATTCAGAGTCCACTCAGTGTGGACACGCTATTTCAAAATAGCAAAATGGTATTTTGAAATGCATTTTGTGTGTAGACACGTTATTTCAAAATAACTTATTTCAAATTAACTATTTTGAAATAAGATATTTCGAAATAACACTGTAGTGTAGACAAAAGGTACTAAATGCTTTTTCACACTGAGTGCTGAGTCTTGGGAGTTTCCCCACTGTTCAGTTGGTGTGTAGTGTTGCATACCTTTATATGTGGTTTGGCTAGAGTCACCATGGATATTGTGTATTTTTAGGGCATGTCTACTCTGGGGAGTTATTTTGAAATAATTCCCCTTATTTTAAAATAACAAGGTGAGCATCCACACTACTAAGCCTATTATTTTGAAATATTGGGCTGTTATTTCAGAATAATATCTCCTGCTTGTGAAGAGGAATAAGCTTATTTCAAAATAGTTATTTCCTGTGTTATTTTTTCAGAATAACTTATTTCAAAATAACCTGGTAGTGTAGACATAGCCTTATCATATTACCCTCTTAGTCTCAGAAATTATTTAAATTTGGTTAAAATTATTTAATTTGGAAAAGGTGAGACCAGAAAATCAGTTTGTGACACAGAAGTTCAGTGCAGCCTAGGATTCAGAGTATTCAGTTTGCAGGCAATAATGATTTTGTTACCCCCGCTAAGGCTTTTTTTGGGCAGATTAGAGCTGATTGAAATTTTTCAGCTATAAGGGTACGTCTAGACTACATGGCTCCATCGACGGAGCCATGTAAAATAGTTTACTCAGCATAGTCAATGAAGCGGGGATTTAAATAATCCCCGCTTCATTAAAATAATAATGGCCGCCGCGCTGTGCCGACAATCAGCTGATCCGGCACAGCGTGGCAGTCTAGACGCTGCACGGTTGACAAGGGAAGCCTTTGTCGACCGCTCTGGTATGCCTCGTGGGGCATTACAGGAGAGACTGAAAGTCAGTCATTTAATGAACAAATGATGAGTGCACCTTCAGGGGGAAGAAAGGAAAAGATTTAGCTATTGTGGAAATATAACTTATAATCTTGGGAAACAGCAAGTAACCAGGATCTGTCAGCTTGAGATCTACCCTGGACTAAACTCTCCATCCCTGAATGTATGTCTAGAAACAGAAGTGACAATCCCTGACAAGAACTCTGACATATGTTTATAGTAGACTTCTTGTGTCTTACACTGGAGGTTCTCTAATAACACAGACCGATCCCTGTTTTTAATTTATTCCACAAAGATACACTTGTTTGATTCTTTTCATTATCTACTATGTAGAGCTACAAATACATATCAATTTTTATAAAATTAATTCAAATAAAAATTACCTTTTTCCACATTATTCACCCACCTGTGCTATTCAAGTTTTCAGTTTTATTTGTATACAAGTTGTCTTATGAAATCAATTATATGTATTGCTGTTGATTTCAATAATTCAGACCTATTAGGTATGGTCCATCTTTTAAAAAATAAGCAACTGATTTGTGCCCATAACATGGGACACTGCATATTCAGTATCAAGGAACAGAGAATTTTAATGTTTTTCATCAGTTGCAGGTTGTCACACTATCTGCAGTGACTCAGGGCAGGCTGTCAAAAAGCAGGCAGACACTCAAAGCTGATTGAATGTTTTATCATTTAATTTCACCAGCCCAATAACAAATTCTAATTCCTGGATCACTGAAACAGCATGGAGCCACAGGCAATCCCCTTGGGCTCTCCAGTATTTCTCACCACCCAGACAAGCTGATCTTAGTAATTAAAGGCTACTTGCTTCAGAATCACAAAAAATACTCAGGTTGCTCCCAGTCCCAAGAGACCAGTCCCTTAACCCAGATCAGTCTGTTTCCTCGATCTTTCAACACAGACAACACTGGTAGATAATCCTGTGGTAAACTAATTAAGGATTTATGAACTAGGAAAAAAGAAATGAGGACTATTTACATGTTAAAACAGGCATCATATATACATGAGTTCAGACTCTGGTTCCAAAAGATGTAATAATCTGTCACCACTGATTTGTCTTTTTTAGGGCTAACACAGGTCGACGATGAGGAGCTCTGCCTTTTTGTTTCTTAGCCAGCCCTTCTAAGAGTCCAAACAGCAAAGATATGAAAAATATTCATATCGGTTACCTTTATTTACATCTTCTAGAATGTAAGCAGATGGGACCTGCTTCCTTGCATGTAGCACCTTCATAAGTGCAAGAGGGCTATTAGGCCAGCCTTTGTGTTGTGATGTTCCACAATGGCTCATTTAGTCTTGGTAGTTTTTCTAGATGAGGGGAACCCCTTTTTCCTATATAAATTCACAAACCCAGAGTCAGCATTTTTTACAATTATAAATAAGGTCCTATTTGAATTGTGAGATGATATCCAAATAACTACAGCTGAGTGATGGACAAAACATGGAAATTTGCAGAAAAGTAATAATAGACCTTAATTATTAGCAGTAATTTGGAAATGCCAAAGTAAACCTATTTGTTAAAGAAAAAAATCTGAAACAATGTAAACACTCATGTATTATGTTATGCCTACTCACTTTTTTTTGACAAGACATTGTACTGCATCTACATTATACTCATGAACAACAAAAGTGATCACTATAATCCTTCATGCCCTGTCTTTGATTTGTAAGCACTTGTCCATACCAAGATAGTGCACACTTGGCATCCACAGAATTGGGCAGGATTGGTGTCTCTGCAGAATTGTTGGTGAGGGGCAAAACTTCCCAAGATCATTTAATTCACATTCATTTGCAAAAAATTGAATGGGGCAAGCTGTGCTATAGCTTCATGGCCAAATATAGAGATTGCTTCCAGGGAGACCACCTGTTCCAATCACATATTCACTTATTTCACATCAAAACCCTGAACAAGTTTCATAAATGACTACCAGCACAGCATTGGTCCTCATCAAGCTGGTTGGGCAACACTCTCTTCAGTGCTGCAGTTGTATTCCTTCCATTTGTCTGTCATGTTCTTGAACACACCTCTTTGCATTATGCTCTGCATCTTTGCTGTGCTTTTCTTTTGCAGTGGAGTCTGTCCAGTGTGTCAGATCCATTACAGTGTTATGAACTCTGTATCAAGTGGTGAGTCCATGTCATTGAAAAGAGAGATTTGTCTGTATGTTACTTGGTATCAGGTGAAATCTCCATTTCACATCCATCTCACATGCTCAGCATGAGAAAGAATTAGTTCAGACCGCAAATTCCACCATGTCACTACTGATTCTGGACAAAGAGGCACTTGGCCCGGATTAAACTGTTGTTGTTCCTGAAAAGAAAGCCTTGAAATGCAGTTTGCAAGCTGAGAAATGTTTAAATGTTTTGTTATTGCAGCATTGAATTTATCCACTTTAGAAAAATGAACATGCCATTGATTGCTAGCCAGACTTACAATATGTGCATTGCATGTTATGTGATCCATATTAAAAAGTAGCCCCTGTAGAACCTGATTATAATCTCGAAGTCCAGTATATTGCATTTGCTGTCACTATCCCAGACACCTTATTGAAGTCTACATCAAAAGTGGTCAGGCACTGAATGACAACTCATGAATCAGTTGAATAATTTACCAGCTGAAGAACAGGATTGTCCAAAAGAACTGACTGTAACTTTTTTGAGCTATTCATTTGGGATACAGCAGTGGTATCCAGTACATAATCTGTTGACTCATCAAACACAATGCATATAGAGTCAACTTTTTTCACATGTTCTATCAGCTTCCTTCTGTATACTTCAAACACTTTGGATAAGCATTCTTGGTGAAACTTTGAGAAGAAGGAAGAACACCTGTGTTTGGAATTTGTTTCTGAATGTGCTCCCTTTACTCTGGGTTTTCCAGTTTCTCCTTTAGTATATTTACTTTTGAGATTACCTTGACAAATTCAAAATATGCCACATTTTAAGCATTATGACTCTTGAGACTTTGATTAAACATAGATCAATAATCTGTTGTTTTACTTTTCATGTCAGATCTGTCTCTGCTTTGCATTTGGCATTATGATGCCATTCAAAATTTATATGAACATCAACACTTGACTTACATGTATGGTCTATTGTCACACTGAAGTCTGAACAAAACTTTCTACTATCAGCATGCTATTGCTTGGGATGCTGCTTTGCACAATCCAAAACACTGATATTTTTGCAGTGTTTGAGTCTTCAGCAGGATTTGCCATTTGCTTAAGCTCATGTTAATATGGCATGATATGTAAACAGCTGTTTTTCTCTAGAGTACATGTAAGTATTGCAAGATCAGATGAATTTATTCAAGTTTCAATACACAAGAAAAATTGCACAAATGTTGCCATATTAAGGAGGAAAGTACTAAAACAGGAGGGGAAAGAGTGTGTGTTGCAAACCTCAATGTGTATGCAAAATTGCGGACTGTGAAAATAAGCTAAGTAAAAATCAAAATTGCAGTGGAAGTCTAATATTGTGGGATGTACAATTTCCATGACATTGCAAATCATGTAGATCCTTAATTATAAAGCAATATTTCCATATTACCTTATAGCATGGAATATGGATATTACAAGTAAGATTAATGCAGGGAGCAATCGACACATTTTTAAAGAGTCACAACACTTATCATGTTCAAAACCTATCTTTAACATACAGGTGAACTGGTCTGGTTGACAGCTATGAATTTGTCAGTGCTCAGCAGAAGCCTACAGCCTTGGCAAGGGCTGGCACCTGGTTTACCAGCATCAGAGAGGTCACAAGTATTCAGTGCATAACTCAGAGAACAGGAATAAGTAGTTTTTGTAGAAATCTAATGTAGTACTTCAATATTTTTTCTACATACTAAGAGTACTTTGAAACCATTGTGATATATATTTGAATTAAAAACAGGACTATGCAGCACTTTAAAGACTAACAAGATGGTTTATTAGGTGATGAGCTTTCGTGGGCCAGACCCACTTCCTCAGATCAAATTGTGGAAGAAAATAGGCATGACCATATATACCAAAGGGATACAATTTGTCCTTTTTTATGTGTGTTCACTTTTTTTGATTGTATGGGGCTCGTGCCCCATTCCTCCCTCATATCCTTCCACTTACCCCTCTCCAGCCCCCCTTCCTGATGTCAAATAAAAGACACGTATGTTCAAAAATAGAAACTGGGTTTATTGAACAAAATTGGGGGGGATTAAATCTCTGGGGAGACTGGGAAAAGGAGGTGGGAGCGGGGAAGAGAGAGGGTGGGAGAGGGGAGGGGGAAAAATGGGAGAAGGGAGCTGGGAGGGGGAAGCAAGGGGAAGAAGGGGGAAGGAAAGCTCAGGGCCCAAGGTTGGGGGTCTCACCGGACCAACTTGATTTTCATGCAAACCTGTCCCTAGGTTCGCATGTGGTCTTTGGTGGCCAGGCTGGCAGCTATCCTGCCATAGATGGCCGCATTCCTCCATCTAGTGCGGAGATCGTGGACATGGGGGGCATCCCCCCCAAACGTGAATAAGGTCCACAATCTCCACCCTGGACCAGGGAGGCGCCCGCCTTCTCCAGCCCCTGTCAGGCTCCTGGGAGCTGGCAGACTGCTCCTGGGGAGCGGTGGAGGGCTGGCTGCCAGTGGCTTGCTGGCTCATGTTTTGGGGCCACTGGGTCAGGGGCCCCGGTGGCCACTGCTGGCTCTGGGCTGGCAGGCTTGGAGCTGGCACAGGCACTGTGGCCACAGTCTACCCCTTTAATGGCTCTGGGGCTGGGGGAGAGGAGAGTAAGTTTTCCTGGTTGTGCCCAGAGTGGCCACCAGGGCTCCCTGGGAAGGGCTGGTGGTCCCCTATTTTGAATTAAGTGTCTACACAGCACTTAATTCGAAATAGCTATTTCAAATTTGGCGTTACTCCTCGTAGAATGAGGTTTACCAAATTCGAATTAAGGGCTCCGCTATTTCGAATTTCATTCGAAATAGTGGTTTGCATGTATAGATGCTATTAAAGTTAATTCGAAATAACAGCTGTTATTTCAAATTAACTTTGCAGTGTAGACATAAACTCTTTGTGTTTGTCCAAAAATAATGCTTTTAGACTGAATGGACCAGAGTCTTGTAGCTGTAAATCTGTAACATAGCATCGTTGATGCCAGTGGAGCTATGCTGATTTACATTAGCTAAGGATCAGGTCCACAATGTTCTGGTTTTTGTACATGGAAGAACACACATCACATATAACATTTAAGCAAATCAGCAATTTAGCCCAAAATGTAATATTAAATATAGAACAAATTAAAAGGGAAAAAGAAACAGTGTAAATGCATACAGAAAAGCTAAATGACATCGAACAAACACAAGATCAAATCCTGGCACTTAGTCTATTGAGTCACAAGGAATAATCTACAGCTCTGCTACCTAGGCATGCTCTTCTGCCATGGGCCATTAGTCAGACTTTGAGATGATATCCACCCACTCTTTCCCACTGGGATATCCACAGAAACGTTGCTTACTTTGATGTCATCTTTTGGAACCTTGGATGCCAGGCGTCTTGGATTCACCTTTTGTACCTGTCAAAAGCAGGTCTTCTTTCATGGTGCATGTCAATACACATGTGTCTATCCAAATAGCCAGACTTTTTCAAAGAGACATTATTTTAAGTGCTTTTATACCAAACTTGAAGCAACTTGAAAGGGGCCCGATCATGAGAAAGTACAAACCCCTAGTCTGTGAAGATCAGACTTTTTAAGGCACAGGCGCCAACATCTTATTTTGTAGTGGGGGGAGGTATTCAACCCCCCCCCCGTCCTCTCCAGGACTATACTCTGCTCTGACCCCTCCCCCAAGTGCACCCCTTCCCTATCCCTCACCCTCCTTCCCAGAGCTTGAACACTGAAAAGCAGCTGTTCAAGGTGCTCCAGAAATGCTGGGAAGGAGGAGGAGAAGTTGTTCAGTACAGGGCCATTGGCCTGCAAAAGGCCTGGGGGAACAGAACAGAGAGGAGGAGCTTGGCACTTCTAATTTTTTCCCACGGGTGCTCCAGTCCCAGAGCAGCCTTGGAATCTGTGCCTTTTTTCTAAGGTGTCACTGTCATGAGACACGCCGGCAGGCCTGCCTGCAAGCCTCAGAGAGCAGGGATGGAAGTTTCCTAGCTGTATCACAGCCTGGTGTTCATGTACCCTGCAAGCACAAACACCAGGTGTTCGCTATCAGGTGGCCTTCATCAGCCACAACTCCCTATGCTTGCTAGCTGAGAGCTGACTATGGGATAAATAACATGACCTTGGCAGTCAGCCCCAGGGGAATGTTAAAAGTGGCATCGGGCCTGCTTGGGCACACTCAGTAAACAGCTTACGTATAAGATTACTGGGAGTCCCACCCCTAAATGAGTCTCACCCTGGACCCCAACCTTGAGGGGCAACCAGGATTTTCCCATGTGGGAGCCACATCCACTGCGGCTGGGTGTGAGGTAACCTGAGCTGCTCCTTAACACATTCTATCCCAATGTGGGTTTATATATCCTATCACAGGACCCTAGAAGTATAACAAGGTCTATCAGCCCTTATCTACACAGACCTTATCTACCCTAATAAGCAAAGTGTCCATACTAGCATAGGGATGTAATAGTGTAGTTGATTAACTCATTAACCGATAAGCAAAAGCTTATATGTTAATGCTATAAACTGCACCCCCCCCCCCACCCCCTTGGTAGTAAATTTTTTAGCAAGCTATCCAGAAGCCTAGTTCAGTGCTGGCTCATGCTGGGTCCAGGACCTACCCCCGCTGTGGCTCTGCATTTAAAGTGTATTAGGAGCCAGGTGGGCAGGCATTCCAGCTCAGCTCTGGCTCGTGCTGGGTCTGGGAGCTCAGACCCCTCCCCCTGGACATATGCTGCTGCACCCCACACTGCTGCCTCTGTATTAGAGGCAGATAGTTTTTAAACTGGCTCCCCTTGCGGATCAGAGGCAGTTACACGCTGGTATAGAAGCAGCAGCGTGGAGTGGCAGGGGGCTTCTCAGAAGTGGGGCTGGAGCAGACCCCCAGAGACTATAGAATAGTCGAGTAACTGTCAAGAATTCGTGAGGTTAATCGACTATTCAATTAACTGATACTTAATCTCCCTACACTAGCAAGCCCGCTATTTCAAAATAATGGTCTGGTTATTTCAAAATCTGCACTCCTGCTTTCCTCAGGGAATAATGCTTATTTCAAAATGGTTATTTCAAAATAGCATTAGTGTGGGTGCTTAGCTTACCCAGAGTAATTCAAAGTAATTACTCCCCAGTGCTTCCTGGGGCTCTAAGTCAAAGTAACATGTCCACATTAAGGGACCCTGCCTCAGACTAATTTCAAGACTCCTCCATTGTGGGGACATGCTATTTTGATTTTGTTATTTTTGCAATTATTTTGAATTCAATTATTTCAAAATTATTTTCTAGTGTAGACATGCCCTCTGTGTTATTTCAGCTCAGGGTTACTTACTTAGCTGATTAAATATCTTAAATACAGCATTTCTCACTATAACACGCTATTTTTAAATTTTTATTCTATTTTATTTTTTTGCCATCCTTATAGCTTAATCCAGCATTTCAGTAAAACTTTATGGAACCCAAGAGCCTTGCTCTTTGAGAAGAGCTATATCCCATCATTAAATTCTGAAAGATTTTTCATGTTTGAGAACTTTCATTATCATGCTAATAAGAAGATATACACCCTTAATAGCTTGAGGGGCAGATGGGGCTAGCTAGCACTTTATCTCTAAAATCATCAAAGAAAATTTCCAGTACTATATTTGATTTTATCTATTTTGCTGCACTATTGGTATGTCACTTGCCCTGATCCTACAAACAATTAAGCTTGTGATTAATACTTTCCTCTTCTGAAAAATTCCATTGACTTCTATGAAACTAGCCAGGTAGTAAAGTTATACTCTAGATTAAGCATAAATATTAAATAATAATGGCAAAGCTATTAAGTTATGATACAGTGGTCTAAATTATGTAGTTCCAAATGATAAGAAAACTATCAGAGAAGCTAATATTAATGAGAAATGTACAGAAACAATATTATGTTTTCAATATAATGTTAATTGTGATTGTAAGAGAATAAGCAGATAAGAACAAAAGAATGGCCATATCGGGCAGACCAAAGGTCTATCTATCCCAGTATCCTGTCTTCTGACAGTGGTCAATGCCAGATGCCCCAGAGGAGTGAACAGAAGCAGATAATCATCAAGTAATCCCTCTCTTGTCACCCTGACACATAGATGCTGGGGACACCATTCCTACCCATTCTGGCTAATAGGTGTTGAAATGAGGAGCAATGCTAGAGAGATTTTTTTTTTGTTTGTGGTTAGAAGCACTTCTGACATTTAAGCTGTGATTTGCAGAGAGGGGATTCCACAGCAAATGTCTCATAATTTGAATCTCTGTTCCTTGAAGGCAAAACTAATTAAAAATAAAAGCTTTGTGGGCTGAAGGTTGGTAAACACTGGGCAGCAGAGGATTATTATTAGTCACAACTTTCCCTGGTGTCTTCTAGTTTGTTCATTGAGAAAAAGCGGAACACCAACTTTCAGGAAGCATTATTCATTGTGTTACATACATGCAACATTTAACTTGAACTGCTCATATTCATGGCTGGGCACCAAGGTTCACACAGTCCTTATAAATCATCTCATTTGTCTATTATTGCCCTTATGGGTAAATCAAATGTTCAGTGGTAGACAGCAGCAACTAAAAGAGGGAAAAGCCAAAGGCAAGGAGGAGGAGGAAGAGAGAGAACCATTATACAAAACAGAATAACTTTCAAGCAAAATGTCATCAAGAGTTCAGTTGCTACATTAAAAATAAAACAAAGACACTGCATGCAGTGTGTGATCAGAATGTAACAAGGGAGGCATTTCCACAACAAAGACTTCATATCTGTACATTTTGTAGGCACACTGGACTCTATAGTGGGTTTTTTACTTCTTTGGAGATATGGGGATAAATCTGTTGGTACCCTAAAGAATTTTCCCAGGAAGTGAAATTCTCTCCTTTCTAATCACTATACAGTTTGAACCTCTGTGGTCCAGAACTCTCTGGTCCAGCAACAACCATGGTCTGGCAGGATCACGAATGTTGCTGGACAAGAGAGCCCCAGCACAAAGGTTGGTAACAGAACTGGCCAGTGGGGCAGTGGAACCCACAGCCAACTAGGCTGGGAAGCTGGCAGGGGTGCTGGAGTCTGCTGCTGGTGGGGCTGTGAAGCCAACAGGGCCACCAGAGTCCGAGAGGTAGGGGGGCCACTGAGCTTGCAGACGGTGGGCCAGGAAGTGGGGAGAGACTGCAGAGCCTACAGCTGGCAGGGCAGTGAGCATCAGCAGAGATGGCAGGGCTACAAGTGCTCACAGGGCTGCCTCCAGAGCTCCCAGGGCTGCTGGGGCCACTGGAGCTTCAAGGGCCATCGAGCCCACAGGGCTGCCATAGCCAGAGGGCTGAGGGCAGTGGTGCCAGATATCTGGGGAGAGGATCTCAGTGAAAAGGCTGGTGCCAGCCCCTCCCCTTCCCTCCCCTCCCCCCATCCCAACTTTCCCTGGTCCAGCAAGCTCCCTTGTTCAGGACCGGTCAGATACTGAGGGAGCCGGACCAGAGAGGTCCAACCTCTAGTATTATAAAAGATGGGGGGCGGGGCAAACCTTATTATGCTGTCTTTTAACTTTCAATGCCAATGCAAGATTGTTCAGTGTTGTGTTATTCAGTGTTTTAGTTTTAAATGACTAAAGTAATAACACTAATAGAAAGGATTCAGCCTACCTAGAGAGGGCAGGCAATGCTTCCACCAGGACATTCACTTCAGAATTACTCTAGAAAAGAGCAGCTCTGAGTTCTTTGAGGAGATCTTTGGCTGGAGAACCCTGATTCTGTCTCTGGCCAATGCTATCCACTTTTGAGGCCTTAATAGCCTTCCCATTGTTCCTTCCATGGACTGACATGTGTTGGTTGATTTTCACTTCTAGAAACTCCCCTTGGCAGACTTTCTGAGATCATGAATTCTGTGCTCTGCTTTATGACAGTAGCCCCAGTGTTTATTAATTGTGAATGGAACCTGTTAGTTTGAGCTAACTCTTTAATCCTCTTCACTAACTCATTATTTAACTGTAAAACTTTCACTGGAAGGCAATAAATGGGATCTATTTGTACAACTGCCTCATTAATCTGCTCCTTGGCAAGTCTCTGAGTGTTAGAGCATCCACCTACATTTAGTTTTCACAACCTCAGTGTAGCAAATCATGCTCATAAAATCAAACATATAGTTTCCCTCAAAATTGTTAAAGTGGCATCACGTCAATTTCAAACTTTCCTAAACTCATTTTATTTAATAATAAGATTACAAACATGAAATATGTTTAGATATTTGTGCCAAATACTCAAAATATTAGCCTGAACATATTAATAATCCTACTGTGTGTAACTTAATTATAGGGAAGTGAAATTTTTAGAGAAAAATCTTTAGGATGAGCAAAGTGCTTCATCTAGTGTTAAAAATGTATCCTCAAAGAAAGAGATACATGTTGTTCTAAATACAATGTATCATCTTTATTCCATTTAAAAATAATTAAGAATCTACATTAAAATGCATCAGTAACAGTTACTCTGTACAATTGTCCATGCACACTACCTAGATATTATGATCAAATTAATTATTTATTTAAGGGAAATCCAAGTATAGTGCTTAACACAAATAGTCTTCTGATGAATAGAAACAAACAAGATAAGGTTGAAGTAGGCTCCCATTATAACTCTCACTCTCAACACTCACCATAACTTCCCCCAAAAGAAATCACTCCCTCTTAGCCATGACATCAGACAGTAAATTTCTTGGAAAGTTCTTAGAAAGAGGGTTTTAAAGGTACAGGAACAGTTCCTCAACTAGAGGAAGTCAGAATAGCTACACTGAATTCAGTAGAACTTTGCCAATATGTACGGAAGATATTACCTATGGTGCTTCAAGTTTCCCTGGTATTGGCTTTGCAATAGTGCACAGTGTCCAGGTCCACCAAATGTCTGAAGGTTCTCAGAAGCAAATCATATATGCCGCACTTGAGTTATGCCTACTATATGAGCTAGGGGCGAACAAAAATCATGTAGCTACAACACTCACCCATGCTGAGTGGAAAACCTCTTCTATTATAATCCTGTGAGCTCTTATGTATTCATGAGCAGTGGAATCACACCTTTAGCATTAAGTGTAGACATAGCCTTACGGGTAAGCACTGAAGGTGCTTCAGTTGCTAGGCATTATGGGGTACATTGACTGCAAAAAAATAGGAGTGATTCTCAGAGTTTGGGTTGAGTGACTCAGGCTCAGCTTATGGGGCTGAAAATGAAGTGTAGATGCTTCTGCTTGGGCTGGAGGGCAGGCTCTGAGCCCCATCCCTCTTGCCAAGTTTCGGAGGCCAGGCTCCAGCCTGAATGGGAAGGTTTGCACTATTATTCTGAGCCAAAGTCAGTAGACGCAGGATCTGAGGCTCACTGCTTAAGAAACAGGGGAGTTTGAGTGGGAGTTTGTAAAGGGAGTTTGGATATTGGGACTTGTTTGGGGTTTGTTTTTGCTGTGGAGGGGGTGTTTTGGTTTGTTTTTGTGTTCACCGGACTAATAGGATTTTGAAGAGAAAGTAGATATAACAGAGACAGCAGTGCCATGACCCAAGTAGTAGAGAACACAAGGAGGATGATTGGATGTGGTAGCTGCGGTATGTACATGATTCTGGAGGGGTTACCCGAAAGGAGTTTTGTTTGCATGAAGTGCCGCCTGATAGAGCTGATGGAGGAAAAAATCTCAGGATTGGAGATGCAGGTGGAAACTTTGGTTGAGTTTAGAAGGGGGTTTGAGCAGATGATGGAGCAAAGGCATGACGTGGCTGAAGGGGAAAGTTTAGATATGCAGATGGAAGCAGGATCAAGCCCCTTAGAGGGGGGACTGCTGGGTGAAGAAAATGGACAGTGGAAGCATGTGACTAAGAGAACCAGGCAGAGGAAAAGATGGGTCAGTGAAGGAAAAATAGAGCTTAAGAATAGGTATGTGGAGTTGGAGAATGAAGAAGGGGTACAACAGGCAGATAATGAAGATGGAAGGGTAAGGAAGAAGAGAAGAGTGGCTAGTCCTATAGATAAAGGGGAAGTGTTAATGGAAACAACACCAATAATGAGCATCAGGAGGATACAGGATGGGTTAAAGAGGATTACAAGGGAAAACAGGAATGGCAAGGACTTGCAGCTAGAGGAAGCTAGAGATAGACCAGACAATCACACTGTCACTAGGAAAAGGCAGGTCTATGTGATTGGGGACTCCTTATTGAGAAGAATAGATAGGCCTGTAACCAGAGCTGATCCAGAGAATAGAAGGGTGTGTTGTCTGCCAGGTGCTAAGATACGGGATGTGGAACTGAGGTTGAAGAGTATTATTAAGGGAGCAGGAAGGAATCCGTTGATCATCTTTCATGTAGGAACAAATGATACGGCTAGATTTTCGCTGGAACGAATTAAGGGCGACTATGCTAGGCTAGGGAGGATGCTTAAGGAAATTGAGGCTCAGGTGATCTTTAGTGGCATCCTGCCTGTTCCTAGAGAAGGGCAACTAAGACGTGACAGGATTATGATGATCAATAGTTGGCTTAGGCAGTGGTGCTATAAGGAGGGCTTTGGGATGTATGGCCACTGGGAGGCATTTATGGACAGAGGACTGTTCTCTCGGGATGGACTTCACCTAAGTAGGGAGGGAAATAGACTTCTAGGATGGAGGTTGGCTCAACTGATAAAGAGAGCTTTAAACTAGGAATTTGGGGGAGATGGTTGGGAGATGTTCAGGTAATCTCTACGCCAGATTTGAACACTGAGGGGGAGGCAAATGAAGTAAAGGATATAGCTGGGGGTAGGAGAATGTACATGAGGAAGGGTAGGGTGGATACTAGTCTAATAGGTCATATTGGAGGTACAACGTCCGTGCCAAATTGGGTAAAGAATGTGAGTGAGGCCAAACAGCAAAAATTAAGATGTTTGTACACCAATGCGAGGAGCCTGGGTAACAAAATGGAGGAACTAGAGTTAATGGTCCAGGAAGTGAAACCAGATATTATAGGAATAACAGAAACATGGTGGAATACTAGGCATGATTGGAGTACAGGTATTGAAGGGTATGTGCTGTTTAGGAAAGACAGAAATAAGGGTAAAGGTGGTGGAGTCGCATTGTATATCAAAGATGAGGTAGATTGTAAAGAAATAAAAAGTGATGGAATGGAGAAGACAGAGTCTGTTTGGGCAAAAATCACATTGGGGAAGAAAACTATCAGGGGATAGTGCTTGGGGATGTGTTATAGACCACCAGGATCCACTTTGGATATGGATAGAGACCTCTTTAATGTTTTTAATGAAGTAAATACTCGTGGAAACTGCATAATCATGGGAGATTTCAACTTTCCAGATATAGATTGGAGAATAAGTGCTAGTAATAATAATAGGGCTCAGAGATTCCTAGAAGTGATAGCTGATGAATTCCTTCATCAAGTAGTTGCTGAACCTACAAGGGGGGATGCTATTTTAGATTTGGTTTTGGTGAGTAGCGAGGACCTCATAGATGAAATGGTTGTAGGGGATAATCTTGGCTCGAGTGATCATGAGCTAATACAGTTCAAATTGAATGGAAGGATAAACAAAAATAAATCTGAGACTAGGGTTTTTGATTTCAAAAGGGCTAACTTTAATAAATTAAGGAAATTAGTTAGGGAAGTTGATTGGACTAAAGAAATTATGGATCTTGAGGTGGAGGAGGCCTGGGATTATTTTAAGTTAAAGTTGCAGAAATTGTCAGAAGCCTGTATCCCAAGAAAAGGGAAAAAAATTATAGGCAGGTGTGTTAGACCAAGCTGGATGAGCAAGCATCTCAGAGAGGTGATTATGAAAAAGCAGAAAGCATATAAGGAGTGGAAGATGGGAGGGATAAGTAAAGAAAGTTACCTTATTGAGGTTAGAGCATGTAGGGACAAAGTGAGAGAGGCTAAAAGGCAGGTAGAGTTGGACCTTGCAAAGGGAATTAAAACCAATAGTAAAAGGTTTTATAGCTATATAAATAGGAAAAAAACAAAAAAAGAAGAAGTAGGACCGCTAATTACTAAGGATGGAGTGGAGGTTAAGGATAATCTAGGAATGGCCCAATATCTAAACAAATACTTTGCTTCAGTCTTTAATGAGGCTAGTGAAGAGCTTAGGGATAATGGTAATATAACAAATGGGACTAAGGATATAGAGGTAGATATTACCATATCTGAGGTAAAAGCCAAACTTGAACAGCTTAATGGGAGTAAATCGGGGGGCCCAGATAATCTTCATCCAAGAATATTAAAGGAACTGGCACATGAAATTGCAGGTCCATTAGCAAAAATTTTTAATAAATCTCTAAACTCAGGGGTTGTACCATTTGATTGGAGAATTGCTAATATAGTTCCTATTTTTAAGAGAGGAAAAAAAAGTGACCCGGGTAACTATAGGCCTGTTAGTTTGATATCTGTAGCATGCAAGATCTTGGAAAAAATTTTGAAGGAGAAAGTAGTTAGAGACATTGAGGTTAATGGCAATTGGGATAAGTTGCAACATGGTTTTACAAAAGGTAGATCGTGCCAAACCAATCTGATCTCTTTTTTTGAGAAAGTAACAGATTTTTTAGATAAAGGAAATGCAGTGGATCTAATCTACCTCGATTTTAGTAAGGCATTTGATACAGTACCACATGGGGAATTATTGGTTAAATTGGAAAAAATAGGGATTAATATGAAAGTTGAGAGGTGGATAAGCAACTGGTTAAAGGGGAGACTACAGCGGGTCATATTGAAAGGGGAACTGTCAGGTTGGAGGAAGGTTACTAGCGGAGTTCCTCAGGGATCAGTTTTGGGGCCAATTTTATTTAATCTTTTTATTGCTGACCTTGGCACCAAAAGTGGAAGTGTCCTGATAAAATTTGCAGATGACACAAAGTTGGGAGGTATTGCTAATTCAGAAAAGGATCGGGATATCATACAGAAAGATCTGGATGACCTTGTAAATTGGAGTGATAGCAACAGGATGAAATTTAACAGTGAGAAGTGTAAGGTTATGCATTTAGGGATTAATAACAAGAATTTTAGTTATAAGCTGGGGACACATCAGTTGGAAGTAACGGAGGAGGAGAAGGACCTCGGAGTCCTGGTTGATTATAGGATGACTATGAGCCGCCACTGTGACATGGCTGTGAAAAAGGCTAATATGGTCTTGGGATGTATTAGGCGAGGTATTTCCAGTAGGGATAAGGAGGTGTTAGTGCCATTAGGCATTGGTGAGACCTCATTTGGAATACTGTGTGCAGTTCTGGTCTCCCATGTTTAAGAAGGATGAATTCAAATTAGAACAGGTACAAAGAAGGGCCACTAGGATGATTCGAGGAATGGAGAACCTGTCTTATGAAAGGAGACTCAGGGAGCTTGGCTTGTTTACCTTAACCAAAAGAAGGCTGAGGGGGGATTTGATTGCACTCTTTAAATATATTAGAGGGATAAATACTAGGGAGGGAGAGGAATTATTTAAGCTTAATACCAATGTGGACACAAGAACAAATGGATATAAGCTGGCTAGTAGGAAGTTTAGACTTGAGATTAGACGAAGGTTTCTAATCATTAGAGGAGTGAGGTTCTGGAATGGCCTTCCAAGGGAAGTAGTGGGGGCAAAAGATCTACCTGGCTTCAAAATTAAACTAGATGGGTTTATGAAGGGGATGGTTTGACAAGATAACATGGTCTTGGTAACTAATTGACTAGTCATTATCAGTGGTAAATAGGTCAATGGAGGGATGATAGGGGTTACTATAGAGAACTTTCTGGGTGTCTGGCTGGGGAGTCTTGCCCACATGCTCAGGGTTTAGCTGATCGCCATATTTGGGGTCGGGAAGGAATTTTCCTCCAGGGTAGATTGGCAGAGGCCCTGGAGGTTTTTCGCCTTCCTCTGTAGCATGGGGTACAGATCACAGCTGGAGGATTCTCTGCATCTTGGGGTCTTCAAACTATTTGAAGGCTTCAATATCTGAGAGATAGGGGTGAGGATTATTCTAGGAGTGGGTGGGTGAAATTCTGCGGCCTGCATTGTGCGGGGGGTCAGACTAGATGATCATAATGGTCCCTTCTGACCTTAAAGTCTATGAGTCTATGAGTCTATGAGTCTAAGTAGGATTGACTGGCAGGAAAAACAACAGATTTAAATACCCCAGATACAGTGACCCAAGCAGTGATATTTTAACCTAGTGATTCCTAACTGGGGGGCAGTTGAAGAGAGGTTGTGACTCTTTGAGCCTTGTTCTCTTCAGTCCATTCTACTTCTAAAAGGCAGCTAGGTAACTTGCAGGTTACCTAGCAAATATCAGTACATGGTGTGTCTTTGTGGGGCCTTCTCTGCGTTATCCCCTTATTGCTGTGGCAGTACTTCCAGCACAGCTCCTGGCAGCAGGGTGCTCCAACCAGCATAGCGCCTAAGTTAGAAATCCCAGCATGGTTCCTGACTGTGTATGATTTTCATTTATGATGATTCTTGTTCTTTCTCCTCAGGGGGAACCTCCAGTCAGAGCACACAGACCATTTCTAATCTTGAAGATCTAGAGCATTTTGTCTACAACCATCTTATTTGGGTTCCTGTCTCTTTAAAAGCCTGAGTTAGCTACTTGTTCTCTGTATTTGCTACAGACCTGCACTGAATGTAGTCTTGGTCATTCACAGCCTGCTCCATATGTGGCTCTTCAGCTTCTGCACCCTTCATTAACTTCCTACTGAGGACACTTCTCCTTAGGTTTCTTACTCTGCTCCTAGCCCTCCATGCAGCCAATTCCAGCCTGCTCCCAATTCAGCATGAAGTTCCTCTAGCCAGACTCCACTTCCAGCTTCTCTGCTCTGCTTCCCATGAGTCTTCTGCACTCCCTCCTGCTCCAGCCAATGCCTTCCTAGACAGAGATCACTCCCCAGATGAGGCTCATTCCAAGAATGTCTGCATCCTTCTGGTATTGGCCAGGGAGGTTAATGTGCCTCTGTGTCCATCCTGGAGGTAATTAGGTCAGCAGGGAAGGGGTTGATAGGAATAGTACTTTCTAGCTCAACAGATTCATCACAGCTTGTTGAAACTTGCCCTAACTTTTTGAGTCATCATCATATATCCCATATGACCAGCCTAAAGTCTCTGGATTATTTGGTTTGCCTCACAGAGAACTACTTTTTAGTTTTTCTCCATTATAGTTCCAAAGACAACACTTGAAGAGGGCAGAGTAAAGGTTGAATTGTTAATCCAATAAGTGCTTTCATGTTGATAGATTCCAAGGCTAGAAGGGGCCAGTGTTATGATCTATTTTGACCTCTTGTATAACATGGGCCATAGAACTTCTACAATTATTCCTAGGGCATCACTTTTAGAAAATAATATCCAATCTTGATTTAAAAATTGCCAGTGATATAGAAACCACCATGATACCTGGTAAATTGTTAAACAAATATGCCTTGTGTCCAGTCTGAATTTGTCTAGCTTCAGTTTCCAGCTATGGGATTATATTATACCTTTTTCTGCAAGACTGTAGACTCCACTATAAATTATCTGTATCTGTAGGTACTTAAGACTGTAATCAAGACACCCCCTTAACTTTCTATGTTTAAGCTGAAGAGACTGAGTTCCTTAACTATCACTTTAAGGCATTTTGTATTTTCTGATTTTTATCTCTTTACATAAGAACATAAGAACATAAGAATGGCCGTACTGGGTCAGACCAAAGGTCCATCTAGCCCAGTATCCTGTCTACCGACAGTAGCCACCACCAGGTGCCCCAGAGAGGGTGTACCGAAGACAATAATCAAGCGATTTGTCTCCTGCCATCCCTCTCCAGCCTCTGACAAACAGAGGCCAAGGACACCATTTTATCCCCTGGCTAATAGCCTTTTATGGACCTAACCTCCATGAAATTATCTAGCTTCTCTTTAAACTCTATTATAGTCCTGGCCTTCACAGCCTCCTCTGGCAAGGAGTTCCACAGGCTGACTACACACTGTGTGAAGAAGAACTTTCTTTTATTAGTTTTAAACCTGCTACCCATTAATTTCATTTGGTGTCCTCTAGTTCTTCTATTTAGGGAACTAATAAATAACTTTTCTTTATCGGCCCTCTCCACACCACTCATGATTTTATATACCTCTATCATATCCCCCCTCAGTCTCCTCTTTTCTAAACTGAAAAGTCCCAGTCCTCATATGGGACCCGTTCCAAACCCCTAATCATTTTAGTTGCCCTTTTCTGAACCCTTTCCAAGGCCAAAATATCTTTTTTGAGGTGAGGAGACCACATCTGTACACAGTATTCAAGATGTGGGCGTACCATAGTTTTATACAGGGGCAGTAAGATATTCTGGGTCTTATTTTCTATCCCTTTCTTAATAATTCCTAGCATCCTATTTGCCTTTTTGACTGCCGCTGCACACTGCGTGGAAGTTTTCAGAGAACTGTCCACGATAACTCCAAGATCTCTTTCCTGATTTGTCGTAGCCAAATTAGCCCCCATCATACTTTACGTATAGTTGGGGTTATTTTTCCCGATGTGCATTACTTTACACTTATCCACATTAAATTTCATTTGCCATTTTGTTGCCCAATCACTCAGTTTGGTGAGATCTTTTTGGAGTCCCTCACAGTCTGCTTCTGTCTTGACTATCCTAAACAGTTTGGTATCATCTGCAAACTTTACCACCTCACTGCTTACCCCTTTCTCCAGATCATTTATGAATAAGTTGAACAGGATTGGTCCTAGGACCGACCCTTGGGGGACACCACTAGTTACCCCTCTCCATTCTGAAAATTTACCATTTATTCCTACCCTTTGTTTCCTGTCTTTTAACCAGTTCTCAATCCAAGAAAGGACCTTCCCTCTTATCCCATGGCCATGTAATTTACACAAGAGCCTTTGGTGAGGGACCTTGTCAAAGGCTTTCTGAAAATCTAAGTATACTATACCTACTGGATCCCCCTTGTCCGCATGTTTGTTAACCCCTTCAGAGAACTCTAATAGATTAGTAAGACAGGATTTCCCTTTACAGAAACCATGTTGACTTTTGTCCAACAAATTATGTTCTTCTATATGCTTCACAATTTTATTCTTTACAATTGTTTCGACTAATTTGCCCGGTACTGAAGTTAGACTTACTGGTCTGTAATTGACCGGATCGCCTCTAGAGCCCTTTTTAAATATTGGTGTCACGTTGGCTACCTTCCAGTCATTAGGTACGGAAGCCGATTTAAGGGATAGGTTACAAACCACAGATAATAGTTCAGCAATTTCCCATTTGAGTTCTTTTAAAACCCTTGGATGAATGCCATCCGGTCCCGGAGATTTGTTAACATTAAGTTTTTCTATTTGTTCTAAAACCTCCTCTAATGACACTTCAATCCGGGACAGTTCCTCAGATTCATCACCCACAAAGGACGGTGCAGATTTGGGAATCTCCCCAACGTCCTCAGCCATGAAGACTGAAGCAAAGAAATCATTTAGTTTCTCGGCAATGGCTTTATCGTCCTTGATTGTGCCTTTTATAGTTCGACCGTCTAGGGGACCAAAGGTTTTTTAGCAGGCTTCCTGCTTCTAATGTACTTAAAAAACATTTTGTTATTTCTTTTTGAGTTTTTGGCTAGCTGTTCCTCAAAATCTTTTTTTGCTTTTCTTATTACATTTTTACACTTGATTTGACAGTATTTATGTTCCTTTCTATTTATCTCACTAGGATTGGACTTCCACTTCTTAAAAGATGCCTTTTTGTCCCTCACTGCTTCTTTTACATGGTGGTTAAGCCACGGTGACTCTTTTTTAGGTCTCTTGCTATGTTTTTTAATTTGGGGTATACATTTAAGTTGGGCCTCTATTATGGTGTCTTTAAAAAGTTTCCATGCAGCTTGCAGGGATTTGGCTCTCGTCACTGTGCCTTTTAATTTCTGTTTAACTAGCCTCCTCATTTTTGTGTAATTCCCCTTTTTGAAATTAAATGCCAGGGTGCTGGACTGCTGAGGTGTTCTACCCACCACAGGAATGTTGAATGTTGTTATATTATGGTCACTATTCCCAAGTGGTCCTGTAACGGTTATTTCCTGGACCTGATCCTGCACTCCACTCAGGACTAAATCGAGAATTGCCTCTCCCCTTTGTGGGTTCCTGCACCAGCTGCTCCAAGAAGCAGTCATTTAGGCCATTGAGAAATTTTATCTCTGCTTCTCTTCCTGAGGTGACATGTACCCAGTCAATATGAGGATAATTAAAATCCCCCATTATTATAGAGTTCTTTATTTTGGTAGCCTCTCTAATCTCCCTCAGCATTTCAATGTCAGTATCGCTGTCCTGGTCAGGTGGTTGGTAATATATCCCTACTGCTAATTTCTTATTATTGGAGCATGGAATTACTATCCATAGCGATTCTATTGAACATGTTGATTCACTTAATATTTTTATTTCATTTGATTCTACATTATCTTTCACATACAGTGCCACTCCGCCACCCACCCGGCCTGCTCTATCCTTTCGATATATTTTATATCCTGGTATGATTGTGTCCCACAGATTTTCCTCATTCCACCAGGTTTCAGTGATGCCTATTATGTCAATCTCCTCATTTAATACTAGGTACTCTAGTTCACCCATCTTATTAGTCAGACTCCCAGCATTTGTGCAGAAGCACTTTAAAAATTTGCCACTGCTTATTTGTCTGCCCCTCCCTGGTGCATTGGATTCCTTTGTATGCGGTTGTTTGTCTGCTCTGGCCCATGGTTTGCCCTCTCCCCTCCTCTCTTTCTGACTACAGCTTAGAGAATCTCTATCAATGGATTCTCCTCTAAGAGAAGTCTCCCTCCGATTTACGTGCATCTCCGCACCAATCGGCTTTCCCCCATCTCTTAGTTTAAAAACTGCTCTACTGCCTTTTTAATGTTTAGTGCCAGCAGTCTGGTTCCACCCTGGTTTAGGTGGAGCCCATCCTTCCTGTATAGGCTCCCCCTCTCCCAAAAGTGTCCCCAGTTCCTAATAAATCCAAACCCCTCTTCCCTACACCATCGTCTCATCCACGCATTGAGACTCTGAAGCTCTGCCTGCCTCCCTGGCCCTGCGCGTGGAACTGGAAGCATTTCCGAGAATGCCACCATAGAGGTCCTGGATTTCAGTCTCTTTCCTAGCAGCCTAAATTTGGCCTCCAGGACATCTCTCCTACCCTTCCCTACGTCATTGGTACCTACATGTACCACAACCACCGGCTCCTCCTCAGCACTACGCATAAGTCTATGTAGATGCCTCGAGAGATCCACAACCTTCACACCAGGCAGGCAAGTGACCATATGGTTCTCCCGGTCATCACAAACCCAACTATCTATGTTTCTAACAATCGAATCACCCACTACTAACACCTGCCTCTTCCTAACTGGCATTCCCTCCCCCTCAGAGGTATCCTCAGTGTGAGAGGATACCGCAACATCCTCTGGGAGGAGGGTCCCAACTATGGGATGGTTTCCCTCTGCTCCCATTGAATGCTTTGTTTGCTTGAGACTTTCATCCTCCTTAAGAGCACTGCGGCTCTCAGACTGGAGGTGGGACAGTACTACAGTGTCCCGGAAAGTCTCATCAACATATCTCTCTACCTCCCTTAGCTCCTCCAGTTCAGCCACCCTGGCCTCCAAAGCCCGAACCCGGTCTCTGAGATAGAGAGAGCTCTATAGCTCCCCCCTCCTCCAAAACAAATCTGCTGAACAACCCATTGAACATTCTTAACACCCCAACATGGGAACTCTGCATGTGAGAGCTCTGCCCTCTACCCAAATCCATCAGGACTCTGCCTTTGCACCCATGGTCCTTGTGCCCTCTGTCTGGTTAAACACATTGCACACGACCATCCTGCCTCTACACATTTGAAAGCAAATTATCCCCAGCATTAAGTTCCAGATCCCTTCTTAATCAGGCTCCCCCATCATATACCCCAGATGTCTAGGATCCAGAATCCTCACAGAGATGCAGCTCTAGTGCCCAGCAATTCTCTAGGTATGATCTGGCAAAATCGACTGTAGCCGTTTCCCTTGATTTAGTGCCACCTTCTGCTCTTTCTGCAATCTCAGAACCAGCTATAGAGCTCTCTCTATCTCACCTTCCTTCTTCACAGACCCTTACAGTTCCCCTCAATCAGAAGGCAATTGCTTGACTACTCTTCCCTGCCTTATAAAGCCCAGGTATCTTCCTTTCCAATCAATAAGTAGCAACCTCCTAGCTGCCTTCCTGTTCAGTCAATTGGGCCCTATAATAGAGCCATAGGCTGTTCTTTTGCCCCCTCCCCCTTTTCAAGCCCTCAAGTAGAGGCTGTGTCTGGGGGTTGGAAGGGCATATCAAGGACAGGGCCAAGGTCACAGCACATAGTAAGATCAAGATTGACATACGGCAGCGCAAGAACACTGGCATAAGTTATGCAACCACTCAGAGCAGTCTAATTTCTCTTGGAGACGACTCAAGCATCAAGAACAGTCCAGAATCCAGGAGAATACTGAAGGACCTGAAAGCTACCTCACATGCCTACTCCTGGGTTATAAGGTCTGTAGTCAAGTATCAGAGGGGTAGCCATGTTAGTCTGAATCTGCAAAAGCGGCGAGGAGTCCTGTGGCACCTTATAGACTAACCGAAGTGTTGGAGCATAAGCTTTCGTGGGCAAAGACCCCCTTCGTCAGATGCATGTAGTGGAAATTTCCAGAGGCAGGTATAAATATGCAGGCCAGAATCAGGCTAGAGATGACGAGGTGGATCCAATCAGGGAGGATGAGGCCCACTTCTAGTAGCTGATCTGGAGGTGTGAATACCAAGAGAGGAGAAGCTGCTTTTGTAGTTAGCTAGCCATTCACAGTCTTTGTTTAATCCTGAGTTGATTGAGTCAAAGTTGAAGATGAACTGTAGCTCAGCAGTTTCTCTTTGAGGTCTGGTCCTGAAGTTTTTTTGCTGCAGGATGGCTACCTTTAAATCTGCAATAGTGTGTCCAGGGAGATTGAAGTGTTCCCCTACAGGTTTTTGTATATTGCCATTCCTAATATCTGATTTGTGTCCATTTATTCTTTTACGTAGGGACTGTCCAGTTTGGCCGATATATATAGCAGAGGGGCATTGTTGGCACATGATGGCATATATTACGTTAGTAGATGTGCAGGAGAATGAACCAGTGACAGTATTGTTGATCTGGTTAAGTCCTGTGATGGTGTTGCTGGTGTATATATGTGGGCAGAGTTGGCACCGAGGTTTGTTGCATGGATTGGTTCCTGAGTAAGAGTTACTATGGTGCGGTATATAGTTGCTGGTGAGAATATGCTTCAGGTTGGCGGTTTGTCTGTGGGCGAGGACTGGCCTGCCTCCAAGGCCTGTGAAAGTGAGGGATCATTGTCCAGGATGGGTTGTAGATCACCAATGATATGTTGAAGAGGTTTTAGCTGAGGACTGCAGGTGTTCTGTTGGTTTCTTTCTTGGGCTTGTCCTGTAGCAGGAGGCTTCTGGGTACACGTCTGGCTCTGTTAATCTGTCTCCTCACTTCCTCTTGTGGGTATCATAGTTTCCAGAATGCTTGTGCCACCTTTAAGAGGTCTGTACTGCGCCTCTTAAAACTAAGCACAGCTTTAAATGTTGAGCTGCCCTCTCTTAAGAGACAGAGTCAAACTGTCCACATCAGGTGGGCTGACAGACTTATCAGGCCCCTGGACAAGGTGGAAAGGTATCTCCATGCTCCCAGAAGAGGCAGTGCCTCATGTGGAAGGGACAGGGCTGGGGGCAGCCATCCCTCAGCACTGCCCAGAGTGAACCATGCTTGCCACTCTATCCACAGCCAGCCCTAAATGCTTCCCGGAGTGTGCCATAGGGCACCCTGAAAGTGCTTTAAAGGGTCCAGGGCCCCAGCCACCACCTTTCCTGTGGTAGCAGTAGCAACAGCTGGGAGCCCCAAGCCCTTTTGAATCACAGGGCATTGGGGCAACTGCCTTCTTTGCTGTCCCTCCCCACCCCGCACTGACAGACCTGATCCAGGTTATCTACACTAACTATGCACAATATCATGTTCATTCATACAAGTTGAACCTCTCTAGTCTGGCACCCTTGGGACCTGACCAGTGCCAAACCAGAGAGTTTACCAGACAATAGGAGGTCAATATTGTCTAGCAGCATTACCAACACTTCCACTGCTTACAGGGCACTTAGAAGACATGTAGGGGTGAAATAGAGCTAAATAATAGCACAGAACACTGAGAGCCAGGACTTGTGGTTGTAAACAAACTTTATAGGACCATGGGAAACTTGGCCACCCCTATGATAAGCAGACATCCCTCTAACTAAAATCATGCCGGACCACAGATGTTGCTGGACGAGAAAGTGACAGACTAGAGAGGCTCAGCCTGTAGTTGTTAAATTGAAAATCCACTAGGCAGAGAGCTGTCTAGTATTGAGTTCATCTTATTTATAATATAAATACATTTAATAACATTTTTCAGTGCCTGTGTAAAATTAATTCACTCTGACAGCCAAGGTCATTTACAGTGCTACTAGATATCTATCGGCAGAAAGTTGTTGAGCTCTGTGTACAGTGGTACGTGGCAAACAAGAGCCATGACTAGGGGCTAACCTTTAAATCTACTGTGCTAACAGCTAAGGGTTATGATGTTAGCCCTTAGTGCAGTCATGTCAAGGTCAAGGAAATTCAGCTGTACTTCTTAATGTACTGTAAATACTATAGAAACAGTGTTTGCATAAATTTTAAATTTGAAAATTAGTCTTTTTGGTGTGTCCCTTTAACACCTGAAAAACTCAGTTTCCTTCCATTTTGAGCATATATGAATAATCCTCGTGACTAATAAAGGTTGAACAGTATGGCTGCGTCTAGACTGGCATGATTTTCCGCAAATGCTTTTAACGGAAAAGTTTTTCCGTTAAAAGCATTTGCAGAAAAGAGCGTCTAGATTGGCATGCATGCTTTTGCACAAAAGTGCTTTTGCGCAAAAGCATCCATGGCCAATTTAGACGCAGTTTTGCGCAAAAAAGCCCCGATCGCCATTTTCGCCATCGGGGCTTTTTTGCGCAAAACGGTTTTCAGTTGTCTACACTGGCCCTCTTGCGCAAAAGCATTTGGGCAAGAGGGCTTTTTCCCGAGCGGAAGAGTCATTGTATTTGCGCAAGAACACTGACGATCATACATTAGATCGTCAGTGTTCTTGCGCAAATTCAAGCGGCCAGTGTAGACAGCTGGCAAGTTTTTGCGCAACAGCAGCTGATTTTATGCAAAAACTTGCCAGTCTGGACACAGCCTATGAGTCTGAAATCCAGGACTCTCTGGTCCAGCAACATCCGTGGTCCAGCAGGGCCACAGATGTTGTTTGAGCAAAGAGCACCAGAAACGGCAGTGGGAGACAACATGGGAGCTGGGGAGTTCAAGCTGGACCAGTGGCGGCTGTGCCAGACAGTGGATGGGGAGCCCTTGATGCGGCGGGGACCACCCCGATGTCAACGGGGCCAGGCAGCTGGGGGGTCCCAGCCCCATCTGAGGAACCCCTGGCTGCAGAGGGGCTTCTGGCAGTGAGAGGCCAGGCCAGGGAACCTCCAGCAGCAGCAGGGCCAGAGGTAGCCAGGCAGCCCTTGCCAGAACCCGAGGAAAGGCCGTGGGGCCGGGGTGACTGGACAGCACCAGCTGAGATCACCCCGGCTGAAGCGGGGCTGTCAGAGGAACCACAGGGAACCCCAGGGCTGGCCCTATCAGAGGAGTGAGGTAGGTGGGCGGCCCCTTCCAGGGAACTTGTGGAACACCCTGTAGCAGCAGCGTGCAGTGGCCACATGGTCCCAGCTGGGAGCCCCAGGGGATGCTGAGGCAGCCTTCAGGCAGCAGTGTGAGGAGTCCCTGCCAGGCCAGCATTAGAGGGGCCAGGGCAGGGCTGGGAGCCCCAAGGAGAGGAGCCCAGGAGGGTGCAGCCTGCAGGTACGCACTAACCTCCCCTGGTCCGGCAAACTCCCTGGTTCAGGACACCTCTGGTTCAGGGAGGTCCAGCTTGTACAACCAACCAAAGGCATAGGACATATTTTACAATTTAAAAACTATAGGATATATACATCCACATCTACATCCTAGGACTATGAACTGTGAAAATACGTTCTTAAAATGTTTATTCATACAAACCGAAAAGTAATTTTATTTACATAGAATAGAAACATATCCAGGCAGATGTAGGTGTGGAAAACTACTGTTATGTATTACAAATAAAAATAAAAGTGAGCACGTGAATAAGGTAGAGAAAGAACATGAATACACCCATTTCCAATGCTCTTTCACAACAGCTGCAGTAATATAGATTTTCTTACTCACATTCTTGAGCACAATGAGATTTCAATTTTGCCCTCCATATACTTTAATATAAGCCTCTCTCTCTCTATGTTTGCCATTTACTTGTTTTTCTCAATATAAGTTTGCAGTTGAGAAAGAAAGCAGCAGATTTTCAGTATAATAAGTCTTTTAAAGATTTTAGAATGACTGCCCAGAAAATTTGGAAATTAGGGAAAATATCTGGTTCTACTTTTTATTTAGCTGTGACAGTTTTATTAGTTTCCCAGGCTTGAAGATGAGCTCTGCGCAGAAAAAAAGCTTCCACCAATAGAAGTTGATCCAATAAAAGATATTACCTCATCCACCTTGTCCCTGCTAGGGAATTTTACATTAGATCCAGTTCTCCATTGCACAGCATTTTGCAAAGTCACTTACACTGGTTCAAACAGCATGTAAAAGACACAGCCATTCTGGTTTGGTAGTATTGTACACCCACTTACAATAGTGTGAATGACTATATATGGCACAATAGAGAATCACACCCATTGTCTCTGACACATATATATAAAAGTCTGAGATTAATGTATGCCCTTCCCCACTCTCACAGTTTGCTTTGTTGGGTAGTCAGTCTTGATACTAGCTACATTTTCTTAGATAAAACAAAAATTCATATTATCGATGTGAAAATTCATGGAATTTTAGAATTTTCTGTGTCTATGTTTATTAGGAGGGGTGATACCTCATGAATGTATGCATATTAATGCAAATATGATCAGTATTAAATCAGGCGACCTTTAGCAGAACAAGATATATGCAGAATAGCATGCCTTTGTTTGGAAATCTGAATGGTGCCATTTTTTTTCACTCTCTTCATAGCAATTTCCCCCCCGCCCCCCCCAATAGATCTCCACTTGAATCTTTACTTTTGTTGTAACTGCTCAGTCTATAAAGGATTCACCTTGGAATAAACACATTTGGGACAGCCATGCTCCTTTGTGACTACTGCTCTACAAAGAAACTAGAGACTGAAAAAGACTTGCTAGGTCATGGAGCCCCCACTTTGCTAGTGCAGGCTTCTGCACTTTCTTTATGTTTTCCAGCATTTTATCCAATATAGCAAGGATGGGAAAGCTTTTTTGGGTCAGGGGCCCCTGACCCACAGAAAAATCAGTTGGGAGGTGCACAGAAGTGAAAAACAACAAAAAAACCTCCACCCCTCACCAGCGTGGTCTCCCCAATGCTAGGGGAAGCCCCCAGCCTCAGGGGCCAGATCCAAGCAAGCCAGGGGCTGCATCTAGCCCCTGAGCCTTAGGTTCCCCACCCCTGCAATATAGGTTTGACAAAAGGAAACTATTTCACAAGTCAGTTTCTGTTCTTTCAAAGAGAACCACATGGGGTGAATATTGTACCTGTTCCATTTCCTGTGCAGGATGGAGGGGCCTAAACTCTCAGAAAATATCTTAATTTGGTTCCTATATTATTTGTGTACTTTGCTTTTCAACCCTATCGATGCTGTACTAGTTTAAGTACAACCCTTTGTACTAGTTTAAGTCTTTCCCTTTTCTCCTTTGTGTTTATTTTCAAGATTTGTAGACTTCCCTGCTCCAAGACACAATCAGTATTTAGCTGGGCAATGCATATAATAGATTCTCCTCTTCTAATCTGCCCATGTAAAGGAAATTCTCTATCCACCTTGTAATTTTTATTGCTTTCCTCAGAATTCTCTTCAATATGTCTGCATCTGTCTTGCAATATGGTACTTAGCACATTTATTCATGGCATGCTCAAGGTTAATGCGCCAGAAAAGCTCAAGGTGGCATTAGGCTCAAATCATGCTGTTTCCATGGCTTCAGTAAGTCTATGGCTTGTGTAGGACCTTCTTGGTTAAATCCATATTAAGTTTCCAATGACTACTCGTGGACATGAACTTGCTGTCAACTCACATTAGCTTCAGTGTGGATAGGCTACAAGGGTTACAATATCAAAAATGCACATTTGCCATCAGAGTGATGGTTAAGACCGTGATACTGCACAAAGGTGTCAGTCAGGTTTAAGCCTCACCATTCTAGGCATTGCCCTGACACACACTGTATTTACACATGATCCTTGAGCTGACATGGATGTAATTAGAACTTATGTGACAGATCTTTCAGTGTGACCCCAAATAAAAACTGTTTTGTTTTTAAATGACAACAAACTGAAAATTAAATTTAAAGACGTTATTGACAAATGGAATAGCTGAAATAGTTCCATTTGGGTCAAAGTGTTTCATTTTGGTTTTGAGCTTTTATTATGGTTTAAAAATAAAACAGAGACATTTAAAAATAAAAATGTTTAGAATTTAAAAATAGAAACATTTGACAAAAAAGCCAAAACAAAGTGTTTCGAATTAAAAATAATTGATGAGGGGTTATGTTTTTTCTTTGATTGCTTTTCTGGAAAAAAAACCCAACAAAATGGACATTAATTCACTATACTTACACTTGCTCAACAAAATTCCTCTCATTCATGAATGCTTAAACTCCTCCCACTTCATGAATGACAAGGTTTTGCCATGGCAAGTGAACATGCAAATATTGCTTTGTCAGCAGAAGCACTCTCCTCTGACAAAGTGAAACCTGCTCTTTGGGGGTGGAAGTATTTTTGAGCAAAAGTGCCAACAAAAAGCAGTCACTTGCACTGAATTTAGCAACAGGGCTATGTCAACAAAAGCTGCGTAGTGTAGATACAAACCAGTTGTTTTGGTGTCACAAAATATGTATTTTTGCCAGAAGAGATTTTGGTCAGAAAATTTCAACCAGTTCTATTTACCAGTAAATTCTTTCTCTTCATGCTTTCCTCCTTCACTTTCTTCCAGCTCTTCCATCTTCCATGTCATGGGCACAGAGGCCATATTGTTCACATGCACTGAAAATTTAATTTTGTAATTTTACACTTGCTTTTACATTACATAACTTTATTTCCCCAGCTGTTTTGGGGGATTCAGCTGCAGAGATTTAATATTTTAAATGATAATGAAATTCAATAGCTACATATTAATTTATACATAAAATTTGAATTTGCCACACTGCCAACTTGTGTGTTTAAAAGCAGAATTAGAATGATAACATGTTTAGTTTAATTTACATGAGTAATATGGAAAGCAATTCTGGAACATCATTGTTATTAAGTGGTTTTATACAAGACTAGAAAGTTCATTAGAAGAAATACACGAATCCTTTCTATCATTTAGCAAAGGGAAACATTACTTATCACTTTTTATATATTACTTAACGCTACCTTCTAATACGATTCTTTGTTAGGGAAAAAATATTTAAAATTGCAAAATATAGCATATCTGTTAGTATTACATGCACAAAGAGCGTAGATTTAAAGAAGAAAATCCAAACTCCATCTCATTTGGTGCACTTTCGTGTGCACCAGTGCTCATCAGATGTATATTTGAACCATGGAAGAAAGAAATCCCCAACAGGCTTATTTTAGCACTATCCAGCATGGGTAAAAAATAAATCCATCCCATCAATGTTTTTAAATCAATAGGAATGTGATTTGATGTTAGCCAATTAAATCTAATTGCAAACACACGTTAGCTCACTTTATTAATTACTCCTTTTCTACTAACTCTCCTTCCATCCCCAAATAAAGCAAAACAACTGTCAGTTACAACATACTGTACTTGAAAGCTGCAGTGCAATGCTGCAAACACTCAGTATTAAGCATATTTTCTTCCAATATTTTGCTCCCTGACATCACTTCATGCTTTTTTCTATAGGAAGCAGGACTCCCTCCACCCCATATTCCCCAGTTCCCCTTCCCAGCCATTTGTAAATAGATACTACAGTTGTTGTACACTTGAACCTCCCCTAATTCATCACTTCCCTCAACAGAACACAGAGATCCTCTTACATGTTTTACACAACATAAAGCTAGATCATCTTCCACTGCTCCCCATCCGTCTGATATCTCTTCCTCATCACTGCATTAGGGCATGGAAGAAAGTGATGGAGGAAAGCATGAAGAGAGAGAATTTATCACTGTATTTATCACTGTATTTCTTTCTCTTTATTCCATTTATTCCATCCCTTTATTCCATCCCCCACACCCATTCATTATTTTTAGATAAGAGTCCTGCTTAGGAGAGTAGGGAAGAGTCATGCCACTCCAAGAACAGTGCAAATACATTAGCACTCCATTCCCATGAGGCCTACAAGCACCTTGAATCTTCTTCCCACAAATTCCCTGAGCATCCACACAAGCAAGGCTCTATATATCATTTCTTTCTTCCTGCTTTCTCTTGCATATCTTCTTTTCAGCTACTTTCCCTCTTACATTCCCCCTCTGGATGACACCTATCTCTTTTTCTCTGACCTTTCTCTCCTAGTTTTCCATTCTTTCCCCTCCATCTCTGTCTTTCTCCTTCTGTTATTAATGTCAAGGTGTGAACAGATCAGAACAGTCCTACTGATTAGTCACCATATGTTATAGGATTTTTTAGTATAAGTGATAGATGTTATAGAACTTTGTGATTTGTAATTACAAACAGTTCTGTGCTTTGTAATGGTAATGTTCTGGTATGAGAATGAAGAAAGTGTGTGTTAGTTGCATAAATTCAAAGCTCATCTCTAGGTGCAGATGTACCAAAAAATGTGGAAGGGGCAGTCAGGATCTCAGAGGCACTGGAAGGTCATGCAAACCCTGCCATCATGACAAGGGACAGACTGATGACCCTAGAGGTGAAGCAAGAGCCCCCAACCCTTGGGAACAAACAGAGAAGCAACAGCTCTCTGAAAGTGCAAATGGATTTGCATAAATTTGCAACTGGACAAATAGCAGCTGTCATATTGGGACAATGGGGGGACATACCTGAATGAGAAGGTCTTTGGCACCCAAGTGAAATCTCAGATGGAAATTCTGAGATGAGCCCAAACATGCAGGGTGCGTCTAGACTGGCAAGATTTTGCGCAAAAGCGGCTGCTTTTGCGCAAAAACTTGCCAGCTGTCTACACTGGCCGCTTGAATTTGCACAAGAACACTGATGATCTAATGTAAGATTGTCAGTGTTCTTGTGCAAATACTTTGACGCTCCCGCTTGGGAAAAAGCCCTCTTGCGCAATTGTTCTTCCGCAATAGGGCCAGTGTAGACAGGGAAGGAATTTTTTGCGTAAGAAAGCCCCGATGGCGAAAATGGCCACCGGAGCTTTCTTGCGCAAAATCGCATCTATACTGGCCACGGATGCTTTTGCGCAAAAGCACTTTTTGCACAAAAGCATCCGTGCCAATCTAGACACTCTTTTGAGGAAATACTTTTAACGGAAAAACTTTTCCGTTAAAAGTATTTCCGCAAAATCATGCCAGTCTAGACGCACCCTCAGAGTGTAGTAATCCAGTCCTCGGACCTATAGCTGCAATAGTTAAGAATGCCTATGACCACCCTGTCTATCTATCGGGGCGGGGGCGGGGAACGACACCAAGTACTGTAGTCACTACATTCCCCATTTTAGCAGCTGATTTACTGGCAACAGGTAAATGGATAGGGAACATAAATAAAGCAAAGGGACCAGGAAGTTTGGAGGCTAGTTGAAGAACTCACCCTGCTTGCTAAATTGGTAGTGGAACAAAGCCTGTTTCTGGGGAAAAGGGTGATTCGGCAAGGAAAGCAGGATTAGGTTCAGGCAAGCAGGCAGGCAACAAATACATTGGAAGATTGCTGGGAGCTTTGGAGGAAGGCTTACTGACAGAAGTAAGAGATGCAAAAAGTACAGGCGTGGGAAATTCAGATCCCTGGAATAATACTTGGAATGGTAATATCTGAACTACTAGACTTATCATTGAAGGATAAGCAAGTGATTTAAGGAAAGAGAATAGGAAGTTAACTCTGCAGAGTTTGATGGGAAATAAACAGTTGAATGTTCTAAATATGTTAATGGTAAAGTATCATAGGAAAAGAAATTTTGGTTTCTTGCAGGCTTTCCTAAAGGAAAAAACACAATCTCATTTAAATAATTTGACTATGGATAATTTAGTCAAATTCACACACACACAAAAGGGGTTTCTATTAGAATTTAATTGTCCCCAAATGTATAAAAGGGAATGTACTGATGCGTAAAACTAATTGAAGCAGTATAAGGAATATTAAGAAAACAAAAAAGCAAGCACGTGTGCATGTTTACATCGGTGGTTAAAAAATGTAAACTTTTAAAAGCCCAAATAAATACTCTTGGTATGTAAAACTCTGTTTTTCAGTTTTAAGATGAATTGGTTTTGTTTCTAATACATACCATTAAAAAAAATCCATTTGAATTATTCATTCAGTATTGCAAAACTGACAGATGCTTTTTGCCAGACTCAGCTATAATTAGTGTTGTTTGGCTTTGCTATTTAGCATTTAGCTCTTATGGTACCTTAATGCTTTATAAAGTTTAATAAGTTTTAAAATAAAGACCGAAGTTGTAATTTTAATAAAGGGCAAAAGAACTGCAGAAAGAAAGAAATATACTTTGAGACAAAGGCTATGCCCTCTGAAGCAATAGCAGGAGCAAGGTACACAAAGAAGCAATGTTCATAACACTGAGCCTTAAGGTGACTCTAAGTAATCAGACTGTCACTCTAAGAAAAGTACATGAAAACTCTAAGCACACGCACACTGAACAATAACATAGTAATAATACTTTTCAGCAACTGCTTTAGATAAATTTAAAGCTTAGCACAGCAGAAAAACAATTACAAGCCTGATCTGCTGTATAAGAAGGGAAACTGAGGTGTAATACCTCCTGAATATAACTAAACATGGGAATAATTTACTCTAAACCCTTAAAAGGTAAAAGACATTGAAACATCATCTGCCTATGAAACAAACACACAAAAAGTATGGAATAATTCTTTTCTTTTGTCTGTAATCAGCAAGAAAATTTGCAAAAGAAGAGTATTTTAAACAGTAATCTTCCCCCCAAAAGGCAGTAGAAAATATTTTTCTTGTATTTCAGAGCTTTAGAAAAAAACTAGTACCAGCTGAGCAGCAACTTAGAATATCATGAATCTCATATTGTGACAAAAATTACATTTTGTGTTGTTTGTCTCTTTGCTAGCATTGGTGTGTATTGTGGTTATTTTTAATTAACATACATTTTAAGCACAAAATAAAATTACCAAGGAAAAGAATGTATGTAAAAATATTGGTTATTGAAAACAAAAATCGGTAACAATTGGCCGATCATTGTCAACATCCAGCCTCCAAGCCTAGCTGGGTGTACCTAGGTATGCAATTTGGAAAAGAGAGCAGGCAAGTAGAACAGCAAAAAGTAAAGGCATGCAGTGCTGGAAATTCCAGCCGCTATAGATGCACACTCTTTACAAGTGTTGCTGGGAGGATTTAACTTTCTACAGTCATGTATTTACAAGTGTGCTGAAATCACACTTCCTTTATGGAAACTATTAAAGAAAAAGTCCCATTGGGAATGGGGGCTGGAACAGGATTCTGTCCTATGTACTTTAAAGCAAAAAATCAGCCATGGCTCCAGCTGTACACTTTCCCAATGAGTCAAGCCCACTTGTTAATCAGCTGGCTGCTAATGATGTAGCACTCTCAGCTACTCTACTGGAAAACTGGTGTCAGTAGCATACAAATAATTTAAAAAAGCCCTGTAGGTGCAGAATTAAATTTTAATTCCTGTGAGAATGGATGGCTAGCAGGCATGTGGACAGTACAATCCTTTAAGCCACTAATAGGTTTGGTGCCTGTTACTACCCAAAAACCTTGCAGCATCAGAATCATGATTGGCAGAACCCACCTCCCCCACGAGTCCAATGTAAGTAGCCATGAGATTGGTCTGAGCCACAGACAAGTAACTATATAAACGTCAATAGAACTAGTGAGTGAGTGAGTGAATGCATAAGCTGCCTTTTCTGTTGTATTCTCAGTAATTGTGGTGTCTTGCTTTCTCCCCGGAAAAAAAATCCCATGTGCTTCTTAGAAGCATATCAAGTCTTGATTTGAAGGTACCAAGAGACGGAGAATCTATCATTTCCTTTGATTGTATGTTCCAGCGATTAATCAACCTTACTATTTAAAAAATTGTGCCTTATTTCTAAGGAAAATTTACCTGGTGTCAGCTTTCAGCCACTGATTTGCTCTGCTGGATTAAAGAGCCATCTACTATTTTCTCACTGTGAAAATCAAGCAACTTTTCAATCTTTCTTATGAACCAAAGAAACTGAGTTCTTTAATTCTCTCACTTGCTGGCCTTTTCTCCAGCCCTGCATTTCTGAACCATTCCCAATTTTTCAGCCTCCTTTGTAAAAAGTTCACAGCAGAACTGTACACATTATTGTAGTATTCTATATGCAGAAATAAAAATCACCTCCCTGCCCCTACTGAGTACTTCCTGTTTATACATCCAAAGATCTCACTAGCCCTTTAGCCATAGCATCACACTAGGAGCTCATCTTGAATCGTTAGTTCTCTCTGACTCCTAAATCACTGCCTTCCAGGATAATAGTCCCTCATTCTCTAGGTGCAGCTCGCATTTCTTGTTCCTACTTATATAACTTTGCATATGGCAGTATGAATTGACCCAAGATATCAAGTGATTTAGATCGCTCTGTATGAACTTTGCCAATCTCTGTGTCAGCTGCAAATTTTATCAACAGTACTTTTTTATATTTACTTCCAAATCACTGATGAAAATGTTGGCTAGCATTGGTCCTAGTACTGATCCCAGGGTAAGCCCACTTGAAATACCCTATCTCAATGATGATTCTCCATTGTAACTTTTTTTTTCAGATATGTTAGTTTCCTTGGTTTTACTTTTCATTTTCCTAATTTTTTCTCCCAATATATTTCACAGATGATTATCTGCAGCTTTGGGAAATGAGACCTTTGGAAACACCACGCACACTATCCTCTTTTTGTTCATAACAAATATAATCAGGGCATCATCACAGGTCTTCCAGTCCAGTGATTACTTCTTTACTGTTCAAAACTGGGCTCCCTGGAGTTGAGTGTAACACCTTTGCATTGGAAATTTATCAGCTCAAAGTCTGAGAAATTCTTATAATCTTCAGCCTAGCACCCTCTGAAAAGAGCTATTTTGGAAGCTATATACAAATTTAAAATAAATAAACAATAAAATAACAGTTTACTTCTGGCTTTTATTAGACCTGGTTCAAAACTTTGTATTCAAACATTTTTGTAGTCAAAAATGTTCTTTTTCCTAAGGCAAAAACTTTCATAATTTTTTAACATTTCATCTTTTGGTCAAATACTATTCAGGGTTGTTATGCAAAATTCCATTGGTGCCTTTGAGAATTATGTATGCAAAAGAAGTAACACACATAACTCCTGGGCAATAAATAATATTTTTCTTTAAATTTGTTGGAGTCAATCAAAACATAAATATTTGTATGTACATACTGACTGGCTCACACTGTCCCTGATCATAAAATTTTTAATCTTGAGAAGGAAAACAGTTAGATACCAACTGATTCATTACATGTTTTGATAGAGAGAAAGAGTGCAATACAACTAGAGTAAAGAATGATATTTGGTAATCTTTTATAAATTGTAATAGGCTACTGTACCTCTGCTCTAGTCTATGCAGAATACAAGGATTCCAAAGCAATCTTCACCTCTTTTAACCATTCTTATTTGTGTTTCATTCACAAATCAAGGAATTAAGATAAAAAAGGCAATCAACTTGCAAATCAATCGAAAGGGTCAAGGTTAGAACTTCCTGAATCACATTTCTGTTTTCAGGGCTGTAAGGTAAGTAAAACAGAGAGTAGTTTAAAGTGTTTGCATTATATTTGAAGCTGTCCATGGGGACTGAGCTCTCTAAAAAACAGTTAGTATTTATGACTATGTCCCTGTATGCTATTTTACAACATTATGGGTTAGTGTCTAGGGTAATCTGAAGACTTTCATTCCATTGTCAGGAAAAGTTGTAAAATATAGAAAAAGTTTTTTAAAATGGCCATATAATAGGTGAGAAATAAAATAACGCAGAGTAAGCCAACTCCGTGATTGACCAATGTTTCTGTTTTGCGCACCTCCCTTTCAATGCAATACTTTTGTACAAAGGAAGACATGGTGTTTATAGATTACACTAAGAGAGAATAAATGACCAGTTTGGCCCAGGAATGGAGTACTGGGGTGCATTTTCTGTGCTTTGAGGACTGTGTTTTCTCCATGTCAAAGAAGTAATTGGAAAGCAGGAAAATGGTGTTGTCTTTCAGCAGCTTTATCACCTCAAATTTCAGTGCACTAGGGAAACTCAGTAAAATGTCTAAAGTCAGATTTTCAGTCTCTTTTGCACTATTCTGCTTCATTAATCCTCGATGGTGTAAGGTCCAGTAGGTCCCTCACACAAGTGGCATAAATGAAAGCAGTCGAGAGGTGAAGCAGTACAGGGAGCAGAACCCCCTCTCTGACAATCCCCATCTCGTTTCCTCTGTATTGAGAAGAGCATGGTTTTAATGGAAGAACCTAGTGATTCATGCTTTAATATGGTGATGCATTTCCAATTCTGCTAGCACGTTCTTGTGTCATATTAAATGAAATCCAGCATTTCACAGACTTTTCATTCATGGATATGCTAGCACCATACTGCAAAGTTAAAAGATTTCTTTTTCTCATGACTTCATTCTTCCTCATCTGACTTGTAAACCCAGCCTCGCTAAGTATGTATTTAAATGCATACATCTTTCTGTGTGTGTGTGTGTGTGTGTGTGTGTGTGTGTGTGTGTGTGTGTTAACAAATTCAAAGGTCAATGTATCTGCTGCTTCTATCCACTCCAGTGGGACAAATAGGAGAAGAAGCAGAAATTGATATACATTTTTTCTGACTCCCACTTTTTGGAATACTAATGACGTGAAGCTGTCATAGCTACCAGCATCTCAGCTTACTAATGAATTCCTAGAATTGCATTTAGAAGAAAGGGATAAGCAGATGAGTTGAAAAATCCAGTTTCCAAGGAGACAGCCCTAGAAACATGTAAGAAATATATAACTAGGTGCTGTATATCTCCATCAATTGGAGCTTCAATGATTCTTTTCTTCCTTTTTAGAGTGATAAATACAAACAATAATAGAAAGACAGTTGTGCCCACGGGGCTCAGTTCTGATCCTTAAGTCCTGTGCGTGCATCTTGAATTTTGCACACAATTATGGTGGGGAGGCGATAATATGGTGCCCAATACTGTAGAGTAGCTTTTCAAATGGCAGATGTGCACATGTGGTATAACATGGAATTTGTGCTGTGCATATTAATTATATATTTCATTATCCATTTTTATTTGTGGTGCCAGGGAAACTTTTATTTCCCTTAGTGAATCTATGTGTAATCCTTAGACATGTTGTACAGAGCTCTGTATTCTCTACATGACAACAGCTCTGGACTAGGGGGAACTGCAAAAACACTGTAGGATGCTTGTGAAAGGCAGCTGCAGTCCATTAGGATTATTTTCCCCTAACTCAGGATGCTTCTGATGAGGAGGATTGAACAGAACCTGATGCTGCTTTTCTGTTGTCTGCTATCCATGAAACGTGGGTGAAACTGCAGGCCACATAGGCTACGTCTAGACTGCAAGCCTCTTTCGAAAAAGAGCATCTAGACTACAACCAGTACTTTCGAAAAAGCAAGCCGCTTTTTCGAAAGAGAGCACCCAGGTAGTCTGGATGCTCTCTTTCAAAAAAAGCACAGTTTGCACTACATAGCACCTTTTTTCGAAAGAGCACTTTCCAAAAAAAGGTGTTATTCCTCGTGAAATGAGGTTTTCCATGGTCGAAAAATCTCCCGCGTTCTTTTGATCTACTTTCGAAAGAATGCAGCAGCAGTCTAGACACAGGTAAAGTTTTTTCGAAAAAAGCCTATAGTCTTGACGCACCCATAATCTGAAATGACAAAATCTTGAGCATGGAATTACTATCCATAGAATCACTATGGATAGTAATTCCATGCTCCAATAATAAGAAATTAACAGTAGGGATATATTATCTACCACCTGACCAGGACAGCGAGACTGACATTGAAATGCTGAGGGAGATTAGAGAGGCTACCAAAATAAAGAACTCTATAATAATGGGGGATTTTAATTATCCTCATATTGACTGGGTACATGTCACCTCAGGAAGAGAAGCAGAGATAAAATTTCTCAATGGCTTAAATGACTGCTTCTTGGAGCACCTGGTACAGGAACCCACAAGGGGAGAGGCAATTCTCAATTTAGTCCTGAGCGGAGCTCAGGATCAGGTCCAGGAGATAACCATTACAGGACCACTTAGGAATAGTGACCATAATATAATAACATTTAACATTCCTGTGGTGGGAAGAATACCTCAGCAGTCCAGAACTCTGGCATTTAATTTCAAAAAGGGGAATTACACAAAAATGAGGTTAGTTAAACAGAAATTAAAAGGCACAGTGACGAGAGCCAAATCCCTGCAAACTGCATGGAAACTTTTTAAAGACACCATAATAGAGGCCCAACTTAAATGTATACCCCAAATTAAAAAACATAGCAAGAGACCTAAAAAAGAGTCACCGTGGCTTAACCACCATGTAAAAGAAGCAGTGAGGGACAAAAAGGCATCTTTTAAGAAGTGGAAGCCCAATCCTAGCGAGATAAATAGAAAGGAACATAAACACTGTCAAATCAAGTGTAAAAATGTAATAAGAAAAGCAAAAAAAGATTTTGAGGAACAGCTAGCCAAAAACTCAAAAAGACATAACAAAATGTTTTTTAAGTACATTAGAAGCAGGAAGCCTGCTAAAAATCCTGTGGGTCTCCTAGACGATCGAGATATAAAAGGAGCAATCAAGGATGATAAAGCCATTGCGGAGAAACTTAATGATTTCTTTGCTTCAGTCTTCACGGCTGAGGATATTAGGGAGATTCTCAAATCTGCACCGTCCTTTGTGGGTGATGAATCTGAGGAACTGTCCCGGATTGAAGTGTCATTAGAGGAGGTTTTGGAACAAATAGAAAAACTTAATGTCAACAAATCTCTGGGACCGGATGGCATTAATCTAAAATAACTCAAATGGGAAATTGCTGAACTATTTTCTGTGGTTTGTAACCTATCCTTTAAATTGGCTTTCGTACCTAATGACTGGAAGGTAACTAACGTGACACCAATATTTAAAAAGGGCTCTAGAGGCGATCCTGGCAATTACAGACCAGTAAGTCTAACTTCAGTACCGGGATAATTAGTCGAAACAATAGTAAAGAATAAAATTGTGAGCCACATAGAAGAACATAATTTGTTAGACAAAAGTCAACATGGTTTCTGTAAAGGGAAATCATGTCTTACTAATCTATTAGAGTTCTTTGAAGGGGTAACAAACATGCAGACAAGGGGAATCCAGTAGATATAGTATACTTAGATTTTCAGAAAACCTTTGACAAGGTCCCTCACCAAAGGCTCTTGTGTAAATTACATGGCCATGGGATAAGAGGGAAGGTCCTTTCATGGATTGAGAACTGGTTGAAAGACAGGAAACAAAGGGTAGGAATAAATGGTACATTTTCAGAATGGAGAGGGGTAACTAGTGGTGTCCCCCAAGGGTCAGTCCTGGGACCAATCCTGTTCAACTTATTCATAAATGATCTGGAGAAAGGGGTAAGCAGTGACGTGGTAAAGTTTGCGGATGATACCAAACTGTTTAGGATAGTCAAGACAGAAGCAGACTGTGAGGGACTCCAAAAAGATCTCACCAAACTGAGTGATTGGGCAACAAAATGGCAAATGAAATTTAATGTGGATAAGTGTAAAGTAATGCATGTTGGGAAAAATAACCCCAACTATACGTACAGTATGATGGGGGCTAATTTGGCTACGACAAATCAGGAAAGAGATCTTGGAGTTATCGTGGATAGTTCCCTGAAAACTTCCACACAGTGTGCAGCGGCGGTCAAAAAGGCAAAGAGGATGCTAGGAATTATTAAGAAAGGGATAGAAAATAAGACACAGAATATCTTACTGCCCCGTATAAAACTATGGTACGCCCACATCTTGAATACTGTGTACAGAAGTGGTCTCCTCACCTCAGAAAAGATATTTTGGCCTTGGAAAGGGTTCAGAAAAGGGCAACTAAAATGATTAGGGGTTTGGAACGGGTCCCATATGAAGAGCGATTAAAACGACTGGGACTTTTCAGTTTTGAAAAAAGGAGACTGAGGAGGGATATGATAGAGGTATATAAAATCATAAGTTGTGTGGAGAGGGCAAATAAAGAAAAGTTATTTATTAGTTCCCATAATAGAAGAACTAGAGGACACCAAATGAAGTTAATGGGTAGCAGGTTTAAAACTAATAAAAGAAAGTTCTTCTTCACACAGCGTGTAGTCAGCCTGTGGAACTCCTTGCCAGAGGAGGCTGTGAAGGCTAGGACTATAACAGAGTTTAAAGAGAAGCTAGATAATTTCATGGAGGTTAGGTCCATAAAAGGCTATTAGCCAGGGGATAGAAATGGTGTCCCTGGCCTCTGTTTGTCAGAGGCTGGAGAAGGATGGCAGGAGACAAATCGCTTGATCATTGTCTTCGGTCCACCCTCTCTGGGGCACCTGGTGCTGGCCACTGTCGGCAGACAAGCTACTGGGCTAGATGGACCTTTGGTCTGACCCAGTACGGCCATTCTTATGTTCTTATGTTCTTATAATCTGTAATGACAAAATCTTGAGCTGTTTCAGCCATTGCAACAGATGCTTTCAAACCTGGTCCCCTGCGTTCAGGGAACTGCACAGATGCTGCTGATCACCCACAGACAGTGGCTTTTATTTCCCCTTTTCATGAGTAGACCTCAACCCAGATATGGACTGAGATGCTGCAGCAGGGCTGCAACATCTGTGCCCCAGTCCCAGTCTCTGCTTCAGCCCCTGCTCCAGTACCGCCCCCCCTGCCATTCCAGCCCCCGCTCCTGCTGCCATGCCAGCCCCTGCCTCCTGCCATGCCTGACCCTGCTCCAGCACCCCTCCTGCCTGTCCCCCTGTTTTTCCAGGACCCTCCTGACCCCGAGATTGCTGAGGTCCCCAGACATGAGGTGGAACAACCACCCGAACCACACGCCAATCTCAGTCTCAGCTCTGAGCCTCTCTATCCCTCTCCAAGGTTCTCACCCCCCCTCATAGCCAGGTTCTCAGCCCCTCTCCCCCTCCCCAGTTACTTTTATTAAAGTTTTTTTTTTCAAAACTAAACAGTTGTTTTTATTTTGTCTGGAGGGAAGGAAGGTTGTAGGGGGATGGGCGGGGTTGTTGTGGGAAAGGCAGAGAGGGGCAAAGCACAGGCCCCTAGTAGAGAGACCCCAGGGAGAGTTACTGGAGTCCTTCAGAGAAACTCTCCCTCAGGGCCTCCCAAATGCGCACCCCCACTTGATGGGCCTGGCAGATGGCAGCTGTGCATGGCTGCTCAAAGGCCCGTCCCTCCAAGCCAGCCTCTGCCCCCCACTCTGGAAGGAAGGTCTCCCCCTTCCTCTCCACAATGTTGGCTGACACCACCTGGGGAATGTTGTGCTTTCCCACCTTCAGGCGAGTGAAGAGGCACCTGAAGGCACATTCAGCCTAGATGCAGGCTCTTCCCAGGCAGGCATTGAAACAGTCCCTGCTTGGGTCCAGGTGACTGGTGTATGGCTTCAGCAGCCATGACATGAGGGGGTAGGCTGTGTCACCCACAGTGGTATTTCAACGTCCCCAACTCTGAAGTTGTGCTGGGGGAAGAATGTGCCAGCCTCCAGCTTCTGGAAGAGGCTGGAGTTGCAGAACACATGGGTGTCTTTAGCCCTCCCCTACCACCCAACGAAAATGTCCGAAAACTGTCTGTGGTGGTCGACCAGGGCCTGCAGGACCATAGAAAAATATCCCTTGCAGTTTATATATTGGGTGACACGGTGGTCTGGGGCACATATGGGGATGTGGATTCCATCTATAGCCTCCCCCCCACCACAGTTGGGGAAGCCCAGGGCAGCAAATCCAACCACGATGGGGTCCAGGTTTCCCAGGTAGATGACTGTGCACAGCAGGATGATATTAATGGCTCTCACCACCTGCAGAAGGAGACAAAGACACAAAACAGAGAGTAAAAGGGGGTGCCTGAGCCCTTGGGAGGTCCCCAAGCCGTCTCCCTCCCCTCCTCCCCCTCACAAACACCCCAGCAGCCACCCCCTATGAAGTCCTCCCCCCACAAGGCTGTGTGAGTGTGGGACTGCAGAACCCCTCGGGACAGGTCTTCCCCCCCACCCCAACTGCACTTGCACCCCCACCGTGCTTTTCCTATGGTCCCATTTTCCAGTACTCTACCCCCCACCCCGGGACTGCAGCCCGAATGTGCTTTACCTCCATTAGGAGGGCTCCCATGGTGGACTTTCCCACACCAAACTGGTTGCCCACAGACCAGTAACTGTTGAGCATGGTGAGCTTCCAGACGGCAATGGTGAGCCGCTTCTCCAGGGGGATGGTGAGTCGCAACTGGGTATCCCATTGTTGGAAGGCAGGGGCAAGCCAGGCACACAGCTCCATGAAGGTCTTCTTCCTTTGGAAGTTGTGGAGACACTGCTGGTCATCCCACTGCTCCATCACCAGCTGGTCCCACCAGTCAGAACTGCTGTCCAGCCTCCAGAACCGTCTCTGCACTGTGGGGTGTGGTTGCAAGGGCATTGCCCCCACACACAGGCAGAGGTTTTCAATGATGAGCTCGGAGTCGAGCTCATGCAGGATCATGAAGGCAGCCTGCAGAAACTGCTGCAGAAACTGCAGCATGGCAGTGTGGGGCCATCACATGCCCAGAGGCAACTCCAGCTCCATGGCAAGGAGTACGCTGCGGTGTCCTGAAGCAGGGTAACCAGAGCAAGGAATGGAAATGCTTTGTCTGTGGATGCTCTCTTTTGAAATAAGCTTCTCCAGAAGTTCTCTTCCAGAAAAGCATGGCAGTCAAGACACGGATCGGTCGACAGGGGAAGCCTTTGTCGACCACTCCTGTAAACCTCGTTTCAAGAGGCACAAGGGAGCGGTCAACAAAGGCTTCCCCTGTCAACCAATCTGCGTCTTGACTGCTGTGCTGTACCGACGATCAGCTGAGCCAGCACAGCGTGGCGGCCATTTTTATTTGAATGAAGCCGGGGATATTTAAATCCCTGCTTCATTGACTATGTCGGGTAGCCTATTTTACATGCCTCTGCCGACAGAGGCATGTAGTCTAGACATACCCCTACAGTGGGAAGGTATAATCTGCTTCAGAATATTGGATGGCATAAAGGCAGAGAGGGTAGCTAGAACTGCTCCCAGTTGACAGCATTCCACAAAGGCCATGGGACACCACCACTTATACACATTGGTTCTATGCTGGGAGAAGCACTGGCTGTTTCTTTGGAAATATGTAGCAAAGAGTGATTTCCATTACAGAGCAGGGATTATGCCTTCAGCAATCTCCACTTGATGTGGCCCTCCTTATCCCTTAAGCTCATAGGAGGCATAAAAGATTATTTGAGTATTGTAACCCTTTGAGGATGGACATGTGATACAGCTAGAGCTGAGAGCAAGATTTGGACTAGGCTCTCTATATCTGGTTTGAAAACAAATTATTACCTTTTTTTAAAGGTGGGTTTTATGTTCAGAAGGAGGTGGAATTGTGGAAGAGCCACATGAATCAGGACTAGAGCATAGTGAATGCTGAAAAAAGCATTAACAAATATTAGCTTTTGGAGCAGATGTGCTCGAAAAGGTATTCATGACCCTTTTGCACATATACAATGCCTCATATAATTGAACGATGCTAAGAAGAGATTTCAGCAGGTGAAATTCACTCCTGTGCAGTGAGCCATCCCAACACCTTCACAGCTCTCCCATTATGGGAATGTAACTAGTACCTAAATGATGCCCTGAGCTTCGTGATGGCCCTCAGCAAAGCAATGCCTCAATGAGTTGAAGGGCCTGGGAGGGGGCTGAAACAAACTGTCAATCAGCAGAAGGGGACAGTTTTTCACAGTGAAAACAATGGAAAACAGTGGGTGTCTGCTGGTCCCTGCTGCAGCTGCTGGTCTCTGCTTCGGCAGGCTTGAGTTTCATAATGGTTCATTCCAGCAGTTATTCTGCCCCAGGGTCCCATGGCTGAGGTTGCATGGGTCCTGATACCTTAGAGTGGAAAAGGCTCCCCCGCATTGTTTTGGGTCTGCTGTTATTTCTGAGATTAAAAAAAAATGGCTAACTTCATAAAACATATTACTCACTGCAACTAGCCTGCCCAGCCTTACCAGCTCCCATGAACTGTGTACAGCATTTTCACCCCAGGCAGTGCTTGCAGCATGGTGTCTGAAAACTATGTTGCCATGGAAATGAGAGGTCTGGGTCTCTTGGAAGATGATTCTGCACTAGGGATGGGTTAGTCAAAGAGCTGCACATTTTCATCCGATTACCACATAGATTACCAACCAGGGTAGATTCGATGAGAGCAGGAGAAACACATGAAAATCCTATACTTCTCTGTTCAGAACTGATGCCATACAGCTATGATATTAAATTTAGATTTCATACCCGAGGCTAGCCCCATATTCATGTTTGAAGTGGTACATTGAGATGTCTTTGTGCCTACCTTGGGTTTACATCAGAAATCTTCGGAATAAACAACATCAGTTGAGTGTACTTTAATTTCCCAACTAATTTCTCATTTTTATCCCTCGTATACAACCGAGTGCACTGATTTTTCTGGGAGTGACTTTTTGTGGTTTGACAGATACGCCATAGTCAATGGTGCATACTTGCAGACTCCCAAACGCTTTCTGAAAAACTTCCTTCCTTGTAGTGGGGCTTTTCTTTAGCAGTAATGAAATATAACCTGGTGAACAGAACTAAAATTAATAAAGCTATATGTCTTCCATAAAATCTTTTGCTATGCTCATGCTTATATTGTTTTTTAAACTGATTTTGACTCGCACTACAAAACTCCATTGTTACATGTCACTATTCACACTGGCTCATGAATACCTTTTGTACAAAAATTAAAATACATTTCCTTTAGTTTATTGCATTCCACTGTTATTTTTCTTCTTAACAGCAGGAACGTTTGTCCTCAACAACCTTTAATAGTTAAGTTTTTGTCATCATTTTACATTTAGCTTCAGGTAAAGACTGCAGACTGTGATGAAGCAACTGTATGGCTAATATAATTATGCATTCAAGGATATAAGCAGCATACATGCAGAAGCAGTCAGCCAACACATTCAAATGTCCATGTAGTTTGCAGACTGACTTTATCTTAAAACAGAGCTCTACACTGGAAAATGACTGTAAAAACCAAATGGGGATGGGGGTCACTCCATGTCTATTGTGTTTTACTGATTTCAAATCAGATGTGCTCAGTTTAGAAGTAAAGATGTTTTACTAACACTAATCCTGCAAATTTACCTTGAGATACGTACATCCAGAAGATAAATACATGGCTGCACAGGTGGTATAAATGTGAGGTCTTCAGCTTCCTGGGTCACGAGTTGCTATTCCAGGAAGGTGGTCACCTGGGAAAAGATAGTATCCATATGACTAAGAAGGGGAAGATCATCTTCACGTACCAACTTGCCATCCTAGTGAGAGGGGCTTTAAGCTTGGTTCAAAGGGGGCAGGTGACAAGAAGCCACATATAAGCATAAAAAAGGCAACATTATCACAGAGTTAGATGTTGCAGGGAACATGGAAAGTTACAGGACCACAGGAGCAACAAGAAGGAAATTAATTAGTGGAAATTAATTTACTCAACAGATTAGGTGACTATACACAAAAGCAAGGAATATGGGGAATGAACAGGAAGAACTCGAAGTATTAGTATATAAGCTATATTATGACTTAATTGACATAATAAAGACTTAGGGATGGTCAATACTGGGAATTTACAAAAACAGCTATGTCTGTCAAGGTCTGAAAAATCCCCTGAGAGATACACCTCTACCAATCTAACCCCCTGTGTAGATACGAGAATTCTTCTGTCAACCTAGCTACCGTGTCTCAGGGTGTCTTATGCTAATGGGAGAACTCCTTCTGATGGCATAGGTAGTGTCTACAATGAAACACTACAGGGCTACGTCTACACTGTGGAGCTATTTTGGGATACCTCCAATATCCCAAAATAGCTATTCTGCATCTTAAGATGCAAGCTTGTTATGTCAAAATATTCTGATATCCCTTAAACATCATTGCACAAGGGTTAAGGGACATTTCGGAATAGCGTTTTATTTTGAAAGTACCTTGAAATAAACTGTGCAATTTGCATAGCTTATTTTGAGGTAAGGGTGCTGTGCTGAGCAGAGCAGTTGCAGCTGGGCCCTTAGTGGTTTAAGTGTAGGCATACCCTCAAATAGGATAAGGCTCTTGGCCAGAATACTGATAGAGAAGGGTATACCTTGTTCAGCAAAGGCAGATGGGGGGAAGGGGAGGAAGTGTTGTGTTACACATCAAAAATATAGACACTTATTCTGAGGTCCTGAAGCAGATAGGAGGCAGACCAGTTGAAAGTCTCTGGATAAAGATAAAAGGGGAGAAGATAGGGGTGGCATCGTGGTTGCAGTCTAATATAAACCAGAAAATCAGGCAAAGAGATGGCAGAATAGGCGTTATTCCTTGTAGAATGAGGTTTACAGATTTTGGAATAAGCTGCCCGTTATTTCAAGTTATTTTGAAATAATGGAATAGCTGTGTATACGCTCACATTGTTATTTTGAAATAACGCTAGTTATCTCAAAATAATGGTGCAGTGTGGATGCACCATTAGTTGCCCCCACTGCTATTGCAGCAGCAGTCGTGGCCAGAGCACTGTGTCTTTTAAATTGGTGCCAAAGTGCCATGCCATGCTCTCCAGGCAGCACTAGGGGATGGGAGGGGCCCTGAGCCAAACTTTGAGTGGTGCTTAGGTGGCCTGGGGCTGGTATGGTGTGTTCTGGGTGGTGCTGAGGGCTGGTTGCACTGGCCCTATCCCTTCCATTTGAGGCCTTGCCCCTTCTGGGAGTGTGGAGCTGGGATCCCCCACACACCTTGCTCAGTGGCCCATGGAGGCTGTTGGTGCCCCTGGATCTGGCAATAATGGAGCTCTTTAAATACCCAGACAGCTGTCTGAAAAGTAATATGATAAAATAAAACAAAATTTACAATAGGTTCTCAGAATGTATTGGGGACAGAAAAAAGAGGAAGTAACAAAGCGAGCAGCATTTTAGACTGGATTTTGCCCAGCAGGAAGGACTTGGTATCAAATCTGAAGCTGGAGGGCAATTTCCATGACAGTGATCATGAAATGACAGATGTTATGATTCTGAGGAAGTGGCAAAGTGAGAGGAGCAGAATATGGACAGTGCATTTCGAAAGCAGCAGAATTTAACAAACTCAGAACTGATAGGTAAGGCACTAAGGGTGCATCTGGACTACAGGGCTCTGTCAACGGAGCCACGTAAACTAGTTTACCCGACATAGTCAGTGAAGCGGGGATTTAAATAATCCCACTTCATTAAAATAAAAATGGCCACCACGCTGTGCCAACAAGCAGCTGGTCTAGACGCGGATCGGTCGACAAGGGAAGACTTTGTCAACCGCTCCCTTATGCCTCGTGAAATGAGGTTCACAGGAGCAGTCGACAAAGGCTTCCCTTGTCGACCGAGTGCGTCTAGACTGCCGCGCTGTGCCGGATCAGCTGATTGTCGGCACAGTGTGGTGGCCATTTTTATTTTAATGAAGTGGGGATTATTTAAATCCCCGCTTCATTGACTATGTTGGGTAAACTAGTTTACATGGCTCCCTCAATGGAGCCATGTAGTCTAGACATACCCTAAGGGAAGAAAATCTAAGGGAAAAAGGTATCCAGGAGAAGCTGGCAGTTTCTCAAGGAAACAGTACTAAAGACAGACCTGAAAACTATTCTGATGTGAAGCAAACTTAGAAAGAATAGGAACAAGCCCATACAGCTCCATCTGACCTGAAAATCAAAAAAGAACAAAGCAAAAAGGGGAAGTACAGAAAAATTCCTAAGAAGCAGTTCACAAGAATAGCACAGACAGTTAGGAACAAAATAAGAAAGACTAGGGCACAAAATGAGTTATGCAAGCAAGGAACATACAAGACAATAAGAAGAGGTTCTTTAAATACATTGGGCACAAAAGAAATATAAAGGAAAGAATAGGTCCTCTACTTAGTTGTGAAGGCGAGAGCTAATAACTGATGATATAAAGAAATCTGAGATGTTTTATTCCTATTTTTCTTCAGTCTTCACTAAAATGATTACGAGTGATCAGATACTTCACACAATCAATATTAACAACAATGCAGAGGGCACTCAGGCCAAAACAGGGAAAGAACTGGTTTAAGGATATTTAGATAAATTAGATTATTTAATTCTGATTACATTAATCCCATGATACTTGAGGAATTAGCAGAAGCAATCTCAGAACCATAAACAAGTATCTCTGAGAACTCCTTGAGGACAGCTGAGATCCCAAGGACTGGAGAAGAGCAATTATAGTACCTAATTTTTTTAAAAAGGAACAAAGAGGGCCAGGAAAATAATAGTCCCAGTCAGCCTAACTTTCCTATCTGGAAAGACATTGGAACAAATTATTAAACAATCAGTTTGCAAGCACCTAGTCAATAATAGAGCTATAAGGAATAACCTGGCTGGATTTATCAAGAACCAGTCATGCCAAGCCAACCTATTTTCCTTTCTAGACAGTGTTACTGACGTAGTTGGAAGGAACTAGTAAACATGCTATATCTTGATTTTATTATGGGTTTTGACAAAGTCCCACATGATATTCTCACAGCTAGGGAAATGAGGCCTAGATGAAATTACTGCAAGGTGTGTGTATAACTGATTGAAAGACTGTTCTCAAAAATTAGTTATCAATGGAAAAACAGTTAAAGAAAACAGGAAAAAAAGGAACTACATTGTTGATTATATAAAGAAATTATAAGACAAGAAAAACTTGTCTCAACAATCCAAAAGTAATAAGTAAACAGCATGTTGTGTTCAATAAAAAAACTGAGGTAGTTCTGTCAAATGCTAGGCCACATTTAGAGGTGCTGTAAGATGCCACAACTTCACTGATGTAAATGAAATAGTCTGTTTATGTTAGCAGTGCATCGGGTTCTCTGACTTAATCAAAAGAATGCAGGGTCTTTTATGAAAAAATAATAATTCAGTTCAATAAACAAATTGTTCATTTAAATTGACTATGTTCATTTATTCAGTTTTATCTCTTGCTTTTTCTCTTTCTGAAATAAGATTTTCAATTTTCATCACCTGAAGGGAAAATATCAGCTTGCAACGTAAAGGCACTGGGGATACTCTAATAGAAAATACTTTAAGGTGACAGCAATAGCTTCCCAGGAGAAATAGCTGGTAGCACATTACTCTATTATGTGGCCAAGGTAATTTTGGCAATGGTCCCAGCACTCCTCCTCCCTAGGCTGCCAGTTTGAGCCACTGCATTACTTAGCTACTATGTGAAATGACAGGAATTTAAACAAGCAAACCATGTGGAATCACAATGGCTAGAAATGTGAGACATCCACAAATAATTTATACCACCTCCAATGGCCAATAAAAAAAATGGTACATCGATAGCCTTTTCTGGCTTGAAAAAGGCAGATAACAGGCATTTCTATACTTTTCTCAAAAAGTATAGAATACAGTACATATTTAAGAGCTAAAAAAAAAAAAGTTTCTGAAAACAAACCCAGAAGGAAAGAGAGAATTCATAATGCATCATGGGACTGTATATTTCACAACAAAACACCAAGTAGATAGTCAGTCTGTTAAAAATGGGCATATGAATTGATATTACAGTATCTTGCCAGAGATAATGCACAGTGGGGACATTTCCAGAAAACATACTGCAGTAGAGATAAGGTATTTTACCCTCATGCAATTAATACCTACCTGTGGGTGTTAACTCTTTGGTAATGCCAGACTTATTTCCTCCACAGATGGAGGAGAAGAGAAATTGCAATTGCTCTGAGCATAAGGAATAAAAGGACTCTTTCTTGCTCTCAGTATAACTGTTTCCAGATTGAAGTGAATAAGAGCAGGTCATATACAATAATGAAACAGCTTTCCAGAGGCTTTCTATAAAAACAGAGGAGGTTTTCTGCCTTGAGCTCAGTGCATGGCTCCTGTTGGTTAGAGGTGGAGTAAAAAATGCACATGATTAGAGTTGGCTAAATATTTTAAATTGAAATCACTACTGTTTAAACATTGAAATACAATTTGTTTTGCTTAAATGAAAAATGCCAAATACAATGAAAAAAGGTAACAAAAAAATTTGACCAGCTTTAGATCTGAGAAATTAACAATCCCTTTCTCTCTGTGGAGAAGCCAACACTGGTGTAAGCCATAAAGTATAGTCCTATAAGGTGTTCTAAGTGGTCTAGCCATCAGGATTAGGCATGGTCTAGCCATCAGGATTAGGCATGGGGAAAGCTTAAAGAGGAGGAAAGAAAGAGGCATTCTGTGAAAATGGCTTCAGATGCCTTTGTGTGACCAGTGTGGTGATAAATGAGAATTGGGGATGCAATGGGGAAAGCAATTATTCATTTTCTGAGGCCACTGTTTTCCATCTTCCTTAGTTTGGAGCTCTAAATTTCTGGGAGCATGAAAAGTACAATTGTGCTTGTGGGTTTCTGTATGTACACACACTATATGTATACTTCCCCCTCTAAAGTAAGTGGAATGAGATCATCACCCATTTTCACATAGGCCATTGAGCAGCCATCAGACGGAACAAATGTACAGTGACTGCTGTGCACATTTAGGTTCAAATAGGCAACTTAAAAGAGAGACACTGAAAACTGCTCTCCAATTTACTCCAAGAGCTGAAATACAAAGCCTTTACATAACCTCTACAAATCCGTGCAGCAAATCAGACAGGAGAATTTGTACCTTAATTTGTTCCTTTTTTGCCAAAGGAGTGATATGTTCTCTAGTTTTGTTTGCACATGACAAGAAAGACAATGACTGGATTGAAAGGGTAACAAAAAAGAATTCAGTCCAACAATAGATTTTCACATTTCAATCCCAAATGAATGTTCTTGACTGTGGATTTTCAGGCACTCAGCATTAGATGCTTGAATAGTGTTCTATGAGAGACTAGCACAGAAAACAGATACGAGTATACATTGTTTGCAGTTAAATAACTGAAAACACTTAAGGAGAATATCTAGTGAAAAATTTAGTAACTCTGGATGTTTATGTAAGACTTAATTCTGAATATTTATCTGAGCAACATCAAATATAGATTGGGAGACAATAAGTGCCAGAGAAGCAAAGCTAACTATGGAGGTCTACAAGATGTTGCTTTGTTGAGCAGTCACACACTGCCTTAAAGGAAGTCAACAACAGAGCCTGACACATGGAAAATCCACGTTATACAACATTTATTCAGAAAAGAAAAGGACTACGCATGGCAGCTAGTTTCCCAGGCAACTGGGAATCCGTGAATGTAGAGGAAATACTTCCTATTTTCCTTATTGTTTTGGTTATGGTGGGAAGGCTTTATTAGAAAGTAGGGTCTTACTCATAGCACTGATTGTGCCCAGGTTAGTCTGACTACCTTTAGAAGCTCTTTCCCAACAGCCCTTTTGAATAAGCATGATTTGTATGCCTGCTTATCCACTGGCAGCTTTGCAAGGCTAACAGGAATAAGCAATACTAAAAACCTATTTTTGTCACTAAAGGAAACAAATAGGATCTGACTAAAAACAGGGAGATGAGCTGCTGAGTAAGAAGGTGTCCCTTTTTGCTATCTTTTTTCAGAGTAGAACACAAAGACTCATCTGCACTAGATGACTCAGGGCTAACAACTGACAATGTTTATCAAGAGTGGGTGCCCTGAACAAAAAACAAAACCAAATTTAAAGAATGCTTTCTATAACAATGCTGAGAACAGTTATGTCCTGTACTATGCTAACAGGTATGCTATTCTAAAGTAAGGCTTAATTAGAGATGTTGCTACCCATTCAGAAATAAAAATGTCTAGTCAAATGTTTTATAAATTATGAATGGACCCAAAGCTTGTTTATTGTGAGGAGCTGACATGATAGCTGTCTCATTAAAGGTCTACAGAACATAAGAACATAAGAGCATAAGAATGGCCATACTGGGTCAGACCAAAGGTCCATCTAGCCCAGTATCCTGTCTGCCGACAGTGGCCAATACCAGATGCCCCAGAGGGAGGGATCACAACAGGTAATTCTCACATAATCCCTCCCCTGTCACCCATCTCCAGAGAAACAGAGGCTAGGGACACCATTCCTACCCCTCCTGGCTATTAGCCATTGATAGACCTAACCTCCATGAATTTATCTAGCTAGATCTTTTTTGAACCCTGTTAAAGTTTGAGCCTTCACTGCATCCTCTGGAAAGGTGATCCACAGGTTGACTGTACACTGAGTGAGGAAAAACTTCCTTTTGTTTGTTTTAAACTTGCTGCCTATTAATTTCATTTGTTGACCCCTACTTCTTTTATTGTGGGAATAAGTAAATAATTTTTCCTTATGCACTTTTTCCACACCAGTCATGATTTTATAGACCTCTATCATATCCCCTCTTAGTCTCCTCTTTTCTAAGCTGAAAAGTCCAAATCCTTTTAATTTCTCTTCATATGGGACCCGTTCCAAATCCCCTAATCATTTTTGTTGCCCTTTACTCAACATGACCTATTAAGGAAGATTGAAAGAATTGGGCTTGTGTAGTTTAGAAAGGAGAAGACTGAGCGGGGACATGATAGCAGTTTTCAGGTATCTAAAAGGATGTCACAAGGAGGAGGGAGAAAAATTGTTCTCCTTGGTCTTTGAGGATAGGACAAGAAGCAATGGGCTTAAACTGCAGCAAGGGAGGTTTAGGTTGGACATTAGGAAAAACTTTAACTGTCAGGTTGGTTAAACTCTTGAATAAGTTGCATAGAGAGGTTGTGGAATCTCCATCTCTGGAGATATTTAAGAGCAGGTGAGATAGACATCTATCAGAGATGGTCTAGACTGTATTGGGTCCTGCCATGAGGGCCAGGGACTGGACTCGATGACCTTTCAAGGTCCCTTCCAGTTCTAATGTTCTACGATTCTATAGCTGTTTCTATAAGGTAGCACTATTCTCAATCTGAGTGGTATAAGAAACTGTTTATTTTGTTCCCCACTGAAAGCTCATATAGCTGCACCATTATTTTTAAATGGGTTTGCCTACATTGTATTTGCACTTTCTTTGCCATGGCCTTTTGTTAAATAATGTACCTGATGAAGCTAACTGGTAAGAATGAATAAAGTGAATTTCAAAATCTGTAAAAGCATTTTATTTTTCCATGACAGGAGACTGTCCCTAAGATTTAAGTGGCTCTGGTGAGAAACAGGGCAATTTATGTGTTTAATCAAAATAGCTCAAATGTTGAATATTCAAAATAAACTTAGTGCAAAACAAAAACCCCAAACAAACCTACAGCTCAAGAATTTTTTGCACATTATTTGGAGGGACATGATATTTAAAGAAATCACAATCTTATTGCTGTAAACCAAAAGTGGTGAAATTCATTGAATGCATTACTTATTATGAATGGTTTGCAGTTCAGTTTAGGAAACAGTGATGGTGTTTGGGGTTTATTGCTTTCTGTGAAACTGGTGTAAATGTAATTTTCCTCTTTTTTCATGGTGCTGCAACATTTTTCATACAAGTCTAATTTGAACCAAGATTATTAAACTGTATTTAGAAACATCAAACTCAATGGCAGCTGCCATATTTTTAAGTAAGAAATTACAAAGAATCATTTGTTTTACACTTTAATGCTCTCTATCATCTTACTAAAGCCGGTTACCCCAAAGATATCATGTCAGAAAGACTGAATCTTTGTGCCATGGACATTTGCTCTCCAGCAGATATTACCTGATAGCATACTCAGACAATCTTTTCCCCCAGAGTAAATGAAAAATGGCTTCACTTTTGGTGGATTCACAAGGTCATGACTGTTTGAGTGGGTGTACTCTCATGCACTGGGTTTGTGAAGTATAACTCTAAATTATACAGTGCTTTTATATATATGTCCTTTAGGGTATGTCTACACTACAGCACTAATTCGAACTAAGTTAGTTCGAATTAGTTAATTCGAACTAAGCTAATTCGAACTAGTGCATCTAAACCTAAAAACTAATTCGAATTAGCGTTTTGCTAATTCGAACTAGCATGTCCACATTGAGTGTACCCTGAACCGAAGTTAAGGTTGGCCGGAACCAGTTCCAGCAGGGCATCAGGTTAGGGCTTAGAGCGTGGAGCTGCTGCCTCAGGCTAGCCGAGGGCTGTGCTTAAAGGGACTCGACCCCCACCCTGGACAGACAGTTCTCAGGGTTCCCCGCTTGCTTGTCTACCTCGATGAGGGACAGCAAAGCAGTCCTGACTTGGAGTGCCCTGAGTGCCCACGTTTGGCACATCAGAGCACTCGGCCATCAGCCCGGCTGCACTTGCCGCAGGCTGCCATCCGGGGGGGGGTCACTCGGGGGGCTGTCAGGATCCAGGAGGCCCTACAGGAGAGCTTCCACCCCGAGGAGCCCGCAGAGCCACCCCAGTCCTCCCCATCGGGGGCTCGTGCCCCATTCCTCCCTCACCTCCTTCCACTTACCCTTCCCTAGCCCCCCTTCCTGATGTAAAAAATAAAGGACACGTGTTCAAAAATAGAAACTCTCTTTATTTAACAAAACTGGGGGTGGGAGGATTAACCTCTGGGGAGACAGGAAAAAGGAGGTGGGAGAGGGGAAGAGAGAGGGTGGGAGAGGGGAGGTGAAAACCTGGGAGGAGGGAGCTGGAAGGGGGAAACCTGGGGAAGAAGGAGGAGGGGAAGTATAAAACTATGGTACGCCATATCTTCAGTATTGTGTAGAGATAAGGTATCCTCACCTCAAAAAAGATATTTTGGCCTTGGAAAGGGTTCAGAAAAGGATAACTAAAATGATTAGGGGTTTGGAACAGGTCCCATATGAAGAGAGGCTAAAGAGACTGGGACTTTTCAGCTTAGAAAAGAGGAGACTGAGGGGGGATATGATAGAGATCTATAAAATCATGAGTGGTGTGGAGAGGGTGCATAAAGAAAAGTTCTTCATTAGTTCCCATAATAGAAGGACTAGAGGACACCAAATGAAATGAATGGGTAGCAGTCTTCAAACTAATAAAAGAAAGTTCTTCTTCACAAAGCAAATAGTCAACCTGTGGAACTCCTTGCCACAGGAGGCTGTGAAGCCTAGAACTAGAACAGAGTTTAAAGAGAAGTTAGATAAAGTCATGGAGGTTGGGTCCATGGAGTGCTATTAGCCAGGGGGTAGGAATGGTGTCCCTGGCCTCTGTTTGTGGAAGGCTGGAGATGAATGGCACGAGACAAATGGCTTGGTCATTGTCTTCGGTCCATCCCCTCCGGGGTACCTGGTGCTGGCCGCTGTCGGCAGACAGGCTACTGGACTAGATGGACCTTTGGTCTGACCCAGTACGGCCATTCTTATGTTCTTATGTTCTAAGCTCAGGGTCAGGGGTCTCACTGGACCAACTTGATTTTCATGCAAACCTGCTCCTGGGTTCGCATGTGGCCTTTGGTGGCCAGGCTGGCAGCTATCCTGCCCTAGACAGCCGCATTCCTGTGCCTAGTGCAGAGATTGTGGACGTTGGAGGCCTCCCCCCAAACCTCGATGAGGTCCACGATCTCCGCACTAGACCAGGCGGGCGCCTGCCTCTTGTGGCCCCGGGCGGGCTCCTGGGAGCCGCCAGCCTGGTCCTGGGAAGAGGGGGAGGGCTGGGTGGCAGCGGGTGGCTGGCTCATGCCGTGCCAGGTGCAGGGTCTGCTGTCTGTGTGCTGGCAGGCTTGCACCTGGCACGGGCACCGTAGCCAGACCGTGGCCCTTTAAGGGCTCCGAGGCTGGGAGGGGGGCAGAAGAGTTTTCCTGGCTTGGCCCAGAGTGGCCACCAGGGAAAGCTGGGAAGGGCTAGCCTCCCACTAGTTCGAATTAAGTGGCGACACAGCCCTTAATTCGAACTACTTAATTCGAACTAGGCATTAGTCCTCATAGAATGAGGTTTACCTAGTTCGAATTAAGTGCTCCGCTAGTTCGAATTAAGTTCGAACTAGCAGTTTGTGTGTGTAGCGCCTATGAAAGTTAATTCGAACTAACAGAATTAACTTTGTAGTGTAGACATACCCTTAGATAATGTGCAACAGTGTTCTTGTCACTGAAAGGGATTCCTGAATTCCTTTTGCTGATATCTGCAGATAGAATATTTTAAAAGAGCCAGAGATTGTAGAGATCACTATTTCCTGGGAGCAGATCATCTCTACTAAGGCACACAAGAGTGCCCCCCTTTATATGTGTGATCATTCATTTAAAAATACTCAGGGTATGGCAACACTATGAAATTAGGTTGAATTTACTGAGGTTGATGTTTAGCATCTGATTTTATAAAGTTGAAGGTGCATGTCTTCCCGAAGCACATTCAGTCAACGGAGTGCGTCCCCGCTGCCATGGCTACCATCTACTTACACAGCAATGCACTTGGGTAGCCATCCCACAGTTCCTGCTGCTCACTTGAATTCTGGGATAGGCTTCCAATGCCTGATGGGACAAAAAAATTGCCACAGGTATTTTTGGGTACATGCCATCAGCCTACCATGTACCTCCTCCTTCCCACCTTCCTTGAAAGCAACAGCAAACAATCCTTTCACACCTTTTTTCCTTTGGCTCCATGTAGATGCCACAGCACAGCAAGCATGGACCTTGCTCAGCTGCACACTGCCATGGCAAGCACAGCAAACACCTTGCACATTCTCCTGTCATTTGTCCAGAGGCTAGGCAGAAGGTGCCTGCACGAGGAAGAATGTTAGGAGGCAACACACACAGACATACAGGAACCCAGTGAATGAAGCAATTGGCATATGCTGGCAGCAGTCAGGCCTATTGACAGAGTGGAGTGCCAATTCTGGTCCTGAGAAACAAGCACTTACTGGTGGGACTGCATAGTGGTTGCAAAACTTTCACATGTAAAGCCACATTCATAGGACTTTGCAAATTGCTTTCCCCTACCCTGTAGCAGTTGAAAAGCGAGTGGAAATAGCCCTGTGAGAGCTTGCAACACCAGACAGCTACTGGTCAATTGGGAATCAATTTGGAGTGGGTAAATCTACAGTCGGGGCTGCTGTGATCCAAGTTGCCAGGACAATCAATACCCTTCTGCTAGGAAGGACAGTGACTCTGGAAAATGTTCAGGCCACAGTGGAGGGCTTTGCCAAGGTGGGGTTCCCTAACTGTGGAGGGGTGATAGATGGAATACATATGTCTAGCTTGGCACCCAGCCAGCTTGCCAAAGAGTACATAAACCAAAAGAGGTACTTCTCAATGGTACTGCAAGCACTGGAGGATCATAAGAGTCATTTCACCGACATGTAGAGCAGTTTTTAAACTAAGGACTGGGGGAAAGCCGACAGGTGTGGAGGAGCACATGGATCAGACAGAGACATCTCTTAGAGGAGGATCTATGAATATAGATGCTCTATGTTCTAGTCAGGAGGAGAGAATGGAAGAATGGGTCGGATCAGATGAGACCCAATCAAATGAAAAAGAGTCTAACACATCAGGAAATGGCAGACAGATAAATAGTGACAATTTTTTGAAGTACTTACATCAAATGCTAGAAGTCTAAATAATAAAATGGGTGAACTAGAGTGCTTATTTTTAAAGGAGGATATCCATATAATAGGCATCACGGAAACTTGGTGGAATGAGGACAATCAAAATATATCAGAAGGATAGTCCAGGTCATGCAGGTGGGGGAGTGGCAGTATACGTGAAAGAAAATGTAGAACCAATGAAGTAAAAATCTTAAATGGGCCTAAATGTTCCACAGAATCTCTATGGATAGTAATTCCATGCTCCAATAAGAAGAATATAGCAGTAGGGATATATTATCGACCACCTGATCAGGACAGTGATAATGACTATGAAATGCTAAGGGAGATTAGAGAGGCTATCAAAATAAAAAACTCAATAATAGTGGGGGATTTCAACTATCCCCATATGGACTGGGTACACGTCACCTTAGGATGGGATGCAGAGATAAAATTTCTTAATACCTTAAATGACTGCTTCTTGGAGCAGCTGGTTCTGAAATCCACAAGGGGAAAGGCAATTCTTGATTTAGTCCTAAGTGGAGCACAGGATCTGGTTCAGGAAGTAAATATAACTGGACCGCTTGGAAATAGTGACCATAATGTAATAAAATTTAACATCCCTGTGGTGGGAAAAACACCTCAGCAGCCCAACAATGTAGTATTTAATTACAGAAAGGGGACCTCTACAAAAATGAGGAAGATAGTTAAACAGAAATTAAAAGGTAAAGTGACAAAAGTAAAATCTCTGAAACCTGCCCAGAAACTTTTCAAAGACAACATAATAGAGGCCCAACTTAAATTTATACCTCAAATTAAAAAACACAGTAAGAGAGCCAAAAAAGTGACATTGTGGCTTAATAACCAAGTAAAAGAAGCAGTGACAGATAAAAAAAGACATCTTTAAAAAGTAGAAGTCAAATCCTAGTAAGAAAAATAGAAAGGAGCATAAACTTTGTCAAAATAAATGTAAAACTATAATAAGAAAAGCCAAAAAGGGGTTTGAAGAACAGCTAGTCAAAACCTCAAAAAGTAATAGCAAAATGTTTTTTTAAGTACATCAGAAGCAGGAAGTTGGCTAAATAACCAGTGGGGCCCTTGTACGATGGAGATGTTACAGGAGCACTCAAAGATGATAAATTCATTGCGGAGAAGGTAGATGAATTCTTTGCTTCAATCTTCACTGCTGAGGATATTGGGAGATTCCCAAACCTGAGCCATTCTTTTTAAGTGATAAATCTGAGGAATTGTCCCAGATTGAGGTGTCGTTAGAGGAGGTTTTGGAACAAATTGATAAACTTAAGAGTAACAAATCACCAGGACCAGATGCCATTCACCCAAGAGTTCTGAAAGAACTCAAATGGGAAATTGCAGAACTATTAACTGTGGTTTGTAACCTATCCTTTAAATCAGCTTCCATACCTAATGACTGGAAGATAGCTAATATGATGCCAATATTCAAAAAGAGCTCTAGAGGTGATCCTGACAACTACAGATCGGTAAGTCTAATGTCAGTACTGGGCAAATTAGTTGAAACTATAGTAAAGAATAAAATTGTCAGACACATAGATGAACATAATTTGTTGGGGGAAAGTCAACATGGTTTCTGTAAAAGGAAATCATGCCTTACTGAACCTCTAGAGTTTTTTGAGGAGGTCAACAAACATCGGGGGCTCCAGTGGATATAGTATACTTAGATTTCTAGAAGGGCTTTCACAAGGTCCCTCACCAAAGGCTCTTAACTGAAGTAAGTCATCATGGGATAAGAGGGAAGGTACTTTCATGGATTGATAACTGGTTAAAAGACAGGAAACAAAAGGGTAATTTTCAGTGTGGAGAGAGGTAACTAGTGGGATCCCCCAAGAGTCTGTCCTGCGACCAATCCTATTCAACTTATTCATAAATGATTGAGAGTAAACAGTGGGGTAAACTGTGAGGTGGCAAAATTTGCAGATGATACCAAACTGCTCAAGATAGTTAAGACCAAAGCAGATTGTGAAGAGCTTCAAAAATATCTCACCAATCTAAGTGATTGGGCAGCAAAATGGCAAATGAAATTTAATGTTGGTAAGTGTAAAGTAATGCACATTGGAAAAAATAACCCCAACTATACATACAATATGATGGGAACTAGTTTAGCTACAACTACTCAAGAGAGAGATCTTAGAGTCATTGTGGATAGTTCTCTGAAAACATCCACTCAATGTGCAGCGGCAGTCAAAAAAGCAAATAGAATGTTAGGAATCATTAAAAAAGGGATAGAGAATAAGACAGAGAATATTTTATTGCTTCTATATAAAACCATGAATACTGCGTACAGATGTGGTCGCCTTATCTTAAAAAAGATATATCGGCATTGGAAAAGGTTCAGAAAAGGGCAACAAAATTATTAGGGGTTTGGAACTGGTTCCATATGAAAAGAGATTAGAAAGACTTGGACTTTTCAGCTTAGAAAAGAGGGGGGATATGAAAGAGGTCTATAAAATCATGACTGGTGTGGAAAAAGCAAATAAGGAAAAGTTATTGACTTATTTCCACAATATAAGAACTAGGGGTCACCAAATGAAATTAATAGGTTTAAAACAAACAGAAGTTTTTCTTCACTCAGCACACGGTCAACTTGTGGAACTCTTTGCCAGAGAATGCTGTGGAGACTAGGACTTTAATTGGGTTCAAAAAAGAGCTAGATAGATTCATGAAGATTAGGTCCATCAATGGCTATTAGCCAGGATGGGTAGGAATAGTGTCTCTAGTCTGTGTTTCTCTGGAGATGGGTGACGGGGAAGGGATCATGTGAGGATTGCCCGTTGTGTTCCTTCCCTCTGGGGCATCTGCTATTAGACACTGTCGGCAACCAGGATATTGGGCTGAATGGACCTTTGGTGTGACCCAGTATGGACATTCTTATGTTCTTATAAATGTGGGAAGTTTGGGAAAGGCGCATGGTGCCCGCATCTTGAGACACTCTGGTCTCTTCAGAAAGCTGAGAGATGAAAGCTAAGTTCTACCCAGACTGGAAATTTACCATTTGCAATGTTAAAATGCTAATAATTATCCTTGGAGACCCAGCCAACCGTTTTCCCTTATGGCTCATGAAGCCGTACATAGATAGCCTGTACAGCAGTAAGGAGCAGTTCAATTACCGTCCTAGCAAGTGCAAAATGGTAGTAGAATATGCCTCTGGTCATTTTAAAGGCCTCTGGCACAGTTTATTGACTAGGTTAGACCTCAATGAAAGAAATATTCCCTTTATTCTTATTGCCGCTTGCTGTATGCTGCATAGTATTTATAAAATTAGGAGGGGGAAGTTTCTGGAGGGGCGGCAGTTGAGGCAGATTGCCTGGTGGCCAATTTTGAGCAGCCAGATACCAGGGCAATAAGGAGAGCACATAAAGCCTCCTTGCACCCCACTGCCACAGGGAAGTGAGGTGCAGTGTGCCTCACCTTGGGATTGCTCAATCTGGAGATCCTCTGGTTTACCCTGCTTTGCCTTGGCACTGCTCTGTCCATGATAACCTATGTTAGCAGACAGCTAGGTCCCTCTCCCTCCAGAGTTGGAGCAGGTGAGTTCTCCTCTCTTCCAGGAGCCCTTCTTATAATAACCTAGCTGGGCCCTAATTGGTTGTTGCTAGCCCACTCTGAGTTGCTCCCTGGACAATTCTGTCCCAGGGCTGGTTTTAACCCTTTTTCCCCCACGCTACTCCATGCTGATAAAGCCAGAGCTGGAGTATGGTGGGCACTACATTTCAAAAAAGGATGGAGACAAATTGGTGATAATCCAGAGATAGAGCAACAAAAATGTTTAAAGGTCTGGAAAATATGACATATTTTAGGAAAGATTGAAAAAACTGGGATTATTTAGTCTGGAAAAGAGAAGACTTAATGGGGATATGACAACCACTTTCAAATATATAAAAGGCTGTTACAAGATGGAGGGAGAAAAGTTGTTCTTGTTAAGCTTTAAGGAGTGGACAAGAAGAAATTGGTTTGTTTTGCAGCAAGTGCAGTTTAGGTTGGACATTAGACAAATCTTCCTGTTTGAATAGGTAAGCATTGAAATAAATTGCTGAGAGAGGTTGTGAAATCTCCATCATTGACGGTTTTTAAGGGAAGGTTAGATAAGCACTGGTCACGGATGATCTACAGGATAATACTTAGTCCTGTCATCAGTGCAGAGAACTGGACTATAAGACCTCTGAAAGTCCCTTCCAGTCTTATTCTTTTCTGATGTATGATTAATACTTTCCTGAATTACTATGAAAAAAAAATGGTTTAAAATGCAAGTGTTTTAGCTTAAAACACGCCTGGATCTCAAAGCAAAAGAATTTATATTTTCCTCTTAAGAAGAAAAATATTTCGTAATTTAAGTTCTTATTTCAGATTGACTTTATTGCCAATTCTTGAAAGTATAAGTGATGGGAATGACATTTATAGCTAACTATCATTCATTTAACAATGTTTGCATTAAGTCTGTACATTCATCTTTACAACATTTTGTTCTGTGTTTATGTTGCACTCACTATGTCCACTTCAAGGTTTTTCAGCAGTCAAAGCAAATGTGTTTAATATCCTGCAGAGAAGGCTGGTTTCATTTCCAGTGATACCCTCTCAAACTGAAAATAGGAGTCACCTTATTAGAGCAGACATTGTTCTAGTGAGACTCCAGCTATGCTAGCTCTTCACATAAACAAGTATTCTGTCAGATCCTGAGTCCTTTATAATCCATAAGACATTTTGATGTGACACTGTCTTCCTGAATGGACAGTCATCTGTACCATCATTTTGTCACAGCTATACGAATGAGGGCTACTATGATGGAGTTCTTTGAAATAATGTTCTGCATTAATGATTGCCTACATAATTCATAGCAGTCTTTTCTTGAGGAAAAGTAGGTGTTTCTGAGTTCATATGCTCGTACTAATTCATCTTTTTGCCACAGTATAAATCAGCAAAAGTAACTTTTTTTACTTTGTTTCTGTGATACAATTATTGCATGTGCAAAATCAAATCTGTTATATATATATATATATATACTATCTGGAGTTACCCGGCGTTGCTCGGTCCCGCTCCCCGCCAGCTGATTCGCTCCCCCCGCCCCCCACCAGCCCTGCTTCCTGCTGGCTGGTTCTCCTCCTCCCAATCTCCTCTGGCCAGCCCCGCTCCAAATGACACCCCCCCACCACAATCTCCCCTGACCAGCTCTGCTTCCCACTAACTGCCCCCTCCCGATCTCCCCCGGCCAGCCCCGCTGCCCCTATCCCTCCCCCCCGACCAGCTCTGCTTCCCGCCAGCCACCCCTCCCCTGATCTCCCCTGGCCAGCCCCACTGCCCCTGCCCACCCATCAGCTCTGCTTCCCGACCCCCCCCCCTTCCTCCTGGCCAGCCCTGGTCCCCTCCTGGCCGGTTCCTCCCACCCCCACCCCCCGATCAAGTGTGTCTGGGGGTTTTTTTTAGACTACCTGGTAACCATAGCCACGGGGGGAAAGGCGGGTGCCCAAGCCATTGTGCGCATGGGGGTGGAGCAAGTCCCAGATGGTGCTGGGGGCCGCAGGTGGCGGCCATGTGACCCATGGCAGTTTATTTTTTATTTTTACAGGTTGAGATCAGGCCCGATTGGGTCAAAGAGTACCTTAAAACCTTCTCCTGGAGGAAAGGTTATCCCATGGAAAGTTTGGTTGTGGTAGGTCTTATAGTGTCCAAGTTATTAGAGCACAAACATACAAACATTCTCCTTTACATATTAGATATATATAAATTTCCTGTGAGATGACAGAGTGATGTTATCATGTCATCTGCATCTGCATGCCGCCACCGTTGCCTACCTGCATCTTCATCCTCAGCTGCTTGCTGTGGCCAGCTGCAGTGCTGTCCCCTCTGGGCATGGCCTGCTCTAGCTCCAGCTCCCACTTCACATCCTATGGGGGGGAGGGGAGGCTGCGCCTCCATGGAGAAACTGCTGGGGCTGGGTCCCCTCGGCCATCTGAGCCCAACCCCCCTCATGGGCCACGCCAGTTCCCCTCCGCCATCCAATTCCCCCACTGGGCTGCCCACGACCCCTCCACCATCCAAGTCCAATGCACAACCCTGGGCCACCCTGTCACCCCTCTGCCATCTGAGCCTTTAAAAATTGGAAATCTATTATTACTGAGGAAAACAAATGCACATACACTTTTACATTTGACTTGCGAGCATTTAATTAGGTAGGAAAAAAAGAATTGTAAGATAAAGTAGCAAAACAGCAAATGTTTTGAAAGTACATCATAAGCAGGAATCTTGCCCCCCCAGAAATCAATGGGACCACTGGACAACTGATGTGCTAAAAGGGTAACATAGAAGACAATGCCAGTGTGTAGAAACTAAATGAATTTATTGCCTTAGTCTTCACTGCAGATGATCTGAGGGAGATTCCTACTACTGAACCATTCTTTTTAGGTGACAAATTTGAGGACCTGTCCCAGATTGAGGTGTTGATAGAGAAGGTTTCTGAACCAACTGATATATTAAACACTAATAAGTCACCAGGACCAGATGGTATTCACATAAGTGTTCTGAAGTCATGCAAATATGAAATTGCAGAATTACTAATTGTGATATATAACCTAGTGCATAAGTCAGCCTCTGTACCAGATGACTGTAGGGAGCTAATAAAAAAAAAAAAGAAAAGATCCTTGAGGTAATCCTGGCAATTACTGGCCAATAAGCTTAAATTCAGTACTGGACAAACTGACTGAAACCAGAGAAAGGAACAGAATTACGAGGAACATAGATGAACATGGTTTGTTGTGGAAGAGTGAACTCTGCTTTTGTAAAACTATCGTATCTCCCCATTCAATTAGAATGCTTCAGGAGGTCAACAAACCTGTGGACCAGGGTGATCTAGTGGATATAGGGTACTTGGACTTCAGAAAGTCTTTAAGATGGTCCCTCACCAAACACTCTTAAGCAAAGTAAGGAGTCATGAGATAAAAGAGAAGGTCCACTCAAGGATCAGAAACTGGTTGAAAGATAGTAAACAAAGAATAAGAATAAATGGTCAGTTTTCACAATGGATATAAGTAAATATCAGAATTTACCAACAATCTGTTCAATATAAATGCTTTAGAAAAAGGGATAAACAGTAAAATGGCAAAGTTTGCAGGCTATACAAAATTACTTGTGATAGTTAAGTCCAAAGTCAATCACAAAGCATTACAAAAGGATCTCACAAAACTGGATGACTGGAAATAAAGTGGCAAATGAAATTCAATATTGATAAATGCAAAGTAATGAATATTAGAAAACATCCCAACTCTAAATCCACAATGATAGGGGGTCTAAATTAACTGTTATCACTCAACAAAGCGATATTGGAGTCATTGTGACTAGTTCTCCAAAAACATCCACTCAGTGTGCAGTGGCAATCAAGGACATGAAGAGTATGTTAAGAGACATTAGAAAAGGGATAGAAACTACAGTAGTAAGGATCATAAAGCCACTGTATGAAACCAGGGTATACTCACACCATGAGTATCAAGTGTCATTCTGGTCATGCCTTTTCAGAAATACAGTGGAATAGGAAAATATACAGAGATGGATGACAAAAATGATTGGGGTATGAAACAATGTCTGCATGAGAGGAAATTAAAAAAGAGTACAACTGTTGAGCTTGCGGAAAAAGATTATGAAGGGAGAATATAATGAAGAGCTATAAAATTCTGAATGGTGCAAAGACTGAATAAGGAAGAGTTATATGCCCGTCTCCATAACACAAGAATCAGGAGTTATTCAATGGAATTAATTGGCAGCAAGTTTTAAACAAACAAAAGGAAGCTCTCCACACAACACAGTATGAATTCATTGTCAAGGGTTGTTGTGAAGGGCAATCCTCTGACTGCCAAATGCTGGGACTAGATGACAGGGGATGGATTGCTTGACAATTACTTTGTTCTGTTCATTGCCTCTGAAGCATCTGGCATTGGCCACTGTCAGAAGACAGAACATTGGGATAGATGGACCAATGGTCTGACCTAGGATGGCCATTCTTACCTGCTTATATTCTTGTTCAAAAAGAAGGTTTTTTAGGAACCTAAAAAATCCAGAAAGCTATTGTCAAGTAGATCATTTGTGACATTTGTCACCTATCCTGCAGAAGGGATCTGTCTCATTCAGTAATGTGCAGTAAGTGTTATATATTATGGGAATGGTCCCATAATTAATTGTACGTGGTCAGAATTAATTTTATCATATTTTGTTCCTGATATCTCTTAATTATTCCAGCAGCATATTCAGATGCTTCCAGGTGGCATGAAACAGGATAAATAGTGCAGAGAAACTTTCCTAATAGCCTCCAACTGTGATTCTTATCATTCATGCTATATCTAGATTTTCTATTTTTATTTTCAGTAAGAGGGCAAGAACTCCATTTGCTGAAATCTCTGTTTTGGGAGATACTGCTCTGTTTACTGTAAAGATGCACATGTGCAAGAGGCTAGAAATATTGGCTTCTAGGTATAGAGAGTGCAAAGTATATGAGAGATTTTTTTAATCTCAGTTATTAGAATGAACTGCCAGCTCTAGCAGGTACATTGGCTTCTCACTCCATTGTCCAATGAAATGTTATGATGGTAAAAGAAAAAAAAGAAAAAAGATTAAATGAAAGGGTTTTTTCATAGACATGCTTATTGGAGCATCTGCCACCCTTAATCATATCAAGTAACACCTGACTGATTGCCCTAAAAACCTGCTGCATCATCCCAGAATATATATAAAAAAGCAAAGAACAAAAGTTAAGGATGTAGAATTTGAATCCCAAAAGTTTAAAAGAGAGGTATTTTTTACTTTGATTAAATTAGTATTGAGTTGCTGACCCTTATGGCAATAGGAAAATGCAGCACATTTTTTTGGCTAGGGCTGATTGTGTTAACTGCAATCCATACTATGCTATAGGTGGACTCTACAAAATACCTGCATGATTTATACTAGCTGAGAGTCTGGCCACTATAATTAAGGGTTATTTGACTGATTTGTGTGCATGCAAGTGTGCACACACAAATATATTGTAGTATTTATAGCATTTAATATCTATTTAAATTAGATTATTAACTGAAACTGAATGTGGGTCGACAATTCATGATAGAGTGAGGGGCAGATAGCATAATTTCCTTTTTTAGGAAAAGACACATACTATATTATCTGACCAACATCATATTTCCTGTATCTCCCTCCCTTATTATCCAATTTTATTTCTGCCATTTTTGTGTCACAGTCTCTCTATTTAAGGCTACATTGTCATGAAACAACCTGTTCCAAGCAAGGGGCAGCTTATTGGTGCACTCCACCAGAAGCAGCCTGGAAAGAAAATTGTATTAGACTCACAATCTCCCTCCTGGTCTATTTGCTGTTCCAAGAAGGGAGGGATCTATTTGATACTTGCTATGTTGGCTGAGAGAGCAGGGATTCAGCAGAGGCTTCCAGAGATCAGAGCATAAGCTGCTAAATGTAAGGCTGTAATAGACTTCTATACTGTGCAGATTGGACACCTAACACCCATCAACCTATGTATATATGGCCCAACATAGCTGTCAGATAGGCTAGCCTAGATATACCACCAAGCACGCTGTGGATAGTGCCAAGTTCCTCCCTCCAGTTCACCTGTGCCAAGGAGGAAGCAGCAACTCTCTAACCTGCTTCCGGTGACCTGTGTGTTGCTGTGCTAGCTAAGTCACAGTTTGGCCCTATGTGTTTGCCAGATAACGTCCTTAGAATGTGGGCTCTTCAAGGCTGGCACATCCTTTCCCCTATGTTATTGATTAGGTGCAGGATTGGCTTTGCTCTTTGAAGCATCCCTGCCTTGCTGACTCTACAATCCAGCTGGGCTACCACATATCACACATCTCACTTTACACTGACGTATTTGACAGCCATAGTGGAAACCTTCAATGACTGAAGGAGTAGAGCATTTCCATTTACAAATTAGTCCATACCAATTGGACAAACTTCCTAGGTCACCTTAATAGTCACTAATGCTGAAGCAGAATTATACTGTGCCATTCTGTGGTGCGTGTCTACGTCATATACAAGTTTTTCTAAGTTCTGAGCTTCAGGGAAATGCAAGCCTATAATATAAATATAATATAATAGCCTCATGAGATGCAGAGGAGTTACAGGATAGGTAACAGTGTGAATCACTGTGGGACTGTATATCTGAAGGTATGAGAGACAATGGCAACTTTTCACAGGTGAGTTTTATGTAGACTGTAGGCATTTTGAAAACTTATTTTTAGTGGCATACAGTTTTCCATAAGGAATGTCTTTTATTCTAAACAAAACATGCACTTTACACAAAAGCAATGTGTGATATGTGGCTCATTAATCAGTTATTTTAATGGTAGCCTGTTTTATAGTCTACTTGCTGGAATTCTTATTTGAACAATAACTAATGAGACACAAACATTTTCTGAGTATTCATGATCAGCTAGAAAGATTTTCTGAATTTTGGTGTGCAGTGTGGATGAGATGTTAAAAATATCAACAGTGCAATAGCTGTATGTTTCTTGTGAGTACAATTTGGAGTTTTGCTACCCTCTGTCAAGCCTAACAGAGTCATGAAACTTGCTGGCAGCCTGTGGAGATAAGTAATACTCCTCTATGAAACTGAACAGTGCATCTAGAAAGGAAGGTGAGCAGGATGGAACACATTGAAACCACATTCTCTGAAGCCTGCTCCCTTGTTTCAAGAGCTTTCCTAAGGAATCCAGTGACAGTCTGTACCTTGAGATGTACACAAATTCTTGTGAAGAGACAAAGAGTAGAACTAGTCAAAACATTTCATATTTTTGAACTGGAAAAACAAAAGCCAAAATGAAATAGGTACATATCCCACATTTATTTTCCATTTTTCATTCAGAACAATCACCAATGTAAAGGGGTGTGATTTTTTCATAAGGGTTCAAGTGGTAAAGGCAGACTGCTTGTAGAGAAATAATGTTTAAAACAACAGCCAATCATACCATGTCAATCATTTCTCATAGCTCAGCTTATAAAATGCACAGTAGAAAAGGGAATTTCACAGAAGGCTCTTGCTTAGTCAAAGACAGTTCTGACTCTAGGTTCCAACATAAGCACACAGGTCAGGATTTGTTAACCAGCCTGCCTTCCAAAAGCTACTGTGGCCATTCAAAGAAAGCAAAAAGGGTTTTGTTTTCCCTACAGTTTGTAAACACTACAGATTTAGCAGCCCGATTGAAATGGGATAGAGGAGACAAAAAGTAAGGATCAGGGGGTATGTCTAGACTACATGGCTCTGTCGCCAGAGCCATGTAGATTAGTTTACTAGACATACCCAAATGAAGCCGCGATATAAATAATCGCGGCTTCATTTACATGAAAAGGGCTGCCGCGCTGTGCCGGGGATCAGCTGTCCCGGCACAGCGGGGCAGTCTAGACACTGCAGTCGATAGGGAAGCCTCTGTCCACTGCTCCAGTAAACCTCGTTTCACGAGGCATAACGGAGCGCTCGACAGAGGCTTCCCTGTTGACCGCAGCGCATCTAGACTGCCCTGCTGTGCCGGGACAGCTGATCCCCGGCACAGCGCGGCAGCCATTTTCATGTAAATGAAGCCGCGATTATTTAAATCGCGGCTTCATTTGGGTATGTCTAGTAAACTAATCTACATGGCTCTGGCGACAGAGCCATGTAGTCTAGACATACCCAGGGTGAGCTTATTTGTTTGTTTGTTTGGTTGGTTGGTTGGTTTTTGTTCCAAGCTTTTTAAATCATTACCTTGTGTTCACATCTGTTTCCACAGAAGTGGAACTACTTGTGGAAGTTGTCACTAGCAGATGAGTCAATTTCAGCAACTGGTTTCTGATTCTCACTTCCGTTTCCATGGAAACTGATGTTGGCTCAGTGAAAGTAAGGTACAGTTTTTAAAATGGTACAGTACTGGTCTAATAAAGGTCTTTTTGTCATATTAGCACTATTCTGACCCTCATTTTCACACAAACCAGCCAAGAGCAGCTAGTTTAAAGCCAAATACTAATTTCTAGACCCCTCAACTCCAAATGTCTGGAAGGAAGGAATAGCTAGAGTGCCAGATGGCCTACAAGATTATGGAAAGCCAAACATGGCTAATCTATCTGCCACTTGTGCAGACGGTAATTTCAGCCCTCTCTCTCTCTCTCCTGTGCGCCTGTGCTAGAGCCAGATGGAATCCAAAATATGACTGAAGGATCACATGAGAAATCCCCTGTTTGACAGGGACTACAGGTACTTGTTTGAATAAGGTGAGCAGGATTTATTTTATAAACCACTTTTTTAAAGCCGTAACTCATACCAAGTGATGAGGGTGTAATGTCTCAAGTGACAGAACACAAAAGGTACATATTGTTACTAGCACAACCCCTGAGAGGAGACAGCCAAAAAGCAAGCAGATAGATTGGTTGTAGCATTCATGATATTGCCAAGGCTTCCCTTTCTGTGCTATCTTCCTCCTCCAAACAATCTCTATAATGCACCCCAATCTCTAAAATGAGATATATTGGGTTGCTCATTGAGGAAGCAAAGAAGTTTCTTCTTATGTATTTAAACACACACACACACACACACACACACACAAATGTAGAAAAAAAAACCCAAAGTCACTTGATTATAAAGCAGCATAGAAACTGAGAGTCCAGCTGTCACAGGAAAGCAAGATTTCTGCACATGCCTCTGTCCTACCCTGGCTATTCAATAACATGGACACTGGCTAGTTAAATTAGACCATTTTATAGGAAAAGTTTATCCATGAGTTTAGCGGAGTTAAAGGCTTCTTCTTCAGACTAATTTTTTTTAAAAAGCCATACTAGCCAATTAATCATAGGTGAGGCAAACTGACCAGACAACTCCTCACCACAGCTGAATATACAAAACCAATTATTATGTCATGGTCAGTAATTTAAATTATTATAGACAGGAACAAAAACATTCCTTCAAACTGGGCTTTTAACCAAGCAAAGTTTTGTTGTGAAAAGTGCCTGCTATCCATAGGATATTTAAAATATTTTATCCAAAAAAAGTTTACAATTTTCAGTCAAAATACTTTGTTTTTGGATAAAATATTTTGCCAAGAAGTTTCTATATTTAGCTATTGAAAAAAAAGGATGAAAAATTGCTGAACATGAAAAATTAAATAATTTTAATTGAAATTATTTTTGGGTGAAAAAATTATTTTCTGACTAGCTGTTCACAAGCATAATGTCTCTGAGTAAAATTATGGCCCTATAAAATCAGTAGCAAAACTCCCTTTAAGAGTCTTATCTCTCTATATATTTTTGAGTGCATCTGCGTGTGTGAAAATCTGTTTGTTCAAGAACTCCTCCTAAATGGTAAGAGCTAGTGCCACCAAATTTGGTATGCAGCTTCCTCTTCTCCCTAACTTAAAGCAAGGTCAGGATTTGGATGTGCCAGGAGAACTGGAAGCCCCAGGAAAAGGACGGTTTTCCATAACATGCAAAGGAAGGTGCTGCTATTTGGAGGGAGTGGCTACTGGTGGAAGCAAGCCCTCAGGGGAGAGCTATATGCAGAGTGTCCACTGGGGGCAGTTGCACCACCAAGGGAGTGGCCAACAGGGCTGGGGCTCTGCTATCTTGCCTGCCAGTATACAGGTAAGTACCCCCCCACCCCAAACCCTTTCCCCTCCTCCCAGCCCATGTCTGCAGAACCAGAGTTGGGAAGAAAAAAGGCCCCTGGAGTTCTGGGAGAGGGATGCAGGGAGAAAAAAGCCCCCTGGTGTGGCTGGGGGAGGGAGTCTGGGAGTCTGGGGGCAAACCTGGCCTCTGGGGCCTGGGAACCTGGGGGAATACTGGGGAGAGAAAAAGGCCCCTGCTGGCCAGTGTAGGTGAGGGGGGAGAGAAAATGCCCCTGGTGCCCGGGGGGGGCTGGAGGAGAGAAAATGCCCATACCGGATGGGAACCGCCCCTCCCTGAGCACCTCGTCACCCTCCACCCCTCATTCTCACCCTCCCACCCCCAGCCTCCTTCACTCCACACACATTGCCAGTCCCCTGCCCTGAAGGACCTAGGCAATGTTGGGTAAGTGTGTTAGTGACAGTAAATGTGAGCTGTATTGTGCCAAATAACAAGAACATGCAGGGCAGACAATGCCTTTTTGTTGTCTATTCTTTTCCTGGCTGCTCTTAACTCCAATCTTTGTTCCTTCCCCACCCCACCAATCATAATAAAGTTAAGAATGGCATTCTGGAACCATAATCCTTCCCAAAAGGTGAGAAAGCATTTTCTTTTAACCTTTTGTCATGACATGAGAGCATATGAATAGCTGTTATCATCTAAAACTACAAGAATCCTTTTATCATGTTGCACAAGAAAAATTTTAAATTTTAAAATCAAGGAATTAATTCTCGCGAGAGAGCTTGTGTCTTGCTCTTGTAATCTCTTGTCAGTACCTAGCAACCAAATTGCTAGGGAAGGTATAATTTTGTAGTGCCTCAACTTTACTTTTACAAAAAGTCCTATTCTTTCAGCCTGTCAAAGTAATTGTTAGGTTCTCATGCTGAAAGGATTACTGAATGTTAATCTTTCACAGAAGGCTTTAGGCCACTTTCCTATAATGAAATGACTATAAAAATAAAAGCTTGCTTGTGTCCTCTCTTGAAAAAGCATGCAATACTGCAACATAAAGTTGCTGAGCAAGTTTGGTAGATCCTTAGTTAGGAATAACAGTGGATTTGGGGATGTTTTATGCTCTAGCTAAATGAAAGCCAATTGGATTCACAAAGGAATTTGAGCATGGCAAAGCTGAGTGATGACATCTAACTTTTAAGTTGGTAGAAAAATCACAGGGACTTGCAAAATCTGAATTCAGTGCATAGGCTCCTATACAATTGATTGGACAAATTTGGTGGCTCATAGTGTGATTCACAAAACCCAGCATCTTAGTACCTCCACGAGCTTGATTAAATGAGGAGCCACCTAATTCCAGAAGTGAGCACATGGGAGCCCATGTCGATCCTAGAAGTGTTTGCTAAGCAGAGAGAGGAGCTAGGCCTGGGATGTAGAAGGGTGCCCCTTATGCATGGGATTCTCAGCAGCAAACCCTCTCTATGCTGGAGAGAAGTATCAGAGGGTTAGCTATTATCCGCAAAAACAACAAGGGGTCCTGTGGTGCCTTAAAGACTAACACATTTATTTGGGCATAAGCTTCTGTGGGCAAAGGTCCACTAATCCACCTAACAAAGTGGGGTTTTAGCCATGAAAGCCTTTGCCCAAATAAGTCTGTTAGTCTTTAAGGTGCCACAGGAATCCTCAATGTTTATGCTGGAGAAATAGATTCTCCTCATAATTTTGAGCCTAGGGCTCACCTGGGATGAGGTGGGGCAGATGTGAGAGAGATTCAGCTGCAATGGAAGGGAGAGTTGGGATTTGTACTAAAATCTTCCATCTCTCCCCTGAGTGCCCTAATGATGGAGCTATTCAAGTGTTCGCACAAGGTAGAAAATACCCATCTATTGCTAGTTACAGGCTTGTCTCCATCTCTGTCTCTTGTTGGGCTTTCAGCTTCTCCCCTTAATTATTGCCTACTTTTGGCCTTCTGTGGGAGAGGGCTCTTGCATCCAGGCCTTTGGATATTCAGAAAGATCTGCTTCTTTAATTGACAGGAATATATTTAAGTAGACTTATTGATTGATTAAATCTTTATACTCCTGTTAGTATTGCAGACATAACTCTGGCAGAAAAGAGCAACCTAACACATTCTTAAAAGCCTTGCATTTGGAAATTAGCTGAAAAGGCAAATTCAGTCTTCATTTACAATCCCATTGAAGATCATTAGTTACAACTGTGGAAACCAAAGACTATCACAAGGTTGTGTAGAAGTAGCTAATGGTATAATTTAAAGACAATGGAGATACACAGTAAAAACTGAGTGTTGCAATTGGTATTACTGGAAATTTTTTTAGGAAAGATTTATGAGAAAGAAACAAATGAGCTTGACTTTTAGATCTTGGGGTAAGTGTCCTAGCACAAAAGTGATTAAATGTTATTGATTTCAATGGGACTTCAGCCCATGCTTTAATCTAACAACATACTAAAGTGGTTACCTAAGTACAGATAATTTCCTGAACTGAGGCCTGAATGTGTAGCTTGACATTTAGAAGAAAAACAATCCCATTATTGTAATCTTTGCAAATTTGATCTTGAAGTCATTGTGTCATTATAAACATGGAACCTAACAATACTGTTTTCAGGGTCACTTTTAGAATAGTGATATTTTGAACATACTAAAATCCTTTCTATTGCCCAAGTTGTTATTTTTCTGATGTTTTGTAATTACTTTGTTGTTCAATTTCCTGTATCTTAATTGAAGCTAATTTGGAACAAGTGTTATTTCTAAATATGGGAAGAAGCTTTATGGGATTGAGTTCAGTAGCTAGGATTATATTCCAACTAAAAAATTGTCTGTCCAATTTATTACATTTAAATGGTATTTGTTTTAATGATTTGGTGTTAATTTTATGCTGTTAACCATTTTTATAGTTCAGTCTCTTCTTAACTGAGATATTGGCTCCAAAGTCAGGAATACTGTTACCTTTTAATCAGATAAGTGCTTATTTCAGTGAAGTGACTTTCACATTTAGAAGCAGTAATGCAAGCTTCAGCAGTATTTGTAAACAAGTTTTTTAAGAGTAAATGTTAATTTTCATTTCGATTAATAATATTCCCTCTTTGTCCACACTGTATATTTAAAAAAAAACAGCCTGTAAGTCTGTAGTTAGCAGATACTCAAAGTTCCATAGAATGCAGTGGTAATGCAGGTTTTCCTTGTTTAATTGCTGCAGAACCTAGACTTAAATTCAAGACATGAAATTATGAGAGTGCAGCTATACTACTGGCAGAGCAGGGTCTTGTCAAACTTAGCCTTCAGCATTGTTCCTTAACACAGGTTCAAGGAGCTCTTCTGTCTTTTTCAAATTACTATACTTTCATTTGGTGAAGCAAGATATAATTTGAGATATGAAATAATATACAACAGCAAAGCAATAATATAATACACAAAGCTTTTAAATAAAGATGGGAGAACAAGAGGTGAAATGTGCTGCTGCTAGCGTATTGCTTTCACAAGCTGATTGAATAACCAGACTGATGCAGAAGGAGATCGAGCTCTACCTACAGAATAGAGTAGAACTTGTGTTTCTAGTACTGTACTCCCACTTAGAAATATATATAATGATGACTATATGAGTTCAACAAAGAGAGAAAAATCATAGACAAGACTGTGTGAAAGAGAAGCTCCCAGAGTGTATTAAATAATCCAGAAAGTGTTTGGTTTTTCAGCAGAAAATCTTAGCTTTTTAGACATATTTGCAATGTCCTGAATAGCATGACTATGACTCCATGGCAATGGAATAGGTAACAGAATGAACCTTTTCTTGCAGCTATCAGAGAAATGCTTCTCATGGCTCTATAAATCTTTTCCCTTGCATCTGCAGGCAGGAAATCAGCCTAGTGCTTTAACTTCTGTATGCTGCAGTTTTCCTCCTGGTTCCCAATCCTTCCTAGCATCTAGAACCTGGACAGAGAAGGTGTGGGTGATGAGCTCAAGTTCTGAAGCTAAACTCCCTAATTTGGGGAACTCTTGGACAAATCTATATTATACAGGCAGGCCTGCCAATGGGGCGGGGGGAGGGGGGACAGTCCCTACATAAAAGAACAAATGGATACAAATCAGATATTAGGAATGGCAATATACAAAAACCATGTTAGGCAATAATGTTAGGAGAACATTTCAATCTCCCTGGACACACAATAGCAGATTTAAAGGTAGCCATTGTGCAGCAAAAAAACTTCAGGACCAGACTTCAGAGAGAAACTGCTGAGCTGCAGTTCATCTGCAAATTTGACACCATCAGCTCAGGATAAAACAAAGACTGTGAATGGCTAGCCAATTACAAAAGCAGTTTCTCCTCCCTTGGTGTTCACACTTCCAGATCAGCTGCTAGAAGTGGGCCTCATCCTCCCTGACTGTATTTACTTAGTATGGCTACATTTACTTTACTGTTCAACAGATGAGAGAGAGAAAAGAGCTGATATTTACAAGGTTTTATGGATAGAAAAGTTATTTTTTAACTAGTGTAATGTTTTCTCAGGATAATATTACCAAGCAGATGCAAACTGCATACACCCTGAAGAACTAGTGTTCAAGAATAGGTCATAAGAATTGCCATACTGGGTGAAACCAAAGCCCAGGTGCCCAAGAGGGAGTGACCACATGAGTTACTCATCAAGTGATCCATCCTATGTCACTCATTCCCAGCTTCTGGCAATAAGAGGCTAAGGACACCATCCCTGCCCATCTTGGCTAACAGTTATTGAATAACTTTCCCTGCATGAATTTATTAGTTCTTTTTTTTTTTTTTTTTAAACCCTGTTACTCTTCACCACATCTTCTGGCAAGACTATAGGCTACATTGCACAAATTCAGTTTGGAAGTCACAAAGATATGAACAAATAGAGTGATGTCTGGACTAGCGTGGCTAATTGCCATCTTGTAAGTTTCCAAATTTTACAATTTCATTTGTTTTATTCATAATCTCTTGTTGATATCTATTGTTGTCTGAACAGTATCGAGCCTTAACCCCTGGTAAATTTTCTTTTGCTGATTTTAGTGAAATTGTGTGCTTAGTGTGGAGTGTATATTTTACATATCAATAGGCAGATACGGATACTTAGAACATTTCACAACTATCATATGTGGGTGCAACTCCACTGAAGTAAACACACTTCCAGCATAAGTATATTTTACCTAATCTGTTTACAGATTACTATAATAAATAGATTTAAAAGTCTTTTTTTGTAGGGGAGAAAATATATGGTTAGTATTTAGGCATATCATTCCATATTGCACATTTCAAGTATTATTCACCCCCAAAAATACATTTTGCAGTAAAAGAAAATGGGAAGTACTTTGTCATTATCTATAAACTACTTTTGAGATATATGCTATTCAGATAAAATGCAATTTAAATATTGTGAACAGATTTTTGTTTTGTTTGTTTGGTGGGTTTGTTTTTTTTTCAGAAAGATTCTGCAGAAAATCCTAAGATGTAATATCTTTTGGATCAACATCTATGGTTCATGTATTTAGCTGTGAGATGTTGCGTATATTTCCAAGACATGAAGAAGAGCTCTGTATGAACTCCAAAGTTTGTCTCTCTCACCAATAAGTTGATCCAATAAAAGATATAACCTCACCCACCTTATTTCTTTTTTGATTTTCTGCATTTGGTAACCTTCTAGGACAGTTGTTTCCAAATGTTTTACCTCACACCCTCCCTTAAACCTCTCTGTGCCTCCCTACTGGAGACAGGTCCGTGGCTAACAGCGGGGGTAGGGCTGGAAGCAGAGCTGCAGCTGGGGGCAGGGCTGGGGCTTCAGCGAGATGTAGAGATGTGGTCAGGCCAGGAACCAGTGTCTGGAAGCAGGGCCACAACTAGGGGCAGGGAGAGAAGTGGAGCTGCAGCTGGGTGGCACTTCCTCCCAGAGGGGCTGACCCAGTCCCCACCACTCACCCCCTGAATGTTCCTGCCCCTCTTCCCCTGGGCACTCCATGCAGTTTGAGAACCACACTTCTAGGAGCCTAATTATATTCTGTTTAAGTGCTATGCTTTGAGCATTAATTTAGGCATAGTTACTTTCTTCCTCAATCATATACATTGACCTCCATCACCTAACCAAAAAAATGATTCAATATCTTAAACTCTGAAATCAAAGGAGTCGCACCTACTTATGCCAGGTCTGAATTGGATCCATTAAGCCAAATCTTCTGCTGATGTAAATGGGCAAATACTATTGATTTTTGAAAGTGTCTCACCCATTTAAAACAGCAGAGAATTTAGCCCCTCTTGTCATTTGCTACAAATTCAGATGACTTATACAAGGAGCTTGCCAGTATCTTTGATGAAGACAAGAACTGGTACATAATAAGGGTATGTCTACACTAGCTCGTTAGTTCGAGCTAGATAGGCAAATGAGGGCAACCGGAGTTGCAAATGAAGCCTGGGATTTAAATATCCCAGGCTTCATTTGCATGTTCCCGGGTGCCGCCATTTTTAAATGCCCCTTAGTTCGGACTAACTGCCCGCGGCTAGACGCAGCAGTTAAACGTTAATTCGAACTAACTCCTTATGGAATGAGGAGTAACAGTTAATTCGAACTAAGGAGTTAGTTCGAATTAACGTTTAACTGCCGCGTCTAGCCGTGGGCAGTTAGGTCGGACTAAGGGGGATTTAAAAATGGCGGCACCCGGGAACATGCAAATGAAGGCCGGGATATTTAAATCCCAGGCTTCATTTGCAACTCCGGTTGCCCTCATTTGCCTACCTAGCTCAAACTAGCGAGCTAGTGTAGACATACCCTAACTGATTCATGCTGACAAACTACCTTTATTACTGAAAAGTTTGAAGCATTGCTTATTAACAGTATCTTTCATAAACAGCTTTTCTCCCTCATCTTACCTTTAATTAAAGTAGTACTTTTTCCTGACCTCTAAGATCTGTTGTAACAATCAGTTCCTTTTTTTTTCAATTTTCATCTTCTCTGCTTTTATAGTTAACAAGCCACATCTTTGTTTTGTGAGGAATTCAATTTAAATACCGCTTCTTTTTCAATCTGTGATGTAGGATTTTATGGGATTTCTTCAGTGAGCTTATCAGAGCTCATCGACTTCTTTTCAGTTCACAGTTAAGGCAATTAACTCAACCTGATTATTTGGAGTGGTTTATCGGTTTTAGGGTGTTCTGTTAACATGATATGCTTCTGGAACTTTTTCTTTCTGATTGCCTTATCTAGAGAGGAAAAATGCCTTGATCCAACTAAAATGCCAGGAATTAGTTTTGAGAATCTGACCTTTATTTATTTTACTTAAATTATAGCTTATTTAGGGGCAGATGTATCTCCCAGTTCAATGGGTGCAAGACTCCATGCAGCTTCCTTCACCCCCTCCCCACCCCATAGTCTCTAGAGGGGAGTTGCCATGATAGACTGAGCGCACGGAGTTGGCATCCCTAACAACAGCTTGGCTTCAGCCCACTTTCTCTCCCTCACCCCAATCCTTAACCTTCCCTGCTTGTTCAAGGCTTCCTTTCATTCTCTTGTGTTGAAAGGAGCTAATGTGGGTTCCAGCAGGGAGAGTAAGACCCAAATGCCAGCTACAGTCTCCGTTGGATTAAATCCATTTACTGTAGTATACATCCAGGCTTGACTTTTTTTATGGGTGAAATTGCACACACAGACTCAGCTAGACTCACCACTCAGTTTTCTCTAGATGAAGTACAATGTACCTCCATATATATGCTGTGCTTCGTGCCACAAGTTCCCAAATATTTTTCATTATTTTCTAAAAGCACAAGTCCCAGCATAGACCTTTAGGGAATGTCACAGTTTCTCTCTCTGGCTATGTCTACTTTATGGGGCTTTCTCGGAAAAAGGTACGCAAATTGAACTCCACAATTTGCATACTTTTTCCAATAGTTTTTTCAGAAGAGGCTTTTCCAAAATTTGACCCGTCTACACTGGGCCAAATTTTGGAAAAAAATCCCTCTTTCAGAAGAGCCCTTCCTCTTCGTGGGAGGAGGAAGACAGAGCTTCTGAAAGAGCACGTCTGCTCTTCCGCAAAAAAAAAAGCAGAACAGCAGACGTGTACCCTGGACGTGGCAGAGTTTTTCTGGGATACCTTCAGTATCCCAGAAAAACCCCTAGTGTAGACATAGCCTCAGTTCTGTGAAATGTGGCAATTTATTCCTATATTTGCCTATCTACTGGTCCATGAGAGGACCTTTCCTCTTATTCCATGACTCTTACTTTGCTTAAGAGCCTTCAGTTAGGATACACTGTCAAAAACTTTCTGTAATTTCAAATATGTTGTTAACTTGTTTGTTGACACACTAAAGAACAGATTGGTGAGTAATTGTTCGTCTAATCTTTTTCAACCATGTGTGGATTTTTTCCATCTATGTGTGGAATACATTTTTATGTGCACCGAGGCATGTACAAACATGCCCACCAGCAGAAACCTAACTGTGAGCACTCTGTTAATCAGTTGGATGGCATTTGAATCTCTGCTGAGTGGCCACACAAGTGCACAGCTTACAAGTAACACTGTTGATGAGGCATGATTTCCCTTTTCAAAAGCTGGGTTGACTCTTCAACATATAATGTTTGTCTATAAGTCTGATAATTCTGTCTTTACTCTAGTTTCAAACAATTTGCCTTGTTAGGCTCACTGGCTTGTCTTTGCCAGGATTACTTTTGGAGCCCTTTTTAAAAATCTGTATTACATTAGTTGCCCTTTAGTCATCTGGTACAGATGCTGAATTCAGTGACAGGTTACATATTTACAATTAGCAGTTTGGCAATTTCATATCTGAGTTCCTTCAGAACTCTGAAGTGAATGCCATCTAATCCAATGATTTATTACTGTTTAATTTATTCATTTAATCTAAATGCTCTTCTTTTGATGCCTCTGTGTGGGACAGAATTTCAGATTTGTCATCCACATCAGAGCAGTTCATTTTGGGAATCTCCATCACATCCTCTACAGTGAAGACTGATACACAGAATTCATGTACCATCTCTGTAATGGCTTTGTCTTCCTTGTGCTCTTTCTAGCTTCTTGGTGATTCCACTGATTCTTGACACTTTTCCTGCTTCTGGTGTACTTAAAAAAATGTTAGCTCCTTCATCTTTAGCAAGTTTCTTCTCAAATTATTTCTTGTCCTATCATATTACAGTCATTAAACCTTTTTTCCTCTAACCGCCCTTATTATTATGAAGCTCCCATTATTAAAGTTAAACATTACTGTGGTGGGACTTTTTTTTCTAGAGGATGAACCTCTCTAGCCCAGGACTCTCTGATCCAGTAACATCTATCATCCAGAATGATTTTCGTTAGTTGGATGTCCACTTTGCATGGGTGTGGCCAAGTTTTCCACATCCCATAAAGTTTATTTACAGCCACCAGACCTAGTTCTCAGTGTTCTGCTGTTATTTAGTTCTAATTTACTCCTAAGTGTCTTCTAACAGCTCAGTGAGCAATGGAAGTGTTGGTAATGCTGCTACAAAATATTGACCTCTCATGGCCTGGAAAATTCTCTCATTTGGAACCGGTCAAGTCTGGAGGTTGCCAGACTAGAGAGGTTCAACCTGTATTATCTACTGTACAAGAACATTAAATTGTATTACACTATGGCCACTACTACCAAACAGTTCAAAATCTTTGACCAGATTCTGTCCTCCACTTAAGACTAAATAAAAAATTGCCTCTTCCCTTGGAATAGCTGCTCCAGGAAATATCTAGGAATTTTATCTCTGCAGAATATCCTCTGGTGATATTTGCCAAGTCAATACAAGGATAATTTAAATTATGCATAATAACTGTATTTTTTAAATTTTTTTGTAGCCCCTCTACATTTTGAAAATCCTTCTTTAAATGTTGAAAGGATTAATCATTTATTTGCAAGTATTTTAACTAAATTCAAAGGGGTCTAATGTAATTTCTTAATATCATTGCTAAGTAAATGGTAGAGTGCTTTCTGTACCAGGATGCAGTCTAACATAATGGTTTCATGGATAAGGAGTTATCCTCCTGATATTTTCTCATCTTTGGATGACAGAGGCAGAACTACTTTGATTAGCTTGAACATTTACATCAATTATTTTATTTAGTTAGTTACATTTTCAGTCATGCAGGATATAACACATGCAGCTATATCTTAATGTTGATTAAAGGTGCTAACACATTTTTAATGACCAACATTAAAAGTTGATAATTATATTAATCTATCATTTTTGCATTGATATTGAAGGCCCTCCCTAACATTGGACTTAGTGTTATAATCATTTATACCAGTACAACCTGGATATAAAATGGTACCATTCCAATTTGTAGTATTTTACAACCACTTTGCATTCCTCATGTTCTGGTGTTAGTAACTCTACACAGTGCAAATAAATTGAGAATTAAGATCATCGTTCTTATTCCCTTTTGTGAGCATCTTCACTGGGCTTGTCGACATGGGGACATTCAGGAAGATTAATCTGAATTTAACTAGAAATGTGAATTAAAGTGTATTAGTTAAATCTCATTAAGCCCCTGCATAGACAATCTCATTCAGAATTATTAAACTGAGCCAAATTAATGTCACAATAATTCTGAATGAAACTATCTATGCAGGGGCTTAATGTGATTTAATTAATCCACTTTTAATTCACATCTCTAGTTAATTCAGATTAATTTTCCTAAGTGTCTCCATGTAGACAAGCCATAAACCTCATTCTGTATCCTGCTTCCAGCATACTTTACCCCCAAAATTCTGGATCTCCTGATCTCAAAGTGTTACCTACACAAAGTCTCTCTCCACAAATCCTCATGATGGGTATGGTTCAGATAGCCCTGTGTTTTAACATGCTTCTTCTTTTATCCCTCCACTTTGTAACTCAAACTCTTCTGCCTGCGTCAGTTTCTCAGGTGTTTGCCATTAAAGAGAATGTTTTGACCCAACCATCCTTAATGACAGCAGTAGCCAGCCCACCTGAACATATGTTGAAAACGGAGAGAGGTACTTGTGAAAAAGCTCTCCATTTTTTACCCATATATAAATAGCTTTTACACCTAGTTTTCATATAATTCACCAGCATTTAATTATCACCTTTGCCCTAACTTCTATCAAAACAAGTTCAGGAATCCTTCATTAGGGAACAGGAAAATTGTATAGCTCACCCCACCCCACTGCTGACCCCTTAGATGTCACCCCCACTATGCATTTGAGCAGCATTGGCAAAATAAAAATAGAATCATAAGTCATTTCTCAAGCAGCTGTCTTGGTATCACCTAAGCAAGTTCCATTAACTCAGCAGTTATGCTTACATTTGAAAATGTATTTTGCCAACACCAATAATAGTGATATCTATTTATAAGTTATTATTTCTTTATACTGATATTTTCCCCACTCACCTCTGCCAGGGGTTTTCAGAAGGCAATTAGTTGCAGTAGTTAATACAGTATGGCCAGCAACATAGAATATAAACCCCTGTACTGATTATACTGACACAAATGTAAAATGGTGTCAAATGCACATTTTAATTGTGTAGGTCACATGTTTAAAATGGCGGGAACTAGATTTGTGCTTCATGTAGTGTAGAGTGGAGTGATGGCACTTTAAAACACACCCTGACTCATCTGTCTCCTGGGGGTGCCATGCTAGCAGCTCTTGTTGCCTCATCAGCACAGATCTACTTCCAGACCCAGGAAGCCACTCCTCGGGCTGCTTCTCCCATGCTCTTGCCCTTTCTGCATGCAACCTGGTTTCCTATCCCTCCACGTGAAATCTCTTAGGCAGCATGTTCTGGTGCTGGGCAGCAGAAGGCCTGCTGGAGCTGAACATCCAGCAAGTTTGAAACTCACTGAGAGACATTTTAATTGTATTTACACAGCAGAAGTGGTTGTGAGAGAGTGGACTATGGGGAAAAGGTGACAGATTAGCCATCTGCTACCTGGGAGACCTAAATGGGTGTTATCACCCACCCCCGACAGCCCTTTCCTTTGCGGAGCCTACAGAGAACTGGAGGGTTGGAAAGTCAATTGACAATGTTAACAGACTTCTTGTTCTTAACCTACTATATATTTTCAAAAGTTTGTCTGTCTATATCTGTCTGGCTGCTCCAAGGACTCTTCCTAAAGGGTAGGAGCTAGACCCACCAAATTCAGTATACAGCTTCCTCTTACCATAACTTAAAGGTTTGGTTGTGCCAGGAAAATGAGATGTGTCTGGAATGGAATTGCTTCTCATAAAACCAAACAGAAAAGAGATAGAATAACCATCCAGATAATAGGGGGCTGAATAGGAGAGCGCCCCATTATATTGACTGGAGGTATAATAATAACTGAGGCTGACTAATGGCATGCCCCTGCATCTAGAATTGCCCCAATTCTGAGCATCCCATGACCCCGGCCTCTTTAGGAAGGGGGCTGAAGTTCCCCCATGCAATTTATATGGGAAAATTGCTAGTTATACCCCTTTGTTATGGAATGAGGAGAAAGCGCACCATTTGCTGCATTCCTCACTCTGTCTGGACAGTGCAGAGAGCAGACGAACCAGTACCTGCCCCAGCTGGGGCACATACACTGTCCCCGAGCTGTGCCTGCTGGAGCTGCTGTGGCCATAGACAGGTGCTTCTCACTTGACCCTAAGCTGCTATGGTTAGGGACGTTAAGCAGGGGTTAATTAGCTAATGGAGTAGTCAATGGAATTTCCATCGACTACTCCATTAGTCGATAAGGGGGGGCACTCGCTCCCCCCACTGCAGCTTTGCAGTTTAAATGTAGTAGGAGCCTGGTGTGCAGGCAGCCCGGCTCTTCCTACATTTAAACTGCAGAGCCACAGTAGGGTTAGCTCCCAGGGGGAAGCAAGCCAGGACTAAGCAGTTCCAGTTTGCACTGGCTACGGGACTGCTGTGGCTCTGCCTCTCTTGCCACATCCCCCCCCCCACCACCACCACTGACTCCTGCTCCTCCCCCGCCCCTTGCTGCCTCTGATACAGAGATAGCAAGGGGGGGGTTGGAAAGCGAGTAGTCAAGTAGTGACTCGACTACCCGATAAGCCTACGCTTCTCGGGTACTCAACTATTTGAGTAGTCACTTATACCCCCTAGCTGTGGTGAGCACTCTGGGGCAGCCTGCACACTGAACCCCTCATCTGCAGCCCCACCTCAGAGCAATGATTTAAATGTATAAAAACAAAAATTAATTGAGTTAAGGAGTCAAGCAACACCTGGTAAATCTTCTATAGTAAATATTTATATTACGGTAAGGCTCAAAGACCCCTGTAGGGAATGGGTCCCCATTGTGCTAAGAAACATACAAGCACAGGCAAGAGATGATCTTTGTCCTGAAGAACATGTAATCAGTCAAATCTGCCATCACAGGCATATGTCTGTACCTACAGAGTTCCAGGATGGCTGCAATGAGATTTGCCGGCACCAGTCTACGCTGCAACAACTTGCAATCTGAAAATATAATTGAAAAAATATTTCACACACTTTTAGTTCTGTAATTGTGTTTATGTGCTGTCCTATTGAGGAAAATAAGTCATAGTGGAAGGAAACTAATTTTTTTTGCCTACTATTTAGAAGTGATTTTTTTTTTAAATTGCTGAAGACAAAGTACAGTTTTATTAATGGCATAAATCTTCCTGTCTCTTTAGCAGCCCTAACCTTCCACATCAATTAGTGTAATTTTTTAGCAGGTTTTCTTCACTAGAATACTTTCAGTTTCGATTTTTCTGTTAGAAAAGGATAGATCAGAAGAACAACACAGCTCTGTTTAAATCCTGTATTGGAAAATCAAAGGTATCAGGACAGTAGATGGACTTTTAAAAACAACTCTCTTCCCACACTGAGCACATGCATATTTTCTTGTTCTAAATTTCAGCAAAACAACCAGCCTGAAAGCTGGATGGTCAACTTTGCTGTTTTAGGAAAACTAACAAGTAAAAAGTTCTTATGATACTTTTAGTACTGAGAAAAGGTATCAAAGCCACCTTGAAAGTACTATTGAATACAGTCTGAATGGGGGAAAATTCTCTTGGATTTCAATCATACAAAGATTTTCATGTGCTCTCAACTTTAAACATATCAGTAGAACCACTTGAGTTCAAGGGTAAATGCAGTTTCATACATCTCTTTCTCTTTCTAGCTGTGAGACTAATAAACTAATCACTGAGGGAAACCCTCAAAAACATGCACCACAAAAAACTTAGTGTAGATAAGGTAAAAAACTGTTAGCAGATATGTTGCCACTTGCCAGGGTTTTTTAAAATCAATGAAAATATTGAAAGTGTTAAAGAGTTCAACCATTTCAGATTTCCAGCTTAATATATTTTAGCTCAATCCACAAAATAACTGCAGTGCCAAAATTAAATTCTCTGCGTAAGGTGGATATGTAATTTAATTCCATGGAATCAAAAGCTTTTTCTACAGCTCCAGATACAATTACCGCATTATCAGTAATACAGATTCTAAGTGAATCTGGTAATTGATTCCAGCTAGCTACTTCAGCAAATTAAAGGCTTTTTACCCCTCTGACTTCTAACCTTTGTTATCTATATAACAACATTGTGATCTCAAAGTATAAGTGCAGTTTGGCATACAATGGTATTACAGTCAGTATCCTAGTATGTATTAATATGACAAAATAACCAGAATGTTTGTCTTTCACTTCAGTAGAATATATTTTATGCTCGAATAAAACAACTGACCAGCAGAAAACTCAGTCAATTATACAAAGTAGTGGAATAAGTTAATATTATATCTTAGGGGGTATTTTAACATTATAGCTTTTGCAGTATCCATCCTTTTCTCTGTAATTACTAATTCTAGTTGATAGTTTAAAACCTCTAAACATGACTCAAAAAACTTTTGGGAGCAACAAAGCATGTTTCCTGGTAACCTTCTAAACTAATCAGGGAGTCAAATTATGGTTTGAAGTAGGACCTATTTATTTATTTAAATGTAATCCAAGGATAGATAATAAATAAATATTTTTTTCTCTTTTTCCCCCCTTTTTGTCTTTTGATTACCACTTTCCTTTTTTTTTTTTTTAATTTGGACCCTTGGGTTTTATTTTTAAGGCAGTTCTCAATTTCATCAATTTTGTGGATACAATACTGTACTGTTTGTCCCCCCAGTTATTTGCAAGTGCAGTTCATGTAATTTTAGATCTCCAAGCATAGTACTGACTGCAAACCATGTGTCAGATCTATATTCAGTAGTTGCAGTGTCTGTGGTTTGAAAACCACAGCCATAAAATGGGGACATAGGGAGAATAAATTGTAGCAACCACAGACACAGTTGCTGAATGTGCGCTCTGCGTGAAATCCCTTTATATGCATGTGGCAGAATAAATTCATCAGCAATTGAATTATACACAGTGTTCCAAATATTTTAATGATCTGTGAGTATAGACTAACTTTTAAGTTTGATAGAGCAATGTAACTATAAACAGCCCTTTAAAAACACATCCATACAAAAACAGTTGCTGCTCAGGAAGACTTTCAGTCTAGTTCAGACAAATACAATAGTAGACAGGATAAATATTCAGAATGCAATGGAAGCTGGCAATTTAGAACTTTAAAGAGAATGTTAATACTTAATTAGCTTTTTGCTCAGCTAATGACATTCTAAATATCATTGTGCTTTACACAGTCTCCTAAGGTTAATGAATTTCTCTCAAACTTAATTGTACTCCAGGAACTGCTTTCTAGACTTCCAAAATTTGCTCCAACCCTATTTTCTTTATTACATTGATAATGTTTTATGTTTCCTCAAAGCATAAAACACCAGAGATGTGAACATAGAAAAGCAGTTATTCTCTTTATCTCAAAGATGCTGAGGAATAGAGGAACAAGTTCTGCAGACCTCTTCTGACCAAATCAGCCACTCATTTTTTTTTTTAAAGACCTGATTCTCATTTAAACTAAAAGGCTTTTACTGATCTGTTCAATTACTCCCTTTGAATATACTTTATAATTAATTCATGCTGCCAGAAGAGTATAAAGAGGACTTGATGTAAATGAGAATTAGGCCCATTATTCGGAAAATTTTGACAAAGTTCTATAGTCCATGTACAGGCAAAACTCCTGTTTGAAGACCATAATAGGATTTAGTTGCAATTATCCAGCCAGGCCATTTCATGAAATGCTCATTTGGGGTATGATTTTTGAAAGTGTCTAAGTCACTTTGAAGCATAAGTACCAAACAAAATTGATTAGACTTGAATGCCTGAGTAACTTAGGAGCTTTAGAGAATTTCATTCACAGTATTGTTTTAGTAGAAGAATCTCCTATGGAGATAATCTCAGAGGGATAGCCATGTTAGTCTGTAACTTTAAAAATGACAAGTCCTGAAACACTATAAACATTAACAAAAATATAATAGTATCATGCACTTTTGAGGTTAAAACCCACTTCATCAGATGGGCTAGAGTAGAAATAACAGAACCAAGATATTTATAACAGGCGGGGGGTAGGGGAAGTATCTGTTAGTTGTAGGACCAGTGCTAATGAGGCTAATTAAGTGGGCTGGAAGTGTCCCATTCCTAGCTTCTGATGTCAAAATGTAGAGTTAGAGGCAGGGGAGACTGGCTTTACAATGCCACATCCAGTTAATATCTTTGTTCAAGCCGAGGGAAACAGTATCAGATTTGGAGATGAATACCAATTCCACACTCTTTGTCTATAATTGTTGGAGAAATTCCTTTGTAGAAGAATGGCTACTTTTAAATCCATGATTGAGTGACCAGGCAGGTTAAAATGTTCCCCTGCAGGTTCTCTGTGCTAAGTTATATTGAAGCTAATAGCTTCCAGTTTCTTCCTGAATTGCCTTTGTAAGAATAGAAATTCTAACAAATTATATAGCATGCACTTACAAGAAAAAAAAAAACTGATGAACTTTACCACCACGAAAATCTTGGTGCTATCCATCAATAGTGGCAGATTTCTAAACTATAAGCACATCACAAAAGTATTGAAGAAAGTGGCACACAGCATAAACATATGACTGAGAGTATCAGTCATACTTTAATTTTATCTCATGTTTAATTGCTTTAATTAGGGTGGGGGCTAAGCTAAAGAAAATTAATACTTATTATAAAATGTCAGTGTATTGACATAAAAGTACAGGAAAATCAAATGTTAAAGTTAACAAAATGCTAACGTGTCATATACTGCCACTTGAGTATTGCTACATGTATTGGGTACTTAGACCACACTATATTCTGAAAGACTGTTGCAGATCTGTATTTAATAGTTCATAAAGCTTATTGGTCATTGTAACAAGGTCAACACTTATCTCATGCTGAGTAACACTCTTTGTAAAATCACAAACGGTAAACCTCTAACAGGGGCCCATCCCCGGTGCCCTCTGTAGAATGGAATGTTTGATTCCATTCCCTTAGTTTGTTGAGTCACTCTGAACAAGAGTGGTGCCTCCAGGGCTTCCCCTCCTCGGCTATGTCTACGCTACAGGGTTTTTGCACAAAACCAGCCATTTTTGCGGAAAAACCCACGGAGCATCCATATGTCAAGCACGTTTTTGTGCAAGAAAATTTACAGTCAATCAACAGAACAGAGGGCTTTTTGTGCTGTAGGTATACCTCCTTCTACGAGGCATAACTCCTTTTTGCGCAAGAATTCTTGTGCAAAAAGGTGTGTGTGGACACTCAACAGGGGTTTCTTGCACAAAAAGAACCTATCACAAAAAGCACAGGTGATCTGATGGCCATTCTATGAATGGCCATCAGAACTTTCTTGCACAAGAGTGTCCATGCAATGTGGACACTCTGTTGCGCAAAAGCACATCGCTTTTGCAATGTGCTTTTGAGATGTGAACGCACTTTTGCACAAGAAGTTTTTGTGGAAGAACTCTTCTGCAAAAAGCATCTTGTGCAAAAACCCTAGTGTAGACAAAGCCCTGGAGACAACTCCTTTGCTCTTAGCTCAGGGCTTTACCTTCAAGACGAGGGGTGGCCAACCAGTGGCTCCAGAGCCACATGCGGTTCTTCAGAAGTTAATATGTGGCTCCTTGCATAGGTACCAAATCCAGGCTTGGAGCTACAGGTGCCAACTTTCCACTGGACCAGAGCATGCTCACTGTTCACCCCCCAGCTCTGCCCTAAGCACTGTCCCCCTCCACCCTTTCTCCCTAGGATCCTGCAACTTCCTATCCTCCCCACTGAGCCTGTCACACCCATGCTTCCTTCCTCCAGTGTCTCCTACTGAGAAAAAGCTAATCACAGGTAAACTGAGAAAAAGCTTCCTCACAGGAGGAAAAGGAGAAGGGGGCACTGATTGGTGGAGCTGCCAGTGGGTGGGATGTGCTGAGAGTGGTGGTGGGGAGATAATCAGGGCTGGTGACATATTGCTGTTGCTCTTTGACAATGTGCTTTGGTAAATTCTGGCTCCTCCTCAGGTTTAGGTTGGCCACCCCTGTTCAAGTCCATCAGTCTCTCAACAACTCTCTACTGTGAGCTGTCCATTGTGCTGCTGCTCCTTCAGCCAGCCAGCCACTTCTATGTATTCTTTGGTCTTTAGGTGCTATAGGACCATTTGTTTGGTTGTTTGTTTGGCTGGTTTGTTTTTTAAGTTTTCTCTCCTTCAGGTCTGCCAAGGATCTGACTTCTGCTATGCTTTGCAGAACCTTTTATAGGCCTTCCTGGCCCTGATTGGTTGGTTCCTCAATAGCCACTCTAGTCTGCTGGGAGGACTTCTCTATGGCTCTTCTGTGTCTTCAGGGCTTGGGTCCACGCATCACAGTAATATTTCAAATATGTTTCATGTTGTTTCTGGCCTCTGCTGCTATTTTTAAACAAAATCCATTCAGCCAATAATTTACATGAACTTTTAAAAAATTACCAGTTTGTGCCACTAGGCAATGTTCCATGGAGAATTTCTCAGTATTCTCAAATAATTCTGAACTACTATGCTTTGAAGGGCTCACCAAGGGAATCCCTATTGCTGATAGGCCTGAGTCACCATAGTCATCCAACAGGAGTGATAGGGATGTGAACCAGGTACCATGATTTTGGCCATACTCTTTCAGCTAATGGAACCTGTGTTTACCATGACATCACAGAATTCCATTTCCAAACCACTCATCTCTCCATACATACAAGACTCTGGATACCAGTGAAATAATAACTAAATGTAGGCAGTTTCATAGAATAAATAATACTGTGGGCTTTAGTGTTCCAGTCTTCTGGACAGCCTAGATCACAGGGACCTGGATAGAGTTATTCTAAATCTGCATGAGATGAAATGTCTTTTCCATAACTGAGAACCACTTATGCCTTAGAGCTTTTGTTATTTGGGTTGCTCATTTTTTAGACGAGGACAGTGCAAGGAGGTTGCTAACTTGAGTGATTGTCAGATGTATTTACCATCATCTGTCTATATTTTCTGGAATGTGTTCCCCCTCTTTTTCTCCTTCCTCATCCCACATGCATAAATGAGATGTGATGCAAGCTGCAAGAGAGAATCCACATAAGAGGGTACCAAGTTACCATAATTTGACCCTTAGGCTGTTGATATTTTTTCCACTTTATAAGTCAAATGAGTGGTCTGAGGAGATCTCTATACATCTACAGCAACCTGAAAACTAAGCAGAAGAGACACAAACAAAACAAAACATACCTAACTTGACAGCATAACAGAGTTGAACACTGAATGGACATGAAGTAAATTTAGCCATGTCAAACAGATGGGCAGCTTTAAATGGAGAATGTACATCCTGAAGAGCCTTGATAATGAAGTCACACATCAATGACAGTCTATTAATGAACAGGGCTTTAAACTTTAAGTTAATGGGTGACAACTCCATTTGCAGGGGGAATCCTAACATGATTCTTTCTATTTTTATTACTGTGTGCAGTGACTACTGCCAAAGCTGGTATTAGGAACACAGTTCACCATTTTTAGCTGTTAACCATACTTAATAAGTACCATTACACTTAGACTGATGGGATTTTACTTCAAGAATGTGACAGCCCAGATAACTTAGTTCTGTCTTGCTTTTTTTAGCAGCCTTTTTATAGCTCTTCCATCTCTACTCGCTTTTACCTTTCACATCCACTTGGAAACCAGTAATGAGAGTATTTTAAACTTATATGAGAAGAGATTTTAAAAGAAACACTTTGACTGTGTTTGTAAAAAAAATCATAGAGGCATATTTTTCTCTTGTTTTCAAACATTTTATAAATAATAGATATACAGGCTTTGTCATTTTAAATTAGTTTTGCATAACTTTGTATGCAGTTTTTTTCATTTTAGCAAAAAGACAACTTAGAAATGTAAAATGTTTGGTCTGATCATCACTCACTCCAGTTCTACACAAGAAACACTCCACTGACTTCAGTGGAATTACTTCTGATTTACACTATTGTTTATACAGGCTTGTCTACACTATGTAGAAGATCAAAGCTGCCATACTCGATCTTCTGTGGTTTGAATTAGCAGATCTAGTAGAGACCCGCTAATTCGAACTGAGAAGGTGCTCCCATTGGCGTCAATAGTCCTGCTCCTCATGGAGAGTAAGAAAACTGATGAGAGCATTTGCTCCTGTTGGTCTCCCGTGTGGACAGTGTGAAAACACAATTTAAGATAAGTCAATTTCAGCTATGTAATTAATGTAGTTGGTGTTGTGTATCTGTAGCCAGACATGAACCCCATCTTGTTTCCTCCCCCCCAGAAAGCAAGAGAAAGGCAGTCAGCCTTTGATGCCCTGGGAACGCAGGTGTGCTGCCTGTCCCTGACTCTAATAAACAGAAACCAGACAGTAAATGGGCTAGCTGACGACCCGGGGTCCTCCCGCCACCCTGATGGCTAGTACCAGTAATTGACACGCCTGCACTGTCCCAGGAAAGGAATCTTTGCCCATCACATACCAGAGGTGCCCATTGTCTGCATTTTACCAGGTGTGAATTATGCTTTGCACCCTTCGTGGGAAACTTGGCATTCAAAGCCATTTTTCCTAATTGGCCACTTGAAACCAAGAAGAAGCCTACGTGACCCAAGGGGTATAAAGAGGGGTTTAGTAGCCCACCCCATTTGAGCTCCAATCATCTACACCTGCTGGCAGGTATTGATGGACTCCCGAGGTCTGTGGAATGCCCAACCTCGCCCTACTTCTTCCCGAGGGATTGAGAGAAAGATGCTGGCCACGCCAAGTCTGGAACACAGGGGTGAGAATATATACCTGCTAGGTGTCTATTTTGCATGCATTTAATAAGAGCTCAGAGAACCAAAAGGGTTTCATGGTACCTGTAAGTGACTTATTAGTGTAATTTCTGTCCTGTCCTTTGTAGTGGCGGTGTTATCTGTAACACAGTAGTAGCATTTAACAGCTAAGTTTACCCTGTAACAATAAAATAGTAACTGTTTAAGCTGTGACCTGACTCCTTCAGTTGCTGTAACAGAACCAAGCACAATTTTAAAAGAACTCCAGCCGGTCATAAGGGACAGATATAGGGAGAGCTTGAGCGTTGGATCATGTCGCTTCCAGGGGACAGATCCATTGGGGCATCTCTCAGGCTCCCCAGGCTGCCCGCTGCGAAGGGATCGTGTATCCTAGCAGTCAAAATCTGAGGTGTAATAAGCTCTCCCTGTAAACTTCTTGGGGCGCCCGTCAACCTCCTCCAGGTTGCCCGCTGCTAAGGGACCCCAGTCCTAGCAGTTGAAGTCTCGGGTGTATAATACACACACATGCACTGCCCTGACCATCGGCTGACAGTATCTTAAATCAATGTTCCCCTTTAGTATTGACCAGGCTTAAATGGACAATCAGGCACACTATTTCCAAGGGTCTCTGGTAAGATAACAGTCCCAGAGTGCCAATAACAAGACCTTGGACTCATAATGCATATACAGAGCTACTCGTAGTCTTCAAACCTGCTTAAATTGACATTGTCACATTGATTGTCCTGTCCTGATTCACCAGCTTTACAGGGGTGCAGTTCCATTAACTTCCATGTGGCCATTCATGATTTACATAAGGGAGAGGAGAATCACTGTTAAGAATCAAATTTCTGTATCTAAATGACAAAACAACAAAATGTCAACACCCAGCACACGTAAGCAATTCTTAAACACTGTTGAAAACCCCAGGATTTAACAATTATGAAAGTGCTTAGCATTCCCTCACTTTCTAACATAAAATGAATCAATAAGATACAAAATACAATTGGAGACCTTTCTTAAGCTTTTGTGCAAGACTCATTCTCTTAACTCCAAACTGGAAATAAAGTTCAATGGCAAAATCTTAAACAACAATCTTTTTATCTTGCTCTTCAGTATCTTTCCTGATCTCTGGATTTATTACCTGAAGTGAAATTTACTACGTTCATATTTGCTGGAGTGAGAGAAATTTGCATAAGAAAGAAAGAGTTATGATTGTCCAATGGAAATTCCCTCCTAAAACTACTGTGCATGTTGACTGCAGACACAAAATGGAAGCAAACAAGGAGCTTTGTTTGTATGTGTGTTTTAAGAGGGTCAGAGTAAGGGCTACACAAGAAAATTGTCAGTTTATCTATGTTGCTCAAGTTGCCTTGACTATGCCACTTCGGGATTTTTCACACCATAAATCCCCATGTAGACAATGCTAGGCTAATAGCAGAATTCTTCTGTCAACCTAGCTGTTACCTTTCTAGGATCTGGACAATCTACACCAATGGGTGGATTCTCACATCGGTGTTGGTAATGTCTACATTTGAAGTACTACAGTAGCACAGCTGTGCTGCTGTAGCATTTTAAGTGTACACAAGCCCTGAGAGTAGATTTACAAACATAAAAGGCAGCATAGAGAAGGAGCTTAGAAGTGGATTGGTCTGCCCAGTTTATCAAATTTGGTAATCTCCATCTCAAACCCTTTTCAGCTCAGACTCCAACAGCACTCCAAGCCTATTACAGGAGGTCAAGGTCTGCATGTGTGAAGGGGGGATGAGGCGGTGGAGGAAGGGGAATTTACATAGGCATAGCTGATAGTAAAATATACAGTAATTCACATTAATATATTTGTACAATTCTGTCAATATCGGGCAGGGGGAGGAGGGAATTGTCACTTGAGCTTCCTAGATGTAGAGGATGATTTCATTGCAGTTTTAAGATTTCTGCACATACAAAACCTGTGAACCAGCCTCAGAATCCAGCAGAGGCTCAACTGTAACATGCTATGTCTATAAGATCAATGCTGTGCTTTCACATTCATTTTAATAGATCAGTGTAGGAGTGTAGAATTCAAGGCTTAACCATGGAATAAATATGATTCATGTGGAAACATAGAGGATTATCTATACAACCATGGATAAAGATTATCTGTGAGGGTGAGTCTACACAGCACAGTTATTTCAAAATAACAATGCGAGCATCTACACAGCAATTCCGTTATTTCGAAATAAGAGATGGCTTATTCCTACTTCTGTAAACCTCATTCCACAAGGAATAATACCTATTTTGAAATAGCTATTTTGAAATAGCTGTAGTGTGGTCACTCCACTGATGCTATTTTGAAATATCTCCTCCTCAGGGCTATTTCCTCCCCAATGCCTCCTGGGGCTCTAAATCAAGATAGCACGTCCACATTAGGGGATCAAACCATGGACTAATTTTGAGGCTTCCCTGTAGCTATTTCAAAATAAGCTATTTCTGAGTGTTTCTTCCAGAATAGCTTATTTTGAAATAAGTGCGCAGTGTAGATGTACTCTTAGGGTACAGGTGTTATTTCGAAATAACTTTCCTAACGTCTACACAAGCCGACCGCTATTTCGAAATTAAATCTAAATAGCGGAGGGCTTATTTTGAAATTGGTAAACCTCATTCCATGAGGAATAATGCCAATTTCGAAATTGCTACTTCAAAATAAGTGCTGTGTAGACACTTTCTTCGAAATAGGGGGCCTCCAGCACTTCCCAGTGGCCACTCTGGCCTCAACCAAGAACACTCCTCTCCCTCCCTCCCTTCCGGGAACCCTTAAAGGGGTAGACTCTGGCCACCATGCCTGTGCCAGCTCCAAGCCTGCCAGCCCACAGCCAGCAGTCACTGCCCCATACCCAGTGTCCCCAAAATGTGAGCCAGAAAGCCACTGGCAGCCAGCCCTCCACCGCTCCCCAGGAGCAGTCTGTCAGCTCCCAGGAGCCTACCAGGGCCCGGAGAAGGTGGACGCCTTCCTGGTCCAAGGCGGAGATCATGGATCTTATTCAGGTTTGGGGGGATGCCCCCAATGTCCATGATCTCTACACTAGATGGGGAAACATGGCTATCTATGGCAGGATAGCTGCCAGCCTGACCACCAAAGGCCACATGCAAACCCAGGAGCAGATTCGCATGAAAATCAAGTTGGTACGGCGAGACCTCCAACCCTGAGCTTCCCCTCCCCCTTCTTCACTTTGCTTCTCCCTTCCAGCTCCCTCTTCCCAGGTTTCCCCCTCCCCTCTCCCAACTCCTCTCCTCTCCTCTCCTCTCCCACCTCCTTTCCCCAGTCTCATCAGAGTTTCATTTCTCCCCCCTCCCCAACTTTTGTTAAATAAAGAGAGTTTGTGTTCATGAAGATACATGTATTTTATTTTACATCAGGAAGGGGAGTTAGGGAGGGATAAGTGGAAGGACGTGAGGGAGGAATGAGGCACAAGCCCCCAGTGGGGCAGACCAGGGAGGCTCTTAGTGCTTCTCAGGGTGCAAGCTCTCCCACAGGGCCTCCTGGATACTGACAGCCCCCCGATGGACCTCCCAGATGGCAGCCTGCAGAAAGTGCAGCCAGGCTTGCAGCAACGCATCCATGAGAAGCACCAGGGTACCCAGGGGCAGCTTTGGCTCCATGTAGCAGAGTGCTTTGCTGTCCCTCATCGAGGTAGGCAAGCAAGCAGGGAAACCTGAGAACCAGCTGTCCGGGGGGGGTCCCTTTTAAGCACAGTCTTCAGATAACCTCAGGCAGCAGCCACACAAAGTAACTCCTGCCCTGATGCCCTGCCGGAACTGGTTCTGGCCGGCCTTAAATGCTATTCAGCATCCACTCAGTGTGGACGTGCTATTTCGAAATAGCCAAATGCTATTTCGAGATGCATTTTGTGTGTAGATGCGTTATTTTGAAATATCTTATTTTGAAATAACTATTTCGAAATCAGATATTTCGAAATAACGCTGTCGTCTAGACGTACCCTAAGTGTCTTGATTTCCTGCTATATTTTTCTTTACCTGGACATTTTTGAGTGTGTGCTGATCTGTTTGTGTACTAATTTTGCTCCTGAACCTGTTTCAGAGCATAATGAATAGACCGCTCTATACTACATAAAGGAAAAAGAGTAGAAGTTATTTTGAAAAAGAAGTGATTTCTTCTAGAGCACATGAGCATATTAACCATGTAGGATATAATACAATCTCACAAATTCACTCTGATAACTGGATGAACAAACAAAAAATTATGAGACAGGAAAATCAAGAGCATAACATCACAAAATGCTCTTTGAAAAGTAGCTTATGAGATTAATTTATAAATATTTTGTATTAGTGCCAGGTGATATACTAATACGTGCACTTTTATATAGCTAAATTCTGCAGTCTTAGCTCCTCACTTCACCAGTTTGCTAGCATAAGCTTTGGATTATTATACTATTAAAATTCATCAGATAGTATTAATTATATGTCCCGATTTTAGAGAGGCTTGTTGAGGTATGTTACATAACTATGTCTGAATTGTGTTGGGTACTGGATTGGAAGCTCTCAGTGGCAGGGACTGTATCCTGTTTTTTGTCTATGTATAAGCATGCTACTGTTACATATTAATGACATGCAGAGTTCTAGCCAAAGTAAAAACAAAGAGAAAGTCCCTGCCTAAAAGAAGTCAAGTAGGACTCAGCTGCTCAGTGTGCCTCCACTACACCAGCACACTGGGTAGCAGCCTGCTTGTAGTGTGGCAATCCCTACAAAAAATGTTTGTGTGCTTAGTTCATCTTTATTATGACACATTGTGCAGTAAGTTACTGCTGTTCAGGCCAGCAGGGACTTGTAGTCCTTGCTTGTCTTTACCATATGCAATGTTTGGGTGGCTTCATAGTGTGCAATTGTTTCAAAAGATGACTTCTTCCACAATGAATTCAAACATGACCCTGTTTATCCCTGTTATGGATACTCTACATCAAAGGGTATACAGTGCTGACATTCAGAGTGGAGACAACCCATATACGTAAATCAGTTTGGAGGACAAAGTCTCTCACATGAAGGATTTTAAGATTTCAGAATTTGGCTAATTGGCATAAACTATGAAAGTCTTGAAATTCTCAAATACACTCCCTACCCCAAATCATTTTGGATCTGCCAGAACATTTTGTTTTGATAAAATTGTTTTAATTGTCCCTTTTTAAATTTTATAAAGTAATTTTTTTAAATCAAAATAAAAAGTTGTTTCCAAACAAAAAAAAAAAACCATTTAATTCCAGAAACATTAACCTGATAATAACTTTCATCTGAAGAAGTGGGTTGTACACATGAAAGCTCATGATACCATCTACATGTTTTGTTAGTCTTTAAGGTGCTGTGAGATTAGTTGTTGTTTTTTAAGTTTTCCTGATAATAACCTGTTTGACTGCCAGATACTAAATCAAATATGGCATCAAGAGGGACGTAAACAGGAACCAAAACAATGAAAAAAGGTAAATCATGGGGGCAAACAGCTGCTAAGCAGGTAAAATACTAATGGAAGGGCTGTTAATTAGGAATAAGCTACCTGCTTGTCCTCACCAAGCTGGCAAGGTGTACACTTGCCAAGGGAGAAAGCAAACATAAGGTACATCTACACTGCAACACTATTTCGAAATAAATAGCGCTATTTAAATGTATAGCTCAAGAATGCTGAGGGGTTATCAGGAAGGTGAAAGCGCAATTGGAATTGCGACTGGCAAAGGATGTGAAGGATAACAAGAAAGGTTTCTACAGGCATGTTAACAAGAAGAAGGTGATTAGAGAGGGTGTGGGGCCCCTATTGGATGAAGGAGGAAACCTCGTGACAGATGATGTGGGGAAAACTGAAGTACTCAATGCTTTCTTTGCCTCTGTATTCAGGGACAAGGTCGGCTCCCGGACTAATGCGCTAAGTGACGCAAGATTGGATGAAGATGGACAGCCCTTGGTGGGTAAAGAACAGGTTAGGAATGACTTAGAAAAGCTAAACGTTCACAGATCCATGGATCCAGACTTAATGCATCCAAGGGATGCATTGAGGGAGTTGGCAAATGTCATTGAGGAGCCCTTGGCCATTATCTTTGAAAAGTCGTGGAGATCGGGAGAGATCCCGGATGATTGGAAAAAGGCAAATGTAGTGCCCATCTTCAAAAAAGTCAAAAAGGACGATCCAGGGAATTATAGGCCGGTCAGTCTTACCTCGGTTCCTGGAAAAATCATGGAAGGGATCCTTAAGGAATCTATTTTGAGGCACTTGGAAGAGAGGAAAGTGATTAGGAATAGTGAGCATGGATTCACAGAGGGCAAGTCGTGCCTGACCAATCTGATTAGCTTCTATGATGAGGTAACTGGCTCTGTGGACATGGGAAAGTCAGTGGATGTGATATACCTTGACTTTAGCAGGGCTTTTGATACGGTCTCCCACAATATTCTTGCCAGCAAGTTAAGGGAATGTGGATTGGATAAATGGACAGTAAGATGGATAGAAAGCTGGCTAGAAGGCTGGGCCCAGCGGGTAGTGATCAACAGCTCAATGTCAGGATGGCAGTCGGTTTCTAGCGGAGTGCCCCAAGGTTCGGTTCTAGGACTGGTTTTGTTCAATATCTTTATTAATGACCTGGATGAGGGGATGGATTGCACCCTCAGCAAGTTTGCAGATGACATGAAGCTAGGGGGAGAGGTAGATACGCTTGAGGGCAGAGATAGAGTCCAGAATGACTTGGACAAATTGGAGGATTGGGCGACAAGAAATCTGATGAGGTTCAACAAGGACAAGTGCAGAGTCCTGCACTTGGGACAGAAGAATCCCAAGCATTATTACAGGCTGGGGACCAACCAGCTAAGTAGTAGTTCTGCAGAAAAGGACCTGGGGGTTACAGTGGATGAGAAGCTGGATATGAGTCAACAGTGTGCCCTTGTAGCCAAGAAGGCTAATGGCATATTAGATTGCATTAAGAGGAGCATTGCCAGCAGATCCAGAGAAGTGATTATTCCCCTTTATTCGGCTCTGGTGAGGCCACATCTGGAGTATTGTGTCCAGTTCTGGGCCCCCCACTACAAAAAGAATGTGGACGCATTGGAGAGGGTCCGGTGGAGGGCAACCAAAATGATTAGGGGGCTGGAGCATATGACCTATGAGGAGAGGCTGAGGAAGTTGGGTGTGTTTAGTCTGCAGAAGCGAAGGGTGAAGGGGGATTTGATAGCAGCCTTCAACTTCCTGAAGGGAGGTTCCAAAGAGGATGGAGAAAGGCTGTTCTCAGTAGTGACAGATGGCAGAACAAGGAGCAATGGTCTCAAGCTGTGGTGGGAGAGGTCCAGGTTGGATATTAGGAAAAACTGTTTCACTAGGAGAGTGGTGAAGCACTGGAATGGGTTGTGTAGGGAGGTAGTGGAGTCTCCATCCCTAGTGGTGTTTAAGTCTCGGCTTGACAAAGCCCTGGCTGGGTTGATTTAGTTGGGATTGGTCCTGCCTTGGGCGGGGGGCTGGACTTGATGACCTTCTGAGGTCTTTTCCAGCTCTATGGTTCTATGATTCTATTCCAAAATAACTTAGTCCGCGTCTACACAGCAGGCAGTTATTTTGAAATAGTGTCAAAATACTGTCAAGCTGGAGGACTTCTTACTCTGACTTCTGTAACCCTCATTGTATGAGGAATAAGGGAAGTCAGAGGAAGAGTGCTCTATTTCAAAGTAAGTGCTGTGTAGATGCTCCCTATTTTGAAATAAGCTATTTCAAAATGAGCTACGCAATTGACGTAGCTCAATTTCTGTAACTTATTTCGAGTTAAGCCCTGCAGTGAAGATGCACCCTTATTGTAATCCACACACTTAGTGGGCGTGCTTCACTGTCCTATGTAGTGGCACTAGACCACTTACAGCAAGAGATAAGAATGAGTGAGCTCTACAGCCTCAGTTGGGAGTCAGCTGGCTTTATAGCTCAAGCTGTAGAGGCTCCTACACTAAGCTCTGGAGATCCCAGGTGTGAATCTACGTGTAGGTGGTTACATTAGCATCAAGGGAGACTCTAAATCTTAAAGATGCTGGCTTTGGTGAGGTGTCAGTGAGAGCTGATCTGCATGCTATTCCTTTCTCTGCCTAGAAGAAACACAACAAGCTGGACCCACTGGAGTTTAGATGAGGAAATATGCAAATAATACTCTCTTTCTTTTATTAATCCATTCTCCTAAGCCTGCAGTTCCTTTGGCAAATAAATTCTACTTTGTCTCCCAGGATGTGTGATAGCAGCTCATTGAAATCACAAGCAACATCTTGAAAACAAACAATGTATAGGAGACAAATGGGACTGTTAATTTAGCACAGCTGTAAAACAGGGTGCTGCAGTCCAGAGATTTGAGCCCAAGAGTGATCGGGCTGTGCAATTCTACCCAGCAAGAGGTGAATGTTGCAGAACCAGTCATTAAAGGCATGTGGAGGAAGAGGAAGTACAAGGGACCTAATGCACAGCTTGCCCTGTAATCATGACAAATGTGTCTACATGGGCTATAATAAGTAATGCCTGTAATCAAACTGTGCAATTTCAATTTAAAAAGCAAATCATATTGTGGCTCAGAAATGACTAAACAACCATCCTATCAGGCTTCAGTGTTTTGTATGCATGACCTGTTGAGCTCGGTTCAGTTAGTACTGGGCAATATGGGATGCTTGTTGGCAATCTCCACAGAAAGGCCAAGTCTTAAATAGCCATAAAGGCAAACTCAGGCCTTTTTCATTGTGCTCCAGGTAGCCCCATTGACTGTAATGGCATTCTGGTCCTCTAGTACTCACTTTGGGTATGCTACAGGACAAGATTAAATTAAGATATGCAACTTCAGCTACGTTAATTGCGTAACTGCAGTCGAAGTACCTTAATTTGACTTTTTGCGCTGTCCACACAGCAGGAAGTCAAAGGGAGAACACTCTCCCTTTGATGTCCCTTATTCCGCATGGGAGCAGAACTACCGGCATCAAACAGAGTGCCCCTCTCAGTTCCAATTAGCTGTCTTAACTAGACCCACTAATTCGAAACCTGGAAGATCAACAGCAGCAGCTTCGATCTTCTCTGTAGTGTGGACGTACCCTTTTAGAGCTGTTTCCTCAGCATAACTTATATGCAATGGAAGATTAAAAACATGCTGAAAGTGAATCCTGTGCTTAAGTACTGTCCTGAATGGGGATGGACATAAGCATCTGCATATGGTTTCCTAAATCAGGGCCAAAATTCACATGAAACAGATCTATAAATAGAATTTTTGGTTAGAAATTTAATGTCTCTTACAGTAACTGTATACATAGTACAGTAGTTAAGAAAAAATAATTTTTGTGTTTATATCTGTTAGATGCCATTTAAAATTCAGGCTCACAAATAAAAAAATAAAATTAATTCAATCTATAAACTTTGTAACCTACTTCTGAAGCATTATTTTATTATTGCTGCTTTTCCAAAAGGTTTTGATCTCTTGACTGGTCTGTTGCAGACATCCTGAATCATTTATTTTACTCAGTCACTTCATGTTAGAAGTCAGGTAGCATAACAAAACATGACTGATTCAATTGAAAACTTCAAAAAGGTTGTTCACTAAAGTAATATGGTTACAGCAACTATGCTTTGGTTTAGAAAACCATTTCAGTCACACTGGTTTCATGCTGTGTTTTGTTTGCTCAATACATATGGTGCTACTGTTATATTCCAGGATGATAATCATTACATGTTTTTCTTATGATTTCACTGAGTTAGAAAATAAAATATTGGAAAATTTTATGTTTGCACTAACATGAATTCTATTTTTTCATTATTATACTTATGTGCTATTTGGTTTGGGATCCAAAATGTTTCATGTGTGTGCATGCATACAAGATCACACACAGAGATAAAAGAACAATATTTCTGCCATTCATAAATGTGTTACTAAAATATAATTTTAGAAAGGACTATCTATTGAAAATATCAAGTTAATGAACATACAGTTGCTTGATCACTCATCCTAGAGTGTCTGGGTGTGATTCGATGCCCATTTAAGCAAGTGAAAAAAAGGCCAATAGATGTCCACTGCAATTGGATCCGAGCCAATAAACTCATTTAGAGAATCTCTGAATTAAGAAAAATGTTAAACTTTGGAACAGTGATCGTATAGATAATATTAGTTTTACTCACCATAAAATGCTAGCTTTAAAAATTATATTCCTCTAAAACTATTGCTACAGATTTTTGTATTTGGAATTTGAAAATGTGTGTGTATATAATCTGTCCATGCAGTTAATTTAAGTGGATGCACCACAAGTGTGGTATTTTTGTGACTGCACATACAACAGAGTTTATTTTGGGTTTTTTATTACTATTTGTATTACAGAAGCTCTTGGAGACCCCATACAGGTATTTAATAGGAAATAGTCCCTGTTCAAAAGAACTTATAGTTTACACAGACAAGACAGGGTAGAGTAGAAGCCCACAGTTGTACAGTGACATTAGTTCAATGCTGGATATGGAACTAGAATCAATAGAATCCTAGTTTCCTGAGTCCATTCCAGTGACCTATCTATTAGATTACGCTGTATGCCTAATTGTAAATGTGTTGATGGAATCACTGTGCTTTTACATGCAATTATGTTAAATACATGCATAAATTGTGTGCAGTGATAAAAATCTGTCTCCAGAATGTATATATTATTTTATATTAAACTTTATTTTAAACCTATATCTGTAAATAAGGAAAGCCTATGCTTGAAATATTAATTAGTGGGTTTGGATCTAAATTGTGCTTCACTATCAATGTTGCTATGCCCATGCTACTTGTACAGTCAGTGTCCGCAGGCTATGAGCTGCCACATGTGTAAACCCACACTTAGCACAAAAGAAGCTAACTGCCTTGTGAATCTCACCTTTCCGGAGGCCACATCTCATTTAAAATTCAATGGAGTTTAAGTCACTCATCCAAAATCACCAGGAGAGACTGTATCAGGGCAAGGAAGTGCACCCCAGCTCTTGAGTTCCAGCCCACTGCCTCAACTACTAGATCATCTCATGTCTGCCATTTTCTTCAAGCAAGTGTAGCAGAGAAGCTGGCAAAGTTTACCAGGGTGGTGGAGAAGGGAATAAAGAATGAAAGAAGGAATAGAAGGGGTTGAAGGAAGGCAAATGCAAGAACAGATGGTGCGTCTTCTCCCCCGTCCGCTCTCTCAAGTTAGTGAAACAGGAAGGGGACAAGAAAGGAGAGGAAAATTATAGGTTTCTCTAAGCCCCACTAATCTGTCCCAGACATGATCAGCCACAGCCTGCATACACTGTTGCAAGCAATGAAAGAAGAATAAGCAACTTTAAATCTGCCACAAAGCCATAGGCTGTTATGATTTTGTAATGAGGCTTGAATCCTAAATCAAGAAAGGTCAGTTTCTCCCAAAAAGCTAAATGGTGCCCATCTATTTTTGGCTGGAAGACTGTTTTAACCTGATTCATGCACTGCAGTGGCTGTTCTGTCAGAAATAATGAGACTTGCTGGCACTTACTAAATGTTAAGAATAGGTCAACTTCCTCCTTCCAAAGCAATAACATGGACCTCGGCAACACTGCCAAAATCTTGGTATTGATGGACAGAATAGAAACCATTAGTTGCTTTTTATATATCTTCTTGTCCTAAAAGAAGTGGCTGGTTTATGTGAGGTTACATCACAATTTTTACATTTATTTGGGCCTGGAAATCTCTTCTGGGGAGTGTGACCCTTGAAGCTTGCACACTATCCATGCTGAGTGGTCCTAACTTCGGCAGTACTTACCTTGTAAAAATGGTGAGAAACAAAAAGGGAGTTAACCTTTTTAAAGAGTAGGTTTATTGGGCAATTATCCCTGCTTAATTTACTAGCACTGAAAAGTGTAAAAAGTCACATAAAGGATCATGGCTTAGACCAGAAGCAATTTGATTAATTTTTTCAACACTTCTTACACAAATAAATCTAAAACATTAGATTTACAAAAAATAGGTGTATACAGTCCTGTCCTGAGGATTTCTGAGGTCCTATGCAACCCCCCATTGCATCACAGCAGCAGCTACCTGGGAGAGAGGGGGGTTTACAGAGAGGGGGGATTAGTGCCTGATTGCTGTGGAGGCTGCCAGTTGGCTCTACAGCTTGCTTGGAGTCACAGCCACTTGGAGTCACTATGCCATAATCCCATGAGAGCCAACCCACTCTTACTTGTGGTCCCAGAGGTGCCCCACATTTTCAGGTGCCATGTGCAGCCACATATGCTGCGTATGCTTAGGGATGGCCATGGATATATATTGAAAAAGGATAACAAAATAGTGGTCTGCTTCCATTGAAGTCAATAGAAGCTTTGCCATCGGCTTCCAAAGGTGCCAGAGCAAAAATCCACTCTGTCCTCGGGTCTTAAATTCCACCAGGCTCCGCAGGAAATACTCTTCCCTGAAGGGTGAATTCCACTGAACAGCATCAACTTGCTAAAAGAGAGCCATTCCTTTCCTGCAGAACAAGGGGAATTTTAATGCCGGGGTAGCATATGTGTTGAAGTCAAATAAGAATCTAGAGCTGCTGGCTATTAATAACCCAATCCTGACTAATAACCAGAGAAAGGGCTCATATAGTTTATATGTGGGATGACTGGTGATCAAAAGAAGTCTGTGACCAACTTAAAGCCAGATCTCACTTTTATTGAAGTCAAATAACAAAGCTCACAACCAACACCCTACTGGCAAAATATACCATAGTGCTCTTTGAGGAGAGAGCCACAGAGCAATGAAAAGAGGCTGTCTCTTGGTGCATGGATTTCCCACAATTCTCAGGGCATTCATTTCCAACTGCAAGTTTCTCTTCCCGAGCATTGAAAATTGATCAGAAACTACCACCACCCTTAAAAGTCCCTTCCTGCAAGAGGACCCCAAATATCCATTTCTATACTAACATTTTGCTTCAGTCACATCTTCTTTTAAGACCCATTTATCCCCCATGAATGCTCCCTGTTTACAATTGTTTCTTTTTTAGAAGAGTTAAAAGCTTCTAAAATACAGCTGTTGCATATTCACTGCTTCATCAGTGTGTACATATTCACTAAGGCATCCTTGAATGCCATCTCATGTTATAGTCATGTTAATCCTCAAAAATTGTTAAATATGATGAAATCATGTCCAGTTTCTTCTTCACATACCAAACCACATGATTAATTCTGCTTTTCTAACTGTTCAGATATGTGCTTTCTCCTGACACTTTGGCATTATTTCCCTTTGTTCACCAGAAGAATCTATCTGAAAAAATATTATCTGGACTGTGATCTTTAGATTTTTTCATTAAGCCAGAAGGGGGGGAAAACGAAATGGCTGACTCCCAGGGATACCAATCTATCTGTCATTTTAAACTCTTTATTTCTGTGTCTGAATCACCCCATTGATTCCTGGGCTGACTATTTTCCTGGTGTGTAGGTAGAAAAAGGTAGATGTATAATTTATCTTTATTTGCTTTGCTTTTTTTGTTGTTTCCTTTACAACTGCAGACATCCTTACTGATTTTTGTTACACCCTTTTAATTTTGCAAACAGACCACTTCATCATCCTGCCAGCCTACCTTGGGGTTCCACTCCTGCAATGTATAATTCATGAGTGGAACCTGTGACCATTCATAATGGTCTGACTTCAAAATGTGGTTCTGCACAGTGCAGCTGTCCGTCCACTCGTAAATTGTAGGATCAGATCATAAGGCTTGTGTATTATAGAAAGTTTTGCTGCTGGTGTAATTAAACTGGAATGCCTCCCCCAGTGGCTTTTCTTAGATGCACCTGCTGGGCTTGCATTTGTGTTCATCACAGCCTATTTCCTGTTGATCACTTCCCATGTAGCCTCTCTAGGGCTCTGTTAACCCCTTACATGGCAGTGTGGGGCAGACACTTCATCATACCTTTACTACTAACAAAAATGGTGGCCTAGATTCTTCTCTTTATTTTCTCTTTAGTATTTTTCTCTCTCGGTCCAAATAACATCTCCCAATCTCAATTAATCCTACAACACTTTTTGCTTTGTTTTCTGATATATAACATATAAATGCATTTTATGAAACACTGTCACCTAACTTTCTCTAAAATAATTTAGTATCTGTCAGGTTTGGTTTGGTTTTGGTTTTTTGTTTTGTTTTGGTTTTTTGCTCTTCTCTTTCTTTGCTCAACATTGTTTGTCTTTCTGTGTCTGCCTGTCTCTTTTCTCTCAGTAGTTTCACAAGTGAACTAAGAAATCCACTAACTTCCTTAAAAGGGAAACGCTGTCTTACCATTACTTCTGCCTTTGAGGAGCATATTTTTATTGGCTTAGCTGCTGTCCTTCCAATTGACTGCAGAATATGTATTTACCATTTTAGTCTCCTACCATATGTTTGAAACTACATCTATCAGGATCAGAATTGTTCAAAGATAGGGGGATACCCTTTGGATAATCATTGCAGAACCCTCTTCTGGGCTCTGGATACTACTGTCATTTGTTTCTGAGAACTACATGGTCCTGCTGAAAAATATAGAATTGTTTCAGTTTAATCACCCCATACTGGCTCCCTCACTTCACAATACTACAAGTAGTGTCATGAAGTGAGGAAGCCAGTATGGGGTGATTAAACTGTTTAATCAGCCAGTATGGGGTGATTAAACTTGAAGATGAGCCTAGAAACTTTCATTACCAAAATGTGTGTGTGTGTGTTTGGGGAAAAATCCACATACAGCATCAGCTAACAAAATAAAGATACCCTTGTCATTGTTTCATAGCACCATTGTTGTAGCATGGGACAAGCTGTGGATATGTAGAAGGAAATGCCACCATTGTCTTTTAGAAAGGCTGCAGAGCACAAAAGCCATTTTGTTTTCCAGTGTCGAACAGGAAGCACCTCATTAATCTTGATTCTCGTTGGATTGCTTTCCTTTCACCCTTCCTCTTTCATCTGATTATCTCTTCTCACTCATATTTCCTCTGAACTTTCAAGTATAACATCTTAAGATGGGGAACATCTTCTGATGCTTCGTGAAGCCCCAACATAATTTGGATTTCTATAGAATAGTAAGGATAAGTGTGTGCAATTATTTATGGAAACTGGTTAACCTCACAGTGAGAGAACTTGCATAAATGAAGAGTTCAAACTGTTATTTGAAACACTCAAAAAACAAGACATGACAAAGTGACAGTGACTTGTGTTTTATTTCATGGTATTGATTTCACATCAGCAATATTATTATTTTAGTGTTTAATCTTTATATTCTGGTAGTACTCTTAGTTCCTAAACAGCACAAAACTCTTCAACACATTCTGCCCCCAAATCACCCTTCCACCACTTTGTGAATTCAATTAATATTCTGACCTTGTTTTCACTTGCAAAAAGTTATTTACTCTGTGTTAGTTAACAAGTGGTAACATCCTAATGTGGACAAGTTTAGGCTCTTCTTATAGTTTACATCACCCTTGGCTGAACATGGGAGATATGAAAATCTGATGCTAACTGTACATTATCTGTAAGAAAATATTACAGTTTCACTTATATTGTTGCCTGTTTTTATGACACCGAAGGATCTTAGCCCAACACCAGCCCTCAGTTCCCACTAAACAAGTCTCCCTGAAGGATTGACCCTAACCCTCAGAAATGAGGACAGACAATAAACTATCTTGCTACATGGAATACTCCTTTCCCCAAAGCATTACATAACCTCAAACAGCATAGCATGTCTTGACAAGACTAAAAGTTTGCTCACACATTAAATAATATCTTGGAAAACCATGTGTAACATCACAAACTGGTAAGCAAAGTCAAGGATGTGCAAGACTATTGTGGACAATGAAACTGCAGGGGTACAAGAAGGTTTAAGATAAAGCAAAGACAATTTCTTAGACCCTCAAAGCTGGGGCCTTAACGGGTACGTCTACAAAATTGGGCTAAAGTGGAATTAAACTACACAACTTCAGCTACGCCAACTGCGTAGCTGAAGTCGAAATAGCTTAACTTGGCTTTTGGCACTGTCAAAGGAAACAAATTTCAAATGGGACATGTAATTATAGGGGAGCTGACAGAATTGCCGACCCCTGGGCAAGGTGGAGGGGGGCAGATCTGTGCTCCCAGAAAGAACGGGGCCTCAGGTGGAAGCCCTTCAGTGCACTCAGCTTCCAGGGATGGCAGAGATGCTGCCTCTGTATTGGCGGCAGTGGCCACAAGTCCCAAATCCTTTTGAACCACTGGGCCCTGGGGCATTTGCCCCTTTGCCCCCACCCCTCAACCCTCCAGCAATGGGCCTGTGTAATTGTAATACCTGAAACTCATACTGTGTTAATGAATTACCTTAGTCTCTGAGTCAGGAAATAAACACTGGCACTTGATTTATGTGACAAATAGTAAATAAATCCACTCATTTCAAATACCTGAAATTGTCATTTTTATTAATTTACTAGATTGCCCAAGAGAAAGAAAATGGTCTCTTTATATGCAGAATAAGATGTTTATCATATTTCAAGGGTAGTATAGAAAAGGAAAAAGAGTGTTTTTGCAGAAACAGTCAACATTTTTTGAAAATTAAGTTTTGGCTAACTTAATCACACTCTTGCTAAGTAAAGTCATTCTAGAAACTGAATCATAATTTCATCTCCTAGTCCAGTTCATTATTACTGCTAAATAAATTAAACACGCAAGCTTTAGTTTAACTCAGTGTACATAGCAGAGCTGTGTTAATAGTGCACGATGAATAATTTATATGAAGAAACTATCTGTTTGTGAATTTCTTGAAGTACATCATGATATTCAATGTCTGAATATTGTCAATAGTTTTATTTCCTTTTGCAGTACTCCCAAATAGTAGTGAATATTTAAAATGAGGAGGCGGGGGGGTTGGTTGGTTGTTTTGTCCATAGTTCTTATTTTTTATTGACCAATCACTCATATTATTTGTACTTCCTGATTTGAAGTATATAATGAAAAATTCTGTTGAAATACTTGATGTGTGAGAATTTAAAATTTAGTTTCCATGTGTCTCCTTTGATTTTTTGTAAACATGTTTGCTAGCAAAATGCTACCACTCTGATGTTCACAAGAAAACCTTAAACAAACTTGTTCAAAGCAAATTCATCCAGAAATGTGAATGCATGTGATTTTTCTCTTTCCAAGGAGAGGTAAATGTTTCAGAAGTACCTAAATAAATTAGGGGCCTATGTCCCATTTTGAAAAGTGGTTCAGGCTACATCAACATTACACCTAGCATTCATTTGTGTTATAATATATGGAGCTATATCTATCTCAGAGCTGGAAGGGACCTTGGGAGGTCATCAAGTCTAGTCCCCTGCCCTTACAGCAGGACCAAGTACCATCCCTGGCAGATTTGCCCCAGATCTCTAAATAGCCCCCATCAAGGATTGAGCTCATAACTCTGGGTTGAGTAGGCCAATACCCAAACCACTGAGCTATCCCTCCCCCCAAGTTATACACTATGGTGTATAACTTGACATGTCCTTGAAAAGTTCTGGCATGGGGAACAGCCATGAGGAAAAGCCGAGAGAAGCCTTTCCCTGCTGCCAGAGCCATTCCCCAAGGCCAGACTCATCCTGCAGTGGTCAGTAGGACGTTACCAGGCTAAAAATAGTATTGCAGGCAGGAAAGCATGACATGGATAAATAGGGAGCCCTGCAGGATATGTATCTGGGTACACAACAACATTCTTATGTGTATCTGCACCCTACTCAACTAATCAGTTCCTCATCATCTACGCTGCACTTACACCCATGCTACTGGAGTTACCCAAGCACACTGCCAAAAGAAGTGTGTGCAGTAGATGTGGACTTGGGGTATGTCCACACTGACAAGGTTCTGCACAATAAAGTGGCATCACCGCTCACTGAGTGTTGAAGGGAAACCAGTAGAGATGCAATAGTGTAGTCGACTAAACAATTAACTGATAAGTGGGAGCTTATTGGTTCACATGATCTGCTATGTGCCTCACACACACTCCCTCTCTCCGTGGCTCTGCTAGTACATTTTTTAACAGACTGTAACTCTGCATTAAGGGGCTGGGTAGCTGGCGTGAAGGCAGGCTGGCTTAGTTCTTGCTTGGGCCAGGTCCCAGTATTAACTCCGCTGCGGCTCTGCATTATTAGGGGACCGGGGAGCCAGCTCGAACTGGCACTGAGCCAGCTTCCCTGCATGCGGGCTCCCCAGTTCCTTAATAAGGCAGAGACGCAGAAGGGTTGATGTCCGGACCCATTACGAGCTAGGACTGTGTGCTTTCACTGCTAATCCGTATTGATTAATCGTGTAGTAAACAAAATTTTGTCCACTACACAGTTAACAAATTACATGCTTCTTCACATTCCTTGTAACCAGTGTTGTGAGCTCATACTGCCAGCTGCATGCACAATAGCTTGTGGTACTTGCAGTGGCATTTGTTGTGGTGCACCTCAGGAAGCTATCCCACAGAGCATCTCTCCCTCTTCTAAGGGTGTGTCTAGACTAAGGGTGTGTCTAGACTACTGAGTTTTTTTTTAAAAAAAAGTGGCCTTTTTTAAAAAAAAAACTTCCCCTGCATCTAGACTGCTGCCGCATTCTTTCAAAAGTAAATCGAAAGAACGCAGCAGTTTTTTCAACTGCGGAAAACCTCATTTTATGAGGAATAATGCCTTTTTTCGAAAGTACTTTTTTGAAAAAAGGCGCTATGTAATGCAAATTGTGCTTTTTCAAAAGAGAGCATCCAGACTGCCTGGGTGGTCTCTTTCGAAAAAGCGGCTTGCTTTTTTAAAGTACTGGTTGTAGTCTAGTCGCTCTTTTTCGAAAGAGGCTTTTTTGAACGTATCTTTTGAAAAAGCCTCTTTCAAAAGAGTCTTGCAGTCTAGACGTAGCCTAAGTGTTGTGGGAAGGCAGGGGACAGGGATTGTCATGGGGCATCCTTGGTCCTGTCCCAATGCACTGCTTCTTTTCCCAGCAATCCAAGTGTTTCCATCCACATTTGGTGCCATCCTTCAATGGTTTGTTTACTGCCTCATTGGTCGGCAGGAATGGATTGTGCCCTGCTGACCAGTATACTGCTCTTTCCCAGTATACTAACACATCACGAGTGACACTGCAACTGAAAAGGCAAGAGATGTCTGACACTGATCTCATCACACATAGTATCTATGATACACACTTTCTTGTGGCACTGTGTTCTGACCATAGTGGAACATCACTTTTGGCCTTGTGAAACAAGTCCTGAGTGGTGGTAATCATATCATCATGCACATTTGGGTTGATGAACAGTGGTTGCAGAACTTTCAGATGAGGAAAGCCACTTCCAAGGATCTGTGTGATGAGCTAGCTGAGTGGTGCAAATACACGAGAATGAGATCTGCCCTGCTAGTGGAGAAGTGCATGATTACACTGTGGAAACTTGCTATTATTGGCTTCATTTTGGCATACTGTGTTCTTCTTTTGGTCCCTCTTCTCGTTGTCATGCCAATCCTTTAATATTCACTTTTCTACCACAGAGTGCAGCATAATATCATGCAGAAAGTCCTCCCTAGTTTTCTGAAGCTTCTTTGTCATCACTGGCTGAATGGATGCACAGGATTACAGAGAGGAAGCCTGGGCAGCCAAGGTCACATCTTTGAAGCCAAAATTCAACATTTTACAGAAGCACTGTTGTTTGCCATACAGGCTATGTCTATCCTCAAAAAATGAGGTTTACAGGATCTTTCAAAAAGGGGCATTTATTTCGAAAGATCCCCGTCTTAACCATGGGGTTTTTTCAAAAAGCGGTTTTTCGAAAAAAAAAGAAAAAAAAACCCACGGCTGCAATTACGTAAATGAAGCACAAGAAATTCAAATCCCGCCTTCATTTACAATTTCAATGTCTAATTTACATCCCTTTTTCAATAAAGGGATGTAATCTAGACATATCCACAGAGAGCATTGAATCAGTGTTTTAAACAACCATTATCTACATACCTATCACTGCCTAGTGGACACTAGGCAAGCACACATGAGCCACAAGACTCCCAAAATGATGAGTAGCCACACAAGAAGAGAAATTCAGTGTTCCAGGCTGTATTGTGCATGTTATTCCTGGGAAGTGCAGCATTGTAGGGAGAGCATTACAATCATTACTGTCCCCACATTTTCCATAGGCAGTGTTTACTATGAAAGATATCTCACTGATGAGAGTGACCAGGGAATCAAGGGATGGTCTTCTCCAACACTATAGCTTCTGCCCAAACCCTTATGCAGTTGGCCTACGTGCACCAATGCCCCACCCCATACACACATGTTGCCCAAGTGGCATGAGAATTTTACCCTAAATGGAACAAGAAACAAAGCATCTCTTCAAAGAACCTGCAGCAGCAGATTGCTCAGTATCTCTTTTTGTGGAAATCTCTGAGGCGGATTCCCAAGCAGTGTGGGAGTCCATCAACACCCTGTCCCACTGCTTTGTCTATGCATGTTGTGGACTATGCTTCACACAGTCACAAGGCAGCCTTCTGCAAATCCCTTCCTGCAAGTTCAGCGCACAGAAACAAACCTAGTTCAACCCTATTGCCCCCAACAGCTAGTTTCAGTGACTCCAAAAATTGAAGCCACTTGCCAGGAACCTCCTCTACTATTTCTTCTTTGCCACACTCTGACTGAGTGACTAGTCCCCTCCAGGGTAGAGAAGCACTCCTGGCTACAGGCATCTCTGAACACCAACTCATTCTCAGCCACTGGGTCCCCTTCCCCCTCTAACCACATCACATCCCCATCCACCATTTCCTCAGGGCTTGGTCCACTCTAAGAAGCTCCTGAGCCACTGAAGTATCCACAGGGGTCTTTTCCATGGAGGTGGAGCCACCACCAAGTATCTCCTCCAGCTCTTTGTAGAACTAGCGGGTTGTGGTTGCAGCACTGGAGCAGTGGTTTGCCTCCCATGCCTTCTGGTTGGTGTTCTGCAGTTCCTTCACTTTGACCTGCACTGCAGTGTGTCCTGATCATGCCCCTGTCCATCATTAAGCATGCTATCTGTCTGTAGGAATAATAATTTCTGTGCCTGGGACACAACTGGGACAGTTTCCTTGTCCCAAACACTGATGAGATCCAGCACCTCGACATTTTTCCAAGTAGGGATTCGCTTGGCATGTGGCGCAGCCATGGTCATGTGAAAAGACGTGCTGAGCCCAGTGTATGTGTTACTGAGTAACCAGGAAGGGGACATTTAAAATTCCCAAGGAATTTAAAAGGTGGGGCTGACAGTTGGTCACTTGAAGCCAGTGGCTTGTCAATGTGCAGTGAGTTTGGGCGTTCCAGTGCTCTAAAGCAGTTTTCTGAAAGCATTTTAGGTTTCTACAAATCTGGCTTTAAAAAGCAAATATGTTCCTAATCTAAATCTGAGAGAGCAAGACGCTTAGCTACCTGTCTGCATTTTTACACACCAAAATACCTTTAAACAGCTTTGAAAATCTGGCCCCTATATCTCACTGAAAATCAATGGGATATAGCCTGGCAAAGATTGGATTTTGAGACACCAAAATCATTTAACCCAAAATCATTTAATGCTTACCTTCCATTGATTGACTGCAAAGCTTTTGACCACTTAAGCTGGAAGTGGAGGTTAACCTCAGTGGACTTTTACAGGTAATAGTAAAAGTGTCTTATGTGATAACCTGGGCTTAGGCTTGTAGACTCAGTGTTTTCAAGCCTACACTCGAGCATCCACACAGTAACCTGGGCTAACAGTGCTGTACCCACATCTCAGAGGCATGTTAACTAATCCCTACTGACTTTCTGCCTCGGGACTGATGATTGAGTTGTATCCACACTGCAAAATGGCAGAGCTTGGACCTATGCCACAAAGACACCTGGGCTCTGACATCAACCTCCCTATCAGGGCCTAGGTCCCAGGAACTGTCTGACCCAAGTTCAATAGAGAGGCCTATGGTCAAATGTGAGTCCAAACCTTGGTTTAATGTTCAATGCAAATGTACCCTGGGAGGCTAACACTAAACTGAAAAAGAACCCAAAGCTTAAAACTGGAAAAAATAAAGCAAAATTGCAAGCAACCAAGAACATTTTAAAAGATATGCAGTAGCAAGCATTGTGAAAATCAGGGTCAGACCCTTGGTAGAACAAAAGTTTTGAATTCCCAAAATGAGTAGCTAAACTGATTGCATGCTTTCTTACGGGGCTATGAAAGTAAATTGAGGAAGTCTTTTATGAAATCTTGTAATGTTCTGAACTTGATGGTCATTATGAGATCTATATACAGACTAGGAGTACAAAACTATGAGCACAGTTTTCTATATATAGAAATGCATAATCTGTGCTGCCACTTCACCTATACCTCACAGAAGAGCAGTGAGCAATCAAGCTAGAACATGTGCCTTGCAAGCCAAGCATTTACAGGAAACCAGCTTCCCATCCAGCCCAAGAAATGAGAATTGATAGACCACTAGAGTTAATGGATAACCAGGGTGTCTAAATGTCTTGCAAGTCAAAAGAAAATTTCCCTACTCTGAATAAACATAAATCACCATGGACCTAAAGTAGGGGGAAGAGTCTTTTAAAAACAAAGGTTCAAGACAGATTTTTTTTAATCCTGACCTTGAAGTGCCATCTCAAGTTGGTAGGCTGTCTGTCAATTCTGGATCCCTCCTATAGCTAGGGAGTATACTGGAAACTGTTTAAGGAAATATGTAACTTGTGTTAGAAAAGGGATATTAAAGTGTAAAGGCTGATGTAAAATCTATGGCCCGATCTACACAAGGGGGCAATGTCGATTTAAGGTACATCAACTCCAGCTACATGAATAGCATAGCTGGAGTTGATGTGCCTTAAGTCAAGTTTCTTGGAGTTCCCACTGTGGGAAGTTGACTTGGAGAAACTCTTCCAGCCTAGGTCTACACTAGATCAGGCAGCTCAGCTCAAGGTACGTCGTTCAGCTATGCAAAATATGTAGCTGGATTCAGCTTACCTCAAGCCACGTTGCCTCATTGTCTACACTATGGGAGGTTGATGGGAGCACATGCTCCCGTCCACTTCCCTTACTCCTTGTAGAATGAGGAGTACAGGAAGCGGGCGGGGGCTGCCCCCAATATTTGATTTGGGGTTCTGCACTAGACCCGCTAATTGAATGCTAGAAGTTCGACCTCCAGAGGGTCAAACTTCTCGGTGGTGTAGATATGCTCCCAGTGACTTCCCTTACTCCTTGCAACCCAGTGGAGTACCAGAGTCAACAGGAACACCATCAGCAGTCAGTTTAGCCAGTCCTTACTAGACCCACTAAATGAAACCCAGAAGATAGATCTCCACAGTGTTGATCGGCCAGTAAGTGAAGACAAGCCCCAGATTTAGTTCCTGTGTAGTGTCCAGATGTTTGCTTTCCCTTACTATTCCACCTTTGGGTCAGTGTTTATTTCCCCCATTAAAATAATTGTTTTGTTTATTTTCATCCCAGGAAGGCCTCTGGTGCAAACCTTTGGCACTTGTATGTAAGCAGGTGACTGGCAGTGTTCTCTCTAATTTTTCCCATCCCTGAGCAGAATTAATTTTATTATGTGCACCAATATGGAGGTGATGTGTGAAAAATCACCTCCATATTGGTGCACATAACAAAATTCATGTAGTGGGAGTGGGTCAAGAGGTTCTGAGTGTGGGAGTGGGCTCAGACCTAGGGTACAGAGCTGGGGTGTTGGCTCTGGGGTGGATCTGGGATGAGGGGCTCAGAGTTGGGACAGAAGGTTGGGGTGCAGGAGTCTGAGTGCTCCAGCTGAAGGTTCAGGCTGTAAGGTGGGGCTGGGTTGAGAGGCTTGGAGTAAAGGAGGGTGCTCTGGGGCTACTGTGAGGAAAGAGGACTCCCCCAGTTCTCTCTCCACACAGCAGCACCTAGGCAGGGATGGGGGAAGGCACCTCTCCCCACTGGCAGCTCTGGGGCTACAGTGGCAGGATAGGTGCCCCTCCCCTATCCTGGCACATTCGAGGTGGGGCTTGGTGGGATCTGGGGGAGGGCTGCCCTAGTCAGAGCTGTGTTTTAGTGCTAGGCCACCCCAGCAGTAGCAGGTCCAGGGATGAGCCGCCCCAGCAGGTCTGGGGTGGGGCTAGGGGGAGAGGCATCCCAGTCATGGCAGATTTGAGCTGGTGCTGACTTCAGACCATCCTTCTCCCAGTCATGTCAGGTTGAAAGTGGATATAAGTTGGAGCGGTGGGTGGGACAGCCCTTCTCCCAGCTGCAGCAGGTCCCCTGGCAGGTTCTTGGAGTGTCTGCATGGAGATAAATAGGCTAATGCATGGCTGCACAGCTGATAGGGAACTTAGGTGGCTGGTGTCCCACCTTTGGAGTGATGAATTGAACAGAAATGGTATTTAAGAACTCAGGGAGGATGTATTTGGGGAGACAAAAAACTTGAAGGACAGTTGGTGTCACTCTGCAAGGAGTAACTGTGCTACCCCAGAGTCAGACCTTATGCTTCAGGGATCTGTGTCAGACAAGATTGGCAATGACAAAAACCCTTTATTGGTTTGGTTGGGCCCCAAAACGTGACATGCTTAAAGAACAGCTGCTTAAGTAGGCATGTGTGTCACATTTTCTATTATAGCTTGGGGGCAAAAGTTTTTAAATTAAAATATTTACTGTGGTCATTCTTAAAACCTTTGTATATGCAAGTAATTAAAGCCACTACATAACTGGCAACTTGTCTTATACTGTTGTCCACACCAGGGTCATATTAATGAGGCAAAAGCTAAATGTGAAGAAATTAATCAAATCCTTTTCACTTAGGGAGTTGATCAGTGTTATCTCATTTTTTCCTTGGGCTTCACAGTCTGTTCCACTGGACATGTCCTGTCTTAGACTGTACATTTTTTGTTGCAGGGACCCTTTTTTTCCTCAAGAATTTGTACAGTACTGAGGAGCCACAGTCCTAGACAAGTCATCCACTACTACTGGAATACAAATAAGTGATATGATGTTTAAGTTGGTATTTGTAGACATTTCACAGATATAATCATTGAGAACGAGTATGTTTTTGGAGCAAAGAATTTCTTCTCTATAGTCCTTATGCTACTGGAATATGAATGGTAAACTGTACTCCATTACCACCCTCTGTATATTATTACATACACAGTCGTCTTATATACAGAGCCAAAGAACGAGTAAATATCTGATATTTAGTGACTGGGGAAACCACACAGACCATCGCCTTCATTTGGGGACAAACAGATGTCTGTTCTCCAGAAGCACTATAAAGTATTATGTTCCAAAAGAAATGCTTCAGCGAATGAGATTTACAGTTGCTTTCTTAATTTTAAATCATTTTCCATGCACTGGGTTGCTGCATAATAATCAAGGATGATGCTCTTTAATACTGTTGGAATATTTCAATGCCTTATGAACAAGATCCTTTTATAGTCTGAAAACAGTGACTATTATATTTTGTACACACTGCACTGAATCTATAATTCCCATTCGACATATAAGCTCTTCCAGGGCATTTCAGGTAATAGAGAACAACTTGAGCACTGCTGCATGACGAGGTGTATTTTTCAATGAAGCAATAAGCCATGCAACCTGTATGTTAGTGAGTCTTTGAAACTATCAGCGGTAGACACATTATATCAAGGACAACCATCCATCTTAGGAATGACAGTGAGTGGTGTTGCCTGGACTTCTAAGTAACATGAACATAAAAAAGCACTCAATCTCACAAAGCAATGGGATGCATATCTAGGCCTGCAATAATCAATCATTCATATATATTTCTTCTGCTTGCTGAAAAAATTTACTGAGGAAACATAAGCATGTTTGCCTTTAAGATGAATTTTGATGCAGCTGTGTAGCTGATATAAATGAACTGAGGAAGTTTAGTTATTGGGCCAAATTCAGGCTTGGCTAAATGGGTAAAATTTCACTGAAGTTGATGGAAATGCTGCCATTTACAACCGCTCTGAATGTGGCTCATTTTGTTTTTAAAATTTGATGGAAATTTGCCCAATCTTGTTTCAGTTTGAAGTATGTTCTCTTTAGTTTATACCGGTTTATGCTGTTATAATGTACATCTTCTGGTGGTTTAAATCTCACACACACACACACACACACACACACACTGATGCAGGACTTACATATCACCACTCTATCAAGCTGTGTGAATAGCGAAGTTTAAGGTATTGTAGGATGAGGTCCTACATCCCAAAGGGCCAGAAGAAAGGAGAGTAGCAGGAAAAAACCCTGGAAAGCAGGTGTAAAAAAGATTAAATCGGCAGTCCCCTATACTTTTCTGTTAATAGGCAAGGACAGAGGCTTTTGCAAGAAAAGTAATTAACTTTGACTACTTTAGACTTAGGGACTAAATTCATAAGTGAAGTGTAAGTGTTTGAGAATATAAGTGAATCTGAGTCTAAGATGATGGAAGATGATGCTAATGAGGACTGAAAATGACATATGTAAAAACAGTTTTTTCATCTGAATTTGGCCATTTACTTTAATAACAAATCTTTCCTTATCATCTATCGAGTAGAAGCAGCACCTAAGTTTATGGAATGTATCCACAGGTTTGCTGTAATACTGCACAAAGCCAGGGAGCAAAGCTGACACTCTGGGGCAGCACCGCACACCTGCTGGTACTATGTCTAGCTGGATGCCATCCTGAGAGGAAGGCCGGTCTTCTCCCCCATCATAATCATCAAGTCCAGCCAGAACACGCTCAGCATCAGTCTCCAGGAGGTGGCGAGGATGAGGATGAGGAGGCCAGCCAGACAACCATGCCTGCCAGCAAGGAGCTGCTCCTCACTCTGGAGCCTGTTTCTCCCCCATCCCTCCCAGACATCTCCTAGGCTTTGGAGGAACCAGGGAGGGGCACTTCAGGTGAATTATATAACATTCCCTATATACACGTGGGGGCAGGAGATGGGCTGTGAGGGGCTGCATGTGCTTCGCTTGGCCTACTCAGCCTGGGGTCCACACAACAGCTTGTTCACATGGGTGCACATGGAGCTCCAGTCCAGAGCACTCAGCTCCATGATGCTTTCACAGGAACCCCTCGGTCCTTCTCACAAGGTTCCTGGAGAGGCCTGCCTTACTCCGGACTCCATGGTGGGACACCTTCCCATGACAAGCCACCATTAAGGAGATTGGAGTCATGGAACCACACAGTAGTGCCGCACATGGCACAGGGTCATGCCCGCACTCAGTCAAGCATGATGATGCAGAGGAGACTGATCTCATGCCTGGGAACCTGCTAGGGGGAGCAAGAAGAGGGGAACCCATTAGCACTCTCTCCGCTCACACACCTCTCCCAACACTCCACCTCCTCCCGTGGGCAAGGATAGAAATTTTCTTTCTGGGGGATGTCACCAGTGCCAGACCCAGCATGTGTAGGACACAGAAAGAAGCTGAGATGCCCCCTCCCCCACCCTGACTCCTGGCCTGGCCAGCACCTTCGCATGCCTGCTTGTCCTCAGGCTGTGGGTGTTGCAATGCTCCCCTGGGACGTCTGTGCACCTGCAGGAAACTGTCCACTGTCTAAGCAATATATGGCCTTGCTTGAAGTACATCGCCATTGTCTGACCCAAGACCTTTGGTGTCAACTCAGAGATTAGCACTGGGCTTCATACACAGTGTCTCCTGTGATGACTGCCCTTGTAACTTTTCTTCACAGCTGGGACAGCTGCGAGTGCATCCCCAACCTCCCATGCCATCTACCGGATTGAGCGGGATCCGCAGGAGGAAACACACTGAGGAGGAGCTCATACGGGAGGAGATGGCCTGCCTGCAGTGGATGAATGCCTGGAGTGGGCCACCAACCAGGAATAGCGCTGAGCTAATCGGGAGCAGAGGAAGGCTGCCTGGGACCAGCTGATGCACCAGCACAATGCCTAGTTCTCCTCCCTCACCTCAGTGATGGAGCGCATGGTGTCATGCATGGAGCAGGCCACCCCCATAGTTTTCCCTCCTTTCCTCCCCAGGGGCCACCAGGGCCCCAGAACACTGTGCAGTTGGACCTCTAGGGCACCCCAAGCCTCCAGACCACCTGGAGACAGGCACCACTCCCAGACCCATTCCTGAACGCCTTGTGTCCTCCCTCATTCTGTTTTTTTCCCCAGTCCCTCCCTTGTTCTATGCCCTTCCCCTCCCCCCCATAAAGACTTTTTTCAGAAAAGATGGCTTTATTGTTTGCTTTGCAGGGAAGGGGAGAAGGGGAGAAAGGAGGGCAGAGGAAGAGTGGTGGGGGATGAAAGGCACATACACGGACTGCAGGGGCCCCTTGTGGAGAAGCTCAGAGGAGAGTCTCACAACAGGTGTTTCATGAAACTCTCTTTCAAGGCCTCTCTGACGAGCACAGCCCCATGATGTGCTCTTTGTATGGCACTGGTGTCTGGCTGCTCAAATTCCCTGGCCAAATGTTTAGCTTTAGTTCCCCTCACCCTGGCAGAAGAGTCTCCCTCTTGCTTTCACAAAGGTTGTGGAGCACACAGCAGGACACCACTATAAAGGGGATGTTGTGCTCACTGAGGTCCAGGTAGGTGAGGAGACTCCTGAACCTCCCCTTTAAATGGCCAAACGTACATTCAATGACCACGTGGCACCTGCTCAGCCTGGTGTTGAACTGCTTTTTGCTGGGGTGCAGGCTGCCCATGTAGGGCTTAATGAGCCAGGGAAGCAAGGGGTAGGCTGCCTTGCCCAGGATTAGGATGGGCATGTCCAACTCCCCAACTCTGGTTGTGTGGTTGGGAAAAACAATGCTGGTGTGTATCATTCAGAAGAGCCAACAGTTCTGGAAGATGCGGGCATCATGCACCTTTCCTGACCAGCTGATGTTGATGTCACTGAAGTGTCCCTTGTGATTCACAAGGGCCTGAAGCACCATGGAGATGTACCTCTTTCTGTTGATAAAGTCCAAGGCCCAGTGACTGGGGCCAGGATGGGGAGATGCATTCCGTCTATGCCCTCCCTCTTCTCCCACAGTTGGGGAAGTTGTCCACATTGCCCAGAGTGACAAACCCCCATAGCAGTATGTGGGTGATGGCCTAGGTGACCTGCAGGAGCACAGCCCTGACTGTGCTGAATTTGTTCCTGACAGAACAATAGCTGTCCACAGGGCGATGGCCATGTGCTTCTGCATAGGAATGGCGGATCTCATGTGGGTATTCTGTCACCTGAGGGCAGAGGAAAGCCACTCACAGAGCTCTAGGAAGGTGGCCTTGCACATACAGAAGTTCTGCAGCCACTGCTGGTCATCCCATCCGTGCAGGATAATGCGGTCCCACCAGTCCAAGCTTGTCTCCCGCCACCAGAATCAGCATTCCACGGTGTTCAGGGGATTGAGGGGCATGTGCAGCAGTAGGAGCACCAGGACCTATGTGAGCAGGGCCTGCGGGCCATGCTGGGGTTCGTCTTGCAGGTCCTCATCCTCATTCTGCTGGAGCAACGTGTGAGCAGTGTGAAAGTTCTGCACTATGAGGTGTAGCATGAGACCCATGAGCCTGGCACTGCTTTGCAGCAGCTTTGGCTCCATGGTGTGAGTGCTGTGGCATCCGCATAGGCAACCAGAGCACAAGAAGGCATGTGACCACTGTGTCCGTTTTGTGACCCGTGAAGGGGAGAGGCGGTGGTTGTGTAGCTTGTGAGAAGTGGCTGTAGAGAGAAGCTCCTGAAAGCATGAGTCACAGCTTGCCTGACCAAGCAGCCACAGGAAGTATCTGCCCTCCCCAGAGTGCTCAAAGTCTAAGGCAGGCTCCATTCAATATGGATGCCTATTTCAGACTAATTCAACTTACTTCAAGGTTTCCCCATAGTGGGGACATGCTATTTTGATTTTGTTAAATCGGGAGTTAGTTTTCTAGTGTAGACATAGTTTCCTAGTGTAGACATGCCCAAGAGACTATATAGTATTGTGAGCTTTCTTGGGCAAAACCCACTTCTTCTGATGAGATGATCTTGAGTGGAGAAAAAAGGGGGACCCTCAGAATAAGAAGGGAGAGTGAGAAAAATAAATTACCTGTCAATTGTAGTCCACATAACTTCAACTTCACTTATGTAAGGGCTAGTTTGTCAAAATCTGAAGCTTCATTTCATAGCCTTTTTGTCAAATACAGTAAAAGAAGGCAAGAGACCAAAATATAATGAATTAGGATCATCAGTACCCATTTGGTTCCATGTGCATCCTCAGGGTCTATACAGCTCCAGTATATGAAAAATATATCATATCACACACACACAGTTAATTCTTTCTTTCCAATGAACTGGTAAATGCAGAGTCTCAGCAAAGGTCAGTCATTTTAATTTGGTATGGTAATTTGGTATCTCCTTCACCTCATTTCATGTTTTAAGAATGAAGTTCACTCTGGGCCCAATTCTTGTTTACATGTTTTATATGGCCATGCAAAGTAGACTGGACCTAATGCTGCTTTATTATATGAAAAGGCCTGACAGAGAGAGCAAATACAATCTGTGTCCATTTTAAGGTCCCTAGATTTTATCAGAGTAATGCAATGTGTCCTTTATGTAAATGAGAATCAGGCCCCCAACTCCATAAAACTTGTTTTTTAATGGCTGCTTACTCAGATGATAGTTAACAAAGCTTTGATCAAAATATGTCACTGCTTCTCAAAGCACTTAATGTAGTATCATACTATGGAAATTTACAGTCCCCAGTGATTAGCATCCAGGTTATCCTGGAGAGGCCTTTAACAACAGATGACGGAGTTGAAAGGGGTGCTATTGGTTTCATTTTTCTACCAGCAGTTTAGCTATAAAATGATGCCCATTGTAATACTGCTAAATCAAGATTCTCTATTTGTTTCACCAGGATATATCTGTAAGAGTTGCCATTACATTAGAAAATTAAGGTTATCCTACTACAGAAAATAAGTATTTCACTGCTTATTAATGGATTAACAAGAGTAATTTCTTTAAGAGCTATTTATACCCTATGCAGCTGTAGAAACTGGCAACATTTCTTCTCGTGTCCAACTCAGTGAGAGCTATTTAGCCAAGTGTCCAATTTTCACAGCTTCAGCTTCTGAGATGTTCCATAGTGGCTCTGCCAAAAGTTTCCCTGCACTACTTCTGTTCAACTCCACACTTCAGTAGAGCACAAAGTTACCCGCCCACATCCATGGTTGGAAGGTGGCCCATATGGATGGCATCTTTCGACAGAGCACTGATGCCTACCATGCCACAAGCTCTCTGAGCCAGACTGACAATAGCCCTGCAGCCCATTGCCTTTAAAGGAATATATTCACTCTGTTGCCTTGGATTCTCTGTGTGCTATTTACAAGCTCATTTTCAGGCTTTGCCCAATCAATCAATCATCTCAGCCCTCTGTTCTATTTTACCTCTGTCTAGTACCTGATGGAATGATTTATTTTCAGTGATGTTACACGGGTGACTCATTGCTTAGATCCTCAAAACACCAAGTGTAATTCTATATGCAGTGTTGCTCTAGGCCCATTATAAATAATGGAGGGGGGGAAATGGCCACACAAAAAAACAACCCATACTGGGACAGCTGTGACATGATTACTTTGAACAAAATACAGTGTGGTAGGATATCAGAGCTAAAAATATCTCCAGGGTAAAAATGTTTTTTTTAAATGAATGGAGATGCCTCTCAGAGCTGGAAGAGACCTTGAAAGGTCATTGAGTCTAGTCCCCTACCTTCAGAGCAGGACCCAGGACCAAGTACCATCCCTGACACATTTTGCCCCAGATCCCTAAATGGGCTGCTCAGGGATTGAGCTTACAATTCTAGATTTAGCAGGCTAATGCTCAAACCACAGAGCTATCCCTCCCCCCAAGCAAGGGAAAGGATTATAAACATTAGAAGTAATAGTAAAATAAGTATCAATGGTCTGGATATTAATAAAACTTAGAGAAATTGAATATAATATAAATATCTCATGAAACAAGTTGTATCACACTCACTGCATTCAAATTGTGATGAGTTACATCTACAGAAAAGATCATATAGTCTTTCTTTCTTGGTTAAAAAGAGGTTGGATTACATTAGAAACAGACCCTAAAATCTATGCTCCGTCAAAAGAATCCAATTACTTTATTCTCTGCACCAATGCTCATTGAATAAGCAAAATAGTAGGAAAAATTTTATATTCATAAAAAATCCAGGATAATACATTATGTAAAACACTTAGAAGTTACTGGGAAAATGAATTACCCAAACTCTGTTTTCAAAATGTATCTTTTAAAGCCACTCTGGGTGCATCCATGAAAGTGACAGATACAGTAAAATTTGAAAGATCAGAAATCAGATACAATGCTTTCACCTCAAATGAACATGTCTATGATTTTAGTCCTCACTTGATAACCTATGATAGGAAAAGAAGAAATGTAGTCTCTAGATTAAGTTTGCTTTATTGAATGGGTGATTGCCTATTAGGTCAAACTGGGCTCTGTCACTTTAGGGAGTTGTTTATATGATACATGTTAATATCCACGAAAAATAAAACTGAAATCAGTCAACACATTTCATTTCAGAACTAAGTTAAGATTCAAACTGCAGTTATAGAATTTAAATAAGGCCAATTCATTTACTAAAGCACCTTATTCCTCAAAAAGTCAAATAAAGTGTTCAGTTTTACATTTGGAAATCAAGAGTATTATTTTATCATTTGTACACAACCAACAGTCTTTGAAGAACAAATAAACCACTTTATATAAAGTCCAGGTACCATACTTTTGAATATGGGACTAGTGTATGACATTCTGAACTCTGAGCAACTCACTGCTGATGATTCGATTTAGTTAGGAATGGAAAGTCTGCTCAAACTCCATATCAACAAAGACCTCATTAAATGGAATTAGTAAGAGAAAAAGAGTATTTTGGACTGAGAACTCTTTAAACTTCTTCAATCATATGTCCTGCAGAGTTCATCTCTTGTTAAAGGCAGCACAGTCATACAATGAAGTTAGCCATCAAAAGAATATTGTTCTGTTGTGGGGTTTTCCCAAGTATGGATTTAAAAAAACCCAATTAGTCAGCTAGTCCATTTGTCTCTTTTTCCCTTTCTAAATCAAAGCACCATTTCTATAAGTATTTGCCAGAAGAAAAAGGCCTTTTTCCAGAGAATTCATGAAACTCACAAGCTGTCAGTTTTGCATTAGATTTAACTTCCCCAAAATCCTGAATTTCACAAAGTTTTAGTGAGTTCAGCTTACCCACTAGAACGTGTCACTTCAGATCCCATCATTTTGCTTCCCTTTTATGAATTTAAGTGTAGCTGTTCAATGCCTGGGTCCAGTGCTCAGTGAAGTCAGTGAGAGTCTTTTGATTGACTTAAATGAGCATTTGCTTGTCTCCAAGTGCCAAGGCATCTAGAGTTATTGGGAACGTCAGAAGAGCTTTGTTTTCAGATCCTTCTTTTAACAGTTACAATCCACTATACTTCAGAAATCATTGTATTAGGAAGCAAAGTTTCTCTTTGGACTATTCGGTGGACAAGTAATAGCCAATGGAAACTGTGCTGAGCAAAAAATGTACACATGCCTTTAACTCATGTACACATTTTATGATGTAATTGCTAGTTCCACTTTTTTACATTATAACTAGGGACATATCAGATAGTGACGGCTTATCATAAATAAAACCACTAAAATAATGTACAGAACAAAAAGTGGTTAATTCATTACAATGGCACGTATACATTAATTGCTATGGGGCAGAGTATTCACTATAAAGTGATTGCTTTCCAAAGTTAATAGTAAGAAATTTTTCACAGCGATCTTTGGACACTGTTTCCCTCCATCAGCGCTTTTCTTTTCTTAAGGACTTGGTCACATCTAAATCTGCTTCTCTATTCAAGTAAAGAACATAAAAATGACGCAATTAGTGTTGAAGCTTGCAGAAGTTATTCCTACCTTTCCATTTGTCCCATCTTCAGCTTGATGAAAAAATAATCAGAATCCCTTGGTTCTGTAGCCATTTCATCCTGATATTGTTTCACTAAGGGACATTTTGGTAGTTCTTATTCCTCTGGCTAGCTAACCAAGATCAGATTTTGTTATTATTTAGATGACAGACATCCAAAGCTGCCATATGGGATCGTGCCTATGGGAAGATACATGACTAACTCAGATGTAGTAAGAACAAATGAGATTCTTAATTAGAATGTGGAGACATACAGATCTTGTAGCTCTCCAGCTCATAATCCAAGTAGAGTCCTAATTTATGCCATTTTTGGATGACATATAGAACCAAGGTTTTCATTACACTCTGATATTAAATATCCATTGGCTTTTTTTCTCAAGAATAAGTGTATTACCTCTGCCAGTCTGCTCAGATTTCAATTTGCCGCTTGCAAAAATCAGTAGACGTTTACCTAAAATCTGAGTACAAATGGTGTTCACGTGGGGCCCATTCCTTGTAATTCCCTTGAAGCTTTAGTTGGATAAGTAATTCTTCATTTCCATGTAAATATTTGATTATGAAGGCTTACTGGCAAAGAACTGATACACACCATAGCATCAGTAGCTACATTTTAGTTGTTAGTGAATAAATCTTTGCAAACACTGGACAAGAATTTCAGAATTATTATATTTATTCCTTTTTTAATCTCTTCCAGCCTTCTGTCTCAGATGTCACTGTTGCTCCTGAGGCCTCACATCTCTTGTTTATGTTAAGCTGCTCTTCTCAGCATAGAAAAGGCACCTGAAACATTTACTCATGAAATCACCAATCCTTCCACTCCTGTATTGCAGAGATTAAGTGGAATAAGGGAAAGCACCTGAAATGCTCTTTGGAGCATCAGATTCTTTGCAGCAATGGCAAAGATATTTTTAACAAAATGTTTTTGAAGGAGGATTTAAAACACTTTAAATAGGGATAAATTACTGCATGTGATACACAGTAAAAAAACAGGCAAGCAGCTAAGTTACATTTATGAGACTCAGAAGGCCTTTGATTTAGCTGGACTAAATTGTTGCTGATTTATCAAGGAAATCATACAGATTTACACCAGCTGAGGATGTGACCCAAAGACCATACTTCAAACATATGAAATGGATTTCCTTATTGTAAGTACTGCATATATGGTATTGACCATAAGATATTGGAAAATATGTCCAAGAAGAAAGCATTACAAGAAACCAATTAGAAAATTTAAGTCCAGTTCCCTTAAAGATTATGTTACAGGGCTCAATAGACTTAGCAGAGTCTTTATTAAATATAAATTGCACGAACATTTGTATGCATTCTGGATTACAGTATATGCCCCAATAAGTGTTGTATTTGCAAAATTAGAGAGCTTACAAGATGGGAGCAGGAATAAAAAAGACATCTCCTTCCACAATGGAATCCAAATTAGGGCTTAATTTTTCAACCGGTATGAAACTTGGAGGGAAGAATTTGGAGGCAGCATGAATGCAATCTGTGTGCATATGGCTAAACTGCTAGATGTAGCTAGCAGTGTAAACATTTTTCTTAATAAAAAGTGCATTTAGTTTTGCCATCTTAGACTCTCATAAAGGTCCCTTTTGGCCTTACAATCTATAATAAAAAGTCTGAAACTCCCCCCACTGAATTCAGTAAATTATAGACCCAATCCAAGTCCCCTTAAAGTGAATGGTGACTCTTTCCATTGACTTTTATGGGAGTTGTATTAGGCCCATAACACCTTAAGAATATGAAATATTTTATATACCATATTTCTATCATTTTTCACAACATTTGAGTTTTTTCCAGTGTAAAAGGTGGCAGTGGTAAAATTACCCATTCATGATCATATATTAGATTTTGTTAACAGTGAGGGGGAACCTATTTCATTTTTTCTTATTTTCATTTCCTTATGGATGTACTTTTTCTTGTTTGTCCCCTTCTATTTGCTTTGTTTTATGCAGATGTATTTTGAAGAGGGGTTTCATGTACATAAGTGCTTTTGGTAAATTATTGACCTTGTTTGTAAACTACGAAAATGTACTACTGGTTTATTTGTCTTTAAAAATCAACATTTTTGTTGAAATATTGGCTCATTAGTGAAAGCAAACTTTTTTCATGAAGCAATGCAACTGTTACCACTAGAAAAGCAGCGTGTTCCATGTTCACTGAATATATTGTTATCTCTCTGGTGGGTTTTGCAAGATCAAAGTGATATCAGCAACATCAACACAGTGTTTACACAAGGTATAATCATAGAAGGATACAGCAAGCTTATTAAGCTCTTCAGAAAGCATGCTGATGAGTCAGGCTGTTCCTTGTAGCGTTGTGTGACTTTTTTTTGTTAGAGATCCTTGTTAGAAGATTTGATCTATCTGAATTTTAAACCCTACCTCCATCTGTGTGCACAGTGTTTTAAAGATTTGATTTTTTTTCTCAATTGCTTTATTTGTTTAAATTATGATGAAGCTTTGTTTGTAATGACATCATTAAGTTCATGTTAATTATTAGGGACCCATTGAATCTGATCACTGGAAACTCCCATGTAGCTTACCATATTTGCATTTTATATAATTATATTACATATAATTAAGGATGCATTCTACAGTAGATGATGAGAGGAAGATGCCAGGATAGATTAAAAAAAGAAATAAGGCTAGGAATCTTAAAGGGGAAAGGTTAGAATGATTAGAAACAGGAATACAACTATACTTTTAGAAAAGGAGAAAAAGATACTCCAAGATTTTAAATCAGAGATTCTCAACCTTTTTTTTATAAAGTACCCCTTTAAAAAAATTTAAGTACCCCCAGTACCTACAGTTTTCAGACACATTTTTTCTTCTACCATTGCAACACATTTGTTTAAAAAACTTAATCGTTGCTGCGTGGGCAATGAAATTTTTGGGTGTAAAAAGTACAAAAATAATAAAGCGCTGTAAAACTTAAAACAAAAATTCAGTTTTCTCCAAATTTCAGTTGTGTTGACGTTCCCTCCAGACTTCTCTCAAGTACCCCAAGGGTACTCATACCACCGGTTGAGAAACACTCTTTTAAATTACAGCCTCTTTTGTTTTTTCTTAATCTTTTCAGAATGTTTTGTAAGGGCCAGATGGTATCAAACTGAGTAACACTTTACTTCTTGAATGGTTCCATTGTAATTAGTGGACTATATAAAAAGTTTAATATTAGTCCAGCTGAGTAACAGTGAAGAAATTTGAACCAAAAAGGAACAGATGACAAGAAAAAATTAGCAATCTATCCCCCCAAAGTTTTGCACTGACTACATCTTGCTCTATGAAAATGTTGCATACAAATAAGGCTTTCCTTTCAGCCAAATCAGAAATTGACCCTTGGAATTTGACCATGCTGTAGGATAGATTTTCATAGCATGTTGAGAAGACCATGTCTGAGGCTATGTCTACACTACAGAGTTTTTTCGGAAAAACGGCCATTTTTCCAAAAAATCTTCACTTACGTCCACACTGCAATTACATTCTTTTGACAAAAAAATCAAAAGAACAGAGGGGTTTTTCCAACATTGGTAAACCTCTTTCTATGAGGAAGAAGCCTTTTTCCAAAAGAGCGCTTTCGGAAAAAGGCATGTGTGGACGGGGAAGAGGGAGTTCTTTTGAAAGAAGAGGAAAGAGGAAAAAGAACAGGTGCTCTGGTGGCGACTCCGTCCATAGTAATCACAGCGTAAATGCAAGTTACCATCCATTCAGTGTGGACGCTATCTTTCGAAAAAGCAGATTGCTTTTGGCAGCATGGACGCTCTCTTTCGGAAGAAGTTTTTTCAGAAGATCTCTTCTGGAAAAGCTTCTTCCGAAAGAAGCCTGCAGTCTAGATGTAGCCTGAGTGAGAGAAGGATCTTCAGTAAGCAGGAAAATCTCACAGGAATTCAGAGAATCAAAATGAAGTACAATTCAGTGGAACCTTTCTAGGTTCATTGTGAGCTTGGGGAGGTTGCTGAATAAAGAGCAAAGTGGTCAAAAGCTACAAGTCAGAAGTGTCTTTGGGCCCAAAAGAAAAGAAGGCATTGAGTTTTCTGAGTTTTCCAGAGAATATAACAGTTTGGTACACAGTACATACCCCAAATCTAAGCATCTGTATAATATGAAATTACCTTTCTGGAGCAGCTGATGATCTCAAATGCCATATGCTATCCTGTCACAAATTAGGGAGCCTGTGTGTGAAAACATAGTAACCAAGAGGGGCTCTAGCAACAGAGGAATCTCAGTCTTCTCCCCTCAGTTGTTCTGTAGTGACAAAAAAACAAACAAACAAACACCTTTGTCTCTCTACAGTTTTGTTCTCCTCGAGTAAAATAGTTCTCTGAGTCTCTTCAGACTATGGTGAGGACTGATGCAGTGGTGAACTTCAAATTGCAGCTGACTTCTACCATGTTCCCCAAATAAGTTAAACAGCTTTACTTTCCTGCTCTTGTCATCATCCTCCATGGTCAAGGCTGTGCATAGCTCAAAAGCCTCCATCTCTGGGGCAGGTTTGTGCCTGCAAAATACATGGCTCATAAGGGCTGCAGATTAAGTGTTATGCTAACACTGCCAGCTGGTCCACTGCTGAAAAGTCACATCACTATTTCATTAGCATGTTTCACTAGCAAAGAGTGAGACTAAAGGCAAGTTACATGAAAAAAAAAGACACTTTAATAAATTCTGTGTGCTACTCTTTCCATATGGTACACTTTTTTCCAGTTTAATACTATTTCTCCTTCCCATGGGGAAATTTCGGGTTCATGATGCATACTGCCAAAGTAAGTAGGAGGAGAAGGCTCATAATTCATATGCAGTATCCACATGACATAAATCAGGGTAACTGCATTGAAGCCAAGCATTTACATCAGTGTAAAACTAGTGTAAGTGATAGAAGAATCAGGTCCATTATGTGAATCAGTGGTCTGATGGTGGAAAACATCTCAGTCCCAGATCATTCCAATCAGTTGCCTCTCTCCTGTTCAGTTCCTTTAAGATAGCATTGTCTGGAAATATCCTGTACAGAAGGTTTGGAAACAGACCATGGTTGGTTGACTTGAGGCCTTTTTGATAGAGCTCAAATCTCAGTTTCATCATTATATCAGCTGTGTATGCCACAAACAATAGTGGGAATAAAGGAATGGTTATTAAACGTTTTGTTGCAACTTGGGTTTTAAGACCTTAAAATTTAAAAGTAGCAAAACCTTGCAAAAGATAAGGAAGTCATATCTTTAAAGGCATTACCAATCCTAACAAACCCAGAAGAGGTCTGGCAGTTGGAGAAAGAAATCAGCTTGTCACATCAGCTGATCACAAAGTTTCCCACACATTGGAACTCCATGTTCTTCATGCTGCAAGAGTTTCTTGAACAACTAAAATCGTGCATGTCTTTATTGTCAAATGCACAGTCACAGAGACAGATGATGTTCTAACTTACAGCCATGAATTCTGGCTGCCAACATAGGTTGGCCAATTAAAAACAGACAACTTGGGAAGTCGGTAACAATAATATAATGCTGTGTACTACGCTACCAGTGATAATGGCATGTGCATTTCTTCTTTTCTAAGATGATAGTTTTTCAGTCAAAGAGAAATGCCATTAGTCAGTGTGACTGAAATGATAGTCCATAAGTTACATGATATAGGTTGACTTAGAGCCACCTGAGTCCACACTGATCCAAGGAGGGTAGTGGTGCATATCCTCACCAGGAGTGTTTTCACTGATCCAAGGGAGGTAGTGTGGGAAGCTGAGAACCAGTCTCTCTGGGTAGGTCTACACTGGAAAGTTAATTCGAAATAACAGCCATTATTTCAAATTAACTTTAATAGCGTCTATACATGCAAACTGCTATTTTGAAATTAATTCGAAATAGCGGAGTGCTTAATTCGAATTTGGTAAACCTCATTCTACAAGGAGTAACACCAAATTCGAAATAGCTATTTTCAATTAAGTGCTGTGTAGACACTTAATTCGAAATAGGGATCCTCCATCCCTTCCCAGGGAGCCCTGGTGGCCACTCTGGGCACAACCAGGAAAACTTACTCTCCTCTCCCCCAGCCCCAGAGCCATTAAAGGGGTAGATTCTGGCCACAGTGCCTGTGCCAGCTCCAAGCCTGCCAGCCCAGAGCCAGCAGTGGCCACAGGGGCCCCTGACCCAGTGGCCCCAAAACATGAGCCAGGAAGCCACTGGCAGCCAGCCCTCCACCGCTACCCAGGAGCAGTCTGTCAGCTCCCAGGAGCCTGACAGGGGCTGGAGAAGGCGGGCACCTTCCTGGTCCAGGGTGGAGATCATGGACCTAATTCACGTTTGGGGGGGATGCCCCCAACGTCCACAATCTCTGCACTAGATGGAGGAATGCGGCTGTCTATGGCAGGATAGCTGCCAGCCTGGCCACCAAAGGCCACATGAAAATCAAGTTGGTCTGCCGAGACCCCCAACCCTGGGCCCTGAGCATCCCCTCCCCCTTCTTCCCCTTGCTTCCCCCCTCCAGCTCCCTCCTCCCAGGTTTCCCCCTCCCCTCTCCCACCCTCTCTTCCCCTCTCCCACCTCTTTTTCCCAGTCTCCCCAGAGGTTCATCCTCCCCTCCCAGTTTTGTTCAATAAACCCAGTTTCTATTTTTGAACATACGTGTCTTTTATTTGACATCAGGAAGGGGGGCTAGGGAGGGTTAAGTGGAAGGACGTGAGGGAGGAATGGGGCATGATCCCCCGGTGGGGAGGACCAGGGTGGCTCCTTGAGCTCCTCGGGGTGGACACTCTCCCGCAGGGCCTCCTGCCCCCCGATGGACCCCCCGGATGACAGCCTGCAGCAAGTGCAGCCGGGCTGAAGGCAACAACCCCACGAGACGCACCGGTGTGCCCAGGGGCAGCTCTGGCTCCATGTGGCCGAGTGCTGTGGTGTCCCGAGTGCAGGCACTCGGGGCACTCCAAGACAGGACTGCTTTGCTGTCCCTCATCGAGGTTGACAAGCAAGCGGGGAACCCTGAGAACTGTCTGTCCTGGGTGGGGGTAGGGTCCCTTTAAGCATGGAGCTCAGTTAGCCTCAGGCAGCAGCCCCACACACTGAGTCCTAACCTGATGCCCTGCCGGCACTGGTTCCGGCCAGCCTTAACTTCGGTTCAGGGTCCACTCAGTGTGGACGCACTATTTCAAAATAGCAAAATGCTATTTTGAAATAGATTTTGTGTGTAGATGCGTTAATTCGAATTAGCTTAATTCGAATTAACTATTTCGAATTAAGATAATTCGAAATAGCGCTGTAGTATAGACATGCACTCTGTTCCTCTGGCAGCTCTCTGCTGGAGCCCAGCTGTCCCCCATTCTCATTCCTCAGTGGTAGGAGAGCAGAACTAGCCAGTGCTTCTCTACTCTTCATTTCCCATCAGGAGTGGGGAGGGAAAAGCTGTACAGGGCTTCTTGCCTCACCGTTCCTCACTGGGAGTGGGGTCCAGCTACCCAGCCTTATCACTGCAGCTCCCAGCACTGAGCAGGGTCCAATCTTTCCCTGACTCCCAGCCCTGATCAGGGAGTGAATTAGGCACTAGCTGCCTGACTTTCTTGTCAATTTGTAGCACGGTAATTGATAAGAGAACTAATAGATGACAGACACCGTGGGCATGTCTACACTAGTGAGAAGATCGACTCTCTGGAGGTCTATCTTCTAGCATTCTAATGTAGACCCATAAATTGAATGCTGAGGGCAGTCCCCACCGGCATCTGATACTCCTTCTTCTGTCATGAGTAAGGGAAGCTGACAGGAGCATGTGCTCCCATTTGTTTCCCACTGTGTGGATGCTGACATGGCTCAGCTTAAGCTAAGCCAACTCCAGCTACACTTTGCGTACCTTAAAACGACCTACCTGGTTTAGTATAGACCAGGCCTCAGTCACCTAAATTACATTGACATAAGCCTCTCATGGAGTTATGTTACTGTAGAAGGGCACTTACATTGGAGGGACAAGGCTGTAGTATAGACACTGACATAATTAGACCAATGTAAGGCAATGTATTATATTCCAGGCCTTGGAGTACATGACCATTAGTCAATCAGTTGTCAACAGTGCCTGGTCTGATGAACAAAAAGGACTGATCCAGCTCTTGCTATTCAATTGGCGTTGGTTCTGCAGCACTATATTTCTTTGAAAAAGACAGCAGTCCTACTTAGGCTAAAAACTTCCACTGAAGCATCTTATGGGGATATTTTCCCTTTTCCAGCGTGTGCTTATTTTGGAGTACATTATTAAGGGATAGGGAGGTAGTGGAATCTCCATCCCTAGAGGTTTTTAAGTCCCAGCTTGACAAAGCCCTGGCTGGGATGATTTAGCTGGGGTTGGTCCTGCTTTTTTAGCAGGGGGTTGAACTCAATGACTTCCTGAGATCTCTTGCAACCCTATGATTCTAGAACATTAAACAGCATCTACCATTTTAGCTTTGTGGCTAAATTTATAAATGAATTTATAAATGAATCCTTTAATATCTACTAACTTTAGATACAGCAAGGTTTGGCACGTTGCAATCAAAAGATGGTCTTTCCTGCACTAGAGTGAAACTTTGCATGTAATCTTCCCATTTGGTAATCTAAATCTTGCCAGTAACTTCGGCACTTTGGTGAATTTGAAAATTGTACCCTTTTTACACTTCCTCCCCCTCCACCAGACGGGAGCCAGCTATACAAGCCCAAACCACACAGTAGCACCAGATAGTGGTGGGACAAGCCTTAAAGCCCAGACCCTGATGTAGTATATGGCCCCGCCTCCCAGTCATCCAGCACAAGGAAGCAAAGGTGAAAAAGTAGAGATGGACGAGTGAAGCAGCAGCCACCAGATGCTGGAGATGAAGAGGGAGCGGGAAGGAGGGAGAGCATGAAGAACACTCCCTCAGATATTTCTAGTCAGGATCTTCCCAACTCCTGCCTATTGTTCCAGATTGTGTCTACCACTGCTCTGACAAAATCCCACCCTGCTTAGTGGGGTTAGCATCCTTGCATGTGTACCAAATAGTAGCTTCTTTCACTTAGAAATGATTCCTGTGTCCAGAGTACACTGGATGTGAAGTTCTCTGAGCTTGCTTCATTATTTGGATGAACCCATTTTGGAGTAAAACATGGCAGCTGTTTAGAAATAACAGCAATATTCCATAGAGACTCTAAAGGTCCTTCAGAGGTACAAGAAGAATGAATGACAGTAATCCGGACTGGAAGAGACAGGTCTGACATGTCCACATCGGAGTGATGGGGAAAGCACTATGTGCCAGTGCTGCTGTCTGCTTCATCTTGAGACCATGAGACATACTGGAAGAAGAAAAAAGAAACAGAACTACAACTTGCCTCTCTTTGTGTCTTAAGATCAATCTCCCCCCACCTATGTACAACCATTACTTATGAGTTGTCAAGGCAGGGTATCAGCCTGTTTACTCCCATCTAGGTCCAAACTTCCAGGTTTGAGGAAACGTGCAAATGACAGAATTTGAGTTTGATGAATGTGAGTGAGATGAAGGTCATCCACATACTAATACATTGTCTGCTGCTACTACTGGTCTTTCAATAGCATTCCAGACAAATTACACGGAAAGAAAAAGAATGGTGGCAAGATTGAGCCCCATGGTACCTTGTATGTCACAGCCCTCAGAGAAGCAGAGGAATTGCTCAACACCACATGCTAGAATTTTCAAATGAGTCAACAAAAACCTTGTGACCAAAACCCTACAGATGACAAGGGTACAGATTCCACATGCGTGTATGCATGCACATTCTCAACATTTTTGCTACTAATCTTAAGGATGTTGTAGTAAAGAAAGACTAATTCATAAGTGTTGCAGAGTCCAAATGGTGCAGGGATCATCCAAAAGATTTTTCTGTAATGTTTGTAAGAATGGCCCTCCAACACTTGTAGAGCTTATAAACACCATTGATACAGGCAAAAATGTTAAATCATAACTCCAAAAAGATGCAAGGAGAATGACAGAGTTCATATACACATGAGCTGCAGGAGAAACACCATGGAGGAGAGGAGAACTAGCCTCTCCCCAAAAAATTGTGATTGAACTAATGAAGGAAACTCTGAATTTGGACTATTAGCACATTTCTCTCATTTCATTAGAAATTGACAAATTTAGCCATGGTACAAAACATTTCATTAAAGCATTATTTACCATTCTGAAAAGGTTTCAAGCAATGATCTTCATTCTGAGCTTCCTAAAATGCATTCTGCTGCAACAGCTGCAAGCTGTAAGTAATTAGTTTTGCCCTTATGTACATGTACAATCATGCACCAGTTAACCTATGACTATCCCATTGTGGAGGAAAGCCACATTTTAATACAAAATAGAGCATTGTAACTACATTCACTTACAACACTGATTTTTGGAGTAATCAGCCACCATTTTAAAAAAAATCATCTTCACCTTTCAGAAAAAAGGAGACATATGGTCTGGCTGAGTGGAGACTTCTGAACTGAGTCCAGCAATCTTTCTGTACGCTGATAGAAGGCTTGAAACTGATGAAGCTGAGTAATGAGTTAGTCATAGTTGAAAATCGGAACCATACACCTGAAAAAGATCTTAAATTTGCATTTTTCTTACATATGGAGATAAGAGCTTGAAGATTTTCAATAATTATGTAGCCTCTCTGTCCCTTTTTGCATTTTCTTAGGAACTTCTCCTCTTTGGAAGCTTGGGCATTCTGATTATCTTGAATGTTACAATTTTTCTGGTAGATTGACTCCCTGAGTAAGTTGGAGATTTCATTTCATCAGATGGACTGGAGAATTGTGTTTTGTTTATGTTATTTCCTTGATTCCTCTCATTCTCAGGGAATGTCTACACTGCAGAGTTTTTCTGAAAAACAGACATTTTTTCAGAAAAACTACACTTTCGTTCACACTGCAATTGTGTTTTTCCGACAGCAGTAAACCTCCTTCTGTGAGGAAGAACCCTTTTTTCCAAAAAATCTCTTTGGGAAAAAGGTATGTATGGATGGGGAAGAGAGGTTTTTTTTCGAAAGAAGAGGCCTCCAGGAAAAAGCACAGGTGGCCTGGTGACCACTCCGTCCACAGAAATTAGAACTTAAATGCGAGATCACGTCCAATGAATGCGGATGCTATCTTTCAAAAAAGCACATCGCTTTTTCATTGTTCTTTTGCTGTGTAGACACTCTCTTTTGAAAGAATTTTTTCCTGAAGATCTCTTCCAGAAAAGCTTCTTCCGAAAGAAGCTTGCATTCTAGACATAGCTTCAGAGACTCTGGCAAGGGAAAGCCACATGGGACCAATGTTGGGCGTGCAGGAGTCATGGATTGCTAACATGTTCTAGCTTCCATAACCCTTCACAGAACCCCAACAAGATCTATTATCCTCTATCACTCACCTCTTCTGATAAGGAAAGGAAGGAGATAGTTGCAAATACATTAAAGTCTGGGTAGTCTCATCAGGGTGTTGTATTTTCAAAGTATGTCCCTCAAAGGTTTTCTAAAACAAAATTACTTTTCAGAGCTATTCAGGCCAGATGGCACCACTCTGATCATTGCATAACATAAGCCATAGAACTTCCCCAGAGATTTCATAGAGCAAATCTTTTAGGAAAACATCCAATCTTGAGTTAAAAATTGTCAGTGATGAAGAATCCACAACCATTAATAAATTCCAATGGTTAATTACTCTCACTGTTAAAAATTCATACCTTATTTCCGCTCTCAGTTTCTCTAGCTTTGATTTCCACCAATTGGACTGTGATGTATGTTTTCCTATTAGACTGAAGAGCCATTTGATGTGTTTTATTACATTAGCTGATTTTTCATAATTTTTCTAGAAAGTAAGCCCTCTGCCTAAGAATTAGTAAAATGGCATCATTTGTTTTAACTGTGTGTCTCCTTCTAGATTTGGTAAACTTAAGGTGTGGTTTTTGGTTCAGGAACTGGCCCTAAGACTAAAAGAAAAGCAAGAGTATAGCTTTTCACATTTTGGTGCCATTACAGTACATATATGGCACCTTGATTTCCCTTGCCCACTGAGACTCAGGAACAGTGTTTGTGTGTGTGTATGTGTGTGTGAAAGCATGCATACACACATGCGTGCATGGGGAAATCTGATTGCCTGTATAGACTTTGCAAACAAAATGTGTCCTGACTCCACTCAGGACAAACAAACAAACAAATCTCACCAACCAAACAAAAAAACCATACACCACTCTTGTACCCTCATAAATTTTGTGAGGTGCACAGCAGGTAATGATTATACTAACATTATTTGCTACATGGTATCCAAATGGATCTGGAAGCAGTGCCAATGAGCCTTAAGCTTATCAAACACATATTCCATGACTATTCTACCACTACTTAGTATGCATTTTCATTTCCAGGGCCATTGACATCAAAGCACAATTTCACAGGTTTGGGGTTGACAGAGATACACCATATAAAACAATATTGTTTCTAGGAAATAAAGTCCCTGCTTCCCCCTTCAAGTGTAATCCTGATCTCCTTAGCACCCTGGCACCCAGAAACCTCTCCAATGCTCTTGATATTGATATTCATGAATCTGCTTCTGTCTACTATGCTTTGCAAAACAATGGAAAAGGAGCCTTTTTTAGTTCAATTACTGACTTAACTCTTCTGACGGGCAAACTGCTGGGATGTGTATGCCATCAATGGCCCCAGCACAATTCGGAAATCCTATCTTGGAAATCTCTGAAAACCAGTTATTATTTCTGGGAAGCTTTTTATGGAAACCACCTGTGAGCAAATCACAGTGTTAATTGCTTCACTCACCTCCACAACCATGACCCCAATAGTGGACCTTCCAATCCCAAAGTGCTTAGCAAGGGACCTATCACTGTCTGAGATAGCAAGCTCCCACAGGACAAGAGCAGCTTAGTTATGAAGTGGAATGGAGTCCCTGAAACATGTGTTCTGGCATTGATGGATTGGTGCAACCTCTTCTCATAGCTTCATGAACTTCAGTTTGCAAAAGTTTGGTGCCACTGCCTGTTATTTCCCACTTTTAAGATGTGATCCCAGCATTCTGTGCTATTCTCCTGCACGAAGGGCAATGAGGAACTGAGAAGAAAACAATGGCAATAACAACTTACATATCTATCAGCCGTTCCATCACTACTATACAGAGCCAACCATCTTCAGTAAGTCAGAAATGCTTTCTAAAAGGCATTTCCCAGAGAACATTCTACCCAGTTTCTCAGGGAAACAAGAGAGGAACTATGTGAAGCTGTAAGTGCCATCAGCACATGTACGAGGGTGAGGAACAATCCTCACCCCATACACACACACACTCCTAGGCATGCCAGTGTAGATATAGCCAGTGAGTTATCAGGGGACTGTCCTGGCTACAATAATTAGATTCTTTAACTCAAAACCCTCCCTCCTGAAAAAAGGTAACTATGCCTTGGCATATTTGCTCCGTCTGTGTATAGTTGCATAAGTGCTGATGGCTGGATCACTCTTATATGTTGCTGCAGTAGCTCCCAAAATATGCAGTTGGCATCCTGGGATAGCCAGAAGTTAATGGTATGCCCCCTTTCTCTAACCACAGGACCAAGAGGAGATGCAAAAACTGGGATGTCAGATTTGTGCAACTGGGGAATTAGCATATGGTGAGGGAATCCTCAATAAGTGGCTAAATCCAATTTACAACTGCTTTGTGCTGTCAGACTGGTGCAGAGCAGCCACAGCAGGGGGCAGGATCTGGCCCCAACCCAGAGAGCTTCCCATTTAAATATGAAGGCAAGACATAAGTGATAGCTGGAAGACCACAGGGAGGTAATATAGGGAAAAGGAGGGCAAGGCTTACAAAAATAAGGTTGCAGGGTTTGGCAGCTAGGCTTGTCCATGTCTTGCTAGGTGATCTCCATGTACATGCACAAAGCCATGTGAATGTATGTACACATACATGCAACCAGGGTGTACATGTTTTTTTTTCTTTTAACTATTATAGACCATATGACTGTGTGTTTAAGCTGTGATGATTGTACTGACATTGTTCATTGTTTCAAACTGAGCACAGAGCTTTGTCTCTGCACCACTTATTGAGGTCTGCTTTGTGCACAGTCCAGCTACTTTATCTGCGTGCTGTAGCAGCTGTAGACAGAACACAGTGTCTGCATATAAATGTTGCCAGAAGCACTGGATGAGGTCTGGCTTGTGATGTTATTGGCATTCCTCTGGCAAACAGGCCGCATTTAAAGCTGTCGTCCCTTCATAGTCACCAGTGCTCCTGTATAGGGCCCACTGACTATAAAATTAATCAGCATAAGTAATCAGCATCCTCAGACATTATGAACCAGCTATATTAGTCTGGTGCACTTGCACCTCCCAGTGGATTGCAGTATTTGCCTTAACAGAGCATAACCCTATACCCAGCGAAGTAAGAACTTATACAAGTACCATCCCTCTTTCCTAAGATGCAGATCCCGGAGAAGACAACACTTTAATCATGCTGCTCATAGCTGGTTATCATTTCTACAGCATCTGCTAATTATGTCATATCTTTCCTCAGTCAGCAACTACACTCAATGCGTGCATGTTCAAGAGAGATCCCAGACCATTAGACCTGATGATCAAGTGACCACTCAGCTGTTGAGTTGCTGGCAGGCAGCGTATTGGGATTTGCTAATTGAATGCTCTCAGCTGGTGTATGAATTTGGCTGCCTGCTGCACTGAGTTGGTGTTTGTCTCAGACATCATCTCACTGTCCCGTGCTGTAACTAAAGCTGAATGAATAATCAGATTTTTTTTTTTTTTAGTATGGTGGTCAAACGAAAAACAAAAAGGAATAAAACCCCTAAAATATCAAAACATTTCAATTAGAAAATGTCAGTGGAGGATTCTGACTCTGAGAGATTGGCTGAAATGATTTACAATTTGACCCAAATTTGTAAATAATTTCAATTAACACAAAATTATATTTTCAAATGAGTAAGTTGTTCCCATGAAAAATGTCTTCTTGTAACACTTTTCTATCTCACATTCACCTAGTGTGCATGAGAAACAATGTCACAAGAATAAGTTTTCTTTATTGAACACTTGTTTATTCTGTGCAATTGTAGGAATTGTGTCTACATAGCACCTAAGGCCGTTTGAGTGCTGCGACAGGGTGAATCTCAGAAGTTCCCTTAGGGTTGTCCCCTGGTGTGCTGATCATGTCACTGACACCCACCTTCCTGCTCTTTGGGGCTTCCCATCACCCTGTGCTGCTGGGCTAGATCCTCTGGAATCCCCTAGACAAGACACAGAGTTGGGATTACCACCCTCCTGTAGAGCAACACAGACACTGAACCAGTTCAGCTCTGAGAGAACTCAGCTATAAGGGCTCAGCACCTAGGAACCTACCCCAAACTGGGACCAAACCCCCAAATAAATCTATCTTACTCTATGTAAAAGTTTTACAAAGAGAAATCTTATAAGGTCCACCCACTTTACCAATGAGATATGTGCATTGGTTGCTTTCCACCTCCCTTCCCCACCTCACCCCCCAATAACAATTATTTATGTTGGCTTGATAAAAGTGTTTTATTAAGTACAAAAAGTAGGATTTAAGTGATTGCAAATTAAAACAGATTGAAGTAAATTACTAAATTAAAATGAATAAAAACACCTAAGTTAGTAAATTATAACTAGCTGTTACATGCAAATTCTTATCCTAAGCTTTACTCATCACAGGTAAAAGCTTCAAGTCAAAGTTGATTTTTACTCTCTTTTTCAAAGTTCTTTTCATCCCCTTTGGGTGGGCCAGCCAGTTTCAAAAGCCAGGTGAAGACAAAAGCTGATTGCTTCCCATTACTTACATAGACTTTCTCTGAGGGCAGGAATACTTTGTTTGGCATCCCCCATCTCCATGGAAAAATATCAGGCTCAAGATGGATTTCAGGACCAGGTGGCATGGTTATATGTCTTTTGTAGAAATTGTAGAAACCATTTTATGTTTAGCTAGAAGCCATCTTGTATAGCAGAAACCATTTCAGCTTTTTGCCTTTGCACATAGGCCAGAGTGAACTTTCTATCACCCCATGTGCCAGGCCAAGACAGATGTGCTATTGGAATGTGTTAATTGGGCTGGTTGGGAGAGGAGGTGTACTCCCTCGTACCTGTCCGCCATCTTCTTGATAAGGCTTTGTTTTTTCCCAGTTTAATTGATGATTTCTGTAATTGGATGCCCTGACGTCAGACTGTTTGGTTAAGGGTATAAAGATGCTAGGATTGATTGTATTAGCAGCCTCACTGGGCCCGGGTCTGCTGGGACCACGTTTGGCTCACTTTGCTTTTATTGGCCAATAAAACCGTCTGTTTAGCCGTGTAAACTGAGTGAAGTCTTTGCTTCTACACTTTCTAGGACCAACCATAGTTTAGGCTTATAGGATAAACATGACCTTGCACAGGTTTTTGGTTTTAGTTTTGAGTCATTAAGTACTGGAGCATCAATAATGGCCTTCATTAGCACATTTAGAACTATAATCAGACCCACACTTCATATTTTTAACTTCACATACTTAATACATGCACAAAAATAGGATATACAGATTTAGCAGATTGGAACTGTAAAACTGATGTTCATGACCTATTTTGCATAAAACATCTTTGAGTTATGCATTTCCTATCCATAAGCCAATTTTCATAAAGCATGGGAGGCCCCATGACAGGTGCCACTAGACATTAGTAATTATATTGCATAAGATTTTAAAATGCTCTAGGCCATGTCCAATGGGAAGCATTGGAAATCCCACCTGCTGTCTCAGTTTTCAATGTTCATTCTCTCTCTCTCTCTCTCTCTCTCTCTCTCTCTCTTGTACTGTATGTATGTATTCCTAAGAGAATGTTATACAGCCAGTCCCCGAGTTACGAATGAAATCCACACTTACGAACAGCACGGCCGTATGTAAGTGAATGTAATCCGACTTACAAACAGATCGAATTACGACCTACTGTTTGGTATGTAAGTCGGGGACCGGCTGTATTTTATACATTAACAATCTGCTTATTCTATATCTAGCTGTTGCATGTTCTAAATACTTTTGTAGTATATACAAGTCACAAATAGCCCTGTTAGGCCTAATGTTTCATTCCTGGCTCTATTTTCCAAGCAAAGACCATCTTCTTCAGCTTACCCTGTGAAGCCTTATCCTTCCTTCCCTATTAGTTGCCATGTAATAGCTGTAACAGAAGAGCCTAGTAACCCTAAAGGAATCCAGCGTACTAGGTGCTCTGCAAAAGCACCACAAAAGCAGCCCCCATCTGGGTTGAGACAGTACATAGGAGGTTAATTATCAGATAAACAGGTCAGAGGGGTTGGGGAGTGGAAAGGGAGACCAAGTAACTGCAGACTGTTGTCTTGGGTAGATTCATAGCAGTCTCATTAATTATAGGTCATCACCATCCTAATAAGTACTAGCAATTCTTGAGGTCCACCATTGTCCAGCTGCTGCTAATGATGGAGTTGTTGTTCACTGATCTAGTTATGAGGCATTTTTGTTTCCAGGGACCCTGTAAGCAGTGGATCACTGTGGTGTTTATATTTCATTTTGTGGCCTTACAATCACTAATCCTCTTTGCTTATCACGGCCATTTTTCTTGTTCCTTGGTCCTCTCTTCTTCATTCCATTATGGCAGTACAATATACTTTTCCCTCCTGCAAGCACAGCCTCTGACTGGGGCCGCTTATGAACCAACACAGATTTAAGCTGATTTTATCCATAGTAGTGCCCAGTTTATATGAACCACAGCCCCTCTTACAAGATGAAGTGTTCACACAAGTTTGTAGATATCCCTTTCTGGCCAGTGGTTTGGCATTTATATAAATAAAATCAGAACATAGCTAGCCACCTTTTCTTTGCATTTTTATTTTCTCTCTCATACGGACATGCACAAAGTAGCCAGAAGTTAGTTGTATAAATGTTTGTATTTGTATGTGGATTTTTCCATTTGGTTTCTTAATGCTTTCATTCTCCTGCTTATTTAATTCCCTGATCATTGGTGTCCACATTGCATACATTAAGTTTATTTGTTTTCTTGAGCCATAGCCCTAGCCACTAATAACAATGCACTCATATTTGTTCTTCCTCTAGTGCATGAAATCCCTGCTTCCTTTCTGTTTACAATGGATTTCAAAATTAAACATGCTCTAGTCCCTTGTGTAAGCCACAGTATATAGCTGAATTGAATTGTATATTATTATATATATGCTCTTAAATTCACATTTTGAAAAATTAATGTGAGCATTTGCAGTTGGCAGCCCTTTCTCAAATAGGAAGAAATCAATTTTTGATCCTGAAACACTTTGTTAGAACAAGACAGCACTTTACCAGTGAGTATGCTTGTTTCTAGAATACTGCATTTGTACATGCTCAGAATAATTTTGTATTCATTGTGATTAGAGCAAACTGCTTACTCTCAAGAAGCTGACAAACGTTAAAGATTTCCACCTTAGTGCTTTACAATGACATCAAAGTGGCATTGCATCTTTGCAAAGATCTTGTTTCCTTGGCAACATGAAACAAACTACTCCGTTCACAGGTGCCCATCGAGAGTAACTGAGATTCTATTTTCATGTTGAATACCAAACCATTTGTACAATAGATAATACCATTATATAAAATATACAACTGAGTTAAAAACAAGATGTTATACCGTCAACAAACAGTGGAGATAGCTGCTTTGGAATACTGCAAACTTCAAATTACCTTTAGACTTTAAATCAAAATATGAGATGTTTTCATGTGTATCTGTATGATTACTTTAAAAGAACCTTTGGGCACACAGAATTTTGGTGATTAAATGAGTAGATGAAAGTGTGTTGGTTTAAATAAAGGGTATTAAAGCAGATAATAAGTGATGTTTTAGATAATAGCTAATGCAGGAGTGGGGAACCTTTTTTTTAATCGGGGCCCACTGACCTATAGGAAAAGTCAATCATGGTCCAGACACAGTCCCACAGGGAGGTATAGAGGCTTGGAGTGGGGTGAGAAATTAAGGGGCTGGGGGAGGAAGGTAAGAGAACTCCAGCTGTGGCTCAGGGCTCTGAGATGAGGCTCGGTATGAGGGGTATGGTATACTACAGGGGGCTCTGGTCTGGGGCCAAGGCATTTGGAGTGAAGGTATGGGCTTATGGTAGGGGCTTGAGGTGTGTGTGTGGGGGAGATTCTGACCCTGGGCTGGGGGTTCAGGGCTTGGGGTGTAGACTCTGCCCAGGCAGCACTTACCTAAGAGGGCTACCAGTTAGCAACACAGTGAGGCAGCTCTGCATGGTGAGCGCTACTTGTGCCCACAGGCACCACCCCGCATCTCCCATTGGCCATGGTTCCTGGACAGTGGGAGCTGAGGGGATAGTGCTGGTGGTGGGGGGCAGCACACGGAACTTCCCTGATCTCCCCTGTGCCTGTGGGCAACAGGAACATGCGAAAGCTTCCAGTCCACGAGGTGGGCTTTTTCCATGGGCCAGATTAAATTAAGCAGTGGGCCAAAGGTCCACCTTAATTTAAGCCAAAGGTCCCCACCCCCTGTCTAATGATACCTAAATTTGTATTTTTCTGTTGGAAATTAATTTTATGTACACTGCACAGTGATGAAAAATTGTACAGAATGGGTGCTATACGTTACTAACAAGTCCTTATCCTCTCTCCGTTTGTTCATTACAACCTCTTGTTATGCCTTAAATCTGTGGTCACCAACAGGTTGATCACGATTGATTGGTCAATCGCCAGGCCTCGACCAGTCGATCGCGAGGCGTCCGGGCCCCCCTGCCCCATTTTCCACCCACCCCCAAGAAGCCCCACCACCTACCTCCAGTGAAAATGGAGGTAGTGCCGGCTTCCCGCGGGTGGACAGAAGTCCTGCAGCTTAGCGCCACTTCTGGGAATTCCAGAAATGCGCTGGCTGCTCTGCCGGGTGCGCTGCAGGAGGGGGCGTCGGCTCCGGAGGAGGAGCATGGCGACTTCCCTGCACCGGCGCAGGAGGGGTGAGTCAGCTCCATGGCAGGCATGTGCGGGGTTTCCCTGTGCCGTGGGGGGGGAGGTTGGTCCCGCAGCAGGCATGCGCGGAGTTTCCCTGTGCCGCGGAGGGGGGGTTAGCGCCGTGGCAGGCACGCGCGGGTTTCCCTGTGCCACCGGGGGACGGGGGGTTGGCCCCCACGGCAGGTACACGCAGGGTTTCCCTGTGCCGTGGGGCGGGGCGGGGAGTCGGGCCTGGAGGAGGCACGCGCTGGCTTCCCTCTGGGGGGGGGGGGAATCCTGGGAGGAGGCAGATGCAGGGGACTCTCTGCCTCCACTGGCACCCTGCCCCCTGTCCCCACTCCCCAGTTCCCTCTCCCCAGCCACAGAACTCTGTCCCCATTCCCGTCCCCACTCCCAGAACTCTGTCCCCACTCCCCTGTCCCCAGCTACAGAACTCTGTCCCCATTCCCGGCCCCACTCCCCGAACTCTGTCCCCACTCCCCTGTCCCCAGCTACAGAACTCTGTCCCCATTCCCATCCCCACTCCCCGAACTCTGTCCTCACTCCCCTGTCCCCAGCTATAGAACTCTGTCCCCATTCCCGTCCCCACTCTCTGAACTCTGTCCCCACTCCCCTGTCCTGAGCTACAGAATTCTGTCCCCACTGGCACCCTGTCCCCAGCTGCAGAAACCTGTCCCTGCGGGCACTCTGTCCCCTGCTGCAGAACCCTGTCCTCTGCCCTCCCAGCACCCTGTTCCCTCTCCCCTGCCCCCAGCCGCAGAACTCTGTCCCCACTGGCACCCTGTCCCCTGCCGAAGCACCCACTAGCACCCTTCCCCAGTACTATGTCGCCTGTTCCCACCAACACAGTTGGGGGCCACATTAGTGAAGCTTGGAGGGGGGGGGGGGTTGGAGGAGGGTTTTTTTGCATCTCACTTGTGTGGTCCCAACTGACTTTTCTTGGGTCAGTGACCCCTGACTCAAAACAGGTTCCCTGCCCTTCTCAGAAATAAAGACAATGCAGAAATTTTTTGTTTGACATAGTATTTTATTTGAAAATGAAGCCTGGCCAACAAACCCCAAACTGGGAACAAGTCCCGATCTGGCCACAGCATCATAACACTCCTGCACTCCCCTTTCCCCCAGACCCTACTTCTGAGCTTATCATACACTGGAACCCTCTGCCCTGAGCCCCTCACATACCCCAACCCAAATTCCTGAACCCTCACATCCAGAAGTCTGTGGCTTGCTTAGTACCCTAACCCTACATCTGACCCCAACACTGCCCGGCCTGGCGCCCCCTTCCCGAGCCAGTGTCCCCTTATTCACCTTCTTCTGCATCCAGATTTCCTCCCAGAGCTTGCACCTCTCACCCCTTCCCACACCCAAATCCCTCATTCCCACTCCAGAGCCTACACATCCTATCTCAACCCAGCGAGGGTACGGCTAGACTGCAGGAGTTTTTCAGGATTCCGGAGATATCCCAGAAAAACACTTCTGCATCCAGGGATGCGTTTGTTCTTCCACTTCTTTTAGTGGAAGAGCAAACATGATCTTTCGGTCACCCCTATATTCCTCTTTCCACGAGGAATAAGGGGGCTTCCAAAAGAAGGGGTTTTTTCTCACATTTGGTCCAGTCTAGACAGGCCAAATGTTGGAAAAACCTCTTCCTACAGAAGAATTGGGGAAAAAAGCAGCAGTATAAGGGTTGGGGATAGCAAATGATGGAGAGGAGGAGAATAGAGAGGGCGGTGCTTCAAGGAAGGGGCGGGGCTTCAAGGAAGGGGCGGGGTGGTAGATCTTGGCTTGTTCTGTCATTTAAAAAGTGATCTTGGGTGTAAAAAGGTTGGAGACCACTGCCTTAAAGCATAATCCAGAATGACAAATAAGACCTTAACTACAAATACAAGCTTAGCTTTACTTTGCAACCTGCATACTGTTGTTGGTGTGTGTAGTTATAGGAAGAATCATTAGCTGAAAGGGTCTAGTGTGGGATAAAGGGATAAGCAAGATGTAACAAGGTTGTCCACTTTCTGTGCATCCCTTTGTGGACAGGAGTTGCGCTAAAGCACCCTACCTCAGGTTTCCTTCTTTTGCTCCTCAAAAATTCACAAAAGGCTTTCAAAAGTTGGACAGACCTAGAGGTCTGGGTTACTAACATTCTGTTCAAATTAAGTCAAATTCCCAGGGTAATCCAGACCGTCCCACCTAGGCATCACCTATCTGAAGCCTTTTCCCAACACATAACACCAACAGAAATAGAGTTACAAATAGCCCGACATGACAGGTTAGCCAAGAAGTCAACTTGCAGTCAACCCCCAACGGGATGAGTAAGGTGTGCAGACAGGAGAATTTCTCCCATCAACCGTCCATGGTAACTCAGCCTAAGGTACGTCGATTCCAGCAACATTATTCATGTAGCTGGAGTTGCATGTTTTAGTTTAACTTTCTGTGATAGTGTAGACCAGGGCTGACAACAGACTTTGCTGTAGAAGGGGTGAGTGATTTAAAGGGCCTGAGGCTCCAGGTGCTACTGCTGGCATGACAGCAGTGGTGGCAGCCTGGAACCCCAGGCCTTTTTTAAATTGCTAGGTTCCTTCCCCTTCTGCCTCCATTGGCAGCCCTTGTATAGATACAGGCTAAGCCAGAAAGGGTTGACCCTAAGGCTACAAGACCCAAATTCAACCTTTAGTGAAAAGTCTGTGAATGGTAATTAGGGCCATTATATGTGAGATAGACTAGAGCTTTGAAATGCAAACCTGTATTGTTATAGAAAGAGAAGTGTGTATTACTTATATCAGGTTAACTATGTAAGCAGACAGTTCACATCTGTTACAGGTTGACCCTCTCTAGTCAAGCACTCTCTGGTCCGGATCCATCTGTGGTCCAACATGATTTTAGTTAGCTGGATGTCCAATTATCATAGGTGTGGCCAAGTTTCCCACGGTCCCACAAAGTTTGTTTACAGCTTCTCAGTGTTCTGTGCTGTTATTTAGCTTTAATTTACCCCTAAATGTCTCCTAAGTAAGCAGTGGAAGTGTTGGTAATGCTGCTAGACAATATTGACCTCCCATGGTTTGGCAAATACTCTGGTTTGGCATGGGTCAGGTCTTGAGGGTGCAGGATTAGAGAGGTTCAACCTGTACTATATTCTACTGAGTCAGAGATCAAAGGGGGAATATTAACATTTAGATAAAACTTGTGTGTAATAATATCATTATCTAAATTTCTTTTTGAAGTTTGTGGTAAACTGTCTCTGAAGTGCTTCATGGACAATTACTTTATGCTGATGAATGCAACTAGTTAGTTGTGTATACATAGAAAATAGTAGGTTCTACTTCAAAGTCACAATGCTTCCCCCTTGGGAATACCTCCTGTCAAGAGACTTCCACAGAACTATAGAAAGAACTCTTGGGCCCTGATCCTGTATCTACCTAAGTTGTGTTAGGAGAAGTCTGAATTGCAAGACTGCTGTTGCCACAAACGGGCTAACAGACTTGCCAGCCCCTGGCAAGGCCAGTGCAGGGGTGATCTGTGCCCCCTGGAAGGCATGGGACCTCAGATAGAAGAAGAGGGGTTGTGGCTAGTTTCCCCCAGGCAGTCTCAGTGCTGCCCGGAGCATGCCACATGGGGTTCCAGTGGCGATTCAAAGGCTCCAGCCGCCAATGCTGCGAACCCTGGGCCCATTTGAATCACAGGGCCCGGCCCCAGTGTTCTTGGGTCTCCAGCTCTAATCTGGATTACCCTGATATTGGTCATTGGCCTATAACCTATGGAGCAAATTCTGAAAGAATTTTTTTTCTACTCTGAGGTTCACCATCTCTACTATGAAACTGGCCTAGGAGTTTTATTCATTTCTGTGTGTATAATGAACTTTTAACCGAGACTCTCATTCTCTTTTCTCTTTAAATAAATTTTAGTTTAGTTGATAAGGATTGGCTGTAATCATGTATTTGGATAAAAGCTGAAAAATTCATTACCCTAGTGGGTGATATGGCTGAGCCTTTGGGACTAAGAGAACTTTTTATATGATGAACATGATTTTTGGAAAGTCTTATCACATTTGACCTAGGTGAGTGGGAGCCCAAGGCTAAACTGCTTTATGGGAACTGTATTCACGGCTTCTGGATAACCAGTAAGGTATTGAAGAAGATGTTTTATTGTTGGATTGGTTAATCTAATTTTTAGAAATGGAACATAAGTGTGCTCCATTGGGGTTTGGTTTTGTGAGGTTCCAAACACACTCATCCTCTATCTAAAGTTAATGGAAGCAGAGGGCACTTAGGGCACACCTATACTTATGAGAAGATCAATGCTCCAGAGGTCGATCTTCTAGCATTTGGTTTAGCAGGTTTAATATAGACCCATAAATCAAATGCTGAGAACAGTCCCTGCTGGGATCCGATATTCCTCCTTCTGCAACGAGTAAGGGAAGCTGAAGAGAGCATTTCCTCCCATTGGCCCCCCGCTGTGTGGATGCAGCCACAGCTTGGCTTAAGGTAAGCCGACTCCAGCTACATATTTTGTGTAGCTGGAGTTGTGTAACTTAAAATGACCTTCCTAGTCTAGTACAGACCAGGCCTCAGTGCTTTGTAAGAGTTCTCAGTGTTTTTCAGGAGTGGGACAGATAGCTCTAAGGCAGAGATTTTCTTGATCCTAGTGCAAGTCTCACTGATGGGGAAAATAGAGTACTCCTTTGCATTGCTTGGCTTAGCAGTGGAAAACAGAGATGAGGAGAAGAAGAAGAAATTGCGTTTCTATGGAAGCATGAACTGATCCCAGTAGCAAATGGCTAACAATCCCCATCAAGAAGCTCCAGGGGGTAGCCGAGTTAGTCTATACAGGATAAACTTAAAAAACAAAAACTGGTCTGGTAGCACTTTATAGACTAACAAAACACGTAGATGGTATCATGAGTGTTCATGGGCACAGCCCACTTCTTCAGATGACTGGAGTTTTGAGTTTAGGATGTTCAGACCCAAAATAAATGTCTTCTTTTGAGGTACCTTCAACCTCTGCTGCCCTGTCACCTCAGTAGCTGACTTTTAAGCCTTTGGTAAATGAATAAATAGCCAACTTCAATCCTGAATGTAATCCTTGACACTGCTCTAAAATTTAGTAGAGGAATCTAACTTCAATACCAGGCGAATTAGTCAAAACAATAGTAAAGAATAAAATTGTCAGGCATGTAGAAGAACATAATTTGTTGGACAAAAGTCAACATGGTTTCTGTAAAGGGAAATCATGTCTTACTAATCTATTAGAGTTCTTTGAAGGGTTAACAAACATGCAGACAAGGGGGATCCAGTAGATACAGTATACTTAGATTTTCAGAAAGCCTTTGACAAGGTCCCTCACCAAAGGCTCTTGTGTAAATTACATTGCCATGGGATAAGCGGGAAGGTCCTTTCATGGATTGAGAACTGGTTAAAAGACAGGAAACAAAGGGTAGGAATAAATGGTACATTTTCAGAATGGAGAGGGGTAACTAGTGGTATCCCTCAAGGGTCAGTCCTGGGACCAATCCTGTTCAACTTATTCATAAATGATCTGGAGAAAGGGGTAAACAGTGAGGTGGTAAAGTTTGCAGATGATATTAAACTGTTTAAGATAGTCAAGACAGAAGCAGACTGTGAAGAACTTCAGAAAGCTCTCACCAAACTGAGTGATTGGGCAACAAAATGGCAAATAAAATTTAATGTGGATAAGTGTAAAGTAATGCACGTTGGAAAAAATAACCCCAACTATATGTACAGTATGATGGGGGCTAATCTGGCTACGACAAATCAGGAAAGAGATCTTGGAATTATCGTGGATAGTTCTCTGAAAACTTCCACACAATGTGCAGCAGCGGTCAAAAAGGAAAATAGGATGTTAGGAATTATTAAGAAAGGGATAGAGAATAAGACACAGAATATCTTACTGCCCCTGTATAAAACTATGGTACACCCACATCTTGAATACTGTGTACAGATGTGGTCTCCTCACCTCAAAAAAGATATTTTGGCCTTGGAAAGGGTTCAGAAAAGGGCAACTAAAATGATTAGGGGTTTGGAACGGGTCCCCTATGAAGAGAGGCTAAAGCGAGTGGGACTTTTCAGTTTAGAAAAGAGGAGACTAAGGGGGGATATGATAGAGGTATATAAAATCATGAGTGGTGTGGAGAGGGTGAATAAAGAAAAGTTATTTATTAGTTCCCATAATAGAAGAACTAGAGGACACCAAATGAAATTAATGGGTAGCAGGTTTAAAACTAATAAAAGAAAGTTCTTCTTCACACAGCGCATAGTCAACCTGTGGAACTCCTTGCCAGAGGAGGCTGCGAAGGCTAGGACTATAACAAAGTTTAAAGAGAAGCTAGATAATTTCATGGAGGTTAGGTCCATAAAAGGCTATTAGCCAGGGGATAGAAATGGTGTCCCTGGCCTCTGTTTGTCAGAGGCTGGAGATGGATGGCACGAGACAAATGGCTTGATCATTTTCTTCGGTCCACCCCCTCTGGGGCACCTGGCGCTGGCCACTGTTGGCAGACAGGCTACTGGGCTAGACGGACCTTTGGTCTGACCCAGTACGGCCATTCTTATGTTCTTATGTTATGTTCTTAATTTTAGGCTGTTTTTCTTCCCAACACTAAATCTATGAAGCCACCAGCATTCACACCCAAGGATGCTGCAGCCATCACAATGGTTAAACAAATATAGCAGATGATGTGGTTGAATACGGACCAAAAAGTAAATCAATTTAATTTGACTGCCAGTTGTTAAAAGCAGCTAGAAGCCATGTATTTATGTGTGTGTGTATCAATAATGTGTTGCATTTCCTTTGTTTACTGTTACCAGCTGGTAAGTAGGAAATTCACTGGCAAGTTAGAAGTGTACAGTTATACAGACTTAAGATGTGTGAGTCTAATTAGTGTCAATTTGCAATGTATACAACACCATTCATATAAACAGTTGTAGCTAGAAGTACGCTTTTTAAAAAATGTATTCCTTTGACATTGCCACACATCAACTATAATGTAGTCTTATTGTGATTCCTTCCTGTCAGTACTTCAAAACACAGGCACCCTCTTACCGTAACATCACGGAGAAATGGAACTGAACTTCCTGAAGGATTATTTTAGAACAAATGGTATTTGGCTGATTCCATGCCCTCCAACTTCAAAGAAAGCAAAATTGCAATTGGCACAAAACTAGCATAGCAATCGACTAATGGAGATGCAATTCACAATAAAAATGGAAGTTACTATAATTAAGGAATTCTATTTCTGATTTCTATTTTTACTCATTGTCAGTAAGTTTAGGATGCTTTTAGAAACTGGGAATATTTGTGGACCAGTTTCATAGGTTTATATAAATTGTGACTATTTTGAGATGATTCAATTGTTTCATTCATGCAGAAATTAAAGTACAAGTAAAAACAAAAATGCCTATAAGAGCTAAGGCTTTCGGTAGAGGGCACTGTTGTTGTTTTCACCCTATGTTCACACACAAGAAGACTCATCCTTCATCACATTGCTGCTATGCTAAACCAGAATCAAGCCACAGAGCATGTGAACAGAAGTAATACTAGCTGTAATTTACAGTGACCAGTATGCAAATTTGAATTCTGCCTAAAGTCCCTTTAAAGGGCACTTGCCATTTACAGTGGGCATTCCTCCTACATTTTATTTTAAGCCGATGCTGATGCTCTATTATTATAGTGGCATTGGTTTATTGTTTCAATTTCAATTGAAGACCAGAATTCCTTCTTACACATGCCAGAGCAAACAAATAGTTTATGAGGTCTTATATTGTAGTGATTATGCCTGGCTATCTTAGCTTTAGTTGTAACATTAGTGTGCCAATGTCACATGAATCATGTCTGCCAAGTTCAAATTGTATACATATTCTTTTACTTAAAAAAAAGGACGTGAAATCATGGATCAAGTCCCCACCCAAGTCTATACTCTTAGATCTGGCACTGGGAAATTAAAACACTTTTCCCTGTTCATCTTTGTAGGGGTATGTCTAGACTGCATCCCTCTGTCAGCAGAAGGATGCAGATTAGGCAGGTTGACATTGCAAACGAAGCAGGGATTTAAATATCCCGTGCCTAATTTGCATAAAAATGGCCACTGCATTTTGCTGACTCAGCATTTTGTCAGCAAAAAGTGGCAGTCTAGAGGGGGATCTGTCGAGAAAGAAAGGCTTTTTCAACAGACCCCTTATGCCTCCTGCATGTAGCCTCAATGTGTTTGCATGTAGTAAACTGAGAAACCCTTATCAGTGTGTCCAGCTGGACACAGGGCCCACCCCATTGGAGTGTGGCTTTCTGGAAAACAAATTCCTGTTCCTTCCTTCTTCTCTTGTATTTCTAGCTCTCCCAGCTAGAGCTTGACTAGTTCCTGTTAAGCAAATGTGGTTTAGACAATATCTGTTAGCTGAGCAAATGTGGTTTAAATAGCTTCCTGTTATGTCAAAATTAATAAGGCCAGATGCTTGCTTAAAAGCTACATTGCTTAAATAGAATTAATTATCCTCAGCCTTATGAATATGTATATAACCCATTAAATGAGTGAAGTAGTGTGACTGACAAACATCCAATCATAAGGCAGTGCAACCTTTTAAGTCAAGAAAGGATCCTGCAAGGCAGCCAGTTCTCTGTCTCTCTCTTTCTGTCTCTTGGACAAGTTGTAACAGCACACCAAGTGCAGGATCGGACCAGAAGCAATAGATTTCCTTTTAATCCAAAGGGACCTCAGGGAACTCTTATCGCCTCATGGCCTGATCTCCGTGGGGCTGTCATCTGGCCAGTTTCAGCCGCCTATGAAATTGAAAGTAATCTACATCACATCTTCAGCCGGCCTCCAAACTGCCAGTATGAGTGTGATGTGTGTGTGAGTACCACCATACCCGTAATAATCTGTTCTAATAAACAAGCTTCAGTACTGCTTCAGTTCAGTCTTTGTCTGGGCTTTATTCCTGGGCTGATTCCAAGGACAGGTAACAATCAGAACATCAGGAATCTGGTCATCCCTCTGCAATACCAAATAATATGTCCATCTTATGTAGCTTAAAAACTCTGTCTCACCACAAACCTCACACACCTAAAACTCTACTCGCAGGTCAAGTCAGTTTAAGTGGCAGCCTTCCTTTGCTGGTCTGCTTCAGTCCAGAGAAAAATAGCCTGTCAGTCCTGCTCCAAGTGGCCCCCAGTTCAGTTTTGCAGTTTCAGCTCTATTTCCACTTCCTAAGTGGGTCAGTGTACTATTAAATCAATTCAGCACTGCTACCTTGCTGGTCTGGCTGGGCCATGTTATGGAGTCACCTCTGTTCTGCTGCCAACACTGCTTTGACTGTTCACCCAGACCCACAGACTTCCACACAAGAGTCCCCTAGGCTGGTCGGGAAATCCAAAGCAAAACACGACCCTTGGATAAAGTTTCTACTCTCGAGGATATTGGTCTTCATTTTTAAGATAGAACTCCTTCCCCTCACTGAGACAGAGCTTCATTACTCAGGATAAATTCATGACTTGTTCATGCATGGTGACCCGCACCCAGAGCATATCCTGCACTTTTATGAGCACAGTAACAATAGCAATCCATTAATACGTATAACTCAATGCCAAAGAAAATACTTAGCTGCTGGAACTATGGGTAAATGTAATTTATGTAAATAAATTGTCCAAAGCTCTCTCTTCCCCTTCTCCCTTAGAGGGGAATCAGAGAGCTCAATCCCTCTATGTCTTCTGGAGCTTGCATGTTTGTATCTTATCCTTGTAACACCTCTTTATGATGGGAGTAACACTTTTGAAGACATGAGGTTATGAAGAGGCCAGAATCAGGAACATTTGTCAGAGGAGGATGAATGGTTATTCCCAAGAGGGATACCTTGCATACTTGGATCTGGACCATGGCCAGAGCTCTTCCGCATAAGGAGGATTTTTACATATCTGCTAAAAGTTATACCCAGTAGATATAAGTACTGTGATCAATTCAAATTCAAGTGAACAGAAATGGTGTTTGCAAGAAATGAACTTTTCATACCTAGGTTATTATTGTTCAACTTTCATGTAAGAAATACGATGGCCTTTCCCCAAAAAGGTATTGCTTCACCAATGTGTGTCCAGCACACCTTGATTCTGGTCTGCCCTGTCCCATTCATACAGTTTCCAGCCTCTCTTCAGGAAAAGCTACTAATCATGCTGCATTGTCATATTATAATAGTTTTGTGAAGTGATAAAAGCAGAGTAGGACAATGTCAAATATATTTCACAAAGTAATTTAATCTGTTGTTCACAGATAAACTAAACTAGTACCACTCATTTCCCCCACCCACGGTAACTTTTCTAGGATGGGGGGAGGGAAAATCACTTTAGACATGTTTGTAACTAAAGTACAATTAGGCAAGTAACAAATATATTTGATAATGGGATTATTCTATTCCTTCACAAAGCATAGACCCCTCAAGATCTGGGAAAGAAACATACTAAATTATTGATAAAACTTTGGCCCTTATTACAAATATCCAGCAGCTCACCTCTGGTCAGGTCATATTTCAGTCCCAAACCTTTGATGGTATCAAAAAGCTCAGGAAACAAAAGTCAGACAACTAGTTTCAGGATCTCCAGTCCCCTATCTCTGGAACCAAAGGTGCTTATAGATTGCTCACAGTGTTTTAGGTCATCTTTATCCTTTTTATGTCAAGGAATTTCAAGACAACATCCTCATAGCTAATAAGGAAACCTAGGCCTATCCTCTACTGTTGGCTCCTATCTACAGAACTTAGGATGAGCAGTCCACAGTGATCCTTCCCCTGTTGTCTAGTCCTGGCTTCTGGCATAACAGAGGCAGGCAAAACCAATGCAAGGGGTTACATCCCTGGCCATCTTAGGTAATAGCTAATATTGTACATGTTAACAGCTAATATACATCCCATCATTATATTTTCCAATGTGCACTACTTTGCACGTATCAATCTTGATTTTCATCTGTCATTTATTTATCCAGTCATCCAGTTTAGTCAGATTCATTTTTAGCTCTTCACAACTAGTTTGGACCTAACTATATTGAGTAATTTTGTATTGTTTGCAAATTTGCCATGTTACTGTTTACCCATTGTCTAGCTCACTTATGAACATGTTGAACAGAACTGGTCCCATTACCAATCCTTGGGGGACCTCTTTATTTAACTTCATCATTAAGAAAATGACCATTTATTCCTACCCTTTTTTTCTGGTCTTTTAACAAGTTGCTGATCCATGAGAGGACCTTCCCTCTTGCCCCTTGACTAATTACTTTGCTTCAGAGAGTTGGGTGAACAACTTAATCAAAAGACTTTCTGAAAGTCCAAGTATGCTACATTCACTAGAACATCTTGCCCACATAGCTGTTGGCACACTTAAAGAATGTTAAGAGATGTATGATTCATGATTTCGCTTTACAAAAGCCAAAATGACTCTTCCCCAACATGTTGTGCTCACCTATATGTCTGATAACTCTGTTCTTTACAATAGTTTCAACCAGTTTGCATGGTACTAAAGTAGGCTTACCTGGCCTATAACTGCCAGTTTGCCACTGGAGACAGCTGAGTGAGAGTGAGAGAGAGAAAGAGAGAGAGAGAGAGAGAGAGAGAGATCTGTGTTACATTAGTGATCCTTCATTCATCTAGTAGAGATGCTGATTTAAGCAATAGACTTTTGGGTGAATAGCATCTGGCCCTGGTGTCTTATTCCTGTTTAATTTATTAATTGTTTCAAAACCCCCGCAAATGATACCTCAATCTGGGACAGTTCCTCAAATTTTTCACCTAAAATTAATGGCTCAGGTGTGGGCATCTCCCTCACATCCTCTCTAGTGAATGAATACCAATGCAAAGAATTAATTATCTTCCCTGCTATGGCTTTGTCTTCTCTCCGTGTTTCATTAGCACTTTTATCATCCAGTGGCCCTACTGACTGTTTGGCAGGCTTCCTGCTTCTGATGTACTTAAAAAAAATCTGTTAGTTTTTGTGTCTTTTGCTAGTTTCTCTTCACATTCTTTTTTTAGCCTGTCTAATTATATTTTTACACTTGATTTGCCAGAGTTTATACTCCTGTCTATTTCCTCAGTAGGATTTGACTTCCATTTTTAAGAGAATGCCTTTTTCCTTCTAGCTACCTCTTTTAATCAGCTGTTTATCTACGGAGGCATTTGTGTTTGTTTCTCTGACTTTATTTTTAATTTGGGGTATAGATTTAGTTGAGTCTCTATTATGATGTTTTAAGGACGTGTCAACATTTAATATATTACCATGCTACAGGCTAAAAATGAGGAAGAACAGCTCTTATGCAAGAGGGGGCTTTTGCGCAAAAATGGCTGCTAATTAATTATGCAAATGAAGCATGGTGATATTCCACTCCATGCTTCATTTGCATAAGCTTTTCCAGAAGAAGGCTACAGTGTAGACATAGCCCCAGGGTGCAGCTGCATGACCATAGCACTTAGTAATAGATACTACCTGTGCCACTGGAAGGGGTTTTCCCAAAGCTAGGATTATGGAAGTATTGTCTACAGCAGGGATTAAGGTGTTATAGTTCCATCCCTCAGAGGTGTGAATTGTGTTCCCTGTAAGCAGAGCACTTGGACTTCCACCCAGGAGAGATTCAAATGTCATCTAGCTGATTAGCAGAGCACCACAACCAGCAACATGTGTTTTTATTGATGGTACACAGCTGCACATGCCTTGGTGCACATAACAAAATGTATTCTGCACATGGACAGATAAATAGAAGGAACATTAGGTGTGAATGTAAGTTTCTAGTGTAGACCAGCCCTAAGTAGTCTCTACTCAGCTTGCTCCATCCAGTTTCATTCTTTTAATTCTCCTTTTGAATTTCCAATTAACTAACTTCCTCATTTTTGTGTTTTCCCTTTTTGCTTCTATAGTGCTTATTTTTCACCAGGGTTCCCCTCCCAAAAAAAATCTCCACACCATACCTAAATTTGGGGCAGATGTGAAAGGACAAGGTAGGCATGAATGATTAATGTGTCACCGGTTACAAAAAATTCTTTGGGGAATTTAAAGCTCTCACTATTAAAGATGTGCTTAGTCAACAAAAGCAACCAAGATGGATGCAAATTCACTAATGTTAGTGCCTATAAAGGAAACAGTTTGGCAATTAGCAAACTGTACATTTTTCTTTAGAGAAACAATACTCTCTATTTTCTACAGTCAGCATTGATCTGAACTCATTCATGGTTTAATGAAGTTACAGATCACAATTTAAAAAAATACAAACAGCTGCATTTGGGCCAGATATGAGATGTTGCTAACTGTCCCCTTCTGTGTGAGAGTTGTACTGAAGTGGGTGAGAGCCACTACCATACAGATTTAGGAACATCTATTATTCCTTTTAAAGAATGTTCAGGCAACATTTAATGAAGGTGTAATAGAAAAAGAAGGGCAAATAAAAGTAGCTGTTAATTTCTGTATTTTAGAGGCTGAAGTCCAAAATAGGTAAGCTAGTGGAATACTGCAAAAATAATATAACACAGTGAATTGATCAGCTTTAATCTTTTTATTTACCAAGTTCAAAAAAACCCCAGAAAATAGAAGTGTTTTCCCATCAACGAATAAAATTGAAACTGTTGCTTGAAGAGCACAAGTGAAGAAATAAAATTAATTAATGGGCAACCTGACTCTATGCTCCCAGTTGTTGCATTCAGCCTCATTGAGACTAGTTATAGCCTACAGCTGTGTCTAGACTGGCCAGTTTTTCCGCAAAAGCAGTCGCTTTTGAGCAAAAACTTGCCAGCTGTCTACACTGGCCGTTTGAATTTGCGCAAGAGCACTGACGTTCTAATGTAAGAAATCAGTGCTTCTTGCGCAAATACTCTGACGCTCCCGTTCGGGCAAAAGTTCTTTTGCGCAAAACCTTTTGCACAAAAGGGCCAGTGTAGACAGCTCAGTTTTGTTTTGCGCAAAAAAGCCCCGATGGCTAAAATGGTGATCGGGGCTTTCTTGCACAAAAGCGCGTCTAGATTGGCCATGGACGCGTTTGCGCAAAAAGTGCTTTTGCGCAAAAGCGTCCATACCAATCTAGACGCTCTCTTGCGCAAATACTTTTAACGGAAAACTTTTCCGTTAAAAGCATTTGTGCAAATTCATGCCAGTCTAGACGCAGCCTACCTGTATACAATCCACAGTGAGTAAAAGTTTTCTAATTGACCATGCTGAGCTCCAAATAAGTTATTTTCACAGATGAGTCCAAATGAAAAATACATATAATTTACTGAAGATAATGGTGCAAAACACTGAATTGTCCTGTTCAGTTATTGGTGTCAGAGGTATGCCCTCTTCATGCTATATTACTTCTGCAAATCGCAACAGAAGTTAGGCAGTCTGCCAGGGGAAGTTCTCCCCTGAGGACCTCTCTCTGTACACTATTTCTTAATTATAAAATATGGAGCATTCGCAAAGTGAACTAATTCTGACTGGGTAGCAGTTCTAGATACATGATCATTAGTAGAATTTAACCTAATTCAGGGTCTGCATAATTGATCTGTGGAAAATAGAGATAAAAGCTCATGGAAGAAAGAGACAGAAGTATCTCTTCATAAAATCAGGGCTTGTTTAGATTGGAAAAGAGAAGACTGAGAGGGGACATGATAGAAGTTTTCAGGTATCTAAAAGGGTGTCACAATGAGGAGGGAGAAAAAGTGTTCTCCTTAGCCTCTGAGGATAGGACAAGTAGCAATGGGCTTAAATTGCAACAAGGGAAGTTTAAGTTGGATATTAGGAAAAACTTCCTGTAAGGGTGGTTAAACACTGGAATAAGTGGCCTAGGGAAGTTGTAGAATCTCCATCTCTGGAGATATTTAAGAGCAGGTTGGCTAGACAGCTATCAGGAATGGTCTAGATGGTACTGGATCCTGCCATGAGGGCCTCAGACTGGACTCGATGACCTCTTGAGGTCTCTTCCAGTTCTAGTGTTCTATGACTCTATGATTCTATAAAAATCAGTAATTCAAAACAAAAATATTTCTGAACTCCTATGATAATATAAATAGTAATGCATAATAATGGTGATAGGGCAGACAAAGCTAATTATGTCATTCTGTTTTAAAAATATAAAATATTTTAAATTTTATCTCTTTAACTTAACACTCCTCTCCCTGACAATTTTTTCCAAATATAGTAAATGGATAAGAAGCATTTTTTGTTTAAAAAAATGGCTTTATAGAAAAAGAACATTTTGGTTTAAATTATCCTTAAAGTGCTTTGTGTCTTTTGCCTTCAGGAAACATGCATGCTTTGAATTCACACATTTGTTGTGTATTTTAATTAATCATTGGTCTTGTTCTTCTATAAACCCTTAATTTCACTGAAGTATCATGGAGGCTATGTCAAGACTGCAAGCCTCTTTTGAAAAAGAGTGTCTAGACAACAACCAGTACTTTTGAAAAAGCAAGCCGCTTTTTCGAAAGAGAGCACCCATGCAGTCTGGATGCTCTCTTTCAAAAAAGCACAGTTTGCATTACATAGCGCCTTTTTTCGAAAGAGTACTTTCGAAAAAAAGCGTTATTCCTCATAAAATGAGGTTTTCCACGGTTGAAAAAACTGCCGGGCTCTTTTGATTTACTTTTGAAAGAACGCAGCAGCAGTCTAGATGCAGGGGAAGTTTTTTCGAAAAAAGGCCACTTTTTTCGAAAAAACCCTGTAGTCTAGACACACCCTAAGTTACACCACTCATATGAGAATGAGGACTTCAGTGTTTGGTTTGAAATTGGATTTGAGCAGTTATTTGGATGTTCATTTCCAGCCAAATTGTTTAGCTGCATTCAGAGGACATCTAATAGGTCAAATCCTGAGAGATGCCAAACCCTTTTGAGTTCCCAAGACTCCTGGGAGTTTTGAGTGTTCAGTATCTCTCAGGGCTGATTTTAATAGACTCACACAAATTTGGGCCCATTAAAATTTGCCTAGAGTCTTACAAGAAGTTTAATTTGGGTATCTGAAAAATTTAGCCATAAATCTGATTTGATGAGAACAAACTATCTTGTAAGATTTCCAGTTAAACAGGAAATTAGTGCCAGAAGAGTTTCTCAGCATTTCCATTTATGGTCTCACCTGCAATGAGATAGAGCAGAAGGACACAAAAATCAATACTAATCTAAAAGCTAAGATTAAAAAATTGGGTTCTGTTCAATTTTTGGGTGAAGCTTTATAGGGGAAATGGAGACAAAGAGTCCAGAGATGTGAAGGGAAAGAACAGGATTTCTTTAATTTATCTAAACTTGGGGATGGATTCAAAGTGTGCTGCAGCTCTTTTCCATCTGATCCACCATTTTTACATTTAAAAAAATCAGTAATTGCAGGTCAACATTTATCTGACATTATAAGATTAGACATTACAGCAAACCAAAGTTTTGTTTACTTTTAATATTTATGTTGCAGTTACATCTAAAGGCCATAACCAGGTTGGACTCCATTGAACATACACGTAATAAGTGAAAGATATCACTGGTCTACAATTTTTTAGAAGTCGTCTGCTTCAGAGATAAAATGTCCTATTTATTATGTATTTTGATGTGCTGAATTCAAATATGACAATTAAAACAACTGATTGGCTACTGTTTCCAAGATATTTAAGTTTTTACATTTTACGTCTATGTATATTGCGTAGATAGTAGAGTTTTAATCATAAATTGTAAACCTAGGTCTTTTCATGTGTTTATGGTTGCTTTACATGATAATATTTCACCTGTCCTGTTTAGGTAACACTTTAAAAATCAGCAAAAGGGTTATATAAAGAAAATGTATTATGAAACAAAAGGCAAAAAACTATTATGTACATAGTTTAGTCCTATTCAGTGTCTACTCGGCGCTTCTTGGCTTGTCTCTTGTATTCATTAAATGGAGCATCTCTTGTCACTGTCCAGCAATAGTCTGCAAGCATTGATGGGCTCCATTTGCCCTGATAGCGTTTCTCCATTGTTGCAATGTCCTGGTGAAATCGCTTGTCGTGCTCGTCGCTCACTGCTCCACAGTTCGGTGGAAAAAAATCTAGATGAGAGCGCAAAAAATGTATCTTTAGTGACATGTTGCAACCAAGGCTTTTGTATGCCTTGAGGAGGTTTTCCACCAACAACTTGTAGTTGTCTGCCTTGTTGTTTCCAAGAAAATTTATTGCCACTAACTGGAAGGCTTTCCGTGCCGTCTTTTCCTTGCCACGCAGTGCATGGTCAAATGCGTATAGCTGATGGAATGTTTGGATAATGCACAGTCCACTTTTTCTTCTTTGACACACCTTTCCCAACTGGAGGCACCATGCAGAAGTAACAATTGCTGTTATGATCTGTTGGCTCTCTCCAAATCATTGGCACTGCAAAAGGCATAGATTTCCTTTTCCTGTTCAACCACTGGCGAAGATTTGTTACACAAGTGTTGCAGCATATGTGTGGGGCCCACCTCTTGTCCAATTTTGCAGCCAAAATAAAAGTGATAGGCTTTCTTAACCATAGTGGTTATACTGCGCTTTTGTGATGCAAAAGTCACTTCACCACAAACATAGCAGAAGTTATCTGCACTGTTCACACAAGTACAAGGCATCTCTGCTCACTTTGGCCAAACAGAAATGTGTTCCTTTGCAAAATCAAACACTGATAAATAAGAGAGCATGACACTGTATGATTTCTAGAGCTGATATAGGGCAATTTGTTCAGCAGAGTGATGTAAGCTTCGTTATGATTGCATCATCTATGACTTCTAGGAATAACATGATGCAATTCATATCATGTATGATGCAATACCAGCTTCAGATTGCATCATTCATTGTTTTGCCTAAAAATCAAGTACTGTCCAAACCCAGTCATAGATTTATTCATAGATGCAGTCAAAGATGTATTTTAGTCATTTCTGGTTTAAATTGAGATCCCTTCCCTTTATAACTCACTTATCCTCCGCCATTCCCAAGTCAAGGGTCGTATATACTGACCCAATAGCATATCTTGAAAACTAGAGCCAATCAACAATTTTAAGCATCATTTTCGTTCTCAGTGACCCAGAATTAGTAAAGTTTGACTACATTTATTTCAGAAGCATTTTGGCTGTAGAGCAGTGTATTCTATGACTATATTTCTTGGATGGGAATTTGTGGAGCGCTCAGCAGTGTCCTAACCCCACTCTTACTGAAGCCAATGGATGTTTGACTTCAGTGAAAGCAAAGTTAGGCCATTGTAGAGTGCTTTTCAGGATGACATCTTAGTGTATCAATAGGGGGCAGATTTGAAAACACTTCCTTGGTTCTTTTTTAAAGTCACTAAAATGTGCATTGAATTCTATTATTAACATGTAATGTTGCAGTCATCCTTCAAAAATACTTGTCAAAGGAGAACAGATATCTATTTCCAGTTGACTAAGAAAGTAGTCTACCCTGAACTTTGCTCTTTCTCCCATACCACCTGTGAATAGTTTGAGCTGTCCCCTCACCAGAACTTCTTTGGTTGGAAAGCCATCATTCCTCAGGAAACTAACTGATGTGCAGAGGAAAGAGCTTGGGGAAATGTGTGTGTGTGGGAGGAGGGGGAGAAAGGAAGGGAAGGAAAGAAAAAGGGGAGAAGGGACTATCCAAGACTGTGAAACACACTCCCCCAGAACTAAGAACTACAGTACCACAAACTTCATCTTTCACTCCAATTTGAGGTGTGCTTCTTTGACCTTGCCTTCACTAACATAAACATATGGCACAGTCCTCATATAATTTATAATAACTGGTAAAAAAAAACCCTACCTAAACAAAACACCACACTGCACAAAAACAATTTTCTCCCTGGGAGACAGAGTAACAGAGAGAGCGTGCATGTGTGCTAGAGGGAGGGAGACAGAATGAAAAAACACCAAGTAACAGACCTAAGTCATGTTGACTAATGCTCTGTTGAAAGATCCTCAGTTGTTAGCTACAGAATAAACACTTGTTTCCAATAAACTATTTGGTTGTGTCTAGACTGGCCAGTTTTTCCGCAAAAGCAGCCGCTTTTGTGCAAAAACTTGCCAGCTGTCTACACTGGCCACTTGAATTTGCGCAAGAGCACTGACGTTCTAATGTAAGAAATCAGTGCTTCTTGTGCAAATACTTTGGCGCTCCCGTTTGGGCAAAAGGGCCAATGTAGACAGCTCAGTTTTGTTTTGCGCAAAAAAGCCCCGATGGCTAAAATGGTGATCGGGGCTTTCTTGCGCAAAAGCGCGTCTAGCTTGGCCACAGACGCTTTTGCGCAAAAAATGCTTGTGCGCAAAAGCGTCTGTGCCAATCTAGATGCTTTCTTGCGCAAATACTTTTAACGGAAAACTTTTCCGTTAAAAGCATTTGTGCAAATTCATGCCAGTCTAGACGCAGCCTTTAAGTATTTACACAAAATGGCCAGAAAGTTAACTGCTCCCAGGGTCTGAGCCTGTCCCCATAGCAGTCATGACAAAACTGCCAACAACTTCTATGACGTGGTTGGACTCCATTAAAAAATAAGGACACAAATTGTGCTCTAACATAACATGAAATTTGAATAGGCTTCCTTTTGGTTAACAATGTCAAAGTTAACAATGCCAAACTCCTGCTGACTTCAGTGAGTGATGGGTCAAGCCCATTTAGAGTTCTCATGGCTCTTTGACCCATTTGTAATGCAATTCCTAATGAAAGTTAATTGAACCCATGTAAGTGACATTAGAATCCGGCTAATCCATCTTTAATCAGATCTCTAATTTCATGCTGTTTAGTGTGATTTTTTCCCTCTCTCTTCTTGTCTTTCCTGCATAACACAATCACATGCACTTTAATGCAGGATTAGATCAGGGAGTCAAGAAACTGGGGTTCTGGCCCCAGGGCTGACTCACAACATTTTGGCACCTGAGGCGGGGAGCTCAAATGATGCCCCCATGCCTCCTCACCTGGGCCAAAACTTTGAAAAGTCTCAATTCTGCCTTCTTCCTGTTCTACTCCTCTCATGGCACTCTACCATCTCTGTGCATCTAGAGCAGAGAGAATACATATGCACCACCAGCAGACACAATTTTCTACACTCTGGGTCCTAGTAGTGCCCCCCCCCCCAGAGTCTGGCACCTGAGGCGGGAGCCTCACGGTAAAGCCAGCCCTGTCTGGCCCTAGCTCTACCTCTATTATATGACAACTTGCTTCTTTGCTTCACCATTTACCAGTCTGTAAAATAAGGATAATACCAATCTAACTGTGAAGAGAGTTTTGAGTACCTCAGATGGAAGATGCTTTAAAAATATGTTTAAAAATATGTTGCACAATCTGATACTAATTGCTCTTCAGTACAGAGTAAACAAATAGCAACTGGTAATTGATGCATCTGAGCCAAAAATGACTTATCTTTCTTCTCCACCGAGTAAATGTATTTTATTGGAAGAAATTTATTGTCATAATTCGTGCAGAAATCTTCCTCCTTATTAACAGAAGAGCATTTTTATGAGGACACAATTCTTAACCTTTAGTTTAGAAGCCTTTTATGTTTATGAAACCTTTTACCAGAAGAGGACGCTTTCACCTCTCTTACCCATAATGTAACTCAATGTTAAAAGGGGGTGAGGCATTCTCAATGAGCAATTCAAATGGGAAATCCTCACAAGAAATAGCAACAAAAGGAGATGGGGCCTAAATACGACAATAAGGCATTTTTTCAACAGTATTTTGTAAAGAAAGTGATGCTAGCCCCATTTACCAACATAATGCAAACTGAAGGGTCACAATGAGGAGACCAAGATATACCTATACATCTGACAATATTTTAAAGAATGAATATCCATTTATCAGTGGTCATTCTTTTGAATAAGAATCTCTCTCACATACTGTATGAAGTCCCTGGAGTGGCAACCCCAGCATCACTATTTGGAAGCTCGCCACACTGGACAGCTGCTGATCCATTGGGAACCAGTCCAGCATGGGGAGATCAACCATTGCAGTCATGGTCATGCAGGTATGGCGCTCTCGTGCTATTGTCCCAGAAGGGTGGTGAACTGCTTGAATGGGGCTCCCTAGGGAAGAGGTGGTGGTGGAAGCTCCCTCCCTGGAAGGTTTGTCAGTCCCACCTTCACAAAGCCCTGCTGGGGAATGGGGCAAACTGATGTTGGGCTTGGTGTATGGTCAGGGGGGTTGGGCTCGGGGAACTCCTGAGGGCCCTGGCAACTCTGTGATTCTCTGTTTGTATCCTTCTGTAGATGTTAAGGGCCATCAACACCATCCTGATGCATAGGGTCATCACCCTGGGCAACATGGACTCCATCATTGTCAGCTTTGCTGCCATGGGCTTCCTCAGCTGTGGGAAGGGGGGGGAAGCATTGACAGCACTCACCTCTCCATCTGGGCCCCTGACCACCAGGCATCGGATTACATCAACTGGAAGGGGTACTTTTTGATGGTCCTGCAGGCCATTGTGGCCCACTGAGGATGCTTCATGGACATCAGTGTAGAGTGGTTGGGGAAGACACATTACACCTGCGTCTTCCAGAACTCCAACCTCTTCCAGAAGATGCACACTGGCACTTTTTTCCCCAACCGCACCATCAGGGTTAGGGAGGTGGACATGCTGATGTGCATCATGGGGGAACGTAGCCTACCCTCTGCTTCCCTGACTGATGAAGCCCTACACTGGACACCTTGACCAAAGCAAGGAAAGTTTCAACAGCAGGCTCAGCAGGGCATGTATTGTTGTGGTGGGCTCCTTAAGCTGTCTCAAAGGGAGGTTCCTTTGTCTCCTCACCCGCCTGGACCTCAGCGAGTGGAACATTTCCCAAATAGTGTCGGTCTACTATGTCCTGTACAACCTGTACAAGAACAAGGGGGAAACATTCCTGCCAGGGTGGGGGGCAGAGGCCGAACAGTTGGCCAGGGCCTTTGAGCAGCTGTGTACTGCTGCCATCTAGCATGTCCAGCAGGGGGCTGCAAGCATCCAGGAGGCCCTGAGGGAGAGGTTCAGCCTAGGACACCTGTGAAAGTCTCCCCTGGCCCTCTCCACAAGGAGACTCTGCAGTTCCCCTCTGGGCCTTTCCTCCCACACCCCTCCCTTTTCCTTCCCACCCTTCCCCCCTTTCTTCCCCTTCCCTGCAGACACAATAAACCAGAGTTTTTGTTTTGAAACAAGAAACTTTTTAAAAAAAATTTGGGTAAATATAATTGGGGAGGGACTGGGGAAAGAACCTGGGAGGGGGAAAGAGGGAGGTGGAGGGACTCAGGGATGGGGCTGGGACTGGCACCTTCCTTGGGTGGTCCCACCAACCTTGTGTGCAGGATCCTTGATGGCCAATGGGCAGGCTGGGAGAGAAGCCAGAGGGGTGGGAGCAGGAGCAGGTGTGGAGGGGTCTTGGAAAAGAGTGGTTGCAGGGGAAGGCTGGCTGCTGGATTCTCAGTCATGGTGACCATGTGGTTGGTGGCAGTGTTGTATGCTATGCACATGCTCCGGGTCTCCTGAGGCAACTCCTTCCAGGTGGTGTAGTGCAGCTTCCGGTCAGCTTAGTGCTCCTCCAGATCTGCATCCAACCTTTGCTCCTGCTGGTCCAGAGACCACTGGAGGGAATAAAGGCAGGCTATGTGCTCCCACTGGAGGTCCTCACAGGGTCGCCAATGCCTGCAGGACTCATGGGGTCAGGAGACTAGTGCAAGAGATATAGCTCATGCCCCACTCGCAGCTGGTCCAGCTGTGAAGGACAAAGATGAGGGGGATAGGGTGTTGGGGGAGGTCTGTGTGAGTGGCAGACACTGCTTGCCAGGGAGAGTGCTGCTAGTGTTCCCTCCACTTCCTTCACCTCCCAGCAGGCTCCACTGGCAAGGGACCGGTGTCTTCTTCCTCACCACGCTGGCCTGGGAATGGATGCTGCCTCGAGACTGTGGGCATGACCCTGTGCCATGTTCAGTACTGCTGTGTGTGTGTGTCCATGACCCATCTTCCTTAGTGGTGGCTTGTGGTAGGAAGGTGTCCCACCGCAGGGCCAGGAGTAAGGCAGGCTTATGCAGGAACTCTGTGAGCAGGAACGCAAAGTTCCTATGTGGCAGCCTCATTGCGGCTGTGTGCTCTGGACTGGCGTTCCATGTGCACCCATGTGCATAGGCTGCTGTGTGATCCCCAGGCTGAGAAAGTTGAGCAAGGCACATGCTGCCCCTCGCCACCTGCCGCCTTCTCCTACGTGTGTCTAGGACACATCCTGGGAGGGGAGATGGCTCCAGGGACAGGCTGAACTCCAGGCTGGTGGGCATGGTGATGGCGCTGGCCTCCTTGTCTTCCTCCTTCTCTACCACCTCCTCCTTCACCACAGCCATGCCCTCCAGGAGGCAGATGATGGAAGTCTCCTACCCAGAGTCCACAACACATTGGGAGAAAGAACTGACCCCCCCCTCCCAGGATGTGGTGGAGCTGATCAAAATACTGGCAGGAGTGGGGTGCCACCCCAGAGTGGGAGCTGCACTCCCTGGCCTTGGTATAGGTCTGCCTCAGCTCCTTCACCTTCATCCACACCTGCTCCAGGTGTGGCTGTGGCCCTTCTGGCCCAGGTTGTCGGCCATTCATGTCCACATTCCTGCACCTGGTACAGAGATCCTGGAGGTTTGCTTCCTCTCCCCAGATTTCAATGAGATCAAGGATCTCTGCACCAGACCAGGATAGTGTCCTCCTCTTTCATCCCTGGGCAGGGACCTCAGAGCTGGCTGCCAGCTTCCTTGCAGACATGGAGGACTTGGTGGGAGCTCAGGGGTTGCTCATGGCAGTAGGGAAAGCAGTAAAGGTTGCTGGTGTTTGGCACAGAACTAGCAGGGCTTTCCTTGTGCCACAAGCTCTTTCCCCTGAGGCTGCACCTTTTAAGGCTGTAGGGGAAGGGAAACTGTAGAATTCTGATGAGTGTGGACAGAGTGGCTACCAGGGCTCCTGTGAGAACCCTGGAGGCCACTTGTTCTGAAATAACCACAGCTGTGCTGTCTACACACACCCTATTTCAAAAAATAAGTGTTTTGAAATGGGCATTATTCCCTGTGAAATGAGGATTTAAAAATTCAGAATGAGAAGTCGTTATTTTGAAATTATTTCAAAATAATGGCCTTGCTGTGTGAATGCTCACCCTCAAAATAACTCTGTCGTGTAGATGTGCCCTTAATGTTTTCAGTCAAGGCTGGCTGAGATCCCATTTCCGTTAATGGGAACACATTGTCTATTTATGTCCTAGGTGTGTGTGGGGAGGACAGTTCTTCTCTGCCTTTTATAGAAACCGGTTGAGCCTCCCAGATCTGGCACAGAACTTTGGCAGGAATCTATTAACTTTGTTCCTCACCCCATTCAGTAAAGACATTGTTACAGACTCATTGAAACATAAAGCTCAGTGCATGGAGGGACCACCAAATAAACCTAATCCAGCCCTGACAGATGTTTCTCCAGCCTGTTCTTAAACACCTCCAATGATGTGGATTGCACAACCTCCTTTAGAAGCCTATTTCAGAGTTTAAATACTAAGTTAGAAAAGTTAGATAGCAGGAAAAAATAAATCTTCTTTGCTACAGTTTTAGATCATTACTTCTTATCCTACCTTTAGTGTATAACAACCCTTAATATATCTGAGGATTTACCAGGTCCCCCTTCAGTCTTCTTTTCTCGAGACTAAACATGCCCAGTTTTTTTTAACTTTTCCTCATACTTCAGGCTGTCTTATGTTTTTTTAAATAATTTTTGTTGCTCTTCTCTAGTCTTTCTCCAGTTTGTCCACATCTTCCATAAAGAGCGGTACCCAGAATTGAACACCATATACTTGTGTCAAGTAGAGCGAGACAATTACCTTTCTTGTCTTACATAAAACACTCCTGTTAATACACCTCAGAACAGAAGCCTTTTTTGCAATTGAATCACATTGTTGACTCATTTAATTTGTGATCACTAGATCTTCCAGATCCTTCTCAGCAGCCCAACAACCTTGTCAGTTATTCCCCATTTTGTAGTTGTGCATTTCTTTTTTCCTTCCTAATTGAAGCATTTCATACTTGTCTTTATTGAATTCATATTCTTGATTTCAGATCAGACTAGACCAGACCAATTCTTTGAAGTAATGTTGAATTCTAATCCTGTCTTCCAAAATTATTAAAATCCACCCCAGCTTGTTAAAATTCGCAAATTTGGTAAGTATAGTCTTCATACCATTATCCAATTCATTAATAAAATATTGAATAGTACTAAATCCAGGATTCATCCTTGTGCAACTCCTTGTACACTATCCATTGGACTCTGAGCATGTTTTTTTCAACTAGTGGTGCATCAACATTATAGCAATTTTATCTATACCACATTTCTCTAGTTTGCTTATCAGAATGTCATGTGAGACATGGCCTTATTAAAATCAAGATATATCACCTCTACTGCTTCCCTTTGTCCACCAGACCAGTAACCTTGTCAAAGGAAATTAGGTTGGTTTGGTATGATTGTTTTTTGACAAATCCATGTTGCCTGTTTCTTATATCCCTTTTACCCCCTAGATGCTCACAAATTGATTGCTTATCAAAGTAAGGCTGGCAGATCTATAATTCCTTGAGTCATTTTTGTTCCCCTTTTTAAAAAGTGGTACCAGGCTTGCCCTTTTCCAGCCCTCTGGGACTTCGCCTGTCTGCAAGAGTTCTTAAAAATAATTGCTAATCATTCCGGTATTGCTTCTTCTACTTCTTTAAATGCCCAAGGATTAATTTCATCAAGTCCTGCAGAATGGAGTACATTTACATTATGTAAATAGATTTGACCATGTTCTTTCCCTATTTTGGCTTGCTTTCCTTTCCTCTTATTGTGATATTAATTGTGAGTATCTGTTCACTGTTAACATTTTTTAGTAGGGACTGAAGCAAAATAGCTGAACACTTCAGCCTTCTTAATGTTATTAGTGTTCCTTTGCCAATAAGAAGAGTTCACTCTTTCCTTGATCTATCTTTTTATCCTTATATAATTAAAAATGTCTTCTTATTGTCTTTATAGACCGTGCTAGTGTAATTCATTTTCTGTCTTAGCCCTTCTATTTTTATCCCCCAGGTCCCAGGTTGTGGTATTTTTTTATACTCCTTAGCAATTCATCCATGTTTCCACTTTTTGTAAGATTCCTTTCTGATTTTTCGGGTCATTAAAGAGGGCCTGATGGAACCATATGGACTCTTTCTATTCCTCCTATCATTGTTTTACATCAGTATAGCTGGTATTTGTACATTTAATATTATCTCCTCAGAAAACTGCCAGCTCTACTAAATCACTTAGATTTTTCTTTCCATGAGAATTTATCAGCAGTTCTCTAATTTTGTTAAAGTTTACTTTTTATTCAAGTCCATTGTCCTTATTATTCTGCTTTTACTCCTTCATTTCACCAAAATAATTTCATGAACACTTCTACACAAGTGCCTTTCGCTTTCAGAGTCCCAACCAATTCCTCGCTGTTGGTCAGAATCAAGTCTAGAATGGCTGTCTCCCTGGCTACTTCCTCCATTTTCTGTCAATAGGTAACACAGTCCCTGAATTCGAAGATTTGCTTGTGTAGGCCTGCCTCAGCCCCTAGGGAAATGCTGCCTGGTCCAGCTCTTAGGCTTCACCACCTAAGCCAGCTATACTGATTTAAAGCTTTATTTGAATTGGGTTGGATGGTTCTCATCAGAGTTTACTCTGCTCTGTTTTTGTCCCTTGTGGCTTCAGCTGATACCTGTCTCTTGAGTTTACTCCAGCATTCTCTCCCATTGAAGAGTGTTCCCACCAGAGCCAAATCAGTGGATGGGAATTATTAATATATAATAGACAGACTGTGTCACAAGGTTAAAACTCTTGTGCTTTTTCTCAGTTGAGTTGCTGCTACCCAATGGATTTTGAATTTCTGTACTGTTATAGTGATTCACGCAGGTCACTGGAGACATTCTAGATAGAATGTTCATGGAAATTATGTTTCTTCTGTTCTTTTTCCCTATTTAACCTCTGGAGCATCTATCTATCTGCATTTCTGGGTAAATAGCTTATACATATGAAACAGGTCTGTGGAAGTTGTTTTAGCTAGGAACAGAGAGCTCCTTTTCATCTAGAGCTTCAGGCCACTGGGCTCACAAATAGATGGTGTCCTTTTATATGCAACAGATCCTGAAAAAAACTGTATCTTCTCCTAAGAATATTTTTACCCTCTAATTACCAGAGGAGTAACAATAGATTTGAAATACTGCATTCTCACCACATGGACACATTTGAAATCTCAAATTACTTCTATGGAGTTTTAAATAAATAATGCTACACATTATTTGGGAATCAGCACCTCCAGAAATATAATTGATCACTATTTAAACAGCCCCAAAATAATCAACAGATGTTTGTAATACTTTTATCTCTGACAAGATTCCCACTTTAACGAAATAGAGAATTACAGAGCAATAGTATGGAGAGAAATAAATAACTAGAGAGCTTTCCTGCTGAGAGCTATGGCTATCAGAGTGTCCAGCAGCCATGCAAAATGTGATGAACCAGCCCCTTGAAGCTTCCAAACCAAATATTAGATCTGGTTAGATGAAAAAGGTTTCAATTTATTTTAAGATATGAGCTCCTTTCTTGTTGCTTTACTATCCAAACTAGACCTGTATTTTACCTACATTTCTGTGTAAATTGCTAGTTCAATTATGAGTTATGTTTAGCAATCTCATTTCCCCCTATATACTGGCAAGCCAGATAATCACTATGCACAGGGCCAAAAGAAAAAAAAAAGAATCTGTACCTCTGACAAGGAAAAATAAGGCTCAGTACTGGACATTTAATCCCTTTATAATGTATTGATACCCCTTTTGGCCTGAGAAGTAAGCCAATATTTGAGGCTGTTTTAGTTAGGACAACCTTGATCTTGTGTAAGGTATTTCTTTTGTGCAATCCTGATTGTTCACAGAGTTTAAAGTTCACAGAGAACTTTAAAAATGTGGTTTCCTTGAGCATAGTAGGAATCAAACAGCTGGAGACAGCTTCCTTGCTTAGAGTTCCAGGCCTGCCTTTCCAGCCAGCACTCTGGAAATCACTGTTTGGTTTTCGCCCAACTCCTGGCTACCAGTGCTTTTCCATCTCTTAGCTGTCATGACTTTGACAATTAATCCCCAGCCTCTGAATTTGTTATCAGACCCCAAGGCTATGTCTACACTCCAGAACTTTTCTGGAATACTGGAGGTATCCTGGAAAAGCTCTGCCACATCCAAGGAATGCATCCACTTTTTCAGAACAGTTTCTGGAAAAATGGATGTGTTCTTTCAGCATCCCTGTATTCCTCATTGTATGAGGAATAAGGGATGTTCCAAAAGAGGAGGTTTTTCCAAAATTTGGCCCCATATAGACAGGCCAAGTTTTGGAAAAGCCTCTTCTAAAAAAAAAGCAGATTTGCATATCATTTTCCAACTTTTCTTTGTAGTGTAGACATAGCCCAAGGAGGCCTCTTGGTCCACATAAGCCATCATGTGCCCATGCCTTGTATGTGGTCTAGAACTTGGAAAGTGGTTTCCACTTTTCTAGCTATTACTGTATAAAGGGGCATTGCATCGCTCCCTCATTGAATGGAAGGTGGCTAGCACACCCCATCAGTTTTGACAAAGTCTGTGATTGACATGGATCAGAGACTCCTTCCCTGTACAAGGACTGTGGTTTAGAGTATGTCTATCTTAAAGGGGGGGAAAAAAGCAAGATTCAGAGCCCATGCTTACAAATTCAGGGTCACTCCACACTACTAAAAATAGCCATGTAGATAGTTCTGCTTCGGATCTGAGATCCAGGCTCCCAGCCCTCTCCGCCTCTCCCTCTCCCCCCCCACCCGGGGTGAGTTTCAGAGCGTGAGCTCTAGTCCAATTAGGGGTACGGCTAGACTACACAGTTTTTCTGGGATACCAGAGAAGAACTGTTCTGTGTCCAGGGAACGCAATTGCTCTTCCTCTTCTTTCGCTCTTTTTTGCGGAAGAGCAAACGCACTCTTTCGGAAGCCCCTGTATTCCTCATTCCACAAGGAATAAGGAGGCTTCTGAAAGAGGGAGTTTTTCTGACATTTGGACCATTCTAGACTGGCCAAATGTTGGAAAAGCCTCTTCCGACAAAAGTATCAGAAAAAGCTATGCAAAATGCAGAGCGCATTTTGCATAGCTTTTTCAGAAAATTTGGTGTAGTCTTGACATAGCCTAGGACTGTAGATATGTTATATTTAGTACTACAGCACAAGCCTGGGTTCTCTGAGATTTGGGGAGACTGGAGAGAGGATTGAAGCATAGACATACCTTTGACTATGTCTAGACTGCAGGCTTCTTTCGAAAGAAACTTTTCTGGAAGAGATCTTCTAAAAAAACTTCTTCTGAAAGAGTGTGTCCACACTGCCAAAGCACATCGAAAAAGTGATCTGCTTTTTTGAAAGATAGTGTCCACACTGAGTGGATGATATATCACATTTAAGCTGTGATTACATGGATGTAGTGGCCACCAGGGCACTTGTGCTTTTTCCACTTTCATCTTCTTTCAAAAGAACTCCCTCTTCCCCATCCACACATGCCTTTTTCCGAAAGAGCTCTTTCGGAAAAAGGCTTCTTCTTCATAGAAAGTGGTTTACCAATGTCAGAAAAACCTCTCTGTGCTTTCGATTTTTTTGTCGAAAGAACTCGATTGCAGTGTGGATATAAGTGAAGTTTTCCCGAAAAAACTCTGTAGTGTAGACATAGCCTTAGAGACCATTATTTTCAAAGAACAAGGACAGAATTTTGGGAAGGTGAGGGGGACAGCAGCCATGCACTATGGGATGCAGCTTGCTTTTCATCCCATTCCCTGGACATTAAGGGAGTGAGGGGAAAGTACTTGCATTCCATACAAGCCAGGCATGAGAGGCATGCACGGAATGCAAGTACTTTCCCCTCACTCCCTTAGTATCCAGGGGATGGGATGAAAAGCTAGCCCCATCCCAGAGTGCATGGCTGTTGCTCCCTTCCTCCACCCTCCCAAAATTCTACCCTTGTCAGAGGGGTAACCATGTTAGTCTATAACTGAAAAAAAAAACTTTAAAAACAATTAGTAGTCCTGCAGCACCTTAGAACTAACAAAAAATGTAGATGGTATCATGAGCTTTCGTGGGCACAACCCACTTCTTCAGATAAATGGAGTTAAGGTATAAATAAATAGAAGAGAAAGAGTGGATGGGGAGGAAAAGAGAAGGAAAAAAATGGGGAAAAATGTTGTCAGTTAGAGTGTCCATGCTAAATAAGGCTAATAGAGTGGGCTCTATGTACCCAGTGTTTAGCTTTTTATGTCATTAGGGTGTGGAATGTAGTGGCCCATCCAATTCACGTCTTCATTCAGACCTCGATTCCAGGTGTCAAATTTGTAAATGAAACCAAGTTCTTCAGCTTCTCTCTCAAGTTTGTTTTTGAAATTGCTTTGTAATAATATAGTCACTTTTGGACCCATTAATGAGTGTCCAGGCAAGATAAAATGTTCCCCAACAGGTTTCTGTGTGTTACCATTTCAAATATCTGATTTGAATTCATTAATCCTTTGTTGCAGAGACCTTCCAGTTTGGCCAATATACATGCCTCTTATTCAGCCTAGTCCTGCTGCATTCAGATCAAAAGGAATCTTTCCGCTGAAATCAGTGAACGCTGGATCAGTTACTTGGAGTTCTACTCCACTTGGTGAGAGCATCTGGCATGTTTTAGCCCACAGGCTCTGGTTATGTCTAGAAGAGATAGAGGAGGGTATTTTCAGTGGACTCTTTAGTATAGCTTGGTCTAGCAAAACACAAATGTGCTGACTATTAGGGCATGGTTCATGGCCTGTCCATTTTGGCAGACTTTTTTCAAGAGAGGGATTAAGCACTTGTAAGCTAATGTTATAGAGGAGGCATTTTATATGTATTTATACAGGGCTGAAAAGTGCTTGAAAAGCCAACATTGGATTTAATTTTAATTTAGATAACTGACATATGTAAGCACCAAGAAACTAGGATGGATGCATATTATAGATCCAAGTAACTAATAATTCATGATTGTTCTTCAAAAGAGAATATTATCATTCTGAATACTATTGGCAATTAAAAGGCCAGCAGATACACGGCTTTTCTTACTTGGTTGAAGAGGCCCAAACAAACACACACGATGTATTTCTACCATTGCTATGTGATCGATGTGTTTGTTAATTTAATTTTGGATAAGTCTCTGATATCCTGGGGTAAGGACAAAGCAAATCCACATGGCGGGGAAATGATATTTTAATTTAAGTATCATATCAAATACACAGAAGGAAAGAAATACATTCTGCAGCAGCTTCCTAATTCTCTGGCAGCAGAAAAATCATATGGAAATGTCTGCAGCCCCATAATAAATAATTAATAAAATAAATAATAATAATAATAATAAGCACATTAGCTTTGGTCTCTAGTACAGGCCTGATCTGGTTTCTTAAAGAAAGAATTTACAGTGAAATTGTACACTCATAACTCTACCTAGATAATGACATTCTATTACCATTTTTAAAACTACAGTTTACTATAAAAATTTTAACATATCAAAACCATGACAAAGAGGGTGCTGTGGTCATCTTGAACAGGATAGATTATGAACCAGAGGCTGCCAGACAACTCACTAACACCACATTCTAGAGGTCTTTTTTCTCTGAACCCACTGAGGAATACCAAAAGAAATTACATCATGTGCTCATGAAACAACCTGCTACAACTCAAGACCAAATTTATAGAAACACAGCTTGAAATCCTCAACCGGGAGTATTTTCTATCTATGTATTACCCAAGATCTGCCTCAAGAAATCCCAGACATCCCATCATCTCAGGTATCGGCAAATTTACAGCAGGATTATCTGGTTATGTTGATTGTCTCCTCAAACTCTACGTCACCTGCATTCCTGAGTTGCTGAGGAAACTACAAAGCATCAGCAATCTTCCTGAAAACACCATCCAGGCCACCATGGCTCTACAAACTCTTTACACCAAAATTCCACATAAGGATGGACTGCTAGCTGTCAGGAACGCTATCCCCAATGATGCTACAGCACACCTGGTGGCTGAGCTCTGTTACTTTGTCCTCACCTGTAACTATTTCCAATTTGGGTACAATTTATACCTTCAAGTCAGTAGCATTGCTGTTGGCACCCACATGGCCCCACAATATGCCAACATTTTATGGCTGATCTCAGACTACATCTGCTTCTTGGCCCCTCATAGCACAGGGTGTGTTCCACCTTTTAAGTAAAATACATCAGTGAGGTTTAATGAGTGTGTCAGGCTTCACAGGAGTTGCTGGCACAGTGGTGAATCACAAACGGGCATGAGTGTCACTGGGTCTGAAATTAGTAACTGGTGAAAAGTGCTGCAAGAGTCAGCACTCCCCTGGCCTAGCCCAGGGCCGGGTGGCAGAGGGACCCGAGGGCTGGGTGAGCCATGAGGCCTCCTGCCAATGCTCTCTGAGCCTGGCTTGGAGGCCAAGAAGAGGGCAGCGGAGGCCTCCCAACAGCACTCCATATACCCTGGCCCAGCACTCAACAGTACTCCCTGGCCCAGAGACAGCCCCCAGCAGCATTCCCCTAGTCTGGTCTGGGGAGTGGGAGGGGAAGCGTCGGGGTGGGGACACCTGTAATTCTGGGAGGAGGCAAAGCTCTGGGGGAGACCACAGTGGTGGGACTGATGAGGGTTCCCACCCCCAGCCCCAGTGTGGCACTGGGGTCAAGTGCCAGGAGGGAAGGATTTGGGGTAGGGATACCCCTCACCTAGGCTGGAGGCCAGCAAGATGGTGAGCCCTGTCACCACCTGGCCACTCCCTTCCTGGTGTGGTTGCCCTCAGTGGTCACTCTGCCATACAGCTGTCCCCCATGATCAGTTCTCCAAGTGATTGTGTAATATTGTGTCCCTCTGATCAGCCCCCTCCCTTTCCATGTTATGGAAAACAACTGAATTCCAAGAACATACCATTTTCCTGCCACAACCAAACCCTGACCTTGATGTAAATTAGGATAAGAAGAAGCTGCATACGAAATGTGGTGGTCCTATCTGTTCCAATTTAGGGGGAATTCTTGAACAGACTTGCAGACAGATGGACACACAGACAGAAAGATACTTCTAAAATATATAGAGAGAGATTTTAGAAACTTCATAATACATGCACTGTGATTATGGTTCTTTCAAGTTCAGATTTAATATAAAGGCCACATAAGTGGCCATGGCAGAACAGGGGCACAATGTTAAAACTGAAGCCATCAGAGGCAATAAAACACTGCGGCTGTGTCTATACTGGCGCGATCTTGCACCAGAGCTATGCAAATGAGGCTCAGCAAATGAGGCTCAGCGTGGAATATCACCGAGCCTCATTTGCATAACTAATGAGCCGCCATTTTTGCGGAAGAGGCTCTTGCGCAAGACAGAGCTGTCTACACTGCCCCTTCTTGCGCAAGAACAACCCTCTTGCGCAAAGCCATTATGCTGATTATTTTCAGGCATAACGGCTTTGCGCAAGAGGGTTTTTCTTGCACAAGAAGAGGCAGTGTAGACAGCTCCGTCTTGCGCAAGAGCCTCTTCCGCAAAAATGGTGGCTCATTAGTTATGCAAATGAGGCTCGGTGATATTCCATGCTGAGCCTCATTTGCATAGCTCTGGCGCAAGATCGCACCAGTATAGATACAGCCTGTAGGTTTGCTCTCACCCCTGGAGTTCTTGCTGCAATGGAATACCATGATGTGAACATAGTTTAATAGAAAAAATATTATTATTATTTGCATTTGATAGTACCAACAGGTCCCAGAGTCTGGTGCCCCACTGTGCTCGGGACAGTACATGTAATGAAAAAATGTTTCTCCTAAGAGCAGGGAATATATGGATACAATAAATAAATAAAGTAAGAGTGAAAGGATTATGCTCAGCATAACAGGCAACAGTCACAGAATGCCTGCTCTCTCCCACCTGTCTATTATCAAATGTTTTATAAGCATCACAGCAAAGGAGTATTTTAATTAGAAATGTGAAATTTGAGAGTGTTGTGGCTCTGTGAGTTTCCCAAAGAGCTCCTCACTTGTGTTGGGGAGGAATAGAAAAGAAGCCAAAGATTAATGTGGGGAAAACTGACTAACAATCAGTCAAAGCTGACATCATTCACAGAGAAGGTGTTGACCTCTTATGTGGTAATAAGTAGGACAAGAAGCTGGGGTTTAAACCCCCAAAGTCATAAAATGACAAGTAGTCAGTTCTTAATGCAGCTGAGAAAAGAAGTCAAGTCATGCAAGAAAGGGAATGAGGGGATGTGGTCAAAGCAAGAAACCAAGATGATGATTTTTGCGGCAGCATTTGGGATGGATTTAAGAGGCAAGATGAAATTTCTCAAGACCAGAATGGAGGAAGTTGCAGAAGGTAATGTCAGAAGAGATCTTGGGCCAGCATTTTAGTTATGTAGAGTGAGAGAGAGAGAAAAATGTTGGATCGTAGATAATGAAGACGTCAAAATCTAGCCTAGGACTTCCATGTAACTGCGATGAATACTTAGCAAGTCCACATGATCTCCCAGTGCAATACTATGGTAAAAAGCCTCAGGAGATCCTTGGATATTTAATCAAAGAAGTACTGTGTAGGAAGGGAAAATATTAGAGAGGCTTATACCAGAATACAGTCTATAGGTCCTGCTTTGACATTTTTTAAAAAGAGGTTGAAAAACTGAATAAAGTTCAGAGAAGAGCCACAACAATGATTTGAAGGCTGGAGAAAATGCTTTAAACTGATATACTTAGGCCAATCAGTCTGTTTAGTTTGTCAAAAAGAAGATACAAATGAACAGCTCGCAGTGTGTAAGTACCTTCACTATGAGAAAATGCCAGCTATTAAAAGGTTCTTTACATCTAGTACAGAAAGGCATAATGAGAACAAGCTGAAGCTAGGCAAATTAAAGTTAGAAATTAGGCACACTTTTTTTTAAACAATATGGGTGTTTGAACACTGGAACAGACCAAGATAAGTGGTGAATTTCTTGCTGGCTTCAAATCCATATGGGTTGCCTTTTTGCATGGTATGCTTTAGTCAAAATGTAAAGCCTCATCTGACCTCCTGTACATCACAAATGAGCTAATGGTCCCTCCTGGCCTTAAACTCTATTAATGCATTTGGAGTCGGTGAAGTTAGAAAAGTGCTGCTGAAGAGCTGATCGCCAGCCCTAGGCTTGTTAGATTACTTCAGCCTGAGTTTAATTAATTCAAAACTGGGCCGAAAAGGGATCACAGATTCCAAGTTTCTGAATCTCAGCTAGCACATTTCAATTGGAGGCAAATTGGAATATTCTAGCCTAGAAGCCAGAGATCTGATAAGACAAGATGAGGGTTGAAATGACTGACAGTTATTGTGGATTTTACTAGCATATGTTAGACAGCCACTATTTTTAGATGCAAAGGGCTTCAAGTGCCATCACTTTTATAAGGTGCACATACCCCATCGTCTGAAAAAGCACTTAGCAGTTTTAAATGGGTCTCTTGAACCTGATATGTATGCTCTGAAAAGGACTCACACACACTTTTGTGAAAGCTGCTGGTATGTTGGGTGACTTGAATGGATTTACAGTGAAATCTGTACAATGTTTTATAAGCAATCAACATTTGTGAGTCTATATTTGCAATTTCCTTTTAATTTCAATACCACAATTGAAGTTTAATTAGAATTATTAATGTAGTTTACAAAATGGCTGACTATAGGCCAAATCCTACTTATCTCGCTCACCTGACTGTTCTTACTGAAGCCAAAGGAAATGCCCTTATGTGCAGGAGTGAAACCTACATGACCTTCCTCATACAGAACTATTCCTGTTTAAGACATTCTTTGGGCTCTATAAGGTGAAGTGTGGAGATTGATTTTGACTTTGTGTGTTACTTCAATGGATATTTCTTCTGGGTAGAATTTTGCAGCATCTCTGTAATAAGGAAGAAGAAGTTATGGATGGGGGCATTGGATAATTTAATATATCTGCTGACGTATAGGCTAGAGACACCAATTAAGGTCACAGTAGCAGCTTTATCTCTGAATTTCTTTCCTTTTGTCAGTTTTTAAAATGCAACTGTAACTCACTGGCTGGTGTTTCTGATGGGTCCCACTTGCTGTTGATATACTCAGAGTATGAATCGTTACAGCCTTGCTACACAGCCTTTGCTTTGTAACTCAGAAGGTAGCAACTCATGCTTATAGGGCAGGAATTTCCACCAGTCCCTGCTGTATCAACTAATAGGCTAGCTGTCACACAACATCAGTGATACAAGGTAGGCAAGGTAATATCTTTTATTGGAACAACTTCTGTTGATGGACGAGACAAGCTTTCCAGCTTCAGACCCTGAAAAAGAGCTTTGTGAAGTTCAAAAGCTTGTCTCCCCCACCAACAGAAGTTGGGACCGACTTTAATATTCTGAGCTTGACACATGTAGAGCAACACTGCAAACACCAGCTTAACATTATATTAAAATAAATAAAGGAACTTTAATGCAAAAATGGTTCAGTCATATAGAACGTTAAAGAAAAAAAAATCTCTTCTAGTTACAGTATGATTTCCAGAGCTTTGGACCTGAATGAAACAACATGAATTGTATCATTATAGTCCTTAAAGTAAAATATTCAGACCCAGCAGTTTAAATTGGAGACTTATGTCCCTATTGAGCCAGCTACATGCTAGCAGCCTGACTTTCAGTGATGTTGAACATCAGAACTCTTATTGTACCTATTACCTTCACCACTTCTAAAATCAGGTCATTTATTTAGGTGTCTAACTCTAGGTATTCAGATGTATATAGATTAAAAGCTCTAAAATACCCATTCTCTTCACATTTATCATAAAAACTAAAACATTAATACACTAAACACTAAAACTAAAAACTAAAACACTAAAAATGCCAATGATAATCAAAGTTCAAGAGAAATCAATAGTCTTCTGTTTAGTTCTACTAATGCTGTGCTGCAGAATAGAAAAGACCACTGACTGTTTTCTTTAAAGGAACAAAAGAGTTATTCATGCACCATACAAGTTACACAGTTTCTTTTTTATAAAAATAATAAAGAAACAGCCTATTGGCATTGCAGCATCTGCAAGAGTTGTTTATAACAAATATGGAATCAACATGATCTTGGCATGAAAATCAAGTTGAGGATCTATTTGAGCTGTATCCTCTCCTAACTGATGTGTGGTTGTGAAACTTGGATACTATGCAGCTCTGAAGGGGCAATCTAAAGGATTTCTATACAAAATGCCAATATTGAATATTGGGCATAAAATTCATAATGCAGATGTTCATTCCGGTCTACAGACTACTGGGGACATTGGCCAGAGCCAGCATCTTACGCTTTTCAGATATGTCACCTCAAGATGCCACAAGATGTTCTCCTAAATGTCGTTCTCTGGATGACTTGTTACATGGGTGCATAAAGTCTGTTCTAATGCTGGACTTTTGGCCTGTCAAGGCTTTTGAGAGAAACAGACCAAATGATGAACGATAGGATTGCTATGGCCAATTATTTGGCTAAGCAAAGAAACAAGAGCAGTAGCCCAAATAAAGGAGTAAGTGTTTGCAACAAAATCAATTTTTAGAAACCTATTTTTAATTAGAAAAGCTACATCTTTTAACCACTGTGGATTATAAACTGATTTTAACTGACTAAACCATTTTAGAAAATGACATTTTAGCTGACAACGTTGGTGATGAATTCAGTTGCTGATAGTATAATTATACTCAGTCATGGATTCTTCTGTATATTTTCAAGGACCATGGGATTTCTGTGTATTGTAACTCCAGCGGTATGAGACATCATGTTGTATAGACTACATGTACAGTTTTTAAAATAAAAAACGGATTTCGGGTAATGTTTTTATGATGAAATCGAATTTGACATGATAGGAAGAGTATAGGGGCACGTCCACACAGCAGGGCTAAAGCCGAAATAAGCTACACAACTTGAGCTATGTCAATTGTGTAGCTTAAGTTAAAATAGCTTAATTCTGCTTTTGGTGCTGTCTACACAGCAGGAAGTCCGAGAAAGAGCAGTCTTCCTCCGACTTCCCTTACTCCTCAAACAGTGAGGGTTACAGGAATTGGAGTAAGAAGTCCTCCAGCTCGACATTATTTTGACATTATGTCAAAATAACTGCTTGTAGTGTAGATGCGGACTATGTGATTTCAGAATAACATCAGTTCTTGTGAAATAATGCTGCTGTGTAGACATAGCTTACGTGAGGTAATATCTTTCATTGGTCCAACTTTTGTTGGTGAAAAGAAGAAGTTACATGGAGCTTATCTTCATGTCTTGATGAGAGCCATATGTAGCTCAGAAACTTGTCTCTTTCTCCAACAAAAGTTGGTCCAATAAAATATATTGCCTTCTGTAACAAGAATACTCACATCTTGGTGCCTCCAACAGCAATCTTTATCCTGCTCCTGGGGCCTTCCTTCAAATTGCAGACTTTGCTTTGTGGTGTTCAGTATGGAAAATGGACTGCTGTTCACACACCCCATAATAGACTAAGTGACCGTGTGACTTCTTCCCTGCGGCAAAAATCGATAAACATTTTGCAATTAGACTAGTATGAATGATTGATTCTTTGGTTTCCTGGCCAAACCAACTCCCTCACAAAAAAAAAAAAAAAAAAATCAACCTAAAGAAAAAATGGTTCTAGAAAACTGGAACAAGAAACCTTTTCCCCAATCAATTTCAGTAGAACAAAACATTGTATATGACCAAGACTAAAATGTTTTATTTAGTTTTGGAGGCATTTAAACTACTTTTTTTTATTATTATTATTATTATTATTATTATTATTAAAACCCAAGAAATTTGGAAACACCATTCACAAAGTTACTGGAGAAGGAGATGTAACTCTATCGTGCTCTGGTTAGAACATTCACCTGGGATACAGGATTATGTGTTGCAAGTCCCCACTCTACCTGATTTAAAGAAGAGACCTGAAATGTGGATTTCTTACATTCCAAGGCAATGCCCTAAACATTATGCGAAAGATTATAAGGGGGAAGGACTCTTCTCTGGTAGTTTCGTGGATGATGTGTTGTCCCCTTGTGACTCTAGCTTCTCCAAAAATGTAGGGGCTGAAATTATTCATGTCGAATATACAAAAAGTTTTGATCAAAACTTGCATTTTGAGTGACTAAACTGGAGATCTGAAAGATTTTGTCCAACTCTATTTGCAATAAATGCTTTATATTCCAGCACTGAGGTTTTTATACCCTATTTAACATGGGTGTTGATATTTTTAGAAAATTTTATTCACAGGAAATTAAGTGTTCAATAGAGTGGGTTCGCAGAATAATGACAGATGGCAATGGACTAACTCCAGCATTTAATTACTGAAATGTCACCATCAAAAACTCTCCTTCATTCAGTCTACTGGGGACTAACCAGTTTAAGCCTTCTTTCAGCTCATAATCACATAGGGATTGTCAATAACTTCAGTGGTAAAGAATGAAGCACATCCAACTAGTTCCTGAAAGGTGCTGAGCACTCTTATGAAGTGCTGAGCATCTTCAAATCCCATGGGCTTCATTTTGTTAGTATAGTAATGAGCCATTTTTTTCCTTGTTGAAAGATCTATATAAGTAGGATGCAAGACAGAGCATATTTTATTGTATAATAGTTAATGTATTTTTGAAAGGGCCAATCTGATTTTTTTAAAATCACTTTTTAAAAACAATATAATTGCACACACACATTTAGACATAGAAATAAAGCTGAACTGTAATATGAAGAACCTGGAATTTTTAAAAACAGCAACTTTAAAATAAAATAAAATTTCAGATTGGCCCGTTCAAGCTGAATACATTGAGCACTACAGTAGTAGCCTCATAACATTCAATAAACAAAATGTACAATACAATACAATACAATACAATACCTCTTGGTTTAAAATAACAGTTGAAGAAGGAAAAAATGGTAACTTTCATTCAAGTAGATTAGAAGCAGCCAAACATCTTGTATATGATTCTCTAATTAAGGCAATGAAAATGGGTTTAAAGCACTGTAATTTGAATTATAATATCGCAGCCTTCTATCAGCAATAATGTTACAATTAGGCAAGTCAACTGAGTCCTTAATATCATTATTAGCATTTCTTGGCAATGCTAGGCTACAGCAAATGTGGATCCTAATAATGTAAATAATAAGGCTTCTGTTCTAAATATAGAATTCCACAGAGAACAACAGCTATATTTTCTTTCATTTTTTAGCTGGTATTGAGGCTAATCTAAGCTAGAATTTAACATCCTAAGAGATTTAATATTTTAATAGTAATTGATCTACAAACAATATCCATAGTCCCAATGAATAAAATAGGTATTTCCCTGTAAATGTTGATCTTCAAGATGTGATGCAGATATGTATTACACTTAGGTATGTGCATGTACAGTACTGGAGAACGTTACCTGGCAGTATTGGGAGAGGCAGGGATTATTGGCCTGCAGTTATAGGCCCTCCGCCTCTGGCCATATGTGTATGTTGTTGGCAGCGCTGCCATTCTTTCAGTTCTTTCTTGCTGAATGTTAGAAGTACAGTCTCTGATGCAGAGGGTAGAGGGGGTGGGTTATGGAATATGCAGCTACATTGCAATTCAAAAAACACCATTAACAGGAAAGTAACTTTTGTTTTCTTCTTCGAGTAAATGCAGCCATGTATTTTGCTTAAATGACTTGCAAGCACCACTTGTGAGATGTAGGGCTTGGGGACTATAGGACTTTGTGTGTAATCTGGACATAGTGCATAGTGGATAGTGCACAGTGGTTTATAAATTCATGCACAGAGGACCAAGTGGCAGCCTTGCAAATGTTCAGTATAGGAATATCCCTTAGAAATTCCATCAGTGTTGCCTGGGCTCTTACAGAATGAGCTTGCACCTTCTGAGGAGGCTTAGCCTGGGATATTTCATACACTTTTGATGATATCTGTCATGATAATAGGAAGTTGTCCACTTGGAGATCATCTGTTGAAGAGACAACCTGACTCTTCATTCAGTCTGCATATGAAACAAACACACAAGGTAAGGAAGGGGAAAATTTGGGCCTAGTCAGATGAAAAACTAAATATCACCAAACATCCAATACACGAAGAAGCTGTTCCCCTAGAGGCAATGTAGCCTAGGGAAGAAAACTGGCAAATATATAACTTGGGTTAAGTGAAACTGAGAAACCACTTTGGATAAAATCTTAGGGTATTACTGCAAGGTTACTATGTCTTTAGAAAATTGAATGATGTTGGCTCTGTCATCAAAGCCTGCAATTCACCCACCCTTTTGCAGATAGTAATGCCGTTTCAAACAGACATTAAATATTATTCAATAAAATATTTTGTCTTCATCCTACTTAAATAAATCTTTCATCAAGTAAAAAACTGGCTCATTACTATACTCACAAAGTGAAGTCCATGGGATTTGAAGATGCTCAGCACTGTACAGGAGCGCTCAGCACCTTGTAGGAACTAGAAGGATCTGCTTCATCCTTTACCACCTCTTCTTTCTGCTTAAGTGGTCTCTAATAGACCCCTACCATGACATCACCTTTGGGTTTTTATCCCTTTTATCCTTACCAAGAGACCCTCAACAAGTCTGTCTCTTATGTCCATCTCAGCCTTAGACCAAGTATATACTTGGAAGAGTTGCATCAAACTCGGGAAGGCCCTGATTCATTTTACGGAGCTCTTCCTCACTGTCCCGGACAAGGATGAATGACCCCTCTCTTCCTCTTGGGGGGAAACACCGGAACTCAACATGGAACAAAACTTCCCTTGCCAGATCTAAAGGCAACCACTAATCAAACTTCATGTCCTGCTCTACACAGATGCTGTTTCAGCGCAAATCTTTTGCTACCTGAATCCCCTTTGTGAATGACTTTCACTTGGTGCACTGCTCTTTAATGTGTCATTCATTAAGGGCATGTCTACACTACAGAATTTTGTTGGAAAAATGGCCGTTCTTCTGAAAAACTTCAATTACATCCATACTGCAATCACGTTCTTTCGAAAAAAAAAATCTAAAGAACAGAGGGGGTTTTCCAGCATTGGTAAACCTCTTTCTATGAGGAAGAAGCCTTTTTTCTGAAAGAGCTCTTTCACAAAAAGGTACGTGTGGACAGGGAAGAGGGAGTTATTTTGAAAGAAGAGGAAAGAGGAAAAAAAACAAACCCAGGTGCCCTGGTGGCCACTCCATCCATAGCAATCACAGCTTAAATGAGAGATGGCATCCATTCAGCTTTCGCAATGTGGATACTCTCTTTCGGAAGAAGTTTTTTCAGAAGATCTCTTCCAGAAAAGCTTTTTGTGAAAGAAGCCTGCAGTCTAGACATAGCCCAAGACTCAATAACCACCTTGTGTGGGGATCACTCTGAGGAATGCTTCTCCCACATGACAGACAATGCTTGTGTCATGCCAACGGATTGAATCAAACCTGGGATCTCTGGAGCTTAGTACATGTGCCTTTACTGCATGAGCTAAGGCTGTAGAGCACATTCATTATTCTCTCTATAAGTGGTCTCAGTGCCACTAAATGGGACAATATATCACACCCAGAAGGTGTGTGGGTGAGGGAGTTAGTAGCTGCTGCTCTTACATGGCTAGGGCAGGGGTACTGGTAGGCAAACTGGAGGTGCACTTACCGAAGTTGAATATATAGTGAATTTACTCAAAGAAGAGCTCTCTGTTTGGACAATAAAGCCAACACCATTCCTCTCTTCCAGTCATCTCCTCTCCATGTGCAAACATGGAATATTATATGCAGAATTTTCACCACCATTTCCAACAAAACATTGATACATATGGTTTTAGGTAATTTAATACATCTTATCTACTACATTCATAACAATAATTATTAAGTAAAAATATTTTTAATTGAAGATTATGGTTATTCAGGTGTATAGTCCTAGAGTTACACTACACTATCCTATGCTAGAAATTCATGCAAGCCTTACTTTGCCAGATTTTAATATTTTACATGGTTTGAGTAGCTAGCAGCTGAATATTGATATCTGATTCCAGTTCCTAGAAGGCCCCAGAGTTATAAATAAGTAAATAGCAAAAGGGGAAAGTGTTCAACAGAGCAGTTTTTTTAATTCTATGCCCTCTCAAATATTAAATTAACTTTTTAATAAGGTAAATTACACTGGAGTAATAAATCAAAGGGTATTACTTATTAAAATGTAAATTGCTACTTTGCATGCAAAGTTTGCACCGTTAGCTAGCTGCCCAGTCATTGAGTGCTGCTTGGATACACACTGCATAAAGGAGGCTTTATGCTACCTTTCTAGTGGCTTGTTGTTCCAAAGAAGTCCTCATGCAGCGCAAGGTATCCCTGTAGTGCACTACATCTGAACCAGGGTTGTGCAATAATTTTTATAGAGGGGGGCCACTTCACCAAAGTTGGTAAGGGCCACAGGCTGGCCCCAGAAGGGGCGGAGCCTCAGGTGGAAGGGGAAGGGCCTCAGGCAGAAGGGGCGGTTCCCTCTAGGCACTGCATGCTATGGGAGTGCTGAAGACTTCATGCAGGTCTCCCTGCCCCACCCTGCCAGGGGCACGCCATGGCCAGAGGGAACCACCAGCCATTTTGAACAGCTGGTGGTTCCCTCTGGTGCTGCATGCCTCTGGCAGTGGGGAGGAGAGTTTGCTTCCTCCTCCACCCCCAGGTCCAGATTGGCCTGGAGGCAGGGGAGCATATACAGTCTCCCACCCCTGCCCTGCCAGGGCACACAGTTCTTAGAGGGAGCCATTTTGAACAGCTTGTGGTTCCTTCTGGTGCCACTCGCTCCTGGCAGGGGGAGGAGACTTTGCATGCTCCCCCATCCCCTGGGTTTTGATTGGCCTGGGGACAGTGGCAGGGTGGGCTGCGAGCCAGACCAAATGGGTTGGATCCAGCCTCTGGGCTGGATTTTGTACACCCCTGATGTGGACTTTTCCCTGACATGCTCTGGACTCACGCTGTGCTGTGAGGGGCTGTCAGCTGGTGGTCAGGGCAGTGAGTGGTGTGTGTGTATTATACACCCGAGACTTCAACTGCTAGGACTGGGGTCCCTTAGCAGCGGGCAACCTGGAGGAGGTTGACAGGCACCCCAAGAAGTTTACAGGGAGAGCTTATTACACCTCAGATTTTGACTGCTAGGATACACGATCCCTTCGCAGCGGGCAGCCTGGGGAGCCTGAGAGATGCCCCAATGGATCTGTCCCCTGGAAGCGACATGATCCAACGCTCAAGCTCTCCCTATATCTGTCCCTTATGACCAGCTGGAGTTCTTTTTAAAATTGTGATTGGTTCTGTTACAGCAACTAAAGGAGTCAGGTCACAGCTTAAACAGTTACTATTTTATTGTTACAGGGCAAACTTAGCTGTTAAATGCTACTACTGTGTTACAGATAACACAGCCACTACAAAGGACAAGACAGAAATTACACTAATAAGTCACTTACAGGTACCATGAAACCCTTTTGGTTCTCTGAGCTCTTATTAAATGCATGCAAAATAGACACCTAGCAGGTATATATTCTCACCCCTGCATTCCAGACTTGGCGTGGCCAGCATCTTTCTCTCAATCCCTCGGGAAGAAGTAGGGCGAGGTTGGGCGTCCCACAGACCTCGGGAGACAACCAATACCTGCCAGCAGGTGTAGATGATTGGAGCTCAAATGGGGTGGGCTACTAAACCCCTCTTTATACCCCTTGGGTCACGTAGGCTTCTTCCTGGTCTCAAGTGGCCAATTAGGAAAAATGGCTTTGAATGCCAAGTTTCCCACGAAGGGTGCAAAGCATAATTCACACCTGGTAAAATGCAGACAATGAGCACCTCTGGTATGTGATGGGCGAAGATTCCGCTCCTGGGACAGTGCAGGTGTGTCAATTACTGGTACTAGCCATCAGGGCAATGGGAGGCCCCCGGGTCGTCAGCTAGCCTATTTACTGTCTGGTTTCTGTTTATTAGAGTCAGGGACAGGCAGCACACCTGCGTTCCCAGGGCATCAAAGGCTGACTGCCTTTCTCTTGCTCTCTGGTGGGGTGGGAAACAAGATGGGGTTCATGTCTGGCTACAGGGGCCAAAGAGCAGATGTAGTTAGTTTAAAAAAAATGAGTCCTCTGCTATTGCTCTAAAACAGTTTTAAACCCTCTGATGTCATTATAGTGATAAAAAGGGGACTTAAGAAAGGCTGAGCCCCTGCCCATTGCTTTTAAAAATATTAAAATAAAAAGGAGAGGCAGCTTCTATTTCTTCCAGAAATAGCTATCCCATTCTGAATCACTCTGTATCTAATCTATAATGGATAGCTTTCTACCACTGCAAAAGTAGAGCACGTACGGTACAATTCAGACCTCTTAAGGATCAACCTCTCTGTTATAAACAGTGATGGGGAAGTGCTGATTTGTCATAAACCTTTTCCTTTGTCACTAGCGCTGAAACTAGCCAAAAGTCTCAGTTGGAAATTCACAGATTGGGATAGTTCTATAGATAATTATTGTGTTGCTTGCTATGAGACAACCAGATGTCAAACGGGAAAAGGGTCACAAGGTCAGGCACGTGGCATTTATAAATGCAAGACAGCATCAGGGAGGAGTGGTGAACTGTAGAGGCAAGGGTGCAACTCATCATTAAGCAGCAAGGCACTGCCTAATTGAAATTTGTGAGGCATAAAATGAGTCATGCTTCATGTCCTGGAATTCTGTGAAATCTTCTAAGGAAAAATCCTCTTTCAGAATGTGTACGAGAGCTAGCAGGGCATCTCTGAGTCAGAGAGCATTCAGCACGCAATGGCCTCAACATGCAAAGGATGTCAAGAAGCAGATTTCTCTTTTAATCTCTCCCCAGTTGCAGCTGGGGAAAAAAAGGCAAGAAGAGTTTGACTGTAACAAGGGTTTTGGTTTATTTTTGCACTGTCTAGACAGCTCATTTTTTCTAAGTACTGTTAAGTGTTATGGCTATACCCAACTTATGAAAGCGCATTGTAAATTACTTGTCAAGAACAGCTCCAATGTGCTGACAGAGCAACCAATCTCCTCCTAGTTTATCTGTAGAGCTTTCTCATGGGGATGCTACTCAACTTACACTGCTATCTGGCATTGGTCATTGGTGCATGCTGACAGGTAGAGGAAGATTTCTACCTATATGGTTAATGTCTACACTTCCGAGATGAGTCATGTTTTTCTGACTGTAAAGACCCCAATCCTACAAACACTTATGCTTAAATTTATTCATTTGACTGGAATATCACTACTTACATTGAGTAAAATTATAAAAGTTGACATATGAATATCTGTAGGAACAAAGACCAAGTTCATTAGTAGAGGGTTTTGGGATTCTTTGAGATGTAAGGGACTTTAATAGAAATAATTTTATTTCTATTGTGACTATGCGTCTTGGGCGGCCCCGAAGTCCCGAGTTGCCGCCCCTCACCGTCACCTTTCCTGAGTTCTGTCCTGCCGGTTCTATCACGGCTGTCGGTATTAAGCACTTTACCTTAGCGCCTCTCCGGTCTTAGTCTCCATATGAGACGATGGAGAGAGGGGGACCCGGGCCCGCCCTCACTCGCGGGTCCCAGCCCAGGGCCCTAAGGACTTGGACTAGGCAGTAGTCCAACTCTGGCTGGCAGGGTTGTGACCCTAAACGCGCCAGCCCATGTGCTTAATTCACCGCCCTGCCCTGGCCTACTTCCTCTCTCCTGCTCGTCCTCCTTCCTGCCCTTGCCGCCCCCTCCGTCTGAGTGAACCCAACCGGCTCCCAATGGCCCCCAGCAATGCCTCCCCGGACGCTCTCCACCTTCCGCCCGGGTCCGCGTCCCTCGCGCACCTCACCTCCCCTTTCCACCATCCGGGCGGCTTTTAAATCCCCCGCCATCCTGGACGCCCCGCTGGACGTCCTCCTAAAGACACGGGCGTCGTTCTGACCCCACATTCTCTTGACGTGGGGTCGACTCCTCCCACTCCCCCCGGCCGCGCGGCACTCCTCAGCCATGCTGCAGCCCGGGAACAGCCTGGGCACAGCCGGTAAGGGCTCCCCGGCCATGCCAATAGGGCGCTCACCACCCGGAGTTCAGTGCCGGGTCCTGGAGCCCCATCATACACCCCCCCCCTTAAGTCACCTTCTATCTTCAGGTTCTCCCTCTCGTTGTCATCATACTGCCTTGAAAAGAAGTCCACATGCAGGTGTTGCGTCCCGGCTCTGTGAGCAACTTCAAACGAATAAGCTTGCAGAGTCAGGTACCACCTCATAAGGCGTGCGTTGGAGTCTTTCATGGACTGTAGCCAACGAAGGGGGGCATGATCTGTCACCACCCGAAATCGGTTTCCTAAAAGATAATACTGTAACATGTCAATGGCCCATTTCATGGCTAGGGCTTCCTTTTCTATCGTGGAATATTTACACTTTCAGGGGAATAATTTGCGGCTAATGTATATGACCGGGTGCTTGTCGTGGCCCTTCTCCTGCGATAGTACTGCCCCATCCCTTTCCCCGATGCATCCGTTTGCACTATGAAGGGGCAGCTGAAGTCTGGTTGGGCCAGGATGGGGGCGTGTGTCAGCTGATGTTTTAATGCTTGGAACGCTTCTTCACATTCGGGCGTCTACCGTACCTTCTGTGGCATCGCACTCCGGGTTAAGTCCATCAAGGGAGCGGCCGGTGCTGCGAAATTAGGTATGAATCGCTGATAATACCCGGCCAACCCGAGGAACTGCTGTACCTGCCTTTTGGTTTTTGGGGCTGGGTGGTCTCGTAGAGCCTCGATTTTGCTTACCAACGGCCGTAGTTGACCGTTGCCTACAGTGTAACCCAGGTAGGTCACTTCCCGAGCCCCAAACTGACACTTACTAGGGTTGGCCGTAAGGCCTGCCTCTTGGAGGGTCTTAAGTACGGCTTTTACTCATTGAAGGTGTTTGGGCCATGTCGTGCTATAAATAATAATATCGTCAATGTAGGCCACCGCGTACTGACAATGATCTTTTAGGACTTTATCCATTAGTCTCTGGAAGGTCGCAGCAGCCCCATGGAGGCCGAAGGGCATCCAGACAAAATGGTATAACCTGAAGAGTGTTGAGAATGCTGTCTTCTCTTGTGAGGCAGGCGTCAGTGGGATTTGCCAATACCCCCGGGTCAAGTCGAGGGTGTTGAGAATGCTGTCTTCTCTCCTAGGCAGTCGAGGAGTTCATCTACTCTAGGCATAGGGTACTTATCAAATTGGGAGATGCTGTTTACCTTTCTGAAGTCAATGCAAAACCGCCAAAGACCCATCTGGTTTTGAAACTAACACTATTGGACTCCTCCACTCACTACGGGATTCCTCCACCACTCCCCACCGGAGCATCCATTGTAATTCCTCCCGCACAGGACCCCACATCTTTCGAGGGAGCGGGCAGATTGGTTCGCGCACCGTCTTTCGTGGGTCCGTCGCTATGTGGTGGTAAGTCTCTGTGGTCTTACCAGGCTGGTCGGTCAGCACCTCTGGGAACCTGCGCAAAAGGTCTTCCATCTCCGTCTTCTGAGTCTTGGACAGGCTCGGCTCTACCTGGAAGGGTACAGGGGGAGAATCGCCCCTTCCCTCCGGCCCCAACTCAGAGCCAGGGGGTATGTGGTTTACCAGCAACCCTTCGCATTCCCTCCATGCCTTGAGGAGGTTGACATGGTAGACTTTGGCCCCCCCCCCCCCCCCGGCCTCCAGTCACTCTTACCTCATAATCTACCTCTCCCACCCTCCGTATTACCTCGAATGGCCCTTGCCATTTGGCTAGCAATTTGGAGTCCTGTGTGGGGAGTAAAACGAAGACCCTATCACCTGGTGCGAAGGTTCGTAAGTGGGCACCTCCATTTTAATACTTGGACTGTTTCTCCTGTGCTAGTTTCAAGTTATTCCGGGCGAACTCTCCCAACTTGTGTAGTTTCTGCCTGAGCTCAAGGATATACTGTACTGAGCCTTGTACCCTACTTTCCTGCTCCTCCCAGTTCTCCCTTCTTATGTCTAGCATTCCTCTAGGGCGGTGCCCGAATAACAGTTCAAAAGGTGAAAAGCCGGTCGACGCCTGAGGAATCTCTCAGACCGCGAATAGCAAAGCTGGCAACAGCCTATCCCATTCCCCGGGGTCCTGGTCCACGAACTTCCGTAACATTCCTTTGAGAGTCTTATTAAACCTCTCCACTAGTCCGTCTGTTTGGGGATGGTAGACAGATGTTTTCAATGCTTTGATTTGTAATAATTGGCACAACTCTCCCATGAGTCGAGATGTAACATTTGTGCCTTGATCCATAAGGATCTCCTTAGGTATCCCCATGCGGGAGAAAATCTTTACCAATTCAGTTGCTAGATTTGGGGCGGTGGTGTTCTTTAGGGGTAGCGCCTCTGGATATCGGGTGGTGTAGTCGATCACGACTAGGATATACTTATGTCCGGCCTTGGTCCTCTCTAGTGGTCCGACCAAGTCCAGGGCTATTCGGTCGAAGGGGACTTCTATCAGGGAAGGGAGACCAGGGGGGGCCTTTGGTACCCCCTTGGGGCCGGCCTTTTGGCATTCGGGACACGAGCTACAGAAGTCTTTCACTTCACGGTATACTCCCAGCCAATAGAATCACTGTAAAATTCGCTGCAGCATTTTCTCATAAGCTAGATGGCCGGCCCATGGGTTGGCGTGAGCTAACTCTAAGAGGCGGTTGTGGTACCCCCTGGGCACTAGCAGCTGCCTGACCACACCTTGGTCTTCCACCCCCACCGTCACCCGATATAAACGGTCCCTGCGTACCTCGAAATATGGGTTCGCGTCCCGTCCTTCTTCTTCAACCTCTTGTCCCTCTGCTTCCTTCGCCTCCGTCCACACATGTTGCAACGTGGGATCCTCACACTGCTCCCTGAGGAAATCCCCTTCCCATAAGCCGAGGGTGGGGTAGTTGACGGGGTCGTCATCCCTAGGTCATGAGGTGCCTTCCCCTGGGTCCTCGTCCTGGTCTTCTCGGGGCTGTCGAGTTTGTTATTGGGGCCATCGGACTGCCCCGCCAGCCCTTCTTGGGTAAAAGGGTGTCTTGGTTGTTGCCTTCGCTCACCGCCTCCCCGAACCCAGCCCAGTCCCTCCCCAACAGGACCGGGTACTCTAGCTTTAGGGCGACCACCACATAACACCAGCTGCTTAGATTCTTATCAGATATGTGGACCCAGGTAGTCGGATACTGAAGCACATCACTGTGTACACACTGGATGTGAACGGGGGGACCCCTCGGCCCTCCTTCTTCCACTAGGTTGGTTCGTACAATTGTCTGGCTACAGCCCGAGTCCACTAGGGCCGTCACTGGGTTGTCATTAATGCGGACGTGCCTCATGATTTTGCCTTTCCTTTCCCCGACATGGTCTTGGTCTCCTGTCAGGGCCTGGGCGTAGGTACAATCCATATAGGGACACTCCTTTTGAAAATGTCCCTCTTGTCCACACCTATAGCAGGCGCCTCCCGGAGGGCCTGGCTGCCCCGAGAGTCGTCCTCCCATTGCCAGGTGAGCAGGGTTTATCCACGGGCGTGCCTACCGGCAAGGTCGTCCAGGCAGGGGCCAGCTTTCTACCTTCCCCGCGGCTTGTTCCTCAACCGCATCTCACGTCTGGGATCTCTCTGGGGTGCCAAGACTGTGGTGGCCCATCTCTCGGGAGAGGGGCGGGTTTGCTTACCCTCGATGACGCCTCCACTGCCTCTGCCACCTCGTAGTTGTTCATTAAATTGACGGCTTCACTTAGCGTGGAGGGGTGATGGTGTCTTACCCACTGTTGCCCTCCTGCCAGCAGGATATTTAAAAATTGTTCCAGCACTACGATTTCTGCCACCTGCACCCGGGTCCATTGCTCCGGCTCGAGCCATCTCCACCCGGCTTCCCTCAGCCGTTGTGCCACCACCTGGGCCTCGCCCCCGTCGTGTACCGTTCCTGCTGGAACTTCCGGTGGTAGGATTCTGGAGTTATTCCCATATGGTCGAGTATAGCCTCTTTCACTTTATAGTAATGAAAGGCGTCCCGAGTACTCAGACGCCTATAGGCTAGTTGGGCCTGCCCCATCAGATAGGGGTGAGGATTGTGGCCCAGTGATCCTCAGGCCATCGGGCCGCCGTAGCCACCCTCTCGAAGGTGGTCAAATACGCCTCTGGATCATCCGCCAGCCCCATCTTAGTTAGGTGGATTGTCATCTGCATGGTGCCCCCCCCCTTCACCGTCATAACTCCCCGGTCCGATACTTCCCCGGGTGGGGGCCAGGTACTGCCAGGTCCATTGTTCTTGCTGGCTTTGAAACTGCTCGGCCAGCTCTCTCACCAGTTGCCTCTGTTGCTTCTGGTGTTGGGCGGAGAGTTGTTGGATGAGGAGTGTTTGCTGTTGTTGGTTCTGCTTCTGATTCTCAGTAAGCCAAGCGAGTATCTTGTTGGGCTCCATTTTCCCGGCTCCTTACCACTGTCTGCAAGTAGGGGGCGTTCGGTCCGGTATGACCGTAGGCTCACATCAAACAAAAAAAAACTCCTGGGGAATTCATGCAGTCTCTACCTCCAAGGAGCCCCTTTTGCTCCCCCCTAGTGTCCTAGGGTAGCGGGGTAGCTATGCCCACATTCTCCACCACCTTGTGACGATGCGTCTTGGGTGGCCCCGAAGTCCCGAGTTGCCGCCCCTCACCGTCACCTTTCCTGAGTTCTGTCCTGCCGGTTCTATCACGGCTGTCGGTATTAAGCGCTTTACCTTAGCGCTTAATACGAGACGACGGAGAGAGGGGTACTTGGGCCCGCCCACACTCGTGGGTCCCACTCCAGGGCCCTAAGGACTTGGACTAGGCAGTAGTCCAACTCCGTTGGCGGGGTTGTGACCCTAAACGCGCCAGCCCACAGGCTTAATTCACCGCCCTGCCCTGGCCTACTTCCTCTCTCCTGCTCATCCTCCTTCCTGCCCTTGCCGCCCCCTCCGTCTGAGTGAACCCGACCAGCTCCCAGTGGCCCCCGGCAATGCCTCCCCGGACGCCCTCCACCTTCCGCCCGGGTCCACGTCCCTCGCACACCTCACCTCCCCTTCCCACCGACCGGGCAGCTTTTAAATCCCCCGCCGTCCCGGATGCCCCGCCAGACGTCCTCCTGACATCACAGGCGTCGTTCTGACCCCACGTTCTCTTGACGTGGGGTCGACTCCTCCCACTCCCCCCGGCCGTGCGGCACTCCTCAGCCATGCTGCAGCCCGGGAACAGCCTGGGCACGGCCGGTAAGGGCTCCCCGGCCATGCCAATAGGGCGCTCACCGCCCGGAGTTCAGTGCGGGGTCCCGGAGCCCCATCACATCTATAATAGCAACAAAATTGACAGTTTAGCCATCCATGCTCTTTCTAGTGTTCCTAAACATTCACACTATAGAAAACAGTATTGTACTTTGAGGAATGACAAAACCTTGATTTATATATTTGGCTATAACATCAACCCTTTGTGTCCAGGACTCTGGTGTAGTTTAATTTGGCTACAACTTTATTACTTAACTCATCTGGGAATTATCTGCAATAACTCCTACAATTCAGCTCACGATTCCTTTCTCAGACATTTCCACGTACTTGGGAAGAACTGTTGCTAGCCCCCCAACTCTCCAAATCTCATCCCAGCTCATTGCTAGAATCTCACACACACAACCCTCCCTCATCTCAGGGCAAAGTGGCTTGGAAAAGATGGTTGTCTCCTCACTGTATGAGATGTTAGGAACGTCAATCCCATTTCCCAGCTTCTTTAGGGAAAGCCTTCCCATAAGTCTCCTTCCAACTCCATTTTATTAGGCAACCAGATTCCCTATGTAACAAATACCTACAATGGACACCTGCCATCTGGAAAAGCAAAGAATTAGCTAGACAGCCTCTCCCTAATGCAGGTTCCTAGAGAGTTCACAATGACTTACATGAACTCCTCTGGCTAGCCCCTCTAAACATGAAGGCACGAGGGAACCACAATCCTATTATTCTTGACCTATTAGGCTATGCGCTTTCAAAAAAGAGTATCTAGACTACAACCAGTACTTTTGAAAAAGCAAGCCGCTTTTTCAAAAGAGAGCACCCAGGCAATCTGGATGCTCTCTTTCGAAAAAGCAGTTTGCATTCAATAGCACCTTTTTTTGAAAGAGCACGTTCGAAAAAAAGGCATTATTCCTTGTAAAACGAGGTTTTCCGCAGTCGAAAAAACTGCCACATTCTTTCAATTTACTTTTGAAAGAATGCAGCAGCAGTCTAGACACAGGGGAAGTTTTTTTAAAAAAAGGTCATTTTTTTCTAAAAAACCCTGTAGTCTAGACACACCTTTAAAGTCCTCCCAAGCCCTGACTTTGATGTCATGAGGTTTGAGAAGTGCCACCAGCAGTGGGCAGGTTACTACATAAAACTGGAGCTCAGAGGCCAGTTCTCCAATGTATCTGGGGAAGCAAAAGTTTCATTAGTAACTCCCCAGAGTTAATATGTTTAAAAAGCAATGAATGATATTGTCTGTGTATTCTCACTGTGCATCCATTGAAATCAAGTACAAAACTTCTCTGTCAGTAGTCAATATAATGTAAAATGACAAATATCCTTCCCGACATTCTTATTTCTTTAATCCTCATGTACATTAAATGTAGTTCCTTATGCCCTTTTTATTCAGAACACTTTCTACTCTTCTGCTTTCCAAAGAGTTCTTCTCTAGTCTGATATCTCCCCTCCCAGCTATAAATCAGCAAGTTTTAAGCCTGGAAGCCTTTTCCTTGATGGTGTGCAGCTACAAAAATCTCTACCCAGAGAGTACTACTACACTAAACACCTCACAATGTATTGGCCTCTTACATGGCCAACATAAAACTATGTTGGCTTGGTTTCCTCAAAAGATATGCACAATCTTTGTGTGGTGGATATTTGTCACTTCTGCAGCCCAACAGGGTTCTCTCTGCAGCTCACAAGATATTTTATTTACCGTTGCTCATGCACAGGGCTGCCAGATTCTGCTGGTTTCTGTCATTTTTTTCATACCATTACTAAAGTGACACACGTGTAAAGCAAGGTGAAATAAGGTGCATGTTGATCACAAACAACATCGACTGTGAGAGCTATGCACTACCTCTCCTTTAGACTTATAGGGTTTTTATACTTTCTCCCCAATAACTGGAAAACCTTGAAAGACAGTCTTGCTTGTGGTAATTACAATGTTGTGTCACTTTGAGACGCAGCACTCATGTCCAAATAACTTAGTGCACATATGAGCTCTCGAGCTTCAGCCCACAGCTTACATTGTTTTAAAATTTGTATTCATAGCATTAAACAAGATTTAGGATTACACTTAAGCTACATCTACATTGCCCAGTCTTGCGCAAAACATATGCAAATGAGGTGTACTCATTTGCATATTTATTAGCCGCCATTTTGCGCAAAACCCCCCTTTTGTGCAAGAGCCATTCTGCCTGAAAATAAGCGGCAGAACGGCTCTTGCGCATGAGGGGGGTTTTGAGCAAGAAGGAGCAGTGTACACTATGTAGACATAGCCCTAGTGGAGCTGCCACTGGCTGTGGGGGGGGGATGATTCAACTCAAGGGGTTCAGGCTCTGCTTGAACAGTGAAAGCAGTGTGCACCATATAATATTTCTAAATGTGAACTTGGAAATTAAGCAGATCTTCCAGTGCTTTGACATGGCTCTGTATGATAAACTCTCGAATATTGTAGAAAAGTATAAACAACTTTTGTTGCTGACAGAATAAGAAAAAGAGGGCAAGGGAGAGCACCAGACTTCAGAGATGGGGTGGGCAAATGTCCCATAAAAGGCGCGAGCCCACCAAATGACCACAAAATAAATTAGTAAGGGGGGGAAGTTGACTGACTGACTCCAAAAGATGCAGAAGGGGAATAGAAATGAAGCTGGTCAATCCTCGGAGGTAAAGAGGGGAGGTTGTTACATAAGAACATAAGAATGGCCATACTGGGTCAGACCAAAGATACATCTAGCCCAGTATCTTGTCTGCCAACAGTGCCCCAGAAGGAGGACAAACACAAAGTCCTAGTCTTCATAGAATCCTCTGGCAAGGAGTTCCATGGGTTGACTGTGCGATGAGTGAAGAAAAATTTCCTTTTGTTTTAAACCTGCTGCTTATTAATTTCATTTGGTGACCCCTAGTTCTTATATTGTGGGAAATAATTTTTCTTTATTCACTTTTTCCACACCAGTCATGATTTTATAGACCTCTATCATAGCCCCCTTAATCTCCTCTTTTCTAAACTGAAAAGTCCAAGTATTTGTAATTTCTCTTCATATGTGGGCCCATTTTAAACCCCTAATAATTTATATTGCCTTTTTCTGAAACTTTTCCAATTTCAATATATTTGTTTTGAGATGAGTCAATAAAATATTCTCTGTCTTATTCTCTGTCCCTTTTTAAATTATTCCTAACATTCAATTTGCTTTTTTGATTACCAATGAACACGGAGTGAATGTTTTCAGAGAACTATCCACAATGACTCTAGGATCTCTCTCTTGAGTAGTTATAGCTAAATTAGTCCCTGTTATTTGGTATGTATAGTTGGGATTATCTTTTCCACTGTTCATTATTTTACATTTATCAATGTTAAATTTCATTTGTCATTTTGTTGCCCAATCACTAAGTTTGGTGAGATCTTTTTGAAGCTCTTTACAGTCTGCTTTGGTCTTAACTATCTTGAGCAGTTTGGTATCATCTACACATTTTGCCACCTCACTGTTTATCCCTTTGTCTAGATCATTTATAAATAAATTGAATGGGATTGGTCCCAGGATGGACCCTTAGGGGACCCCACTAGTTACCTCTCTCCACTCTGAAAACTTACCATTTACACCTACCCTTTGTTTCCTGTCTTTTAACCAGTTATCAGTCCATGAAAGGACCTTCCCTCGTATCCCATGATGACTTACTTTACTTAAGAGCTTTTGGTGAGGGATCTTGTCAAAGGCTTTCTGGAAATCTAAGTTTGTTTGCTGACCCCCTCAAAGAACTCTAGTAGGTTAGTAGGGCATGATTCCCCTTTACAGAAACCATGTTGCCTTTCCCCCAACAAATTATGTTAATCTGTGTGTCTGACAATAATTTGCCTGGTACTGACATTAGACTTACTCATCTGTAATTGTCAGGATCACCTCTATAGCCCTTTTAAAATATTGACGTCATGTTAACTATCTTCCTGTCATTAGATACAGATGCTGATTTAAAGGATAGGTTACAAACCATAGTTAACAGTTCCGCAAATTTCACATATGAGTTCAGAACTCTTGGGTGAATGCCATCTGGTCCCAGTAACTTGTTGCTGTTAAGTTTATCAGTTTGTTCCAAAACATCTCTAATGACACCTCAGTCCGGCACAATTGCTCAGATTTGTCACCTAAAAAGAATGGCCCAGTTTTGGTAATCTCCCCAATATCCCCAGTGAAGCAAAGAATTCATTTAGCTTCACTGCAATGACCTGATCATCTCTGAGTGCTCCTTTAGCATCTTGATCATCCAAGAGCCCCCTTGATTGTTTCGCAGATTTCCTGCTTCTGATATACTTAAACATTTTGCTATTACTTTTTGAGGTTTTGGCTAGCTGTTCTTCAAAGTCCTTTTTGGTTTTTCTTATATTTTTGTACTTAATTTGACAAAGGTTATGCTCCTTTCTATTTTCCTCACTGAGATTTGACTTCAACTTTTTAAAAGATGTCTTTTTCTCTCTTACCACTTCTTTTACTTGGTTGTTAAGCCACGGTGGCACTTTTTTGGTTTTCTTACTGTGTTTTTTAAATTTGTGGTATACATTTAAGCTGGGCCTCTATTATCATGTCTTTGAAAAGTTTCCATGCATCTTGCAGAGATTTTATTTTTGTCACTGTACCTTTTAATTTCTGTTTAACTAACCTCCTCATTTTTGTGTAGTTCCCCTTTCTAAAATTAAATGTCACAGTGTTGGGTTGCTGAGGTGTTTTTCCCATCACAGGGATGTTAAATTTTATTACATTGTGGTCGCTATTTCCAAGTGTTCCCATTATATTTACCACTTGTACCAGATCCTGTGCTCCACTTAGGACTAAATCAAGAACTGCCTCTCCCCTAGTGGATTCCAGAACCAGCTGCTCCAAGAAGCAGTCATTTAAGGCATCAAGACATTTTATCTCTGCATCCCATCCTGAGGTGACGTGTACCCAGTCAATATGGGGATCGTTGAAATCCCCCACTATTATTGAGTTTTTTATTTTGATATCCTCTCTAATCTCCCTTAGTATTTCATAGTCACTGTCACTGTCCTGATCAGGCGGTCAGTAATATATTCCTAATGCTATATTCTTATTATTGGAGCATAGCGATTCTATGGAACATTTTGGCTCATCTGGCTCATTTTTTACCTCCATCCATTTCCTCTTTTTCCTCTTCCACTTAACTTAGGAAAAGGTGCAAGGAGGGAAATACTTAGAACATAGAACATAAGAATGGCCATATTGGGTCAGACCAAAGGTCTATCTAGCCCAGTATGCTGTCTGCCAACAGTGGCCAATGCCAGATGCCCCAGAGGGATTGAATATAAGAGAGAATCTTCAAGCAATCCCTCTCCCGTCACTCATTCCTAGCCTCTGGCAGAGGCTAGGGACATTATTCCTACCCATCCTGGCTAATAGCCATTGATGGAGCTAAGCTCCATGAATGTATCTAGTTCTTTCTTGAACCCTGTTAAAGTCCTGGTATTCACAACCTCCTCTGACAAGGAGTTCCAAAGGCCCACCATGCACTATGTGAAGAAAAGCTTCCTTTTGTTTGTTTTAAACCTGCTGCCTATTAATTTCATTTGGTGACCCCTAGTTCTTATTTACTTGGGTCTGTTAGGAACCATGGGGTGAGTCACAACCCACAGGACCTGATGGGAGGAGTGTGAAAGTGAAAGATGATGAAAGGCAAACGGTTTTCATCGGACACTATATATCTCCAGGATTCATACGTCAGTTAGATCCATCAGAGATTACAGAATACAGATTATTTATGACTTTGAACTCTGTTGACAAGCTGAACCATTACTAAATGAACCTTCAAGTTTAATGGTGTGCCCATCAAAGAGTAAAATGTGACATTTTATTTTCTGTGCTAAAATTCAAATGCATTATGCAAAAAGGGCATGAAGTGACCCTCCTAAAATGCCTGAGATGAAAGAGGGAGACTATCCAATTTCTCTGAGGCTAAATTAATTCTGAGTGGTCCTGTAGTTCTATAACAGCAAAGATGAACTGTCACAGAGTTAATCTGACTACTGTGCTTCTTTCCTGGGCATTTGCTCATCCTTAAGGAAAAATAATAAAGGTCAAAGTACATGTTTTAAAATACATTTTTCCAAGAAGACAGAATAGTTCACCTTAATGAAGTATAATAAAGAAAAAAATCACTCCCCCATCATTTACATGATCTGAGAATAAGTGATAAAATATTCATTACAGAAAGATAACTCAAAAAGCCTTATGCAACAATATCCACTGCATCTCTCTCAGGTAAACAAATGTTGAGAACTTTAATGTTTCTATTAAATAGTGGCTTTGCCTAGCTGCAGATTGTCAATAAGTCTGGCAATAATTATACTCTCCCCCTTAGAAAGAAACTAATTTACAGGTTTCTAGCAAGACAGCAAAAATGAAGCGCAGGGATTGGAGCAACCACCAAATCATCACAGTTTGCAGTTGTCCTGTGATACCCTCAAAAGAATTAGGCTTGTACCCTGCAAACAGCCCCTCAGCAGAGTTTTTCACCCCCACAGAAAACAAACTGGATTATATGGTTTTCCCAGTGAAAGGAAGGTGCCTATTTTATCAGAAAAAAAAACAATTAAGTTAATCTATTTCCCAGAGTCAATTCCTGTCATTAATGATATGCGATATTTTTAAACATGTAAAGAGATACCATAATCTTACAACAATAAGCACCTAGTGTCTCATTATCTCCTTAGTAAAGAATATAAAAACAAATGGACACATCAATGCTTTACTTCAATTCAATTTTCAGCATTTCAGTTTATTGGTTCAGCAAATCTGGCCTGTGTAGTCTCAGAAAAACATGTATACATATTGAACCTACAGATCACATTGAATCCTAATATCATGTGACTAAATCATGCCTCTCTGTATCAGCAATATCCAATACATATCCAAAGGAGGATTACCCCCACTCAGTGTTTGGAGAAGACAGCCAGCCTTTGTACTGACATCTTACTCCATGGATTACACCAAGGCAAGTCATTACAATAGAAGAGCTGCCAGAGGAGGGTGAATTGAGAATAGTGAAAGTCTGGGGAGCTGTTTTGTTTTAACTATCGTTGTTGATATTTCTTTTGGAGAACATAGGAGACAAAAATCTTAAGGAAGATTTGAATGATGGATGATGGCATGCCAAAAGGGCATTGGGAGACAATTCAATTCTAAGGCACTGATATGAGATAAATGGATGGGAAAGTATACAAATGGAACATATTGCTTTTATTACTGCAGATAACGAGAGGAGAGGTGGTGGTAGATGACTCTCATATACTTGTTCACATTGTGGGTATGTCTAGGCTAGCCTCTGCCAGCAGAGGCATGTAAATTAGACTATCCGACATAGTCAATGAAGTGGGGATTTAAATATCCCCCCGCTTCATTAAAATAAAAATGGCCACCGCGCTGTGCCGGCTCAGCTGATCATTGGCACAATGCGGCAGTGAAGACGCGGATCGGTTGGCAAGGAAAGCTTTGCCGACCGATCCTGTAAACCTTGTTTCACAAGGCATAAGGGATCAGTCGGCAAAGGCTTTCCTTGCTGACTGATCCGCGTCTTGACTACCACGTTGTGCTGATGATCAGCTGAGCCGGCACAGCGCGGTGACTATTTTTATTTTAATGAAGTGGGGGATATTTAAATCCCCACTTCATTGACTATGTCGGTATGTCTAATTTACATGCCTCTGCCGGCAGAGGCATGTAGTCTAGACATACCCTATTAGTTCAATTGATTTAAATTCGACTGCTCATCACAGAAAGGGCTGCAGGATCAGATTCTTCATTAAATTTCACTTCAACTGAGGGAAGAATGAGGGAAAGAAAAAAAGTCATGCCTATTCATCTTTACTAGTTTTCTTTTCTAAGTATATATTTGCACCATGCCTGTAAACTCTTGTTCTGGTGTATTCTAAAATCCTAATTTGATCATATATGAACATTATCTAAATTTGAAGATGTTTTAGAACTATATATCTAATTGAATTGATTTTGGTGCTGGTTGTGGGGAGTAGTGTTTATTCTGTTACTTCCTTTTGGGTCAAGAACGAAAATATTTCAATGTGTAAAAATAAATCTTAAATCTCCCCTTCAAGTAGTACAGAACACAAAACAATTTAGGAATAAAACCCCTTTCTCTCACAACTGAAAAAGGGCTATTGCCATTAAAATGAGATTCAAGCCAAGAATTATTTTGTTCTACCAATGCTCCCTTTGCTTTCCACAAGAGTTGAAATTTGACAAACCTTGAATTACATTGAGATGCCCAGAAAGAGAGGTAGATTTACTGCTAGATTTAGCTGATAAAACACCCTGTAAAATTATGGTAGGAAATGAACCATGGTCAAGAAATATGCCACTTAATATTGAGAAAGCATCCTTCATACCACTGTGAGAACCCTAGGTGGCACAAAAGATTTAATACTGCTACAGTAGGAATTGACAGATACTCAGATAAAATCTGATGTACATCTTAAATGAATACTTCATTCATTTAAGGACAATATATTTTCCCAGAAAAAAATGTAAGTATTTAAAATAGTTTCAAGTTTGTTCCTAGAGAAGATAGATCTGGCAGTACCAAAGAAAAGGGGGTGGGGAGAGAAAGAGACACACAGAGGACCTAATGCTGAAATGTAGGATTGCTCTTTAAAAGCACCGTTTCATTTTCTCAGCATGCAAAGCCATTGATGCCAAAGCACTGTGCATATAACAGTCACATGTTGACTTAAAGGGATGTGGATGTACAGATAAGTAAACTGACATCATCTCAGGGACCATCAGATATTTGAGATCCCACTGATGATATTATGGGAACAGAAACACACTTGCAATGTATTCATGCCAAAAATATGACAACCCTTGACTTGTGTTTTTTTTGTCATATGGAATCTCCTCTGTAGACATTGTTCAGAAACAAATCAATCTTAGGAAAAAGTGTTTTCAGAGCATTCCTCAGACTGGAATGATCAAAAGGCACTTAACTAACATACAGCTCAGGAAAAAAAGAAAATCACTGATTGTGCCCCTCATAACATCAAGTACATTCACTATCCTGAATTTCAGTGGAACAGGTTTCCTTCTTATAATGTTTGAGTTCATGGTATGAACTCTGCATTATGAAAAGTGACTTTGTGAAAAGTCACGCGCATAGCAAAATGTCATTTTAAAGACCATAAATTATTATTCTAAACATTACCAAGATACTCACCAAGATGAATCAGGCACAGAATTTTTGCAGTGGTAATGTTACAGAAGCAAGTAAAATGAGATCTCCAGAGATGCATAATTCCATAGAACCCTACTCCTGGAGTTACATTTCTAGTGAGAGACTGGCAGAGAACATTACTTTCTGAAAATTGCTAAATTGGCTGTATGGTGAAACTACTACTATTCTACAGGCACACTCCACTGTACTTCACAGGGGAGCTCTCACCTATTTATAGGATTCAGAGAAAGAACTGTATTTTTTGTGTATAGAGATCTTTGCCTGCAGCAGCAAAGTATACAGAATGAAACATTTCTGAGCTAAATTCAGTGCTCCCATGTTTGAAGGCAGCTTCCATTGATTTCATCTACATCTGAAAGTAGAATTTAGCTCACTAATATTAAAGTGTGCTTAAATCTGTTTGGTTTTATGTCCCTCACTGCAAAAGCTATGGCTTACTCTATTTCTGTATTACTATTTCACTCGAATTATGTAGATTTCTATATATTTTAAATAGAAGTTCCAAGTTTTGAACATGGGTGTCTAAAGCTAGCACCTAAGTCTACATTTTAGGCAATGAAATGATATTTTGAAATTTAAAATTGGCGTATGGATGTATTAATATGGATGTAGGGGATTGACTTTAGACATTGAAGTTTGGAAATTAGATTCACAGAGGGTTTTTTTTTTAATTGATTCACTTTTTACTTCAGGCATTTGTGTGAATAAATATAATTGGACCATATCTTCAGCTGTTGTAAACAGGTGTGGCACCACTGAGGTCAATGGAGCCATGCCCATTCAGACCAGCTACAAGTCTGACCAGTTATGGTATTATTGAAGTGATCCATAAAAGAAACTGATTGAGTGAAATTCACTTCTCTGTGCTAAAACCTCAGCTTTGTATGGTGGCAAGGATAGAATTCACTGCCAAATGACCTGCAGGCTTTGGAGTCGCAACGCATCCACTGCTTCAGATCATGGATTAACATGGTCTCTGCTATCAGGAGGAGACTAATTCTGATAATGCAAAAGTAAAGTGTGGATCAGACATAGAAGGTAGTGTGTCAAATATTAATAAGGGTTATGTGTACAGTTTTAATTGTTATGCATAAAAGGTAGCATTAAAACTAGTTGCTAATCTTATGCCTGAGATATTAATTATATTCTGATAGGTTTTTTTCCATCCATTGCTTATGATTAAGGGGAAGGCTGTTCCTCATGAAACTTCTAAATATTTTCTCAAATTTCTTCAAATATTGAATTTCAATGAGAAAAAAGGGGAAACAACTCCCCTGTAAAATTAATAAATTCCCTTCCCCCCATTTTTCTGCCAGCAATAGTGAAATTGCTAGACTGTAACATACAATTTATCACACTAAGCAAAACTGAGCAGTAAATCATGGTATGGCAGATGCTAATGACGTGGTGGCTATATGTATAACATAAAGAACTATAAAGAAAATAATAAGCATGTGTCAGGAGTGAAGCATGCCCTGATTTTTTTCCACATATCATTGAGTAACAGATGAGCAAGTACTGTCTCTCTTGTGCTTCAAAAACAACAATCCATCGGGAGTAGGTTCTTGAATGTTGTAACCTTGTAAATGGTGTTAAACTTCCAGATGGGAAGAAGACAGGCTCACTCTTCACTGCTCTGGTAGATTTCTGCCTCCTTACTCTTGCTAATCTCATTGGCATCAGTGGATCCTAGAGCTGATGGCATTTGGAGAGTGCCATAAAACATCTCCAAGATGAAGCGCACAATATCACTCAGCTCTAGGTGCTGGACTGTGGGCTCATTTTCGATATTGTACGTTGTTACAGTACAGCTATTATTCAGTTGTTTACAGCTGAAAATGATGGTTTCCTCTTCTAAATCAATGTTTTCTTGGGCATCAGACTTGACTTGGATATTGGTCTTGGCATGCCAAGTGTTGTTATTGGGATCCACTTTCACAGAGATGCCAGTCCAAGTCTTGTTTTTCACAGAGATCTGCATGTTCTTTGTTAGGGAAAAAAAGTGCATTTAAGTTAAAACTAGCATGCTCAGGTCTGAGTTGAGAACAGTGGCTCAAATGCCAGAATATTGATTGTAATGGCCTGGGAAAAGATTGTTTATTCTAGTTGTTCAAAAGTCAGTATTCACTTACATTTTGCAGACGTATCAGAGATACTACAGCTATTTTCTATTCTAAGCAAAAAGGAAAAAATATGATTTCTATGAATCTCAGATTCTATTGTGTGGTAAGTATGTGTACTGATATTTAATAGCAACTATTCTCCAGTGCTATTAATCCCACACAAAAAGGTATCTGAATAGTCAACATCTTATTTATCTTCTGTTTATTATTACTATTGTGGTTGTGCCTTGGGCAGCCAATTCAGGATCAGGACTACACTGTACTAGGTATGGTGCAAACAAATAAGTGCCAGAAAGTGCTCCATAGACAATCTAATCTAAGACAAAACATTGTAAGTAAACACAAACTTGTAGACTCTCACCTACTTCTCTGTGGTACATGAAGTCAGTTTCTTTCTACTCTACTTTTAGAGGTCTAAATTTAGTGGCTCATCTTAGATGGAAAAAAGTCCTATTAGCCTATAAAATACAAATCACTTACCAATATAGAACTATTCCTTGTTTTCTTAGTATATTGTGCAATTTTAAGTGTCTCGGGAACTAGTGCTTTCATTACTTTCTTACAAGAATTATTTCACAGATTAACAGTTCTCACTAGAAGGATTTTTTTCCTCTGATATTTAGCCCAACTGTTCCCATCAAAAATAATTGTTGATATGTAAGAAATAGCAACTGAGCCTAACCGATTATTCGGCTTTGGGACATAGGCCATATTTTTTGTTTATTTTAGCACAATGGGGTCTTGATTCACTAATATGGATCCAAAGTACTACCCCAGTACAAATAAGATACAACAAGAAATTCACCTGAATCAGAAGATCCAACCACAATTAAACCACATGTCACAGAGGAAGGTAAAACCCTTCCTAAGGTCAGTCCTAATGGGACCTCAGGGGAAGTTCCTTCCTAACCCCACAGCTGGCAATCAGTAGACCCTGAGCCTGTGAGCAAGAACCACCCAGCCAATCTCTGCGACAGAATGCACAGTGACATTTCTGAAGCCTGGTTCACTCTGTACCCATCTCCTGGCCTGGTCATTTCTGTTGCTTTAGAAGAAGAGGACTAAATAAATAAAGACACCACACTATACACTGAAAAGGATTAAGAATGGCAGAATCTCACCCAATATTAACAGCAACTTCTATGTCAATATAAGTAATAGACTTCAGCATTATTCTTTCCTCTAATAAAAGTGAAGGGGCATTCCAAACCAAGTTGTTCATATCTGCCACCACCTCACATATTCCAAAGAAAGAGGGCTATAATATCAATTAAGTTCTCCAAAAGTGATTTCTTAGCCTCAAATTGCCTTCATGTCTGCATTCATAATGTTATGAATAGGAATAACCCCCACTCCCACTTTCAGAGGCTACATCTACACTGCAGGCTTCTTGCGCAAGAAGCTTTTTGCAGAAAAGATCTTCTGCAAAACTTCTTGCACAAGAGCATGTCCACGCTGCAAAAGCGCATCGGAAAAGCAATGCGCTTTTGCACAAGAGAGCATTCAGACTGGTGCCAGAATGGTCACCAGAGCACCTGTTCTTCTTTTGATAGGCTGTTTTTGCACAAAAAAACCTCTGTTTCCCATCCATACACACCTTTTTGTGCAAGAGCTCTTGCGCAAAAAGGAGTCATTCCTCATAGAAGGAGGAATATTATACCACAAAAACCCCTCTGTTCTGTTGACTCGCTGGAAATTTTCTTGCCCAAAAAACACTTGAGGTGTGGACACTCCATGGATTTGTGCACAAAAACAGCCGTTTTTGCACAAAAACTCTGCAGTGTAGACATAACCTCAGAGCTGGTAAGGTTTAAGACAATTCTTACTTGAATTCTGTGAAACAATGGTAAGATTTTACACAGACAATAGCAGAAGAGAAAATGGAGCCCTTGAGTCATCAGTTAGCAGTATTTCTAAATGAACACACATTAACTCATTCTGACAGACAGAACAGACAAACTGAGTCTCATACTCTAAATTATGCCTGGAATAAGAAAATGCCAATACCAACCACACTGTAGTTTGGAGCGATCTCCTTGGCCAGTTTGGCAAGTAGCTCAGCCTTGTCAAATTCGATTACTAGGTGGATTGTTTCTGGTTTGGTGACTGGACTGGGTTTGACAAATTCAGTCACCATTGCTGCTTTTTCAAACATGGTGACCATCTTGGTTTCACCAAGAGTAAGAGTTAGCCTTGTACTGAAAAGCAGGATGCAAAACATTACAATCAAGCCAAAAACGAGGATTAGCCCAGCCAAAAAGGCAAACAGCAGAGACAGGAGAGTATTTACGATGTTCATGATTGTTGAATGTTCTGATGAAGTAAAAATAGCCTGATGCCCTTTAAAGAGCACCACAACAGAGTGCCATCATCTCAGTGGCCTCCCTAAGTTCTAGCCAGATCCATCTGTGCTGAGACCAAGCCTGGTCTAGTATCAGGAAAAGTCTGCTACATCACAATGGGTAACATGCGCACAGTTGCAATTCACAAAGGGTCCTTCAGCAGCATTGCCTCCTCCCTGAAGGACCTTGACATTTGCAAGTGCATTTTTAAGTCCTTCCTTTTTTTTTTTTCTTTTACTTAAAGGAACCATTACAGCATTCTCACAAATCCCTCTTAAGAAGGTAAAATATGAAGTAACTCCTCCATCCTGCCAGCTGGTTTCCTAACCACTGGAGACACTTATTCAGTAGCTGGTTCAGTAGTCTAAAACATTAAAGAGAAGAATCGGTTCGTGTATTTTTTTTTCCTTCTTGTAGACAATGCATTTTTAAACTCTCAAAATAGTTTTAAAAATCCAATTCAAGTTGCTTGGGTACTTATATATCCCATCATACACAAACCCAAACATTAAAAAAAAAAAATCAAGGAAACAAAAAGATAAGGACATGATACATCTAACACTTCTTTCTTAATAAACAAACATGATGAGCCAAATGTAAATCAGAATAGCATCATTGCTGATTCTCACCAGGTAATGATCCAGCCTGTTATTCTTATAAAGAAATACCTATTTCATTACAATAACTAAGTCCTCAACTTTAACTGTTACTGTCGTCTTGATTTTGGGACCCCATTTCTAAGAGACACCCTTAGATGTGATATATTTTTAAATATTATTTGAACAGTACTACAATGGTATCTAGAGTTCCCAATCAAGATCAAAGCTAATTGCTGATAGAACATATTCATAAAATATGTATTTTCTGTTTCTAGAGAATAATGTCGTATGTATAGTCTGACAAAAAAACTGTGTAACATTATTGCTTTATGATAAAATCATGTACAGCTGTGGACTTGCTTTCAAAGCTGATCAGTACAGTTAATCAGTGTGAATATCATTGAGTATTGGTAGCTGCCAGAGAGTTAAGATTAAAGGTAACTTCCTATTATTCTTATGAAGAGAGAATAACTTTATATGCATTTTCCATACCTAGCTACCACAATATCATATATTGTGTTTTCCGATTTGATTTAGAATTATGGATTGACTTTTGCAGGTATAAAAAAGATATACCTTTGAAGGCACCAAAGTAAATGAGACTGATGTTGGCTGAAGCAAAATTGGATCATAAGTCTATTGGGAGTGGCTATTAAAATGGGTGAATAACCAATTTTTGGTTCACTGACATTTCTAAAGAGTATTTTTAATTCATTTCTGGTAAGACAAAAAATGAAAACAAGCTTGGGTGGATGAAAAAAGTAAAAAATCAGGTTGAACTAAATGTTTTGGTTTTATTTTGGCTATTTAAAAACACATTATAGATTTTTAAAATAAAAGTAAAGGAAATTGAGGTAAAAATCACTTCTAACCAAAAATTGAAACATTTGACATTTAAAAAAAGCCATTTCAGTTTTCAGAATTATGTTCTTAAAATGAACAATTTGGCACAATTGGAATTCTCAAATATTTCAGAAGCACAGAATCTGCATTTTTTTCTCCAAAAAAGTTCCATCTTACAGAATCATAGAACACTAGAATTGGAAGGGTCCTCAAGAGGTCCTCAAGTCAAGGCTCCTGCCCTCATGGTAGGACCAAGCACTATCTAGATCATCCCTGATAGATGTCTATCTAACCTGCTCTCAAATACCTCCAGTGATGGAGATTCTACAACCTCCCTAGGCAATTTATTTCAGTGTTTAACCACCTTGATAGTTAGGAAGTTTTTCCTAATATCCAACTTAAACCTCCCTTGTTGCAATTTAAGCCCATTGCTTCTTGTCCTATCATCAGAGGTCAAGAACAATTTTCCCCCTCCTCCTTGTAACACATTTTTAGATACCTGAAATTTGCTAGCATGTCCCCCTTTCAGTCTTCTCTTTTCTAAACTAAACACACCCAGTTCTTTCAGTCTTCCCTTACAAGTGACATTTTCTAGACCTTTAATCATTTTTATTGCTCTTCTCTGTAATTTCTCCACATCTTTCTTGAAATGTGGTGCCCAGAACTGAACACAATATTCCAATATTGAGGCCTAATCAGCACAGATTAGAGAGGAAGAATGACTTCTTGTGTCTTTCTCACTACACTCCTGTTAATGCATCCTAGATTCATGTTTGGTGTTTTTGCAACAGTGTCACACTGTTGACTCATATTTAGCTTGCGGTCCACTATGACCTCTATATCTCTTTCTGCAGTACTCCCTCCTAGACAGTTGCTTCCCATTCTGCATGTGTGAAATGGATCATTCCTTCCTAAATGGAGTACTTTGTGTTTGTCCTCAAAAACTTCATCCTATTTACCTCAGACCATTTCTCCAGTTTGTCCAGATCATTTCGAATTATGACCCTATCCTCCAAAGCACTTGCAACTCCTCCTAGCATGGTATCATCTGCAAACTTAATAAGCACACTCTTTGTTACAATATCTAAATTGTTGATGAAGATATTAAACAGAACCAGTCCCAAAATTGATATATTAAACAAATTTCACACAATTCTTTAGCTGCTATCAAGGGATTTCCTCCATCCCACCATTCACCAGTAAATTTAATTCTTTGGGAAGGCAGAAGAAAAAAAAAGTTTGTTCTCACAAACGTCTTTTGTTAATTCAGAAATTGGATAGAAAAGACCACATTTAATCAATAGAGGATTTTGTTGGAGGTGGGTGGGAGAGAAGGTTCATGAAAAAATTGATGAAAACTTAAAATATGAACATTTTTTAAAAATTCATAATTAAAATAGAAAGATGGAAAATATTTCTAATTTTCAAATATGAAAAAGTGACCATCTCCGCTAATCTAGTTAGGTCTCCCAGGACTGGAAATATATTTTGACATTTTGTCTGTTGTTCTGGATTCAGAGGGTAAAGCCCTGGTTCCAATAAAGTCAGTTGCACAACTCCCTTTGTCTTTAGTTGGTCCAAGATTTCACACAGAACTGCTGCTGAAGTCAGAGAGTTCTGAATGTTGTTTGCACATTATTAACATAACAAGAACTATGATCTAGTAATCACTTCCATATAAATGGATCTTTGCGGCTTTGCCTGGATATTCTGCACATGCAGATTTGATTGTAGGATTGGGCCCTACACAGCTCAATTCAAGGTCAAAATTAAATTCACAAAAATAAAGATGTGATAATTTATTCCTTTTGTAACTGTTCATTTCCTTAATCATTTCATTTTGAGCATTTGTCTGCCATAAACCAGAATCACCTCTGTTTCTGGTGCTTTTCAGTCTATCAAGTATACAGCACACATTGTCACATTTTGTTGGGTTTTCATTGTCTTTTCTATGTAGTTCTCAGGAGGTCATAAAGGGTATGTCTATACATCAGAGTTATTTTGGGAAACAGAGGTATCCTGAAATAGGTCCCCCGCATCTTCACAAGCCACCCATTATTTCAAAATGTTTTTCAAAATAAAGGGCGTGCTATTTCAGCATCCCGGTAACCCTCATTGCATGAGGGTTAAGGAATGTCTCAAAATAGCACTTTATTTTGAAATTTGGTTCTGTGTAGACAGCACCAAATTTCGAAATAGCCTATTTCAAAATAAACTCAAAATAAGTATGCAATTTGCATAGTGCAAATTGCATACCTTATTTCGAGTTTAGAGTGCAGTGTAGACATAGCCAAAGGGTTATTTAGTTTCTTTAGGAGCTTCAGGGGGTAGCTAAGTTAGTCTGTACAGGATAAACTTTAAAAACAACAAATGATCTGATAGCACTTTATAGACTAACAAAACATGTAGATGGTATCATGAGCTTTCGTGGGCACAGCCCACTTCTTCAGATGACCAGAGTTTTGAGTTTAGGATGTGCAGACCCAAAATAAATAGGGAAGAAGGGAGAAAGGAGGAAGGAAAAAAATGGAAGGGGGCAGGAAACAAGGAGCAGAGCCAGAGGGTAGTACCCTTCCTCTCTAATTGCTATCCTATGATCCTTATCTGCTTCTTTTAACTATCCAATCTTTAGGTGATTACCAGTTCTGCCTATTTGGTTTTCCCTTTGATATTTTCATACCCTCTGCTCCTTGTTCCCGACCACCTTCCATTTTTTTTCCTTCCCCCTTCTCCCATATTTATTTTGGATCTGCACATCCTAAACTCAAAACTCCAGTCATCTGAAGAAGTGGACTGTGCCCACGAAAGCTCATGATACCATCTACATGTTTTTTAGTCTATAAAACGCTACCAAACCATTTGTTGTTTTTTAGTTTCTTTAGTTCACTTTTAGCTCCCCACCCCCTTTTTAGGGCATCAATAAACTGATGTGGCCAGTAAATTTAGCAGAGCTGCACAAGTTATGGCACATAGTAAGTGAACCTACCCTGTGATATATTCTTTCAGTTTAGGCTGAGATCTTTTATTCTTGTTTTTCATTTGGACCTTGGCAAGCTCTTGTTTCTATTCAGACTTAATGCAAATATTAAGGTTTTTGTCAAATTCTAGTAAAGTTACGCTAAATTTTAACTCCTGCAGAAAAGAACCTTAGCAACAGGCTGCCAAAATCTGTGTTGCTCTGCAGACCAGCTATTCATTTGACAGATAATTGCAAACTTTTCAAAATACGCCTCTGAAATAGGGTCCATTCAAATGTTGGAAGCAGAGTTCTAACCAGTAGTTCTCAGGTATAGAAAACAGAAATTGAGATGAAATGCAACCAGAACTGATAAACATATATTATAGAGCTAGCTACCTTTCTAATACCAACTCCTGGGAATGAAAGCTATTGGAAAAGAGGAACTTCTGAGTTTCATGCAGTGTGATTTGAAATGACAACTCCAAGGCTACATTGCATCATAATACTGTATGTTTGAAATGCAAGTGAAAGACTATTGTGGACCTTCTCTTAGTATTGATATTGCCATTTAAAAAGTAGTTTCCAGCCAAGCATTTATGAAATTTTACCTGTGGTAGAGCCTGAATATCATGGCTTATCTGACATCTTTAAAAAAATCTATTTCACAGCTATGAATCATGTCCGTAATCTATGTCCAAATTAGTAATATCAGATCTGAAACAAGCTCAGGGAGGCTGTGAACACACACACAGCTAAACTGGCAAGCAGTGGATTACAAATATAAGATACTTGGCAAAGTTCCAGTCTTAGAAATTGAACCAGCTCAACCCATCCAAAACTAGTGTTATTAAGTAAGTTTTTTGGGGTTTGGTGGGGGTGTGTGAAAATCCCTACATTGTAGTAAAGACCCCACTCATTTGCTGTTTACATTTAAACAAAGAAAAAAGCGCCCCAGAGAGTACTGACAAACAAGTGAATTTTAATTAAATTTACTCACCTGGCACACCAGCCATGCAGGACTGAAACCTTTTCTGAGATTGAAAGATTACTTTTTTAAAATTATTTTCATTTCTGCTTGTGACTGAAAATGGAGGTTTGAGGTTTTCATATGGTTTGGGGAAGCCTCTGACCTTTCAGAGGTTTAGTGAAAGAAATGGGAAGATCACTCATCATTAAATCAGTTGTGATTGTCATTCATTGCACAGTGTGGTGAAGTGCCAAGTTTGGAATCATTCTGCATAATTTATAAAATTCACAAGAGCTTTTTAGGGATTTACATCACTGGACCCACAATCCCAATGCCAGTGACTGGATATGTGCAACTGATTAATACAACACCCATGGTGATACCCCATAATCTTCACAAGCTGTCTATAATTCCTTGGAAAAAGGCTAAAGTTTAAGGTGTTTAGTTGTGAACTCTAGGTGATCCAGTTAATGAACACAAGCACAGACTTCTGAAGTGGCAGCTTTTAGGATACCTGTATAGATGCTCACATGTACTGAGCTGATGTGACCATCACTAACAGTTCTCACTGGTCGGTTAGCAAAGTAGAAAGTAAAAATGTATTTGACGGATGAAATTGCTCTCTTCCTCCCTGCGTAGCTGGCCTTCTATATGTGTAAGAGGTAGAGTTTAATTGGTCTACCCTTCTCTCCACCCTTTGTCATTTTGAATTCTCAGCCCAATTAATTACACCAGCTAGGAGTACAGTTTCCTGTGTACAGTGTAGAGTTTGTCTAACCAGAGATAAGTGGAAGTAGCTCTTACTCAGAATGTGCTACCAAAAATGCAAGCGAAGGACACAGCAACATCGCTTGCTGCCAGAAGGCTTTGAGGCGACACAGGCAAAAGTAGCTGGCTGCTCAAGCACACGCATCATTGGCAGACAATGCAAGGTGTTCCAGTGGGTGCCAGCACAAAGCCACACAAGTCGTCTTTGCACAGCATAGAAAACATAGAAAACAAGCTGAAAAAGCTATGGAGGAAGATGAGCTATGTCGTAACTGGTTATATAGTCGGATAGAAACATCCTTGTAGTGGTCAATTGTAGAAGAACTTTGTACGTGCTAGTTTAGGGGGGGTGAGGCCTGCATTCTCCCCCCCTCCCCTCCCCTTTTTCCCTACTACTGATGAGCCAGAAGCAAGTCTTTGGGAACATACGCCATTTAAAATAAGCATTGTTGCCAGTATAGCAAGAACAAGTAGAACTAGATCAGAACCAGATCGATAACTAACAGCTAAGCCCTACATCAGCACGTACTGAGTAACTCCTAGAAATTTCCAAACTGCCAAACAAGGCAGGAAAACTGTATTTAAGGCTGCCTCAAAGCCTAGCAAATCAGACTTCACCAATGGGCTTTGGGTACCAGCGCCTTGGAAGCTGAGACAACCTCCCACTTCGTCCACAGCCTACCCGGGGTCCCAGGCTTGCAGGAAGGGACGTAAGATATGCCGCTTCTTTGTTATATTGTTCTTCCATTTATGGGGCACAGCTGTTAGCTGTCAGGAAATAAACTACTTGTTTTTGACAGATACCTGTGTGGCGTATTTTGTACCTTGAGAGCCCAAGGTCAGACCTGAGACTTACTCTGGCCGGCTACAATCCTGTTGCCTCTATTTCTTTTATACAATAGCAGGTATATTACCAATGCACCCCATAAACAGTCTAGTGGCTTCATTTTAAGTCAGGATGTCTATCTAGTAGAGTAACTGGTAGCTGTTCACTCATGTATTCATGAGAGATGGGCATTAAAATAGCCTACTTGCTGTGTGCTATACTCTAGAGCCTAGACTTGAACACATTTTCCACCCCACCGCACCCATCCACTGGGATGGCATTGATGGCAGAATAGTGAGCCAGGAGCTTTGATGCTCCCACTTTGCCCCTTTTACAAGAATGTGCATTTAGAATTGCACTGCTGGGGTTGGCTCACCTGGGCGTGGTAGGGCTTTATTGTACACGGTCAGGAGTTCACCTCAAGCGAAAGTGTAAAACAAGGCACAAATACAGATGCCCAAGACAGCATAGCTATTGTCTCCCTCAGAGTACTGAGACGGTGGTAGTCTACTTCTGTGTCATTTTCAAAATGTTTTATTCCTTTCGCTTTCTTTGTACCATTACTCTTTTCTGATGCTCCTTGTAAATTCCTTTTGAAAATACCAAGCTATCAGGTGTTTTTACATACATTGAAGAGTTGCACTGGGGTTTTTTTTGTAAAAATATTTCAATTTCCTTCATTTCTAGACTTTCAGTTTCCAAACCATGTAAAGACTGAAGAATTTGGACCCCTAATCATCTCCTCTCCAGACATGCAACTGTCTACAGAGGACAAGTGTATCTGCTCCATGCTTTCTGTTCATACTACCTTACCATCCTCCTGCATAGATTACAGAACACCCTCCAACATAGATTACAGAACAGGACTGGGCAAGATGCAGCCCAGGGGCTGGATCCGGCCTGCCTACCATTTTGATCCACCCTGACTGCATCTAGCTGCTTTCTATTTATGTCTTGCTGCCCGTGCCACCAAATTTCCCAGGCAGTGGCTCAGGTAGTAGGATCGTATTAAAATAACTCACAGCTCACAGCGCTGCCAGAGGCCAGAGGTGTGAGCCTTTTAGGGTGCATCTATGCTGCAGGGCTTAACTCGAAATAAGCTACAGAAATTGAGCTACATCAATTGCGTACCTTATTTCAAAATAGCTTATTTTGAAATAGGGAGCGTCTACACAGCACTTATTTCGAAATAGAGCACTCTTCCTCCAACTTCCCTTACTCCTCATACAATGAGGGTTACAGGAGTTGGAGTAAGAAGTCCTCCAGCTTGACAGTATTTTGACACTATTTGAAAATAACTGCCTGCTGTGTAGACACGGACTAAGTTATTTCAGAATAGTGTTAGTTATTCCAAAATAGTGTTGCAGTGTAGACGTAAATAGCCTCAGCAATCCTGGCTGGCTGCCAGGCAATGCCATAGTGACAGGGCTGGGAGCCATGAGTCCATTTCTGTGTTTTTAAATCAAAGCCTCTGTCCCCAGACAATTCCCAAGGGAGACTAGTCCTCAGCCTTGCCCCTTCTGCCCTATATCCCGCCCCTTCTGGGGGGGCAGGGAGGGTGGAGCCAGACCACAACCACATAGCAAAATTCATTAAGTGGCCCCCTGTAATAATTATTGCCCACCCGGTTATAGAAGTAGAAATGTTATCTCTAGATCTGCTGAGGGCTGTGAAATTGTTTGCAAAATATAATGAAAGTTTAGGAAACCCCATGCTGCTGGCTGCCACCAGAATAGGTTTTTTTTCATTCTTGTTAGAGAAAAATTATAACCACCCACATGTGTGCTTAGAAGGAAGGAGACATTGCCTAATCTATTGACTATATATTGATTATATTATTACTTACAAATTCTCAGTTAACACTCTGATCTCAATGTTATTAGAAATCCTGGTTAATTGGAAACCCCTGCTTGCATGGTTCAAACACTTACACTTCAGAAAAATGTTCTGTATTGGTAATAGTCTTATTAACTCAGTTAACAAAGTTACAAACACTCCAACCCAGCAAGGTAGGTAGAAGGTATACAGAATGAGCTGAGCATCCATATACTCTCACCATCCTTTGCAGAACAACACGAAGTGTTAGTTATCCTCTTCTCTCTCTCAAGCTAAGGCACAGCAGCGGGGACACAGTTTTTATGTGTTATACTGACACCACCATGCCTAATGCACATTCAGAATCAGCTCTTTTGTCTTATTTGCGGCTCCTCACCTCATGAATGTCAGGGTGTCTTTCTCCTGTAGGTAATTAATCCTTTTACCTCAAATTTTTAGCATATAGATCAATTAGTTAACATAACACTTTTGAGGTCAGACATCTACAGATGTTCTTAAGTTAAAATATATAACTGCTGATATAAACTAGCATTTTGTTGTTATCTGTAAGCAATTTAATCAGTACAGCATTTTATCTTGTGATATTTTATGATCCAAGGCTACTCCTGGTTAGCCTCTTATGGGAAGGTTTTTGGGACCTTGTGCCTTGATTAGTTTAGCTAAGTTGTTTTACAGTCCTTGAGGCTTGTAGGCCCATTGCATTACTACCTTACCTAATACCTATGCCTTACCTAAAAAATACATACAGCTATAGAGTTATGGTTCTCCAATAGGGGTCTACAGACTTCTGAGGGTCCTTATAGACTGCACAGGGTGTCTGCAAAATATTAAGAAAAAATGTCCCTATGTCTGCATTGCCTAATAATTAAAACCAGCAAATCTACTATTTCTGTTCACATAACATATCCCATGATTCATGAATACCATAATACTCACAATGTACAAGCAACAATGTAAAACAAAATCTCACTGCTTTGTGCCAGCAAATCAGGAGTGTCATCCATTTTTTTGATGACAGATGTCTTTGTCCCGTGGCAATGGAATACATCTTTACAGTGTATGGGTAAATGAGATAGAAACGGGATGCTTTTAAAATGTCCCCATACTTGTACTTCTAGTTGGGGTGAAGCCATAGATGATACAGAGTTAAATATAAGAAACAAATGAAGAACAGAAAGTTTGACAAGCCCCCATACCACTTTTTAAAGACACAGTTAGGCGAATTGAAGAGCTCTTAAATGATGCAAAATGCCAAGTAACTGAAAGGCTACATACATGTGAACAGTTTGCAATTCAGCTTCATCCCACAACATTCTGAGAATACAAAGATTGATGGAGTGGTAAATAGAAGGGGACAGGTCACTGAGGCTATGTCTACGCTCGCGGCTTCTTGCGCAAGTATGGCCGTTCTTGCGCAAGAATCCACAGAGCGTCCACACTGCCCACCCGCTCTTGCGCAAGGAAATTTACAGTACGGCGTGGTAAGAGAGGGCTTCTTGCACAAGAGCTATGCTCTTTTTTAACAGGTGTAAGCCCTTTTGCGCAGGAGCTCTTGCGCAAGAGGGCAGTGTGGACGCTCAGCAGGGATTTCTTGCGCAAGAAAGTCCTATGGCTAAAATGGCCACCAGAGCTTTCTTGCGCAAGAGAGCATCCACACTGCCATGGGCGCTCTTGCGCAAAAGCACAGCTCGCACATGGCAGTGTGGACGTTTTCTTGCGCAAGACTTCTTGCACAAGAACCCTTGTGCAAGATGTTCTTGCGCAAGACGCCGCCAGTGTAGACATAGCCTGAGTGATCTGGATCACTTGGTGAGTTGGCCACAAGTAAAAAAATATGCACTTTCATATAGTTAAAGGTGGACATCTATGAACAAAGAATGTTGGCCTTCATTACAACATAGGGTGATGCTATACTGAGAAACAATACCACTGAAACATTTGGGGGTCCTTGTAGATATTACATATGTGCCAACTTTCTCTCTACCTGGGGGGTACTTGACACCTCCATCTCAGGCCCAACACTCCCCCAAGGCCACCCAATCTCTTCCCACTCTGTTTTTTCTCAAATATCTTCTCTAGGAAGTATTTAGAGGAATTTCTGTGGCCTGTGTTATAAAGGGAGTTAGATTAGATCAGGGGTGGGGAACCTCTGGCCTGGGGGCTGGATGCAGCCCCCTGGCATGCCTGGATACAGCCCCCAAGGCCCCTCTCCTCCCTCCTCCCCCCCCCGCATTGGGGAGCCTGTGTTGGCTCTCCAGCCCTCCTGTTGTCCCACCAAGGTGTGGGAGCACACAAAATCTACTAGGGTGGGTCCCCCTAAGCTCTCATGTACAAGGAGAAGTGGGTAGTTTCTCCTTCTCAATTGGGAGCCACATGAGTGAGGGTTTTTTGAGTGTAGCCCTTGACTAATTTTTCTTTGGGTCAGTGGCCCCCAACCCAAAAAAGATTCCCCACCCCTGGATTAGATTATTACAATGATTCCTTCTGACCTTGTAATTTATGAATCACACCCCCTGTCATAATCAGGAGTGTTGATTAGCATCCAGTGACTACAGGGTTAACTAATGTCTTCTAGCCAAGGTATTGGGTGCTCAGCCAATAACAATGCAGGTAGGAATTTCAAACTGGGACAGAGAGGTTTTTCTCTCTCTCTTCTTTGTTTGAGACTCAGAGCAGATCTCTTCCTCAAAAAGCTTCTTGCACAAAAACCCTGCAGTATAGACAAAGCCTTTGAGCTAAAAGCCAGCAGGTTCTCAGCCCATGCTGTAGAAGTCTCTTAATCTTATATGTTGCTGTGGTCTAGGTGCCACTGCGTGGGACAGTGAACCACTATAGGGCTACGGCTATGGCTACACTGTAGCCTTCTTGCGGAAAAGTTTATGCAAATGAAGCGTGACGTGGAATAACACCATGCTTTATTTGTATAATTAATTATCATCCGCTTTTGTGCAAGAGGCTTTTGCGCAAAAAGGATCTGTGTAGATGGCTCCTTTTTGTGCAAAAACCCCCTCTTGCTCAAGAGAGGATGATAATTAATTATGCAAATGAAGCATGGCTCTTGAGCAAGAGGGGTTTTTGCTCAAAAAGGAGCCATCTACACAGCTCCTTTTTGCACAAAGCCTCTTGTGCAAAAACAGATGCTAATTAATTATGCAAATGAAGCACAGCGCTATTCCATGCCACGCTTCATTTGCATAAGCTTTTCCGCAAGAAAGCTACAGTGTAACCGTAGCCTAGGTGTGTGGCTTACACTTACACTAGGCTCAAGTAGCTCATTAGCTCTAGGGAGGCAACAACGTTTAGGCAGGTTGATGAATGTTGCCTGGTGATAGGCACGGTTAGGAGTTAGGTGCGTAGGACTAGGAAGCAGCGTAGGGTGTCAGTTTAGAAAATGCCAGTAGCTCTCTGAATGGTGGACTTAGGAACCCAAGTGCCTTTGAAGATCTGGGCCACAGAGATAAAGTGATTTGCCAGGGCCACACCTGAAGGGGCAGATCAGGAAAACATAACAAGGACGTAATGTCCGAATCTAATGCACTAACCCCTGAACCATCCTCTCTCTGTAAAGCACTCTTGGGTACATAATAAGATAGCTTTCAGATATATTTACCTTTATTGTAATAAATGCCTGCAGCATATATATATAGTAACATTAAAAATACAGAGGTTTCAACAAACGTTTTAAATTCATATCAAATCCTAGATTTTAGGTATGTCAGACTTCTGTTTTTTCCTCTCTGAATTCCTGATTTAATACAAACAGACTCAGAGATGAATGTTTCAGTTTCCCAGGGCCTTTATCTAGGTGCTGACAAACCTCTGGTGTGAACTGCAAGCAATCAGAAGTTTTACAGGCTAATATTTCTAAATAAAACTAAGTTCACAGTTTATGCAATGGACAGCGTGTAACTGGCATGAATATACCTCCCAGCAAGGAGCCTCTTCTCTGGTTAAGGATATATAAGCAATGCAATATTGCCCAGGGTTCTAACAGTTTCCAGGATTGACTGAACAGATTGTAGGGACTCTGTTCCCTTCATTAGCTGGAGCTGTCAAAACAGTGGTGGGAGGGCTTAAGAAGCAGATTTATAATCCTACCCATTTTATGTTAATATGTCTCTGCCCATGAATTAAGAGCTCACATTAACCATCTGATTTTTAACAATGTATTCACAAATCATGCAAACAATATATATACAACTAATTGACATTTCACAGTTACCCAGTTTGTTGTCTAATCACAGTTGTACCTGCATATAGATAACAGATTTGCACCACTCTTCTGAAGGAAAGCTGCATTCCTCTCTTCTTTCCAATTGGCTGTGTATTTATATTATCACCTGAGAGTAAGGCAATTAGGTACCAAGTGTCATTCCTCAGTCTGTGGGAGAGGATATTTTTCACATTGTATAATTATGGAAAGCAGCGTGCAGTTGTAATCAACTGATTTGATAAGAGGACTAAATGTACAGCTTTGCCTATGGCAACTGGACATTTTCCCACGAAGTACATTGCTATATACTAGAGCATGGTACATAGTATAGGTTCCTAAAATGTGTGAGGGCTTCTGAGTCATGGGATAACCATTCTAATGGTGAAAGGTAACAGTCAAATGCATCTCTAAGGATGAAAGATGCTTTGAAACTGTGACCCATAAACACCCTGCAATCAGGAGAGTGCTTTATTTTTGATGCAATTCAACACAAGAAGAAAAGTTTGCTCTGACAAAGGCTGTCTCAGGTTTACTTACGAAAATGAGATGAAACATGAGAAGTGGACACAAGTTCCTGAGCTACATGAGTTTGAAAGTGAGAGACACAGACTAAGAAAAGGAGACTTCAGCTGCAAACAGTTTATGCTAGATTCATTTCCAATGGCTCTTGGAGGGCAAAAAATGAATATGCACCTTTTCTACTTGGGCAAATCTGTCTGGAGAGCTGTGATCTACAGGATGAGAATCTCTCTCTTTCTTATATTATACTTTAAAAATAGATTAATATATTTAATACAATTTTATCACTAGGTCTCAATCAGCTGGTTGTGGGCTAAGAAATCCCTTCTGCCTATTTATACAGAGGTTGCTTTATTTAAATCTCTTTTTGGAAAATACATTAATGGGAATGATCACTTCATATCAGAATTCTGGATCCTGAGAGCTGTACCATATAGTCACAACAAGACCACAACCCATAGCCAGAAAAGTGTATTTGATTATTTGTTTTGAATCCAAACACAATCTGGATTCAAAGCTGGCCTAAAGTTTGGTGTTTTGTCCCAAAGTTGCCCTTTCTCTTCCCAGGCCCTGGAACTAACCTACAAGAAACAGCACATTCCTTCAGTGTTCCCTGTAAACTGTGATCTTGTGCGCCTGCTTAGGAGAGATTAAAATGCTGCCCAGCTGATTAGAAAAGCCCACAGCTAGGGTTTTTTATTTGCAAATGTCTCAGTGCACATAAAAATTTATTCTGCACATGAATAGAAAACACTCACACATGGCTGGAAAATATTAGTGGGATCATTGTGTTCCTTTGCTCTTCTTTTGCTGAGCAGAGTTTTTTAGCCTTGATTTTGTTAGACACGCACCAGTGTGGCAGCATGCAACAAGTTACTGAGTAGCTGGTATCCCTTTCCACATGCAAGACTTGAACAAATATAAGTCATCAGGGCAGTGTTACTACAGATGCATGTTCAAGTCCCAAGACTGCTGAAACAACCAACAGCAATGGATGCAAGTAATCAGCATTGACCAAGAGTTCACCTGATTTATTCAGATCATCTGGGTAAAATCCTATTGCAGGGAGAGGGAATAGTAGTTTGATCTCTCCAGCACCACTTTGGAGTGAGGGGTGCATAAAACTCATCTAGGTCCCAGACTTGGAGTAGAGTCCTTCAGATGCACTACTTACAGAGCCAGCCCCTGATCTGGGGTTGTGGAGTTTAAAAGTAGCCCAAAAGCAAATAGCAAAACACCTTCATATCCCATAAGAAAAGGGAGGGGCCCTTCCAGTCCCACACCAGGTAAAGGTCTATAATTAGTCTTCCCCCTCACCCTTTTTTTTTTCAAAATAGCATGAATCAAAATAGTAATAGAGATGTAGCCGTGTTAGTCTAGTCTAGCTGAAACAAAAAACAGGACTATGTAGCACTTTAAAGACTAACAAGATGGTTTATTAGGTGATGAGCTTTCATGGGCCAGACCCACTTCCTCAGATCAAATTGTGGAAGAAAATAGGCATGACCATATATACCAAAGGGATACAATCAAAAAAAGTGAACACACATAAAGAAGGACAAATCAAATTTCAGAACAGAGGAGGGATAAGAGGGGGGGGGAGGTAAATGTCTGTGAGCTAATGATATTAGAGGTGATAATTGGGGAAGCTATCTTTGTAATGGGTAAGGTAATTAGAGTCTTTGTTGAGACCCCGGCGTAAAGTGTCAAATTTAAGCATGAATGACAGTTCAGAGGTTTCTCTTTCAAGCCTGGTGTGAAAATGTCTTTGAAGCAGTATGCAGGTAATCAAGTCATTGAGACAATGCCCTTTCTGGTTGAAATGGCAAGAAACTGTTTTTTCTTTGTGATACTGTCTGATATCCGTTTTGTGTGCATTGATTCTTTGGCGAAGCGTCTGAGATGTTTGTCCAATGTACATAGCAGATGGACACTGTCGGCACATGATGATATAGATTATATTTCTGGATGAGCAGGAATATGTGTTATCATAACTCTGAGATACTACTGACTTCCTGAGAAAACTACAAAACATCGATAACCTCCCTGATAACACCATCCTTGCTACCATGGATGTAGAAGCTCTATACACCAACATCCCACATGAAGACGGATTACAAGCAATTAGAAACATAGTACCTGACACATACTTTGTATATTAGATCATTTATTTTTGATATCACTATATTTCTTTAGACACCTATTCAAAAGCTTACCTAGCAATATAGCCTTACTAGATTTCTTAGTGCTGGTTGTTACATCAATCATGAATTATTCGATCCCATTTCTGTCTTCCACATGCTTTTCGCAAATGTAAAAGAAAGAAATTAAGGTACTGTCCTCAGGAATACTTCCAGGCAGAGTCTAGCATAGTGAAAGCAAAATTCATCTCCATGCAGAACCTGTATATATCATCATATGCAATATTTTTTAAAATAAAAGTGGTTTAGTTAATACACTACAGTAGTCAAGCAAATAGCCATTCATTTATCTGCCCTTATTTTTATTTTTAAAGTCATTCTGCAAATCATAATATATACACAATATCAGGAGCATTTATTTTCCCTTTCAATTGCATTGGTTTGGATGCCTAATGATTTGGTGTGCAAGTACTTTCAAGCAGACTTCGAAAGAAATACTAGTGGAGGAACATTAAAAAACCTCTATAAACAGAAAAAATTCTATGCATTGCTGATGAAGTTGTGCCAAATATAGCTACCAATATTCACTTTGAATACTGATAAATCATGGCAATCACTGTACCATGGACTCAATTGGGAAATGTCCCATTTAACTTTCAATACAAACAAGCAAAAGTATTGGGCACACAAGATTTACATCCCACATCAGTAAACTTGCTATTCACTTCAACAGGAGTCAGTATTGACTTATTGCATGTTTTTTAAGATTCCATTTATGGTATAAAAGTAAACTTACTTAAGATGTGTAGTCCCCTCAAAGAGTGAATTTCTTTCTAGAAAATAAACTTAAAAAACAACAAATAGTCTGGTAGCACTTTAAAGACTAACAAAACATGTAGCTGGTATCATGAGCTTTCCTGGGCACAGCCCACTTCTTCAGATGATCTTCAGATGATCTGAAGAAGTGGGTTGTGCCCACAAAAGCTCATGATACCATCTACATGTACTGTTCGTCTTTAAAGTGCTACCAGATTACACTGCTCTACAGCCAAAATGCTTCTGAAATAAATGTAGTCAAACTTTACTAATTCTGGGTCACTGAGAACGAAAACGATGCTTAAAATTGTTGATTGGCTCGAGTTTTCAAGATATGCTATTGGGTCAGTATATACAACCCTTGACTTGGGAATGGTGGAGTATAAGTGAGTTATAAAGGGAAGGCATCTCAATTTAAACCAGAAATGACTAAAATACATCTTTGACTGGATCTATGAATAAATCTATGACTGGGTTTGGACAGTACTTGCTTTTTAGGCAAAACAATGAATGATGCAATCTGAAGCTGGTATTGCATCATAAATGATATGAATTGCATCATGTTATTCCTAGAAGTCATGGATGATGCAATCATAACGAAGCTTACATCACTCTGCTGAACAAATTGCCCTATATCAGCTCTAGAAATCATACAGTGTCGTGCTCTCTTATTTGTCAGTGTTTGATTTTGCAAAGGGACACATTTCTGTTTAGCCAAAGTGAGCAGAGATGCCTTGTACTTGTGTGAACAGTGCAGATAACTTCTGCTATGTTTGTGGTGAAGTGACTTTTGCATCACAAAAGCGCAGTATAACCACTATGGTTAAGAAAACCTATCGCCTTTATTTTGGCTGCAAAATTGGAGATCAGGACAAGAGGTGGGCCCCACACATATGCTGCAATACTTGTGCAACAAAGCTTCGCCAGTGGTTGAACAGGAAAAGGAAATCTATGCCTTTTGCAGTGCCAATGATTTGGAGAGAGCCAACAGATCATACCAGCAATTGTTACTTCTGCATGGTGCCTCCAGTTGGGAAAGGTGTGTCAAAGAAGAAAAAGTGGACTGTGCATTATCCAAACATTCCATCAGCTATACGCCCAGTACCCCACGGAGAAGGACTGCCGGTTCCTGATGCACCAGAATCATTCTCACTTGAATCAGACGAGGAAGAGGAAGAGGATGAAACTTCTGGTCCTGAACCATCAATGTCACAGGACCCACATTTTCTCCCATCCTCCTCCTCTGAACCACACCTCATAACACAAGGTGAACTGAATGACCTTGTCAGGGATTTGGAACTACCCAAGAGTAAGGCAGAGCTGTTGGGCTCCAGACTACAGCAGTGGAATCTCCTGGCAGGTGATGTTAGGGTTTCCATGTTCCGTGACCGTCAAAAGGATCTTGTCCCATTCTTCTTCTTGGAAGGTGATCTTGTAGCCTGCAACAACATCGAAGGTGTGATGGCAGCCCTCAACATCGTTCACGATCCAGATGAGTGGAGACTATTCATTGATTCATCGAAGACGAGTCTCAAAGCTGTTTTGCTGCATAATGGCAATGTTTTGCCATCAATTCCAGTTGGTCATGCAGTCCATATGAAGGAAACCTATGACAACATAAAACAACTTTTGAGGTGGATAAACTATGACCAACATCAGTGGCAGCTTTGTGGCGATTTGAAGGTTGTTGCTCTCTTGCTTGGTCTGCAGACTGGATACACAAAGTACTGCTGTTTTCTCTGCGAATGGGATAGTCGTGCAAGAGATTCCCACTACATCAAGATAGATTGGCCACTCCGACAGTCATTGGAGCCTGGGAGGAAAAGTGTTCAGCATCCACCACTTGTTGAATCAAGGAAGATTTTGTTACCACCCTTACACATCAAGCTGGGTGTGATGAAGACCTTTGTCAAGGCCATGGACAAAACACAAGCAACTTTCAAGTACCTCCGTGGAAAATTTCCAAGGTTAAGTGAAGCTAAGATAAAGGAAGGTGTCTTTGTTGGTCCTCAGATTCATGAACTTCTTCGAGATGATGCATTTGACCATGCACTGCGTGTCAAGGAAAAGACGGCACGGAAAGCCTTCCAGTTAGTGGCAATAAATTTTCCCGGAAACAACAAGGCAGACAACTACAGGTTGTTGGTGGAAAACCTCCTCAAGGCATACAAAAGCCTTGGTTGCAACGTGTCACTAAAGATACATTTTTTGCACTCTCATCTAGATTTTTTTCCACCGAACTACGGAGCAGTGAGCGACGAACACGGCGAGCGATTTCACCAGGACATTGCAACAATGGAGAAACGCTATCAGGGCAAATGGAGCCCATCAATGCTTGCAGACTATTGCTGGACAGTGACAAGAGATGCTCCATTTAATGAATACAAGAGACAAGCCAAGAAGCGCCGAGTAGACACTGAATAGGACTAAACTATGTACATAATAGTTTTTTGCCTTTTGTTTCATAATACATTTTCTTTATATAACCCTTTTGCTGATTTTTAAAGTGTTACCTAAACAGGACAGGTGAAATATTATCATGTAAAGCAACCATAAACACATGAAAAGACCTAGGTTTACAATTTATGATTAAAACTCTACTATCTACACAATATACATAGACGTAAAATGTAAAAACTTAAATATCTTAGAAACAGTAGCCAATCAGTTGTTTTAATTGTCATATTTGAATTCAGCACATCAAAATACATAATAAATAGCACATTTTATCTCTGAAGCAGACGACTTCTAAAAAATTGTAGACCAGTGTTATTTGTTGTTTTTTAAGTTTTTCCTGTACAGACTAACTTGGCTACCCCTCTGAAGTTTCTAGAAAATGGTAGTCTATTTTTAAAGGATTTAATCCATTTTTTTTTACTCTATTTTTTTTTTTAAATTGCAGCCCAGGATTTAAAGTTCACTGTTTTTATTTTCAATGACTGACATTTTTGAAACTTTAAATGTTTTGGAGCTTAGTGTTTTACCGCTATCTATTCCTATATTGAACTACCTGCAATATTTTTGTCAAGGCTATCTGTGTTCAGGGTTTGACTGTGTACTTTTGTCTCTCATCTTAATGATAAGACAGCAGGAAAGAATTAATCACATACTAAAAGGACTTTGCTTTTTCTGAGTTCAATTTTCATTTCTTTGAGCTGGCCAACTCCAACAGAGATTATTTTGCCTGTCTGAGATTGCTGAATTTCCTTCCATTCAATGTTTCCAGAGCCTGATATTAATTTTGATACCAGTCAGAGCAGTAGCAGTTTTATGTAGAAGTCTGACTACCATTCCATCATCTATGTGTATATTAAAAGCCTTCTGAAAGAGAGTGAGCATGAAACCCTGGTCTACACTAGGGAGTTATTTCCCTTATTTCAAAATAATAAGTTGGCATCCACACTACCACGCCCGTTATTTTGAAATAACAGGCTGGTTATTTCGAAATCTGTGCTCCCGCTTTCCTTGGGGAATAAGCTTATTTCAAAATAGTTATTTCAGGAGTTATTATTTCAAATTTGGTTATTTTGAAATAATTTCCTAGTATAGACATGCCCTTAGAAAGCTCATGATGGTGTTGGTATTCCTGCCAGGTACATCACTACACAGAATGGCTAGGCTGACGCTCCTGGGGGTTACCTCCTCATTGATGCTGAAATGCATACTGGACATCTCATCATGGTTGTGGTGGTCACAGCAGGGAATAAGCTTCGTGGCCCTACATGGCATCAGGCAGAGAACGTATTCTTCATGGGAAGAAAGTAAGACCCTGATAGATAGAAAGAAATGTTTAATCTTTACCACATTTTTCTGTTTGGGATGTTTACTTACAGTTTTCAAGAACCTGGGTGCTTTACTCCATATGTCAAATTGGTACATAAATAGCAACGCTTTTAAAGGCAAAATTTGATTCATGTCTCAAAAAACCCAAAATGTTTGAGCTGAAGGGTTTTGTAAAAGGCTTAAGATAAGGTGCTGTGGTTCATACCTGAGCGGCCAAACACACATAAGAATGACCATACTGGGTCAGACCAAAGGTTCACCTAGCCCAGTATCCTGTCTGCTGACAGTGGCCAATACCAGATGCCCAGAGGGAGGGAACATAACAGGTAATCCTCACGTGATCCCTCTCCTGTCATCCCTTTCCAGACAGACAGAGGCTACGGACACCATTCCTACCAATCCTGGCTAATAGCCATTGATGGATCTAACCTCCATAAATCTAACTCTTTTTTGAACCCTGTTAAAGTCCTAGTCTTCACAACATCCTCTGGCAAGGAGTTCCACAGATTGGCTGTGTGCTGAGTGAAGAAAAACTTCTTTTTGTGTGTTTTAAACCTGCTGCCTATTAATTTCATTTGGTGACCCCTAGTGCTTATAGTGTGCAAATAAGTAAATAACTTTTCCTTATTCACTTTTTCCACACCAGAGTGAATTATAAGTTCATCCACTGCTTTCGCAGAGCTGTGTAGCAGTATGCACTTTCCTGCTGGACCTGGAAGGTGAGTGGTATGGTGGGTTCCAGCTCCACGGCCGCCACGCAACCCAGTGGAGCCACGTGGCAGGTGGCTGCTCCGTGTACCTGGGACTGCCTTCCCTTGGCCCTGGTTCCAGCTCCGGCAGCTGGGGCTGCGTAGTTGGTTGCTGCTTCAGTGGCCGGGGCCACATGGTGGGAGCAGCCAGAAAGTCAGCACGTGGAAGGGGAGGAAGGGCTGGAGCTAAGGCCAGGGCTCCATGGTGGTTTCTTCCACGGCAGGCCAGAGGTGGCCTCTGGAGCCTGGACTACAGTGCGGCTTCTCCTGGGGCCAGGCCCGTGGAGCAGGGGAGAAAGATAATTCTTTCCATTTTCTTTTGTTGCTTTTTTATAAATATTGTTTAATTATTCATATAATGCTTGCATGCTAATGTATGACTGTAATGCATTCTAATACACCTTGTCACTGTGACTTCCTGTGGATAGTATATGTATATCTGGCCAACGAACACAGAGCTGTGTGGGGAGGGAAGAAAAGGGCGGGATCAAAGACACAAGACTGTTGTTAATCCGAGCACCAGTGTGTGTGCAGCAGTAACACACCTGCTTTGCTGTGGGCTGGGAATTCATATGCTTTTCCGCAATGAGTGTTTCCAAGGCAGAAATGGAATAAAGCTGGTTATGGGGGCGGTGGGCAGTGCTGCCCCCAGCTGGAAGGGACTGAGATAATGTGAGGGTGGGCATAGGGCATAGGACCTGGTACCATTGGATCCATGCTGGAGAAAGAGTGACGGTGGTAATTGGTGCCATGCTAGTCACACAACATTGTGCCATAGGCACCACTGGAGCTCCACAGCAAGAGACCAGGGCCTCATGGTGCCAGACACTATAGACCCACAACAAAAAGCCAGCCCTGCCACAAAAAGTTGCCAATCAAAATATTCCCGTGTCCCCGATCCTTCCACAGTGGGACAGGTGCTGGTAGAAAGGTTGGACCAGTGGTTAGGGTACCACCATTGGTCTCTGCAGACAGTGGTATGGGGGTGACTCATTTAGCTGCGCTGTACCTCAGTTTCCCCTCTGTACAGTTGAGGCCATATCCCTTAGCAATTGTGAGGTGGTCAGATATAGAGTGAAGGAGGGCAGTGCAAGTTCCTTGGTAGGCAGACTGCGTGTGTCCCAGTGAGACTGGGGGAGTGCCATTAACACAGGCCTTGTAAACCTGAGCTCTGATGCTTTCAGGAAAGAGTCACACTTCCCTTGACTGGTGCAGCTTCTCCCTCAGCTGGCTGTGAGTCTCTTTCTATGTGCTCCTCACACTGGACCCAGCCAACCCCTTGGGTCCACCTCATGCCATGTTTCCGGTCTGCCGTCTATGGCCCCGGGGGAGGGGGAAAGCAGAGAATAGTTGCAGCACAATGTTAATTATCCTTTGTTTTAGTATTCTTTCTTCCATAACATATACATCTAAGATATTTGTTAGTAACTGGGAGGCGCAACGGGACCACACATCCGAACAAGCACGCATGACCTCAATATTGGCACACAAGACAAAACTCACTCCACTCCTGGATGGAAAATCTTAGAGGGAAGACTAGTTCATACCCAACTTCAGTACACACACCAACTGTGCTAATGTCATCAGTAATGCGGGCAAGCAAACAAGACTTGTGCTAACTTCATACTCCTTGGTTATCAGGGAGAGGATAATATTAGTTTAATAAAAAAAGGGGGGGGAAAGGTCAAAACATGAGGGGAAAAAAAAGCATTTTTAGCATCTCCTCAAACACATCAAATTATAGAAATAAAAAGCTTTAAGAAATCTTGGCAGTGCTCCTTTAACGTCTTACTTTTTTAAAACTTAAGTTCTTTTTACGGACTGAAAAGGAGGTAGCAAATCTTCAAAAGGGTCCTCGTTGTTTTAAGATGCTTTTGTACCACCCTAGCTATTGTTTTGTGTGACCATTTTGATGCAGGGAAAAAAAATCACTTTCAGGTAGATTTAATCAGCCTGAACACCTCAGGGAATATGCTTTGGGCTCTGGCTGAATTGAAAAGGCCATTTATTTTTTCAAGTACTCTGTCTGAGCCTTTATAGCCTGAATACCCTTCATCCCTCCTGCAGCAGTTGTATTAGAGCTTAAAAGTCCTTCTGCAAAGAATGTCCCTGACTAGGAGCTCCTCCTATTTTAAGTTGTCTGGGCTACCTATATACCTTCTTATTCCTCCGGGCCATATATAGCTTAATCTAAAGTGAAATAGTGTCAGGCTGTACAACTGCTTTAAACAAGTGGCACTTTTCAGAGCAGCCTGCTAAGTAAAAATGGTAAACAAATATTCTGCTGTCAGTATGGCACAGCAATCAGGTTGCTCTGCAATCTGGCCTTTCCTTTGCAATGTTTTCCAAATTGCAGTAATTCTGCCTTTCATGTTTTAATAATATTAACAACTCTTAATCCCAGATGGTTGTGATTTTTAAATGGTAAATAATCAGTTTCATGAAAAGGCATCCTGGATTCAAAACATGACAACTTAACAGGCTCCTGTAAGGACAGGCAAAAACAAGATTGACAGAATATCTAAACAGCATAGATATTTTTCCTTGCAAACGGGAAAATATTAGTGTTAATTGAGTTGTATAGCAACATTATTTAACTAACAATAGGTTTGCTTTCCTTAACAATGGTATTCTTGCTCCCAGCTCAGGGAGTTGCATACAGAGGAGTCATATGAATCAGCAAAGAATGCTGCACCAGGAGTTGCCTCTAGAGTTTCAGAGTTTTACTAGTAGCACATACAAATTCTTGCTGATTGAGGTAGCAGATTGAAATGAAGATGAATTATACTGTAATCAAGGGGACTGATGGCTCACATGAGATAGAGCTGCAGAAGAAAACCTTTAGACTGTATGTCTTGTTGATGAAGAAAGAGGACTGTGTTTCTGTAGTACTTTTGAATTAGATATTTGTTCTCTAAGGAGATTTTTTTTTAATTTAAAGGTTTTGTAAGATTGCCTTGCCAATGAAAACAGCCAATGGTAGTATACAAATTCTCTCCTGACCCAGATGCTCTAAATGAGCCCATCTGTCCTCACCACCCAAAGTTTGATTGAATGCTCAATTCAGATGTTGAAACCACGTTCTTCTGCAGCCTTATGTGAGCCAGATTTCTTGGGAGATTTCCCAATACTCCTTGGTTTCCACTGAGGAGGAAGTATTATTGGTATAGTTTAGGAAAAGAAACCCCCTTTGGTTCTTCTGCTTTTGTTCTTAACCCAGGTACTGCACAGTCAGACCAAAGTTAGAAGAAAGATTATTTGGAACCCCCAAAGTCATTCAGTTCAACTTCTGAGCAAAGGTTTGGCTCAGTTTATTGAATCTGAACAGGTTTTCCCCAACCCCAGAACTAACTGGCCTCCACCCAAGTCAGTGGACTATCCTAATTTACACCAGTCAAGGATCTGGTACACGTCTTGCTCTGTGCTTCTATGCTTGTAACTAGATACAGTGTTCCTGTATCATTGCTTGGACTAAACCAGTGCCCGTAGGCCCATTCCTGAGCAGGAATAGTTGCAGCGCCATAGTGCCTCAGAGATTGTGCAGTAAGGTCTTTCATAAAAGCTGGAGCCACAGTGTTTATTAATATCATTGTGAAATGTGTGTGCAAATACCATGTGCATGCATAGTGCGTAGAGTCTGAATCACAGCAGGGTTGATAAAATAGGTCTTTGCCAGATAAAGAATATATATTTACTTGTTTGCCTCAGTTCACCAATAAAGCATTGTAAGCAAACACAGTGGAAGCCCTATTTATATATGAAATCAGCATAGTCACCCTGCTGCTGTATAAGCTTAGGGGGACATCCTCACACTGAAGAAAAACCATGAATTTTAGGGTTTACAAGGAATAGGCAAAAGCGACATAGACATGCATCTGACAAAGTGGGTCTTTGCCCACGAAAGTTTATGCTCCAATAAATCTGTTAGTCTATAAGGTGCCACAGGACTCCTCCTCACTTTTGCAGATTCAGACTAACACAGCTACCCCTCTGATACTTGACACCGTGCAAGGAATAGGCAAAAAGTCACCCCTTTGTCCTGCACCGGAGGAAATAGAAAACATGTTTATATTCTTGGAAGTGCAAGCATAGGACTGCTTCAGACAGATTGTTAGCCTGTTAAAGTTTAATTTCAAGAATACATGTTATAAAATTGCTTATATATAACTTTTCTCTTTTTCTTGATCATTGTCGCTTAAGTTCTTGATCTTTGGTAATAGACTTATGATTGTTTTAGCTATACCACAACACTGAGTTATATTTATTATAGAAGCAGCTGAACTTAAGATAAATAACATAATCACAGATGATTAGGATTGGAAGAGAACGCAGGAGATCATCTAGTCCAAACCCCTGCTCAAAGCCGTACCAATCCCAAATACATAATTACACCCAGGGCTTTGTCAAGCCAGGCCTTAAAAAACCTCTAGGGATGGAGATTCCACCACCACCCTAGGTAATCCATTCAGTGCTTCACTACTCTCCTGTGTCTAGACTACAGGGGTTTTTTTCGAAAAAAGTGGCCTTTTTTCGAAAAAACTTCCCCTGCGTCTAGACTGCTGCCGCGTTCTTTTGGAAGTAAATCGAAAGAACAGTGCAGTTTTTTTCAACCGCAGAAAACCTTGTTTTATGAGGAATAACGCCTTTTTTCAAAAGTGCTCTCTCAAAAAAAGGCGGTATGTAATGCAAACTGTGCTTTTTCGAAAGAGAGCATCCAGACTGCCTGGGTGCTCTCTTTCGAAAAAGCGGCTTGCTTTTTCGAAAGTACTGGTTGTAGTCTAGACGCTCATTTTCGAAAGAGGCTTGCAGTCTAGATGTAGCCCTAGTGAAACAGTTTTCCTAATATCCAACCTAGACCTCCCCCACTACAACTTGAGACCTTTGCTTCTCATTTTATCTCCTATGGTTTGTCTACACTGCAGAGCTTTTCTGGGATATTGGAGGTATCATGGAAAAGCTATGCCGCATCCAAGAAATGTATCCATTTTTTCAGAAGAGTTTCCAATAAAAAGCGGACATGGCCTTTTAGCGTCCCTGTATTCCTTATTGTATGAGGAAGTAGGGATGTTCCAAAAGAGGAGGTTTTTCTGAAATTTGGCCCTGTGTAGATGGGTCAAATTTTGGAAAAGCCTCTTCCAAAAAAAAAGCGGAAAAAGATACACAAACTGCAGTTTGCAATTTGCATTTCTTCTTCCAACTTTTCTTTGCAGTCTAGACATAGCTCTAGTCCTATCATCTGCACCATTGAGTTCCATCCTCTGTGGAACTCTTGCCCTCGTTCAGGTAATTGAAGGCTACTATCAAATCCCCTCTCACTCTTCTCTTCTGCAGACAAAGCCCAATTCCCTCATAAATCATGTGTCCAAGCCCCTTAATAATTTTTGTTGCCCTCCACTGGACTCTTTTCAATTTGTCCACATACTTTCTGGTGGAGGGGAGGCAATATTCCAGATGTGGCCTCTCTGAATAGACGGGAATAATCACTTCCCTAGATCTGCTGGCAAAAGCTGCAACTAATGCAGCCCAATATGCTGTTAGCCTTTTTGGCAACAAGGACACACTATTGACTCCTCGAGTTTCATGTCTATTATACTCCCCAACTGCAGAACTGCTGCTTAGCCTTGGTCCCTGGCCCGTAGCAGTGCTTAGGACTCTTCCATCCTAAGTACAGGACTCTGAACTTGACCTTGTTGAACTTCATCAGATTTCTTTTGGACCAATACTCCGATTTGTTCAGGCCAATCTGGATCTTATCCCAACTCTCCACTGTATTTACCTCTCCCCCCCAGCTTAGAGTCATTCGCAAAAATCACTGAGGGTGCAATCCATCTGCCCGTCCAGATCATTAAAGAAGATTTTGTACAAAATCAGCCTCAAGACCAACCCCTGAGACATTCCACTTGATGCTTCCTGACAACTCAACATCAAGCTGTTGATCACTAACTTCTGAGCCTGACAATCTAGCCAGGTTTGTCCATTCATCCAATCCATACTTCTTTAACTTCCTGGCAAGAATACTGTGGGAGACTATAGCAAAAGCTGTGCTAAAGTCAAGGTATATCATGTCCACCTATATCAGCCAAGCTATGCATGGTGACAGCAAACCAGGTATTTCTGAGAATACTTATGACAGGGCAATGCTTCCAAAGGACTCAGTAAGTGGGGGGGCACTTAGCCCTGAGTCAATAGTCATTTCTTACCTTGCCTTGTGGGCTAACAGGCTGATGGCATCAGAGATAAAGGCAAGTCTTTCTCCCCGGAGGCAGGCAGTTTGCTTCAGGGTGAGCACTCAAAGGAAGTGTCACAGGACTAAAAGCAACAAGGAGTCCTGTGGCACCTTAAAGACTAACAGATTTATTAGAGCATAAGATTGCATGGGCTGGAGTTCACATTGTCAGATGCATGAAGTGGAAACTTTAGTTTGGTAGGGGTATATATATATGAAAAGATGTGAGTGTTGCATTACTATGCAGAAGACCAGTGCTAACAAGGCCAATTCAATCCAGGGGGTTGTGGCCCGCTTCCAACAGCTGACGAGAAAGTGAAAATACCAAAAGGGGGAAAATTACTTTTTGTAGTGTGCTAGCCACTCTCAGTCTCTATTCAAACCCAATCTGATGCTATAAAGTTTGCATATGAATTCCAGCTCTGCAGATTCAAGCTTCAGTTTGTTTTGGAAGTTTTTTTGCAGACAAAAGGTACAAGATACCCACTGAGCTACAGATGCTGCCACTCAGACATCTTAATGATTGCCACTGATTAAATGTAGAAATATTTGAAGTACTTCTTCATTGTATTTACTTACTGACCCTACTAACAACCTCAAAACTTATTGCAAGTATTTGATATTTTCCCTCACTCTCAGGGTAACTTCAGGCACATTGCTAATGGCTACCTACCTATGTCCAAAAAAGACTCGCTCTCTCAAATGGTTTTGAGAACCACATGGCTTCGATTTATTTTCATTTAGCATCATATATATAGTAGCTCAATGTCTGTGACTCTGTAATGCTGAAACGCTGGCTGTTCCCTCTGGGCAGCGCTGTTGCCTCCCACCGTGGCGCTCGGCTGACTTCTGCGCTGCTCAGCCAGGCCGCCGGGTGGGAGCAAGCAGCGCAAGCGGCCATTTGGGGTCCACGCTCCCCATGCTGCAGGAGTGCTTCATGGGGAGCGCAGGACCCAAACGGCCGCTTGCTCCTGTGCGGCAGCCCGGCTGAGCGGCGCAGAAGTCAGCCAAGCACCACGGCGGGAAGCGAAGGGGGGCGGGGTGGTGACGTACATGCCCAGGGGGTGGGGCCTGGACAAGCAAGCGTGCATCCCCGACAGAGAAAGAGGAGAGTGGAGGGAGAGTAAGAGGCAGGAGGGGGAGAAGAGAAAAATAGAGAAATGGAGAGAGAGGCAGAAGGCGGAGGAGAGCTGAGAGAGAGAGGGGGAGGCAGTAGGAGGAGGAGAGAGAGAGAGAAAGATGGAGCCAGAGCCAGAGCCGGAGCGAGAGCGAGAGACCGGAGGCTCAGGAGAGAAGACCAACGTGGAGGAGAGACCTGAAAATCCTGTCTTATGATGGGCTAATTGGCTAGTTATTTTAGAATGTGCAAAGGCATCACATCCAATTGTGGCTGCTGGGAAGCGTGAAGCTAAGTCATCATTTAATATTTTAAGACACACGGGCTACATCTATACTACATGCCTTTTTCGAAAGAGGCTTTTTCGAAAGATACTTTTGAAAAAGAGTGTCTAGATTGCACTAAGCTGATCAAAAAAGGGCATCTGGAAGCACTTCTGCCAGGGCATGGGGGCCGCCTTTACTTCCAGGTCCTGCAGCATGCTCTTTGCAGTGACACGTGCTTAAAGGGACCCCCCCCCCCCGAACAGCCAGTCCTCTTCTCCTGCAGCTGGCTTGCCTACCTCCTAGAGGGACAGCAAAGCTTCTGCAGTGCTTGCTTTGAGTGCCCTGCTTTCTGGGACACCACAGCAATGTGATTCTTTTGTAGGGATTTGTGCTTTACAATCCTTTTTTTGCCATGAAGCTGGAGCTGCCCCAGGCAGGCGATGGCCCCACACTGTAATGTTTCAAGTTCTGCTGCAACTCCATGAGGCCTTCATGATGTTCATGACAGGTTTGGATTCTGAACCCAGTCCTGAGCCCCTCGTTCAAGCTGCAGCAACACTGTTCTTGCCTCCATGAGAGGCAATTTTGGAGGCTGGAGACAAGTTCAGACTGATGGGACCGGCTCGTCATGGAGCAGTGGGATGAGCTTGGCACTGAAACTTCAGGATGTGTAAGGCCACCTTCCAGGAGCAGTGTACCTGGCTTGCCCCTGCCCTGCAATGACAGGACACCAACGTGTGCCTTGCCATCCCCCTGGAGAAGAGGGTGGCTATTGCCCTCTGGAAGCTGGCCACCCCCAACAGTTACTGTTCGGTGGGACACCAGTTTGGTGTGGGGAGATCTACTGTTGGCACTGTGTTGATGGAGGTAAGTCCCTCTGGGGGGACAGTCCATGTGTGGTAGAGGAAGTGTAAAAGGAAAGGGCGGGGGGGGGCAATGGACTGGGAGTGGGGGAGGGCTCCTGGCCTCATCCTGCCCTACTTCTGGGAGGGGCCGCCTGGGGCCCTCTAACTTCCTATTCTGTGTGTTTGTATGTGTCTATTTCTGTAGGTGGTGAGGGCCATCAACTTGGAGCTGCTGAACAGGATTGTCCACCTCAGAGACCTAGACACCATCATGGCCAGCTTTGCTGGGCTGGGATTCCCGAACTGTGGAGGAACGCTCAATGGAACTCACATCCCGATCCGTGCACCGCCCCATCAAGCAGCCCGGTACATCAATAGAAAAAGCTACTTCTCCATGGTGCTGCAGGCCCTGGTTGACCACCATGGACATGTCACTGACGTTTCTGTGGGGTGCTTGAGCCGGGCACATGATGCCCAGGTCTTCAGAAATTCCTACCTTTACTGCAGGCTGGAACATTCTTCCTGCAGCAAAACTTTGCTGTTGGGGACGTGGAGATGCCAATCTGCATTGTGGCCGATGCGGCGGACCCCCTTATGCCCTGGCTCATGAAGCCATACACTGGGCATCTGAACGCGAGCAGGGAACAATTCAAAGTGCACCTGACCCGGGCACACTTGCAGGTTGAATGCACCTTTGGCTGGCTGAAGGGAAGGTTTAGGCGCCTGCTCACTCGCCTCAACATGGGGGCACAATATCCCTGAGGTGGTGGCTGCATGTTGCGTGCTCCACAACCTGGTAGAGAGCAAAGGGGAGGCCTTCCTCCCAGGGTGGGGGACACAGGCTGATGTAGAGGGGAAGCGGTTTGAACAGCCCCGGACAGCTGCCATCTGCAAGCCCATCAGGTGGGGGGCTGCATCCAGGAGGCCCTACATGAGAGATTCTCAGCAGGAGCCCAATGATTCTTCCCAGGGCCTCCCCAAAGGGGCCTGTTGCCTAGGCCTCCCCCAAGACCTTTCCTCCCTCAACCCATCCCTGCGCCAGTTAACACACACACACCAGTTTTTATGTCAAAAACATGGTTTATTACCACACCATCAAACGATGTGCAAAGAATTAACTTTTTGTAACAAAATAAAACTGTGTGCAAATGTTTTCAAAAATAAACTTTCTTGTTAAACTAGCAAAGTCTTTTTAACTGGGGAGGAAGGGGGCTGTAAACCTGGAGGAGGGAGAGAGGGCGGTTTAAGGCTGAGGGTGTTGCCTGGTCTGCAAAAGTCTGCCACCTTGGGTCCATGGCCCTAAATGTGCTTGGGGTTGAGTGGGGCCTGGGACAGTGTGGGGGGGAGGGGAGGTGCAGCTGGGTCTGTCATAGCAGAGGGTGAGGGGGGGCCAGGGGGTGAGGGGAAGGAAGGGGAGGCAAGGGGTGAGGGAGAGGAAGGGGGGGCAGACGGGGCCAGAGCAGGTTGAGCAGGAGAAGTGGTAATGGGAGCAGGACCTGGGACACCTATGGCCTCATGGATACTCCCACACATTGCTGTCCATTGGAGGAGGAACTCCTCCAGCAAGTGGTCATGCCACCAAGCCTCTTCCTGTGTCCTTTCTGCCATGGTCTCCTCCATCCATTCGAGGGCCTCAACATGCCTCTGCATGAGGTCATTGTAGACCCACCAGTATCTGCGACTTCCATGGGACCAGGTGGGTGGTGGCACGTGTTACATGGTGGTCTGATCCAGCAGGTCTGGCTGTGGAGGAGAAGAGGGAGAAGTGGTCAGTTTTATGAATGCACACACTGTCCCTGCTTGTGATCAATGAGTAAGTCCTTAGAACAAGGGATGGGAATGTTCTCACTGCAAGCCCATGTCTGGCCTAGCCAGCAGCCCCGGCCTCAAAGGGGCCCCAAGGTGGCTTGGGAAACGTCCCCCCACCACACACATACACACACACACACACACACACACACACACACACACACAACCATGGCCATGGCCATACAGCCCAGGGAAGCGTCCAGCCACAATGGATCACAAGATGTAGGACAGGGGCCTGGATCAGCTTGGGTCTCCCAGGGCCCCCACCCACACACCCAGTGCCCACCCGTGGCAGCACTGTCTGCGGGAGCGATTGTTGTGTTGCTTGTGCATACATGCCCGAGTGCTAGGTATGACACGTGCAGTGGTCTGTGTGCTGTCGTGTGTGCACCCTTGTGACCAGCCTGCTTCCAGCAGTTCCTGGCGGGGGAAGGACAGCCCTCCCTGGGGTCACACATGTGTGGGGCTCTCTCCGAGCTGTGAGCACCTGCCCATGTGTGACCTGTGAATGAACACGCTTGCACATGAACAGAGAGGTACAAGCTGTCCAGGAAGAGCATGACATTTGCAGATTGGTGCACATCCCCTGTGCTCCCACCTCCCCCATTCTGTGTGTGTGACTGACTGCACTCACCTGATGTTCCCTCACCAGTGTCAGAGGATGCCTGTGAGGCCTCCTGGGTCTGGGGGACCAGACTCCAGTTGGGGTCCTCCTCCTTCTCTTCATCCTGCAGCTGCTGCTCTGAGTTGTCCTCAGCCACCTCCTGGCATTGCTGGACCAGTGTCTGCAACCCGGACTGCACAAGAACCAGGGTAGAGAGGGGTTCCCCACCACCCAGGATTCTGTCCACCTCCTGGAAGTACGCGCAGTGGTGAGGCACTTCCCCCAAGGTGGAGCTGTGCTCACGGGCCCTGGCATAGCCCTGCCTCAATTCTTTTACCTTGGCCCACACCTGGTTCAAGGTTCTGGGGTGATGGCCTTTTTTGGCCAGCCCCTCAGCCATGTGGGCATAAATGTCTGCATTCCTTCATTGGGAATGCAGTCTGCAGCTATTCCTCTTCTCCCCATAGTTCCAAAAGGGTCAGGAGCTCTGGCCCTCACCAGGCTGGAGCTCGCCTCTTTGTGCCCCTAGATTGCTCATGGGATGGCTCCCTGGAAGGTCCTTGGGGGTTTCGGGGGGCTTCAGCTTGTGCCATGCTGAATTATCAGAGAGGCAGGGAAAACCGTGTGGTCAGTGGCTTCCTCTGGCTGCCTTCCTGCCACAGTGGCTGCCCAGGGTCCTGTGCCTTTAAGACATGGCTACAGACAGTAACAATAGAGGTTTTTCCTGCAGATGGAATGTCCACTGGGGCTTTTCCATGGAGGTCTGTTTTTTCAACAACAACAAAAACCACATCCACACACGCCTTTTTTCGACAGATCTCTGTTGAAAAAGGTGTTCTTCCTTGTAAAACTAGGTTTACCGCTGTCAACAAAACCACCGCTTTCTTTTGATTTACTGTTGAAAGAACGTGATGGCAGTCTAGATGCAGGTGAAGTTTTTTCAAAAAAAGGTAACTTTTTTTGAAAAAACTGCGTAGTCTAGACACACTCTTTGCATCACCCAAAGGCAGCCACAAATCTGTAGGCGCACAGCACATTACTTGGAATGAAGACAACTAGGGTAAATTGCAATGCAGTGTTTGTATAATTGAATCTTTTCATTATTCAGCTACTTCTACCTATAAATAAAAGACCAAAAACAGCCTGCTTTTTAAGCAGAGATCTGGAAAAGTAGGAAGACACCACAGACCATGTTCCAGCATTCTGAAATACAAAGATGCTCTGCCATGTGTCTCACTAAAGACGAGCACAAAACTAAAAACAGTCAAAGCCATATCCTATCCAAACTTTGGCAGGGAAACATCTGACCAAGACCCTAAGTTTTACTTTACTCTCTTAGGATAGACAGAGATGGAACACCTTCCCAATCTGTCCTAGTTTGGGGGAAGATTGACAAAACACTGGCTGGGTGGATTTAGTTTGGGTTGGTCCAGCTTTGGGCCTTGGGTTTACTCGATGACCTCCTGAGATCTCTTCCAGTCCTAGGATTCTATGACTATAAAATTTATGATTGAGCTTTAAGTGCATTCACAGCTTTGATTCTTTCATTAGTCCAAAACAGACTACTTAGCTAAGTTTAGATCAGTGGCAGCAATATTAACTAATAATCAGCTGGTTGTTTTTTTTTTAAACTGAAAAAAGGCATAATGCGAAGTCATTTAGACCTGTAAGAGTGCTTGGAAATGATATCAAGTCCATATTCTCCACTCACACCAGTGGCAACATGTTACATAGGTTAATGCTCGGCTCAGGGGGAATCCCAGGGTGTATCAGAAATGATAGAGGGAGTGGCCAGAGCACTTTGCTCATAACAGTGTGATCCCCTTGTTCCATATACCAGCCATAGCAGCAGTGCAAAAGAAAGAATCTGGACCTATAAATTCAGCATGAGAGAGGAATTTTGCTTAGACAAAAGTAAAGTTTTTTCCTGTATCTTATTTTCTATACAATGAATTAAAGACTTTCATCCCCATGTCTCAAGCAATACCTGTTTTACATATGTACACATTCTGTGACAGATTGGAACACACTCTCAATGAGATCAGAACTGCAAGTATTCTGGCAGCTAAGAAATGACTTTTTTTCTTTAGTGCATTGGAAACACAGGAGCCAATGTCCCAATGTACTTGTGAGTGCCTGACCCTGGCTCTGCCCCAGGTCCCACTCCACCTCTTTCCCCAAGGCCCTGCCTCATTCTGCTCCACCCCCACTTCCTGCCCCATTCAATCCCCTCCCCTGAGTATATCTGGTCCTTGTTTCTTCCAGTCTCCTCTGGACCTCCCGCATGAAAACAGCTGATCATGGCAAACAGGATGTGGGTGAACAGACAGGGAGGTGTTGATTGGCAGCACTTGCCAGCAAGTGGTGGGGTGGCACTGGTGGGGTGAAGGCATTGATTTCCCATCATAGATACCAGTTATGAAGGTGTTCTGGGGCTGTAGCCTCTGTGTGTGGGGGGAGATTAATGGGGGAGCTGCAGCCCCCAGTGGAAGCCAATGTTCCCTCTAATTTTTCCATCCATTTGAAGAATAAATTTTGTTATGTGCACCAAGGCATGTGAGGATGTGTATCACCAGTAGAAACACATGCTGCCAGCTGTGGGCTCATTTAGAGTAAAACTGGACTCTTTTTATCCTCACAGTAGTCTTTTTTTTTTTATGAGAGTTTGTCTGGTTTTATATTTTAAGACATGGGATCAGACTTTAACAGCAGCCTGAGCCCATTACCAACTTCCTCTCCTTTCCTTAAGACAGACAGTTATCACCATAGTTACTGCCATTCAAAATATTCTCAAATAATGAGTTTTTCATTCCAATAGTTCTCTCCAGCTAACAGGAACAGGGAACAAGAGAGTGTGATAGGGTAGAATAGGAGTCAAGAGAAAGGTAGATTATAGCTCCAAGCAATGTTGCCTGAAGGAGAGAATGAATGGGAAGAGGACAGAGAGCCAGCTAGAGTTAATCAGTGACTATATGGCTCTGGGGATAGGTAATGGGCTAGAGAGCCTGTAGTTTCTCAGTTACCAATTCAAATCTAGGCCAGGCTGGTACATGATGACTGTTCTTTGGTCTGTGTGAAATTAGTTTGATGGCTGCAGTTCAATTCCCAATGGACAGGTGATCAGAAAAACAGCCATTGCAAATGGCACCTCAGCTAGCCACCACACAGAAGCCAAGCTCATAATGCAGCTGTACATTTAACTAGAGGTTGCCCCTCCCTAAACCCGGACTCTCTGGTCCAGCAACATCTGCAGTCTGGCAGGACAATGGATGTTCCTGGGCCAGAGAGCCCCAGTGGCCAGGAGTCAGGCAACAGAAGAGCTGGGAGCCTCCCAACTTCCGGGCTCCCTTCCCAGCTGCTCTCCTGGCCCTGGCCGCTACCCCTGGCCACCCTGTTGGCTGCGAACCTGACCCCGACTGCTGGCCACAGCTGCATTCATGGCCCCATCCATGCTTCTGACCCTGTTCCCAGCCACCAGCCCCGACAGTGCTTCTGGCCCTGGCCACGGGCCACTCTGCCATCAGACCCCTGGCCTGCCCCCATTCCCAGCTGCTAGAGCTTTCTAGCAGACCATGGATGTTGCCAGACCTGGCCTAGAAAGATCTTACATATACTTCAAAAAACCCCAAACTGTAGAATCTAGTTTGGGAAGTAAACTGCTTTCTAAATTACACTCTGATCTCATAGGTGCGGTATTGTGTAGTAGCACAGTTTTATTGAAGCGTACATGTAATAGAACACATTGGCAATCCTGGGAAGGTAAAACTGAGCCTTACCATTATTATGTACCTCAATACAAACAAAATGAAACACACAGATCACGTTCTACAAACCAGGCGCTTTCCATACCACAACTCTGTACAAGCCTAGTGGAAAGGGGGCAACTGCTCAGGATGCTACAGGAGATTTGGGGATGCTCTGAATTGTGAATCATCCCATAGGCAACTCTCAGAAGGTTCATATAATTTGTACCAAGTCCTGAAAAAGTCCACAGAGCAGCTCAGAATCCTGTACAGTAGTGACTTATATAAACACTTGCTGCCTCTCTCTTGGCACAGGTTCCTCATGCTATTTAGTAACTTTTACCTTCAGGGGCTTGTGTGGCAGGGCACTTACATCTCATCTTTATTAGAAGGATGTCCACCCTGAGCTAACTAACATTATTCTTGTAAATCAGTCTGAGAGGACCACTGGAGAATTATATTGGATACTTCCACCCACCTGGATTGAAAGTACTGCCTCCACATTACTTCCTTTACCAGGAGAAGTAGGACTAAGCAGGAGCTCAGAACACTCTATCTATACTCCCCCCCCCCCCCAAACTCAGTGCATGACTCAGGATGGCCTAAGACATTTTTTAAAAATCTGTCTGAATTGCTGGCTTTAAGATCTCTCATTATACTGAAGTGCTGCTTGCTATAATTAAAGTAGCAGACCAATATGCATGATCACACACTGTTTTTGCAGCTTTTACAACCATTCATCTTTTAAGCTAAATATTTTTCAGTTTTCTGGGCTTTACTTCTGCTAGAAGGAAATTTTTAACATTTTGAGAGAAGTCATCGATTTGACAAAAACATTCTGTACTCTTCAAATAAAACTCGACACCTTTTGAACAGCACTACAGCAAACACCATCTAAAATTTAATGTAGGGCACGTATATCAACCCCACTGATGATTGGAGTCTGTCTTTGGAGGAAATAAAATTAATCCTATTGACAATTATCTGATCATGCTTAGAAAGTATCTGCTGAGATGCCAGTAACATTGTTCCATCTAATACCAAGCCATATTCTTTGTTTAGGGGCTACTGTTTTCCCTGAAATTCATAAGTAACAGCACCCTGTTGCTCTCAGGTAACTGGTGGACTAATGTGTGTCAGTAAAGCAAAATCCTTCTTCCTTCTCTGCTCCATTTCTCAGACAATAAAAGAATATGGCAGGCATGAAAAACAACAAAAAATTTAGAGAGAGTTTCTGGGTTTTAAGCTTTGTTGGCAGCTTCTACTGAATTCTGAAGTAAATTGGTCTTCCCATTTATAAAAGGACTGCATTTTTCATATCTGACAATGATTTGCCTCCATTTTTGAACGTCCACCATGAGAAAGCTTAAAGGACCTGGCTTTCAGAGAGCCATTCCAGGGTAAACCAGTGTGCACATCTACTCTGCAACAAGCACAAGCTTGCAAAAAGAAAAATGGATGAATACAGATAACAACTGCACTAAGGGTGGGTATTCACCAATGCTAGCCCCTAGCTCCTCACTGGAAGTCTGAATTTCAAAATTTAAGTGCAGCCATTGAAATGCTAACCTTCAACCTTTTACACTTTTTATAATAAATTAAATGCAATGTTCTCTCTCCTAAAAAAAAAAAGTGACCCCTGACAACTGTGCACCATTATACCTTATCTATATTTTAACAGTGCAGAACTTCATGTTGCATTGACACATTTGGTTGTGTTTCCTAGAGTCTTCTTACTTACCACCTAGTAGTGTACAGCTTCCTCCGAAAAATTATTCTAGTGTTCAATAGCATAAGAAAATATGCCACAAAAAACATACCAAAATGTTAGGTCAGAGATTGATCTACTTGTAAAGGTTGTAAACTCTCCCATCCATCCTAAAGAAAAATAAATGTCTCTCTCATTTTCTAATTTTCCTTTATATTATACTCACTATGGTTCAAATATGCCTGGGTTGGACATAATTTTGTTTGTTTACTGGCTCTGAATTCTAACAGCATGGTCACTACCTTTAATAATGCTGTCAAATATTAAATTACAGTGAAGCTTGGACAGGATTCTAACTTGGCAAAGATACTTTATCAAAATGGAGAATCGCCTAACATTCTATTCAATACAAGTGCTTTAATTTGGCATTGAGAGACCATGATCTTAGAAAAGAGATTAAACAAATCATGACCTAATCATATTAAAAGCTTGCTGGGCTACTCTGAAGCTTCTGTGTTATAGTACTGGCTTATTGGAATTGTGCCAAACAATTCAACAGAAATGTATATATCTGTATAGTCGTAGTGAGACCAACAAAAATGAAGCAGTAGTCAGTCTGTTGGAAGGGATTTTGGGATGAATACGAGTTTACATTTCCAATGCCAGTTGAGACCTCCACAGGGTTCCAGCCAAGCACTTCACCCTACCCAGAGCACAAGACACTATACAAGGGAACCCTTTCTTTTGGTGCAAGCTGGCAAATGTTCACAGCGCTGCAGCACTCATCATAGGAATTATCCTCTGTGTCCCATCTATCCTGTACAGTGCTAGGGAGGGAGCTGGGATCTGTGTACAATTGCAAATGCAGGGGGAGGAGGAGGAGTTATATTGCTGTTGCTTTAGTTAATACAGACCTTTTGTTTCCTCTCTCCAGTAAAGTTCTCTCTGTTATATTGTTCTGAGTATGGCATTTCATTGGTTGGGGCTTGTATTGTCTTTTGTTATTCCTGTCTTAGGTTATATTCCTTGCGAATAGAATCACAGTACGTATTAGTTATTTTCCCCAAGGACTGTGCTGGGTTGAAACAGGCTTGAAAAATAATCCAAGACGCCAAAGCACCAGGAAGGTGGCTTGTGCCATGCTTTTGGGAGGGAATACATACTGAATGAAAAGAGAGGACATGTCAATTTGAAAATCAAAGTGAAATGAACAGGCCCACCAATTGGAGGGAGGGGCAACAAGGGCAGTTGCTCCATGGCCCAGTGATTCAAAAGAGCCGAGGGTTTTTGGCTGCCCAGTGCTTTGCGGTATGCACCAGGCAGCTCTGAGAGTTGCTGGGGGAGGGGGAAGAGAATACAGCACATGCTGGGTGGCATTGAGGGCTGGCTACCCTTGCCCCTCCCATTCTGACCGAAGCCCCACCCTTTCCAGAAGCACAGAACAGCTTCCCCAGTCTTAGCTAGGGGCCTGGCGAGTTGGTCAATTAAATATTACTTACATTATAACTCTTGTCTGGGACCGCTCATGTGTGTATGTACACAAGCAGCTAGCCTAGTGCAATCCCATTTCCTCAATGGGGCTTTTAAGCATTCCCTCCCAATCAAATGATAGTGCTGTGTATTGTCTTCACAGGGTTGCTATGGATAAGATTTCTTTTGCATTTTAAGTCTAAAATCAACTTTAATCGATTAGCATAAAGTCAGCGAGAGGGAAAACAAAGATTTCAAAGGTCAGACGTATGAAAAAAATAAGACCTAAGAATTGTAAACACTGTAAATTCCTCAGTTTAGAAATCCTGATTTCCATTCAGCCAGGATTCTGAAGCTGTTCCTCCCATTAAATAGTATTGTAGATTTTAAAGGGACTATATATGGATTCAACACAAATAAAGGTATCCTAATCTAGCCCTTTATGTTTGCACACAGTGGGCACTGTTGAAAAAAAACCCCTAAAGAATAACGTGAGGCAATAAGACCAGATTTTTAAAGTTACACATATGCAGATAATTGTGATTGCCTTCAGTGCACGAATGCCCAATAAGTGAACGCAGATCATCTATTTGCATTTGCACAATGCCAGTACAAATTCCTGCACAAACCTGACTTTGAAAATCAGGGCCATAATAGGATAGCCCCAATTCCTCTATTGCCATCATATGATAGATAGATAGAAATGCACATTATTACCTTTCTACATTCAAAGAGATCATGGCCTACTGTCTATAGGAGATTTGGTCTCACAACAAGGTTCCCCTCATCTGTCTTTTCAAGGCAGGGGAAAGGATAGAAGCAGCAGGAAGCATCGTATTTCTGCACAGGCACTCAATCTACCATTTCCCATACCAGAACCAATACCTTTTGTACATTTTAGCATACGTCCACTAATTCAACCCCACTGACCATGATCAGTCTCTGAAGCCAGCAAACACATGTGGAGAGAAGAAAGTAGACACCACAAGTAAGGTCTCACAATCCCTCTTGAGATAATGTCCCACTGGAGTTTTCCTTCTCAGGCACATCTCCAACAGTCCGCTCATTTGTTCTAGGCTTCTTCTCTTCCATCTCTCCCCAGTTGGGCTTCCTCCTTGCTTTTGCCTGGCCCACTCTTCAGGTGCAAACAGGTGGGTCACTTCTCCAGCTCACGATCCTATTACTACCCTTGTAGTGAAGATAGCTTATCACAACACAAAATGTCTCTTTGGAGAATATTGCAAAGGTCACAAGAGCAAGCTGCACAGAAAAGATGGAAAGTATGGCACAGAGATCATCCTGGCTTATCCAGGAGATTTTGAATGATATAAAAATCAAAAAGAAGTCCTACAGAAAGTGTAAACTAGGTAAAATTACAGATGAATACAAACAACAACTACAAGTATGTAAAGGCAAAACTAGAAAGGCACAAAGTACAGAATGAGCTCAAATAAGCTAGAGACATAAAGAGTAACAAGAAAACATTCTACAAATATATTAGAAGCAAGTGGAAGAGCAAGGACAGAGTAGGACCATTACTCAATGAAGATGGAAAAACAATAACAGAAAATGTAAAATGGCAGATGTGCTCAATTACTTCTTTGTTTAGATTTTTACCGAGAAGGACACATAATATAGAGAATGCCAGTGAAAATGGGGTAGGTTCAGAAGAACAAAGACAGTAACAAAAGAACAAATCAAAAATTACTTAGAGAAGACAGACATGTCTTATAGTCACCAGGGCCAGATGAAATTCATCCTAGATCACTCAAGGAACAAAGGGTATGGCTAGCCTTCTGGGGGGGGGGTTGAATACCAGAGGTATCCCGAAAAAACTCCGCTGTGTCCAGGAAATGCATTTGCTCTTCTGCTTTTTTTTTTTGCGGAAGACCAAATGTGGTCTTTCCGAAGCCCCTGTATCCCTTGTTCCACGAGGAAGAAGGGGACTTTCAAAAGAGAGGGGTTTTCCAAAATTTGGCCCAGTTTAGATGGGCCAAATTTCAGAAAAGCCTTTTCCAACAAAAGTATCGGAAAAAGATACGCAAAATGCGGAGTGCATTTTGCATATCTTTTTCTGATGGATCCTTGAAGTCTAGCCATATCCTAATTGAGGATATATCTGACCCATTAGCTATTATCTTTGAAAAATCATTCAAGACAGGGAAAATTCCAGAAGACTAGAAGAGGGCAACTATTGTGTTTATCTATAGAAAGGGAAATAAGGACAACCCAGGGAATGACAGACCAGTCAGCTTAGCAATAATTAAGGAAACCATCTGCAAACATATGGAGAATAATAAGGTGATAAGTAACAGTCAGCATGGATTTGTCAAGAACAAATCATGCCAAACCAACCTGACAGCTTTCTTTAATAGGATAACAAGTCTTGTGGATAAGTGGCAAGTGGTAGAAGGGGTCTACCGAGACTTTACTAAAGTATTTGACATACTCATTAATAAACTAGGGAAATACAATGTAGGTGGAACTGCTATAAGGTGGGTACATATCTGGTTAGATAACCATTCCTAGAGAGTAGTTCTCAATGGTTCACAGTCATGCTGCTAGGACATAAAGAATGGGGTTCTGCAGAGATCAGTTTTGTGGCTGGTTCTGTTCACTATCTTCATCAATGATTTAGAAAATGACATAAAAAGTACAATAAGAGTCTTGTTAAGTTTGTGGATGATACGAAGCTGGAAGGGGTTTCAAGTACTTTGGGTTATAATTCAAAATGATCAGGAGAAACTAGAGAAATGATCTAAGGTAAATAAGATGAAATTCAGTAAGGACAAATACAAAGTACTCATCTTAGGAAGGAACAATCAGTTGCACACATACAAAATGGGAAATGACTGTCTAGGAAAGAGTACTGTGGAAAAGGGGTCTCGGGGTCATAATGAACAGATAAAAATAAATATGAGTCCATAGTACAACACTGTTGAAAAAAAACCATAGTAATTCTGGGCTGTATTAACAGGAATGTTGTAAGAAAGACACAAGAAGCATTTCTTTCACTGCACCGATTAGACCTCAACTGAGGTATTGTGTTCAATTCTTGGTGCCATGTTTCAGGCACCAAGTGGACAAATTGGAGAAGGTACAGAGAAGAGGAACAAAAATGATTAAAAGTTAGCCAACATGACCTATGAGGAAAAACTGAAAGAACTGGATTTGTTTAATCTGGAAAGGCGAAGACAGAGGGGACATAGTAACAGCTTTCAAGTATCGGAAAGGAGAAGGGAGGAGGGAGAAAAATTATTCTCCTTAGCTCTTGATGATGGGACAAAAGAGAATGGGCTTAAATTGTAGCAAGGGAGGTCTAGATTGGACATTAGGAAAAACTTCCTGCTAGGTTGGTTAAGCACAGGAATAAATTGCCTAGGGAGCTTGTGGAATCTCCATCACTGAGTATTTTTAAGAGCAGGTTAGACAAACACCTATCAGGGATGGTCTAGAGTATGCTTGGTCCTGCCATGAGTGCAAGGGCCAGATTTGATGACTTCTTGAAGTCTGCTCCAATTCTATTATACAATTATTATAATCAGTTCTGAGTTTTGGCTAGAAACTAATAGGGAACTATTAAGGGAAGAATGGGAGAGCAACTATCACAAGGATGGTATGAAAGGGAAACTTTACTACAGCAAACTGAAGTCCTCTGCCTCTTGAGGAGAGAGTGAATGGACCTATGGATTGGTGGGATTTGTACCCCCTAGTCACATAGCAACATTTTCTATGATCTGGATAACAGATGAGAACTTCTGTGTCTCCTCTTGGGCCTAATTGAAATTTGGTTTTAGGTACTATGTTAGTTGCCTAAACAACTCTGAGATCAAAAGGTTTTAGAGTGGTACTACTAATAATGGATAGAAAGAAACCTCTCTCCTCATTGCTCCTTCATCTATTGATCAGCATACCATTAGATCTAGCCAGCTGGCAGGCCTGCTACTGCTATAATTTCTCTCTGTGTCTAGTGGTTCACAGCTGGAGTGCTTTGCAGAGAGTCAGCATGGTTCTTTCTCAAAGTCCAAGTTTTGTCAATCCAGTGATACCAGACATTTGGAGATGGAACCCTAATCTGTCTCTGCAGTGGGCTCTCAGAAAGCTTAGCTGTTAGTCATTTTTCCTTAAAAATGACATGAGACTGCTGCCACAGTTCACCTAGTTTTTGCTATGGAACAAGTTAATAAAACCTCTCTGTGGAAACAAGGATTATATCTATTTATTCATTTTATTTTTATCTACACTTTTCCTACAATTTGACACCTAATTCTCTCTCTATACCTCTAGTATACAGTGAACCTATTTTCTTTAGTGAGTCATTGGTAAATTGCATGAGCAGTTTGTTGTGTGGTAAATTATACATTATATTTTTTAAATGTAACTATTTACTTTGATTTTTTTTCTGCACAAACAGTGAACATTTTTATGGCACAAGGAGATGTGATTTATGCAACCTTATTGGCTTAAGATAGAGGGCATTAATTCTCAAGAAAAGCTCTCTAAATTCCAACTGAAACTTAATCAGCTATAAGACAAAAATATTTTCCACCTTGTTTTAAGATCATAATGGCAGTAGTATCCCTAAAATAGGATATTTCACAAGAATTCATGACCAATGAGATTAATGCTATTGTCTCCTTTCAACCAATCATTAATCTCTAGAAAAGACCCCAGATCTTGTTTAAAATAAGAAATAATTAAATCTGATTGGTTACAATTTTTTTCTTCTTCTATTTGAAAAACAAAATAAATTAAGCTATAAGGAGAACAGCAGCATCACTATGAGCATCTCTGAAAGATACCCTAGCTAAAAGAAGGCAAGGTAATACAATGGCTAGGATGTTAGGGTGAAGTTTGTCAAAAGTGACCGAATTCTGTCCCAATGAAGTCAGTGGTAAAACCCCCATTGACCTCACTAAGAACAAAATTAGTCCAACACTGAATACTTTTGAAAATCTCAACCTTACTCAAAGGCAGGAGAGTTTATTTAGCATACACTCTGCCATGTGCATGCTTTACTTCTGCAGACCCGCTGGTGTGGGACTTCTACACCTCGGCAAATTGCTTACTTGCCATATTTATCAAGATGTGTTGGAGGTTTAAGCTTTTACAGAAATCAAAGCAAAGCAATTCTGTCAAATTCTATTCTTGTATTTTAACAACTTGTTTAATTTAGCTCATGAACAATGATTTTGCTTTCCAGTTGCTGTATGCATAATCATTAGAAGCTGCATTTTAGATGAATACAATAAAACAGATAAAAGATCATTTTGCAAATATGACTATGTAGAGAAGAATTACAACATCGTGCAATTTAACTTTAAATACTAATAAGGATTTTTTAAAAATATAAATTAAGCTTATTTGCAGTAAGTCTGAAAATATGAACAGTGATGATGATGAACACAAACAAAATATTTTGTTTTATAAAATATTTCAAAAATATATCTAATATTTTTCAGTGAGCTTTTGATACGAAAGACAGGCCGAGAGTTCACATTACTATGAACAAATTACAAAGCATCCTTCAAATAGGATCTTAAAACAAACCATACATTAACATAACGACTAAGCAACAGGTAATTACAGAGGCAAAACAACATTGTCTGAAGTGATTCTCCTTTAAAATATTGTGACTATTCCATGTCATAAGACAAGGACCTGGCCCATAAAGCATATTGAAAGAAATCATGTGAAGCACAGTAATCAGAATTCATTTTTTTCTTTGGCTTAATCTTGTCATTACATAAAATAAAACATTCAAATACTGGGAGTAATGACCAAAATACAATCAAATACACAAAATTTTGCTGCAAAATAACACATTTAATGGCATTAACTATACAACAGAGAGATGATCACTTGACTACAAAAGTATCACTTAAGGTCTTATACAAGACATATTTCAGAAATTTTCCAAGTCTATGAAGCACAGTTTCCTGCAGTTTTCTCTATTTCCATTTTCCACCCCTCTTCATTTATATGGCAGCTGCTCCAAAGCCCACTGCAGTCAACGAGAAAACCTGCCACTGACTTAAATAAACTTTGGATCATGATTGCTAGGGCTCAGTCATTAAATCACATTGATTTCAATAGGCAGCACTTAAAACATGTGTTTAAGGCCTTCTTTTTGGAAAACATTACTATTCATGAGACCACTTAAGCACAGGCATAAGTGCTTTCCTGAATACAGGCCAAGTGTTATTCTGAAAAGGGGTGGACTTAAGCATGCCCTTAAGTGCTATCCTGAAGCAGGGCCAGAGTGCACTACTCTAGACCTGTAAATCTCACAGTGGCATGCCTCAGCAAATAAGCCACTCTCCCTTTGATAGCTAGGGGTATTTGAAAGATGATCACATCTAATCTCTGCTTCCTGCCATTTTTCACAAACTTCAGTTAGATGGCTTGATAACTATGGAAAGTGTTTACATGCAGGTTAGAAAGGAAGTGTATGGGGCTATATCAACACATTTATTGCATGCCCAGTTATAGCTCACTGCATTCCCATTTCTGGTTGCACACAAAGCAGTATGAAAAGCTGAAATGATTTCACCAAAAACCAATGAGGTACACATAAAAATTGGTCAAGAAAACAAAGCAAGTGTGTTAATAAGCCAAAGAGCCATAACATTCAATAGCTTTAAAACTCCCTTACACTGTTTCATACAAATTAGCACTGACAGACTTTTTTGTCCATCTGCTGCCAATTCAGCATGTTCTCTCTTTGCTAATTCATTCACAGGAGGCTGATTGGCAACTGACAACTAAATGAAATAGAAACGATGGACTGGATGTGCCAAGAGACTGCCCTCTTTGCAGCAGTGAAATACTGATTTCTTCCCGCAAATACTGAACTCCCTAAACTCCTTTTCTTTAAAGGAGAGTTGATGGAGCCTTTAGTTTTATAGTAAGTGCAGGGCCCTTCGTTTCTTTAACCTAGTGCTATTAAAACCACCCTCACTGCATTCCAAGCCTATTAGTGTTCTGTACAGTGCACAGTCAAAACATCACAAATGCAGTGGTAGTTGGAACTGACTCCATTTCAGTTTATCTGAACAGGTCCTAGAACTGTGGACTGTTAAACAATAATAAAATGATGGTAGATTAGGACGCATTTTTAGATGATGCATCACCTTTCCCCCATTCTAATAAGTAGGGAACACTGAGTTTTGAAAAGGTCACCCAGGAAAAGCAGTGTGATAATGTCAGTGACAGTCTTTCAAATTCTCCTGATCATTTCTATACTATCAGGTAAAAATTGAAATGAAATTTGCACTAAACTGTATCCATCAATACATCCTCCCCCCAACCCTGCCCTGAATCACTGCCTTTCATTCTTCATTGAATGCCGGGGTCAAATGCAGTTCTCCTGTTATATGGAGTAGGTCTCAGATCTTCAAAAGATGCTTAGACTTCTAAATTCCATTGATTTCAATGGGAGTTAGGCACCTAAATACTTGTGAGGTTCTGGGCCTTTGAATTTAGCATGTAATCACAGAATCATAGAACTGGAAGGGACCTCTAAAGGTCATCAAGTCTACTCTCCTGCTCTCAAAGAAGGACAAAACACCATCTAGACCAGGGGTGGCCAAAGAGCCAAGATAATAGTGGATCCAGTACAAAGAGCCGGGGCAAAGTTGTCAAGCAAGAAAAAAAAAAAAAAAAAAGCTCTGCCCCTTTAAGAGAACACATTTAAACATGTTTTGAGGCTTTTTGGAGCCCGACGCCATCTTTTATGGCCATGCTGGATGGCTCTCCAAGTCAGCACAGGGAGCCAGGAGGAGAAGGCCATTTTTGGAGACACAGGGGCGGTTTACAAGCCACGGGGGAGAGGGGGGGCAGGGGGCTTCACAAGCTGCACCCGGGGGAGGGAAGAGTCACATGTGGCTCATGAGCTTCAGGTTGGCCACAACTGATCTAGACCATCACCTACAGATGTTTATCTAACCTGCTCTTAAAAATCTCCAGTGATGGAAAATCACAGCTTCCCTATGCAACTGATTCCAGTGCTGAACCACTCTGACAGAAAGTTTTTCCTAATATCCAATCTAAACCTCTCTTGCTAAAATGTAAGCCCATTGCTTCTTGTCCTATCATCAGCAGTTAAGGAGAATAATTTTTCTCCCTCCTCCTGGTAACAACCTTTTAGATACTTGAAAGCTGTTACTATGTCCCCCCTCAGTCTTCTCTTTTCTGGACTAAACAAGCACAATTCTTTCAGTCTTCCCTCATAGGTCATGTTTTCTAGACCTTTAATAATTTTTGTTGCTCTTCTCTGGATCTCCTCCAATTTGTCCACATCACATGATACAAATGCACATCCAATGATATTGTTCCTAGAAACAGCTACTGTAAGGAAAAGTTATATTTCTGAGACAAATCCAGAGAAGGGATAATATTCAATAGAACTCTAGGGTCTTCCTCCTTTAAAATGATACATTTTGTCTACTTGAAGATATTCGTTATTTTCTTTATAGTTTGTGGAGATAGCCTCCAGTACAGTGCAATCTGCATTATGACCCTTTTCCAGCAGTCAACTCTTCTCCAATAAATCCCTCTTAAAGTGTCTTCATGGACTCTTTTGTTTGACTTTTAGTTAAGGAATTACTCGATTTCACAGTTCACTTTTGTGGTTTCTCTTGAGACAAGTTTCATTGTCTATGAGAGGACAGAAAGTAGGAAAGAGTGTACTTCTCTGCAGTGAAGACAAAATGATTTGTGATACAAAAGTGCTAATTGATTTTGCTAGCAAAATTCAACAAGTATGAGCTGAGTCTGAAAAGTCCACCACTTGCATAACATCTACTAATATCAATGTAACATCTGAGTGACGAGGGGTTGCATGATGGGGTCCTGTGATTTTTAGGTATGTGTCACACCATGGAGAATAATCTGAAATACATAGATTAGTTTGCTGACAGACATTTTGAAAGATTACAATGGCCATTATGAATCAATTCATATTACAGGTATACAAGGACTGCTGCTATTTAATATTGGGCTCAGACAGAGACAGAGACAAGTGAATCAATAGAAGCAGTACCATTTTGGATTAACCTGTGAACAATATGGATTTCTGAGGAAGTGAAGGAAGAAGTTTTCTGAGGGCCAGAATTTGAAAGCAATGTCCCTGAAAGAATGACTACAGTAATGGTAAAGCTGGAGAGAACAATAGAGATCCCAAGTCCTACAAACTTTGCTGAGCACAATGGTTATCACAACCCTGGATAGTCCCATTTAAATGTATGAGACTGGTTGTGGGTAGAGAGCAGGAGAGAGGAAGGAGAAGCACTATGCTCAAAGATCAGATCCTGATGTGCTATAAAGTAGAATATTCTCTTTAAAACAGCAGAGCTGCACCAATTTACACTAGTTAAGGATCTCTGAAGATCTGGCCCATTCTTCAGAACCTCAGGAAACTACCAAGAACTAAATAATATAGGGCAAAATGTAAGCATAAACCTAACTAAAGTTTTAAGCACAGTACTTATGTGATGGTCAGAATCACACCAGTTCAGAATTATTATTCCCTTCATATAACACATCAGTTTTGTACTGCTTTCATTAAGTGAAAATGAACTGCATTCAGATGTACACATACTTGTTACCAGTATTATGCAGAGGACAAATGGTTAAATGGACCAGATGAATATTCCATGCCAACCTCTTTAAAACATCAATTTATAAAAGTTTAGTTTTATTTTTAAAAGTCACTCTGTGGTAGAAAAGGTAGATATGAGAATGGTCCAATAACAGTGCTGCTATGCCTGTTTTATTAAGGCTTTGTTAACTTTGGTGTAAGAAATGCTATCATGTTTAGCTGTTGTTCCATTTAAAAAAAACTAAATTTAGAAGTTATAAAGAGGTTCCAGATTCAGTCATTTAACCACAGGTTTCTCTGCATTTCGTTAGAGCTGGACAAAAGACAGGATTTTTTTTTTTTTTAATTTACCCCTAGTTTCAAAACTTAAAATATAATACAATTAGAGAGGGAAAAGTTTGAAAGTGTCATTCTATTTCCTTTAATTTTTTTCCCAAGATTTTCAAATTTCATCCAAAATTTCAGAAATTTTGACCAGCTCTAATTTTATATTGTTCACTGAGGTACATTAAACAGTATCAATGTTGAGTTATCCCTTTTCTGAGTTTGTCAAACCTCTGAAATTTATAGGTAAAGATAGCCAATCCAATAAACAAGATTAAACAAAGCAAAGGCTGTTGGAAAGAAGATCCGAGAATAGGAATCAATTTTGGCAACACGTATGTGTATTCTTCCTTCTCTCCAAGAACCTGAGCGGCAGTCTTCAAAACAACAAAAAAAGCTGGTGCAGTCTTTGCCTTCCAGGCACTCATATCCATAATCCTCATCGCGTTGTTGGAGGTGTTTAGTGTTGTTAATTGGTATTAATGTTGATCCAGGACGAACAGCAATTGCAGACGATTTCTAAAGAAAACAGTATGTTGATTATTGTCAGAAAGAAAAACAAAACCTAACACTTATGTTTCCTTGGGCAACGTCCAACTATGAACATTTTACCGTAAAATACATAGAATTCCATGTTTGAAGAAATCAGTTTGTAAACTTTTCCAATTATGAAAAATTTTATATAATTAACTGATGAGGCCAAAGGATCATGAATATTTTTCACATGGTGCAATTCAGAGTGGATTGTTCTGGGAGGCCAAACTACTGAATAATTAGTTCTACAGAGTTAGGTGATCCCATCTATCTAGCACAAAGAACATTTTAGAACCTAGTTGCAGCCTGAAACTTGGGTCACAAAATTGTTCATAAGCAGGATGAGAATAGTACTGCAATAGAAAATGATGGATTGTCAATCATTTTTACAGGGAAGCTAGATGATTTCATGGAGTTAGGTCCAAAGGCTATTAGCAATAAAATGTGTCTCTACAGAGCTAGGGATCCCAAAGACAAAGACTTGATCATTGTCTCGCCTGAAACTTGGGCACAAATTGTTCAACAGGAGGATGATGGACTTGTCTGAATACGAATTGATTGTCTTATGTTCTTATCAATGTCTTCAGATCAAGCCTGGATGCCTTTCCACACGATATGCTTTAACCAAACAAGTTATTAGGCTCAATACTGTGGTAACTGGATGAATGTTCAATGGCCTTTGTATACAGGAGGTCAGACTAGATAATCTAATGGTCTCTTCTAAAATTAAAGTTGATGAATAGAAGACCCAGGCAGTGAGGAACCAAGAGTCAAATTCTTCCCCTACAGAACTCCATTCAAATCAGTGAAATTGAACCAGCGATTAATATGGCACCATGTTTTAATGATGTTGAATATACCAAATGGAAAGGCAGCCTTGCTATAACCTGGTAACAATGTGTTATGTAGATAATCTCATCAGATAAGTGAAACCAATCACTTGATATTATTAATAATAATAGAGTAATCAATAATGGACAATACAAAGTATGTTCTGTCTACTATCTGAATTTTGTCCATCCTACTCACACTATTTACTTTAATCTTTCCTCCATCTATTGGTCTCCTTTTTTTCATGTTATTTCTCATCTTCAGGGCTCTGATTCCTTCCTCCATGACTCCTCTATCACCTGCTTTCCTGTTATTCTTCATTCCCTGCTCTGTCCTCTTTCCAATCTCAACCCCACATTCTTCACTTGTCCTCTCATTCACTCTCCTTATCTTTCTTTCAGCCAGATTTGGGGTTCCCTGTCCTGCATTCTCAGACTGAAAAGAAATTGATATCCCTCATATTATTCCTGTATGATATTCATACATATTTCTTTTTCTCTTCCAGAACTTTGAGCACCCCTGTTTTCTAAACAGGAATGAGACCAAAAGCAATGGAAAGAAATATGTTTAGAAGATAGGCCAAGAGAGCACAAACTTGCAATAAAAGCATTTATAACCTTAGTGCCTGAAAATGTGGAAGGGAACTTCTCTAAAAGAATTGTGAGTGTATATGGTGGGGGCAAGGAAACAACATAGAAGATGGCCAATAACAGTCAATCAAAGTCATCTGGGATCTTGCACTTCTCGGGTGCTGTTTCACCACTTACAAGACTCTTGCCTTGAACACTGTAGGTTTCCAATTCCTTGCTAAGAAAGTGATGTGTGTCCATGCATCCTTGGAGCCAGTAGTCTTCCAGAGTTTGTATGGAAGTGGTACATTGACATGCTGAAACTTTATTTAAATAATGTATTTCAACATTTTATATCAACTTTATCATAAGCACGGGCATTTTGCAAAGACTGCAGTTTCTCATTTTTGAACAGGAGCTAATTATTATCCTGAAAAAGCTAATTGCTTCCAATTTTGTGAAAATACAATACCAACTACATTCACAATCAACGGATGTTTCTTCTATTTTATACCAATAAGTAGAAAAATACAGGGCCTCATTTGCTACAGGGCTACCCTGGTTTTATACCAACACGACTCCCTCAGTTTCACTGGTGTAAATGCAAGGAAGAGGAGTGAGGGCTGCATAAAACTATTTTATGCAGAAACTATTTTTCTTTTAACTGACCACTCACTTAGCAAATCATTCAAAAATGTATTAAATTGTTAAAAAGCAGAAGCACAAAATTGTTCAAATTAGTGTATACCTCTTATTCAGTATTGTCATTAATTATGATCTCATAGCACCTCTGTAAGGTAGTTAAATATTATTATACCCGTAATACAAGAGGAAAAATTGAGGCCTAAACCTGTCATTTATTCAAGATGACGCAGCTATTTGTGCCATAGGTATCTTGACTATCTGTGTAAAAAGATAGCCAAGAATCTTGAAGCTACTCAAAGGAAAGGTCTCTGATGTGCCATTGTGTGGTTCTGATTCTATCCAGTAAAGGAACACACTTACCCAGATAGTTACAACATGTACCTTTCTCGTCTTACCTAAAACCAGAAGTATCTGAGGCAAATCTAGGTTCCTAGCTTCTAGATTTTCTTGCTTATAAAAAGATCAAATGTTGTAGTAGAAGAGGTTATGACATAAGCATGCCAATAAGTGGAAGGTGGAACAGTAGAAAAAGAAACATATGCATTTAAAAGAGTGGAAAGAGGTACACCCACCATTAGGAGCAAGATACAGTTTAACCTGTGTCTAGTCTGGAAGATATAATGGCAGCACATGTCCAGCAGGGTAAGTGCCATTTACAAAAAATAATGTGCACAACCCAAAATTCTTTGCTCCAGTATATGACCAAGACAACCACAGGAAAGGACAGAACATGTGGAAGAATGAGGCTGTATAATGCCTACTGGTCTTTCTCTCCTTAGGCCAACAAAGAGCTGAGAATCCTGCAGATGTTATTTCCTCAAACTCATTCAGCATGAGAGAGACCTGAGTCATACAATAGTGATCAGTATGGTCATGAGAAGAATTAGTGGTACGTTCTACAGCGGGACTCAGAGAATGACAATTATTAGAATGATCAATAGCACAGAGTTTCAAAAGAGGAAGACAAAAAAAGAAAGAGAAAACCTAGTATATGGGGAAAAAGAAATAATAGAGAAAGGAGAAAGATAGCATGAGAGTGAGAAAGAGGAAAGAAAAGAGCAGAAAATCACAGCATTTAAAAAATCTTTAAAAAAGTAAACATTAAGGAAAATCTAGATGTCAGGAAAGGCCAGATCATCAGCTGGTAGATTGGCATGTACCCTTTCCAGACCTGAAAAACAACTCTGTGTAAGATACAAAATATGACCTTACTGACCATGTCTCACTAATATTTTGGACACACACAGCTAGATCAACACTTCATATACCTTGTTGCTTTAAATTTCTCAAGTGTGTCTTTTGTGTAATCTGCATCCATGTGATACATTATAAAGGACTCATAAATGGGCAACTTTTTTGCTAAACCTATTTTCTACAGCCCGGGAAACGTTTAATTTAATGAATATTCTACTTTCAGAAAGCTTTTTACCATTCCATTGTTGCCAAGACAATAATTATTTATTCAAATGCTTTTATTCATGGGAAAAAAAAAGTTTTCATCTCCATATATTGTAGTAAACTTGCTGCTATGAGTCTATATAGACAGGATGTATCCTTTAGCTTATTTATATGACATGCTGATACCTTTATATAGTGCATACTGATGTGCTGCATATTCATATTTAATTATGATTATACTTTTGGGATTACAAAAGTGCATTAAGTTCAGTGAAGAGGAAAAAGTACCCCCTTTTTATAATGACATGGATAACTTTTCTCTGGGCATAAAAATTAATTGGCTCTACAGTCATCAGTGAAACAGCTATGTGAATACTAACAAATAAAGTAAAATGCTGTTGATAAATTCACTTCCTGCCCCTACATGTTAGTAAGTGTCCTGTTCTAATCAGCTGCAATATCTTGACACATGTAAACAGGTTATTACATAGAGTAATAATCTTTTACTAAAGGCCCAGCTGTAAACAGAAGATTCCTATAGGCCATCTTTCCAAAACAAGTGTGAATTAAACCTTTTCATAAAAATGTATACAGAATATTTTTAATTAAATTGGCTTAAAAATAGCACATTCATAATCAGAAGAAAAAACCAGGAATGAATACGGAACTTGAAGAAAGGTATCAAAAAAGATCAGGGTTTGTTACTGTATGGCTTCTGTGTAATTAAAGATTGCCAGGTTAATTGTTCCATTTGGAATTAGAAATCTCACTGCATTTAAACAATGTCACTGAACACCTCTCCCGCCCCCCCCCAAAAAAACCCCACATACCTCTTTCATAAGCTTGGTCTCTTTTATAACTAAATATATTAAATTAAAAAAATTACTCAGATATGTTTTGTTTGTTTAAAGAAATCTGGATGAACAGATGGGGGCATTTCTCAGACCTTAAAAACAAAGCACATTTCTAAAAGGACCACACATAATACTATTCAGAACAATGTTCTAGATATTGTATCATTGCTTCTCATCTTAGACACATCTCTAGCTACATATTCAGTAATTGAGACTATGCATGACTCACCAATACAGTATTTTTATATTGCTTTAGGTACTGTAAGTTTTGTACCATTTGGCAGAATATCACACAAATGCTTAGTTTATGAAACAAAATTCATTAAAGTCTGGGATTTCTATTATGTATTAATGCATCTCCATTACTTTAATTGTTAATGATCTGCCACTATTTCAAAAGAGGTGGTTAGATATTTTGACTCTGATAAAAGACATTTAATATTAATAAAAGGTTATTATGAACAAATATATAAAATTAGCCAATTCTTTTTCCCCACAGGCTGGGAAAGAAGAGAGATTCTTATAATTATTTCTATTATTAAAACACATGCGATGCATTCAGCTCCACTGCTGATGGAGGCAGATTAAATAGGTTAAACTGATGGCAGTTCCTCCCCCTCTCTCTGGCTTGGGTAGGCAGCACTGCCTCCCATCCTCTGTCAGCTCCTTTTCCTCTTTGGCACACTGAGAGCTCCCACTCCTGTTTCAGTGTACTGTGCCCCGTAGACATATACTGCAGGAGTACATGTTGCCATGACCTCCTGGAGCTATGCCTGAGAAGTGCAGCTCAGACCCACAATCCCCCCAGAACCTTTAGCACTGTCATCCCTTCCCATCAATTTACCCTTTGCTTTGGCTCCCCTTCCATCTGTGACTGCATATGCTCCTACCACTTGGAACAAAGTGGTTCCAAGCCTTCCTTTCCCTGGCAGCTGCCATGGTTCCCCGTTTGGGCTGGACTGCCCTAGAATTATGGGGCTGCAAAGATGATTTAAAGTTACATCTCCTCCTTTCTCTCCTGGGCTCCATCGAAATACCATTGAGCCAGGCTAGAGAACCTGATTCCAACAGCAATGTTCACCTTCGCTACCTCCAAACTTTTTTTTTAATCCGGTCGTGAAAGTGTGTTCTGTATGTCAGTCTCAGATTTCCTCAGGGTGAGGAGGAAAAAAGGAGGAAGTGTTAAGTCACCAGTGTGGTGGTATTGCCACCAACCTGTGTCTTCTTTCAATTCAATGATTTGGAAGGGAGCTTTGCAGCAAGGCAGCTTTGGGGCATTTTCCTGCCTCTTAGGTCCTCCTACAGGGTTTCCCAAAGAAAGTGGGGACCAAGCCTCAGTTATTATGAAATAAGGTTATTTCAGTTTGTATTTCAGTGTATAAGATATTCAATGCCTTTATCTCAATATTTTGCTAATTTAAAGCTTAGTGTGAAGTATTTTTACTATTTGTTGGAAAATACACTGAACAATTTTTGTATATTAGAACACTTGGTTAATTACACTAGGTCTAATATTTGTTCCTGCACTTCTGCTGTGTGGTGCTTCACACTCAACAAAATTTCAGACTGCAGTGCTAGAGTGTTGATTCAATTAAAAAATCTTTAAATGAGACTATGAAATTTGCTTTTCATGAAAGGAATAAAGAATTCTGTCTGAAGTTGGATATGTTTTCTATACAAGTATCCAAAGATGATAGTGTCAGTCCAGGTGAAACTCCATAACCTTGATCCACCTACAACATTTCTGCAGCTACAGTCTGGGGTCAGATCCTGCATTTGGAAGTGTTAGCATGGACCCTGTACACATTCTGAATCCTCAGTGGGATTCATCACTCACATGGGTTACTGAATGGATCCCAATGAGGGATCCCTTTGAAGCCATGGAAAGTATGTTTAACTGCTTTTTTGGCTCATCTTACATCCATTAGAGAGTATGATGAGCCTAAATCTATGTTCATTTGTGCCATTATCAGGAAATGAATCCAAGAGTGATAGGCTATCATGTTAACTACCCTGAATGTTTACCTCCCAGCTTGCCAGCTAGCCTCTTAAAGATTCTTTTTACACTGCGTGGGGGCAAAAAGAATTTTTTTTTGGTTTGTGTTTATACTGGACCTAGTCAGTGGGTTCCTGATTCATGACTAGGCCTCCTAAGCATTCTGGTAATACAAATAAATAAATAATAATAAATAATAACAACAATAACAATAATAATTAATAAATACCCTTTAGTAAAAATATAATAAAGACACTACAATTAAGCAGACTTTTACCAAATTTCTTAAACTTACAGCTGGCTTGTGCTTTGATGCCTTCTCTTTCTCCTTGCTCCCCTTTTTGTTGCTAGTGAAGTAATGCAAAGTTCCATATTCCATCAAGGCAGCAAACACAAAAATGAAGCAAACTGAAACAAAAAGGTCCATTGCTGTCACATACGAAACCTTGGGAAGAGATTTCCTAGCAATTGTACTTAGTGTTGTCATAGTCAGTACTGTAGTAATACCTGTTCAAAAGAAAGAAAAGAAAGGAACAAGGAAATAAAGGAACAAAGGGAGATATTCAGGAGTGATCCTACAAACAGATGTAGTTGTTAAGCATTTAATGTATTTACTTTTGTGCACATGCAAACAGGCACAGTGTTTCCCAATACAATCAGATCTGAGCAAACTGACCCCTGCACTACACAGAGCCTATTGACTGGTGAGGCTTCACATCAGCACAGATATGTGTGCCACAAGTTCATCCCCATGTATCCAAATACCAGTATTGGGGCTTAGAGAGATAGATGATTTTAGTCTCTAGTTAAAGTCCAAATAATGCTGTATAAAATGTTGTAAAGGCCTGTTAATGTAAATTTTCAATTTACTTAACTCTGCAGTGTGCACGGAGAACATAGACAATTTAAACATTTAAACAATACAAATAAAGAACAAACATCTAGGAAAAAGGTGTCCCACTTAAACAACCCAGAGGAATCCAGAAGAAAGGGGTAACTGGATGGTATGTAATGGCCCCTGACAGGCAGGAGGTCAAACTAGATGATCTAATGATCCCTTCAGGCCTTCAACTCTATGAATGCTCTAACTCATAGAAGAAGCATTCCACATAAGACTCACTACACAGCCTTGACATATGAGCCCATCACACTAATTTTAATAACTATACATTCAGAATCTGCACCAAATCACAGTTCATTAATGTAATATAATATAAAATTGTTGTATTTTCTTTTTCTAAAGGATTAACTTCAGAATGCAAGGGTTACTCCAGTTCCAGATTGACTCAGCTGATAATGCCGATAAAAATCTAGCGGGATTTTCAATATCTCCCAGTAGGTATTTTTTTTAAATCCCAGTAGGTGCCCATCTGTATTTTAGGTACCTTCAAAAATCTGAATCACTGTGCTTTGGAAAGGCACAATTTCTGCCAATGATCTGCCATACATGTGGGTGGGGTGAGCAGTCAGCATAGTTTTTTTTGTTCCCTAACCCCACAATGATGTCATATCACATTAGCTCCATTTACAAGTAAAATATCTGACGACCACCATTTCATCTGCCAGTCAGCAAAATCATCATGGGATCTGACAGTCAACTACGGTTCTTTATTGCTTACACATCAGTCAACATCAATTAACCCGAGGGCATAAGTTATAGGTGCAGTACTATAAATCTCTAGAACATACCTGAAACACATTTTAATTCGAATAGGGTTATTGTTGCTGGTATAAGAGCTGGAAAATATTAGCTTGATTGTTATATCCTAGGTTAAGTTTTCAGGGCTGGTAGTTGACAAATTGTTTATGCAGTTGGCAAGAGACAATAAATCAAGAACATAGGATGCCATATTTACATTTTCTTTTCAGACTGTACCCAGGCCAAAGTTTAAATGCTATCCTTTAGAGGTATTTTATATATGGATTCTAAATATCAGGAGAAAGGTCAAATCATTAGCTTTAAACTCTATTCACTAAAATTTTATATAACTTTTTGTTAATTAAATAACATGGAACTAAGCAATTTTTAAAAAAAATCTGTATCTTCCTGTGTTCTTCTTGTACAATAATGCTGCTGTCAATAAATTCCTGTCTCCCATACTCCAGTACTAAAATAACAGTATATTTAACAAAGAGATTTCTTTGCAACCAAATTTATAAATGTTCTCCTGCAGACTGAAAGTGTTTATTTGATAAGTCAGTACTTTTGAAGAGAGCATAAATAACTGCAATATATTAACAAGAAAAAATATGATTTCTTTAGTACTTTTAAAAGGAGAAACTGTTTTGGCTACTACTTTTCTTAAACTGAATTATTAAATGAGCTGAGTATTAAATGGGATGAGTGCCTTAACCAAATGTTAAAACAGAACCCATATCGAAAGGATGATACATTTAGACTGATAGGCTCCAATCAGATCCTTGACATGGAGCCTAACAAAACTATGGAAATGGGGATTTATTCAGCTCTCACACATTTAACTCCATCATTATTTTCAAGTGAGTTACTCCCAACTTTTGCAAGTGTTAGAGAATCAGACATTAAACACAACTGTTGTTCCTGTTTACACGTTCCTTTCCCTTCTACCTCACTGAGAAAGGAGCAAGAGAAGAGAAACCCTGTGGTCCTGGGCCAAAACAAACACAGATATGTTAAAAACTGGGATTAGTTAATCTAAGAAGAGGAGGTTACTCACCGTCAATGTTCCCTCTAAACTGTGGGGCAGCACAGCTTCCCAGGTGATTAATCAGCCCCACCCAATCAGAGGTTCAGGGTTCCATGCATGGAGCTGACTGACTGGGCAGGGCTGATTAATTATTACCTGTGAAGATGTACTGCTGCACAGTTTAGAGGGCACACTGCTTGCCATGTGCAGTAACTGACTTTCTTCTAGATGGGTGTCCTTGTGAGTGCTCCTCTGTGGATCAAAGTATGTCCCTGCATCTTCGACTGGAGAGTTTGATAGCAGTTCCCTTACGGGCCATGCATGTGCAGTGCCTGCCTCGTGAACTGTCAGAGCTTGAACAGCACGTGCATGGTTTGGACTCCTCAGTTCCTTCTCTACAATAGAGTGTGCACCAGTGTCCAAAGTAGAGGGGAGGAGAGTGGATAATGGAGCACCCATAGGCACATTCATCCTGAAGAATGTCAGTCACTGCACACAGTGAGTAACCTCTTCTCCTTCAAGAGATGTCCCTGTGAGTACTCCACCATAGGTGACTGTGAACTAGTATCTGTTAAGATGGTTGGGGCTTAGGATCACGTAAGAGGGCAGTTGATAGTATGGTTCTTCCCAGTTTCATGGTTGATGAGGGGCCTTGCATGAAAATGTAATATTTAACAAAGATGAGGACTGATGCCCAGATGTCAGAGAACAGAACATTATGGAGAAATGCAGTAGAGAAAAACACAGATTTAGCAAGCTGGACTTGTCTCAGTTGGTACCAGAGATGTATTCAGCCTAATATCCATTTGCCTTGTAAGCACAGAGTGATTGAAACAAACAGCTTGGCAATCTGTCTGAGTGGTTTCATCCCATCCAGACAGAAGGATAATACTCTGTGTACATCAAGTGTGTACACGGCTGCTTCAAATACATTAGTGCATGGTTTGGTGAAGAATATTGGGAGATGAGTTGGAGGAGTGGATCTTCAGCAGAAATTTAGGATGTGTATGTAATGTGACTCTGTCACTGAAGAATATAGCGTATAGAGGTTCCACCATCTGGGCTCTGAGTTCTCCGACACATCTGGCTGATGTAATTGCCACCAAAAAGTAGTTTGTCATGGATAGATGGCGAAGGGAACAGGTAGCTTTAAAGAGTTTGTACATCAAGGCCTTGAGGACTAAGTGTAAGTCCAGGGTTCTACCGGTGGTCGTATGTCTGGGTATACATAGCATCTGGATGCCTTTCAGGAATCTCTTGGTGACAGGGTGGGCAAAGACAATGTCACTATCAATCTTATGATGGAATGCCATGATTGCCACAAAGTGAACTTTGATTGAACTGGGGGAGAAGCCCAACAATTTCAGTTCTAAGAGGCAGTCTAGAGGGAGTGGAAGAGGGGTGGAGAAAAGCGTGTTTGGCAACACACCAAGAAGTGAACCTTTTCCATGTTTGGAGATACGTTGTGCAAATGGCATGTGTCCAACTGTGTAGGAAAACTGCCTGGACTGGTTCAGAGCATTCTAATTCTTCATGAGTAGTCATGCTTTGAGATAAAGATGTCCTTCATTGGAGCAATACAACTAGCTTCTGCACTGGGATAGGAGACTGTGAGGTGGGGGAAGGGAAATCAGGACAACTGGATGATATTCTGGTGAGAAAAGGCTACCATGGTTGCCTAGGCCATGTTGGAGCAATTAGTATGAGGCTGGATCTGTCTGTCTGTATCTTCTGAATTATCCTGTTCATGGGGGTATCGGTAGGAATGAATATAGGAGGCCATTGGTCCATGAGAACTTGAAGGCATCTCCCCACAAATTTGTTCCCAGACCTACTCTGGAATAGAAAGTGGGGCATTTCTTGTTGTTTGCTGAGGCAAATAGACCCAGTTGGTGCCATCCCCACTCTGGTAGACATTGGATAGAACCACATCATTGAGTTCTCAGTGATATTTATTCAGTGGTGTTCTGAGACCTGGGTAGACATGAGGCAGAGATGTGAATGTTATACTGGAAGCACTAGTTCCAGAGTTTCATAGCCTCAGTGCAGAGGGAGCAGGACTGGGCTCCCTCCTTGTCTGTTCACATAAAACACATGTGTGATGTTGAGTCTAATCTTGTGAGTTTTGATTAGCAGAAGAAAGTGGAGGCAGGCATTGAGTATGGCCCTGGGTCATGAGGTGCATCGTGTGTGTTCCCCATCCTGTGAGGGATGCACTTTTGAGGGATGCACGACAATTGATGGGGGAGCGAAAAGGGATTCCAGCACATAGGGAGGAAAGAGGAATAGTCTACCATACAAGCAAGTACTTGACTCTTGAGAATACTCGGGATGCAGATGAAAGACCAGGGTACTCTATATTGGTCATGATTTGCCCCCCAAAACAAAATTACAGGAAACAGTGGTGGGCAGTATGTATAGCTACATGAAAATATGCATTCTGGAGGTCTAGGGCTGAAAACCAATCTTTCTCTTTCCACTCCAGAATTATTTATGGAGAGGATAACCATCCAGAATGTTTGTTTCTTGACTAACCTGTTTAGCCACCAACTCTCTTTTCTCTCAAGAAATAGTGGGAATAAAACCTGTTCCCTCTGTGTTGAGCAGCCTGCTCTATTGCTTCTAACTGTATGAGATGTTGAACTTCTATATGGAGCAAGTATTTGTGAGAAGGGTTCCTGAAAAGGGATGGAGAGAAATGGAATGGTATAGCCAATTGTATGATTTCAAGGACCCATCTGTTTGTGGTGATAGCTACTCAATTGGTGAAGAATGGGTGCAGACGGTGTCCAAACAAATGGATGGTTACAGCAGGTGCTAGGTAGGTCATAAGGTCTCCTGTACCCTTTACTAAAGCTTCAGATTTGCTTGTTTGCAGTAGGGGGTTGGGTTGCTGTTGAGCGTGGAGGGTGACGGCATTGGGTTCTAGGTCTATGGCATTATTATCGATGTGTATCATGTTATCTTTGGTATTGTTGTTACACATAGGTGGGATACCTTGGCCATTGGGACAGTTGGTATCTGTATTGTCTCTCTTTTGTAGTAAGTTACTGAATACTGAGTAATCTGAGTGTGGCACATGACTCCTTCATGGAGTGCAAGATGTCATTGTTTTCCTTATCAGATGGGGTGAAACAAGAATAAGAATACTATTGTTTACTTTTTTGATTTGCTGCCTCAGCCACCAATGAAGTGGGTGTGTAAAGAAGAATTCAGATCCCTTAGATGGGTCAAAATATTTCCTGCATACTCTTTTGTTGGTATGGTTCATAGTGGCTGGGGTCTACAACGTCACTTTAGCTGGTTCCATGATGATGCTATTGATTGGTATTGCTATTTTAGAGAATGTGGTGGCTTACATTATGTCAGTGAACTTATGTTGGGTTTCAGATACTTTCTCAAGACTAATTTTGAGTTCATTGACTACTCTTTTGAAGAGGTCCTGGAAATGTGTGAGCTCATCCATAGGTGCAGGGAGCAGAGGTAACTTAGCCTTCTGCACTGTGAGGGACAATTAATTGGTAATAAGTGAGGCACTGAGAGCAATGTCCTATACTGGCTGATCAGACTGGTCAGCTCTTTTCTCTGGCTCCAGGAGAGGAGGGAAAGCAGGAGGTCTAGCATCCTCTCTCTGCATCTCTTACTGCAGGGCTGGGTAAAATATGGCCTGGGGTCTGGATCCAGTCTGTGGACCACCCTGCAGGGACCCTCAGGCTCGTAGCTGCATGGTTTAAAGCTCAGTCCACACATCTCTCTGCTCTGCAGGGAGGGGGAAAGCTTTGTGTGATCTGCCCCCCCCCAGCCCAATCCTCAGCTCCTATTGGCCAGAAACAACCGGCCAACAGGAACTGACCCCAGCCAATCTCTCAGCTCCTATATGCTGGAAACAACCAGCCAATAAGAGCTGAGAGATTGGCCTGGAGAATGGGAGCAGTGCAAGACTCTTCCCCTCCCGGAGCTGAGAGCCACCTGTGGTTTGCAGCTTGCAGTTTTAAGTGATATGGGGCTGCAGCAGGCAGGGAGCTCAGCCTGCCTTTGGGGTGCTGCAGGGCTGCTGGCTTAGGTAAGCGCCTCCCAGCCAGAACTTGCCTCTGGTACCCCAGCCCCTCCTGCACCCTAACTCCCTCCCCCAGGTCAACATCCAAACCCTCTGCATCCCCTGCCCAAGGTCACAACTCCCTCCCAGACCCTGTACCGCTCCTACACTCCTCCCCCAAGCCAGAATCCTCTCCTGCACCCACACTCCCTCCTAGACCCTGCACCCCAATCCCCTGCCCCAAGTCACCACCTATACCCTCTGTAGTCTGCACACCCTTTTCCCCTTCTCTCAGGTCACAGCTCCCTCCCAGACTTTGCACTCCTTCTTAGTGCCCCTCTCCCAGGCCAGAATCCTCTCCTGCACTCATGCTCCCTCCCTGACCCTACACCCCTATTCCCTGACCCAGGTCACAACCCCCTCCTTTGCCCAAACTTCCTCTCAGATCTCACACTGTCTCCTGAATCCCAGTCCCTTACCCAGTGTGCCCTTCTGTGCCCAATCTCCTTCCTAGACCCTGTGCATCCTCCACAGAAAAGTGCAGCCCTTGATCACTTTCCAGAATCTTGGGAGTGGCCCCCCCACCAGAATTATTGCCCATCCCTGTCTTACAGCTTGGGGAGCTAGTCATGACAGCAAGCTGAGGGGCTTGTTTGGTAAATTTGAACTAATCTGAGCGAGAAACTGGAAATTGGGATTATGACTAATTATGAAGTAAAAATTTAGTCAAAGGTAAGGAACTGGGGCTGCTGAATTCTGTCTCTAGCCAGGGATGGTAGAGGAGGAACTGAGGAGCTCAGGCCCGGCACATACTGTTCAATCTCTGACAACTCACAAGGCAGACACTGCACATGCACAGTCCATAGGGGAGCTGCTGTTAACATTTCCAATCGGAAGTGCAAGGATGCATCTTGATCTACAGTGGAGGATTCACAGGGACATTTCTCGAAGGAGAAAATTAACTTCCTCTGTGTTCCACAATTCTCTCTGCAGGAAAATCTTGACCCTCTGCCTAATTATTGACTGTGCTGTCAGTTATGCAGGATGATGAGAAGAGCATATATAGAAAACTCCTTTATGAGCACAGCTTCAGATCCACAGGGTTTGGATCAGAATTCCCATGAGGATTTCCAGCATCTCCTGTGATGTCCTCTGGTGCAAGCCCAGAATCTTAATTTTAAAGCCATGGATATTTGTATTGGTTTTTTTCTCTTTGAAGATTTTTATTCATTAGGAACATACATACCTAATGATGTCCTTGCAGGCACAGCATCTTTATTAATCCAAAATGAGACCCATGAAAGAACAACTGTTAATATACAAGGAATGTATGTCTGAATAGTAAAGTATCCCATACGTCTGCTCAGATCAAAGAAGATTGTCATGATTATATAGTCCCCTACAAGGAAAAAGCCAACAATTCTAATTAGATAGTGCAAGTGATTTTCTGTCTCATAATTTGTTGGAATTCTTGTTCCAAATATATACCATGTTGTAAAATTTGCAGTTGGAAACATAGTACTTTCCTTTTAAACAAAACTGCCAAAGAACTTTTGTGCATTATAACAGGTCATGTGCAATTCTGTTTTGCCCTAGACATTAGCAGCACCCACAAAAATAAAATGGTTTCTTAGAACATAAGAATTGTCATACTGGGTATCCAGGTACCTAGTATCCTATCTTTCAGCAGTGGCCAATGCGAGGTGCCCCAGAAGGGATGAACAGAACAGGTAATCATCAAGTGATCTAACTCCTGTCATCTGTTCCCAGCTCTGACAAACAGAGGCTAGGGACACTATCTCTGCCCATCCTGGATAGTAGTCATTGATGGACCTATCTTCCAAGAATTTATCTAGTTCTTCTTCAACCCTATTGAAGTCCTGCCCATCACAATATCTGCACGTTGTGTGAAGAAATACTTTCTTTTGTTGGTTTTAAACCTGCTGCCTATTGATTTCATTTGGTGACCCCCTAGTTCTTGTGTTATGGGAAGCAGTAAATAATTTTTCCTTATTTAATTTCTCCACACCAGTCATGATTTTATAGCCCTCAAACATATTGCCCTTAGTCATCTCTTTTCCAAGCTGAAAAGTCCCAGACTTATTAATTATGCTCGTATGGCAACCGTTCCATACCCTAATCATTTTTATTGCCCTTTTATGAACCTTTTCCAATTCCAACAGATCTTTGTTGAGATGAGGCAACCAGATCTGCACATACTATTCAAGATGTGGGAGTACAATGCATTTATATAGGGGCAATGTGAGATTTTGGCTATGTCTACACTGGCAGCTTCTTGCGGAAGAACAGCTGTTCTTCCGCAAAAACTTGCTGGCTGTCTACACTGCACAAGCGTTCTTCCAGCATAGCATTGTAAAACAGGGCTTCTTCCAGAAGAGTTATTCCTCTCCCCATGAGGAATAAGCCCTCTTGTGCAAGAGTTCTTCCAGAAGAGGGCAGTGTAAACAGGCAACATGAATTTCTTGCGCAAGAAGCCCCTCTGGTTAAAATGGCCATCAGAGCTTTCTTGCAGAAGAGAGCGTCTACGCTGCCATGGATGCTCTTGTGCAAAAGCACATCTCTTGCGCAAAAGCACATAGCAGTGTAGATGCTCTCTTGCGGAAGAGTTTTTGCACAAGAACTCTTCCGCAAAAGAGTTCTTGCACAAGAAGCTGCCAGTGTAGACATAGCCTTTCTGTCTTCATGTGTATCCCTTTCTTAATAATTCCCAACATTGTTTTTGACTGCTGCTGCACACTGAGTGGATGTTTTCAGAAAGCTATCCTATCCACAAGGTCTCTTTCTGGAGTGTAATCAGCTAATTTAGGCCCCATCATTCCATATGTATAGTTGGAATAATGTTTTCAAATATGCATTACTTTGCATTTATAAACATTAAATTTATCTGCTATTTTGTTGCTCACTCATCCAATTTTGTGAGATACCATTCAAGCACTTCACAGTTTGCTGTGGACTTAACTATCTTGAGCAATTTTGTGTCATCTGCAAATTTTGCCACCTCATTCATTACCCCTTTCTCCAATTTCTTTGTACAATTTAGGCAAATAATGCAAGTGCATAGGCTGCTAACTCTTTAAACGCATGCAAAGAAACATCAGAATTTTTTTTTTTTTTTTTTTTTTACCAGACATGGTATGGGAAATTTCAGTTGTATTTCGTAATCCTACAAATGCGAACTGATATAATCTCCAGTATTTGGGATCTGCAACTTCAACAGAGGTTTTCTTCCATTTGTATTCAATTTCATTTCTGGGGTATCCATCTAGGACAAAGTAGAGCAAACATGTATTCATTCATAGCATATAGAAAAGAACGCTTTCACGTGTGATCTCTGAAATTAGATACAACCCAAGTAACTGGGTTAGAAAACAACTGTTCTATAGCATACCTGATATACTGTTAAGCTTTACCCTGAAAACGTTGTCTTAGTTTTAATTGGCCAACTGTATTACCAACCAAAATGATACAGAAATAGACATTTAAGGGAAATGTATGTCTCAAATTAATAATGCAACATTTCAGTATAATTTGTAGTGATTCTGTTTCTTTAGAATGAAAGTTTAAATGTAATAAAACAGAGGGGCATAATTTGAAAAGCATATTTAAAGTTTAAATATGGTAGATACTTTTCTTCATTTATTTCATACTTAATTTTCTTTAAAAAGTATAAATGCTTTTGGAAAAAGCACTTATACTTGCCTTTCCAGGCTGAATATTTGAGGCCTGATACAGAACTGCATTAATCCCGTTTTAAGTGCACTGGAAGAATACAGTCCTTCAGAAGACAGAGCTTATGTCTATACTACAAATGCTACAGCAACATAGATATAGCAGCGTATATATTTGCTACAACAACAGAAGGGGTTATTTTCCATTTCTGTAATAAATATACTCCCCTCAAGTGGCTGTAGCTTGATCGAAGGAAGTTTAGGTCATCTTAACTACACCCTTGTGGGGTTGAATTTTTCAGATATCTGAGCATCATAGCTAGGTCAACCTAAATTTCAGATGTAGACCAGGCCTAAGCTGTGAAATTATATTTAGCTGAAGTATTAAATAAGCAAACATTAAGCAATGATATTCATTTAAGAAGATTCACTGTAGTTTTTATATCCATCTCCTATTACATTGTACATTTTGGAATAAATTGTTTAGATGTGTTCAGTGTTTTATTTTACCAATGGTTGCACAATGTCCTCGGGACAAATTAATTTTATATGCGTAAGAGAGTTTAAAAGAGGATAATCTTGCAAGTTAATTCTTACTCAAATATACTAGTCCAACTGAAAGCAGTATGCAAATGTATCAGAGATACTATTTTCCCTGGGTTCAGAGGCTACACATGGCTGACTGATTTGCTGCACCTAAGAAAATACTGGAACTTATTTCTCTGACCCTTATAAAAGAAGGAAGTAGGAAACAGAGATGTAAGATTGCAGCCCAAACCAAAAAGCTGAGGGAATGGGCGCAGCGCTCCCAAAAGGCTGCTGCTGTGGAGAGAAATTGTTCCACATAGATAGAAGGAACTGTCTCAGGCAAAAGAATGGAAATTTTGGTTACTGGAGTTATTGGCACGAAGAACTGGGGGAAGGAACTCTTTGGTATGAACAGACTTTTGAGTGAAGAGTCTGCAAGGTTTTGCTTTTGTTTGTTTAGAAGGCTTAGACAAAATGAGTAACCATGCTGGAAACTACTTCCCTAGATTCCCTGAGAGAGCTCAGACAGAATTAACTGAGGGAGTCAGTGACTCAGCAAGGGTAATGCTGGTAGGAGAAGGGTGTTTTGGGATTGGGCACCACTTGTAAAAGGACTGGAGTCTAACGGGACCTGACTAGAACCCCTTCCACCCAGAGGGGCTAAGGAGAAGATACTGCAAATAATGGTTAATCAACAGCCAGCAGATAATGAAAGGAAGTTTCAGAAGGCACTTCTGGTAAATCAACCATGCCTGAGTATGAGTGGAACAGACTGTTCCAAGCTGAAATGGCCTGGCTGATCAATGTCTCCTCGTAGATGGGAACAGCCCCAGAGAGGAGGCCCGTACCAGACTTCACCAAGTCTCACCTTGATGAGCAACGGTGATGACACTGAGACGTACCTAACTGCCTTCAAGTGCACTACACCCCCAGCAGGCTGAAAGAGGAGATCCTGAGTGGTCTGATTAGCCCTATACCTCACCAGAGAGGCCTCAGCTGCTTACTGTTCCCTGAGTGTGCTCAAGGCACAATCCTGTACGATGCTAAAGGCAGCCCTCATGGGCCTCCTCTGTCTCTCCCCAGAGGCTTGTCAAAAAAATTTCAGTCAGAGCTATTCCTTAAGGGGGCATGTCTCCTGGCTATAGCTCCACAGGTCTAGGACTCTGCCACCTGATAGCTAAATCGAGGGATCAACAATGTGGCAGAGCTCATGGCCAATACTGTCCTAGATCGATACCTCACATAGGCTACATCTAGATTACATCCCTTTGCTGGCAGAGGGATGTAAATGAGGCACTTTGAAAGTGCAAATGAAGCGGGGATTTAAATATCCCAGGCTTCATTTGCATAATCGTGTCATGGTGCTCTTTTGAACAAGCGCCATTTCGAAAGTAAAACCACAGTCTAGATGTGGTTCTTTCGAAAACGGGGCACTTTTTCAAAAGATCCTGTAAACCTCAGGATCTTTTGAAAAAGCGCCCCATTTTTTAAAGAACTGCGTCTAGACGCAGTTTTACTTTCGAAATGGTGCTTATTCGAAAGAGCGCCATGACGCAATTATGCAAATGAAGCACAGGATATTTAAATCCCTGATTCATTTGCACTTTCAAAGTGCCTCATTTACATCCCTCTGCTAACAGAGGTATGTAGTCTAGATGTAGCCATAGTATTCAAAGGGGTGTTTTCATAGTTTTGCCTTACATCCATACAGAAGGCATTAGAGATAACTGAAAAATTTTGGGAGGCTAAATTGCCTAGGAGTAGGAAATCCAGTCTCCTTGTCAAACAAGTGAGGGTCATAGTATCAATCTGCCCTGAGCAAATGAAACTTTACTCTCATCACAGGGGCTCCAAAGTTCCATACTCTCAAGGGACCCCACGCCCGACCCTCACCCTCCCAGTATGTTATTCTGGGAAACTGGACAAAGGCAGCAGGAATGCCCGGTGATGGAATATGACTAGTTAGGATGCCTCCTAAGCTAAGCAAGTGAGACTCCAATGCAACCCTTACGATTGACCACAAGGTTTTGCATGATCCCTTTAAAAAGAGGAACCAAGTGGAGGGATTGATAGACTTGCAGTGTGATAACCTCTACTCCAAAGCCACTTACTCTCACCCAAAGCCTGGATTCAGAGCAATCCCTCTGAATTTCCTGCATTCATGTGGAAATCTGCATACCCACTGGTCTCAGGTGTTTTTTGCAGTTAGCAGATCACACAGGGCATTTCAGATAGGGCACTCCCTACTCCAGACATTGATCCCAGAATATTATGGAAATGTCTTTTGATCCTCCTGGAAGGAGAATCAGTTCCCTACAACCCAGACTCCCTACCAACTCAATAAAGAAGTCCTTTCTGAGGATGCTGGGACCTACTGCCCATTGCTCAATCCAATCTTTATGACATCTCATGAAGGTCCCAGAGCTCACAAAGACATCCAGAACAGTCTTGGGAGCAAGCAAAAGCCTAAGTCTCTCCTGGAATTAACTTCATGGAGCCTGAAGAAGGACCTTCTCAAAGGGCAGACTCTATGAGGGGAATATCCCAACAGTCTGTGGGTTTTCACTCATCCATAGACTCTGCAGATATTCTTCCCATCTTAGATTACAGTGTCTTGAGTGATATCTTTGATGTTGCGGCAGTTCAGCATGATGACCATACTATCCAGGAAGGTTACAACTAAATCATTGCTGCCAAAATGATGGTTACTTTTGAGCACACATTTCATCAGTTTCCTTGCTTTGAATTATAGGATGACATTCTGAACTGAGCAGACGTAGACACCCAGAAGCCCACAGGTCAACTCCTAGTCCCCAGATCTGCATAGCAGGAGTTCTTTTGTCTATTTCATACTCTTCCTATGGCTGGACACCTGGGAAAGGGGAAAACCCAGAGGAAAAATTGGCTCAATTCTTTAACCAGGTTTATGCAGAGAGGTAGCTGATTTCTGCTTACCATTCCCTGATTACCGAAAGTAGCCCAAAGGGTCAGGGACAGGCCACTCTCATCCCCCTACCCTCATCAAAACCCACTGTGAGCAATTAGTAAAGCCCTTTGCAAAAGAGGGATGACATAAGTTTATTATGGTATTTGTAGACTAGATCACCCAACATCCAATGACAATTCCATTATAAAACACTTTTGCCTCAACCCCAACGAGAGAGATACTCCAAGTATTTTTCCAAGTTGTCCTTACATTGGAAGTAGTCATTGATCAAGGGACAATTCTGGGCACTGTTGAAAGTGTAACTGCTCCAGCAGTTTATTTTCCTCAAACTGATGGTCTGGCAGAGAGGTTCAATAAGGTCCTTAAGAATATGGTAAACAAGTATGTGGGAGCAGCAGCTAAAAATGTCACCAGCTGCTCCCCTGCTCTTTGTTTGCAATACAGAAGTGCCACAAGCCTCCATGGGTTCTTTCCTTTTGAGCCTCTTTAAGGGGGACAGTCTCAAGGAATGTTGGACTTAGACAAGGAATCGTGGGAAGATCAATTTACCAACATCCCACAATATGTCATTTAAATGAGAGAAAAATAGGAAACTTGTGCCTCTTTGATCAAACTAACCTCTTTCAGGACCAATGGACCCAGATACAGCAATATAACAAAGAGATTAGAGCTAGGGAACTACAACAGGGACCAAGTGCTCCTATTCCTTGTCAGCTTGAGAATCAAGCTCCTGGCCAAAAGACAGGATCCATATGAAGTACTCCATCAGGTGGGAGGAACAGATTATAAAATTTACAACCCAGACCAGCAAAAACAAGGCATATTTATCACGTAAACCTGTTCAAACCCTAGAAGGTACAGGGGAACCTTGTCATCTACCTGGAGGAGGGAGAAGAGACTCTAGTGCTTCACTTCCTAAGCAGCCAAACTTGGGACAAAGGAGGACTAAGGGTACGTTTAGACTACAGGCTTTTGTCGACAGAGGCTTTGTCGACAGATACTGTCAACAAATTTTCTGTCGACAAAGAGCGTCTAGACTACATCCAGTTCTGTCGACAAAGCAAGCCACTTTGTCGACATGAGAGTGTAGACGCAAAGGACAGTGTAGATGCAATAACGCCTTCTGTCGACAGAACTCTGCCGACAAAAGGCGTTATTCCTCATAGAATGAGGTTTACCACCATCGACAAAACTGCCGAGTTCTGTCGACATTATGTCGACAGAACTCGGAAGTAGTGTAGACACAGGTATAGTTTTGTCAACAAAAGTCCACTTTTGTCGACAAAACCCTGTAGTCTAGACCACCCTTAGGGAGGGACTGTCTAATGGGCAGAGAAGGCAACAACCCTATGGGATCTTAAAAGGAGCTGTTCTCTCTAACACTGGGACACACCTCTTTGGTGCCTGATCACAATGACATAGGGCCAGGGCCAAACCCATTAAGAAGTCATATAAATTTCCAGAAGGTAAAAACCCATTCATTCAGAAAGTATAGGAAATGTTAAGATTGGGCATCATTAAGGACTCCTGTACCCCTAATGATCTTTGGCAGTTCTAGTGCTATATTGTCTCAGGTCAAATTTGCTTTATCACAACATCAGATATAACAAAAGGACTATTGACAAGTTCCCCTTGATCTCGACTTCCAGGGAAAACAATAAATTTTCTTCTATTCCTGATGGGCCTAGTCCAATTTGTTACCATCCCCTTTGGGTTGCATGAGGCCCCATCCACCTATTATAAGCTGATGAATCCAGTATTACAACCCCACCATCACTATACCACAGCCTGACTAAGTAAGGGCATCGTATATAGTTGAGAGTGGCCCACCCAACTCCAGAACCTAGCAGCTGTCCTTCAAGCCCTACAGGAAAGCTACTTAACAACAAACCCAAAGAACTGCAAAGTGGGGAAATGAAAAAAAATATCTGGAGTATCTAGTAGGCAACAATAAGGTACAATGCCTAGTTGACAAAGTTGAGGCCCTAGCAAACAATGTAAAATCAAGAAAGAGAAAAGCAGGTCTGAGGCTTTCTAATCCTAACAGAGTACTATGAATTGCATTTCTTACCAAGCTGGTTTAAAAAAAATTAGCCCCGGAACAAGTCACATGCTCCCCCAACATGATCAAGCCATTGGGAAAATTAGGCAGATTTTCTGTAACAAGCCAGCGTTCCATAGCTCCAATTTTATTCAAGAAGTTATCCTACAAACAGACACCTTACACTATCCTGAGGATGCCATACTCCCCCCCTCAAACATTCCATACACAAGAGCAGCCTGTCCTTTATATAAGTAGAAAACTCTTAGCCCAGAAAACCCAGTACTCTGTCCTCAAGAAGGAATGCCTGGCCATACACAATACTTTCTGTATGAAACATCCCTTAACCTTATCACTGACCATGTTGCATTAAGGTGGCTCCAAATTATGAAGGACTAAAATGTATGTAACATGTTGGTACTGATGACTTTCAATCCTTTCAATTTAAAAAAGAGCATTGGCCTAGGAAGGATCACTGGAATGCAGGCTTGCTTTCAAGAATGGAAGAACACAGCAGGCCCTGTGGTAAGTACCTCTCCAGGCAGGCGGGTATGAGACAGTATTAGGGATAGTATTCCTCTAGTGTCAGAGGTCTGCTGTTGGCTGATTAGCCCCACTCACTGCATTGGAAACTTAGTTAGTTGACCCTGATAAAAGAAGGCAGCAGGAAATGGAGCAGGGGACTGCAATGCCTTCCAGAAAGCTGAGAGATAAGGGACAGGACTTCCAATGGACTGCTGGAGCTACTGTAAAGAGGAATTGCTCCAAATGGATAAAAGTGATACCATGTGGGGTCATGGCTGAGGCTCTGAGGTAAGAGCAAGGTAACTTGGATCACTGGAGTTAGCGGTATGAAGGACAGATTTGGGGAAGGGACTCCTCAGCCTGTTCATGCATTTGAAGGAAGAGTCTGCAAGGTTTTGCTTTTGTTTTGCTGGTAGGAGGAGGGCACTGTAAGATATGGTTTAATCCTAGTATACAGTGGACCTAGTTGTGGTGATTAAGGGTTACTTTGTTGTATCCTGTTCCTATAATTTTATAGTGTTAAATATACTACATGTAGACACTTAAATGTAGGTAAAGGTCACAGATTATAGATGTTTCTTCCTCTCCTACAGTCTGGTCCAGAGTCCAGTGGAGTCAATTAACAGATGGCCCTTCACTCCTGTGGGTTTTGCATCAGGCTCCTAACTGGTAGGATTATTTTTAACCTTTTAAAGTTGCAGTGAAATGAAGTGAAACATCATTCATTACATTCAAGAGAAGACTAAGCAAACTGTAGACAACTAATATATTTCTGTTCCACAAGAATGTAATGTGCAATCACTGACATACTGCGTTGCAGCCTATCAATCAACAAAGTTTGAATTTAAATAATAGAAAATAATAATAGAAAGTTAATATTTTATCACCTACAGCTTGAAAACTCCAGAGGACAGGAATGCTCATCCATAGGAAAGTTATGAAGCTGAAGATAACATTCAGCATTAATTGTCAACCTAATTAGAAAAAAAAATATGAGTGAGATTATGTTCAAGCACCTAGACCAGTGGTGGGCAACTTGCAGCATGAGGGCTGCATGCAGCCCATAGGGGTGCTTTGTGTGGCCCTTGAGACATTTTGTTTACCATTGCCCAAACACAAGATTGCCAGATTCTGCTGGGTTCCATCTGTGTAGGTTTTTCCTACCACTATTACAAAAGTGACATGCACTTAAAGCAAGGGTACATGAAGTGATGTGCATAAGGATTGCATATAATATTACCCATGAGAGCCGTGCATCCAATCAAAGCACTATTATGGTCCAATCGGCACACCCTACAAATTCTAGGTACACAAGCGCAGTTAGCGAAACTACCCTATCCCGGGAGACTATCTCGGTTATGACAATCTTACAACCAACTGAGATGAAGAAGGGCCACTTATATGGCATTCTCACTAGTTTAGATTGTCCCTCACTGACCTAGGCCCTTAAGACTACATATGAGAGTGCATGCAAGTCATTTTGGGCCAATGAATGTGTATTAGGGACTGAGCATTTACAAAAAGTATTATCATTTCTACAGAATCACCAAGTACTATTTGAAGACCTGTGAGTCTGGTAATGCTAGTTTGTTACTCACAAAATACATCAAGTATGCATTCTATTTTTGTGTCCTTTCAGCTCTTCACTAGTACGAGCTGATTAAAATAGGAGCAGTTCTCACCTCAAAGAGGAGGGAGAGTTGTAGGAGAGTATTATTTACCCAAGAGAGGGAGAGCTCTCCATCAGCAATTAGCAAAGGACCGAGAGCTGTGCTCTTTCTACTGCACCCTGGAAGTCTTAAACCACATGTCCTTTGTGCAAAAGCCATTGGTAGATGGTTATATGTTAGATTGCCTAATAACCTACTCTAATGGCTGTTCTCAAAGTGGGATTTGGAATCATTATGCTTGGTGCCTAGATGTGCAATAGTAGAATTGAGTACATAGGGCCCCATCCTGCAGATCTCATTCATGTAGATAGTTTCAATGAAGCTAGTGGTACTAATATGAGTAACAGGATCAGGCTCTTCAAGCGAAGATGCTCATGGGTAACATTTCAAAAAGATAAGCACCCTAAATCACTACAGAAACTAAAACTTAGGCTGCTGAATCATTTAGGGGCTTTTGTAAATTATACTTTCCATCTATTAAAAAAACTTTCAAAGGCACATGTTTGGTCCCTAAGTGCACATTGACTTCCACTGGGAATAAGGCCCCGGTCTCTAATTTATGCTATTAAATCTCCCCTTTTCTTTGATAAGAGTAAGCTAAATGGATTTCTGAGAGTAATACTATGATTTGTGAGTGGATGGAGGGGTGCCAGGGATAAGCTGACAAGGAAAACAGGACTAGGAAGTATTATTTTATATACACATTTCTTTGTGGGCCTGTCTAGAAATTTGACCTAACCAGTTAAGACAGACAGACAGACTTTAGAATGCAAGAACTTCTACCATGCTGTAGAAAACATAGTTTATTTCAATCTGAAAGTTGTGTGTGCACTGGATGATGCTTTTTTAAAGTACCTATGACAATATATGCATTTATACCCCATGTTTTCTTTTCAGTGATTTGCTCAGTGAAACCAGTTTTTATTTAAGACAACATAAATTAGGTTTGGGATCATAGATGGGTATCTTGAAGAGACCAGCTGACCAGACCTCAGGGGAGACAAAATAAGGGAACTCAGCCTGCCTGTCAAGCTGAAGGTGAAGAAGTGCCAATCTTACTCCACAAAGCGCCAACAGGGAAATGGCAAAGGCCATTTGGTGTATCTATAGCCCAATGTCCTGTTGTGTTGTCAGAGCCTGTTGTTGCACCTTCATTCACTATTGTATGAACTTTGCTTTTCTCTATTTACTTCCACGTCAGGCCAAATTCAGGCCATCTCTTTCCCTAATACATATGTATACATTGGACAGCACTGAGTTTTGCTGAAGATCAGCTGCACTCCGTGTCTCATAGACTACCTTGGTGATATCACTCTCATCCACTGCTCTTAGGTTGCATCTACACAGCAGGACTTAACTCAAAATAAGCTACGCAAATTGAGCTACGTCAATTGTGTAGCTTGTTTAGAAATTGAGAGCATCTACACAGCACTTATTCTGAGATAGAGCACTCTTCCGCCAACTTTCCTTACTCCTCGTACAATGAAGGTTATAGGAGTCAGAGTAAGAAGTCCTCCAGCTTGACAGTATTTCGACATTATTTCAAAAGAACTGCCTGCTGTGTAGATGTGGACTAAGTTATTTTGAAATAATGCTAGTTATTTTGAAATAATGTTGCTGTGTAGATGTACCCTTACTGAGCTTCAGAAACAGTGGCAGAAGACCTGCAATTGGCAGGCCTAGAACAACAACTGGCATCAGGAAAAAACATAGCTATGAGCAGGTTTGGTGGTGATACTTAAAAAACATAATCAAATGAGCATGAAATTCTAGAAAGTAGGATATACTCTTCAAAGAGGACTCTAGAAGAAAACCACACTCTTAAAAATAAGGCAATTTTTAAAAAATCAACTTAAATATCCTTTTAAATCATGTTAGAGGGTTTTTTTCTTTTACTTCTAACGGATTATTACTGGATACTTTTCAATACTGGCAAATATCTGTTTCCCACTGCACATTATATATAAGTATTTAGGACTAATATATTAACTTAGTGTTTTCTTTTATTAAAACATAATTTGTGCAAAATAGCTATAAGGGACAATTAGGAGTTCAATTCAGTAACTACTGTCCAGTGTACAGCTGAAGTGGTGACACTTCAGAAGTTAAACACAAATTATGGTATTGGCTTGTCACATTACGTTAATCTTATTACATCTTATTACATTTATCTTTACTGTCTTCTTGAGCCTAAATTAAACAAATCTGTCCCCTGCTTCTATTTAATTTCTTGTTGAGTAGTACATTACAACAGCATATATTTTATGTTCCACTTGACTAAGCCACAACAAATTCCACTCCACTTTATTTCTGGTCCTCTGAACTTTGGAAGCAAAGAAGACCTGGAAGTTACTTCTTACTGTAATTCTCTCAAAGTCCTCATCAATATTTTTGCTTAGTAACAATAATTCATTTATTTTTGTCAGTTGCAATTATTTTCAAAGTCTTAAAATTAATAGGTTTAATTTTAATGGATTGCAGATTAAAATAATGAGTGAAAATATTAATGAAGTGCTCTATCTTTTCTATTCTGTTAACGAACCCTTACCTCAGAGTATATAATACTCGTCCATCACTCCAGATTCGAAGCAAACGATTTGGAGTTGTAATCCAATGAGCATCAGATTTTCTTGAGTTCCGGAAGAAAGTGTCTGGAATCCAAATTTTTCCAACCATATTGCTATTAAGCATAAGCACTTTCATTGAGCTGTTAAATTTCAGGCGACTATCATACCAAGTCTGGGCAAAAATTATATCTATGGTGTATTCCTAGAAAAAAAAACAGAAATAACCATATATTAATATTTATATACACACAAAATCAAAGCCTATATGCCAAATATTTATTTTAAAAGGTTAAATTTAAGGTTAGCTCCTTCATTCTGCCATGGAGTCTTTGGTACTGATTGAGCATTGCACAGTATTTTAGCCTCTGATATAAAAGGAGAAACTGAGGAATGGGGGACATAATTGGAACATCCCTGAATCAGCTGCCAAAGGATCATATTTTCTTATATGTAAGATTGTGAGCCTTGGGGCTGGAGACAACTACTCTTTCATCAAACATAACTTGGTTAAACCAGAGTTTCTATGATTGGTTGTATGTTTATGTTTTTAAACAATCTTGAAGATTTTCTGAAAAGTTTTTTTCCATGCGTAAAATTCGGTCTCTTTTTACACATTTCCATGAATTTTACCTGTCAAGTTAAATGCATTTTGAAAAACTCTTGAACACACAGGAAGGGAAACCACACCATTTCTGGTGTAAATTTTGATAACAAACACTCCCTGCATAAGGATTGATGGGGCTACATAGGGGAACAAATCCATAATAGGAAAGAAACCTTGTTAAATAAAACTACATGGTAGTAAGTAACCTCTTGTCTTGATGGAAAGCTCCTTTCTTTAGAAGTTATTTTATGTCCAGAACAGAAGAATGGTAATAAAAACAAAGACACCAGGATTCTCATTAGGCATTTCAGTTGGAAACTGCACAGTGTGGGGGAGGAGAAATGTTATGTCTGTGTTAGACTTGTTTTTCAGAAATCCTTCATGGCTGCTCTTCACTTAACACAAAGGAACAAATTGACATTATCCCCTTTGAAAAGAGCTTTGTTACCGTCAGACAGCCCTTGAACTCCACTGAGAATGGTCCATCCATGCACGGGAGCATCTGCAAGAATGTTTTTCCCCCACAGAGTCCTTGAGTCAAGAGAGTCTGCTGTTGGGAACAAGGAGAAGACTTGGAGGGCCAGGGTGAGATGTCTTTCCACACAACTCTCTATTGTAGTCCCAGGGACAGTTATAGCCACTTTGATAAGGAGCATGACCAGAAGACCTGACCCAATCCCTTTGTAGGGACACAAGGTCTTCAGGCAGCTGGCTTTGGTTTCATGGGACACGTTTACACTAGGAAACTATTTTGAAATAACTAAATTGATTTAATAACTCCCGAAATAACAAAATCCAAACATCATGTCCACATTACAGGGAAGCCTCAAAATTAGTCCACGGCAGGCTTCATTATTGTGGATGTGCTAGCTCAACTTAGAGCCCTAAGAAGCACTGCGGAGGAATTACTCTGAATTACTCTGGAGAGTATCAGAGGGGTAGCCGTGTTAGTCTGGATCTGCAAAAGCGACAAGGAGCCCTGTAGCACCTTAGGGTATGTCTACACTACCACCCTAGTTCGAACTAGGCTGGTTAATGTAGGCATTCGAAGTTGCAAATGAAGCCCGGGATTTAAATATCCCGGGCTTCATTTGCATCTTGCCGGGCGGGAGCCATTTTTAAATCCCCTTAGGTCGAACTCCGTGCCCGCAGCTACACGCGGCACGGAGTAGGTAGTTCGAATTAGGTTCTCTAATTCGAACTACCGTTACTCCTCGTGGAACGAGGTGTACCGGTAGTTCGAATTAGAGAACCTAATTCGAGCTACCTACTCCATGCCGCGTGTAGCCGCGGGCACGGAGTTCGAACTAAGGGCATTTAAAAATGGCGCCCGCCCGGCAAGATGCAAATGAAGCCCGGGATATTTAAATCCCGGGCTTCATTTGCAACTTCGAATGCCTACATTAACCACCCTAGTTCGAACTAGGGTGGTAGTGTAGACATACCCTTATAGACTAACAGATGTATTGGAGCATAAGCTTTCATGGGCAAAGACCCATTTCGTCAGATGCAAGTAGTGGAAATTTCCAGAGGCAGGTATAAATATGCAGGCAAGAATCAGGCTAGAGATAACGAGGTAAATTCAATCAGGGAGGATGAGGCCCACTTCTAGCAGCTGATCTGGAGGTGTGAACACCAAGAGAGGAGAAAGTGCTTTTGTAATTGGCTAGCCATTCACAGTCTTTGTTTAATCCTGAGCAGATGGTGTCAAATTTGCAGATGAACTGCAGCTCAGGAGTCTTGCCTGAGTATTTATACCTGCCCCTGGAAATTTCCACTACATGCATCTGACAAAGTGGGTCTTTGCCCACAAAAGCTTATGCTCCAATACATCTGTTAGTCTATAAGGTGCTACAGGACTCCTTGTCACTTCTGGAGAGTAGTTATTTCAAAATAATAGCACCACAGTGTCCACACTAATGCTATTTTGAAATAACAATTTTGAAATAAGCATTATTCCCCAAGGAAAGCAAAACTACTGATTTCAAAATGACCAACCCATTATTTTGAAGTAATGAGCTCAGTAGTGTGGACACTCTGCTTATTATTTCAAAACAAGGCGGGTTATTTTGAAATTACTCCCTAGTGTAGACCAGGGCACGTAGAGGTGCTAGTTTTGACAGGAGAGGGAGAACAACACACCAGTTCCTGGGGTGGAGAAATCTCCAGAGCTTTAACTTGGAGGGGCAATGTGCCTTATCGTAATATATAAACTGTCTTGCTTACAACTTAATAAAAAGGGAAGTATTATCAATTACTGTGGACTCCATTTACATATTATACTCAACATTTGGCCAGAGTGACTCAAATATAGACTCTAAATGTTTGTCTGTCCAAAAAACAGGAATAGCGTCAGTAATATGAAAGTAAAACTGACCACAGATGGACGAATGTCTTTGTTTTCTAAGAAATTAAATATACCCAGAATATATTCAGTTCAGTGAGTTTTCAGCAACATAAAAATCAGCCAGGTTTTACAAAGGAAAAAAAATTATACTTGTTAAATAAAAACCTCAGACCAAATGTTTAGGTGGTGCCAATTATCCATAATTTAATTGAAATCAGCAGAGCCATTGTCAATTGACACCAGCTAGAAATTTGGCCACTCCTGTATGTAATAATATTATGCATAAGAGCAATCTGAGATGTTGCTGATTCACTTCCTCGGGCAAATTCCTGTCTTAGTTTTAGTTCCCCCCTCTGCAAAGTGTGGATACTAGTATTTTTTTCCCTACAATAAATACCGCAAGTAGCACTAATGGAATCATAGAATCATAGAATACTAGGACTGGAAGGGACCTCGAGAGGTCATTGAGTCCAGTCCCCTGCCCTCATGGCAGGACCAAATACTGTCTAGACCATCCCTGATAGACATTTATCTAACCTACTCTTAAATATCTCCAGAGATGGAGATTCCACAACCTCCCTGGGCAATTTATTCCGGTGTTTGAATAAATTGATAAAAATATAGAGCAGTGGTCTCATTCCCTGAGATCTGTCCAACCTGTGCATTGAATGAAGCAAGAGAACATGTGGAAAATGAATATAGAATTAAAGACTGTATTAGAATGCAGGTACACAAGAGAATAGAATTAATGTTGCATAGGCAGTCTTAATTCTGGCACTTTCTAATTTTCCAGTTGTTGGTTTTGCAACCTAAATAATGTTATAATTTTATATATCATATGTAGGCAAACTGTTCTGTAGACAAAAGAGAAAGGATAGGGTGGAGGAAAAAGGCATATGATTAAATCATGATTTCTAGCACACACGCTTAACCCTAAGTTTCAATTGCTTTGTTTTCATTGTTTAGTTGCCTATGTAAAAAAGAAAAATACCATGCTTCATTGAGGGGAGAAATAGAATTTGAAGTTATTTTTTATTAATTAAGTTGTGACAAATAGGGATGTAAAATCCTGTTTAACATGATGTTTAAGTGGTCAAACTCCCTTCCAGAACCTAACCCCTTGCGTAGGGTAATCAGATAGCAAGGGGTGGGGCCTCCAGGAAGGGGCAGGGCAAGAATCTTTGCATTTGCATGAGTAGACAACTGGCAACTCTACTGGGCAGGCAGGCGGAAGCCCTGGCCGTGCCAAAAGAGTGCACCCTGCAGTGCAAGCCAGCAGCAAACTGGGCACCAGCCAGTGCAGGAGCAGCACCACCCAAATTTCCTGCAAACCGCATCCAGGCCTTGTGCATGCATCAAGGCCCACTGACTGTTCTGCCCTGAGGCCTCATGCTGTTGGCAGGCCTCATAAGGAAAAAGATGGGAAGACTGACTCAAGATCATCTGTATCTAAGACTGTGGGTTATTTCCTGACAGCTACCATCAGTAGCAGTTAAGGTTCCATGAGTCAAGTGAGGCCACCAGTTATACCTGTGCAAACCTAGTCTTTAAATTCTGCCTCCAAGGATCTCCATTTGCGCCTACGCTTGGTATAATAAGCTACAGCAGTTCACAGTGGATGCAAAATGATACCAAGCAATGTTCCCTCTAATCTTTTCCATCCATGTGCAGATTTTTTCCATTCCCATGCAGAATAATTTTATTATGTGCATCAAGGCATGTGCAAATGTGCACTGCAAATAGAAACACAAAACCTAGTGGTAGGTGCTCTGCTAATCAGCTGGGCAGCATTTGAATCTCTCCTAAGTGGCCACACAAGCACACAGCTTACAGGGAACGCTATACCAAGTCAGAATAGGAAGCAGACTTTGGCACTCACTCTTCACTAGCATAAATGACCACACAAAGCATAGTGCAGTGTAGGACTTCTCTTCCCTCCCTCCCCCCCACCAGTGACTTCAGTAGGTTACACAAATTTAATTAAAACTGAGTAAGTAATTCTTTTGAAGACACACAAGAAAATAATAGACTCTAGCTCCCTCTCCTAGAGCTGCCTCTATTACATTAATAGGAGTAAAAAGTAGTCACTAGGTAACTGAAGTGAGCAGATGATGTTTTTAATATACAAAAGGAACAGATCAGGAAAATAAGAAGGCTCCATTTTAAATATTCTTTTTTCATACTTGAACTGCAAAAAAAAGGAATATGTCAAAGTAACATTATAATCAAACCTACAATCACAGAATATTCACCACCCCAAGGGAACAGCCAAACCAATCCAATTCCTTATATCATCTTACATTTTAGCTCTAAATACAAGTTCCAGACATAATTGTATATTGCACAAATATTTCACCACCCCCTTTTTTAAAACATGGTGCAACTTTGCCAACACCTTACATAAAGCATATATCACTGTTCAAATACAACCTAATGCATAAAAGATGAAATTAATAATATGTTGCTAAATAGTTCACTGTTATGCCACACTGGACCCAAATACATGGATCCATGAGAGAGGGATGCCAGAGAGGAGGCCCTCCATATGTAACTCTCCCCTTTCTCTGCCACCTCCAAAACATTCTCATCTTTCCTCATCTGCAGAGAGCCCTCTATTGTTGAGGATCCATAATACTTTCTTGGGCTACATTATTTTGCTATGGAATCCCTCTGCACAGCTGTCTGACATTTTCAGCTGGTTTTGGGGTTCACTGGCCAACCATACAGACTATTATCAGGAGAAGTAGAAGGAGAAAGACCAGTGAAAGATCCTACCTTTGGTGTTGGCCTAAAATCTGCACTGTTCTTAGTGGTTTCATGAATTCTGGAAGATGAAACCACTATCTATTTCATTCTCTGTTTTCTAAAGGAACTGTCATTTCTTTACAAAAAGGAGAAATGTGGCTCCTAAAATTTGCTGAATAAGTGCAGCAATTCCTATGATCTGAATCAGACCCAATATCCATCTAGTCCAGTATCCTGTCTGCAGTGTTTGCCATGTCTAGATGATTGAAGATCATAATATGTGTAGAAAATAATAGTTCACTTCTATACAACCCAGCATAACAGTATTTTATATTTATAACATACTCCTTTATTGCAGCATCTCTCTCCAGATGATTATTTCATCTCTCTTACTATGGTACAGAAAGTTACATTTAATAATTCTATCACTTCTTCCATTAGCCTTTTTGCAAACCTTTTGCCTTTTAGTGCCACTATGTTAAAATAAAAAGGATTTACTGCTTTCTCTTTGAAATGAAATGAATGATAAAATAGCCATGCAGACTAAAATTGAGATCATCTATGGCCACAACAAAATTTGTGCTCATTCACATTTACCCTCAAATTATACCTAGGGTTCAATGACCATGACACATGTTAGCTCATATTTGGCATTTAATCAGACATTGAACTCTTTAGAACTCTGCTCTTCCATGGACTTGAATGAAGAGCTAGCCTGACTAATTATTTAAAGCTTACCTCAATTTTTCACCATATCTTTTCAACTGTGGCACAAATATTATTCTGCAGCATTATAACATAAATCAAGGTGGAGAGAATGGTAAATAGGGATGGATGACCATCAAACAGCCAGATTATGAACCCTTTCCATAAAAGATTGAGCAATTGCTCTGTGGAATAGTTCCAATGGGGTGGGAAAAAAAAAATCAATAAAAAGTAACTAATTACATTAAGAAAAAAATCAGGAATAGTCATTCTGTGGTATTCAAATTAGACAATTCCTGTGATCACAATTTCAAATAGCAAATGAAAAAGAAGATGTATAGTTAGTATTCAAATAGAGCTGGATACTACTTTTTGTCAGAAGGCTCTGAGAAAGGGGAAATGACCTTGCTCTGTGAGGTTCTGTGGGATGTACTTGCAATAGTTGATTGACAACCTGTGCAATAACTTTTGCAGAATTACATCTAGAAGAATATTGATTCTGAAGCCTAACTATTATGGAAACCACATGCAATTCCAGCGTAATGAGGGGTACAATGACACCAAAGAGTAAGAAAAATCCAACAAAAAAGAATGTTCTTTTTTTTTCTAGCAGTCTTCCTATTTCACAATACAAGAGAGTATTAAAGAGTAATTTGCAGCAAAGTGGGTCTAACATGCTAGCAGGGATGTGCTAATTGGAGCATATTTTATACAGAAAACAGGAAATTAAGAGTAAAAATGCCCTAATTCTTTATGGGACAAACACAAATACAACCATATTTCCCTAAGCCAAAAGTTCAAAAAAATAGCATAAGACTTGTTTCAGCAAAAATGTGAATTGAGAACTCAATAGAGGTCAGAGCTTGCTTCAAACACATTGCAGAGATGGAGAAGAAAACCCATTTGGTTCACCTCAGTTCTGTCTAGAGGTCATTGCCCTCTTGGAGAGACTCTGGAAGACAAACTGAAAGAAAGAGTTTTCAGCAAGAGATTTCAAGAAAAATTGAGAAAAGAATTTCTCTTCTTTGAGAAAGTTAAAGAAAATACACTGGCACTCTCTCATCAAGAAGGAGAGATATTACTAAATTTCACAGACTCGGTCGGTTTCATGTGGGGATAAAAGATTTAGGAGATCAAGGCAGCCAAATACAAAAGATAAAAAATATGATCTAAGATGCAGGAATGCATAAAAGAAAGCTATCAATATTAGCTGTTTTATCAGCATCTCACAAATATGCTGTCAGTGAGCACTTATTTTCTCTCTCACACACCCATCCCACTATATACCTACATGTCAAGCAAGGGCTTTCAAGCAAGATCTCCAATATATTACAATATTTAGCAGTCTTTCCTTTATAGCTACTTTAACAAAAGTTCTAAAATGTGGCTCCTCTCAAGTGGGTTATTTTAAAGCCCCTTTAAAAAAAGCTATAGGAACTACTTCAGACTTAACAATGGATTCATCAAAAGCAGATCCCCTGGGACTGAAGTTGAAATTAAATTGCTTGTTTCAGCAAACACTTTTAGTTAGTTCCTTAGGACCCCACGGCCAGATCTGAGAAGTCCAATGAGTCCCAGTAGATCACGACTTGTAACTCTGACATTCTTGATATTGGAGGAAGGATGACGGGGAGGAGAGGCAGCAGGGGATTATAAGAACTGAACTGAACAGAACAAAATTTCATCTATGATTGGAAACTTTTAACCAATCAGATCATTCCCATTACACAAATTGTACTAGAGGTTGTCATGTGAGCATATGCCAACCTAATGGAAAGAATACTGCAATTACATGTTTGCAAAAGGTGGCAGTATATAGAGAAAGTCCATTTGACTCCCTAAATTAGAATAATACTGCAAATAAATTCATATTCTTTCTTGTTACATCTGGTGCACATACTAATCTGTGCCATTATGAATGTTCAAAACAAGTGTCTGTATAAGAGTTATTTTGACTCTTCTGTATAAATTAGAGACTATTAATAAAAATCATTCCTGTTAATGATTTTTCTACCTGGATTATTTACTAGAGTACTTCCTGTAGTTATGACACTTGAGGGTTTGTTTGTTTAATTCAGCAAAGGAATTCCTGATGCATTGCTTTTCATTTAATAAAAGTATGCCTGCTGTTGCCATTCCCCTAGAGCAGTGGTCACCAACCAGTAGATCAGGATCTACCTGCAGATCTTGGAGCCTCTGACAGGTGATCCTGACTGGTTTGGTCAAGAGGCTGTCAAGTGCCAGCACTTCAGCCGTCCTCCCCCCCCCACACACACAAAACACACAGCTGCACTTCTCCTGCCCTTTGCTTTGGAGCTGTCCCCTCAAAAACCTCCTACTTGCTGTGCAGAGGAGGGAGAAGAAGGTGCTGATATCAAGGAGTCCCCTCTCCCACTTTGTGTCCTATCTCCACATAGCAAAGAGGGGGCACAACAGCACTTGGGATGGAGTTTGCTGGCTGCTTTGGGAGTGGTGCAGGGCCAGGGTAGGGGTGAGCCTGCCTTAGCCCCATTGCACTACCACCCAGGAGCCACCTGAGGTAAGCAGGGCCCAGCTGGAGCCCACATCCCGAAACTCTATCCCAGTCATGAACCCCCTCCTACACCCCAAGCACCCCTACATCCAAACACTCTCCCAGAGCCTGCACCTAGAACCTCCCTCCACACAATTTTTGGCCCATCCAACTCAGTCCTCAGCATGCCACAGCCTGGTGAAAGTGAGGGAGGATGGAGTGAGCAGGAAGCCGGGCCTCAGAGGCGGTATAAAGGAGGCGGGGCAAGGATATTTGGGTATGAGGTAGATCTTGGATTGCACTTAAATTCAAAAAGTGATCTCATGCTTAAAAAGGTTGGATACTACTGCACTAGAAGCCTCAAAGCAGTAAAACAGGAATCTAATGAGGCAAACTGGTTAAAATACTTGAGGTAGGGTTGCCAATGATCTAATCATGCAAACCCAGACACACTGGGGTTATACCTTCCCAGAGGCCATGCCCTGCCCCATTCCCCATTCATTCCAGCCTCTCTCCTCCATTGTTCACTCTCCCACACCCTCATTTACTTTCACCAGGATGAGGCAAGGTGTTGGGGGGTAGGTTCTGGAAAGTCATTTGAGTGCAAGAGGGGCCCAGGGCTGGTACCAGAGGTTAGGATGCAGGTTCTGGCTGGCACTTACTTTGGGCTGCTCCTAGTGGGTTCCTTGCCTGCCCTGGCCCTGTGTAGCTCTGTGAGGGATTATGTCTGGGTGCGAGCTCCCACCCCCACCTTAGGGGTGGGGCCCAGCAAGCCCACCATCTTGAAGACCCGGGGTCTGGCAGTTAGATGGGCGTGAGCTCCCCAACTCACCCCCTTTTGGGTTGAGCGGGGCCCAGTGAGCCCTGTGCTCAAGGAATCACGTGGTCCTTCGACCCCCTCCCAGGGCCAGCTGTCTATAATTACATCTCACTGGAGCAGCTGCCCCTCACAATTTTCCCAAGTTTGATTATGCGTTTGCTATGCAAGATAATGGGGTGGGGCTAGGGGGACCCAGGACCGCCCTCTCCACCGAGTCCCAGCCCAGGGCCCTAAGGGGTTCAGGTACTACCCTTACCCGGCTGACGGGGTCCCACCCCGTAACGTGTCAGCCCACGGGCGCCACAAGTGCCCTGCCCCGGGCTGCTTCCTAGCCTCCCCGAGCCCCAGGGGCCCTGCCCTTAGCACGCCGGGTCTTACCGTTCCAATGTGAGTCCTAGATGCCCCTTCCTGGTTCTCCAGGGTCCCGGCCTCCTGACTCCAATGGAGGGGAAGGAATCGCTTCCCTGTGGCCCTTCTCCCGGTTCTGCCTCCTGGGCGGCTTTTGAACCTCCCGCCGGAGGTCAGGCCATCCTTCCTTTCCGAGCCCCCGACGTCACTACGTGCGGAGTGTCGGGCCGAAGGGGGCGGGGTTACGTCCTGACATCCCCGACCTGGGGTGTGGTGGACTGCCCCCGACCACCGGCCGGCACTGTCTCCCAAGGCGGGGGAGTTCCGCCCCGCATGGGGTTCGGTGTGGGCGGCTTCATGGCCGCGTGCCTGCTTGGCCGCACCTCCCCGTCTTCCCGCCGGGACCGGAATCGGCGCCCGGCTGGTTTCAGTGCGGGCCTTCACTGGCCCGTCACAAGCTCCCTGAAGTGGCTGGCATACCCCTGAAGCCTCTAGGGAGAGGGCCAGGTGGCTCCACATGGTTTTCCCACCATGCATATTGTGGCCAATGGGAGGTGTGAGGGTGGTGCCTACAGGTGGGGGTAGGGTTGTCCCTAGGCATGAGCAAAATAAGCGGCTTCGTAGGGCACCTGAAAATGTGGAGCTCTGCAGGCATGTGTGCTTATGTGCCTGAGGACTGTTCTGACCACCTCTGCTGGCTCCTCCCTGCAACTGCTCTCTCCTGTCTGCTGCTGGGCTTCTCCCTGCCATGTCCCCCCACCCCACATGGTCCTCTTGGCCAGCAGCAGGGGCTAGTGAGGACTCCATACTGCCAAACTGTTTGAAATAATATAATATTGAGGCACTTTTCACAGCACCTAAAACAAAACATCGTAAGAATGTATAACACTCAACCAAGAGCAATGAAGAAAAAAAATCAAATTATAATGTACTTTCTGTCTGCATCTATGGAGCACAAATGCAAGCATGATGAGAAATCATCACTTCTTGACTACTGTAGCATGTACATATATATGATGACATAAACACAGGCTTTCTTCTGAGAATGTCAAAATGCATTTTAATTGTTAGTTAGCCAAGATGAACTGTAAAAGTAACTACTTCACGGTAATGGAAAACATAATACATGGGAAATTAAATTTGGTAGGATGATTCTCACAGCTGGAATACCGCATTCAAAGGCAACATTTGTACAGGAGCTAGTGAATAGTAAAAATGGGTAGACACACATTTTGAAAAATATTTATTGTCTAACTGAAAATGCTCAGAAAGTGTTAAAAAGGTACAAAAAGTGAAAGACAGTGAGTCTGGCAGCTGGCATATTCCTGAAGTGACAGAGAGAGGAGGAAAGGCAGAGGACAGAAAAGGTCTCAGTCAGTTGTTATTATGGAATCTGAAAATCACAAAATATTTCACCACAGTGAAGCCAAGTAGCCTGTATATGTTGGGAGCAAGTTGTGTAGAAGATAGAGAGAAGAGTAAGGACTATGAAGGAGACAGGGTCTTTTATAGCATTAGCAAAATTTGATACTTACATTTAATAGCGGATATTAAAATAGTTAAAAAAGCAGTGGGTTTCCAGGTGGAATTTCATTTCCCAAAACTATATCTTTCAATTACAAATTTCAAATACTTTTAAAATAGATATAGGTAATAGTGTAGCTGTACACCAACAATTGAAATATATATAAAATACTGGAAAACCAAAAAATGTGAAAACAACAAAACAAAAACTCTCTAAGTCCCTTTATTCCACATGCTTTCTGCAACTTCTTAAACTACATTCATCTAAGATACATATACTGTACACTGACATCTTAAATCTCATATACGCTGGTGATAGTTTGGCCATGTATACTACCATTTTTGTCTGTGGACCCTAAACACCTAAGCTAGCCCTAACCAAATCATCAGCTTGTATACAATCAGCATACACCACTGCAGTCAATGGTGTTATATCATTTTATACCAGCTGAGAGGATATAGAACCATGTATCTTGTCCATTATCCGAAGAATAATTTTAGATACAGAAAAACTAAGCCAACTGTGATTTAAACAGCAGAGTTATTTTATAGGCAGTCAAAAAACCTGAACCAAGAACTGGATGGCTGTATATATTTTAAAATTTCACGATAACATAAACTTGCCTACATATGCAGTGTTAAATACAACTGCAGCCATATATCAAGGCATTCATAGATGGCATGCAGAAATCAGCCTAGTCTTTCCACTGAAGAGCATTTAAAAAAAAAAAACCTTTGTGGAACCATAAATAGATCAACTCCTGTTGTTATTAAATCTGTTAAGAGACAATTTCCCAAATTCTCAGCAGTGGTTGACAAGAGAAACATGCTGTTTACGAGAGGGATACAAAGGTGGCAGAACCATTCTGGGGCACCTGTGCTCTAGTCCTGTCTCTGAAAGCTGCTTTAACATGTGCCAACTGTCCAAAGGTTCTATAAAAGACACTTCTTTTTCTTTTCCCTCCCAACCACACTCCGTGCACCAGCCATGGGAAAGGGGAGTGGCACAAAATCTTTATTCCACACCACAAAATGGGAAGATCCTCATATAATGCAGCAATCTTTCTGTAAATGGCTAATGGATGACAAGTTTTGAGTGACTTTACAATAGCTGTGATGTATTTCACTTGCTTTGCCTCACAAGATTTGGAGAAATAAGTAAGTTTTATCTACTGTAAAATACCCAAATTGCATGTACAGCAAATATGAAATAAACTCCTATTTGTTCAGTACTGTGTATATTTATAGGGCCATGTGAAATTATAAAATCACAGTGATTAATAATTTAATACTAATAGGCATATGGATTCTAAAGTTAAGTACGTTTAAAAGCAAAAGACAATACAAATGCCAAGCGCACTAGAATAGTATTTACTCATCTGCTGTAAATATATGTTTTCAGCAAACATTAAATATACATGTGGACAACAAATCAACTAAGTAAGGCACAAAATGCTGATGGGAGCAAAAGATATTAAAATCCACCTTTCCTTATTAAGAAAAGTGGTTTAAAAAAATTGTATTCTCTAAGCTCAATTCAGTGAGGGACTTGATCTTTCAAATTTGAGGAGGTTTCCACAGTTAAGCTGACAAATAAAGCTGCAGGAGTTGTTTCACTCTCAATGTCTGCAAAGTTCAGTTCACAAGCCCATCTTGAGCCAAAACCTGGAGGGTTCACATAATCCTAGAAATAGATGGTCAGTTGCTCTGCTGGGATAGTTGTTATATATTTTTGTGTATCTTACCTGTAACTATAGTTACTTTTTTTAGAGTAGGTATAGGCCACTATGCCATATAGACGTATTTGTTTAAATTTGGCCCATTTTTCCTATATGTTTCAAATCTTCCTGTAGAGGATTTCATTTGTGTGTGTGTGTGGTTTGTACATTTGTGAGGGAGAGAATGAGACGATGACTATTTATACATATAAACTGAAGTAAGTGCATTACGCATATGCAGGATTAGGCTCTTAATCCCTACAACTCATAAAAATAGCTGCCTCTTTCCAAGTATCACTTTTCTTTCTACTGGTCACTTTACAACCTTTCAATAAAACATGTAATTCAATAATATCCAGCAGCAGTATCAAATACAAGTAACTGATGCAACATTAGGTGTTACATTTTTTTAGCATAGGAATAATGCATATCTATGGCTGTGTACTTTCTGAACAATACTGCTTATATTTTGATGTGTTTCATGTAAATTTTATAATACTTTAACTGAATTTTAAGAGAACAAGTTTCTGTTCGTTAAAGATGTGAAAAGGAACAATGACTGAAGAAGCTGTGTGTTACATTCATAGTGCTTCTTAGTGACTACAATTTAAGAAGAAATGGTATTTAAAAGTTGATATTTGAAAGTAACTATCAGCAACACTACAGATCAAAGTAAGGAATGGTGCAATAAGATGAGAAAAACTAAGCCTTACAACTGCCCATGCTGTTCACTGTGCCTAGTGAAGCAACATTTTATGTAGTATGTGACTCTTTGACATATTCTACCTTATTAATAATAATAATTCTATACTTCAAAGTATGACTGATATCTTGCCTTCAATGGATAACTAGGAAGAGGCACAAAAGGAGTTACACATACTAAAAAAAGAGCATCAGAAATATGCAGGAATAATAAGGAAATGAAACTGTAAGACTGAAGCATAATTACAGGAATGTATTCTCCAACCAAAAATCTATTAATACACTTTAATAGTTGAATAAATAGTGGCACCTCAATTGACATCCAAGAAAAAATAACAAACATCACACTAAAATAGAAGCAGATCAAAACTGTTACCTACATATTAAAGATATGGGAGTTTGCCAAGAGATTTTTCTTTTTTATACACTTTTAATCAAACCACGCAAGAAAGTTTTTTTCTCCAATCATTATGTGCACATACCTTAGTGAGTAACTACACAATCTCATTAAAATGGTCCCTGTCTTCATTACCCAGTTCTCTATCCATTATTTGTTTCTTCTGTATAGTACTGTGTGAGAAACTACATTGTGAATACTTCATGGACAGGGATCATATGCAGTTTACCTGTGCTGTGAGGGGCATACAGTACCTTTTGGCACTGTAAAACAACTACATTTCCTAACTTTGGAGCTTCTGCTGTCTTCCTTCTCCCACAACTCCCATTACTTCAATAGGAGCAGACATTGATTTTAATGAGCATTTTGGATGAACACAAATTACAGGATCAGGCCATATTTTATGTCAAAGATGTAATAAAAGAAGCATTGGTAGCTTGCCACGTTTCTCTTCAATTACCATAACTTGCCTCTTTTATAGTCTCTCCAAAACTCAGAAGCAAGGGATTGCAATACAAAGAAAAGGACAGAGAAAGTCTTTCCTGGGGCACCTGTATCACCTGCTACACAAAAGCTCCATGGAAAGGAACAGGGCAGAAATAGCCAGAAAATTCCATAAACTATGAAGATCCACTAGACAAGGTCTGGGCAAAATACGGCCCGTGGGCCAGATTCAGCCCATGGATGCAGTGGGGAGCCCCAGGCAGGCTCCCTGCTTGTTCCACACACTGCTCAGAAAAGGTGATGCGGGGCCATTTTTCTTCCAAAACTGTGATCCCAGAGGGAGGTGGGGGAAGGTTTCAGGTGCTGCCCCCATCCCCAGCACAATCCCATTGGCCGGTTTCTGGCCAGAAACTGGTGAATGGGAGCTGCCTGTTTGAATAATAGGCAGCACATGAAGCAAGACACCCCCTCCCTCTGGCTCAGTTATTTGCACAAGCACATGGCCCTGCAGCCTGTGTAGGCACAGAGTAGGCAGGCAGGTTGGCTGAGAAATATTTTAAGCTCTGCAAGCATTTAGCTCTGCAGGCAGGCAGGCTGGTTGGACTGCTGGCTGGTAAGTTTCTTTGCCAGAACCTGCCTCTGGCACCCCAACTCCTCCCTTTCCCCATCCCTCTGCCACCCCACTCAACATATCCAAAACCTCTGCCCCCCTCCTACACCCATACTCTCTCCCAGATCTGGCACCCCAATCCCCTACCCCAGATCACAATCCCTTTCCTACCCTAGGTCACAACCCAAACTCCTACAACCAGTCCCTGCCCAAGGTTACATTCCAAACCCCTGCACTCCAGTCCCCTGCCCTAGGTCACAAATGCCTCCTTCACCCAAACTGTCTCCCAGACTCCACTCTCCCTCCTGCACCCCAATCCCTTACCCCAAGCTCCCTTCTGCACGCAACCTCCATCCCAGACCCCGCTCCTCCTCATGGAAAAGTGCAACCCTTGACTGCTTTCCAAAATCTTGGAGTGGCCCCCTGTCAAAAATTATTGCCCACCCTCCCTTGCACTAGACTCACTGCCCATTACACTACTTTGAACTGGTACTAGCAGACCACAGTGTGACTCTGTACCCCAGCCTCTGTTTGGGATAAGGAAAGAATTCCATCATCTGAAAACCCTATATGGATCTATGCAAAACCCGTAAATGCACTTTCCTGGCCATATGTATTGGAAACTCATTGCCTAATCTGGGCCTAAGTTCTATGTTAACAAAGTCTCAGAAGAACTTATTGCTAGAATCAGGGCCTTTGTCATTAACAATCCTCTTAGCCATATTTTGTGTGGCTACTGTCTGAGGTCAAAGACTAGAGAGATTTGTACCAATACTATACATGAAAAATATTTATTTAGACACCATATGGTGTGTGAGTATCTAACGACACCAGGTGCTTGAAAACACATTTTATGCACAAGAGAATGATGATCATGTCTACACCATTTAAAATGTACGTAGCACTTAAATCCTGGAGGCCAACACCTACAAAATGGTGCAAAGACAAATTCTACCAAATATATCTCACATACACTTACAGTTTCTTTTTTCATGCAAGCATGAGTTTGTTCATCAGATAGCAGTGGGGGACAGACTAAAATCAGAAAGAAAATTGGTTTGCTCTTCTTAATATATATCTTTCTATCAGGCTAGTTCAGAAACAGAGGCACATGTTACATATTTCTTCAGTGTTATATTCTGTTCCAAAAAAAGCTGTATCTCACTACATTGTGTTATATGAACAGACTAAATAAGAGGATACCATTATCTTCTAAAATAAGTTAATTATAAATATTTCCATGAATTATGCCTTCAAATTTTGGTGGTTTTATGACAATGTTTTTAAAATATTACCACCCTTCTTCCCCCCATCCCCTTTTGCTTTGCAGAGTAGACTAACTACTTATAAAGTTGAAACAATGAAACTGTTGTTAAAATGCACAGAATTAACAAACTACAAAAGTTATTTTGCTCTAATTTCTATAGAGTAGTGATGTGTTACTTGTAACAATAAAGTATATATATAGAAGAGGTTCAAGTTCTTCAGGTGTGTGTACGTTATATATATGTACCACCAAGTTACATAAGGTTTTGAAAAAAAATGCCCAGTTTTATTGAATTCACATATTTTATGCTGCTAGAACACAACTAGCAGTCTATATGCAGCACAGCTTGATATTTCTTGCAGTCAATGATCAGACCATTTTCATGGGCACTAAATACTAAAAGCACTTTAAAAGGCCTTTAGAATATAATGTGCTAACAACCTTTTCAAAGGCTATAACAATAACATCTTATCAATTCAAAGAGGGACTGAACACTTCAAATCTTTAAAGTATATTTTTAAAAGCATCATCCAAACATCAGTCTAACAGCAGTATATTAGCACCCAAACCTTGGATGCTACCTCGCTGAAAAAAAGGTAGAATTTGGGGCATTTACCTTGAAATAAGTAGTTGAAAGAAAAACTTGCTTCCCTTTTAACTCTTTCCTTTTGCAAATCAGCATCTTTGACCATGTCTTCACTCTGGGGAAGATTGACACTGCCACGATCAATATTCCAGAGTTTGATTTAGCAGTCTAGTAAAGACTTACTAAATCAAATTCAGAGGGTGCCGTTGTCGGTGGCCAGTGCTCCTACTCCTGCAAGAAGTAAGATAAGCCAATGGGAGTGTTTGCTCCCATCGACATCCCACTATCGGGACAATGGGGAATCTCAAATTAAGGTATGTTGATTCCAGCTACGTAATTAACATAGCTGGAGTTGCGTATCTTAATCTGATCTTCCCCTTTAGCGTAGGCCTGGCCTTTGTTTCAAAACTTCTACCAGCAGCAGCTCCCTGTTGCCACCAGTCAAAGATCAGTGGGAAACAGAAGTGAAGTCTGCCACTCGCTGCATAGCAGAGGCTGACAAAAAGCTTCCAAATCCTCTTAGAGTACAGAGTGGAGCACTGTCTTCAACAAAGCACATAAGAGTCTTCCTTCACATTGAAATCATCTTGGCTCAGGAGCCAAGACCTGGCTTATGGAGTGATGATGAATGAGCTGTTTGAGTAAAGAGAAGGAGAATGGAGAAATAAGCATTTTATTGGTTTTAGGTTAAAAGGAAAGCGAGAAAGGGGGTGTGAAAGAAGAACAGTGGCAAATAAAGAGAAAAAGGAAGTAACAGCTTAAAAAAATCAAGATTGTTATATTTTATTTAATATATATCAGATAAAACATGAGAGGCATTACAGCACGGTTGGGGAACCTTGGATCTGGACCCAGAGGCTCAGAACTCCCCCCCAGCATTGGATATCCAGGGGGCTGGAGTGCACAAAATCTATTAGCTTGGGCCCCCCTACTTTTCTGTCAGTCAGTGGCCACCAACTCAAAAAAAGTTCCCTACCGCTGCAATCTTTGGACCCGAAAAAGTGAGCCGCTACTGTCTGCATTGAAAGAGCCACCTCACTTTACATAAGATTATCACAGACTTATAAACCTCAGCAATCATTAGAGGGTGACAGAGCACCACTGAGCAAATATGGATTACATACTTGTGAAACAGTGCTACCCTTTTACCTACTGTCAGGTGCTAATGCAGTCCTTTGCATTTCCCCAGTTTTATACTTTATGATAATTTATTTTCCCTTTTTATTAGAATTGCTCATTTTAGAAGTGTTTTTCTCTATTTCACTGAGGATGTAAGAGTTTGATTGAATTATATATTTACGTTATGCGTATGAGAAACCCAAAAGGGAAAGATTTATGGCTGATCAATAAAACTGGCTTCATGAAAGAAAATAAAGCCATCAATAAACTTCCACGACGTACTTGTGTGTCATATTTGACGATCTTATTGTCTTTTTTTCTAAAGTTAGAGCAACCAGTGTTCTATTCTGGACTAATTAGTATGCAAGGAAAGTAAAATAGCTAATCGAGGAAGAAGCTTATCTACAAAGTATCACCAGTTTTAAAAATGAAATATTTCAAAATGAAATTATTTTATTTGGTAGATAAGTATCTGAATCCTTAATAAGTGTGCAATATTTGATAGCAAAGAAAATTTCTTGAATAGTGGCAAGAACTAACTGAATATGAAATACTGGCATTTAGAACAGAGTATGAAATTGTATGCCTTATGGATGTCTCTCTCAACTGGCTTAAGTTTTCCATAATTGTGATATTCAGTTCTTGCTTGATTTTAAACAAATTATGGGGAACAAATGGTCTTTGAAAAGTTTTGGGGGGTTGGAGGGAAGGGAGATGGGTAAGACTTGTCTGTATCCGATATAATTGTCATTCATAATAAACTTTATTTTTTATGAACTGCATGATATCTGACCCAAAACTATATACTGTTAGTATATTTCAGAAGCTAAAAAGCATGGTGATTTTAATTTATTTCATACTAGCATTGCTCTGGTGCTTAAGGGTTGGGGGGGAGGGGTTTGGAAAACAAAAGGAAAAATGTACATGATTTATTTAAATGATTGAATTTTCTAGAACTGCAGTGTTATTTTTATGAAATTACTTTTTATTTTGGATTTCTTAAGTAAAAGGGATTGTTAAAATTTTTCCATTAAATTTTTAAGTATTTTTTACAATGGGAATTCCATCATGTGTATTTTTTCTTCATCCCTATAAAATGTTATCATATGCTATGTTTTAACAAAAAAGGGCTATAGTCAATATCATTTCCAATAACAGTTTCTTATAGTGTTCAAACCTTAATCACTGAAGCAGCTGTGCCAAAACAGCACTATTCCAAATGTCTCTGTTTTATCTCTCTTCTGCAAGGTTTATTGAGAAGTAATCCTGTTCCAGGTTCATCCAATTTTTCTGGATCATCTTGATTCAGTCTCTTTCGATATTTGTTCAGTTATGTCAGTTCTGAGAATTGTCCTTGCTTTGGTGGTTCTGTCCATTTTCTGTTTGGTTTTATGAGAAGCAATCCCATTCCAGGCACATCTCGTTTTCCTGGCACAACCAAACCTTTACATTGCTTTAAATCAGAGGTGGGGGACATTTTTTGGGTCAGGGGCCACTGACCCACAGAAAAATCATTCAGGGCCACACATGAGTGAGGAGAAAAAAACCCAACCAAACAAAAAAAAACCCCTCACTAATGTGGCCCCCAACTGACTCTCCCCAACTTCCCCTCCCACACCAGAGCCTGGGGGGCCCCAGCCTAGTAGATTTTGTGTGCACCAGCCCTGCAGTGGGATACCAGGGGGCCTGGAGCACCACACAGGCTCCCCAATGCTAGATCAAGCCCTCAGCCTCATCACTGCTTTACGTTATGGTAAGAGGAAGCTTTATACCAAATTTGGTGGTCCTAGCTCTTACCATTTAGGAGGAGTTCTTAAACAAATAAACAAACACTCTAAAACACATAGTAGATAAATAACTGAGGTATAGTTGACATGTGCCAAATTACAACATTCTCCCCACCTACCTCTACACTGACCAGCAGTTACTAACATGAACAGTTGCTTTGAGTTCAGTGAGAGTGCTCTAGTTACTAATAGTTAATAACGCAAGTAAGAAGATCAAAAGTGGGGCTCAACATAGAAAAGATACAATATTAACACAGGTGATTTCTTCAAGGGCAGACTGAGATACCCTTACTCCACCAACTAGCACTTTATTCAACTTAGATCTGGTACACACTGAGAGTTTAAGTTGAGCTTAGCCACGTTAGGTTGATTTTCTAAACAATGAGTCTGTTGACGTAAAGGGCTGTTTAAGTCTATTTCTGTACTCCTTTCACGAGGAGTAACCGCTAAATTTGATCTTGCATGGTTGACTTTCCGGCAGTGCAGATGCAGCACTGTGAAAGTAGACATTCTTGGCCTCCGGGAGGTGTCCCACTGTGCTCTGCGATGACCAGTTTGGCCACGACTTTCAACTCTACTGATCTCCAGGTGAACAGGAAAAGCCCTGGGAAAAACTAAATTTCAGTTCCTGTGTGGCCAGCATGGTGAGCAGACCTCAAAGCACGCAACACACCTGACCATAAGTTCAAATTCCATGAGCTTTCAGGGTCACAGCTGAGCACCAGCATGGAGTGAGCAGATGGTTCTGAACCTCATTGCTGTGTAGGGAGAGTTATCTGTTCTTACAGAACTACAAACCAGCAACAGAAATGCAGATATCTAAGCCAAGATCACAAGGGGCATGGAGGAGAAAAGATCTATCAGGGACACCAAGCAGGGACCTGTGAAAATATAGGAACTGAGGCAGTCATATCAAAAGACAAAGGAGACAAATGGATGGTCTGGAGCATCGTTGCAAACATGCTGCTTCTATGAGCAGCTGCATGCGATTCTTGGGGGGGGCGGGGAGAGATCCTACCAGCTTCCCTAACCAGTCTGTGGATTCCTCTCAAGACACTTAGCAGCCTCAGGCAGTGGTGTGGAGGACTGCATGGTAGAGGACAAGGAGGAGAATGCTCAGCAGGTGACTGGGGCAACTATTGTCACTGAAAGCCAAGAACTTTTTATAACTTTGGAAACAATCCCTCCTCCCAGGAAGTCTCACAGTCAGGCTCTGATCCCAGGGAGGGCACTTCTGGTGAGTTCACATTTTTTATCTTGCTAAAAGTGAGTTAAGGCAGTTGGGTGTGATTTGTGGTGACCACTGTGCATAAACAGGTGGTGGGGAGTCCCCAGAACAGCTTTTTAACATGTCTGGAAATGCAGTGGGAACCCTCCCTGCACATCTGCATAAAGCTCTCATACAGGAACTCTTTAATCCTTCTCACAAGGCTTCTGGGGAGGCTGCCTTATTCCATCCTCCATAGTAGAACACTTTTCCACATCAAGCCATCAGTAATTGTTCTGGCATCGTTGCAGCACAAAGAACTGCAGTGTAAAGTCCAGGTTTCTGGACACATTCAGCCAGCACCTGCTCCCTATCACGGTGTGATTCAGAGAAGACCAATCGCTCACATAGCATCCTGGATGAAGCAGGGGAAACTATTAGCTGATGTCTCTGAAGTAAACCTCCATTTGCTCACCCCCAATAAAACATGGCTTGAACCTGGCCCTGCCCTCTTGCCACACCAGGACATTCTCCCCTCTCCTGCCCTCATGATCCCATAGGAGGGGAAAGTTGCACTCTCCTGGCAAATATGGGGTGCCAAACACATGGGCACTGAGCAAGTTTCTGCCCTGTCCTGCCACCATAAACAGATTCCCTCCCCCTCTTGCCTGCAGGCTCATGCCCCAGCCTGTCCCTTAGCATACTTGCTACCGAACCAAGTCCAGCTGCTCCCTTAAGAACTCTAAGGTGTACCTACTGCAAAGTGACTGCATAACTATGACCTTGTACATAATATATCCCTATTGTCTTTAAAGAGACCTTCATTTTGTTCTAACAGAAAAGGCTTTACACACTACAATGTATTTCCTGTAAAGTCTGCTCTACACTTTTCATTACAGCGAGAACAGCAATCAGCTTCCTGTGTGCTCCCACCTAGCAGAAATCTGAAGGTGAAAATGGACTAGGGAAGAGATGTTCAAGGGGCAATTGCAATCCACCAACTTGGACAAGGAGCGTGTATGCAAGTGGAGGAATATGCTGCTGGAGGAGATACACCCTGAGTGTCAGGAAAGGAGATCATGCACAGAACAGGATGTGAAGCACCAGGAAAGAGTGTTGTCATCCATGGTGGATGTGATGGACTGCATGGCAGCACTGGCCTCCTTCCTGGATAGGCACCCCCTCCAACCCTTGCGGTCCAACATTCCCTCCTCGTGTAAATCAGTACACTCTACTGACTTTCAGAAACTAGCCTGATTTGTCTCAGGTGAAAAGCTGGTCATTATATTTGATAGTGTGTTTTTTTTTATTAATTACCTTTCTGAGATGGATTTTACTATGGAACACTATTATCAAAGTATTTTAAAAATTAAGGAAAGTACAGAGCGTCTCCAGTGTCTGCAATAATGGTATCATAATTCAACTTAATAATATGTTTTTTTAAAACACTACAGTTTCACATTATAATTGAATGAAAGTCAGAGTAGTTAAAGGCAATAATTTGAATAGAGGTGGTGGCATTACATATTTATCCCACAAATATTTAAGGGAATATATTTCCAGTCAGTCAGGACTTACCATATTGATTGGATCAACTGGGCCAATGCTGTTAACATAGACATCTGTTTCAATTACTGTAGTTCTCACTAAACAAAAAGAGTAACCATAATAATTACATAAGTAATCAATTCTATATACTGTTTGTTGTTAATTTAACTAATGCTATTTATTCAAATAAGTATAAAAGTGATCCTTTTATCAAACACAGAAGGGGTAGTCATAACATAAGATTGGCATTTGATCACTTTGCACAGAATCATAGTGAAACAACTCAATTGTAATTTAATGACAATGAAACAATGATCAAGATGAATCCGTGTTGCACTGGAAAACTTACTTTTGCCTGGTATGTTTTGTGACAATCTGAAGCAGTAATGGGAAGAAGGCTATCTTAATAAAGGTGTTCTGTTGTATAGGTGTTAGAGGATATACAGTAGCCTTTCCCTTATAGAATGGAAATTTGTGAGTTAGAAAGGTCAGGACTCAGCTATAGAAATATTTTTGTTTAAAAACATTATTACAGGTTGAAACTCTCTTAATCGGGATTCTCTGGTCTGGCAACATCCATGGTCCGGCATGGACATTGCATGACTAGAGTCCCAGTGGAAGGCCAGCAGAAGGATCCCTGTGGGATGGCTGGACTGCCCAGTGGGTTTGGGAGACTTGACGTGTGACTGCCCAGCGGGGTTGGGAGCCCCACCACCCGGTGTGTGTGCAGCAGCCCAGGGAGCCCCGGCACGTGATGCATGGGACTGCTCCTGGAGCCCTGGCATGCATGGCTGCCCATAGCCCCATCATGCAGTGCACACGGCTACCTGGAGCCCCAGTGCCAGGCTGCCCAGTGGAGCCATAGCAGTGATGGCTGCCCAGCAGTTCGGCAGGGCAGTAAGGCCAGTACGAGGTGGGGAGCTGACAGAGGCCAGAGGGGCCGGTGGCAGGGGTCCAAAAATGACCTTCCCTAGTCCAGCAAAATCCCTCACCTGGGAACTGTCAAGTCCCAAGGGTGTTGGACCAGGGAGGTGCAACCTGTAATACGAACATAAGCAAACAAGATGGCTCTTACGTAGTGAGCAAAGCTCATGAATATTGGAATGATAAGTACAGAAAATGACTTGGCTACACAATGGTGTTTTCTCTTGTTACATTTCAAAATTGACATATAATTCTCAGCTTTCATATGGACATCAACAGATACAGGCAGAAAAGGAAATAGTGTCTCATAAAACAGACACTGTTTTTAACAACACAGCTTTCCCCTTTGTTCTTACAGACTGAAATGCTCTTAACAGGAAGAAACCAAATCCTATTCTGGCATTTCAACCCATGAGCGCCAGGCTCAGAGATAAAAATGATGCTGCTTTAAATGAACCAAATTAATTTAATAGCAAAAATTCTTCTGTGGGATATCATTACTTGAAAGTTAAGGATATTCCCAGTCAAGTTACCTTGTTCTGCCAGTCTTCAGATGTTGAAATCAACACAAGATTTTATCAACATAATTGAAGTGGAGCATAAAATGAGTTCATTATTGACTGGTTGTGTTTCTTTCTCTATTAATGTCTACTTTCAACAAGTAGCAGAGTGTGGTGTGACTATGTAGTATGCATTTCTTTGAATGGACCAAGTGTTTAGGCCAGTGAAGCAAAGGGCTAAAAGTTTACCTGTCTCTGGAGAAGAGTAACAGAGAAGGAAGTGTAATAATCTATGTTTTATTCAGAGACAACAGACTGTGAAAAGATTCTCAGTAAGGGTATGTCTACACTACAAAGTTAATTCGAACTAACAGCTGTTAGTTTGAATTAACTTTCATAGGCGCTACACATGCAAACCGCTAGTTCGAACTTAATTCGAACTAGCGGAGCGCTTAATTCGAACTAGGTAAACCTCATTCTACGAGGACTAACGCCTAGTTTGAATTAAGTAGTTCGAATTAAGGACTGTCTAGCCACTTAATTCAAACTAGTGGGAGGCTAGCCCTTCCCAGGTTGCCCCGGTGGCCACTCTGGGCCAAGCCAGGGAAGCTCGTCTGCCCCCTTCCAGCCCCGGAGCCCTTAAAGGGCCACGGTCTGGCTACGGTGCCCATGCCAGATGCAAGCCTGCCAGCACACAGACAGCAGACCCTGCACCTGGCACAGCATGAGCCAGCCACCCGCTGCCACCCAGCCCTCCCCCTCTTCCCAGGACCAGGCTGGCGGCTCCCAGGAGCCTGCCCGGGGCCACAAGAGGTGGGCGCCCGCCTGGTCTAGTGCGGAGATCGTGGACCTCATCAACGTTTGGGGGGAGGCCTCCAACGTCCACAATCTCCGCACTAGGCACAGGAATGCGGCCGTCTAGGGCAGGATAGCTGCCAGCCTGGCCACCAAAGGCCACATGCGAACCCAGGAGCAGGGTTGCATGAAAATCAAGTTGGTCCAGTGAGACCCCTGACCCTGAGCTTAGAACATAAGAATGGCCGTACTGGGTCAGACCAAAGGTCCATCTCGCCCAGTAGCCTGTCTGCCAACAGCGGCCAACACCAGGTACCCCGGAGGTGATGGACCAAAGACAATGGCCAAGCCATTTGTCTCATGCCATCCATCTCCAGCCTTCCACAAACAGAGGCCAGGGACACCATTCCTACCCCCTGGCTAATAGCACTCCATGGACCCAACCTCCATGACTTTATCTAACTTCTCTTTAAACTCTGTTCTAGTTCTCACCTTCACAGCCTCCTGTGGCAAGGAGTTCCACAAGTTGACTATTTGCTTTGTGAAGAAGAACTTTCTTTTATTAGTTTGAAGCCCGCTACCCATTCATTTCATTTGGTGTCCTCTAGTCCTTCTATTATGGGAACTAATGAAGAACTTTTCTTTATGCACCCTCTCCACACCACTCATGAGTTTATAGACCTCTATCATATCCCCCCTCAGTCTCCTTTTTTCTAAGCTGAAAAGTCCCAGTCTCTTTAGCCTCTCTTCATATGGGACCAGTTCCAAACCCCTAATCATTTTAGTTGCCCTTTTCTGAACCCTTTCCAAGGCCAAAATATCTTTTTTGAGGTGAGGAGACCCCATCTCTACACAATACTGAAGATATGGCATACCATAGTTTTAGATTTCCCCTCCTCCTTCTTCCCCTGGCTTCCCCCTTCCAGCTCCCTCCTCCCAGGTTTCCACCTCCCCTCTCCCACTCTCTCTCTTCCCCTCTCCCACCTCCTTTTCCCAGTCTCCCCAGAGGTTAATCCCGCCCCCGACCCTCAGTTTTGTTAAATAAAGAGAGTTTCCATTTTTGAACACACATGTCCTTTATTTTTTACATCAGGAAGGGGGGCTCGGGAAGGGTAAGTGGAAGGAGGTGAGGGAGGAATGGGGCACGAGCCCCCGATGGGGAGGACTGGGGTGGCTCTGCGGGCTCCTTGGGTTGGAAGCTCTCCTGCAGGGCCTCCTGGATCCTGACAGCCCCCCGAATGACCCCCCCCGGATGGCAGCCTGCGGCAAGTGCAGCCAGGCTGATGGCCGAGTGCTGTAATGTGCCAAGGGTGGGCACTCAGGGCACTCCAAGACAGGACTGCTTTGCTGTCCCTCATCGAGGTAGACAAGCAAGCGGGGAACCCTGAGAACTGTCTGTCCGGGGTGGGGGTCGGGTCCCTTTAAGCACAGCCCTCGGCTAGCCTGAGGCAGCAGCTCCACGCTCTAAGTCCTAAGCTGATGCCCTGCCGGCACTGGTTCCGGCCAGCCTTAACTTCGGTTCAGGGTCCACTCAATGTGGACATGCTAGTTCGAATTAGCAAAACGCTAATTCGAACTAGTTTAAGTCTAGATGCACTAATTCGAATTAGCTTAGTTTGAATTAACTAATTCGAACTAAGTTAGTTCGAATTAGTGCTGTAGTGTAGACATACCCTAACAGAAAGGCAATATGGGCTAATGAATAGGGCACTGGTGTGGGAGACTGGAAACCTAGGTTGTAATCCTGGCCCTACCCATGTCCTTGGAAAAGTCATTTTACATTTTGGTGCCTCTGTTTCCCTTTCAGACTTAGTTTCCTTTATTTAGACCAGCGGTGTTCAATTTGTGATCCAGAGACCCCCTCAGGGGGTAGGGGGCACACACTATGTCTAAGATTTCCAAAGGGTTCTGCATCCCCATTTGAAATACAGGTTGAACCTCTGTAATCCGACACTGTCTGGTCCAGCAACATTCATGTCCACCTTGATTTTAGTTAGCTGGATGTTCATTTATCATGGGTGTGGCCAAGTTTCCAGTGGTTCCATAAAGTTTGTTTACAGCCACCGGTTCTGGTTCTCCGGGTTCTGTGCTATTATTTGGCTCTAATTTACCCCTAAGGCTGTGTATAGACTGGCGCGATCTTGCGCCAGAGCTATGCAAATGAGGCTCAGCGTGGAATATCGCTGAGCCTCATTTGCATAACTAATGAGCCGCCATTTTTGCAGAAGAGACTCTTGCGCAAGACGGAGCTGTCTACACAGCCCCGTCTTGCGCAAGAAAAACCCTCTTGCGCAAAGCCGTTATGCCTGAAAATAATCAGCATAACGGCTTTGCGCAAGAGGGTTTTTCTTGCGCAAGACAGGGCAGTGTAGACAGCTCCGTCTTGCGCAAGAGCCTCTTCCGCAAAAATGGCAGCTCATTAGTTATGCAAATGAGGCTCGGCGATATTCCACGCTGAGCCTCATTTGCATAGCTCTGGCGCAAGATTGCGCCAGTCTAGACACAGCCTAAATGTCTTCTAGGAGCCTAGTAAGTATGATGGTAATGCTGCTAGACAATATTGACACCCTCCCATCCACCCATAGTCCAGCAAATTCTCTGGGTTGGCACCAGTCAAGCCTAAGGGTGCCAGACTAGAGAGGTTCAACCTGTATGTTTGTTACAGATGCACAAATGGAAATAATTGAAAATCACTGATTTGGACTGTAAACTCTTCAGGGGAAGGCCACCTCTTCCTGTGTGTCTATATAATGTCTGGAAGAATGGAGCCCTGATCCCTAAGAACATAAAAACAGCAATACTGGGTCAGACCAAGATCCATCTAACCCATTATCCTCTCTTCTTACAGTGGCCAATACCAGGTAGCCCAGAGGGAATGAACAGAACAAATAACATGAAGTGATCCATTCCCTGTCACCCATTCCCAGCTTCCGGACAACAGAGAGAATAGGGACATCATCCTGACTAATAGCCATTGATGGACCTTTCCTCCATGAATTTTTCTAGCTCTTCTTTGAACCCTGGTGCAGTTTTGGCCTTCACAACATCCTCTGACAAAGAGTTCCACAGGTTGACTATGTGTTGTGTGAGGAACTACTTCCTTTTGTTGGTTTTAAATCTGCTGCATATTACTTTCATTTAGGGTATGTCTACACTACAAGGTTAATTCAAAACAACAGCAGTTATTTCAAATTAACTTTAATAGAGTAAATAAATTCTAAATAGTGGAGCCTTTATTTTGAATTTGGTAAACCTCATTCTACGAGGAATAACACCAAATTCGAAATAATTAATTCGAAATAAGTGCTGTGTAGACACTTATTTCGAAATAGGGGGCCTCCAGCCCTTCCCAGGGAGCCCTGGTGGCCACTATGGGCACAACCAGGAAAACTTGTCTGCTCCCCCCCGAGCTCCGGAGCCCTTAAAGGGGCAGACTCTGGCCACAGTGCCTGTGCCAGTTGCCAGCCTGCCAGCATAGAGCCTGCAGACCGTGTACCTGCCACAGCATGAGCCAGCAACCCGCTGCCACCCAGCCCTCCACCACTCTCCAGGACCAGGCTGGTGGCTCCCAGGAGCCTGCCAGGGACTGCAAAAGGCGGGTGCCTTCCTGGTCTAGTGCAGAGATCATGGACCTCATTGAGGTTTGGGGGGAGGCCTCCAATGCCCATGATCTCCGCACTAGGTGCATGAATGCGGCCGTCTACAGCTGCATGGCTGCCAGCCTGGCCACCAGAGGCCACATGCGCAGCCAGGAGCAGGTGCGGAGCAAAATAAAAGAACTGCGGCAGGCCTATGCCAGGGCCTCCCAACCAGGGGCTGACCCAGAGGCCTGCCCGCAGTTCGAGGCCCTGGACCGCATCCTGGGGGCTCAGACGGTCCGTACCCCCCTGGTCATCATTGACCCTGGGGCAGAGGGCCCTGCCCCTGACACAGGGGAAGAGGAAGAAGAGGAGGACGACGGCAGCCAGGAGCTCGCAGGGAGTGTGCCCTGAATCCAGGACCCCCAAGCCATACCCGAGAGCCTGTCAGCAGCGTCATCCAAGGCCAGGGAGGCCTCCACATGTGAGTGCCATCACGGTCCCCTTATGCGGGGCGGGTGGGGGGAGGGGCAGCCCAGGGACCATGCGCGTGGGCCTTGCCGACCACAGAGCAGGTGGCAACCTGTGCATCTGCTGTGCCAGCCGGGACTTGTGGCCCCAGCTGGGTGCCATGCAGGGGCCCTGACCTGTTCCCCATACGCATCTACGCGTGAAGGCACATGACACTGCACACTGCCCTCCCACCAGACGCCCCCTCTATACAGAGGCAGGGCACATAACTCCCCTCCCCCACACACACACCACACTATAGGCAGCACAGGGGCTGGGGTGCAGCCCTGGGCCAGCTCACGTTCCCGGGGATAGCAAGGCGTGATGGTGCGGAGACCTGCCGTCCTCACCTTGCAGAGGGGGGCTGGGTTTCACCCACTGTGTCCCCAGGGAGAACTGACCACTTCTATTGTTTCACCGCAGCCGCAGCACCTGCGAGTGCAGGACGCACCACCCTGCCTGGACCATCCACCCTCACCCGGGCCAGCAGGCGCACCCGCAACCAGGAGGAGTTCCAGAGGCAGCAGCTGCGGTTATAGGGATGGCAGGTCCACAGCCAGGAGCAGTGGGTGCAAGAGGACCTGCAGCTGTGGTGGGAGAGCTTGCAGGAGCAGGGCCGTGCCCTCCGCGAGCACCTGCAGGCCCTGGCGGACCAATTGCTGCCTCCTGTTGCTCCAGTCCCTGCGGCCACCCCAGCTATCGCTCCTCCACCCACCCTGCTCCTGCTCCCGCTTCTTCCGCCCCCCCCATCCCTTCTGCCCCACCCTCCATACCCACTCCCCCCCGGGAACGCCGAGGCCCCCGCACCTGCAGTGCTGCGAGACGGGAGGGCCGGCAAGACCCCCAACCCTGAGCTTCCCCTCCCCCTTCCTCCCCTTGCCTCCTCCTTCCAGCTCCCTCCTCCCAGGTTTCCCCCCTCCCCTCTCCTCTCCTGCCCTCATTCTCCCCCTCCCCCCACCCAGTTATGTTAAATAAAGAGATTTTTTTGTGGCAACTCAGGTGTTTTTATTGTATATCAGGAAGGGGGGTTAGGGAGGGGAAAGGGGAAGGAGGTGGGGGTGGGGGTGGAATGTAAGGCACAAGGCCCCAGTGGGGCACGCCAGAGGGACTTCAGTCCTCATCCGCCTGGCAGCTCTCCCGCAGGGCTTCCCGGATGCGGATAGCCCCCCGAAGAGCCTCCCGGCTGGTAGCCGTGCGGGACTGTGTGTACTGGCCAGCCAGGTGGTCAGCCTCTGCCATCCAGGGTGGCAGGAAAGCCTCCCCCTTCCTCTCACATAAATTGTGCAGCACACAGCACGCTGCCACCACATGCGGAATATTGTGCTGGGAGAGGTTGAGGCAGGTGAGGAGGCATCTAAATCGTGCTTTCAGTCGGCCGAGGGCCCCCTGGACCACAATGCAGGCCCTGCTGATCCTGGCATTGAAGGCCTGCCGGGAAGGGTTGAGGTGTCCCATGTAGGGCTTCATCAGCCAGGGCTGTAGGGGGTAGGCTGCATCCCCCAGCAGGCACACTGGCATGTCCACATCCCCAACCCTGATGTGGCAGTCGGGGAAAAAAGTCCCGGCGTGCAGCCTCTGGCACACGGAGGAGTTGCGGTACACCTGCGCGTCGTGTGCCTTGCCGGACCAGCCCACACTGATGTCCGTGAACTGGCCCTGGTGGTCAGACACGGCCTGCAGGATCACAGAGAAGTACCCCTTCCTGTTGATGTAGAGGGAGGCCTGGTGGTCCGGGGCATGGATGGGGATGTGCGTCCCATCGATTGCCCCCCCGCAGCTGGGGAAGCCCAGGGCACCAAACCCCTGGATGACTGCGTCCAAGTCGGTGAGGTGGACAGTTCTGCAGAGCAGCATCCTGTTGATGGCCTTGACCACCTGCAGAGAGACACACAAAACCGAGGGTCACTGGGGTGCCCAGGTGGCTGGGAGTGTTCGTTCCCCACCATTGCCCCATGCCCCACTCCCAAGAGCAACCCCCGCTGCAATCCTGGCCACCGTGGGCGGTCTGTAGTGCGGCTGGGACAGACCGAACCCTCCCGGGGAGGGCACTTACACCACCTCCCCCCCGTTTTCCCTCGGGCAGCCCATGTCCTCCTTGCAGCCCCCCCTCCTGGCCCAGTGGCCGGTGAGTGCCGTACCTGCATGAGCACCGCTCTGATGGTGGATATCCCCATGCCGAACTGGTTTCCGATGGATGGGTAGCTATCTGGCGTGAAGAGCTTCCAGAGGGCGATGGACACCCGCTTGTGGAAAGGAATGGCGGGCCTCATGCGTGTGTCCCGTTGCCACAGAGCAGGGGCGAGCTACTTGCAGAGCTCAAGGAAGGTGTCCTTCTTCATCCTGAAGTTCTGGGTCCACTGTCGGTCTCCCCAGCGCTCCAGGACGATGTGGTCCCACAGTCGCTGCTGGTGTCCAGATGCCAGATGTGGCGGGGCACGCTGGCATCTGGGTGCAGCTCCTCCAGGGCCCCCAGGGGGGGCAGGGTGAGGGCCAGGAGGCTGGCCTGCAGCAGAAGGTGCCAGGCAGCCTCCAGCAATTGCTGTCAACATGAGCACCAGAGTGCCCAGGGGCGGCTCTGGCTCCATGGTGCCGAGTGCTGTGGTGTCCCAAATGAGAGCGACCAAAGCAGGTGGAGAGGAAAATGCTTTGCTGTCCCTCAGCAAGGTAGGCAAGCAAGCGGGAAAGCTGAGAACCAGCTGTCCAGGGGGGTCCCTTTAAGCAGGAGCCTCAGATAGCCTCAGACAGCAGCCACACAAAGCAACTATTGACCTGATGCCCTGCTGGAATCAGTTTCAGCTGCCCTTAAATGCGATCCAGCATCCAATCAGTGTGGACGTGCTATTTCGAAATTAGATTTTGTGTCTAGATGCGTTATTTCGAATTAGCTTATTTCGAATTAACTAATTCAAAATAAGTTAATTCGAAATAGCACTGTAGTGTAGACATACCCTCAGTGCCCCCCTAATTCTGGTGTTATGAGAAGCAGTAAACACCATTTCCCTATTTACTTTCTCTGCACCAGTCATGATTTTACAGACTTCAGACATACCCCCTTTAGTCATCTCTTTTCAAAAATGAGAAGTCCCAGTTTTATTAATCTCTCCTCTTACATAAGCTGTTCCATAACCTCATCATATTTGTTGCTCTTTTCTGAAGCTTTTGCAGTTTCAATGTACCTTTTTTGAGATGGGGCAACCACATGTGCACATAGTATTCAAGACGTGGGTGCACCATAGATTTATAAAGAGGCAATGTGATACCTCTGTCTTATTAGCCATTTCCTTGTTAAGGATTCCTGACACTCTGTTTGCCTTTTTGACTGCAGCTGAACACTGAGTGGATATTTTAAGAGAACTATCCATAGCTCCAAGATCTCTTTCTTGAACAGTAACAGCTAATTTAGCCCCCTTCATTCTTTTTGTATAATTTGGATTATGTTTTATAATGTATATTACTAATTAACATTGAATTTCATCTGGCATTTTGTTTTTTGAGATCTCTTTGCAGTCTGCTTTGGACTTAACTTGAGTAGTTTTGTATCATCTGCAAACTTTGCCACCTCACTGTTCCCAGAACATTTATGAATATGTTGAATAATACAAGATCCAGTACAGACCCCTGGCAAACACCACTGTGTACCTCTCTCCACTGTGAAAACAGACCATTTATTACTATCCTTTGTTTCCTCTTTTTTTAATCAGCTACTGATTCATGAGAGTACCCTCTCTCTTATCCCATGAATACTTACTTTGCTTAAAAGCTGTTAGTGAGACGTTCTGATGGACTTAAACAAAACACTATTAGTTTTAGGGTCTTCAGCTAGCTGTTCATCAAATTCTTTTGTAGCCTAATTATGACTTTTATACTACACTTGCCTGAGTTTATGTTGCTTTCTATTTTCCTCACTAGGATTTAAATTCCACTTTTTAAAGGATACTTTTTTGTTTCTCACTACTTCTTTTACTTTGTCGTTTAGCCACAGTGGCACTTTTTGTACTTATATTATAATATACATGTAAGTTGAATCTCTATTATGATGTTTTTAAAAAATCTCCATACAGCTTGTGTGGATTTCACATTTAGCACTGTACCTTTTAATTTCTGATAAGAAAGTATAATTTAATTAACTTCCTTATTTTTATCTAGTTTTCTTTTCTGAAGTTCAAGCTATCTTGTTATGCTGCTGTGGGGTTTTCCACGAAAGAGATGTTAAAATTTAATTATATTATGGTTACTATTACAAAGCAGTCCAGCTATATTCAGCTCTTGGACCAGATCCTGTGTTCCATTTAGCAATAAGTCTAGAATTGCTGCTTCGCTTCTGGAATCCAGAACCGGCTTCTCCAAGAAGCAGTCATTTAAAGCATCAAGAAACTTTCTCTCTGCATCCCGTCCTGAGGTGACATGTAGCCAGATGAAATCTTCATTATTATTGAGTTTTTTTTATTTGTATAGCCTCTCTAATCTCCCTGAGCATTTCAGTCACTGTCACCATTCTGGCCAGGTGGTCAATAGTAAATCCCTCCTGCAATATTCTTATTATTCAAGTATGCAGTTACAATCCATAGAGATTCTATACTATAGTTTGGTTCATTTAAGATTTTTATTTCATTTGATTCAACACTTTCTTTCGTAGGGCCACTCCTCCATCAGCACATTCTGTCTTTCCAATATATTCTGTATCCTGGTGTTGCTGTTTACCATAATTAGATACAAATAAGCAATAACAAATAAGCAATGAGTTTAGCTAAACCTGTTCATGAAACAGACTGTAATGTATTGACTCTAGCAGGGTTAAGAATACCAGGTAGAAATATTTGAATAAATATTTGAAGATTTCAGAGTAGATTTTGACAGCTTTATATGTGGAATACCTTCTCATCAGAGGTATCACATTTAAAATAGCAAAATGAAACAAACAAGGAATTGCTGTTGTTACCCATTTGATATTGCTTCAAATATTAAATAGTTTACATAGTACAAAAACATATATACAGTTTCTATTATGCTTGCCATAAAAAGTGGAAAGTTATTTTCATATGTTCCATTTTATTTATATTCTGTTTATCTAGCTCTGATTATAACATGAACAGTTGACTTGCCCACAAACAGCTACTTGCCACCATTTCATTAAAGTCTATTGAATGTCTGCATTCTCTGGTTCATATTTTGTATTTACTATAAAGTGAGATTATCTTACCTCCAATGTCAGGCCGAAGTTTACTGTCATAGCCTTGAAGTAAGGAATCCAATATGTGAGTGACATCTCCACCATGAATCTTTGGTGCAAGTACCCATGTTTTGTTCACTGTTAAATCTTCGTCATCTTCATCATCAGCCTTATCAGCACTAAAAGATGGTTGAATGAAATATGAGGGAAGAAAAATAGTGACACAAAATATATACTGATGGAAGAATGAAATAATAAAAAGAGTAAATATTGCAACCTAGTTATTATACAGAAGAATGTTTTGAATGTATTTTGCTGCCAGAACATATATCAATTATGTGCAACTATTTTATTGCTTCTTTTTTATAATAGCAGAGCAAACCCAGTAGCTTCTCCAAGTGAGAAATGTGTCAAGAGGAGAATTTGCCATTCAGAAACAATATCTGATCGCAAATTAAGTGAAGCCGAGTGAAATCTTGACAGCAATTTTACCTTTATTTTGAGGGGCGGGGTTCCCTAAACTTTTCCCAATTCAACTGCTGTATTTAAAGTCACCATGCCAGGTGTGGCCAAACTGCAACTCATGAGCCGCATATGATGCTCTTACTGTTAGGGTGCATCTACACTGCACCCGGAGCTGAAAATAAGCTACACAATTTGAGCTACACAAATTGCATAGCTTATTTTGAGACAATTTCAAAGTTTGGCACTGTCTACACAGCACTTATTTTGAAATAAATCGCTGTTCCAAAATGTCATGACACTTACTCCTTGCGGAAAGAGATATATGGGAATATTGGAATAGTGAGCCTGTTATATTTCAAAATAATGGGTACAGTCAAAAGACACGGAATAGCTATTTCAGGATAACTCTGATAGCCCAAAATAGCGCTGCAGTTTCGACATAGCCTCACAGTGGAGCCCTCTTACACATACCCGCACCCCACACACACACACACACACACACACACACAGACACACACACACTTTCCACCTACTGAGCAGAAGAGATCAAAACTTCTGCCCTATGGTGAGATGGTACGGCATTGCACAGAGGAGATTCTAAGGGCTTTAGCATCGCAAGGAGGTGCCATCGCTGAAGATCTGCGTCCCACAAGGCACCGCCCCATAAAGCGGCTTGCGCTTCTCTTGCAGTTCTCAAACTTCTGAAGAGTATTAACGCTAATGTTTTTAAGGGATGCTGAATCAAGGTCCTGACCTTAATTTTTCTCCAAGTGCCCACTGACATCACTCCCAAACAAGGGATGTAAGCAAGTAGTCAACTATTCAACTACCCGATAAACATAAGCTTACTGGGTAGTCGAGTGGAGTACTCGACTAATCACTTCCCTCCCTTTGCTGATTATGCTTCCCACTCCCCTGCTGTATTAGATGCAGCAAAGGCAAAGGGAACAGGAGCCGATGTTGGGGGGAGCTGGCTTAAAAACCAGTTACCCCAATACCATCTCCATGGTGCTGCCTGCACCCCCGCTGCCTTTGTAAGGTGTGGCTGGGAGGTAGGGAAGGCTGCTCCAGTAGCAGCCCCTGTCCGTGGGGGGTCCCAGTATGGAGCTGGATCACCCCCCCCCCCCACCCCCCATGGACAGGGACTGCTGCTGCAAAGCAATCTCTGTTTGCATTGGCTAGTACTAGCCCTGGACAGGGGCTTCTGCCTATACAGTATTTGGTTCTAGCCTCCAAATGTTCTAAAAACAGAACATATTTATTTTTCTTGGTCCAAACAATGAGCAAAGATTCCTAAAGTATTCACGTTTATTTTTATTTTTAGTTAGGAACCAAAAGCTCTGTGTCATTAATTTATTTGCATTTAAACATACTGCAGCAAGACTGCTATAATATTCATTTTTGTTGCTGTTGTTTGTGATCAGTACATTTTATCAAGGAGGAAGAAATACACAAGGAAAATTATTATATACCCATTTATTATCTACCATTCAATTAGATAAGAAGCCATTTATAATTTATCACTGATTCAGAAGAAAAATGGTTGGGGTTTGAATGTGTCTACAGATCCACTCAGATTATCTCCAAAAGGTCAAAGAATGCCTGGAAGTAATTTTCTCTTCATTTGAATCAAATGAGTGTGGACTTAAATATTCCTTTAAATATTTCTTAAATAGATTGCTAATGTATGCAATCTTTGTTACTCATCCATGTATTTCAAGGAATTTCTGTGAGTTTCTAATCAAACAAATTGCATCAAACTGATAGCAACAATGTAGGCATGGTGATCCCAGGATATTAGAGAGACACGTTGGGTGAGGCAACACCTTTTATTGGAAGAGCTCTGTGTAAACTCAAAATGTTGTCTTGCTTACCAACAGAATTTGTCCAATAAAAGATATTACCACACTTAACTTGACCCAGCAGTAACTACGAGAGTCATACAATGTATCTTGACAAAGAGACAATGGCTTACATTAATTATAATAAAGCACATGGAACCATATAAATTCTAATTGTAATGCTAAGAGAAACAGATATTTAGGCAACTAAATGGAATGAAATCATCATCTATGGAAGAAGTTGCACATCAAAACTGCTTTAAAATGACTCTTTTCCATTGTACTCCTAGGGTAAGATTTTTCAAAAGTGCCTGGGGGTGCATCAACACTGCATTTTAAAATGCAAGGCAGCAAGTCTCAGAGACCAGGCCTACAGACATGGTCTCGTGGGGCTTATGCTATGACACTAAAAACAACAGGGTTGACCTTGCAGTTTGGGCTGGAGCTCAGTCTCTAAAACCCACCGCTCTGTCTGAGCTCCAGCCCAACCCTGAAATCTATACAGATGTTTATAGCATTGTGGCAGGCACCTGTAGACCCAAGCTCTGAGTGTTACTCCTGCAAGTTTTAATACTTAGTGCAGATCTATTCTAAGCAACTAGTGATCCCAAGTCACACTGAAAATCACTTAAGTGATTAGGAAAATCCCACCTTTAGTTTTAAAAACTTCTTAATTTCCTATAATGAATTAATGCCATTAAGATGCAGTATTATAAATGATGACCTACAGATTACAAAAGTCAGTGCATGTTTTGAATCACTGAAGAGAAATCTCTACAGTTCTTTGGAAGTGGAAAGGCTTTTCTGGCTCATGTAGTGCCTGTAGAATAAAGACTAGGATGCTAAGGCTACCCAGCCCTCTCCCTGCAACAAATCGTATGGTTGCTCAGTCTGTTCCTGAGGGTACTACTGCAGTGCATGTCTTTACAACCACAGCAGCATCAAGACTTTAACATTCACACTGTTTGGCTTGCTGACAAAACTAGGCAGGCACAGCAAGGAAATTACTGTTTCAGCAGTTTAGAATTCAGTCAAAGCTCAATGGATTTTCATGGAATGAGCAAAAGGTACTTCTCTGATCCCAGGGCTTTCCTTCTGGGAAAAAAAAAATAAAGAACCTACAGCAAAAAACTGAGGTGTTAATAACTATTCAAAAAGTTGTAAGAATTTTTTATAATGGAAAGTATTAGGCAACCTAGGTACAAAGTTCCAGCATCCTATAAGAGTATGGAAATCACTTTAGTTCCTTAGAACTGAAAGGCATTGCATAACATTTGACATCTTTATAGTACTGTATAGACATTACACAAATATCAGCCATTAAATATTTAAAGATTTCCATTAGCGGAGCTCCATACTGAACACTAAAATGAGTAATAACAGAAGTCTCACAACTGCATGTTCATCTCTGCAGAATTACCAATTGCTATTATTTTACATTTTGTCCCTGTTTTCTTACCTAATGGGCTATTCTAACCACTGATTAAATTTAGTAAGAGAATATGGGTGTTGTACTCTCTTTGCTTTTCCCTTGAGCATAATGAGTAGCTAGACTCAATTTACAACAAATTTTACATTGCAAGATGACATCACTACTGTGTAGTACAATTTTTTTTAAAGGCTCCAGCCCTGCAACTGTGACTCCATGCAGACAGAACTGCACCTACCAAACACTCACTAAAAATAACAAGGCTCCATGCAGATACAGGGATTTTCCTGAGTGGGGTGACTTTAGGGATCGAGGATTTTACCATTAAATTCTGAGGGAATAGGTGAAGTGGATACGATGATGTCCCCTTTTAGTGACTTTCCTGCACCAAAGATAAGAGGCATCAACTCATCGCTAAAGGAGTTATGCCTTTAGCTGAAGTGGTAGGGGTATAACAAAAAGGTCCATTTGATTCTAGGACATTCTAAATTATAGTATTTTAAATGTGTTCTGCCATAGTCTCCCCTCTTTTATCCATTAAACACAGGAGAGAATTTAAATATAACTTTTATTATTTCACTTCCCCCCCCCTCAACTTTCAAAATTCTATACTACAAATATAATTCTTTATAAGCTACTAACATCAGTGTCCATCAGTAAGATGGTACTAGGAAAACAGTTGGAAGAATTTCACCTTTGCACCTTTCGGTTTTTTTAAAATTCACTTAAATAAGTCCAGTGCTTAGGATCATTATAAAATGCCCCATTTCTTATTTTGATTATTTATCCAGGATCTATATTTTAAATTCTCTCAATATTCTCCCTACATAATGGCAAGTAAGGGATATTTTTATTTATTTTCTTGGTTGTCTATACTTCTCTATGGCATAGAGGTGAAACTGTTGAATTAAAGGCTGTAGTCTACTATCTAGAGAGGGCAGACTTGGGAAAGAAAAGAAGCCTTTTTATTACTGTACCATAATAAAAATAAATTATTGATACTCATGTACATTAAAGCCACCCTTTGTTCCCATATTCTGCAAAATCCTATCTACTAAAACTTTTCACTCCTCTGATTTTAGGAATTGGTAAATAATTTTACATGTTTATGTATACATTTATTTTCTTCCAGTTTCAGTCACAGGATATTTCGGTATTTCTACTGCATGACAAATTAACCTCTTTCCTCCTGTGTATTACTGGAAGCATAGACTTATGGAAAATAGATACAATTTGTCTCAACAAGATCCACTCTCTATGAAGCCTTTGAAGAATGTTTGTAGGTACTAAAATTCGGTATGAATTTTACCAGACTCTCAAACATTAAATATTTACTGTTCCATGGCACTACACTAATTATCATGGATTAAACTTCAGATTCTGAGTTTGACTATCCTATGAATTATTTTAAAATAAACATAAGCAAAGAAAAATTTTATTTCTAAACAGATTCTTTTTATTATAGTAGTTATGATAAACTGGACAGCAACTACATATATATGGTTAAATGTAATTAGACAAAAAGTGCCCTAAGTATGCTCTATACCCTTCAACTAACAGGAGACATTACCATGACTAATAAATCCTTGAGCATAAGTGACTAATGACTGAATAAGTCTTTTCAGCATCAGGCAACATGTTCATCTTTAGACTTTAATATCATAGATCTGTGTTCTGCTTTTACTATGAGGGAAAATATTCAGATGAGCTTTACTTTGTAATTAACATCTGTGAGGTTATGCAATGAATTGTAAAAAATACAGCAGTTATATTACTCTGACATATGAAGCACATGTAAGGTGAAATACCACACCATAGTACCATTATGCATTCTGTAAATGCCTAAATGCAATCAATGACCATAAAGATTAAATGTTTTAAATAAAATGACCTTAAGAGTTCCAATAAATTACTTAAATGATTAATTGTAGTTAAGACATTTTATTTCTGGATAATGGGAACTAATAGTGTGCAAATCACAGAGGAGTGTGCAGTTTTCCCTATGACTTTGTGCACTTGGAGACTTCGTTTTCCTTCCTAACACAGAATAATACTTATAAAAAAAACAGTATGATGAGATGTCAGTAAAGTGATCAGAACTGGGTCAAAATTTCAGGTCATCAGTCTTCTAAAAGAGCTGAAATTTGCACCTGCTTTCATTGTCGTCTTGCACAGAGCACTGCACTTACTGTTAGCCCATTGTTAACCCCTTCATTGCTAATCAAGTAAAATCTCACAAACACCTTGGGAATGGAGTCAGTTTACAACTCTGAACAAAACAATATAGTTGTTTTTTCAAAAATTTACAACTGAATTTTGACTTAATATAGCTTTCAAACTTTACTATGCAGAAGGCAAATGCTGCTTTAAACTATCTTAATTTAATGAAACAAGCACAGAAACAGTTTCCTTACCTTGTCCAAAAAAAGTGTTTTTTAAGCTTTCCCCCTTTTTTTTAAAATAATTATATTTACCACGGTCGTATGCAGTACTTACCTTTTTTCTCCTTTTTGTTCTGTTGCCTAGATTGCATAATTCCAGTTCAAAATGGGATGTATGGTTGACCAGTCAGTTTGTAACTCTGGTGTTCATAACTTTGAGGTTCTACTGTACTTTAGTGTCTATTAGCCATCAACTGAAGTCACTATATTGGTACTCATGTCACATTTCGCCACACACATCCCCCATTCCACCTGCATATATCTGGGATACTTGATACTAGTTAGGTATGAACCAAAGGACAAAGGTAAAGACAAAAGGAACAGGTTTCAGAAGGGTAGCCATGTTAGTCTGTTTCGGCAAAAACAACAAGTAGTCTGGTGGCATTTTAAAGACTGACAAATTTATTCAGATATTAGGGCATAAGCTTTCGTGAAATACAAGTCACTTACTCAGATGCGAAAGAGAATATAAAACAGAAAAGGAGGGAATACAGAGATGGAGGTGTGATATCAGTGCTAATTACATCAGAGTGGGTGTGGCTCATTTTCAACTGATGAAAAGATTAGAATTCCTGAAATGGGATATTACCTATTGTAATGTGAGAACTACTGCGTGTTTCTATATAAACTTTGTTTCAGGGGGTCAAATTTGCATACAAGTTTCAGCTCAGCAGTTTCTCATTCCAGTCTGTTTTGAAAGGTTTGGGGTTTTTTTGTTTGGTTGGTTGTCGGTGCCTGAGAATGGCAACTTGCAAGTCAGAGACTGTGTCCAGGGAGGTTAGAGAGTTTCGCACTGGTTTTTGTATGTCTGATTTGTATCCATTTATTCTTTTGCCTAGAGACAGTCTAGTTTGGCTGATGTACATGGCAGAGGGGCATTGTTGGCATATATTACATCAGTTGGTATGTATGTGAATGAGTCTGATGTACAGCTAATGTGGCTAGGTCCTGTGATGGTGACACCAGTTTAAGTGTGTGGACAGAGTGGGCAATGGGGTTTGTTGCAGGGCTAGGTTCCTGGATTAGAGTTTTTGTTGTGGGGTGTGAAGTTGGTGGTGAGTATTTCTAAGAGTTTTGTGAGATCAGCAGATATCAGGAGTACTGTTACATTAAGATGAACCAGTCTTGGTTCTGTTCCTCCATGCTCTATTGCCTGGCAAAGACTGCAGTGTAAGTGAAGTCAGATTGGAAAGAAGGAAAAGGGGAAAGCCAGAACTTCAAACTGCATAATCATTTAGAGTACATCTAGACCAGGGGTGGGCAAAAGCCTTTCAGGGGTCCAAATTCAGCCCACCTAGGGCTTTGATCCGGCCTATGAGGCAATTCCAGGCCCCGCCCCCTAACAGGTGTGCACAACAGGAGAAGGAGTTCAGCCCCACCTCTCTTCCTGGAGGTGCCGCTGCCATGGCCACACGGCCTAGGGCTGGTCCCGGAGATGCTGCTATCGCAGTCATGAAGTTCAGGTCCGGCCCTGGTGGCTGGAGGTGCCTCTGGCCTCCGGGGTCAGTCCCAGGCCACCTGGCCGTGGTATCAGTGCCTCTGGGGCCAGCCCCAGGCAGGAGTTCCACAGATTGACTGTGCACTGAGTGAAGAAAAACTTCCTTTTGTTTGTTTACATGTTTTGTTTTCAGTACATGCGTGTGTCTTTTTTGAACCCTGTTAAAGTCCTAGTCTTCATCATACCCTCTTTTTCAAAATAATGGGAGCACTATTTCAGCATCCCTGTAACCCTTGTTCCATGAGGGTTAAGGGATATGTTGAAATAAGATTGATACGCAAATTGCCTATCTTATTTCGAGTTTAGGGTGCTATGTAGACACACCCTTAGAGATAATTAAAGATATGCCCAGAGCCCAAATATATTTAACAGAGCCTGGAAGAAGTAATAGCAAGACCTGTTCCCTGTGTGCTCTATCCTCCAAAGGCTTTGTGGTAATAAAGCAGGAAGAGTGTGAATATCCACTTTGTAAAAATCATTACAAAGAATGAGATTCACAGGAGTAACAAATTAAGTTAACATTAACAGCCCTAGTGTTCAACCCACACTCTTCATTACTCATGTATAGTCCCACTTGGCAAAACCCTTCTTCCGTGTTGCACACAAGTGAGCCAAGCACATAACACAAGCTATAAAAATCTCTTTAAAAACAACAAATAGTCTGGTAGTACTTTAAAGACTAACAAAACATGTAGATGGTATCATGAGCTCTCCTGCGCGCAGCCCACTTCTTCAGATTACCGGAGTGTTGGATGGTTTTGGTTCTGGACATCTGTGGTGGGGCGCCTAGCCCTGCAATCCCCCCCAACGGGGTCACTCACCATCAGGACCCAAGTCCTAGCCTCTTGCAATCCAGCCCAGAGGCCTAGTCTCTCACAAACAGGCCCTGCAGCCTAGTCTCTCAGGATCAGCTCCTAGTCTGGGAGCTGGGAAAAGGGGGTAGGGGGGCCCGGGCCCTCGCTCTCCACCAGGCCCCAGCCCAGGGCCCCATCAGTTGTGGGTGGTTTCCACCACTGGATCAGCGGGGAGTTCTCCCTGAAATGCACCGAACCACTGGGGTTCCTCCTGCTCCCCGCCCAGGGCGGGTTCCTACCCCATCCCCCTGGCTGGCATAGGCCCCACCTGTATATGCAGGTCTTGCTGCGGTAGCAGCGTTGGCAGGCACGGCAGCGGCAGCTGGTCTGGCATCTCGTACAACAGTGATGTCAGGTGTTGTGGTGGCAGTTGGCATGGCGGCAGCTGGTGCAGCAATGGCGGCTAGAGTGGATGCAAGCCACGGGCGGCAGAGACCGGTACGGTGGCTGTAGCTCCAGCATTGGCTGGGCCTGCTGCTCTGGCTCAGGTGGCAGCAGCAGCTGCTCTAGTGCTTGGGCAGGCGCTCCTTCCCCTCCGGTGGTCAGACCCGACTGAGCTGTCTCTCTGGCCTTTATACCTGGCCCACTGTTAGGGCATGCCCAGAGCTGCTGCGGGGGAGCTGCCTTCCCAGACATCAGGCCAGTTTGCTCTCCCCTTGGCTAGCGTGGGGTTGGGTCGCCCCATCACAACATCCAACAATCCGGTCATCTGAAGTAGTGGGCTGTGCCTATGAAAGCTCATGATACCATCTACATGTCTTGTTGGTCTTTAAAGTGCTACCAAACTATTTGTTGTTTTTTTAGTTTTTTCTGTTACAGACTAACTCAGCTACCCCTCTGAAACTATAAAAATGCTGGTTGTTTTTTTTTTTTTTGGGGGGTGGGGGGGGGTGTTCCAACTGTGTTCTGCCTAGGTCTCCTGTATAACCTAGACTATATTAATTAGAATGTTGTCTTCCATTACTTTTTCTTTTTAATTAAAAACATGATTTTTCATTTGTCAGGACAAAGTGATGAGGCAATCTCTATGATGCTTTTGATGTATTACCAACACCTAATATCCAAAAGACATGAGTCAGACCTCCATGTTTACTACTCAGAAGGAGCCCTATGTACTCTCTTCAATCTCCTGAGAGGTGGCTCTTTGTATTCCCTACATTCCTTAACAGCGCTCTTTAGTCTACTTCATACTCCTATATTCCTCTTAATTTTCCTCCCGCTTCTTCTCTTCTCTGTTTCCCCACATTTTCCTGCATCCTCCTTATTCTGCTTCTTATATACCACCTTCCTTTGATTAAGAACATAAGAACGTCCGTACTGGGTCAGACCAAAGATCCATCCAGCCCAGTATCCTGTCTGCCGACAGTGGCCAATGCCAGGTGCCCTAGAGGGAGTGAACCGAACAGATAATGATCAAGCCATCTCTCTCCTGCCATCCATCTCCACCCTCTAACAAACAGAGGCTAGGGACAACATTCTTTACCCATACTGGCTAATAACCATTAATAGACTTAACATCCATGAATTTATCTAGTTCTCTTTTAAACCCTGTTATAGTCCTAGCCTTCACAACCTCTTCACGCAAGGAGTTCCACAGGTTGACTATGTGCTGTGTGAAGAAGAACTTCCTTTTATTTGTTTTAAACTTGCTGTCCATTAATTTCATTTGGTGGTCCCTAGTTCTTATATTATGGGAACAAGTAAATAACGTTTCCTTATTCACTTTCTCCACACCACTCATGATTTTATATACCTCTATCATATTCCCACCCCCCTTAGTCTCCTCTTTTCCAAGCTGAAAAGTCCTAATCACTTTAATCTCTCCTCATATGGGACCCATTCCAAACCCCTAATAATTTTAGTTGCCCTTCTCTGAACTTCTTCTAATGCCAGTATATCTTTTTTGAGATGAGACCACATCTGTACGCAGTACTCAAGATGTGGGCATACCATGGATTTATGGTATTCTCCATCTTATTCTCTATCCATTTTTTAATGATTCCTAACATCCTGTTTGCTTTTTTCAACTGTCACTGCACAGTGTGTGGACATCTTCAGAGAACTATCCACAATGACTCCAAGATCTCTTTCCTGATTAGTTGTAGCTAAATTAGCCCCCATCATATTGTATGTATAGTCGGGATTATTTTTTTCCAATCTGAATTACTTTACATTTATCAACACTAAATTTCATTTGTCATTTTGTTGCCCAATCACTTAGTTTCGTGAGATCTTTTTGAAGTTCTTCACAGTCTGCTTTGGTCTTAACTACCTTGAGCAGTTTAGTATCGTCTACAAACTTTGCCATTTCACTGTTTACCCCTTTCTCCAGATCATTTATGAATAAATTGAATAGGATTGGTCCTAGAACTGACCCTTGGGGAACACCACTAGTTACCCCTCTCCATTCTGAAAATGTACCATTTATTCCTACCCTTTGTTTCCTGTCTTTTAACCAGTTCTCAATCCATGAAAGGATCTTCCCTTTTTTCCCATAATAACTTAATATACATAAGAGCCTTTCGTGAGGGACCTTGTCAAAGGCTTTCTGGAAATCTAAGTACACTATATCTACTGGATCCCCCTGGTCCACATGTTTGTTGACCCCTTCAAAGAACTCTAATAGATTAGTAAGACATGATTTCCCTTTGCAAAAACCATGTTGACTTTTGCCCAACAAATTATGTTCTTCTATGTGTCTGACACTTTTATTATTTACTATTGTTTCAACTAATTTGCCCGGTATTGACGTTAGACTTACTGGTCTGTAATTCCTGGGATCGCCTCTAGAGCCCTTTTTAAATATTGGTGTTACATTAGCTATCTTCCAGTCATTGGGTACAGAAGCTGTTTTAAAGGATAGGTTACAGACCATAGTAAATAGTTCCGCAATTTCACATTCCAGTTCTTTCAGAACTCTTGGGTGAATGCCATCTGATCCCGGTGACTTGTTACTGTTAAGTTTATCAATTAATTCCAAAACCTCCTCTAATGACACTTCAATCTGTGACAATTCCTCAGGCTTGTCACCTACAAACGATGGCTCAGGTTTGGGAATCTCCCTAACGTCTTCAGCCGTGAAGACTGAAGCAAAGGATTCATTCAGTTTCTCCACAATGCGTTTATCATCTTTAAGTACTCCTTTTGTATCTCGATTGTCCAGGGGTACCACTGGCTGTTTAGCAGACTTCCTGCTTCTGATGTACTTAAAAAACATTTTGTTATTACCTTTAGAGTTTTTGGCTAGCTGTTCTTCACACTCCTTTTGGGCTTTTCTTATTATATTTTTACACTTAATTTGGCAGTGTTTATGCTCTTTTCTATTTAACTCACTAGGATTTGACTTCCACTTTTTAAAAGATGCCTTTTTATTTCTCACTGTTTCTTTTACATAGTTGTTAAGCCACAGGAACTCTTTTTTAGTTTTTACTGTGTTTTTTAATTTGGGGTATACATTTAAGTTGGGCCTCTATTATGGTACCTATGAAAAGCATCCATGCAGCTTACAGGGATTTTACTTTAGTCACTGTACCTTTTAATTTCTGTTTAACTAACCTCCTGTTCTAGCCTACAAAACATTCCCTTTTCGCTTCCCCTCCTCTCCAGTCTCATTGTTTTGGAGTCACAAAATTGAGCTGATTTGAAATTTAGTCTCATTTCCTGATGGCAGCCTGACTTTGGAAAAAACGGAAGATTGCAGCCTCACTTTTAAGTACAAAGAATAAAAGGACAAGAAAGCCATTTTGCTAAGGGCAAATGCAATTGATGTTATCTCCCGTTATTGTCAACGTGGTGCCCATTCTGGATAAAAGGAAACGTCATGGACTTGAAGTCAGAAATTCATGAAAACCCATTTAAAACCCTCTTCTGATTCATCAGAGTTTAGCAATATGTCTCCAAAGACATTGAAAAATCCCACAAATAATAAGCTCAGTAAAAGTAAGTTTAGTCACAGTAAAATGTTCACTTGAAAGAGTTCTCTTATATTTTTGGATAAATGACCTTCAACACCTCTGATGCTTGCATGGCAGTCTAAGTGAACTTTGAGTACAGCCAGATTTATTTCTGGGTACTTGAAAAGGATATTGTCTGTCATCTCTTTCAGTAGATATGAAATCTTAGTTGAATCTGTGAATAAAGTCACTCACTGAAGAATAGATTCTAAAAGATATTCCATGTAAATGATGTTCTGAGGAGGTTACACATTGCTCTCTCCTAGTTTACATATAATTTTAGGGGGAAAACCATATGTAATAAACTTTAAATTGACTTCTCATAATTATTTTTGCTATCAGTAAACAGCTGTAAAGATTTCACTGAAATTATCATTGGACCTAATGTAGCAGAGCTATTGTATAACAAGGGCTCTTTTGTACCATGTATGTTCTTCTGGTTTCACTTGAAAAGTTTTATTCAGACACTGTAGTACACAAAATCAATTTAAAGTCATTCAAAACCCTAACGATGTTTCCTATTTTACATAGCTGTCCAGAAGTCAGTTGAGTTTTTTCACTTAACTAACTCTATTCAGAGCCACAAGCACTTCTTTGTGCCAATTTCAAATCAGCTCAATTTTGTGACTCCAAAACAATACACCTTGATTGACAGAGGGATTTCAGATAAGCTGCTTTTTAATACAGGGCTTTTAGTGAGCATTTGCAAAACCTTATTTCCAGCATTTTGGAATTCTAAAGGACAACACTTAGATTTTCATGCATCCCCTTGTTTCATAATTTGAGATGATAACAAGATTCTTGTGTGACTAAGATAACATAAGCTGAAAAGCAAACAAAGAGATAACAGCTGGCTTCCTCCCCACCCCTCCCCTCCACAAACATACACAAGCCTGAAATTGGCCAAATATGTTATCAGGGTCAGTTTAAGTTACATGTTTTGTGTCTTTTATGCCTGAGAGAGAGTAAGAAATATCTTCTCATATGGTTTTTATGTCTTGGTTAAAAAAAAGTCTTCCTGGAAAAGGTTTTATCAGGCAAGATTATGCAAATGCTATCTGTCTTACTGAGGACCACATATATCTTTTTGTTCCAACACAGACGACAGCAGCAATGGTTTCTCACTCTACTTCATATTCACATGTCAATTCCCTCTACTGTAATTTTGAGGATGTTTTAAATAGTTTATTTTGGATGTCAAAACTTGCGCTGCTTGATAATTGTGACATCCACTTTTGCATTTGAGGTACACATCTGCATCCATTGTGAGCAAGTCACTGGCCTGTCTCATTACCATGGTCCCTTAAAGCAAATCTTTGTAAAGCAAGATACTTGAAAATGCTCATTATTTTCAGCAAAGAGGCTCTTCCTTCCTCCTATTCAGATATGTTTAATGTTCCACCTGAACTTCAATAGGATTCTTATTCTGACTGTGCCAAAGAACAGATAGATATTGTAAAAGTGACTGGGATTTTCAATTGCAAAATTCTCTTGTAGTGGAAACCATCTCAACTTTTTCCTCAAAGTATCTTCTGAAGTCAGGGTTCTATATATATATATATATATATATATATATATATAAATAGAGAGATAGATAGATATAGATATAGTGACAGAGCAGGGGTGCCTATTGGAGTCCGGGAGGTGGGCGGGCGTTAGCCCGTCCACATCTAAAGGACCTCCACCCAGCCTATGGGGATGGTCCACTGAGCCCAGGAAACTAAGTAATTACTTGGGACACATAAAAAGAAAACAGGGACAGGTGTGAGGGTCAAAGGGCTAAAACAAGGGAACTGGATGGGGCACTGAGCAGAGAACCCCGGACAGCACCCACTGCCCCTCGAAGGTCTCGAGAGAGCCAGTGGACACCGCCCAATGGAACTCTGCCCGGATATGTGAGCGGATACAGGAACGGAAATAGGCCCCACAGTCGCAGGCCCCTCCCTCAGCCAACCTCTGATCCCTGGTCTTATAAATTACCATCTTGGCGATAGCCAGGAGGAGGTTGACCAGGAGGTCCCGCGACTTTGTGGGGCCTCAGATGGAGTGTGCGTAAATTAACAGGTGAGGGGAGAAGTGCAGCCAGAACCTCAACAAAAGATTCTGGAGGACCCGAAAGAGGGGCTGTAACCTGGTGCACTCGAGGTAGATGTGTGCCAGGTTCTCCCTCTCACCACAGAAGGGGCAAGTGTCAGGAATGGGGGTGAACCGCGCCAAATACACACCTGTGCTCACAGCTCTGTGCAGGATTCTCCAGCTGATGTCCCCGGTGGACTGTGGAACCAAGGTGGAATAGAGACTAGCCCACTGGGGCTCCCACCCCCTATTGGTGGTAGGAGGTCCCGCCACTTGGTGTCTGGGTGGGACACGAGGGTGGGGAAGTGGAGCGTGTGAAGCACGAGCGTGTACAGGTGACTCTTTGGTGCAGTTCAGAAGGGGACCGGCTGCAATGCATGCAGCCAGCTCACGTGATGAGGGGGAGGCGGTCAGGGAGGTACACGGGGGCTTAGGGCCGATGGATAAATCAGGCGGGCTGGGGTGCACCCTCTCGCAGGACCTTGTCGAGATAAACCCAAGCAGTGGGCGGCAAAGCGTCCTTCGCCTCCTGAAGCATGCGCCGGGGAGTACATAGGGTGGAGAGTCCCATGCGCTGGGCGAGCGCCCAAGGATCCACCCAGTCTCCCTGGTCGTAGTTCAGGAGGTCTCCGATTCTTGTGACTTCTGCCAGGACCAACCTCTGGCACGCAAAAGGGGACTCCGCCGCCTGCACACGTAGATGGGGATTGTGTAGCAGGGCCTCAGCAAGAAGTTCTGCCCCCAAGGTGGCTCCCAAGGACCGGGTCGCCTCTAGCGGTTTCCAGGCCCGGAGGTGGTCCTGGAAGAAGGCCAGCAGCTCGGAGAGGTCTCGCGGAAGACCTCTCAAATAAAAGGAGCTGCTGGTCATATCGGAGCCCACGGAAGCGGCAAAGGAGAGCGTGTGCCAGCGTGCTTCACGCCGGACTACCTGCATCAAATAGGAGCCTCTCCAGGGCCTGGAGGTAGAGGACACGAACCCGCGTGCGCAAACACATCAGGCCCTGCCCTTCCTCCTCCAGGGGGAAGATGGAGAACCCCTGCAGAGACCTAATGCAGTCCTGGCCAGAAGAACCACAGCAGCAGCTGCTGGATCTGATCCAGGAAACCTGGGGGCAGGATCAGGGAGCTGAGACGGTGCCAGAGCATGGACAGGACTAGTTGGTTAAGCACCAGTACCCTCCCATGCAGGGAGAGGCACCGGAGCAGTCCCGTCCATCTCCACAACCTCTCAGCCACCCTGGACTCTAAACCTTGCCAGTTCTCCGGCAGAGAGGGATGTGTGGCAGAGAGAAAAATGCCGAGATAGAGCAGCGGACCCACGCACCACCCGATGGCCTGAAGCACGGGTGGGAGGGAGCTCGCCTGCCACCCAGCACCCACCACCAGGCCAGAGCTCTTGACCCAGTTGACCCGGGCAGAGGAGGCCGCTGAGTAGACTGCTTGGCAGGCCTCCACCCACGCCAGGTCTCCGGGCTCCTGGACCACAAGGAGCATGTCGGCGGCGTACGCCAATAGGACCAGATGCATCTCTGGCTCATGAAGCACCAACCCCGTCAACCTCTTGCGAAGAAGATGGAGGAAGGGCTCGATGGCCAGAGTATACAGCTGGCCTGACAGCGGGCAACCTTGATGTACTCCCCGCCCGAAGCTGACCGGTCATGTCAGGGTCCAGTTGAGCTTGACCAAACACTCTGCGGAAGAGTACAGCACCTGGAGAAAGCCCACAAAGCGGGGCCCAAAGCCGAAGGCCCGCAGAGTGCCCAGGAGATACCCGTGGTCCATCTGGTCAAACGCCTTGTCCTGATCCAGGGACAGGAGGGCGAACGACAGACCATCCCTACACCCTAGCTCTAGGAGGTCCCAGACCAATTAAAGGCTGTCGAAGATGGTACGGCCTGGGATAGTGTAGGTCTGGCCTGGATGGACCACGTCCGCCAGCACGGACTTGAGTCTCAGGGAGATGACTTTAGCAACGATTTTATAGTCCATGCTGAGGAGTGAGATGGGATGTCAGTTCCTCAGATCACGGAGGTCCCCCTTCTTGGGCAGCAAAGCGAGCACTGCTCACCTGCATGATAAAGGGAGGACCCCGTTCTCCAAGGACTCGGCCCAGACTCTGGCAAGGTCCAGGCTGAGGACGTCCCAGAACACACGGTAGAACTCCACGGTCAGCCCGTCCATGCCCGGGGATTTATTGGTGGGCATAAGACGGAGGTCTTCCGAGAACTCAGCCAGGGAGAGAGGCAGCTCTAGCCCGTCCCGATCACTCACGCTGACCAGGAGTTTGTTCCAGAGTACTTTGCGGGTGTCAGCGTCGTTCAGATCTGGCGAGAAAAGGGAGGTGTAGAAGGCGTGAGCCCTCTCGCACATCTCCACGAGATCCGAGAGGGGGGCGCCATCCTCCGCCAGAATGCAGACAATGTGCTTTTTCACCCCCCTTTTTCTCTCCAGGGTATAGAAGAAGCGGGAGCCACAATCCATCTCCCTAAGGAGGTGGATGTGGGAACGAACAGAGGCACCGTGGGCCCGAAGGTCATCGAGGGCCCGAAGTTCCTCCCGCTTCTCCCGGTACGTTCCACAGAGGGGTGGATCTCTGGGGCCGGTGGCCAGCCGCCTCTCTAGCTCTAAAACCTCCCATTCCAACTGCTCTATCGCCGCATCCCTCCGCCAGCTGGCCCCCTGGGTGTAGTCGTGGCAGAAGAGCTGCGTGCGCACCTTCCCCACATCCCACCTCCGCCGCACCAAGGGAAAGGTGCACCGCCACCCGCACCAGGCCAGCCAGAACTCCTGGAAGGACACTACAAAGCCCACGTCCTCCAGCAGGCTGTTGAAATGTCAGTAGGCTGGCCCCAGCCTCTCTGAGGAGAGAGAGGCTGTCACAGCCACCAACTGGTGGTCCGAGAACGGGGCCGGCCGAACGCTGGAGGAGTGGGTTTGAAGGAGATGATAACGTGAGAGATAAATGCGGTCCAACCGGGAGTGAAATGACCATTGACCCTACACCCGGACAAACGTAAACACTGCATCTTCGCCCGGGTGGAGGTCATGCCAGATATCCACCAGGGAGTGTTGGTCTATTATCCCCCTGAGGACGTCTGTGGCGGCCGGGCACCACTCAGTCCCCGTGCAGTCCCATTCCTCGAGGGTGCAGTTGAAATCCCCGCCCAGGACCAGGCACTCATGAGGATTCAAAGAGCCAAGGAAGGTGGCCACCCCTGGTAGAAGCGAAGTCTCTCCGGGCAGGATGTCGGGGCGTAGATGTTAATGAGATTTAATGTTAGCCCCTCCACCCAGACCTGGAGGTGCAGCAGGCGGCCTTGCACAACCTCGGCAGTCCCCAGCACCTCAGGCTGTAGGTTCAGGGAGAACAGGGTCACCACCCCGGCTTATTGGCCGACAGGTGGCTGAAGTACACCCTGTCTCCCCACTCCAGCCACCAGCTAGCTTCAGCGGCTGATGTGGTATGGGTCTCCTGCAGCAAGATGACAAAGTACCCCCCTCCCGAAGGAAGAGAGTACCTGTCACCTGCGGAGACCCAACCTGCAGCCCCGGGTGTTCAGAGTGGCAATGACAAACAGCGGCATCGAGAGGGCTGGAGAAGATCCTCGCTGGCAGGAGTGCTGGCAGTCCCCATTGGGCCCAGCAGCAAACCGTGATCATACCCAAACATAAGCAGGGCATCACGGAAGTCGCAGGCCCGCTGGTAGGCCGCAGCCTCCTGCCGCCCAGTCCCTTTACCCTTCTCCAAAATGGCCCTTACTGTCTGGAGGATAAGATGGAAATCCCCCCAGCGCTGAAGGGCGAGAGCCACTTTGTTCTTGGAGCCACGAATGTCCTCCAAGAAGTTGCGCATCTTGCCCCTCAGCGCATCAGGTGTCGGGGCCTCGGGCCAGACCCCTCCGCGTGCCCCGCGATTGATTGATGCAGGAAAGCAGGGACTCTGAAGTCCCTGCTGGGATGACGACAGGGGTAGTGGCAGAGGGAGAACAGCCCCAGACATGCTGGGAGCAGGAGAAACAAAAACCGTCTCCCGGGGGCCAACGTCTGAGCTGAACATGGCAGCCCCGGGGGCAGCAGTAACAGCGTAAGGGGAGGAAAAGAGGTCAGGGAAGGGGTCAGGGAAAGGAGGACGAGGAGGAAGGGGAGTTGGGGGAGGAAGAGTTGGGGGATTAGGAAAAATACAAAGAGCAGGGGGAGCAGGAAGAGGAGTGGGAAATTCATTTGGGAGAGGGGCTGAACAGGGAGCGGGAGAGGGGTAGGGGTTAGGAGCAGGAGTAGGGTCAGAAGCCTCAGCAGAAGAGGCACCAGGATGCAATGTCTCCTCGCAGGGTGGGGGATCGGTGGCAGTGGTGGGGGAAGTTAGTATCTCCCCAGCGCCAGGCTCCGGCACCTCTGAGAGTGCAGCGCCAGAGGCTCCAGCACCAGGGGTAATGGGGAATGACGGGAACTCCCGCCCGCTAGGATCCCCCAGGGGTTCGATGGCCGAAGTGCTGCCGATGGCTGGGCAGTTGGTTACACTCTGGGGCACACCGGAGGGAGGGAAAAGGGAGAGCGGCGGGCTAGAACGGGAAGGAGAGGCCAACTGTTGTCCCTCCAAGGCATGTTGATCCCCCTCTGAGGCAGACAGGGTTAACCCTAAGGCCTCCACCTCTTGGGAGAGGAAGACGAGCCCGCTGCCACACGGTCGCCCTTGTCGGCGGCAGGGCCCGAACATCTTGGAGGCTGCCACCACGGCCCCGGGCCCCACCATGCATGCCAACGCCCGCACGTGGGGTGAGGCCGACACCAGGAGGCAACGGACCCCATGCCTCCTGGTCAGGGTAGGGAAGGGGCCGCGGCCGCCGGGAATAGAATTCCAGTAAGCAGCTTCGGTGGATCGGGAGGCAGCAGGCGGGGGGGTGGCGGCTACCTGGGCGTACGCCCTGGGGGCCTGGACACCGTCACCCCCAGAGCTGGTGGAAGGAACAGGGGGACAGGAAAGAGGGGAGGCTGAGGCCGCGGCAGGATGGGGCTTTTGCTCTTCTTGTTCCCCTGGCCCTTCCTGCCCTTCAGGGAGGTTTTCTTGGTGGTGACACCGGTGGCAGAAGGTGCCGCAGCAGGAGCAGTCGGGGTTCTGGAATCCCCATCCATGTCCACCACCTTCACTATATGAGCGGGTGGCCCGGAGGCCTCAGAGGGTTCAGGGTTCATAGAGGCAGTGAGGGGGGGGTGAGCAAGAGGTGGCAGGGGCATCGCATGACTGCCCCTCCATTATGTGCATGGATGGAGGGGCGGGGGGACATAGGAACAGACAATTAGGGGAGACCAATAGTGCCAGGGGGTGGAGCAAGGAGCAGGGGAGAGGGAGGGAGAGAAAGGCTCACCACTCCCCCTACTAGCTGGAAGCGGGGTGAGAGGGCAGCAAGGCACATAGGAGGAAGGGGGAGGGGGTAAAGGAACAAGGGGTACAGCTCCCAGCACAGGATGGTAAGAGCGGCTCCTCCGGTTGCACTGGGAATGTGAGAGGGTCAATTATTTGAAAGACGTGGGAAGTGAAACGGTGCGTGGGGGAGGGTAATTAAAGAAGATTGGGAGGTTCAGGTGCCAAACGAGATGATGGAGGGGGACATGGGCACACGAAAAGAGGAGACGGGAATGCAGGCTGTGAGGAGGGGCTTGCTCAAAGAAGCAGGGGGGCAGCAAGACACTGCTGGGAGGGGGGAAACTAGTGTGCTCACGGGCGCCTGAGTGGCAGGCTCACAGCACCAGCTGCAGGACCCAACAGAGCAAGGGAGGGGCGGGGAGGCAAGCAGTGGGGCCAAGGATGGAGATGGCCCCTGCAGCACCTGGGGCTGGAGAGGGAGCAGCAACAGCAGCAGCAGCAGAGATGCAGGGGAGACAGCAGGGAACAGAGGGAGCCACCCCTCAGCCCCAGCACCCCACAAAAGCTATACCAGCTGCCACCTAGGGGCCCAGATGGCAGGAGGCCCCTCACAAACACTCACCCCTTTTCCCCCCACAAACTTATGGAGGGGAAGGAAAAAACCCAGGAGCTGCTGTAAAGCAGCCCCCTTACCTCCTCCACTCCAGAGGGAGCAGCATCAGCAGGAACGGTGAAGTCCAGGCCTGCAGCAGTGAAAAAAGGGGCCAGGCAGTCCCCAAAAAGATGGGAAAAGGGGGTCCCACTCCCCCCACCAGGATGAGGGCAGCAAAGGCCCCCCTATCCACCCCCACACCCCCAGCAGCTTCTGCAGCCAGTTGAGGGGTGGGGGGGGGAAGGCTGCCTGCAAACTGAGCAGGCAGAGAGAAAAGGGTACCTGGCCCAAAATGTAGCCAGGGCCTGCATGCCACAACCCCAAGCGCCCCCCCCCCACACACACTCCTCCCAAAAAAGGGGAGGAGAGGGGTGCAGGGGGGAAAAAGCACAAGCAGCCCAGACCAGCAGCCTGCTGTGCTCAGTGGAAGAGTGGTTCCTCTCTTCACCTCAACTACTTGGTGTCTGGGAGGTGGGCGGGCATTAGCCCACCCACATCTAAAGGACCTCCCCCCAGCCTGAGGGGAGGGTCCACAGAACCCAGAAGAACCAACTAATTACAGGAGACAAATAATGAGAAAATAGGGATGGGTGTGAGGGTCAAAGGGCTAAAACAAGGGAACCGGATGGGGATACTGAGCAGAGAACCCCAGACAGTGCCCACTGCCCCTCAAACGTCTCGAGAGAGCCAGTGGATGCTGCCCATTGGAACTCTACCTGGATACATGAGCGGATACAGCAACGGAAATAGGCCCCACAGTCGCAGGCCCCTTCCCCGGCCAACCTCTTCTCCCTGGTTTTATAGATTGCCAATTTGGCCATAGCCAGGAGGAGGTTGACCAGGAGGTCCCGCAACTTTGTGGGGCCACGGATGGGATGTGCGTAAATTAACAAGTGGGGGGGAAGTGCAGCCAGAACCTCAACAGGAGGTTCTGGAGGAGCCAAAAGAGGAGCTGTAGCCTGGCGCATTCGATGTAGATGTGTGCCAGGGTCTCCCTCACGCCACAGAAGAGGCACGTTTCGGGGGTGGGGGTGAACCGCACCTAGTACACGCCCGTGCTCACCACGCCATGCAGGATTCTCCAGCAGATGTCCCCGGTGGGCCGTGGAACCAAGGTCGAATAGAGACTGGCCAACCGGGACTCCCCACCCTCCATTGGTGGTAGGAGGTCCCGCCACTTGGTGTCTGGGCGGGACACGAGGGTGGGGAAGTGGAGTGTGTGAAGCACGAGCGTGTACAGGTGATTCTTTGGCACGGTTCAGAAGAGGACCGGCTGCATCGCATGCAGCTGGCTAGGATGACGAGGAGGCGGTGGTCGGGAAGGTACGCGGGGCTGGGGGCCGATGGAGAGATTGGGAGGGCTGGGGGTGAGAGGTGGGCGGGGTGCACCCTCTTGCAGGACCTTGTCGAGTTAAACCCAAGCAGTGGGCGGCAAAGCATCCTTCACCTCCTGAAGTACGCGCCAGGGAGTACGTAGGGTGGAGAGCCCCATGCGCTGGGCGAGTGCCTGAGGATCCACCCAGTCTCCCCGGTCATAGTCCAGGAGGTCTCCGACCCTGGTGGCTTCTGCCAGGACCAACCTCTGGCGCACCAAGGGAGACTCCGCCGCCTGCACACGTAGATGGGGGTTCTGTTGCAGGGGTCCGCGAGGAGGTCTGCCCCCAAGGTGGCTCCCAAGGACCTGGTCACTGCAAGCAGCTTCCAGGTCCGGAGGAGGTCCTGGTAGAAGGCCGGCAGCTCAGAGAGGTCTTGCAGAAGACCTCTCAAATAAAGGAGCTGCTGGCCATATTGGAGCCCTCGGAAGCGGCAAAGGAAAGCATGCGCAAGCGTGCTCCATGCCGGACTACCTGCATCAAATAGGAGTCTCTGCAGGGCCCGGAGGCAGAGGACACGAACCTGCGTGCGCAAACACATCAGGCCTTGCCCTCCCTTCTCCAGGGGAAGATGGAGAACCCCTGGCCAGAAGAACCACAGCTTTAGCTGCTGGATATGGGCCAGGAAACCCAGGGGCGGGACCAGGGTGTTGAGACGGTGCCAGAGCATGGACAGGACCAATTGGTTAAGTACCAGTGCCCTCCCACGCAGGGAAAGGCACCGGAGCAGTCCCATCCACCTCTGCAACCACTCAACCACCCTGGCCTCTAAACTTTGCCAGTTCTCCGGCAGAGAGAGATGCGTGGCAGAGAGAAAAACGCCGAGATAGAGCAGTGGACCCACGGGTGGGAGAGAGCCCGCCTGCCACCCGGCTCCTACCACCAGGCCAGAGCTCTTGACCCAGCTGACCCGGGCGGAGGAGGCCGCCGAGTAAACGGCTTGGCAAGCCTCCACCCGCGCCAGGTCTCCCGGGTCCTGGACCACGAGGAGCACATCATCAGCATACGATGACAGGACCAGCCTCGTCTCTGACTCATGGAGCACCAACCCCGTCAACCTCTTGCGAAGGAGACGGGGGAAGGGCTCTACAGCCAGAGCATAGAGCTGGCCTGACAGCGGACAGCCTTGACGTATTCCCTGCCCGAAGCTGACCGGTGCGGTCAGGGTCCAGTTGAGCTTGACCAAACACTCTGCGGAGGCATACAGCACCTGGAGAAACCCCACAAAATGGGGCCCGAAGCCAAAGGCCCGCAAGGTGCCCAGGAGGTACCCGTGGTCCATCCGGTCAAACGCCTTCTCCTGATCCAAGGAAAGGAGGGCGAATGACAGACCGTCCCTACACCCAAGCTCTAAGAGATCCCGGACCAGAAAAAGGTTGTCAAAGATGGTTCGGCCCGGGACTGTGTATGTCTGGTCTGGATGAACCACGTCCGCCAGCACGGACTTCAGCCTTAGGGAGATGGCTTTGGAAATGATTTTATAGTCTGTGCTGAGGAGCGAGACGGGACGCCAATTCCCCAGATCGCAGAGGTTCCCCTTCTTGGGCAGCAAGGCAAGCACAGCTCGCCTGCACGATAAAGGGAGGACCCCACTCTCCAAGGACTCGGCCCAGATGCTAGCAAGGTCCAGGCCGAGGACGTCCCAGAACACGTGGTAGAACTCCACGGTCAGCCCGTCCATGCCCAGGGATTTGTTGGTGGACATGAGATGAGGGCTTCTGAGAACTCGGCCAGGGAGAGAGGCAGCTCTAGCTGGTCCCGGTCGCCCACGCTGACCGTCGGGAGTTCGTTCCAGAGAACCCTGTGGGCATCGGTGTGGGTCGGATCCGGGGAGAAGAGAGAGGCGTAGAAGGCACGAGCCCTCTCGCGCATCTCCACAAGATCCGTGAGGGGATGCCGTCCTCTGCCAAAAGGCAGACGATGTGCCTTTTAGCCCTCCTCTTTTTCTCCAGGGCATAGAAGAAGCAGGAGCCTCGATCCATCTCCCGAAGGAGATGGATGCGAGAACGAACAAAGGCACACCAGGCTCGAAGGTCCTTGAGTGCCCGGTGTTCCTCCCACTTCTCCCGGTACATTCTGCAGAGGGGTGGATCTCTGGAGCCCGTGGCCAGCCACCTCTCTAGCTCTAAAACCTCCCGTTCCAACTGCTCTATCGCTGCATCCCTCCACTGGCTGGCCCCCCGGGTGTAGTCGTGCGCACCTTCCCCACATCCCACCACCACCGTGCCGAGGGAAAGGCGCACCGCCAGCCGCGCCAGGCCAGCCAGAACTCCCAGAAGGACGCTACAAAGCCCACATCCTCCAGCAGGCTGTTATTGAAATGCCAGTAGGCCGGCCCCGGCCTCTCCGAAGAAAGAGAGGCCTTCACGGCCACTAAATTGTGGTCCGAGAATGGGGCCAGCCGAATGCTGGAGGAGTGGGCCCGGAAGAGATGATGACAAGACAGATAAATGCGGTCCAACCGGGAGTGGAAAGACCGACGATCCACCACCTGGAGGTAGGTAAATACCATTTCCTCGCCCAGGTGGAGGTCTTGCCAGACGTCCACCAGGGAGTGATGGTCTATTATCTCCCTGAGGACGTCCGCGGTGGCTGGGCACTGCTCGAGCCCCGTATGGTCCCAGTCCTCGAGGGTGAAATTAAAGTCCCCGCCTAGGACCAGGCACTTGCGAGGATCCAGAGAGCTGAGGAAGGCAGACGCCTGCTGATAGAAGCGGAGCCTCTCCGAGACGGACGACGGGGCATAGATGTTGACAAGATTTAGTGTCAGCCCCTCCATCCGAACCCGGAGATGCAGCAGGCAACCCTGCATGACCTCGGCGGTCCCCAGCACCTCGGGTTGCAGGTTCAGGGAGAACAGGGTAGCCACCCCAGCTTGACGGGCTGACAGGTGGCTGAAATAAATCCTGTCCCCCCACTCCAGCCGCCAGCTAGCCTCAGCGGCCGGAGCTGCGTGGGTCTCCTGGAGGAATACGACAGAGTACCTCCCCTTCTGAAGGAAGGCGAGTACCTGACACCTACGGAGATGCGACCCACAGCCCTGGGTGTTCAGAGTGGTAAAGATGAGTGGCGGCATCAAGAGGGCTGGGAAGATCCTCGCCGGCAGGAGTGCCAGCGGCCCCCATTGGGCCTCGCAGCAAACCGTGACCATGCCCAAAAGTGAACATCACGGAAGCTGCGGACCCCACTGGTAAGCCATGGCCTCCCGCCGCCCGGTCCCTATACCCTCCCCCAAGAGGGTAAATCTTACTGTTTGTAAGATGAGATGAAAATCTCCCCAGTGCTGAAGGGCGAGAGCGACTTTGTTCTTGGAGCCATGGATGTCTTCCAAGAAAGCACACATCTCACCCTTCAGAGCATCTGGCATCGGGGCCTCGGGCCCTCGAACGCCTTGGGGCCAGACCCCTCTGTGAGCCTCGTGACCCATCAACACCAGGATGCAGGGCATCTGAGGTCCCTGCTGGGAGGACAGTGGTGGAGGGATACCAGCCCCAGATATGCCGGCAGCAGGAGAAACGAAAACCGCCTCCTGGGGGCCAACGTCTGGACTAAATGTGGCATCCCCAGGGGCAGCAGTAACAGAGTAAGGGGAGGAAAAGAGTTCAGGCAGGGGATCAGGAAAAGGAGGGAGATGAGAAAGGGGAGTAGGGAGCGGAAGAGGTGAGGGATTGGGGAAAAGACAAGGATGGGGGGAAGGAGGAAAAGGGGTGGAAAGCTCAATTGGGAGGGGGTTTGAACAGGGAGCAGGAGAAGGAAAAGGGCAAGAAGCCTCAGCAGAGGAGGCATCGGGATGCGGTGCCGCCTCACAGGGCAGAGAATCAGTGGCAGCAGTAGGGGTAGTAATAATCTCCCCTGTGCTGGGCTCCAGTGCCACAGAGAGTGCAGCACCAGAGGCCTCAGCACCGGGGGTGATGGATATTAATGGGCGCTCCCATCCGCTGAGAGCTTCAAGGGTTTCGGTGGCCACAGCTGAAATGCTGCCGACGTCCGGGCAGATGGTCGCACCCTGGGGCAACTCAGAAGCAGGGAGAAGGGATAGCAGCAGGTCAGAAAGGGAAGGAGAGATTGGTTGTTGTCCCTCCAGGACCTGATGATCCCCCTCTGAGGCAGCCGGGGTCAGCCCCAAAGCCTCCACCTCCTGAGAGAGGAAGGCAAGCCTGCTGCCCGCCACCAGATGGTGATCTTTGTCGGTGGCAAGGTCAGCGGCCGTCCCCTCAGAGGAGGAGGTAACAGTGGGAGCATCCTCCATGGACACCCCCTCTTGCAGGGACCCTGGGAGGGAGGTGTTCACCTCTCCCGTAACCGCCGCAGTCACCTCAACCGCTTCGTGGTGCTGCGAATCGTTCAAGGGCTCAGAGGGTGGGACGGTTCCAGCGTCCATCCCCATAGGTGCAGGGAGGTCATCCTCCCCGAGTGGGCAGGGTGGAACGCCAAGCACGCTTTCGGAGCCTCCCCATTACAAGCTCCCATCCCTTGGAGGAAGAGGGCTGGGCCTGAATGGAGGAAGAGCCAGGGGACAAGGGCAGCAGTGGGAAGGCAAGGGTAGATGAGGGCTGGGCAGCAGGGGAAAGGGATGCCTCCCCCCGAGGTAGGTCCTGCCTGAGTCCCGTCACTGACCCCGCCACCCTCTCCTCCGCAGGCCCAGCCTTGCCGTTTTTGGCAGTGGCAGCAACAGCATCTGCACGCTCGTCTGGGCCCTGCGGAACCCGAGCGGGATTGACAACAATCACGGTTGGAGGAGGGGCGACCCCAGGGTCTGGACCGTCAGGGCCACCGGCGATGGTATGGCCAGTGCCCTCCGGGGCATCAGGGGTTCCCGGGTGCCTCTCCAAACCGGGCCAGGGGACAGTCCCTTCGGACATGCCCCGTTGCCTGACAGAGAAAACACCATGCCTCCCCCATGGTGTAGTACACCTGGTACTGGGCCCCTTGATGGGGCACCAGAAATGACCCTTTGAGGGCTTCTCCGCCACGTCCCGCTGGCAGTAGTTGGATTTGTACCTGCCAGCGAAAGGAAAGGACGTGGTGGAGGGTAGGATCTTTGCAGTCCAGAGGAAGGGGACTCAGGACTGACAGAGGCCTCCCCAGGGTGGAGAGAAAAGGCAGTAGGGCAGCATTGGGGAGGAAGGGAGGACAAAACCACCCATACGCCCAGGTCCTCCAAAGGCTCGAGGGGGAACATGGACTCCCCCCACCGCCAAACCCCTTTCCACCACCTCCTGGGCGGCGGCCTTGGACGCCAGGAAGAATACCACCCTCCCGAACATCTTAGAGGCCACCACCACAGCTGCGGGCCCCACCACGTGTGCAAACGCCCGCACATAGGTCTCCACGTGGGACAAGGCCACCACCAGGAGACAACGGACCCCGTGCCTCCTGGTCAGGGTGGTAAAGGGGCCGTGGCCGCCAGGGATGGTATTCTGGGAGGCGGCTTGGGAAGTGGCAGGTGGGGGGGTGGCAGCTACCTGGGCGTATGCCCTGGGGTCCGGGACACCGTTGCCCCCAGAGCTGGTGGAAGGAACAGGGGAACGGGAAGGAGAGGGGGCCGTGGCCAGCAAATGGGTCACGGCCAGGGAGTGAGCTCTTGCTTCAGGAGATTTTGCCTTCCGGGCCGGGCTCTTGCCCTTCTTGGTCCCCCGGCCCTTCCTACCCTTCAGGGGAAGTTCTTTAGAGGTGACGGGAGGTGCCGCGGCAGAGGCGGTCGAGGCCCCGGTGTCCTTGTCCATGTCCACCCCCTTTGCCATAGTGACGGGTGGCCCGGCAAGGGGGTTGTTGTTTTTAGGGGTGGGAGGGAAAGATCTGGCAGGGGTGTCACTGGACAACCCCTCCATTGTGGTCATAGGTGGGAAGGAAAGACGAAAAAAACCAAACAATTAGGGGAGAACCAAACAACACCAGGGGAGGGAACAAGGTGGGAGAGGGAGGGGAGAAAGGAGGTTCACCGCTCCCCCCCCCCCCCACTAGGCTGGAAGTAGGGTGGAGGGCGACAATTCAGACAGGGGAAAGGGGAAGGAGTAAGGAATACAGCTCCCAGCACGGGATAGAAAGAGCGGCTCCTCAGGCTGCACTGGGAATGCGAGGGGTTCAATTATTTGAAAGGTAAGTGGGAAGTGAAGCGGTGCATGGGGGGAGGGTAACTAAAGGAGAGTGGGAGGCTCAGGTGCCAAACGAGATGATAGAGGGGGGCATAGGCACGTGAGAAGAGGGGAGGGGAATGCAGGCTGTGAGGAGGGGCCTGCTCAAGAAAGCAGGGGGGCAGCAGGACACTGCTGGGGGGAAGAGGGAGCTAGTGTGCCCATGGGCGCCTGAGTGGCAGCTCACTGCACCTGCTGCAGGACCCAACAGAGCAAGGGAGGGGCGGGGAGGCAAGGAGTGGGGCCAAGGATGAAGATGGCCCCTGTAGCACCTGGGGCTGGGAGGGAGCAGCAACAGCAGCAGCAGAAATTCAGGGGAGACAGCAGGGAGCAGAGGGAACCACCCCCCAGCCCCAGCACCCGACAAAAGCTGGGCCCCTAGGTGGCAGCTGGCACAGATGGCAAGAGGCCCCTCACAAACACTCCCCCCTCTTCCCCCACAAACTTATGGAGGGGAAGGAAGAAACCCAGGAGCTTCTGTAAAGCAGCCCCCTTACCTCCTCCACTCCAGAGGGAGCAGCAGTTGCAGGAACGGTGAAGTCCAGGCCTGCAGCAGTGAAAAAAGGGGCCAGGCAGTCCCCAAAAAAGATGGAAAATGGGGGTCCCGCTCCCCCCACCAGGATGAGGGCAGCAAAGGCCCCCCATCCACCCCCACACTCCCAGCAGCTCCTGCAGCCAGCTGAGGGGTGGGGGGGGGGGACGGCTTCCTGCAAACACAGCAAGGAGAGGAAAAAAAAAAAAGGGGGGGACCTGGCCCAGAATGTAGCCAGAGCCTGCGTGGCACAACCCCAGTAGCCCCCACACACACCCCTCTCAAAAAAGGGGAGGGGACGGGTGCAGGGGGGAAAAAGTACAAGCAGCCCAGACCAGCAGCCTGCTGTGCTCAGTGGAAGAGTGGCTCTTCTCTCCACCTCAAGGTCACGAGACAGAGCAGGAGTGATACAGCAGGTTAAAGAGCTTGATGGAAGGGGAAAGAGGCAGAGAGTCAGCAACCCTGGCAAATTAGGGGCAGCTGAGACAGGGCGGCTGCAAAATCAATTAAGGCCCAGGTGAAACTAATTGGGGCTGCCTGGAGGCCTAATTAAGAACCCTCCCTGCAGGTGAGGGGAAAGAGAGCTGAGAAGGAGTTTGGAGAGCTGTAAAAGAGTGTGGAGAGCTGAGAGAGAGTTTGGAGAGCTGTGAAGGAGTTTTGGAGAGTAGAGGGGGAGTTTGGAGAGAGAAAGACACCGGAGGAGCCAAGAGAACAGCATTGACCTTGTTAAAGATGACAGGGAGACAACAAATCTCAAACCAAGGCAAGTGAGCCCTATACTGTGACTCCTCGACTGTGGGACAGTGGGCTGAACAGGGGTCAGGGGCCCAGGAGTGGGACTGACCCTGCCATTACAGATATAGATATAGATATATCTCTAAACAAAAAACTCCTATCCTAATGAATAATATAGTCATCAAACGTTTTTATATCAATAACTGATAGTGAGAAGTTTACTTACTCAAATCCTGCTTAGTAAAAAATATTTGGAGTTAACAAGAAAATCAGAGCAATATGGATTGGAAAGTCTTTTAATATCTTTCTGATGTTCCAGATAACACGAGTCAGGTTGAAAGGGCCTTTGAATTTCTGAAGTTCGTAGCCCCCCTCATCCTTCCTCCCCCCACTACCACCAACACACACACACACACACACACACACCCCTGTATTTTGGCCAGATCCTGCAATTAAATGAGTTATTAAATGTAAACAAACACACTCTAATGGAGAGCTATCCACCCAATTCAAACAGGGATAGATAAGTGAAGAACAATCAGAGGACTCAAGATAAAAGCATAAGCATAGATAACACTGGTCTACAATTTTTTAGAAGTCGTCTGCTTCAGAGATAAAATGTGCTATTTATTATGTATTTTGATGTGCTGAATTCAAATATGACAATTAAAATAACTGATTGGCTACTGTTTCCAAGATATTTAAGTTTTTACATTTTACCTCTATGTATATTCAGTAGATAGTAGAATTTTAATAATAAATTGTAAACCTAGGTCTTTTCATATGTTTCTGGTTGCTTTACATGATAATATTTCACCTGTCCTGTTTATGTAAAACTTTAAAAATCAGCAAAAAGGTTATATAAATAAAATTTATTATGAAACAAAAGGCAAAAAATGATTGTGTACATAGTTTAGTCCTATTCAGTGTCTACTCGGTGCTTCTTGGTTTGTCTCTTGTATTCATTAAATGGAGCATCTCTTGTCACTGTCCAGCAATAGTCTGCAAGCATTGATGGGCTCCATTTGCCCTGATAGCGTTTCTCCATTGTTGCAATGTCCTGGTGAAATCGCTCGCCGTGTTCGTTGCTCACTGCTCCGCAGTTCGGTGGAAAAAAATCTAGATGAGAGTGCAAAAAAATGTATCTTTAGTGACACGTTGCAACCAAGGCTTTTGTATGCCTTGAGGAGGTTTTCCACCAACAACCTGTAGTTGTCTGCCTTGTTGTTTCCGGGAAAATTTATTGCCACTAACTGGAAGGCTTTCTGTGCCGTCTTTTCCTTGACACGCAGTGCATGGTCAAATGCATCATCTTGAAGTAGTTCATGAATCTGAGGACCGACAAAGACACCTTCCTTTATCTTAGCTTCACTTAACCTTGGAAATTTTCCACGGAGGTACTTGAAAGCTGCTTGTGTTTTGTCCATGGCCTTGACAAAGTTCTTCATTAGACCCAGCTTGATGTGTAAGAGTGGTAACAAAATCTTCCTTGATTCAACGAGTGGTGGATGCTGAACACTTTTCCTCCCAGGCTCCAATGACTGTCGGAGTGGCCAATCTATCTTGATGTAGTGGGAATCTCTTGCACGACTATCCCATTCGCAGAGAAAACAGCAGTACTTTGTGTATCCAGTCTGCAGACCAAGCAAGAGAGCAACAACCTTCAAATCGCCACAAAGCTGCCACTGATGTTGGTCATAGTTTATGCACCTCAAAAGTTGTTTCATGTTGTCATAGGTTTCCTTCATATGGACTGCATGACCAACTGGAATTGATGGCAAAACTGATGGCATAATTGCCATTATGCAGCAAAACAGCTTTAAGACTCGTCTTCGATGAAGCAATGAACAGTCTCCACTCATCTGGATCGTGAACGATGTTGAGGGCTGCCATCACACCATCGATGTTGTTGCAGGCTACAAGATCACCTTCCATGAAGAAGAATGGGAAAAGATCCTTTTGACAGTCACGGAACATGGAAACCCTAACATCACCTGCCAGGAGATTCCACTGCTGTAGTCTGGAGCCCAACAGCTCTGCCTTACTCTTGGGTAGTTCCAAATCCCTGACAAGGTCATTCAGTTCACCTTGTGTTATGAGGTGTGGTTCAGAGGAGGAGGATGGGAGAAAATGTGGGTCCTGTGACATTGATGGTTCAGGACCAGAAGTTTCATCCTCTCCCTCTTCCTCGTCTGACTCAAGTGAGAATGATTCTGGTGCATCAGGAACCGGCAGTCCTTCTCCGTGGGATACTGGGCGTATAGCTGATGGAATGTTTGGATAATTCACAGTCCACTTTTTCTTCTTTGACACACCTTTCCCAACTGGAGGCACCATGCAGAAGTAACAATTGCTGGTATGATCTGTTGGCTCTCTCCAAATCATTGGCACTGCAAAAGGCAGTGATTTCCTTTTCCTGTTCAACCACTGGCAAAGCTTTGTTGCACAAGTGTTGCAGCATATGTGTGGGGCCCACCTCTTGTCCAATTTTGCAGCCAAAATAAAGGTGATAGGCTTTCTTAACCATAGTGGTTATACTGCGCTTTTGTGATGCAAAAGTCACTTCACCACAAACGTAGCAGAAGTTATCTGCACTGTTCACAAGAGTACGAGGCATCTCTGCTCACTTTGGCTAAACAGAAATGTGTCCCTTTGCAAAATCAAACACTGACAAATAAGATAGCACGACACTGTATGATTTCTAGAGCTGATATAGGGCAATTTGTTCAGCAGAGTGATGTAAGCTTCGTTATGATTGCATCATCCACGACTTCTAGGAATAACATGATGCAATTCATATCATGTATGACGCAATACCAGCTTCAGATTGCATCATTCATTGTTTTGCCTAAAAAGCAAGTACTGTCCAAACCCAGTCATAGATTTATTCATAGATCCAGTCAAAGATGTATTTTAGTCATTTCTGGTTTAAATTGAGATCCCTTCCCTTTATAACTCACTTATCCTCCGCCATTCCCAAGTCAAGGGTCGTATATACTGACCCAATAGCATATCTTGAAAACTAGAGCCAATCAACAATTTTAAGCATCATTTTCATTCTCAGTGACTCAGAATTAGTAAAGTTTGACTACATTTATTTCAGAAGCATTTTGGCTGTAGAGCAGTGTAATTTTATAGTCTAAATTATTATATCGTAAAGGGAGAAAAGGTATAGAAAAAGGATATGGATATTCCATGAATGCTGAGGACATGATCTGGAAGTACAATAAAGCCTTGTGTATTTGAAATCTGTGTTGCCCAGAATAGGATCACATCTCCTGGTGATGGCATACAGAGCAATCTAGGACCACCAACATTGATGGTACGGGCCCAGCAACATGAGAAAATGGACTCTCTAAAGAGAAACAAGACTGTAAGAAGAGAATGGAATTTCCTATATGGAGCACATGGGCAAAGAGGAACAGACTGTATTTAAGGAGGGAGCTTTTTTGAGCAAGAGGTGTAATGCATGTCCTTATCCCCGAAGACCTGGCTGTAGAGACAGAGAAGGCAGGAGGGACAGTGTCCTGCCTGACATGCTGACCAGACCTCAGAAGTGAGGTAAGACTAATGAGGATGTGTCACTGTTATTTTGTTATTTTGCATAAAATCTGTAACTCTAGTACTTTTTTTTGAGAGTAAAAGTGAATATGGTTAAGGAATTCCTTTGCTATGCCAATACTCATTGAGACAGTAGTACAGCGTCAAGGCACCATGGCACTCCTTACCCCTACACAGAATATGCAGCTGTATAGGACACATGAAAATTTGGGGCACCACTAGTCTAATAATAACCTTAAAAAACGAGTGGTCCTGTAGTACCATAGAGACAAACAAAAATATAGATAGTATCATGAGCTCTTGTGGACACAACTCACTTCTTCAGATGAATACATGGGTTGTGCCCATGAAAGCTCACGATACCATCTATATTTTTTGTTAGTCTGAACAGGTTTAAGGGTTTTATTTTAAAGTTGCAGACTAACACAGCTACCCCCTCTGACACTAGTCTTAATGTCCACCTACCCATTCTTCTGACCCCTGGTCTTTGGCTCTGCTTTCTTGAGAGGATATCTAGTTAAAAGTGAAAAAGCCTCTCAGACCTACTAGCAGACACTGAACCTGTAAAAGGGCCATTCAAATGGCATTTACCAACTCCGGTTATATACTGTCATGTCTTTTTGGCAGCTATCCTCCAGATTATTGGAGATGACCTCCCAGGTGGAGTTGAAAACCTACAGGATGGCCCTTCAGAGCCAAGACCAAGACCACAATAATGTCAGTGGTAGAATTCCAATATGCTGATGATGCCCAGGTCATTGCCACCTCAGAAGATGGGCTCCAAGCAATCGTCAATGTTTTCAGCATGGCCTACCACAGATTGGGACTGACTCTCAATGCATGAAAGACCAAGGTTCTCTATCAGCCAACACCCACCATACCACTATCCAAACCAACCATCATGGCAGACTACCAAGTTCTGGAGAATATCAACAGCTTCTCTTGTCTCAGAAGCTATCTGTCCAGCAATGCTCACATCAATGATTACATCTGCCATTGAATCTCCAGTGCCAGCACAGTGTATCGTAGTTTACGGAGGCGTGTCTTCGATGACCGTGACATGAAGACGCAGACCAAAATTGATGTCTACAATGCTGTAGTCATCCCAACGTCACTGTATGCAGCTGAAGCCTGGACTCCCTGTAGACAACATATTAAAAATCTGAAGAAATTCTATCAAAGGTACTAGAAGAGAATATTGGGCATCGTGTGACAGGACAGAAGGACCAATATTAGCGTCCTCACAGAAGCTGACTCACAGCATTGAGACAATGGTCACACACAGGCAGCTACGATGGTCTGGTCACGTGGTCAGGATGCCTGACACATACTTGCCTAAACAGATTTTCTACTCTCAGCTAAGGACTGGGATGAGGTCTCATGGTGTGCAAATGGAGCGCTACAGAGATGTTTTTAAGAAGAGATGTTCTTGATGTTGACACTTGGGAGAGGCAAGTGAAGGATCGGGTAAGCTAGAAGACCACCACCAAGAACAGTGCCCAACACTTTGAGGTCAAGCAACATCTCCATGAAGAAGATCAGAGAGCTCGATGCAAGGAGTGTGCCTGGGCCCAAATTAGCACCAGTGGTGTCCGTGCCACTGGAGATAGAGATCTCATATGCAGCCACTGCCAGAGAGCGGTCCTTGCCAGAATTGGCTTAAATTTCTCATCTATGCACTCATCAGTTATAGGTATCCAAGGGGAAATCTTACTTGATTCGAGGGATCCCAAAGAGAGAAACTGTAAGGGTCTGAATTGATTGTGTTAGTCTACAGGACTTAGTTTTAAAAGTGCTTCAAAACTATTTAATGAGTGTGGTGCTGAATATGATTAAAAAAAATCACATCTCTAAAAAAATCAACCTCCCCCTCCCCCAGGCTATCATCAGGAATAAGAGCACCCATGTATAGTACTGCATGGGGCTCCTAATGACGTCCCTCCATGTACCCAACAAACTCTTGAGGTTTCAATAGCACTGCGTGTATAGTTTAGTTTCTTGAATTCACAGAAACTAGGGATGTAAAATCCCATTTAATTGGTTAACAAGTTAACCAATTAAGAGGAGCACAGGGTAGCAGCCCTCTGCCCACTGCAGCCAGGCTGGAGCATCCCACAACTGTAGGAAGGGGCTCCTCCAGACAGCCGAGAGCAGCCTCTGCCTGTGATGTGCCTGGGCTCACCACAGGCAGGGGTGGCTCTGGATGGCCTCCAATCTCCCCCCCCCCCCCAGATTAACCAGAACCAATAAGCATCACCCATTAAGGTTAATGTTTAACTGATTAATCTTTCACATCCCTAACAGAAGCCAGATATTATCATACATGAGAAATTGTAACTTCACTGTGGGTTCAAGCAGAAACTGAGGTGCCAATTCTGTCAGCTACACTGTAGGGATAGACCCTTGTATCCTTGTGGAGACTAATTAAGGACAATGGGAGTTTTCCTGGATTTTTTTTCAAGATTTCTTTCTGAACAGGTAATTGGGATCCTCTTATTCAAATACAGGGGTAGATAGGTCACAAGATCCTCATATTAAAGTGACAGGCAAATTTCTAATAACCTCTTTCATCTAGTTTGCCAAAGTCTGAAAGTTTCCTTTTAAGTCTCTTATAAAGGAAGTATAATTATTTCCAGAAGAGTTTCTTCTCAGTATTTAACTATACATGACTTGTTACGCTGTGTATTAAATAAAGAAAATGCTAAAAGTGAGGTGAAATGCTAATAAAACAACCTTCAATTAAAAAAACAAAACCAGTTACAGCTGCTAATGGACAACAGTGTCCTGTCTCATCACATAATATACTAAGCACATAACAGGAAATAAGTTGTTAATAACATTATGTAATTGTCTATACAAATACATTATTCTTATAAATTATTAAGAAACACACATTTTACCACAATAGAAAATATTTTTCATTGATGGACTGTTGTGAGAAAAAAGTAACATTGTTTCTATCTAGAGTTCAGTATATAAATATTTTTCATAAAGGATACATCAAGAGGGAATAAAATTTATTAGTTAAATATATGTATCCATTATTGACATGCATCTGATCAAGTGGATCATTGCCTACAAAAGCTTATGCTCCAATAAATCTGTTAGTCTCTAAGGTGCCACAGGACTTCTTGTTGTTTATGCGCATCTCTAGCAGTAACTCAGTGTTACAAACAACCTCCATTACTGAAAGGTTTGTAAGTCTGGAAAGAAATGTTATAATTGTTCTTTCAAAAGTTTACAACTGAACATTGACTTAATACAGTTTTGAAACTTTATAAACAGAAGAAAAATGCTGCTCTCTCTTCTTTTTTTAGGGCAGGTTGAGCCTCTAGTCTGGTGCCATCCTTAGTCCAGCATGATTTTAGTTACCTGATTGTCCATTTATCATGAGCGTGGCCAAGTTTCCTGGAGTCTCAAAGTTTGTTTATAGTCACCAGTTCAGGATCTCAGTGTTCTGTAACGTTATTTAGCTCTAATTCCCTACTAAACATCTTCTAAGAGCCCAGTAAGCAGTTGACGTGTCGGTAATGCTGCTAAACAATATCGACCTTCTGTGGACCAGCAAATTCTCTGGTTTGGCACTAGTCAGGTCTCAAGGGTGCCAGACTGGAGAGGTTCAACTGGTATCTTACATTTAACACAGCACTTCATTGTATTTCCTTTTTGGGCTGTAGGGGATCATCTCTGCCGCCATCTGATTTAGAGTCTGGTTCCAAATGAGGTGTACGGTAGACTGATCGGTTCATAATGCTGAGATTTTATTGTACATGGTAGTGTTGGAACAATCATACATAACGGAAAAAGCACCATAACCTTATTTTCACCTCAGTAAAGGTACCAACCATCCAACACCCTTACACAGAATTGTACAAAAAAGACAAAGAAGGGAATTCTGGTTTGGGTATATCTACACTGCAGTGAAACACAGTGGCTGGAGTTGGATAAGATTTGAGGACAGGATGTTGGAAAGTTAGTATCTGAAGGCAGAGTTGAGATTTTCATGAACATGCTACTCTAGGTGGTCACCTAAACTAAAAGCTAAGTACTACTACTGGTACTCCCTAACTTTTCATTTCCTTGCTTTTAGATTTACATTGTTACTTCCAGAGCAGCCATTACTATCATTGGGGGTTGTAGGTGTTTACACATAAGAGCATACACATAAAACAAAGAATTTCCAATGTAGGTCTTTTGAAGATGGTGTGATGTGAAAGATGGGGACCTTGTATTAGAGTTTGGGGATCTCCTATCCTAGACAACTTTTGGAAAGTGTCGCAGTTTGGGGCATTGGGGCAATTGCTGCTTTATAGAATGATTTACACATGAGAGTCAGGGAAAAGCCATCTGTGACAGAGATTAGAACAGAATGCAGAGAAGCAAAAAATTCCCTCCATTCTTCTTTTCAACTTAGTGGCAGAATATTAAGAACGGCTCTAGATAGTCACAGAGAGCCCCTGCAGAACATCAGTGAGCTGTAACAAACTACACATCACACTCAGTCTCTAGAAAACATATCTATTTGTGGTCACATGGAAAAACTCTAAACACACACACACACACACACAAATAATTAGTCCCTTAATGAAAAGCAAGCCTGAAAACAGCTGATAGAAGTACATACATACTTAGATTGAAGTTTCCATTTTATCTGAGAAGAGATTGTGCAGCCCAGAATAAAATAATTCATCCAAGATAATTTCTTCCTCTCATTGGAGGGTTTTTCATTAACCTATTTATAAATCTACTACTAATTACATATATACAATTTAAAATTCATACCTGTTTCTCTAAAATTTTATTTTTAATATGTGAAAAATGAATTGTCATCCACAATTATTTTAAGATAACTCTTCCTATATTTGAAACTTGGTCTTTGAACTGATAAAATGATACATATGCTTTTCTCTCAACCCCTTGATAATTTCCTTCATACCTGAGGCGCAACATGTTGCTTAAGAAACATTCTGAAGCTGCACTGTTGAGCTGGTATCATTTCCATCAATGCCTTTGAAAAATGTTACCTTAATCTGACAAGCTTTTAAAAAAGAAACAGACACTAGCACACCCCTAAGAAAAAGGCAATCAGTCGTGTTTCTAACTGGGATCACACAGTAGTTCTCTGATGACACATAAGCTAAGATCTGCACACTTCACACAGATTGATAAATGATAGGTCACCATGGGAGAGGGCTAACTTTTAATGGATTTCTTTAAACCTATGCTAATGAATTTCTTACCATCCTAGACATTACACCGCTGCTGCATCATCATCTATGTATGATAATTTGCTGCATATAATTAAAAAAGGTAGAGTGCAGTGGACAATATTTTATTGCATTTTAGAGCTGCTTTATTCCTTTATTCTTTAATAAAAAATATGTGTTACCTCTGAGTTAACAGAGATGAAAGATAAAAAACAAAATCATTGTTCTCTCTTTTATGGATATTTATAAATATCATATTGGCATGGCAGAAAATGTTTTCTTCAGAGTCCATATGATCAGTCTTCCAATCCCTCTTAACACTTGCATTTTCCGCTTCAGACTTGAAGAACACCTCAGCACCTACTCAACTGTTCCATAGGTGTACAATGGGCCTGATCCTAATTCCATTAGAGAAAAAGGGCAAAACCCTTATTGACTTGAATTGTGCAGGATCAGGACCTATGTCCTAAAGCCAATACCAGACAATACCATAGTATGGTGGAAAACTAACATACAATAAGCAGTTGCCTTTCTTTTTTGTACAATATATATTGGTTTATTTCTTTTGCAAATGAATGATTAGACTAAGTCATTTGCCAAATTATTTATGTACATCGGAGTATTTTCCCGCTGCAGGAACAACCACCAGACACTTGTCAGATGACAAGGATTTATTTTTCACAAACTAAACCAAATCAATAAATGCATAAAACTACTCATTGCTAAAGATGAAACTTTGATAACTCGCAGCCTTCATGGAATAATTCTTTTAGTTGAGTATTAAGGTCCTCCAGAGAAACAGGTGAAACAAATACGTACAAGATCTGATAAGATTCCTAACTGTACTGACTTCCACAGTTTCCTCCCCCGTCCTCGTCCCCTTTCCCATACAGTGAATATCGAGTGATAAGAAAAATGCCATGTCTTAAAAGAAGGGTAAGTCGAAGATCACTTACTGCAGCGAAACTGAAACAGGGGCTCCACAAGCGCTTGGAACTCAATGACAAAAATGTCTAGTAAAGTTTTACTTCGTCAATATCAGATTCACACTGGAGGTAGCTGCGAAGAGTCGCCAGCTGCAAGAGCGCTACCGTTTATGTTAAGGTTTGATGTGTGCCCACAACAGGGCACTCCCCTTCCTCGGGAGCCTAGCTCTCTCAGGCAGGTGAAAGTGATGCAAGTGAAAGCTGAAAGCGATCCGACAACAAACATAAAAGAGGAGTTGGGTGACTGGGGGAGCGAGGAGGGGCGAAGAGCGGGACAGACTGGCCTGTGATCTCCGTATTACATTGGACGACAACCGCGCAACGTCCCAGAGCGATCAGTAAAAGGAGGGAGGGAGGCTACTCAGCAGCCACTTCAGGTCCCGGCGTCACTTGTACTTACCCGTTCCCCCAACGCACTGACAATAAGAGAAGCAGAAGCCTCACCCTGCTGCGGGGACTGCACAGAGACCACGGGCAGCAGGGCCGCCTCCGTGAATCCATGGGCTTTAAGTCTCTCTCCTCTGCTCGTCTTACAAGTGGTTCTCCAGGAGTTACTCTGCAATCCCGGAGACCCCCTAGCACGGAGGCGCGAGAGGCGACAACCCCCCAGCCACGGAGGGTTAGACTCCAACAGGACCGTGCAGCCTGGCCAGTAAGCTCATCAGGTTGCTCCACACATTCTCCGTGTAAGTGCTAAGACGAATCAAGCCCTCGCGGGGGCGGAGCCCCCTTACTAGCAGGCAAACCTGCTCAGCAGAAAGGCTGGCGTCTCTTTAAGCAGGAGGCGAAACACACACAAGCCGCCACAGAGGGGCGTGCAGTGGGGCGGGGATCGCCTCGCGCCGCTTGACTGAGACCCCAGCGCAGAGGGCAGAGAGCGAGGAGCCCCTCGGAGAGCGGGACGCAGCTGCAAAGCGCTTGAAGACAAAGCAAGGAGGCGGCGGCTTGCTGGGTGTGCGGGGGGACAGCGGTCCCGGGGGCGGAGCGCCAGCTCATGCCCGCCCGCAGACAGGGACCCCGCGGCGTGGGGGCTGAATGCCTCCCCCAAGCAGAGTGCAAGGGAGCCAATGGCGTGCAAAGCCCTGCGAGCGCCTCCGCCCATCGGCCGCTCCTGCCCCCCACCCCCGGGCTGCAGAGGACCGGCCGCTGTAGCCCATTCCCGCGCGCGCGCCCTTAGCAGGCACCTGGGGCACCACCGAGGCTGCTGCCCACTTCCAGGACCGCGGCGCTAGAGCGAACGGCCAGAGCAGGAGCGCCTGGTGCTCGGGCGGTTGCTATGGGGATGGGATGAGCTTCTGCCCGCCGCGCTCAGTCTCTGCAGCCGCCACTGGCGGACGGGCAAAGGGGGCACCCCATTTAGCAATTACAGTGTTTGCACAGGGGGGTAAGGGCAGTGCCACCTCCCACGTGCTACCTTGAGTCACCAATGCAGTCTCCCACCATCCTGATCCCTTTCCTACGGGGCTCCCTCACCTTTGATCTCCTCTGCCAATCTTCCTTTAGCCCAGGGGTAGGGAACCTCAGGCCCGGGGCCGAATGCGGCTGCTGATTGCTAGATCAGCCCCCAAGGCTCAGTGCAGCATTAGGGAGCCCTCCCTGGCACTTCAGCCCCTCCAGGGGGTGGCTGGAGCACACAAAATCTATTAGCCTGGCTCCCTCCAGGCTCAGGTGTGAGAGGGGAATGTGGGGAGTGTCTTACTCACTCAGGGGCCACCTGTCAGTGAGAGGGACTGTTGTGGGGGTTTCTTACTTGTATGCAGCCCTTGACTGATTTTTCTGCAGGTGAGCAGCCCCCAACCCAAAAGTGTTCCCCAATCCTACCCTAGCTCTCACTTTATCGTTCTTTCTGGCGGTACTGATTAGAGCTGAGGAGGAAACCTGGCCAAGTTGCTGAAGAGAGAGGAGTACTGGCTTCTTATTCCCCGCTGTCTGACGTGGCCTTCTAGGGATCACCCTCTCTTTACCTCAGTTTCCCCACCAATACTCCACCCCTTTATTAAAGAGAGATCTTATTATTTATGAGCAAGAATATTGGGGGACTTCACAACTACGAACCAGTTACAAACCTTGCAATGGAAAAATATACAAATATTCTGGGATGCAATTGCATAAGTCCCTGTATAAAGTAAATTGTATGGGGATGTTCAGCATGTTGAACATAACACAAAAATCATAAGGCAAGGGGATATTTTTTAAACAGCTGGGTTGGGCTACCAGTGATTTAAATTGACACTATGTAGATTAAGGCAAAGATACATACACTTTACTTCACCCACCTAATTTTAATGAGGTGTGTAAACTTGTGGGACTGAAGTCTAAATAAAAAAATAAATGAAGACAGTAACTAGGGGAGTGGGGGTGTTTTCTATTGTACTTATTTATTTGAATTGTGTTCATGGCCAGAATCACCTTCTAGACTAATTTCACACAGTACAGTTCTCTGCTAGATAGACTTTACATTTTAAACAACTTTGAAGTCAGTGTAATTGCATCAGCTTCTCAGTCAGAACATGGTTCCTTTATTTTTTTAAAAGTTGTCCTAAAACTGTTAAGGCTCTTGCTAATCCATAAAAATGTTATACTAGCCCCATGCTGTCATAAGAGCAAATGGAGACACATTGTCTGTGTGATGTGTAAACAGATGTTCAGAGGCCTGGACCCCGCAACTTGTCATATGAAGACACTACTGTACCTGTGCCATGGCCCATGAACTTCAGTGCAGCTCCCTATAGGAATTGCAGTCTATGCACACAAGAAATTGCAGACCCCACAGCATGTGTAACTGCTAGGATTTTTAACAGTTAGCTACATTAACCAGTTTTACACATCCCTATTTGTAGTTTTAAAGTAGTATACAAGGAAAAAATAGTTGAAACCAAAACCTGTGAGATTATGCCAAAAAGAAACAAGCAAAGCTGATAAATGTAGATCAAGGTAGCTCTCGGCTTTAGCCATTCCTTCTTGTAATTTCTTTCAAAAAGTACATCAGAAAGGAGGACAATTTATGGTAAAGGAGGAAAAGAGGGGCTTTGAAGAGCAAATAGCTAAAAACATTAACAAATTCTTAGCTTTTTTTAAAGCTTATCAGAAGCAAAAATCTTGAAAGATGAATAAAGAAAAGTGAGGAAATGATAAGATTTGGGGGAAAAAATACTTGTTCCAGAACTAAAAAGATGAGGGTTGATAGATAATCTTTAGAATTTTAGACCAAAGAGCATTGCCTCAAAAAAGAAAATTGTGTTACTTTAAAAATAAGAGTTCTAAAACTCCCTGATAAGTGATAGAGACAAACCAGTATGGTTCCAAATCTGTTAGAATTCTTCAGACATACATCAATGAAGTAATGGATATAGAATTAATGTATTGTGACTTTAAAAAAGTCTTCCAAAAAGAATAAGGAAATTATAGTCATGAATTAGCCACTTTCTAAGACACAAAAGACAGGGCTAAATGGTTAAATATAAGCATGGCTAATGTTAATAGTGATGTGCCTAAAGGTTCTGTCCTAGAATGGATGTGATTTTATTTCTCATTGGCAAGGAAAACCAGGATTAACGCTGAGGTGGCAAATCTACTGAAAGACAAAGTTATTGTACAAAGTAGTCAAAACTGAGAAGAAAGTGAGGAATTTCAGAGTGGGCTAACAAAAATTAGGCAAAGAGTCCACACAGTGGCAGACCCGCTTTGTTGGCCAATGCAAGATGCCAAATGTATTTTACTTAAAACAAAAACAGAAAGTTAAGTCCAAATATTAAGGGGATGTTGATGGCTCCAAGCAGAAGCCTATGGAGCTAGAGGAAACTTGGTTAAACACCAGATAATTCTGTTGCTATAGGAATTTGCATCCTCATCTCATAGAATGGGTAGAGGTTTTGATTAGATAAAAATCTAATTCCCCAAGATCTGTGGAGTCCAGAATCACCCTAATTCCTCTACAGTGTAACTTGATCTTTCCAGAATCATAATAGCATTGCTTCATGAACCATTGCTCCTGAAACCTGTTTAGAGTATTCAACATCCAATGGAAATGCATGATAATTCACATTCAGCATTTTACATAGTAGCTTCCAACAGGCTTCCTTGGAGATGGTACTATGAACAGTTTCCACTCCCCTTAGTTTTCTCTTCTCTCATGTCACCTATACGTCTACCTTCTCATACTTGATTTGATTCACATTTTCATCCTAGCTACTCTTAAAGGAATAGTCTCTTAAATACTCTGTTAAAAATCAGAGATCATGGAAGGCTGGTTCTTTTAATTTCCCATACATGCACAGACTCCTCTCTCCTTGGTATTGTTTCTCTCATTTAAATTGTTAATTGTTGTTATAGTCATACTTTTGGTAATCATTTTAATGATTAGCATGAGTGATCAAGTCATTTAATCAATATATCTTGGATAGAATTTTAATTAATTAGGTATTTAGCTACAGGAAATGAAATTTTTATATACATCATTTTCTATTATAATATTGATTATTTGGTCAAATGTAATTTTTCATATTTTGATCATAATATAAATGCTGTACCAAATTGATGTAGATTTTACAATCTAGCTTCTCGGATCTTAATCAAAATTCTGCCCACTTCAATTACACTTTAAAAGGCAGGTGCCCTATTTTAAACAAGAATGGACAATATTCTTCAGATGTTTCAAACAGTTTTTAAAGTCCTATTAGAACCACTACAACACATTACTTCTTTAATCTTTCATATACAGTCATGCTTGTGTAGGTTTAAACATGAATTTATTATATATTTAGTGGCAGTTTGCTGGATCTATCCAATAGCTTATTTGGGCACTACATTTTCAAGACATACTACTGCACATGCATTTGTGCAATAACTTATGAGCACACTGTCCAATGCACATGTGTAAAGTCAAGTTACTGCATATATAGCTAGCTGGCAAGATATATGAAAATTTGCTTTAAACATTGACACTGGAAATCTGTGTGTTTAACTTCACCAGGATGTATCTACAGAATGGCACTATACTCAACTTTTGAAAACATGGTTGTAACGATTATCAAACATGCGTTGCCTCTTAGATGCATTCAGCTCCTTCCCCATGCCCACCGACAAGGGTGGGAGGGATACAAATGAGGCAGTTGCCCCAGCAATTCAAAGGCTACTGTGGCAGCAGCCAGAGCCTGGGGCCCTTTACATTGACAGTGGAGCACAGCAATACATGCTCCATATGGCTCTCAGGGCTGGGAGGGCCAGCACCATGGACTGGGCAGCGCTGAGTGTTGGTTGCCCCTGGCCACACTCCTTCCACCTGAGACCATACCCCTTGTAGGGTGTGGAACTGACCTTCCCCCCCACACCCCCACCCCCACCCACACATATTGCCTAGGGGCTCATGGATTAGATAGGCCCTTGGGCCGGCACCTAGTGCCAAAGTATTGCTCTATGCACCTGCTGCCATTTTGCTAGTTAATGCCTGAAATACTACTGAATTTGTCCACTCCTGGTTTGAGGTATTGGCCTCTTTTGTCTGGAGAAAACTTGTTTATTAACTTCCTCTCACATACTTGATTTAAACACATTTTATTCACACATTTCCTGCACATCTGTAAAGCTCTTTGTAGGTCAACCAAACATATGTCACACAAGAATGTTAATGATTAGTGAGTTATTAGTTTTCAGGTGGTACATTACATGCTGCCTTTTGGGTAACTATAATGAAAACAGGATGCCATAAAGGCCTGGGGGGCTATTAAGATCACAGGCTCACTCTGGTACTTAGCCTCTGAGCACACATTCTGGATTGGACTCCACATGCAATGTAGGCTTGGCAAACCCCTATCACAGTGGTTCCCAACCTTTTTGAGCATTGGACCCCTTTTTAATCTATTAAAATTTTACAGACCCCCCCCCCCCACCATGGGGTGAAAAGAAAAAAGAAAAAAACAAACAAACAAGCAAACGCCACATTGGGTCCACAATCTTTACTTTGTAAACCTTCCACGGACCCCTGCAGTACCATAATGGACCACCAGGGGTCCACAGAACACAGGTTGGGAATCACTGCCCTATCACTTTGGGTACATCTAAACTAAGTTCTATTTTCGAAAGAGGATATGCAAATTCTGTGGGAATTTGCATATCTTCTTCTGATCTCACTTTCAAAAGCGGAGCTTTCAAAAGTGAAAGTAATCTGGATGTGGGGTTTTTTCAGGGGAAAAAACCCTGTTTTGAAAAAAAATGTGTAAACCTCATATTTTAAGGAAGAGTGGGGTTTTTTTGAAAAGGGGTTTCTCCCCCCGCCCCCCCCCAAAAAAAACAAACCACATCCAGACTACTTTCACTTTCGAAAGCAGAGTTTTCCTGTGGAATTTGCATATCCTCTTTCGAAAATAGAGCGTAGTCTAGACATAGCCTTTGTGAATTGTTTAGGCTGGGGGTAAATGTCCAGGTGCTTAGAGTGAGACTGCAATACATATATTCATAGGCAAAAATATAGGCATCTAGAGAGAGCTAGCCAACAGCCAAGTAGGTATTCTGTGCATTGCAGTGGTGCCTACAAATAGGATACAGTCCTCTCCCCTTCACCCACTAGGATGATAAATGGATATTCTTTGAGAGAACAAACAGTAGCAGCCTCCTAGACAGAAGGACTCTCAGACACAGAATGACACCACCACCACCACGGCAGTTCTCTGATAAAAGGCAACATACTATTAGGGAGTTTCTGGAAGTAAATTGCAGGCTTTTGTGTATGATGGTGATCATTACACAGTGTAAGACAGCAACAATTAAATAAATCAATATATTTCTATTTGTACAGAACTTTTCATCCCAAGAGAACTCAATGCACTATACAAGATACAGGCAAAATGTTCTGACTTTGTTCACACCCACATATATCCCATTAAAGCCAATAAATGTATTACATGAAGCCAACCAAATTTACATATTCACACCTAGTAGGGACTGTGGATGGTCATCAGGCAGCTGCTAGTGGACTCAGATCTTTGTCTATCCTTCAGGTAAATATCCAAACTGCCAGATTCTTACAAGAACTGAAGAGACCACCTAAATTTTGAGGTATAGCCTCATAATTCTGGGCCTGTTTTGAAATTGGCAAACTATCTAGTCAGTGGGCACAGAAGAGACTTATAAAACAAGAGTAATCTAGGCAGCAAACAAAGCAGAATCAAGTGTGTTTCACTGAGTATGGCTTTCCACCAGGAATCCCAAAGCAGATGGAGGTATGTTCCTGCTATTGCGATTCAGAGCTGGCTAAAGCTGGAAATTAAAACACCAACAACAACTTTTGCAGTATATAAAAAAAGATTTTGGCTTAGCTATTGAAAAGAATTAAAGTTCTATAGGAGGTGAGGAGAGAGAGAGAAAGATAATTAAATCTCTCCTCTCCAGTCTCTAAGGAATTGGATAAGAAAAGCTTGGAAAGAAGCCCAAGCTTCTCACCTCCCAGGCACCCCAGAGAAAGTGGGGAGCTGAAGAATTCCCTCCTCCACCCATTTGTCTGGGAACATTGCTGGCTATTCCCCTTTGTCAAGTAGCAAAGAGAAAGTGAGGAATGAAGCAAACTGCACTCTGTCTGGGGAGCACAGGAGGCGGATGAACCTGGAACTGTCCCAGCTGGGGGACATGCATCCCTCCCCTGGTTGTGACCGCTGGAGTTGCAGCAGCCATGGAGGAGCATTTCTCACCTGACCCCAAGCTGTTGCCATGAGAGATAGATGGGCTAGTCTTCTCCTCCCAGGGTAACCTGCATACTGAACCCCTCACCCCCAGCCCTACCCCAGAGCAATGATTTAAATGTACATTTTCATTTTATTTTCCAAAAAACAGAAATTGAGTTTAGGACCCTAGCAATCCTGGGTAAAATATAGTATTTTAATACCGGAAAAAAATCAAGAGTAATAACCGTTAAAAGTGCTTAACCAACGAGAAGGTCTGTGGCACCTTATAGACTAACAGATTTATTGGCGCATAAGCTTTCGTGGGCAAAGACCCACTTCGTCAGATGCATGTAGTGGAAATTCCAGGGGCAGGTGTAAATATATAGGCACATGAAAAGAAAGGAGTTCCAATCAAGAGGAAGGCTAGAGATAGTGAGGTCAAGTCAGTCAGGGAGGATATGGCCCACTTCTAGCAGCTGAGGTGGAGGTGTGAACACCAAGGCTATGTCTACAGTGGCACGATCTTGCGCCAGAAATATGCAAATGAGGCTAAGGGTGAAATATCGCTGAGCCTTATTTGCGTATCTAATGAGCCACCATTTTTGCGGAAGAGGCTCTTGCGCCAGAAGGAGTGTCTACACTGCCCCTTCTTGCGCAAGAAAAACCCTCTTGCGCAGTGCCATTACGCTGATTATTTTCAGGAATAATGGCATTGCGCAAGAGGGTTTTTCTTGCATAAGAAGGGGCAGTGTAGACAGCTCCTTCTGGCGCAAGAGCCTCTTCTGCAAAAATGGCGGCTCATTAGATATGCAAATAATGCTCAGCGATATTCCACCCTTAGCCTCATTTGCATATTTCTAGCACAAGATTGCGCCACTGTAGACATAGCCCAAGAGAGAAGAAACTGCTTTTGTAGTTGGGTAGCCACTCACACTCTTTGTTTAATCCTAAATTGATAGTGTCACATTTGCAGATGAATTGTAGCTCTGCAGTTTCTTTTTGAAATCTGTTTTTGAAGTTTTTTTTGTTGCAGGATGGCTACTTTAAAATCTGCTACTGTGTGTCCAGGGAGATTGAAATGGCCTCCTACAGGTTTTTGTATGTTACCATTCCCGATATCCGATTTGTTTCAGTTTATTCTTTTACATAGGGACTGTCCAATTTGGCTGATGTATATGGCAGAGGGGCATTGCTGGGACATGATGGCATACATTACATTGGTAGATGTGCAAGTGAATGAGCTCGTGATGGCTGATGGTTAGGTCCTGTGTTAAAAGTGCTGTGGGTTTTCATGTATCTGCTTCACCAAACATTCCCTCTTTGAACCCTGATTTACTGGGTTGTAATTCTTACTTAGGTCATTACTACATTGATATTGAACTCCTTGGTAAACCTCCCTCCCCCACAATGTTTAAAGACAGCTGATCTGACAGTGGTTTTGGAGGAAAACCACAGAGGTTTCTCTGGACACTTAAGCATGTATCTTTTATCAAATATGGTTCATTTCCTTTTTAGATCTTTCAGAAGATAGTTTTAAATCAATTGCCAAGCACAAAATAACTATCAATATATGTACTTAGTTTCAGTTGAATTTTTATCTATCCCATAATAACCAGTCATTATAGATGTACATTTATCTGTGTGTGTGTTAAAGAGTAAATACAACTATTGTCATTATGTGTGATACTGCTAAAATATTCTTCTGTCAACAGCTGTACTAGCCTTATCTCAAAAAAATAATTTTTAAGTGTGCACTGCTCTTAAAATTCACAATTAGTGCTATTTTCATTGGTTAGCAAAGTCATCCATTCAGCCTCACACAATTTAGAATATCAGAGTAAATTGCAAATAGTTTCAAAAATGCATGCAAATGATTTAGAGACCAATAACTATTTGGTGAAGAAATGTGCAGTTCCACATAGCGAACATACTTTATAAATTGTTCATGAATGGTTCATAAAATTTTCGAGGGGGGAAAGGTAACATTTGTGAATAATTATCTTTTGTAAATTATTTCCTCAACTGTATCGTCACCCATGCGTAAGACTCAAGTATGTATTTATTTCCATATATCAAATTACAGTTTCAGAGGCAGATTAAGATTTTTGTGGGGCCCTGCACCAGAGCAAGTGGGGACCTCTCAGTATCCTCTTCTAATGCTGTGCCCCAGTCCCCCTTTCCTGCTGGGAAAATAGTGTCAGGGCATTTGGGCTTGCTCTATCCTCCCACTCAGCAACACTCCTACCATCAGCTCTTCTGGATCAGGGTATAGGGGAGCCCATTTATCTGGGCTCTCCAACTGGCTAAGGCTCCTGGGCATGGGCCTGAGGGCTAGTCTGCCACTGCACGATACAGAACAAGTAGAAAAAAAAAGTCTAGTCTGTACACTATAATTGGTATGCTGTACTGACTGTGGAATATGGAATCTCCATGTGGATAAAAAAAAATATGACCATTGTTTTCTGTTAGTATTCATTTTTAAATTCTATTGATTTTCTAATATTCCAGAGTAAATAATCTCTAGGAAATTTACACTCCAACTTTTCCAACAGGAGACAAGTTAAATATATCATAATTTCTTACAATTTATGAAATACATTCTATAAAGTCAAGAAAGCATAAGTCATGGAAATGCTGCTATGGTTGAATGATGTCTGTCTCAGATAATAAATACTTTGCAAGAATAATATATGTAACACTTCATAGCTCCTTTAATTGCTTCCAAATATTTACTCTAGTGCAAGAAACCAAGGAAAAAATCATTTAGTCAATGCTCAGTAGGTATTGTCCTTGCTTGTTGTTGGATGTCAATGAACTGCTCCTAAAAAAGCAATGCATCAACCACTTTGTCACTCCATTACTGGTTTACCATGCTGGACACTCAGAGGCTCATGCACAATGCAGCAGCACATATTCTAGCTGAGACATTTCTCACACCAGTACTCCACATCCCTAGCTCCTCATCCTATTACAGATGTAAATAAAGGTCCTTTTGTTGATTTACAAAGCAACAACTCTTTCTATATTACACACACTCTCTCTCTCTTCCCTCAAAGCAGTTTACTTGACACTGACACCACACTTTCACAGCTTCATTCTCCAACTTTTCTCTCATTCCAATTACATTGTCTCAGTCTATAAAAGAACCACAAATTTTGGCATTAGATAATAGAAAATACTACAGAGGACCCTAGCACTCTGTAGGATGCTATTACTGAAAGGGCATTAGGTACATCAAACTCTGACAGAAAGAGAGGTGCTAACTCTCTTCGGGCTCAACTTTCTGGGAAGATCTGTACAGATATGTTTGTCCTGAACTTTGCTTGGGATGAGCTCAGGTTATTCTCTTCCGGTAATTTATCCCATAATCTAAAATGCCTTCTGCTGAGAATTCTGTGCCTCCAGTTCTTGATAAGATCCAGAATGACGCTTTTTGCATCAACCCCAATGTACTCCAAGCTCTGATCTACACTAGAGAGTTATTTCAAAACAACAAGTGGAGCATCCACACTACTAAGACCATCCTGCTTTCCATGAGAAATAACACTTATTTCAAAATAGCTGTAGTGTGTATGTTCCACTGCTGCTATTTCAAAATAATTATGCCCCCCAGTCATTCAAAGTAATGATTCCTCAGTGCTTCCTGGGGCTTGAAGTTGAGGTAGCACATCCACATTAAGGGAGCCTGCCTTTGGCTAATTTCAAGGCTTCCCTGTAGTATGGGCATGCTATTTCAGAATAATCTTTTTTTGGAGTTGTTTTGCAATACGTTTTTTCAAAATTATTTCCTAGTGTAGACATGCCCTAAGTGAGTTGTGGATGAGAATACAGGTCTTGAGTACATTTGGTCCCAGTAAACTGCATGCCCATTCAATCAACACTGAGATCTCGAACCCAGAATAGAATGAGGAAGAGGTGGAGGGAGAGCAGAGCACAGCTTTGAAGGAAGAGTTCAGGCTGAGAGACAGTCTGGAGTGCTGCCACATTATGCATAAGCTGTAGCCTGTATCATAAAACGCCTGGCAGACTGAGTCATGGAGTTCAAGCTAAAGGTGATAAACCCATGTAGTTCAGTTTCCATATAGTTGTCAGAAAGGAATGAGTGTGGTCTGTTAGTGAAATGGAATGTATCAAAAGTTTTCCTCATGACTTCTATGTGCAGTGTGTGTGACTAATAATGAGTTTAACCTTGTTAGGTTCAGTTTGAGTTTTGTCCTTATGCTTCTCTTTCTTGGACCGTGACATTTGCTATCTCTGCTGAGGAATCAAAGTAGATGCCACCAGCATATCCATCTTACTTGAGCTCATGATGTTCAAGTATATATTGAAAGGGTTTACAGACTAACATGCAAAAAACTCTGATGCTATAAAGCATTACTGCTTTTATCATCAAATTCTTATCTAATTTATGTTGGCATTGAGTTTTATATTTGTTTATAGGATTCTCAAGGAAGCTCAGAATACTTTCCCTTTGTTAGAATGATTGCCCCTAAAACTTGCCAATTGCTCCTTAGACAAATACTCTAAATAAAGTTGTTTTATTTCCTTATACTCCAAGGAACAATTGGCAAGTTTTTAAGAGCAATTCCTGTACTTTGCTAGAATGTTTTGCTAAAAAGTAAAGTTGACTATGTGCAAAGCATAACATCTTCAGTAAGATAACTCAATCTCATTAAATACCAACAACTGCAAGTGAAAGGACAATACTGTATGGGTAAAGTTTCACAGATAAGGCAATGGCAAGCTAAAACCAAATTGATTTGGCTAAATTATTTAAGCTACTACACTTCTATGCTAACACATCTGCCTTAATATAGTATGCTGCATCATCCTGTCTAACTATGGTATTCCCAGTTTTATAACACTTCAGGAATGCCCAAGCCAAACAAGAGTTAACTCCTATCAACATAAGCACTTATATGTACATTTTTTAAAAAAAATGTAACCATGCTTTAGTGTAGTGAAACCATGTAGGGCCACCAGTAGGGCCAGTAAGAATCACGTGGCTTGGCTTCATGCAGTTTCCTAAAGACATAGCAGTTAAATAATGACTTCTAAATGATTTTTAAAATGTAGGCATGCAAATGTCTCTAGCTCCAATATGGCTGCAGAACCTTTGGTTTTGGTGTGAATTCCGTGTTCATATTTTGTTGACAGCTCAGGACACTGAATTCTTCTATTTATCCACAGAATTGGTACAGTACAAGCAACAGTTCTGAGCATTGTCCACATATGTGCCTTAACCCAGCAGTGGAGAGATTGCCTGAAGATGTAAAAGAATAGTTTATTCCTTAGGCCTATTCAATCTTGTCTTCTTTTCTGGAAGAGACAATTAAACCAGTCCATGTTACTAAATATGATGTTGGTTCCTCTGTTGCAGATTGTAGGAAGCTGTCTGAACTGCCTTCTCACGTTATGACAATATTGATGATTTTTAGTCATGGCCAGCCTCATGACCCAGATGTAAAATGTTGTTTGAACCTTCCATTTATGCAATGATATTCTGACTCAGCAGCTACATTAAACAAAAAAACCCTATTTTTAAACTTTGTTATTCTCCAAAGCAGATGTAGGTCAAGCAAGGCTGCCAACTTTGGTTTTGTGTAATTAGAAACACCTTTGCACTGTCCCTTACCCCTTTTCTGAGGCCCAGCCCTCCCTACTTCTGCTGCTTGTTCTCCCCCTCTTGCAATCAGTCACTTTAACTGGGCTGGGCAGAAGATTGGGGAGTGAGGGCTCTTGCTCAGAGCTCAGGATTTCAAGTTGTGTTGGGGCTGCAAGAGGGGAGGGATCCAGGCTGAGGAAGGGTGATGAGAGGTGGGCTCTTGGTTGGGCCAGAAATGAGGGATTCAATGTATGTGGTGTGAAGGCTCTGGCTAGGACTGAGGATAAAGGTTTCAGATTGTGGGGGCAGGCTTAGAGCTGGAACAGGGGATTGGGGAGCAAGTTCTAGCTCAGGATGTGGGCTCTAAGGGGACAGGTATGAGGGATTTGGAGTATAGGAGGGGATCAGAGCCGAAGCATGGAGGATGCAGACTCTGGGAGGAAGTTTGAGTATGGGAGGGGACTTCAGGCTAGGGTGCAGGAGCATGTTTTAGATACCGAGTCCCCATGGTACTTACCAGGGCTCCCAGGAAATAGACACCAGATCCCAGCAGCCCCTAGGCATAAGAATGCTCCAAGTACTGCCCTCAAACCCACAGGCACCACTCCTGCAGCACCTGTTAGTTGCAGCTCCCAGCCAATGGGAGCTGCAGAGCTGACATTTGGGACTGGAGCAGCATATGGAGGTTTCTTCTTCCCAGGGGGATGCAGGGACCTGGCAGCCAATTCCAGGAGCCACTCTGAGCCAAGGCAGGCACCTGCTGCACCACCAACTAGATTTCTAGCAACCCTGTTGAAAGTTGGCAACCAGATCCACCATGGTCCCTTTCCGACCAGGTGTTCTGATAAAAAACTAGTCACCTGGGAACTCCAATTTCAGGTACTGTGGATTGTGTAATGGTTAAGCATTCTGATATTGAACAAATTGAGGGCAAATTAGGTGACTAGTTGAATAGGATATGCAAGGGATTGCTGGTGGGGCTCTGATGACTATTTTTCTGTAGATGGAAACCATAATGACAACGACTACTTTTTCTGAGTACCTGGAAAAAAAAAAAAGTCAGAAGAATAAACCTTAGTTCCTGGCAATTTTGCAGTCATACCTATATCTGCCTCTTCTGTCCCATATCACATTAAGAGATCATACTTGGAGAACTTTCTGTACAGTGAGTTATTGCATCTTCCAGTCAGTGTGATGTTTAGCGTTCTGAGATGCTGAAGGTAAAAGGTATTTCCAGGTCATGATTCACATATTTATAGATGCATCTAACTTGAGTGAACATGTGTCATTGCAGAACCTCCCTGCATACATTATAGGTAGTGCAATTAAAAATGAAGAGGTATTACCAACATTCATCTGAGCACCTTTGTCACTTTCTGACATCTTGTAGGGCTCTTTGATCTCTGTGGGTTCTTCTATAACCCACATTTATCACACAGATTGAGCATGGCTTCCTGCTGAGTCCTCAGAATTGCCCATCCTAAATTTTGAAGATTCTTCTGATTCCCAAAGTAGCCAAGGGAGAGCCAGCTACTTTCCTGTGCTATGCTCCAGCCAGCTCTTTGACAGTTTTACATAAGAATGGCCATACTGGGTTAGACCAAAGGTCCATCTAGCCCAGTATCCTGCCTGCCAACAGTGGCCAATACCAGATGCCCCAGAGGGAGGGAACACAAAAGGTAATCCTCACATGATCCCTCCCCTGTCACCTATTTCCAGGCAAACAGAGGCTAGGGACACCATTCCTACCCATCCTTTCTAATAGCTGTTGATGGACCTAGCCTCCATGAATCTAACTAGCTCTTTTTTGAACCCTGTTAAAGTCCTAGTCTTCACCACATACTTTGGCAAGGAGTTCCACAGGTTGACTGTGTGCTGAGTGAAGGAAAAAAAAAAAACAACACTTTGTTTTACACGTTTTGTTTTCAGTACATGGATACAATGCTGTTAGTCCTGCCAGAGAGAAATGACACTGTGTGCACCACTGGTGCTCTCTCTTGATTAGAGAGTTATAGCGTAGTCTATTCATGGCCATCACCAGTTGCATGCCTATAGCTGTTTCCCACACTGGTAGGGTGGTTTGGTGTATTGCTCCTGCAGCCAAAACAAAAATTCTCTCCTTCTGAGCTAAAGTTCAAATATTGCATCAATATCTTTCACTTTCACTCTCTTTTGGGTCACAGCTGTCTGTCTAGTCTGTCCGATGGTTAGGTCCTTCCCTTTAGTTGCAGAGACCTCTCGCTCCTTATTTACAGGGGGTCAAATTGTCTTTTGCTCTCCTTATGCTGAAAAATCATTCATCCTTCCATATAAGGGCTCCCCTTTTCCCTCTGTATTAGTCCATGAAGTGGGGCTCTATGAATCATGGCCTTCCCCAAGCTAATTGTGTCACTAGGGCTTTCACAGTTCTTCCTGTCCTCCCCAGTTTAGGTCCCTGTCCCAGGATCACAGAAGTTCACACATTCCCTGTTATAGAGGGGTAAAGAAGTAGTTGAGTTACTCTATAACTGGAAAAAACCTTAAAAACTAAACAATAGTCTTGCAGCACCTTACAGACTAAAAAAACCTACATAGATGGTGTCATGAACTTGAGTGGGTTGTGTCCACTAAAGCTCATAATTCCATCTACATGGTTTTTAATCTGTAAAGTGCTGCAAGACTATTTGTTGGTTTTTAAGGTTTTGGGGGAATAAGTCCCTCCCTCATTTCTGGGGAATTTTATCACTGCCTCTAGATGCCACCGTCTACCTTGTCCATCCTCAACCCTAATCTACCTTGCATCCCAACTTTTTAGGCTCACCCTCTATCTTAGCCTGTTTTTATTTTGAGCCTTCTAGTCAGCAGTCTTCCAATATACTTGTGTACCTCTCCCAGTGCCTGAACTTGAAGTTGAGGTTTTGTAACAGGCTTACTGGACCATTCCTGTGCTCACTAACTCTGTTAAAAGCCTGCACATGGGGTCAGAAAATGTTCAAACTGCAGGCATTATTTTTGGTGAGGAATTTTGCAAGTCTAATGGATTTAACAATGGAACAATTACTGCTATTTCAATATAACTTTGTGACACCGTATAATATTTAAAAAGCACCAGGGACTTGGGTTTGTCAGGAGAGAATGCACAATGCTGTTCATTAACTGCTCAAAATATTCATCTCTCTCTGAATCCACTATTGACCTCAGGAAAGAGCTAATTCACACTGGACAGGCTCAGAGGCCAAAGACAGGCATTAACAGAGTTTCTCACAATCTAACATTCCATAAAGGTGGGGGGGGGGGGGTTTGTATAGGTACTTCCATCATAGCAACTTGATATCTCTCTGTAGAGATATGACATCTACATACTCAAGTGTTTTTTAGCTTGTAATACAGCTATTATACTATATTATATTTTTGAGATGAAAAAAGGCAAACACTAAAAGGCAATTTTTAATTGAACAATCATCATACAGATCAGTGGGCTTATGTGAATGGTTGTGTGTCTTTACAAATGGAGCCCTGTTTTGCAAACATCCACAATATGTACACAGTGAGGCTGAAAAATCTGTTTGTGGAAGAGCATGTGAGATATCTGCCATCCTTACTGACACAGTGGGGACCTCAAGGAATTAAGAGTAGGAGTAGCTGCACTGGGAGCTATGGAAAAATCAGATGCTCAGTGGATCAGATGTGTACATACCCATGTAAATTGGGGTCTGCTTAACATTTCTGAAAGGTTTATGTGCACTGTGTTCAATGTGCCATTGTTGCTATTAGCTAGTGCCTAATTTTGCAACAGCACGGCTGAGGGACACAGGCATCCAATCTTCTCTCCAGCCAAAATGCACTTCCAGGTGATATTTCTAATCCTTCATAAAAGGTCAATTTTTTCCTCTTTGCACAGGATAATTCTCTCCTTCCCAACCAGAGAATGATTTTGATGGAGATCAAGGATCAGATTTTATCCCAAAAGATGGAGAATCTGAGATACAAATGAAAGGACCTGATGGACAGAGCCTCATACATTTTACTTGTATTTTGGTATAAGTCACTATTTAACACTAAGGAAGATCGTTTGAGGATAACAAATGCTCAGAAAAAGCATTACACATCTTTATAAGATTGCTAATATTTATGAAGAAATCTAACTGTCAGGCCAAAGAGCCATTTGATCTATTTTTTTTTTTTTTTTTTTTTTTTAAACACACCAGCATACATTTTTAAAAAATAAAGCATCCCTAACTATACAGCACTACAAAGCATGTTGCTGAGTTTTAGTGCATCTTTCAATGTACCCAGAGTGTTGGATGTCTCCAGTTTATGAAAAGTCTTAAGTATTGAGTTAGGCTGGAATGGGACATTAATTCTGGAGCTGAATGTCTTTGGAGAATTTTCCTTTAAAGAATGATATTGTAGCTTCTAATTAAATATAGCTTATCTGATGTAATTATTTTTGCCGCTTTTCTAAATTGCTAGAGAACAATTATTTTCTTTTTGCCCTTTACAGTGAATAGAACATGTGTAAAGCAGCTAAAATACCAATGCTGGTCACAAACACAAGAGAACTATAAAATATGACTGTTTCCTACAGCCCCCTTGGAGGCCATGCAGATATGACTGTTTAACCTACTACTTTAATCTAAGTTCTTTTTAAGGTTGAATTGACTTTTGAGAGTAAATTCACTTCAGGAATGGGGTGGGAGAGAAGAGACAATCACTGCTGGACACCAAAGTAGCCTTCCAAGCATTTAAAGGCTTATAGAGCACAACATATCTCCATGTATCTGGTACAACACAGTATATGGCTTCAGAATAGAGATTCTCTTGACAGAATTTCTCTCAACCAGTAGAATCCTACAAGGTCAGTTTGGCTTATGGCTAACTTAGCTTCAAAACAGCTTGATAAGTTTATGGAGGGGATGGTAAAATGGGACTGCCTACAACATCATGTGCCCCATTGGTGACTGCCAGTAGCAAAAATCCTCTATGTCCAGCGATGGGATACTAGTTGGGGAGGGCCTCAAGTTACTACAGAAAATTCTTTCCTAGGTGTCTACCTGGTAGATCTTGCCCAAATGCTCAGGGTCTAATGGATCACCATATTTGGGGTTGGGAGGGAACTGAGGGGCATTCATCTTCCTCTGCAGCATGAGTTATGTGCAGGTTTAATTAGTGTAAATGGTGAGTTCTCAGCAAACTGAAGTCTTTAAGCCAAGATTGGAGAACTTCAGTAACTCAGCCAAAGGTTAGGGACTTATTACAGGAGTGGATGGGTGAGATTCTGTGCCCTGAAACGTACAAGAGGTCAGACTAGAATCTAGAGTGATTGTGATGGTTCCTTCTGACCTCAAGGTACGAGCTATTCAAGCAGATGTAAATGATGTTTCAGTAGCTAACAAGACATCCCTCTTTTGCTTAAATTTGAACTCAGACTCACAAAATGAGATTTAAACAGTATTTTGAAGATGTTTTGTCCTCTCTGAGGGACATAACTCTGCACAAACAATCATTACTTATAAAGCACCAGAGGGTCACATGTCACTTTATGGACAATTCAAACAAATTGTTTCTACCATTAGTAGTCCTGTGAGAGGATTTAAATTTTACTATGGCTCCAAATGCAACAATTGCAGAACTCCCCCAGGATTAAAATAGCATGACACCGAAGTTTAGATAAAATTTTACTAGTAACATTAAAGAAGGGGACTGGACAAGATCACTGTGTTATGTGTTTACCTGGAGGAGTCTAAGTCATTTTCTCTGCTGCTCATTTGCTTCTTTTTGCACATGAACTGAGGTGATGGATGAAGGGCAGGCCTGTCAGTGGGGGCAGGAGGCAAAGCAGCAACTGCACTGGGACCCAGTGATACATAAGCGGCCAGAGCTCCTGGACCCCACTGCAGCAGCTGTCAAAGCCCCATGTGCTGCACTCTAAGCAGCACTGAGGGCTGCTTGGAGGAGATGTGGTGCTCACTGGGCAGTGCTGAGGGCTGCCTACCCCCAGCCCCATCCCTTCTTCCCAAGTCCCTCCCCCCTCACCTTGCCCAGGCTGTTGGTGAAAGGAGATAGTGCAAGAGGAAAAGGAAGATGACAGAGGCTGACAGAATGTGAGGATGAGGAAAACATAGGTGAAAGGATGGAGAGGAGGAAATATGTGGTGGCATGGTAAAACAAGGTAATTAAACTGAATTTCGAACAGAGTTTGTCAAGCAAACTGAAGGGAAATACAGTCAGTCAATTAATGGCACTGCAGACAATCAGCTAGCAGCAATGAAGACAGCTCTTAATTCCCACAGACAGAATAAGTCAAAGCAGTTCTGTAGTTACAGAGCACTAACTGTCTGGTGTCCTTTTACTCATGGTGAGAAGAGTAGAAAGCAGACATAGGGAAGGAGGGTGAACAAAACTAGAGACATGGGTGAGATGCTGCTACAAGTGGTGAAGATCTGCCCTTACTGCTGGAAGTTCCTTCCAAAGTAGCAGGGGCTTTTTATAGGCTGCTGAGACAAGGCATATGCCAGAGGCAAAAGTGCTGCAGAACTGAAAGGTTGGCTAGCAGGGTCATGTAATAAAAAGTGCTATAGAATGTAATAAAAGGTCTCTCTTCTATAGATCAGTACAAGATTGTTCAAAACATGAATAAAAACTATTAATATGAGAGAGAGAGAATCAAAGTAATTTCTATAGAGTTTTAGGTATTCAGAAAAACGTTATTAGTTTTATCCCTAGGAAAGGTTCTGGCAAGAACAGGTCAAGATAAAAGGCAGGCTATTGTTGCTTGTAATGCTGCCGGTGTGGAGGGAAACCTCTAAAAAGATGTTCTGTGATGCTTGTCCATTCCACCAGTAGATGGAGGATTTTAACAGGACCATGTGTAATGGTCAGGATCAGTGGCATGCTGTGAGGGGAGCATGAGCCCTGCAGTGTTATCTATGGATTGTATATTTCCTATGATCTTGCCTATGTTTGAATAGATGGAAGTGGAATACCATGGCAGGGGTGGGGTGGGAGGAGAGAAGGGCGGGGAGTGTTACCATAGTTCTGCTCTAACATTTTGGTTTAGTGCAAGTTTGTCAATTTCAGCAAAATGTCCTACATTTGTTTAGCATGGTACTTTCCCATTTTCATTATGAATCCATGGGTTTACCGAAAACAAAATGGTGAAAACATGGATTTGGACACACAAAATTTGCAAAATACAATAATTTCCCCACAGCTCTATATACAACCCCCCCAAAGTAAATATTCATTTTGAATCACTTCTGCTAGTTGTGGATACTTATAGAATAATATCTTAATTTCCAAAGGGGAAATTCCTAGAAGGGGACTCCGAGGAGAAAAAAAAATATCATGGAGTTCCTTTAACTGAGTTTTCTCCAAAACTTTCTAATAGAGCTAAAGGTTGCAGCAGAAGAATCATATAAAAAAAGAGTTATGTGAACCCCCTCAAATACTATACATCAGACTGTATCTGCCTTGGTTATATTTAAAAGAAAAATATAAAATGGGATTAAGAATGTGCTCTCTAATCATTTTTCAGCACTGCTGAAATCAGAATGCAATTTTAAGATACTAGGATGTAAGGCAAGGAAACTGTGTCCTCTTGAAAATAAAGTATTTTGAAATGTTAGTGTCACAAGAAGAACTTTATTTAGAAACAGGCAATATTCAGTATAGTAACTTTATGTCTTCTGAGAGGCAAATAAAAAAATAGAGCATTTGTATTGGCTTATTTTATAGTCTTATGGTTAAACTACAGATTAATACTTTGATACAAAGATAAGAATTTATTAGAAATTATTTTTTTAAAAATCCTTGTTATACTGTGATTTCCCACAGGGAAATCAGGGGAAACACTCAACTCTCTCATATTCTGGTTTATTTTGTACAAGCAAATAAAGTTAAAAAGAGTAAGAAGAATATAATTGTGTTCCAACAACTCAGAATATGGTAGGAAATAGATATACTAAAGGAAAGAAAAGGGTGAACGTATGAGCTATATTTTAATTTAAAAAAATAAAATATGTTCTTCTTAAGGAGAATTCTATCAGCACCAATTTAATGCACCCAAGTGCAAGAATTAATATTCTAGCTGAGGGTGGGCAATAATTTTGACGGGGGGGCGGGCCACTCCAAGAATTTGGAAAGTGTTTGAGGACCGCACTCTTCCATGATATTAATGAAGGAAGTGCAGGGTCTGGGATGGAGGCTGAGTGCAGAAGGGAGCTTGGGGTAAGGGACTGGAGTGCAGGAGGGAGAGGGGGGTCTGGGAGGCAGTTTGGGTGAAGGAGAAGTTCTGACCTGGGGCATTGGCCTGAGGTGCAGGGGGTTGGGTTGTGACCTAAGACAGGGAATTGGAGTACAGAAAGGGGTGCAGAGGATTGGGGTGCAGGAGTTTGGTTTCTGAACTAGGGCAGGAGGGGACTGATCTGGGACAGGAGAGTGGAGTTCAGGAGTGGGGCAGACGGTTGGGGGAAAGAGAGGGATTGGGGTGCCAGAGGCAGGCTCTGGCCAAGAGACTTATCAGCCAGCAGCTTCTCATGCAGGCAGGCAAGCAAGGAACCTGCCCCACTCTTGCACAGGCTGCAGCCATGTGCTTTGTGAATAACTATGAGTGAATAACTGAGCACAGAGGGGAGGGGGCATGGTGCTTTGTGGCTGCCTGTTATTCAAACAGGGCGGGTCCCACTGGCTGATTTCTGGCCAGAAATTGTCCAATGGGATTGCGCTGGGGGTAGGAGCAGCACTTAAAGCCTTCCTCTTCCCCTCCAAGGCTCAGAGTTCTTGAAGAAAAACTGCACTGCAGCCATGTTTCTGAGCAGCATGCAGGTGGGGGTGAAGCAAGGGAGGATCCTGCCTAGGGCTCTCCGCAGTGTCCATGGGCCGGATCTGGTGGCTTGGCAGGCTGGATTGGGCCCATGGGCCATACTTTGCCCAGGCCTGTTCTAACCCTTATTCTAAATTTACTAAGAAATTATTTGAGGCACCAGGAAATCTGGAGGAGGTGGAGAATGCCTTAAAAAAAGTGTAATATCCCATGATAGATGTTTTGAGGCCTGAATACCATAAGTTTATGAGCCAAGAAACTCCTTTAAGGCTGTTTAATGCTTTTTACAATCACAATATGATACCTTTCTTAGGATAGTTCATTTCATAACACGTGGCAGGTCAAACAACTTCACTGGAGAAACATCACCTCAGAAATGGGTCTTTGCCCTATCCATATACTGGTCTCTCTCCGCTAAGTAGAAAAGCGGCCACATTTCTATTCTCTACCCCCAAAGTCAGATATCAGTGTGTGTCAACTTAAATTCTCCTTTTTTCAGGACAAGGGCATATTATCAAAAAACTGTATTTCCCTAGTTCCTTGTCTTACTGATAGCTCCTGAAGTGACTGACAGCTGCCTTAACCACTTGGATGTTGCACAGAGTGCATGTCTGGAGCCCACTTTTGTTCCCCTGACTGACTTCAAGTGACTCAGAAAATGCATAACATAACAATGACCCCATAGATGTATGTAAGAGACTTGATAGCTATAAGAATCCAAAGGGGTTAACATTACATACATATGGAGATATATCTCATAGAGCTGGAAGGGACTTGAGGTCATTGAGTCCAGTCCCCTGCCCTCACAGCAGGACCAAGTACCATCCCCCACAGATTTGCCCCAGATCCCTAAATGGCTCCCTCAGGGATTGAACTCAGCACCCTGGGTTTAGCAGGCCAATGCTTAAACCACTGCACGATCCCTCCCCTTTAATATTGTGGTTTGGTCTCTATGGCAAAGAGCTAAACTGTGACTTGGATGACCTGCCAGTACGAAGACAGACAGCAGCTCCTTGCCTTTTCATCCTGGGAAGGGTGATGGAATAATTGATAGTGATTCTCAGCACTGCCAATTTGTAAACCCTGTATATAATGGAAACCACTTCAAGCCAAGAAGTGCTGCAGCACCTCCCATATGCCTAGCTCCAGCACCTATGCATCTTAATAAGCACTTCTCAGACCTTGGGTCAGCATACAGTATGAGGAAGCCACTGGCATGTGCCTGTCTGTCATCTGCCTCCCTTGAGAAAAGTAAAGCCAAAGCACCACCTATTTCCCATCATTCCAGCTTCATGGCTAAGCATAACTCAACTAGGGCAGGGTTGATATAACTGGCTGCTGGCATAGGCCAGCAGGGGAGTATCTCAATCACAGTGCTCAGGGTTGGTCCACAATTTAAACCAAAAGATATCAGAGTACTTCAGACTTCCATCAAACATTCAGAATGACACATGATCAACCTATTGCATTTTCATTAGGCTGGAAATTAAAAAGTGATTTAAAAATATTCTGTACCTGATGTTACAAATATTAACACTGTGCTGTCTGTAGCTGTCTCTATGGTTTGAAATTATTCCCCAAAAAAACCACCAATAAATAAATAAATAAATAAATAAATAAAAATCATGTGGCTAAATTCTATATTATTTTACACAGCATGAAACATTAAGTCAGATCCCATATTACCATTTATTTATATTTAAATTCTTTAAACATTTGTTTGAACTGGCTAAATCATCAAGAACAAATGCAAGATTGCATGTATTCTGTAATAGTAAATAAAGATCAAATAAATACATTAAATAAAGATCCTCAAAGCATCTGTGATCTATTTCATTGGAGCTTTTCTGTATTTCAAACAAATGAAAATCTTTTCCTTCATAGTTTTGTACAGAACAGGATTCAAAGAATTGTATTTTAACCTTAATTTAACATTTCATTCAGTTGGTCACCCTCTTGGATCAGTTCTTTTAAATGGTGAGCGATATATCTATTGTGACAATTACTGAGGGCTTTTTAAAAAAGACAAACCCAACATTCTCTTTCAGCAGATCATCATTTCTGAAATTCAAATTAACAGGAAAACTACTCCTTCCTTTAAATGTAGATCATGGGGGGAGGGAAAGGAGAGGGAGTTTAGGATGAAGGAGAATTTCTAAATTATGTTCAATATCTTTGAGTGGATTTTAATACTGAGTTCACCTCAAGGATTTCCAAACAACTTATTAAGAAATAGCTATTCAATTGAAAGGGGAGGGGGAGTTCTTTTAAGTTTCTTCAAGATAATTTTTCCCCATTAATTCAGATTTCAATTTGTTTTTAAAACTTTCTGTCCCTAGGCAGGCCAGCTCCACAACATATACTGCCATGCCTGGTGCCTGGCAAGGAACTGTAGACTCTTAATAGAAGCACATAAACAAACAGAAAATGTTGTTTCACTCAGTTCTTACCTGCAGGTTTAAGGGACTTCTGGCTGGTTCCTAGTTCTGAGTAGTTTTGCTCCTTATGTGGGGCAACACCCAGCCCACTAATCAGCTCCATTCCACACCCTAGGCACAGCCTATCCCACTCAACACCCCACCCAGACCAATAACAGCTCTTCATGTTGGTTGGATTGCACTCACCTGCTTTGGTGCAGGGATACTGAGTTTTGTCCATCCATAAGGACCCATTACTCTGACACACTTTCTTGTGCCAGAGGTCATACACAAACTAGGGAAATACAACCTAGATGGAGCTACTATAAAGTAGGTGCATGAGTGGTTGGAAAACTGTTCCCAGAGAGTGATTCACAGTCAAGCTGGAAGGATATATGAAATGGAGTCCCACAAGGATCAGTTCTGGGTCTGTTTAATATATTCATCAATGATTTAGATAATGACACAAAGACTATACTTAAAAAAATTGTGAATGATACCAACCTGGGAGGTATTAGAAGTGCTTTGGAGGATAGAATTATAATTCAGAATATCTGCAGAAACTGGAGTAAGAGTCTTAAATAAATAGGAAATTCAAGAGGGACAAATGCAAAGTACGCCACTTAGGAAGGACCAATCAGTTGCACACATACAAAATGGGAAATGACAGCCTTGGAGGGAATGCTGAGGAAAGTGATCTAGGGTCATAGTAGACCACAAGCTAAATATGAGTCAACAGTTTAACACTGGTTACAAAAAAAGCAAATATCATTCTGGTATGAATTAGCAGGAGGGTGTAAGCAAAACACCAAAAGCAATTATTCTGCTTTACTCCACACTGATTAGGCCTCAACTGGAATGTTGTGCTCAGTTCTGGAAAGATGTGGACAAATTGGATAAGGTCCAGAGAAAAACAAGAAAAATGATTAAAGATCTAGAAAACATGGCATATGAGAGAAGATTTTAAAAAATAGTTTGTTTAGTTTGGAGAAGAAAAGAAAGAGAGGACATAACAGTTTTCAAGTACATAAACATTTGTTACAAATATGAAGGAGAAAAATTGTTCTTGTTAACCTCTGGTGATCTGGCAAGAAGCAATGGGCTTAAATCGCAGCCAGGGCAATTTAGATTGGACATTAGAAAAAAAAAATTCTAAATGTCCAGGTAGTTAAGAACTGGAATAAATTGCCTAGGGAGTTCTAAAATTTCTGTCATTGCAGAGCTTAAGAGCAGTTTAGACAAACATCTATCAGGGATAGATAAAGAATACTTAGGCCCTTTGGCCCTGGTCTACACCTAGAGTTATTTCAAAATAATAACTGGAGCATCCACACTACCACGCCTGTTATTTCAAAATAACAAGCTGCTTATTTCATAATCTGTACTCCTGATTTTCTCGGGGAATAACACTTATTTCAAAATTGTTATTTTGAAACTGTATTAGTGTGGATGCTCCACTGCTGCTATTTCAAAATAACTACTCCCTAGAGTAATTTGAAGTAATTACTCCCCAGTGCTTCTTGGGGCTCTAAGTCGAGATAGTGCATTCACAATAGTGGAGTCTGTCTTGGACTAATTTCAAGGCTCCCCCCATAGAGGGGACATGCTATATCGATTTTGTTATTTCAGCAGTTATTTAGAATTTAGTTATTTTGAAATAATTTCCTAGTGTAGACATGCCCATACAGTCCTTCTCTTCTATTATTCTGTTTGTCTTTTCTCATGCCGTTTTCAATTGTATGCAGTTTCCAAGACTTTTTCAGTTGCTCTTTCACTTGAACCATTTTATTTGTAAAAGACGTTGGAGTATAGCTGCTTGTGTGGGATGCTGATTAGGTGCCTGGACTACAAATGCGATGAGGACTCCTGTGGCACCTTATAGACTAACAGATTTGTTGGAGCATAAACTTTCGTGGGCAAAGACCCACTTTGTCAGGTTGCATCTGATGAAGTGGGTCTTTGCCCACGAAAGCTTATGCTCCAACAAATCTGTTAGTCTATAAGGTGCCACAGGACTCCTCGTCACTTTTGCAGATTCAGACTAACACGGCTACCCCTCTGATACTGGACTACAAATGTAACCTTTCTGTAGTAAATTTAAAGATTCTAATCCAATAAATGGCATATGTCATGATAAAGTCCCTGAGGGTTAGATAAGGCCTTTATATCCCAACCCTGGTAAGGATCGCAATCCTGTGCCCAGGATTCTTCCCAGACACATATGAAAAGTAAATCCTGTTTTACCACTTTATGGGGTGTATCAGACCTATTCCATGGCTGGTGTGAAGGGTAGACAGGGAATATGGCTTCAGAGCCAGCTCTTCTTTGTTTCAACCTGCCTCCTTAGGTGCTACAATTCTGGCTAGAGGAATTTGAGGAATAAGGCTCCATATAAGCTTCCCTCCACATTCTATACAATTGTGTATGAGCAAGGCAGGAATGATCAGCTGCACATGGTCACCTACTAATTCAAATATGAGACTCTGTTCTGAATCTTTTGGAACACATAAGAACTACAGCGGTGGATCAGAAAAGCATTGCCCACCACCAATGTGTTTTGGTAGGTTTTTATCTTCTCCTTCCTCTTAAGCCTCATGGATGGCCAGGGCTGGAGATGGGATATTGGATTGCTCTGAGGTGGTCCTGAACACTCTGTCTCTCAAGGGCTTAGCTAGCTAATACTTACTGAAACACTTAGGATCTAACTGATTGTCATATGTGGAGTCAGGAAGAATTTTTCCCTCAGGTTAGATTGGAAGGGATTTTGTGTGTGGGGAGGGGAGAGGGAGTTCACCTTCTGATGTAGCATGGGGTATGGATAACTTTCCAGGAATATCTGGGTATACCTTACTTAATTAATTTGCTGCAATTTCAGACACTTATATTCACTTGCCTAACACTTTCTTACTGAGAAGCTCTAAAGGAAGCCTTTGAAATTCAGCAAGGAGAAGGTGGGATCCTTCTGATCATCTTCTGTTGCAGTATATGATACAAGCTGTTTATACTCATTTCTTCTGCTAGCTAATGCAGCCACTCCTATAAATGAAGGGGTAGACATCTGCGCTGAAGTGTTAAGGTTAAAGTCCACTGATGATACATTGTGTCTGGATTTGCTACAGTTGCACATAAAGCATTTCCTTTTTCCCTTTTCCCTTAAAAAAACGTAGAAAATTATATAAAAATCTACATTAAGAGGATGTCATTTAGGTTGCAGAGTTAAGGATTCACAAGTTAGGAAAAGCCTGTATTTATGGCAACCTGTATGGGGGAGAAGGGAGGCGGAGTGTCTGTGTGTGTGCATTAAAATTCAGCCTAAGTCCACGATTACATACTATTTTCCCCAGAGTACTGAAGTACAAGGCAGACTTTGCAACATAAACAATTTCAGACTGTTTTTCTGTCCATTGGAATATGTTTAGGAGAATTCAGCATTAGAGTTTTTATTTTGATTGGATTTAAAAACTTTTCAAAGAAAGGCACTACTTGCAGAATAAGATATTTCTCAACATGAGTAAATGTTGGAGAATCTAGACAAAAAACTGACAGACTTTCTTCAGTGTTAATCAAACAAGAAACTTCGATGGAGAAGATGGGTATTAGTCTTAAATAGCAGTTGCGGAGTTGCCAATACTTTGGAAAACAGAACTAAAATTCAGAAGGATAATGACTATTTGGATAATTGGACTAAAAATAACAAAATACAATTCAACAAAGACAGACGTAAGGTGCTATTCTTAGAGATGAAAAAATAAATGCAGACTGGGGGAAAACTGGGTTGGCAACAGCACTGCTGGAAGAGACCTGGAAGTTGCTGTGGATCACAGATTCAATATGAGTCAGCAATGTGATACTGTTGCAAAACAAGCAAATGCACTTTTAGGTTGCATTAACAGAAGCGTAGCATGCAAGTTACGGGACGTGATGGCACTACTCTGTTTGGTACTGGTTAGGCCTCAGCTGGAGTATTTTGACCAGTTTTGGTCACTAATATATAAAAAGTATATAAAGAAACTAGAAAGGATCCAGAAGCAAGCAACAAAGATGATCAAAGGCATGGAATGGAAGCCATATGAGCAAAGGCTGAAGGAACTGGGTATTTTGGAAAAGAGGAGATTAATGGGAGATATAAGAGAGTCTTCAAATACTTGTAAGGCCATCATCAAAAAAGACTGAAAAGAGTTGTTTTCTTGTCATACAGGACAGGACAAGAGTCAATGGGTTCGAACTACAGCATAACAGGTTTAGATTAAATCTCAGGAAAAATTATCTGACTGCAAGAACAATAGGACAATGGAACAGTCTGTCTAGGGAGGCTGTGGAAACGCCTTCATTGTAGATTTTCAAAAGGAAGCTGGAAAGCCGTCAGTCTTAAATGGTTTGGGTACAACAAATTCTGCATGTTGGCAGGGGGATAGGTTAGATTATTTTTGCAGTCCCGTCTAAGCCTATGATTCTATGTGTCGATAACTGACTCACAGAACAGCATGGACCTATCAAAAGTAATTTATTGGCAATGGTAAGCATTACCTGGAAAACCTAATTAGATGCAGGAATGTTAGAATAATTGGTGTCCCTGAAAATAAAAAAGAGTTAGATCTGATTGCCTTTATAGGAAACCAAGTGCCAACAACTTTAAAGTTAAAAGAAAATGGCAATATTGTGTATGTGGAAAAGGCTTAACTCAGGCCCTTAGAAAAAATAAATCAGTGAAAGCAAGCAGGAGGAAAACTTGATTTTAGAATCAAGTATTGAAATAGAAAAAAGGAGTGATACTTTTTCAAGCTCTGTTCACTACCCCACCTCAGGTACTTGCAACCACAAATACTTGATTTAGTCCTAAATGGAGTGCAGGATCTGGTCCAAGGGGTAAATATAACTTGACCGTTTACAAATAGTGACCATAATGTAATAAAATCTAACATATCTGTGGTGTGAAAAACACCTCAACAGCCCAACACTGTTGCATTTAATTTCAGAAAGGGGAACTACACAAAAATGAGAAAGTTAGTTAAACAGAAATTAAAAGGTACAATGACAAAAGTAAAATCCCTGTAAGTTGCATGGAAACTTTTCAAAGACTCCATAACAGAGGCCCAACTTAAATGTACATCCCAAATTAAAAAACACAGTAAGAGAACTAAAAAAGTGCCACCATAGCTTAACAACCAAGTAAAAGAAGCAGTGACGGATAAAAAGGCATCATTTTAAAAATGGACGTTAAATCCTAGCATAAACTCTGTCAAATTAAATGTAAAATATAATAAAAAAGCCAAAAAGGAGTTTGAAGAACAGCTAGCCAATAACTCAGAAAGTAATAGCAAAATGTACATCAGAAGCAGGAAGCCTGCTAAACAACCATTGGGGCCCTTGGACCATCGAGATGCTAAAGGAACACTCAGAGACAATAAGGTCATTGTGGAGAAATTAAATGAATTCTTTGCTTCGGTCTTCACAGCTAAGGATGTTAGAGAGATTCCCAAATCTAAGCCATTCTTTTTAGGTAATAAATCTGAGGAATTGTCCCAGATTGAGGTGACATTAGAGGATGTTTTGGAACAAATTGATAAATTTAACAGTAACTAGTCACTGGGACCAGATGGCAAAGAGTTTTGAAAGAACTCAAATGTGAAATTGAGGAACTATTTATATTAATTGTGGTTTGTAACCTATCTTTTAAATCAGCTTCTGTACGTAATGACTGGAAGATAGCTAATGTGACGCCAATATTTCAAAAGGGCTAAAGAGGTGATCCTGGCAATTATAGACTGATAAGTCTAACATCAGTACCGGGCAAATTAGTTAAATCTATAGTAAAGAAATAAATTGTCAGACACATGGATGAATATAATTTGTTGGGGAAAAATCAACATGTTTTCTGTAACGGGAAATTATGCCTTACTAATCTACTAGAGTTCTTTGAGGGGGTCAACAAATGTGTGGACAAGGGGAGTCCAGTGGATATAGTATACTTAGATTTCCAGAAAGCCTTTGACAAGGTCCCTCACCAAAGGCTCTTAAGTAAAGTAAGTTGCCATGGGATGAGAGGGAAGGTCCTTTCATGGACTGATAACTGGTCAAAAGACTGGAAACAAAGAATAGGAATAAATGGTAAGTTTTCAGAATGGAGAGAAGTAACAAGTGGCGTCCCCCAAGGATCCGTACTGGGACCAAGCCTATTCAACCTATTTATAAATGATCTGGAGAAAGGGATGAACAGTGAGATGGCAAAATTTTCAGATGATTCTAAACTGGTCAAAATAGCTAAGACAAAAGCAGATTATGAAGAGCCTCAAAAGGATATCACAAAAGTAGGTGATTGGGCAACAAAATGGCAAATGAAAATTAATGTTGATAAACGTAAAGTAATGCAGATTGGAAAAAAATAATCCCAACTATACATACAAAATGATGGAGACTAATTTAGCTGTAACTACTCAAGAGAGAGATTTCAGAGTCACTGTGTTTAGTTCTCTAAAAACATCCACTCAATGTGCAGCAGCAATCAAAAAAGCAAACAGACTGTTAGCAATCAGGGGTAGAGAATAAGACAGAGAATATCTTATTGCCTCTATATAAATCAATGGTATGCCCATATCTTGAATACAGCATACAGATGTGGTCGCCTCATCTCAAAAAAAGATATACTGAAAAGGTTCAGAAAAGGGCAACAAAAATGAACAGGGATTTGGAACGGGTTCCATATGAAGAGAGATTAAAAAGACTTGGACTTTTCAGCTTAGAAAAGATGAGACTACTTGGGGATATGATAGAAGTCTATAAAATCATGACTGCTGTAGAAATAGTGAAAAGTTATTTACTTGTTTCCATAATGTAAGAACTAGGGGTCACCAAATGAAACTAATAGGTAGCAGGTTTAAAACAAACAAAAGGAAGTTTTTCTTCATGCAGCACACAGTCAACCTGTAGAACTCCTTGCCAGAGGATGTTGTGAAGATCAGGATTTTAACCAGGTTTAAAAAAGAGCTAGGAAGATTCATGGAGGTTAGGTCCATCAATGCTATTAGCCAGGTTGGATAAGAATGGTGTCTCTAGCCTCTGTTTGTGAAAGGCCGGAAATGGATGACAGGAGATGGATCACTTGATGATTACCTGTTCTGTTCACTCTCTCTGGGGCATCTGGCACTGGCCACTATTGGAAGACAGGATACTGGGCTAGATGGACCTCTGGTCTTACCCAGTATGGCCGTTCTTATTAGATGCTGCTCACAGCAGATTTCATAGAGCTTTAATATGGTTTTCACCTAATCTTTCTTGCACGAGGTCATCAGCCATGAAACAATTAATGTTGAGATGCACATTGTCATTTATAAGTTTAAGAGTTAACACCCATTTATATGAAATGGGGTAGGTAACACTTACCTGAATGAGTAGGTCAGACTTTCGTCAGGCTCAGCCAGACACTATTACATCTTTTTACATCCACACCATTGACAGTATGAAAGTTTTCTTTGCAGCCATAAGGACTGCTAGAGACCATTGTTTTTAAATTAAAACACATTTTGGAGTACAAAATACCAAGTACAAATGAAGTACTGGCTCACTTTATAAAAGTGAGCTGGCCCAGTTCTGTCACTGGTAATTAATACATCAATGGAGATGTGCAAAAATCAAACACATTTCCCCAAAATTAATGCTGTCTATGGTGGAAACATCTGAAGAATTTAGAAAAAAAATCAATTTGATCTACTTATAACTTTCTAATAAGTGGGATAAAAAATAGGGTTCTGCATATGGATCAGACTATTACAAGTCCAAACCCAAATACTGTAAACTTTTACACAAGTAACTATATTCACATGCATCATCCCAGAGGTTAAATGTGAATGCTCATCTACTTGTTTGCAGGAGCTGATCCATAGAGTTCACAGGGCTTGAATTGCTTTCCAACCATGCAGGCTAGGGAAAAGATTTTGTTATACTTAAAAATAACTCAGTGGACAAAAAAGCCATTGTTGGAACTCACAACTTACTGTGAGGAATCACAAGTGTCTTAGTATCATTCTTAAACTGGCAAACAGAATAGAAAGGTTATGGAAGATCAGTGTACATGGCAGCAACTAAAATAAAGGTTAAATCCCTATCCCACTGAAGTCAGTGAGAATGTTGCACTGACTAAAACGCCGCCAGGATTTTACCCATGAAAAGAGCAAAATACTGAGGACTCAGACTAAGGCTCCTGCACATGTTAGAAAAGAACTTCAGTATTTGTTTGGACTTATTAGACTGCTTTATTCTGCTAGGTGAGGAAATAAACTGATTTATGTAGTGTATTTTGGACCTAGCAACTCAAAACAAACATTTTTTAAGCTGTACTAAAGCTTTCACCAAAAGGAACAAAACTGCTGCTACTAATTTACAATTTACAGCTCAAACATTTACAGTTTACAGCTCCTATAGAACTATGGGTTAAAAATATATTTCATGCAGTACATTTATGTACTAGAGGTTGAAGGTCTGGCAATATCTGTGGCCCAGCAGGACAATGGATGTTGCTGGACCAGAGAGCCCCTGGACCAGAGAACCCTGAGAGGCTGGTGGCAGAGAGCTCAGTGCCTGGAGCTGGCCAGGGAGAAGGGAGCTCAGGGCTGGCCATGAAGCCTGGTGGTGGCACCAGGGCAGCCAGAATTGCTGGCTCAGGGCTGTCCACAGAGCCTGGTGGTGGTATGAGGGCAGCCGAGCCTACTGGCAGCCCCAGGGCAGCAGAGCCATGTCCCGGGGCTGGCCACAGAGCCTGGCGGCAGCACCATAGGAGTGGAGACTGGGGCTGGGCATAGAGTTTGGCAGCAGCCCTGGCGCAGTGGAGTGCAGTGGCCTGAGCTGGCTACAGAGCCAGGAGCCCAGGGCTGACAGCAGCAGTCCTGGGGACAAGGGCCCAGTGGCCCAGGGATAAGGAGTCTGATGGCAGGGCGGGGGGACCAGGAGGGGAAGCCTGGCTGAGTCTGATGATGGATCCTGGGAAAGCCTGGATTCTATCAGCAGAGGAGCCGGAATTGATCTCCCCTGGTCCAGCAAACTCCCTCCTTCAGGACCAATCAGGTCCCGAGGGTGCCGGATCAGGAAGGTCCAACCTGTAGTAGCAAGATGCACTGTCATAGGTTATTCTGGTGTGGTTTTGCTTTCTCTCTTTCTTTGGATTTGTTGGTATACAGTCTGCCTTGCTTTTAGACTGACCACAGCCCCTCATTTATGTGTGATGGCATGGGTTGTAAACGAAAGCAAAATATGTCCCATTTTATTATAAAATGTCAAAGCAATACATTAAGGTTTTAGTGTACACTTTCACTTACATGCAGGGGTGCATAAGCATCTTCACTGGCTAATGGTTATATTGGAAAGGATAAATCATTGGTATGTTGGGTGGAAATTAGGGATGTTAAATTTAGATTAATTAACTAATCAAATAGTCTATCGGCTTTCCATCAGCTATTTGATTAGTCTAAGGGCACCTCTGCCTTTGAACTGCAAAAAGAGCCCTGCTGGACTCTTGCTACAGTTCAAAAGAGGAAGCCCTGCAGGGATCGCAGGGCCAGCAGGGGAGTGGCCCTGCACTTCCTGTGGCGCCTGAGCCTTTGAAATGTACAAGAGCCATAAGAACATAGGAACAGCCATACTGGGTCAGACCAACGATCCATCTAGCCCAGTATCCTGTCTACTGACAGTGGCCAATGCCAGATGCCCCAGAGGGAGGGAACACAACAGATAATCATCACGTGATCCCTCTCCTGCCACCCACCTCCAGAGAAACAGAGGCTACCATCCTACCCATCCTGGCTAATAGCCATTGATGGACCTCACCTCCATGAATCTATCTAGCCCTTTTTTGAACCCTGTTAAAGTCCTAACCTTCACCACATCCCCTGGCAAGAAGTTTCATAGGTTGACTGTGCACTGAGTGAAGAAAAACTTCCTTTTGTTTGTTTTAAACCCAATGGGGCTCTTGTACATTTCTAAAGCAGAAGCCCCACCAGGGAATGCGAGGCCAGCAGGCCTGCAGCACCTGAGGGAATGCTCCCTGCAGCACCTGTGCCTTTGAAATGTGCAAGAGCCCCAAAGCAGCTCTTGTACATTTCAAAAGCAGAATTGCAGCAGAAGTGGCGTGAACGGAGACTGCTTCAGTCCCTGCTCGTGCCCTTTCCCACTGTGCCTCTACCTCCTCTGCCCCCCACAGAGATGGTGCTGGGGGGAATCACCTTTTAAGCCAAATTCCCCCAGCACCGGCTCTTGCTCCCTCCCTCTGATAGAGGCAGCAAAGCAGGGGAAGCCACTAGTTGCATCACTAGTCGACTAGACGCTTACATCCCTCATGGAAATGTAATCACACACCAGCAGTGAGTGTTATTGGGAAGTAGGTACATGGAAAAAGAGACTGAAAAAGGAACATGATGAGAGTTAGCATTGGTAAAACAGCTAAGAGAATGTGGTGGTGAAGATTGTGTTATTTTCTTTTTTTAAAGATATTCCCTCACCACACACCCCAACATGTCTGGGAGATTCATCATTTCCTGAAGCGGAAACAAATCTGGTATTGGTCTGAAACTGCCCAGGTAGCTCTCAACTCAATTGTTATTATATTTCTCCCTTTCAGGAAACTGTACAAAATCCCTTCAGACATTTATGAGTTAGAGACCCCCTCACCCACACACACACAGGTTGTTTAAAGGGAGGAAGCTGTGTTGCTTGTTTTTGTTGTTGTTGGGTTTTTTTTGGGGGGGGGGGTTGTGTGCGTGTCTTCCTCTAGAGAGATTTTTATGCATTTGGAGGTTTTGTAAATTACACCCATTAGATAGCAGTGATCTTTGTAGAGATCTGTATTCTTGAAAATAAAACCCCATCATTAGAGCTGGCATGTCATCACTTTGTCTTTTCCTAAACATAATGGGTTTATTCACTTGCCTTCTATAATTGCTTAGGAGTTGGCTTTTTAAATCTCTCAAAGCTCCAGACAAGGGTCCCTGTATCGGTTGGGTATGGAAGTACAGACCAATTTGCAGTTCTATGCCTGGAGTGCCACATTTACTGCCATTGCTGGTGTTAAGCCGGAGCACAACTAGGGGGCATGCAGGACATGCCATGCATGCAGGCTCATGGTCACAATGGGGGCCCAAATCCAGAGGTGAAAGTAAGCAGCAGGTAGCCAGGCAGGTGAAAGGGCTGGCTAGGGGTGTACCAACCCCCTACCGAAGACCAAGCCTGCCTCTAGAATCCCCTGTGCCCTTTCCTCCAGTAGCTGATGGATGCATGGTCTCTAGTCCTGTCTTATTAGCATATTTGTCCCAGAATATTTGCTTCTAAGTGTTGGCCACTGTGTGCAGACCCCAACATAAGCTGTTGTTCTCTGGTTCTCCTGCAGCTAGAGGGTAGGCATGACTCTCACTCCCACCCCACTAAAATCATGTTGTTGGCAAAACCCTAAACTGATAGGCCAGTCCTGTGTCCATGGTGTGTTCCCAATGGACAGAAGGAAGAGACGTGGGTCATTAAATTGTTTTATCCAAAAATGCTAACACTGGCTCTGCCAACGTGCCAGGCAAATTGATAATAAAACAGAGCTGGCTGAAAATGGTAGCTCTAAACAAAATCTGGACATTTTGGAATGTTGGGACTTGAATTTTTTTCACTAGCTAATAAATATTCTGTCGCACAATACAAAAGAATGGTCCTTAATAAAACTCTGTAGCATCCTTTTTCACTTACTACTCATATACAGTGTTAGCAAGAGATAGTTAGTCTATGCAAAGTGGATAAGACACTGAACTCTATCCTTTTTAATAATTTACCTCAGAGACTATAGATCTGCAATGAAATTGAAGTTAGAATTACTTTTAATATTTCAAACATTATGAATATTCATTTTCCACTTTAGCTGTCTCTCACATCCACAAGTGACAAGAACAACTGTTCAAAATGTTTTAAATGTTTTGCATTGCTGCTCTCCTGTTTGCCATAATTTTCTAAAAATGTTCCATGGTCCTCCAGTTAACTACTATCTGTACATAACCTCAATATCCAAAAACATCTCACCTGTCTCCACCCATGCAATGAAAAACACACACACACAAAATCCACAAAACCTTTCTGCCCACAAAAATGTCATGAGAAATTCACTGTGCTATAGATAAACTACCACATGGCTTGTGTAGCTGCACACCATCTGTCTGTTGTGGCAGGTGAATCTTGGGGAAAGAAAAATCAGAAAAATAGCCAGATTTTCAGTAAAATGCTATTTCACTTGTTTGAACCAGCTGACCTTGGGTGTTTGCTGTTGCCAAAAATGTGCTGCCAGTATTTGAAAAAGGCACTACCATAAAATTATTCTGCCTTTATCTGCATGCCTGCTGAGAGCAGGAAAGAGGGTCCCTCCTCATGTATCCTAGGCATACGGAAGGAAGAATGCAAGAAAACGTGTCAAGCAAACTTGTTTTAGGTGTGCTTATTGGACTTGTTTATGTGCTGTACTGAAGAAATGTTTATACAGTTGAAGAGGGCTGAGTGATAGAAGGTATCTAAAGTTATCCATCCCAGCAACAGTTGTGGAAAAACTTGCTATTTGGTGCAATGAAAGGCAGGAAAAAGTTGCTCTTCCAAAGTATTGTTAAGAAACCTAGGGATAATCTCTCTGTGACAGGGATGAGCTAACAATGTACAGAGATGGACAAGAAGTCACCTCAACATTTTGACATAGCAAGAGCCAAATGACTCATGTTGCAGGTCTGGAGAGGGTCAGAGAGCCACCTCTGTGAAGTTAATCTTGTGTGTCAGCTCTCTATCCTTATGTGACAAGACAATGGCAAAGACAATGCTTTTGTTGAATGTGACCTTCCCAGAAGCATAAAATATATTGGGAGTACTGATCTTTGACAGGATTACCTTTTTGAAAGCAAGGAACTTCTTGAAATCCAGTGAGCTGGGCATCCCCCACCATGGGGAGGAATCCAAAATGGGGGAAAAAAACAAACAAAAAAAAAGAAACTAAACTTCTTTATTTGTTAAAGGGGAAAAATAAGTAAAAGAGAAAAAAACCTACAGTTATAATTAGCACTAAGAAGTAGGAGGCTAACTAACTTTAGAAATACAAATGAAAACAACAGCCCTAACAGACTACAGATATTTCCATCTTTTGCCATGGGCAGTTGAGAGAGAACACCGGTTAGCTCATGTGTTCTGACTAGCCTCATGGCACAGCAAGAGGAGAGACCTTACCTGTGCAGGACTAATGGACACTGCTACTGAAATTCTCCAATCAGCAGTGCAAACCCAGAAGCACACCAACAGTGGATCACCCATAAGGCCACTTCTCAAAGCAGCAGCACTACTTGCCTCGGAAAGTTGCGGTTATAGTTGAGGGTGACAGTTTCTGAAATATTTAAGGTCTGTTCCATTGAGATCCTTTAAGCTCAAAAACAGACTTTTTAGTTACTTTTTTTTTTTTTTTGTCCTATGTGCTTTCTGCGTCACTGGATGCACTATAGAGACATTAAAAGATTCCTGGTGTAAACTCCCAAAATTAAAGGTTCTAATAATTTTACTTCTCACCTCTGGTTACAGATAATGGCTAGACAAGAATGGACACTGGCAGATACAGGATGGCAGAGAACATAGAAATTACCATATTAGATCAAAATAGTGTATCATGTCATCTGGTATCCAATTTCTAAGAATAGCCAAAATGCTTCTGAAGCATTAAGTTCACTCTCCCTCCAAACAGACAATTGCAAGATTCCTTCCAGATCCCCATTCATTGGTGGCTGATTTATACCCTGAAGCATGAGATTCTATATCCTTACATTTTTTTAAAAATGTCAAATATAAATGCCAGTGTTCTCATTATCCACATACATGGATCAACCTTTGAATCGTTGGGTGACTGAGGCTACGTCTAGACTGTGGAGCTATTTCAGGATACCATTGGTATCCCAGAATAGCTATTCCGCATCTTAAGAGCAAGCCCATTATATCGAAATATAACGGGCTCGCTATTCCAACATCCCTGTAAATCTCATTGCACAAGGGATAAGGGGCATTTCAGAATAGCGCTTTATTTCGAAATAAGATTGAAATAAGCTATGCAATTTGCCTGATTGTTCAAAGCCTAATTCCCATTTGCCAGTCTTCTTCATGATGTCACTTACCTTCACCAACTAGCACAGTAGTTAGCTGGTGTCCCTAGGCTGCCTGTTTATCTTTGTCACCAGTCTCCCCCTTCTACCTCCATCCATCCCCTGTCTGTGCTTCTACCTGAATGACTATAGATTTTTTTTTTCTTTTCAGTGATGAGATACTGGCTGTAAACCGTTTTTAGTTGGGGTGTGTGCCAACGACTTTTGTGTCCTACCTTTTAATACTGTGCTCAGAACCCAGACCTAAAAATCATAGGGCTAATTGTACTCATATAGGCTTGCAAGATCATGTCCTTCCAGTGAAAGCTCCTCAGGGCAGAGAATGCATTTTATTATTTCTATGTGAAGTATCATGAACAACTATGTGACTATATATACAAAAGCTCAATAATATTAACAATTAATATAAAATGTGATATAAATGTAATTTCTTATACTGTTACATCAAAAATATGCTGAAGTACTATGTAAGGTGAACTTTATATAAACTGATACAATGCAACAAATTTAGAGATGATAAATATTTTAGATCGTTATAGAATGTAAGCATTGGTCCAGTTTTTGCATTGATGTTTCACTGTCTTGTCTGTTCTAAAACAGTGAATTAGATTAGGAGCAAACCAAAAGCTACAATATAGGATTGTTGGTAGTTTTAAAACTGCAGGTTCTAAAATGTTATGAACCCCTATTCCCATTCAAATCTCACTAATTTTAATGTACCCTTGTTAACAACAGTTTTGAGTCAATGTGTTGGTATATGACAAATGTCTTAATGAAATGAAAATCTAAAACGTTCCTTAATGAAATAGCAAACATCAGAAAACCTCCAAGAATGTTTTCTTCTAATTTTTTTTTTTTTTTTTTTGTTCTATGAACTCCATCTATAACAAAAAACCACATTAGCAGCGTTTAAATTCTTTCACTTGAACAGAAAAGTTGTGAGTAGTGCCAAACTGTTATGCAGTTCAATTAAAACAAAAAATGCAGTATATTTAAATTAACTTTTAATAAGAAGTACAAAAAGATAATGTTAAGCAATATTTTGCATGTGTTTAATAAATATTCTTTAACAGCAAGCAAAGTGACACATTCAAACATAAGTCAAGTTATTTCTTTTACACTTTTAAAAAAGTAACAACTTTGTCCAGTTAAAACAAGGTCACAAATTACAGAATATTGTCATCCCCTTTATTTATGAATAACTGTGAAATCTACTAAATAAGTGAACTGCCACCCAGACAAATTTATATGATGTTGGTGCTCAAGGTTAAGTATATATACATTTAACATGCAATTTCTTTATTGTGCATGTGCTTTATATTTAAATTTGTGACTATTTTTAAATACATCATATGCATTCTTATTATTTCCTGTTACTTAGCAGTTATTCTTCAAGCTCCTATACATTTTCAAGTCTAGGTGACATACTGAAATAAACTTACCAGCAAGTGTTTAGGTATGTACTTAGATTTCCACTTAGCTGAAAAATTACTAGTAGTAATTACTCTCTGAATCAAACTTGGTTTTTTTTAATGCACATATATTAATATTTAGTGTGATCACTTTGTTCAATGAATTTAAAGTGCCCTCAAACAATTTTAAGTAAAGTGACTAGGCGTGGAAGCTTTTGTTTAGCAGCTGGATGTTATTTATGCAATAGTTTATACTATACACTGTACATATGTAGTCTAATATATAGATGTAAAATACTAAGTTGCATTCAGTTCTAAAGCTGATCTACAGTTGTTTAACTGATTAATTCAACCAAAATAAACATCTAAATACAGAACTACCAAAACCAGAGGATCAAAGCAATATCTTGTCCCATTCTGTATTTACAACCATCCCAAAAAGCCTAAAATAATAAAATGGGTGACCCTTGACGCTTACCTCTTTTAGCAGTTTACAAAATAATTTAATGACATTTTGAGCACTTTTAGAATATATACATAAATCCCAGGCCAGCTGACAGAGTGAAGAATTCACAGTTATGTAAAGAATAGATACAAGAATTAGTCATCATGCTACGGAATAAAAATATTTGTGTATGTATACATTAGCACTAAGAGAAGGGTATAAACCAGCTTGCATATTTTAAAACACATTTCATATTACTTTTCGCAAGTGGTATTCCCCACTTATAATCCATAGTAGTTTCACAATATTTTTAACCCTATATCAATACAGTACTGGGAGTAAAACAGGCATGATCAAAGGCCCAATTTTAAATGTACTCACTTCCTTTATTTAGAAGTTCATCATCTCAGTATAAAAAATTAAATAATTGAGCAACTCTCTTCCAGAGAGGGCCACATAGACTCCCATTAGTCAATGGAAAGACAGGCTGTCAAAGTGAATATTTCTCAAGTAAGGCCCCAATCCTGCACAAAGAACCACATGGGCACAAGGCTACAACGAGGTGGCTCTGAGCACAGAAGTATGACCTATGTTTAAAAATAAATGGGGAGCTATTTCAAAAAGCGAGAGATAAATATTTAAACAATAAAAGCAGAACAACACAAACAATAAATGCAATTAGCATGGGCCATTCCCAAAATTAAGTCTCTATGGGCACATCTACATGGCATGGCTAAAGCTGAAATAAGCTACACAACTTAGCATAAATTGAAATAGCTTATTTCGGCTTTTGGTGCTATCTACACAGCAGGAAGTCCAAGAGAGAGCACTCTTCCTCCGACTTTCCTTATTCCTCGTACAATGAGGGTTACTAGAGTTGGAGTAAGAAGTCTTCTATCTTAACATTATTGCAACATTATGTTGAAATAACTGCTTGTCGTGTAGACGCGGACTGTGTTATTTCTGAATAACTGACGTTATTCAGATATTATGCTGCTGTGTAGGCATAGCCTTAGTGTTTGCCTTTTGCACCCTTATTTGTGAAGTGGTGAATCTATCCGCTTCCTCACAAATCCCTGAAAATCCTCATGAAGCTGTAATTTCTAAATCTAAATCCAAGATAATAAATCCATATTTTCCAATTGTTAGGGATGTGGATTTATTTACAAAACAAGGAAAAAAGGTTTTGACCATACATATGTATGTATAATAAAAAATTAAAGTATAATTAAATATTTTAAAGCTTAAAAAAACTATGTTAAGACTTAGCTGTTCAATGGAAGAAATTCTACAGTTCCTGGGGGAAAATGTTTGATATTTTTGAATTAATGGTAAACACAATTTAATTAAGGGATCTAGGTTTTCCAAAAGACTTATTTTTAACAAAAATGTAGAATTCCTTATTTCTATGCTGTCAAATGATAAAGTCCTGCTCACTGTGGATTCTATTTAGTCTTGTTCTGATGTTTGCATACTTATCCTTCTACTCACTATTTTTGAAGGGAGAATTAAATAACCTTCTTTACTTCAGCTGATAATACTCACTTTGTTCTGCTGCTGATTTAACTTTGGAAGCAGGGACCATGTGTTAACTCAAAGCGGGCTTGGGAGGGATCATAATTTCATATCCAAATATGGAATTATTTTTCACATAAAAGGCAAATTAGGAGTTCAACTTCAAAAAAAAATCTAATAATGGTGTTTGTGATTGTGCAGAGGGCCAATGCATCCCTGGGGATACACTTAGGCCCTCAAAATAAGGCATTACATTCAACCTGAGGAAAATTTTGAGGAACTAATAGGATCAACTTTGTTCCTGATGTATGTTTTCTTTTCAGGACTTGTGGAGAGATGAGATGGCACAAAATTAACGACACTATAAAAAACCAAAGGGTTTGAAGATTTTGAGTCAGATTTTAAAAAATCATCATTACAAAAATCTACTGGGATTTGATCTACCTTTTAGCCTATAGTACAAAGCTGTCTGCCCACAACTGGTGTGCAATAACTATAGATTCAATATCCCTCTGCAAATGCACATATGAAGTATGTAAGCTTCCCAAAGGTTGTTTAGAAAGGATATCCACTTACCAACTCTTCTGGAGAAGTAGTTTTGCCATTCTATCCCTCACTGTCCCACTACTTCCTAATTGCTCCCCACACGGCTCAACCAGTTTCCTGTCCCTCTCACATTCTCACTTCAAGTTCCCACAGTTTCCTGACACCCTTTCTCTGTTTCTCACCAGTCCCTTTTCCTTCATATTCTCTCTCATCCTTCTGAGTATGTCTACACCACAGAGTTTTTCTGAAAAAACTTCACTTACATCCACACTGCAATAGCGTTCTTTTGGAAAAAAATCAAAAAGAATAGAGGGTTTTTTCCGAGATTGGTAAATCTCTTTCTACGAAGAAGAAGCCTTTTTCCAAAAGAGCTCTTTCAGAAAAAGGCATGTGTGGACGGGGAAGAGGGAGTTCTTTCAAAAGAATAGGAAAGATGAAAAAGCATGTGCGCCCTGGTGGCCACTCCATCCATAGTAATCACAACTTAAATGAGAGATAGCATCCATTCCGTGTGGACTCTATCTTTCGAAAAAGCAGATCGCTTTTTTGATGCACTTTTGCTGTGTAGACACTCTATTTCGGAAGAAGTTTTTTCAGAAGATCTCTTCTGGAAAAGCTTCTTCCAAAAGAAGCCTGCAGTCTAGATGTAGCCTCTCTTGCACTCTCTCAGTATCTTGCATACCTCCCCCAGCCACACATAGCTTCCCCTCCAATTTCCAAACTATGTACAGCCTTCATGGCAGACATTTTTCCTAAAAGCATCATGGCTCAGATCCTCAAAGAAATTTAGACTCTTTAACTTCCACTGATTTCAGTGGAAGTTACGAGACTAAATATCTTTGAAGATGTGGGCCCATATAACTTCACGCCAGTTGAAATAACAGGACATGGTGGCCATTTTGAGTAAGTGTAAAAATTTACACAAAAGCACTGAGAGAACATGAGAACATAAATAAAACATCACAATAGCAGAGAAGCTCACATTTGTCTTATATATATAATTGGAAGATGAACTTGTTTTCTCTGTCAGAAAATATCAAAAAGAATATTTGTAAGTCACTGCATTACAACAGATACACAAAGCAAGGAGACTACCATAGAGGCTGCCTTAGCTGATAAACCCAGGGATCTTTCTTTTTTCTTATTCCCCAATTCCAAATTATTATTAATATGTGAGCATTATTCTCTAGCCTTATGTATCATGGAGTAATTTTGTAATCCAACCTCAAAAGGCTATTCTTTAACAGTGGTTTGGTACCATGTTGAGCCTAGTGCAAGTTACCACAATGTTAGGCAATTTTTTAATACAAATTAGTGTTGTATTTGGTTTTTTGGGTCACATGGCAAATGCTATCCCAGAATGCTAGAGATGATGGCCAGGGAGGGCAGATAGAGTGGAAATACACTAGAAAAGACAGAAGTTAGGGAGCAAGAGAGGCCAAAAACTCAAATTTAGGTTCCTAAATCCATAAACAAATCTCTTAAATAATTGTGGGTTGATTTTTGGAAGTGCTTAACATTAACAAATCATATTGAAATTGACAAGACTTCCAAGCCTACCTCTGCACAGGGATAAAAGACCTGCAGCACAGCTGTAGTTTACCTGAGTCAGCTGACTCAAGTTCACAAGGCTTGGCCTGCAGGGCCAGAAATTTCTGTGCACACATTGGAGCTTGTGCTGGAGTCTGAATTATAGGACCCTGAAAGGATGAAGGATCCCAGATCTCTGCTTACAGCTCAAACCCCGATATCTATACAGCAAATATGCAACCCTGAGGCCCAAGCTCTATGACCCAGGCCAGCCATGTGTTTGTTATCCCTGTGTTGTAGAATTACACCAACTACTCCTAATCTATGCAAGTGCCTACATATGACTTCAGGGAGGAGGGATAGCTCAGTGGTTTGAGCATTGGCCTGCTAAATGCAGGCTTATGAGCTCAATCCTTGAGAGGGGGCCATTTAGGAATCTAGGGCAAATCTGTCAGGGATGGTACTTGCTCCTATTATGATAGCAAGGGACTGGACTCAATGATCTCTCAAGGTCCCTTCCAGCTCTATGAGATGGTATATTTCTATAACCTAACTTTTCAGTGCCCAGGTTTGAAAAATCTTGGCCACAGACTGAAATGAATAACCCCTTAAGTCTGGCATTTTAAAATTCATGTTAAGATACTTGTGTTCACTTAAATCTTCACATTCAACATACAGTTATCACTCTTAAGAACTCATCAGTTTCATTTTAGTCATTTTCATCATCATAAATGATTTAACATTGGAATCACAAGGACAACTAATAGAAACTGCTTACAATGCAATGAACAAAAGACATCTTTAAATCTAAACCAACTATAGAAGACTTCAAGCCAAAACTCTACTTTAAGATATAACATAACAAACATAAGGACATAAGAATGGCCATACTGGGTCAGACCAAAGTTCTATCTAGCCCAGTATTCTGTTTTCCAACAGTGGCCAATGCCAGATGTCCCACAGGGAGTGAACAGAACAGGTAATCATCAAGTGATCCCTCTCCTGTCATCCATTTCCAGCCTCTGAAAATCCTTGCAAATCCTACTGACTTCAGCAGTAGTTGCATATAGCTATCTGAAAGTGTATTTATGCACATAGATAGCATTTAGATGGTATTTGTTTTTCTACAGCCTAAGTATATGATCAATGTCTGGTGCTTATAAGATTTACTCTGTTTTGCACAAGTCCAAAGGTACTGTTCAGTGAATTAAGTTTTTGCTCCTAAAGCATTATATTTGCTCCTGAAACTACCACTGATTTAGGTGGGAACAGGATCAGATCCTATGTAAAGTTGAGGATGCATAATTTACAGCAGTCCTAGTGCAGCTATAAACTTTTCATGTTATTTTTCTGAAGCAAGGACAGGACTTACTTGATTTTGTAAGTCAGATATGAGTGTGAGTGTGTGTTTTTAAACAAGGATAAACAGTCTTCTCTCATCATAATCAAATGCATCTCTGGACACACTCATAGACAGTGCTTAATTTGTAATGGAAGAGATGCAAGGGCTCTAGCAATTTTTTTTTTTTTACATTCCTGACTGTTGTAGCAAGCCCAGAGGTGCTAAGTCTGTAAACTGCCAAGCCTAGAGATGCTAGGGCTCATCCCTGGCACAAATTAAACACTGCTCAGGTATCTAGAGGGCAGAGTTCTGACTGCCCATTATTTGAGACATCAAACCTAACGTTGTAGAGCTATCTGGGATGTAACAAGTGGAATACAGACCTTGCTCCCTATAAGCTGAGGTGCAGAAAGGCCTCAACTCTTGTTGAAATTAATGGGAGTTGAGTGCTCCCATCAGGTTGCAGAAGGGCACCCAAAAGTACATGAGAACAGTAATCCACCTACTCAGAGTCTGAGAGTAGATAAACTTGGGTCTCCACTGTACTACACAGTCAGAGCCCTTTGCCAAAAACAGAGAGAAACATGAAAGGATTTCTCTACAGTACCAATATTTACAAATATTCTACATATGTACATATTTATATATGTTATACCTGGACACCATGACATTAAAGGGATTTTTTTATAATTTACAAATCAAACATTTTAAAAAGGTATAATTATACCATGAAAAATCTTTTTATTGCTTGCCTTCAAACCTTATACACATTATCACACTATTGCACACATCTCTGTATTACATGGAAGAGCTACATTTATATATAAATATATATATGAAAATAAGGATATTTCTATTTTAATGTTTTGAGTAAAGTGCTTGTTTTTCAACTACCGTTGATGAATAAAGATGGTTTGATTAGAGGGGATTAAGGGAATGCACATTTCACTAGTGGTTCTCCCTTGTTTGACTCAAGTCAAGTCTGTCTTCCTTGTAAAGTCTACTAATAAAATGCATTTATGACCTTGGCATCTATACTGTCATGCAAAGCACAAAATAGAATCACATTAAAAACAAAGAAAAGACAAGAAAATTAAACAGCAAAAAAAAGCAATGTTTGAGTCTTCTTCTTTGTTTTTGCTAGTTTTCATGTCTTAAGATAATTCATTTATTCATTTTTAGAAATATTTTTACAAGTTTGTCAAACTTTAAACATACTTATTTTATGCACTATATTCAAGTACTGTACAAAACTGCAATAAGTGACACTATACGATGACATATGTTTCTACTGTAAACACACCATCATAAAGGTGCATCTATTTTAAAAGGTCAACTAACAACTGCTAATGCGTATGTGAATCAAAATATTTTTGATTGGACAAGTATATTAAAATCTAAATACGCTACACAATTATTAGTGATGCCATGATTTACCAGGCCTTTGAGGACATAAGGAATGTTTGCAAAGGTTCAGACAAAAATTAATTTTACTAACTAAATATTTATATAAAATTGCAAATGGCCACTCCAATTTTACTTTAATTTGTGTATGACATAACTGATAATTACTAATGATGCACTGAAGTTTATTAAAAATAACATTCAAATCTTAGCAAAACCCTTTCTAATATACAAAGTTAAGTTATGTCAGTGAAATTGCAATTTACAAAAGCAGCAATTAATCTTATCCATGAGGACAACTTCCTGCACTGCAATCACAAACTGCTGTTTCCTTTGAAAACAATAGCTACTATGGGTAGATGAGAGGAAACCTTATTAAGGCAGCTTTTCCTTTAAATACTAAACAGGAAAAATGCATCTTTTTTTTCTGATGTGCTTGACCCTGAAAAATTTCTGTGTGTCAATTACCGATATTTATGAGCCTGACATCAATCTAATTTTTTAAAATAAAGTTTTCTGACCTTGCTGAATAAGAGCACTTGGTTCAGCAACCTCAGATAAATAAACACTGAGGAGAATAAAATAGGGGTTTTTTTAGTGGAAACTGGTTAATGCTACAAATTTGATTAACCACTATTGCTCACTAAAATGAGTTGTAATAGTTCATTTAAATTTTAAACAGGTCTAGAAGTAAGGAACTCATGACCCTGGCATTCCAATAGTCTTTACTAAGTTTTAAAATAACTACTTTTCAGAATGTTTGTAAACAACAAAATAGTTTGAGCTCATCTCTCTATAATATATATATATATATGTAAATCCCATTGTATGAAATAAGGTTTTAAAAAAAATCATTTAATGACAGCTCAATAAAGTAGTATTAGTTATTTTATAGAAAAATATCTTAACTTTAAATTAAAAAAATACTGTTCCTAAATATTTATGCAGGACCCTATTTTTCTCTTAACTGTATGGAGAAGATATAATTCTGTGTATTTGAATCCCAGGCTAAAGGAAATCCCCAGGGTAGAACTTTTAAAGAGTTGGCTGCATTTGCCAGGGTTATTATCTGTTTACAGATCCATGAATAAACATTGTGTGCCTCCTTTGGAGATACATAGATAAGATATCTATATACATTCTGTACATATTGGTTCACAGATTAGCAGTTATTAGTCGTACTATACATAGCAAAACAACCTATCTGATATAATGATGCTATACATCCCCAGTGTAAATCAGCTTTTAGGTTGAGGGTGCAAAACCAAGTAAGACAGGTTCCCTGTTTAAATACGTAGCCCAGTACACTAAGTTAAAAGTACCAAATAATACTGGAAACACTATTCTAGACATTCTATCAATTTTGCTAACACTGTTGAATGTTTTCTTTGCTTCTTGTGGCTTGGCTTCTGGCTTTGCCTTGTTGGGTTCTGCAGTTGTAGCACTCTTGGAGATTGTTGGTAGCACTGAGTCCTTGGTAATATTTGGAGCATAATTAGCAACAGCCACTGCATAGGCATTGTTTTTCTTAATGACAGATGCTTTTTCTTTTTTCTATTGGAAGACAGCAGGGAGTTAAATATTTACTGCATAGTACATTTGCCAAATCAGCTTCAATAAAACTGCATTTCAAATGTGTTTTTTAAATGAAGATGGGAAAAGAAATGTCAGTGATACTATAATGACAAATCATATGTAGGCAATGTCCTCAGTCTCACAGATGGAAGTTACAGACTAGTGTCTCAATTTAGTAAAGCAATCCATAAGAATAGGCCCTTATGCCCACAGAGAACCCCACTGAAGTGACGAGGGGCATGTCTAGACTACATCCCTCTTTCAAAAGATGGACGTAAATCAGATCGAAATTGCAAATGAAGCCGGGATTTGAATTTCCCGCACTTCATTTGCATAATGGCAGCCGTGCGTTCTTTCGAAAAAGGGCTTTTCTAAAATGAAACTGCCGTCTAGACGGGCTTGAGGCCCAGTGTTCTGACAGAGCTAACAGTAAACACAAAGCAGGAAATGGAAAATAAAAGGGCTACCAGAATAAAACGTAGGGGAGAATGATAATACAATCCATTTTCACTGACCTACCAGTCCCTACCATAATAAAGTGAAAGGAATCTCTGCACATTAATATAAAAATTACTCATACACCCCATAATTGCACACCAAAGAAACTTCTTACTGTAATTCAATTAAGAAACTCTGGCTATACTTGTATATTGTTAATTATATTTATATTGCTCATTTGAGTGTCTATGGGCATTTTAAAATCCAGCAATAGCTAAAACCTGGGAAAGAGACATTTTCGAGTGAATAACAGTTCTACTTCTCATTATCATAATGATAAGCGATTCAGGATCTGTTTATAGAATCTAGACAATAATGCCTTAGGTTGTGGTGCTTCATTCTTCACTAGGGCTGCGTCTAGACTGGCATGATTTTCCGCAAATGCTTTTAACGGAAAAGTTTTTCCGTTAAAAGCATTTGTGGAAAAGAGCATCTAGATTGGCACGGATGCTTTTGCGCAAAAGCATCCATGGCCAATCTAGACGCGGTTTTGTGCAAAAAAGCCCCGATCGCCATTTTCGCCATCGGGGCTTTTTTGCGCAAAATGGTTCTCAGTTGTCTACACTGGCCCTCTTGCGCAAAAGCATTTGGGCAAGAGGGCTTTTTCCCGAGCGGGAGAGTCATTGTATTTGCGCAAGAACACTGACGATCATACATTAGATCGTCAGTGTTCTTGCGCAAATTCAAGCGGCCAGTGTAGACAGCTGGCAAGTTTTTGCTCAAAAGCAGTCGCTTTTGCGCAAAAACTTGCCAGTCTAGACGCAGCCTAGGAGTAACAGGAATTAAGAAAAGATGCACTGTCACTTTTTCTAAAGTTCTTCATTATTATTATTATTTGCACTTTTATGTACCACTTTACACATTCAAAGCACTATGCAACCATTAAATGTTAATCTTTGCTTCACTCCTATTATGGAAATATGTAATATTGTGCCCAGATTTGGGTCAGGCGCAACCACAATTTAGAGATTTCCTGAGCAGAGATTTTTCCTTATTCAGTTCTTGGGGAGCTAAGGAAAGTAATTACATAATATACTAACTCAAGACACTGCAATAGCTCTTTTTCCGGGTTATTTACAATAACGATTTACAGTGAAACCTTTGTCATCCAGCACTCTGTTAACCAGAAAACTTTGTTAACCAGCATTGCCCCCAGCCACAATACTGTCACATCTTCAGGCGCATAGGCCTGGCTTGATTTACCATGATTGGCTTAGCAATTTTTTATTTAAGAAGTACTAATCATCTTTAACTCAAAATAGAAATGTGAGACCAACTGCCTCACACTACAAAACTACCAATATTAAAAACTTGAGTTTTACTATTACTGTCCATTGGTTTTTCCTAGGTTGATGGGGACCCTCAAATAACCGGAATTTTTAGATAACCAGAATGCCCTAATATCCGAGAGTGCCGGATAACACAGATTTTACTGCAAAGGGTTTGACACCAAATCTTGCAATAATGCCAATGTAGGCAGTTGATTATTACATCAAGTTAAAAGTTTCTTCACACACACTGTCCCCTCTATGCCAATATCAAAAAACACTGTCCCCTCTATGCCAATATCAAAAGTACTCCATGTTTTGAATTGATTCAAACTTCTGTTGGTCTAAGGAGTTCCTGAGGGTATGTCTACACTGTTTTGGCCAATTGTGCTGTTTTCAAATCATCTGGAATCCAGACACCTATTTCTAATTGTAATAGAATCAACCAATTGTGATTCCAATCATCAGAAATCGCTTATTTTAATATGCATTATTTCTCATATTCTGTGACCTCTTTGATACCTTCAGTCCAATTGGATTGTATTAAATGGCACTGATCCTGAAAAATGACAATGACCAAATTATAATTTATTTGAAAAACAATAAAAGTGAAACTAAGTAAAGTCTCATAAGTTAGAAACAGAACTGGACAATAACCAATACCTAATTCACTTTAAAAGGAAGTAGGAAATTTAATAATGGAGTCTAAGTTATTTGCAAATAAGTGCAACAAGCCAAAGTGTCATGAATATTTCATTCAGAATATTCAGAATTTAAAAATAAATGAGCTAAATCCTAAAGTATTTAATGAGGCAAAATTTCTGTTGACTTCAGCAGGAATTTTGTCCTAGTAACAACTAAGTATGTTTAGAATTTGATAATACACTGTACATAAATTGAAAATGAGTACACAAGATTCTGGTGTTTGGGGACTTCTTAAATGAAATATTATGAGAGTTATTGCAAGATAGTGTTGTTAGTCTCAGTGTCTCTGCTACTGATATTATAGTAAAATATCTATGTGTTATAACTATATGTTTTCAATAAATCCAATGTTGTGACTAAAGATTAGATCTTGCATTGATTCATTCAGACATAATATATTTATAGTAAGAATAGAACATACACTAATTTCGGCTTGTTTGTGGAGGCATGCAATCACACTATAAAAACTAAAGATTCAATTTAGTGCCCACTGAAATCAACGTGAGTCTTTCCACTGACTTTTATGGTTGTTGGACTTGGGCCTAAAAGCTGTAAATAGGCAAGGAGTCTGCTGGATAAAAGATGCAGGAGCACATTTTCAATAAGAAGTTCCTAAGATGTGCCCTGTAGAATATGCAGATCCTGTAAGCACAAAAGGTAATTGCATGTACAAAATAGGCAGTTACTTATGATAACCAAGTTTCTGTGCATCCAACTACTTATTTGATACATGAAGGTAACTGTTTAATAACGGCATTCTTATTTTGCAAGTATTGATTAGACTCTTACTTTTGTAAAGTTGTCCTAGTGTATAAAAGGAATTTAAGATTGAGCTTTTCAACCAGCGAGAAATTACAAGAAACTGGCTGGATGAAGTGAATGTTAGAGGCTAGAGCACAGGACTGGGGGTCAAGAACAGCAAGTCTCTGGTTTTTTTGGTTGGCCATTGTATCACAGCGTGACCTTGAACAGGATACTTCACTGACGTCTTTTTTCCTGCTCTGTAAAATGAGAATAATAGTTCACAGCTCACAAGTGTGCTGTTCGGCTTAATCACATTCTTAAGGTTTGTCAACTGCTCTGTGATATTTCAAAGATGCTAAAGACTAGCAAACTATTAATACCTACTCTCTATATCTTGGAAAGCCTAGTATTCAACTGAATATTTAGCAAATTGATCCATGGTCAAAGCAACAGGGTATCACTTTCCTTAAACAGGATGGCTACAGAGACCCAAATGATGCTTTCCTGACTCTCCCTGCAGGAAGACAAGTGCTGTCAATAGAAGTGCAAAAAGAGCTGTGACTGAAAACCTGAGTAATGAGGGTTCTGCATAGTGCAGATAATGTGCACATGGATCAGCACCATGAACCAACCTGGACTGCACAAAACTCAGTACTGATGGCTTAGGGAGAAAATGGTTGTGACCAAGGGGGAACAGTGCCTGAGATACAATGTGGTCAGAGCAAAACTGTTTAAATGCAATCCAATCAATATAAATGTTGAATATGGTGCTGGCATATTAATGATTTTCCATTACTCATACTGCCTGTCTGGTGTGCTGCACTTGAAACTCAGACAGAGCAGCCACAGGGTCAGCCATGGAGGAATGTATCCTGAGTTCTAAGGAAACAATCTCTGTCACTCCTAGCTGCTTAATACCTTGTGACTCGTCTAGATGTTGTATTCTTGCAAGCCTACCTGGCTGTTATGCCTCCTACTCTCAGCTTCCTCCACCATGCTTAGAAGTCCTACTAATAGGCCAGCACTTACTTGCATCCTCATCAGACTGGGCTACTGATTAGGTTATAAGAGGGACAAGAAGAAATTTCAGGTGGCATAAGAGATGCTTAAAACTAAACAGGCCTCATCATCTGAAATTAAATGTGGGCACAGGGTCATTATATGCTTGCATTTTTCAATCTGAGATCTAGATACCAGGCCCATATTCAAGTTGAATTAAATTTTCCAAAGTTCCTCACAATTCTCTGGTCCTTCTACCTACAATAGTATGTCTACACTGCACAGGAGAGCACTCCTGACAACAAAGCAGCATTCACACTTTCACTTGCAGCAGCAAAACTTTGTTGTTATGGAGGGAGAGGGGGTTTAAGCACCCATGAATGACAAAAGTTTTTGTCTGTCAAGTGTAGAAATACCCTTACTTTGAAATAACCCAGAAACAGCATCTTCAAAACAAAGGTAGAAAGCACACATAGCAAAGGGTTAAACAACAAAGAGTCCCATATGCATATTGTTCCATACCTACACTTCAATCTTTCATTGAATGCTTTTATAAGTTCCTTAACCTGACTAACTCCCATCTCTAGCTGGGAAAAGCAGATTTTCCTGCCTACAGCATGCACTCTTTGCCTCTGTGTGTCTGCTTGTCTGATTGTTAGCTCTCCCTGACACCCCTTGAGCAGCTCCTTATCATTGACAGCTACAAGCCAGATCCACAAGGAAGCATTGGAACATGAGTTCATCCACAAATTCAATTCACATGCTAATGGACTCAATCCTGATGAAAGTTGGTTGGGACACTACCAACTTAACAGCCATTGAAGGTGCAAACAGCTCTTTGTGTATACTCCGATGCCAGGAAGGATACTATCTATTAACTTTGATTCATATCTGCTTATTTTAACTACCCAATCTTCAGATACTTACTGATTCCCTCTGCTCTCTGACTCCCCCGCCTTTTTTTTTTCTTCCCTCTCCTTCCCCTCTCCTATTTATTTTGGGTGTGCACATCCTAAACTCATAACTCCAGTCATCTGAAGAAGTGGGCTGTGCCCACAAAAGCTCATGATAACATCTACGTGTTTTGTTAGTCTATAAAGTGCTACCAGGCTATTTGTTGATATTCTTCACAGTAACACAGATAGGGTACATCTACATAGCAGGGCTAAAGTCAAATTAAGCTATGCAATTTAAGCTACGCAATTGACGTAGCTCAAGTTGAAATAGCTTAATTTGGCTTTTGGCGCTGTCTACACAGCAGGAAATCAAAGGAAGAACATTCTTCCTTTGACTTCCCTTACTCCTTGTAAAATGAGGATAACAGGAGTCAGAGTAAGAAGTCCTCCAGTTTGCCATTATTTTGAAATAATGGCTTGCAGTATAGACATGCTCTCTGTTATTTTGGAATAATGCCAGTTATTCCAAAATAATGCAGCTGTGTACACATAGCCATAAAGAACAAGAGGGAAATGGATAACTATGAAACAAATAAGGAAAAAAGAAGTTGGGTGAATGTGAGTGTGTCTCTACTGTTTTGAAATGCAGTGGATGCAAGTTTAGGATGCTTTTTCATTAAGTCTGAATAAAGATTTTTTCAGAAATATTACTCTGATTGTATTCATTTCCACATGAAGAATTCAGGAATATGATGTGGTGTAACCTCAGAGTTTATATTTTTGACATTTAACAAGATTTAGACAGGCTAATGATTAACGTGAAGAGAGCTTTGACACAATAATCATTTCTCCAAGGACAGCCTGCTAGAGAAAGTTCCTGCATGCAGATTAATTTCTGCTAAGTTTGGCAATCTGAACACACACTTAACAATATCCTTCTACCCACTCCAACTTTCATTTCACAAGTCATAATCTTTCTATTGGTTTGAAACTTCAAGTATTTTTCAGTAATAACCAACTATCAAAATATCTGTTAAACTGGTTTCTAGGAATTGACTGGAAATATAAACATGTTTCATTATCGTTTACCTTATCATTGACTATGCTTTTTCCATCCCAGGCCCATCCTCGTTTTGTGAAGTAATTTACAGTAGCAAATTCTATCAATGCAGAGAATACAAATGCATAACAAACAGCAATAAACCAATCCATGGCTGTTGCATAAGCTACTTTTGGAAGGGAATTTCGTGCACTGATGCTCAACGTTGTCATTGTCAACACAGTTGTTACACCTGTGAGAGGGTGGAAGAAAAAAGAAAATGTCAGCAATTTTAATTGAATTTTGAAATTTAATGTGCTTCAAAAGAGGAACATCTTACAGTCCATATCTAAGAATTATAAAAATATTTACATACTGTTCATACAGTATGGTGGCATATTAGGCACACCCTATTGAAAGTAGCAGCAGAATTGTCCTTTGTTTTTTCTTTCATTTTATTTTAAAACAATTGTTGGTGATAACAGAAAATACAGTCTTGAAACCACATAGAGGTTATAATTTTCCTTTTTTGATTAATCATACTATTGGGGGAAAACCCACAGCAAGGCAACTAAAAGTATAAGTTTGTTTAATTAAATAGGTCAAATCACTTAGCAGCAGCATAGCAAAAATGATTTTTCGATGAGCACATGCACTGCCAATAACCCCTGTCTCCTCTCAGTTTCTTTCTTAGCTTCTTAACTACAGAATCCAAAATGGTCAACTTCTCTGAGGTCAGCCTGGCATTGCAAACAAGGGAAAATAATTAATGGCTGTCATTCCCAAGAGTGGCCTTTTGTGTCCATTTTCAAAGGCTATACATGTATGGAAGCCATTATAAGACAGCCTGTGGGTTTAATCACACTGGGAACAATAGGAGATTAAAGGCGTCTTTGGTAATGGCTGTCTGACTGCCACATACAATTATTAAGTGGGATAAAGTGGTCAGTTGGATAATATTGTAGTAAAACTAATTAATTGAAACTTTCAGACTAATCTGTCTTCTTGTTAATATTTTTATTTAAACATTAAAAAACCAGAGAAAACAAAGATATTTTGCACTTCATGAAACCCCAATTGGTGGTGATAAAGCCATACTCAAACCAATACAAGACCCATGATATTCAGAAAAAAGCCATACACCAATATAAATCACCTTTTAATCCACCCATTGACACAAATATACCAAAAATTCCTCTAGTCTACACGGCCTACACAATTTCAAGTCTACACAGCAGGGCTCAACTCGAAATAAGCTATGCAAATTGAGCTCCGTCAATTGTGCAGCTTATTTTGAAATATCTTATTTCAAAATTGGGAGCATCTGCACGGCACTTATTTAGAAATAGAGCTCTCTTCCTCCGACTTCCCTGAGGGTTACAGGAGTCTGAGTATGAAGTCCTTCAGCTTGACAGTATTTCAATATTATTTCAAAATAACTGACTGCTGTGTAGATACGGACTGTTATTTCAAAATAATGCTAGTTATTTTGAAATAATTTTGCTGTGTAGATGTACCCTTACTAAATCAACCCTACCCAGCCACCAGAGTTACAACTAGAAACCCTTAACTCTTCCATTTGTGGAATACCATTAAAAATGTATGCGTCTCCTAGGTAACAAACAATACAAGGTTGTATGCATACCAGACATCAATATTTCCAATTACTATTGGCAGAGTCAAAAGAGCCTCAGTGACAGAAAAGAATTATTAATTCTCTTCTCATAACTCACAATTCAAATATTACAAACAAAAATATTTATTATAACTGGTTACAATTATTAAGAGGAAATAAGGTCAGATACCTAAAAGAACAGGAACAAGTGTTAAGTCTGCAGGAAGTAATACCAGTATCAAAGAATGGTGAATTCAGGAAAGGAAAAATCAGCAAGATACTCTATCACGGAAATCAGTCATACAAGCTCTGGAGAATGGGACTCAAACATTCATGTCACCTCTACTGGCAAGGCACTTTTAAGCCTCATTGGGAAAGGAAAGGAAGCAGAGGGGAGGTCTGCTCAATCCCCTTCTGCCTTTTGCTGTTTCTGTTCCCCTTCAGGCCCTAAGCAACCCTTCCTTTCTGAGAGGACTGTGATGGGAAAAGGAGGTTAGGCAAATAACTTCCATCTTTCTCTTTCCTACTGTGATTAAAAGACCTCTTTAGAAGTTACAGAGACACACTGCTTATTGCACATAGTTTCCAGGCATCAAGCCACACATCACATAGTTTTATTTTTAGAATCCACCTATTAGGGAGGTAGTTATAAAATCAACAGCAATATTGTTGTGGCAAGTATGAGCTATTAAACTGTACACCATGGCAATGCAAAATAAGCATTGTACATAGACACAGAGTAAATGCTATAACAAGCATTTATTTCCCACCACTAAAAGAACATTACTGGTTATTTTTTATTCCTTCCCCAAAAGGGAGAAGGGGACTCCACACCTTAAACTTGAAAGTAATACATACAAACTGTAATATTATTCAGGTAATTCAGATAAATAACTTTCATTAAATGCAGGTGTCTATGAAGTGATTGCTTCTCAAAGATAAGATGACCTGAATGCCTATGTAAACATATACAGCAACCAACAATGTTCTGTTTAATTCATAATGCTAATTTTCTTGAAACCACATTGGCTTCTCTGGAATTCTAATTCAAGATTTGTTAGTGACCTTTTCTAGTCTGGTTTTAAATATTACAAATTTACATCTTATATACTGCTACTGGTTGCCAATTCCTCTAAAATGTTCAGCTGCAGACTCTGAGTACCAAACGTAATTCAAACAGCTGTTAATGAAGGTGTCTGGACTTTTATTTATCAATTACATAAACTGAATGATGTCCAAGTGACCAAATTTTTATAACCTGGATTGAATGAAGAACAAATTAAAAAGAATTTGTATTGTAAAGCCAAACTTCCAATGTGTAAATCTGTGGCATTCTGTTCTTTAATCGACTGGCAATAGATTTTTTCATTATTAGGATTAATTAAAATGAAAAGAAATTTCTGCATAATAAGACTTTGCTTAGGAAAAAGCATAGTATAATGGTAATTTGTTTATTACTGTTGGACATACTATGACTGAAAAAAAAATCAGTAACACTGAGGACTCAGTCCAAACTAATATAAAAGAAAGCAAAAGTATACATTAAGGGTCTGATTTTCCATTCCATTACCCAAGCTTTAACTTAATTGAAGAAATACTGATGTAACAATGATGCGAGAGAGTCATGAGTGGAAGGAATCTATGACAGACACCACTTCTTTTGAGGAAAGGTGTCGCCTGCCTTTAATCGTACAACAGTCTGAACAATGCTACCAACTCAATGTGCCCCAAATATTACCTAAGGTCAAATCACTCTTTCATAAAAAAGATGGTTGATAAGAAAATGAACAGTCTACAAATATCCCTGACCTCAGCCAATATTATCATAACCCCTTTCCAATCATTGTACAGATTATGGCACTGAACAGATGGCAAGAAATGCCAAAAACAATGATTGGCATTAGCTTAATTTTGGAATTTTCTAATTTTACTGTTTGAAATATGGTTCTAGTCTATAAAAATGATATTGTGGGATTTCATATTTAATGTTTCAACGACTTTATGTTGAATATACTTAGTTTATAAGTATAAATATGTCTTTCTGTCAGCCCTGAAAATTCAATTTGTAATCTGAAAATCAAGCTTTTTAAAAATTTCTTGTGCCTCACAACCAATAATAAATATTCTCCAGGTCAAATACTCCCCTTATCTATACTTGTATAGCAGCCCCATCTGCGAGTCATTTCTGCACTTGCGCAGTGATTCTTTTCAAGAAGTGTAGCTGTAACAGAGATATTACAGGGCTGCAAAATGGAGTGGAAAGTGGCTTGCACTACTGTATATGCTATAGGATGCTATAAATATTGAACCTTGTAAACATTTTGAGAAGCCCTGTATTAGCCCGTAACCAATCTATACCTTAGTATTACAGACATGACCTAACAAAGGAAGCTCCAAATCAGAAATCAAATAAAAATAAAAATGACTATTGATGCATAGAAATGAGCATCAAATGGTCCCCAGCCATCTGTACAGCCTCCAAAGACAGTCCAGCTGGCCTATATTCCATCTCCTACTCATTGTACAGGAGAGGGCTCTCCAGTGCTCTAGAATTCAACTCATTTCACAATTTAATTTCTAGTACAAATATGAATACCCGAAAGTGCTCCCAATACACTGGAAACATGTGTAACTGCTCCAGTGAATAACACTAGCTGAGGTGTAAAAACATTATATGCAACTTCCTTTTCCATATGCTATTCACTTTGCCTTTTCTGAAGGTACTTAGGGTGGTGCTAGAGGAGTTTGTGGAGCTATTCAACCACAACATTTGCCTTAGACTCCAGCTAGAACACCGCTTCCAGAGCAAAGATGTGGTGGTGGATTAGCCACTGGCCAACTGAGAGGCCCTCAGCTTCTGCCACTCACTGGACGGGGCAGGGAAAACGCCAGCATTCCCAATGCCCTGCACCAGCAGAAGCCATGGGATGGGGAAAGCCTTGCACAGCACTAGGGTTGTCAACTTTCTACTGGTACAAATCCAAATAGCCTTGTCCTGTCCCCTGTGTTGCCACATCTCTGATGCCCAACCCTTGCTCACTCCATCCCCACCCTCACTCACTTATTTTCACTGAGCTGGCTCAGGGGGTTACCATGCAGGGGTGTGAGGGCTCAGGCTGGGAGTGTGGGCTCTGGGATGGAGCCAGTGATGAGGGGTTTGGGTGTGGGAGTGTGCTCCAGGCTGGGGGTGGAGGCAACAGGTTTGGAGTATGGGAGGGGATTCTAGACTGAGGCAGGGGAATGGGGAGTAGAAGGGGGGATGAGACTGCAGGCTCTGGGGTGGACCTGGGCATAAGGGCTTTGGGGTGCAGAAGGAGGCTCCATCTACTGCAGCAATTCACTTAACAGAGCCAGCAAGACAGTATCATTGGTATATTCAAGATCTCAAACCACAACAGTGCTCATCTCAACATTGTCTAAAACTGCCTTCAACCAACCAATACCAATATGGAAAATCAACGGTGGCAGAATGCAGCTTTCCCATGCTCTTTCAGATAGGGGAAACAATGCCACATGTGTGTCATTGACTCTAATGCAAGCTTTCCATTCCATTTTACAGCTTTTCTACTAATGACACTATTTTCCCCAGTGACAGATTACCTTATCAGATTCTACACCCTTGTTTGATGCACTGAATTAAAGGTTTCAGGGAAGTGTATAAATGCATGACTTATGACATTCAACCATCTCAAAAACTGTCTCAAGTTAAAGATCTGGTAATCACTGGAACAACCAAGTCTAAAGTTATTTTGACCATTATCAGGAAATTGTGAAATCCCATTTCCTTATGAAGAGGCCTATTTCCAGTGTGCTATAATTCTAACATATTACACTATTCCTTTTAAAATAGAGGTAAATCTACTGTTTCTTTTTTCCTTTCTTTATTTTTCTAAACCCCCTGGTGCAAAAGGATTCCACCAGTTTCTTCCATTTATTTTGGTTATTTGCTCCTCTGTTCAGGCTTCTGAGCATCACGGTGGATTTGGCTTTTTTCTCTACTGTTCTATATGTTTCTCTAGATTGCCCTTTTTCTCTTTCCAGGTGGTATGCATATTATTGCCATGTTGGTGGCATGCTTAAAGCAGGTCTTAAATATGTCCATAATCATCATCATCATCTTACAATTTTTGATGTTTTAGGTTGGTTTGTTCTACGTAGAATTTCTGATCTTGCAAGAAACTCTTTCCAACAGACTCTGAAAATCTTCCAAAGACATTTATTTTGGAACAAGCTGATCTCATCAATTTCCATGACTCTGCTCCATATATGACACCAAACATGATACCAGTGTTAAAGATTGACAGTTGTGTTACCAATGCTAATTATGCTACTTTTCCATTTTTTTCATTTGAGATTTGTTCTTGACATCTAGCATGTCTAAACTACACCCCTCTGCCGACAGAGGGATGTAGATTAGGCACATCGCTATTGAATATGAATCAACAATGGGATGCAGCTGCAAAAATGGCTGATGTTTTGAGGTGTATTAACAAAAGCTTGGATACATGGGAGCTAACTATCTCTACTTGGAACTGGCAAGGCCTCAGCTGGAGTACAGTGACCAATTCTGGGTGCCACATTTTAGGAACATGACCAATGAGGAAAGCTTAAAAAACTGGGTATGCTTAGTTTTGAGGGGAAAATAAAGACTGTCATGTTCCCCCTCAATAGTCTTCAAATATGTTAAGGGGTGTTGTAAAGAAGACTGATCAACTGTTCTCTATGTCCATGGAAGGTAGGACAAGCAGCTGTAGCTGCAGTAAAGAAGTAGGTTAGGTTAATTATTTGGAAAACTTTTCAAACTGTAAGAATAGATAAATACTGGAATAGGCTTCCAAGGAAGATAATGGAATACTCATCACTGGAAGAATTAACCAATAGATTAGAAAACCCTATTCAGGGATGTTCTAGATATACTTGGTCCTGCCACAGTACAGGGGACTGGACTAGATGATCTCAGGATTGTCGTGGGGTTTGATTTATTTTAGATCTAAGGGAAACCAGGACACTACAAGGAAACTTAACCACTTTCTTATTTATTGCAAGCTTTAAGCAGTTAATACAATTGTTTAAGGTTTACAAGCCTTAAAACACAATTACTATACAATTTAAACCTTAAATACTAAAAATTCTAAAGCAATTAATAGAAGGTTCACTATGATACCATAATAAAGCCTAGTTCATTTATGTAAACCCACAGGGGTACGGATTCGCTTTGACACAGAGCTTCCAGTGACTAGGGATACTTTATTAATGTTGCTAAGTTACTGCTATTACTAAGTAATGCATTAGAATTCATATGCAGAGCAAAAGAAGATAGGAGTTACAGGGCTTATGGAATGCTAACATCCCTTCTACTATGGAAAGTTCTGTCCCCGTTGTCCTTGCTTCAAGGGCCGCAGCCGACATGGCTCCAGCTAAGGGACGTCCAGGCACCCCCAAGGTCTGGGTCCTTGGTAAGACTTCCCGTGCACAGGACCCACCAACGCCTTTGTACCCTAGCTGTTTACTGGGTGAACGCATACTGGCTCAATGCCATTCTTATCACTTTTATGAGCTGAGACCGTGGTCAAACTTGTTTACCGCTTATTTCCAAGCTCAAGTGCACGGGTTAAAGCTGATAAGGGCCAGCTGGTGTTTCAGGTTCCAGGCTGAAATATAGGGCTGGGAATTTCCATCCTCAGCTCTCGGACTTGTGGGCCCACTTACAGCTTATACTACAGGGAGCCCTTCCAGCCCCCCTTTGCTATGACCCTAAATCATGTAGTCTCTCTGTGCCTCAATTCCCTTTTTCAAAAGATACTGTACTCAGGATCAATCCCTGTCTAAACAGCCGTTTTTCTTTTGAAAAACCCCATTTCGAAAAAAACCGTGGCTGCCATTATGCAAATGAAGTGCAGGAAATTTAAATCCCAGCTTCATTTGCAATTTCAAAGTGTCCAATTTACATTCCTTTTTTGAGAAAAGGGATGTAGTTTAGACACAGCCTTAGATACTACAGTAACAGGAGACATTTAAGTGTCTTAGATTAAGAGAACTCCTGAATCTTAGCTGCTGAACTCATTCACCACCTCCCTCCTTGTATCACCTTCTAATTTGGCTGAAGGAGCAGAATTAAGCCCAGAAGCACATGTTCACTAGAAAAAGAACTACAGTTTGCACACTGCAATATTCTGAAATGATGTGAGGCTCTCATTCTGCTTAGTTATAAATAGAGCTAGACATACATATAAACCTCTACCCACACAAATACTTGTTAATAGTATAGATGAAATATTTCAGAGCCAAAACTCAATATAAATTCAACTTTTAACTTTAGAACCTTATTTTAGTTTAAATGCAAATTATTCCCCCCAAAATGTCAAGGAAATATCTGCATGCCACTCTCAGCTCCTGAAAAGCCTCAGAATTGTCAAGAGATCTGCAGCCTGCACCTGAGGGTTCTATGGACTAAAAACAACAGCACTTTGACCCTTTCTATAATAAACTTGTTACCAATATCTTCTCTGCTTCAATTTTCTCTTCCTCCTGAGCACCCCTCATAGTCAGGTATCATTTTGTGGAACCACACACCTGCTCCCACTTCTTCAGGCACCTTATACAGAGTTCACAGACTTCTTCTGTGGTCAGAATAATCCTCCTGGGGCTCTGGGTTTATGCACAGAAAGTAAACTCAACATAAAATAAAGTCCAACAAAGAAATGTTTTCTCAAGGTCTCCCCTGGCTTAGCAGGCCACATCCAGCCCTTCCTAGCTAAAGTCTTGGAGCCAAATCTCAAGACTCTGCTCACTCCTGAAAGTCTCTGCTCTTCTTAAGCACATATGCATGCTTGCCACTTTGGATTGATTTTTACAGGGCAATCATCTGAATCATCAGGGTTGACTAGGCCCAGGCCCTCTAGCCCCCATACTGGAAGCCACCCTAAAAAAGAACTAAGTGGGCTTCAGCTGGTATCAGAAATGGTTACTGACTGGTGCAGATGCTGCCTAATGCACATGCCATGTGTTCCTCAGAATACTCACCAAAGACTGTCCTTGCAGGTACAGATTCTCTGTTCAGCCAGAATGACACTTGGGAGAGAATGACTGTCATGATGCAGGGGAGGTAAGTCTGAATCACAAAATAACCAATTTTTCTCTTTAAATGAAAATGGGCTGTCATTACTGTATATTCACCTAGTACATGAAAGAGAACAAACAAAAGACCCTATAAAATGAGCTGTTAGCATCTGTAGACAATTCAGTTTCATGGCAATTAAAGGTAGCATGGTACCTCTATCTGAAACAAATGTGCTGTAGATGCAATCTACAAAAGTAGTCTAGGCAGAAATATCCTGCTGAATGTAAATGGAATTTTTTACTTTATGGGCTGGATCCAACTATCACTGACCTCAAGGAAAGTTTAGCTGTGGGCAGAGCAAGCTTGGATCTAGAAAGTTTTCCACAACATGTTCTAGAAGTGATTTTTTATACAGATTGAAACTTTCTAAACCAAGACTTTCCAGTCCAGCAACAGCCATGCTCTGGCATGCTCTGGTCCAGCAACATCCATGCTCTGGGAGACCCCGTGTGCCTGGCAGGGCTGCCTGGCAGAGCTGGGAGCCGTGATAGGGGTGGCCTGGTGAGGGCTAGGAGCCTCGGTAAGAGTTGCAGGGGGGGGCAGAAATGATCTCTCCTGGTCCAGCAAAATCCCTCATCTGAGCTGGTCAGGTCCCAAGGATGCCAGACCAGGGAGGTCCAACCTGTATTTACAAGGAAAAACTGCAATGACAAAGATCTTAGGCTTCAATCTTGCACATCCATGTGCATGAGTGGACGTACAAAGTCCCACTGAAGTCAATACAGCTTCATGCATATGCAAGGGTCAGCTAGGGGTATGTCTAGACCACATGGCTCCGTCAACAGAGCCATGTAGATGAGGTTTCTAGACATAGGGAAATGAAGCAGCAATTTAAATAATCGCTGCTTCATTTACATCAAAATGGCTGCCACGCTGTGCCGATCAGCTGTTTGGCAGCACAGTGCGGTAGTCTGGACGCTCCGCAGTTGACAAGAGAAGCCCTTGTCGACCATCGCGGTAAAGCTCATTCCACGAGGCATAATGAGGTGGTCGACAAGGGCTTCCCTTGTTGACCGCGGAGCATCCAGACTACCGCGCTGTGCCACCAAACAGCTGATCGGCACAACGCGGCAGCCATTTTGATGTTAATGAAAACGGCGATTATTTAAATCACCACTTCATTTCCCTATGTCTAGAAATCTCATCTACATGGCTCCGTCGACAGAGCCATGTAGTCTAGACATACCCTAAATGTAAGAGCTTGTGGAATATCTATTGGTATAGGCTATTCTAATAATCTACTGTCCAGAAGAAAAACACAAAGCATACCATGAATACATTAAAAATGGCATTTCCCATCTTTCACCTTAACCCAAGTTTTGGTTAGGAAGTTTAATAAACCCCCTCAATATTAGGTTTCATGAGAACTCTGCTGAAACAGAAACAGTGATAGGGAGCAGCTAACCTCCACTACCAGTTGCTATTTCACTAAGCACACAGAATTAGTAAGGTGTTCCTACAGGCTGCTCATAGCATACAATAATACTGAAATGCAGTAATCTTATTCCTGCCAATACTAATTGTGGCAGGCTAATGACATTATACCATCAGCATCTTATGGTTTTTATTATAAAGCAAATATCCTTTTCTTCCAATACATTCTACTAACCTGTACTTGATTTAACAGTCTCCTTTCCAACTGTTTGACCTAGCAAATCATACTGATTCAATCTAGAACCATCCGGAGCAACTTGTACGGAATCAGATGCATTGTAAGTCCAAATGTAGGTCACTTCTGAAGTTGTGTATGCATCTATGGGAATCATTAAGAAAATATTTTGTCAGCATTTTAGAACAAAAAGTGTCCATGATTTACAGCCACCGGGCATACATAATTAAAGAGAATTACTTAATTATTTTACTAAAAGTGTCATTGTAGTCTAAGACTGATAGGGCTAAATAATTTCCAAATTGCTTAAAAATAAGTATGCAAGTCTCACAGTATACGTAAGAACATAAGGGCATAAGAACATGCAGCAGAGAACCGTGTATTCTTAATTTTCATTGATCTAACCAACTGAACATTATTGCTGTTGAGTTGTAAGCAAAATCTATTTCTAAACTGTTAAAATATTCATTGGGGATTGCTTATTAAATGTGCCCTAAAATCTGAATTGGAATGTGTGCCTGTCTATGATTTGTTATGTCAAGGACAGGTTAACTTTCTGGAAATTTGTTTCTTCCTATCTATGAGTTTGAAATGAGTGACAGGCATTTCCTGCTTGTTTGATGTTCATATCTAAATATGGTGGAACTGCATACTGCTGCAACAAGAGTCACTGTGCCCGGCTATCTCTGGGCCTGTTATTTCCTTTTAAAATTCTACTCCTTAACATGGCCCCTCTGAAATGCATGGGGCACAAAGTAAATTCCAGAGGACAGTAAAAGGGAAAATACCCATGGTGCTCCTTGGCAAAGTGAAGGGACCCACCCTTGCTCCTTTAGAGAGGAGACGAATGAGCTATTCTAGACTCATTCAGGCACACTTGAAAGTTTTACTCTGCCTGGTGCTGGGAAGCTTAAAAAAGGGAACAGCACCATAGGAAGGTGGTGTGAACCAGAAGAAGATTACTATATCTCAGACTGCTGGCCACAAAGACAGATCAGCCAAGAGGGAGAGAGAGTCACAGGCCTCACTGATGTTGAAACTGCATGGACAAGTTCAAAAGCAGGGTGCCCCAAGAGAAGAAGCTGGATGCACACCCTAAGTAAAGATTCCATATCTGATGATAAGCTGAGCTCCAAAGGGTGACAGTAATGTTGAGCATTGAGTTCAGTGGAGCTATGCTGATTGATAACAGCTGAAGATTTGACCCTACAGATGTAAACCGCAGTCCCTCAGCTGTTCAGCTGTTTTTATAATTATTTAGGGGTTTTTTTTAACCTTGTTCTCTTTCCCTTGTTAAAAATGGAAATATACGTGGTACTCTAGAAATTATTTTAATGTTGCGAAATTAAACAATGAAAAAAGTAAGAGTAAGAACAGGTGAGAAAGATGCAAAGTGGGCGTATGCAAAGGCATGCATGAGAATCTTCAGCAGTACTTCATTATTGTGAGCTGCAGCCTGCAGGAAAAGTCAGCTTTTCAAATGAAAAAAAAATATTGTGATCAGGCTTCAATTCTTCTTCTTCCTATAGAACATGAAGATTGGGAGGATGCCAAATAAACAAAACAAGCACTGGCACTGTCATACAAACCAAAAAGCAGAAGAAACTCACTCAGTCTAACATACCCAATTCCAGCCAGATATATACCAAGGTTCTATGTACAAATGAAGTACTGCTATACAGTGATAGCTTTGTCCAAGAAGGTATATAAATGGATTTCTTTAATGTTTTGGGATTACCTCTAGTTTTATACTTTCCCTTTGGAATTCAGCCTTTCATAATACTTTGTCAGCAGACCAGTTCATTGTTATATAACTTGCTATCTTCCTAGTACATATGGCAAATATGCATTTATTTGTACCCCAAATCTTGGGTGTTCTTTCTGCACACATACAGTAGGAGCTGCAAAACCTGTATGTTGTTATTTTTTAGTTGATTTTATGTAACACCTTTGGGGTACATCTACACAGCTGCATTATTTTGGAATTGATGTAGCTGTTATCTGGTGTTATGTTTGTGTGTTACACAGTTTGAGTAACACAGCTAAATTTGTATATACAGCAAAAGATGACTTCCACAGGAAAGAAATTTGATTTATATTCAAAGTAGATTTTGTTACAGACGACCCCACTCAGTCTTCACCAGACACAACACCTATTTGCATATTTTCTAGTTAAATAATGCCAGATAAAAATCTGTAGTCCCTTTTATTTCAGTGCAAAAGCAATAAAAGCTACCTACATCTCTCCAGCTGGAAAGTCCCCTAGCATGGAGATTATCTTAGAGGGCACAGACCTCATACAATCCATTCCTATGTCTTTTCCCCATATACTCCTGGGGAAGGGGACACATCAGAGAAATAGACAGAATATACAGGGCTTTGACAATGCCCAGCTTATCAACAAAATTACCCCTTTGCTTATCACCTTGTGGAATGTGGGGGTTGTGTTGTACTCTATTGGGCTATGGCCAGTGTGAAATCTGCCAAAGAATCAGATAACAGGAACCAACCCCTTGAAATTCACCTTTTCTTTTGCACACGGCAGTGAATTTGCTGCTATCTCTTAAGAAAATAAGGGCAAGAGCATGGAAATATATACAAAGACTATATATAATATTTAAAAATCCTCAACTACTATAAATCATAGGACTAATTCTGATCTCACTTATAACAGAAGTAACACCACTAAAGTTTAGATACACTCGTATAAAACTGGTATAAGTGAGATCAGGATCAGACCCTACATATTAAACTACAAAACATACACTGTAACTTTAATCTCAAGAAGAAGTCATTTGTTACAGCCTTCATTAAGAATGAAACAACACATATTAAGTGAAGAAATGCAGTGCATTCTAAATTATTCCAGTTACAATCTTTAGAAACTGCATAGATATATTTTTGAATGTGTGTCTTGGTTTAGAAGGCATTAGTCTACTTTGTATAAATACGATATTTTTGTATATAGGTCTTGATTGTGTGTCTTGGTTTAGAAGGCATTAGTTTACTTTGTATAAATACAATATGTTTGTATATAGGTCTTGATTCACCACTGTGTTATTGAAATCAATAGAATTACACTAGCATAAAACTGGAACAATGTATGGTAAATTATCCCCACAACATTTTTAGTTAAAGCGGCTCCCAGGAATTTTTCAAATGCTTTACAAGATAGAATTCTGAAAAAGATCTCAGCATGTCAAAATACATAACACAGCATAACCTTCTGTGCCTACATAAACCTGGGCAATGACAACTTGTGAAACAAAGTGATGTTGAACCACAAGATATTCATTAGCCAACGGCTATATTCCTAGCTATGTACTCACAGCTGCCAAATTTCAATGGGCATGAATGAGCATCCATTGGAAAGTCCTCCAAGTGCATTGGACATTCAGCTTGGACTGTAAGCCTAAAAGGCAACAGAACACTATATGTTTAAGTCAGTGAACAAGACAAAAAAATCAATTCCACAAAAATGAACAGAATTCATGCTGATTTAGGAGATGAAATTGCAGGGTTATATTAAACTAATTAAAATTCAAATGACAGATTGCTTCTTTACTTTTGTGTGGTCCTTCAGAAGACATTGATTTAATCACAAAACTTACAGCTGACCTCAAAACTATGAGGAAAGTAATTTAAATGAAAATATAAATTATATAACTATGAGTTGTTAAGAATAGTCATTTTCTTCTAATATTCAGAAGTACAGGCTGTCTGGCTCCCAATAGTTTGTTGCAAAAGCATATAAAACATATGATTTGTCTAAGGAATGTGTTCCACAGGCATCTGAACATTTATTTGACTTAAGTGGAAAGTGAGGAAAAAATGCATCCATTTTCAAAAAATAGATCTTCTGATTCCTCAACTTCTATAATGCACACACCAATGCCAAAACAATAAAAACATGGAATGTCCTGACCAACATTCTTACCTCAAACTCAAAGATAAACATAATCTTAAAACATTTAAAATAATTTCTTTCAGATTTTTCATCTGAATTGCTTTTTATTAAACACTGAATTGCATGAATGGGCAGGCTCTGGTAGAGTCTATCCTTAGCTACAGTAAAAAATTAAAAGAATAAATACTCGTAATCACAGACTGAAAAACAAAACTGTCTATATTAAGCATGCACCTTATTTTCTGAAGTTTAGTGCTTCATTTAGCTTTATTTTCTCAAGATTCATAGTTAGAAGTTAACGAGAAGTAATTTAAGACATGAATTTCACAGCTTCAAGAGCAACATACCTCTACTTAGTTGATTTACAATTGTACACAATTTCATGATTAACTTCATCTGGAAGCTATGTATCAGTTTACATTAGCGGCCTCCTATTTTTTTATCTCTTCAAATTGGGTGGAAATTGCATTTTCTTTGATTTGGAGCACAAATTAAAGACAAGGTTCTGAATGGTTGAAATTTCAGTCAGTTAAGACTGACATGGATTCAAATATTGATTTGATCACAGGTGAAAATACTATAAATGGTGGCGCCATCAATTCAGTTCCTAGCAAACTTTTCTATGAATTTTCCAACCATCACATAATTCAATATGAATAGCAGTCTATTTATCAACACTCAGAATTGTAACTGCTTAGGAGTTATACAGCAAACCAGGGCTAAGGTGAACTGTCAGTCTTCTCCTGTGTGGGAAGACTTTATAGTACCTGACTGCTTTATGACTCATGATTTATACCTTACTCTAGCTAGAGAGATGGAGTTCACTTTCACAACTGGAACAATTCATTAAATTTATTCAAAGAAAATAATTTAAAAGTAAGTAGGAGATTTCTGGCAATTGTTATACAATTACGGTTTTAAACTGCTCAGTACAAGTAATAGCATTGCTACAGAATATGAAAAAGCAAGAGTATCTATGTTGATACACATTTTTTATGTTCCTAGTCAGTTGCAATGTGGTTTAATTTAATTAATTGTTCTGATTGTGAAAGTGGACTACATCTCTCCAACCAGAGTAAGGTATATAGCATGAGCCATAAAGTATTCATACTTTAGCAAAGCCATGTAAATAAATATTGTGTATATAAATAGATTTAAAAAAAGATGTACCTCATGGTATACAAAAGAGTTCCATCATCCTGGATTCGTAGTAGTTTGTTTGGCATTGTCATGTTATGAGCTACTGACTTCTTCCCATTATGAAAGAATGTGTCTGGAGTCCAGATTTTGCTAGCCATTAAGTTGTTCAGTCGCAGGATGTTCATTGGGCCTTTAAATTTTAACCTCTCATCTTTCCATTTTTGACGGAAGAAAACATCTATTGTGTACTCCTATAATGGAAAAAGACATTATTTTTGTCATAATGAACATCAGTCTGTTTTCCAAGCACAGTACATTAAAATGCTTGTTCTATAAAATCTGTTAATAAAAGTACTTGAAGGGGAAGAATGGTCAACAACTGTAATGGTATAATATTGAGATTTGTAAAGAGGAATTTAAGAGAAAGCATTAAAGATCTGTACTCCTCTTGGTAAGGTTACATACAGTAATGCTCATTAACCTTAAATAGACATGCCATTTTACTATACATAGGCCCTAAAGATTAGATGACTGTAGTCCAAATTTGTTTTCATAAACACTTTTTCATTTTGTTCTGAAGAAATGGTGATCAGTACAAGCCAAATTAGAATGCAGTATTGCAGCAAATGCACTTGTAAAATGTACTTGTGAAAAGAAGCCAGTACTTCAGTAGCATTGAGAATGGCTATGTTTTGAGTCAAGCCAAGAAAAAAAAAAAACATGTTCAGAGTGAACAGGATATATCCAAGAATATTAATGTAAGAAAGATTATTCCCAAGGGGAAAAACAGTCATTAACAAGGCTGTTGAATAATTATGGGCTTTATTAGCATAAATGCATAGATAAGGAACAGTGAGCTATACTACTTCATAGACATCTGATGAAGAAAAGGGGGCAGATTTGTCAGCTGAAATCCATGTCTGAAGGAGCTGATAGAAGGATGCCTTGGTGTTTAAGCTTGGAAGCAATTTGTGCTCAGAGAAGGAAGCTGTGGAAGGAGACTGATGTTCTACTTCCAGGTGAATGCATCACTAACGGCTATCCCACTATTCTGTAGACATTCTGAACACATCTTCAGGGTTGTTTATTGGTGTAGCTAAGAAAAATATTGATAAAAGTATGAGTTTATCAACCAAGTTAAAATTATGTGTGAGAGACCATCCCTCCAACCCCTCTGCAAAACCCCATGCAAATAGAGGAAACTCGCACACACCCTGATCCTGCAAACAGCTTTGTGCAGTAGAATCGTATGCCCACATAGACCTTCAATGGGACTCTCCTTTGGGGTCCATCTGCAAAGAGCTGCTTGTAAAATCAGGGCCTGATTTTATACAGCAAACAACAAAATTAGGTATACAAATATGCAAAAAGGAAATGAACAGAAAAAAAGAAAATTTCCACTTACAGATACTGTAAAAATAGCAATTAACTATTATCAGGCAGATATGCAAGTTTTAATTTAATGGCATCCCTTTAAAATTTTCTCGTAAATCCTTAGAAGAAATTTTGCTAAAAATGCAGCTACTGAATGAACCAAACTGCTGGTGAATTATTTGATATATAGTTTCAGTAACAAAATAAAATTCATTTCTGTATAAACTACAAATATTCTAGTGACTGAATCCTACTACCAGTTGGACCTTGCTGGTCCAGCACCCTAAGGACCTGACTGGTCCTGAACAAGAGGATTTGATGGAGCAGGGAAGGTATCTCCCATCATGGCTGTGCTACCGCTGGGCTAGGGCTCCAGCCTGTCCCTGTTGCTGCCTCAGCCCCCTGGGGCTCTCCCCAGCTCCAGTACTACTGAGGCTGGAGCACCATGGCCAGAGCTGTGCAGCCAGGGCAGAGCGCCGCAGCTGCCTGGCTCTGTGGTTGTGGCCAGAACTTGCTGGCTGCTGCTGGGGCTGGGGCTGGAGCTCCCCAGCCTCTGGAGCCAGAATGTGGCTGGAGCTCCGTGGCCAGGGATGGAGCCAGAGCTCCCTGGCTGTTGCTGGGATTGGAGCTCCCTGGCTGGGGCCAGAGGTCCATGGCCAGGCTAGAGCTCCCCAGCTGCTGGGGCTAAGGAGTTCTGCTGGGGCCAGAACTCTCTGCCATGTGGTCCGTCTTCCGCCCTGCCCCTCCCACCCATCCCCACTCGGGGCTCCTGGCTGAGTTGCTGGTGCCCCTTACAGCGCTCCTGCTCCAGTGCCAGACCTCTTTCTTCCTGGGCTCTCTGGTCCAGGAACATCCGTGGTCCATGCTGGACCATGGATGTTGCTGGCCCAGGGAATCCTGGTTAAGGGAGGTACAACCTGTACCACTTACTGTAGAAGTGGATCTTGGAAGTAGATAGACCTTCATTACAACAGGGAGAGGTAGAGATGGGAGATCAGGCCTTTGACAAAACATTCACACTGGCCTTCAATGGGTGTTTTTTTTTAAACAAATACTGAGGAAGATGGGGTACCTTGTGGATTTTAACCAAGGCAGGACCTTGCTGATTTAAGATCATAGGCAGGAATGACACATCTGTAGTAATCCTGGCCCTATTGAAGAGCCACTGATTTCAACCAGACCAGGATTTAACCCTGACGACCTGCATACAAAAGAGGACCTTTGGGAAATAGTGTCCTGAGAACATAAAAATTAAAAAAAAAAAATTCCAAGTGCATCATTTTTCCTCAAAACATAAACAAAAATGAATTGGTGTCTGTAATGTACAGATACAGCACATCAGGCAGTGTTAGCATTCATGAAAGTGAGGAGCTGAAGACACTGAGCTGAGCGAGGCACAATAAGAACAAGCATTGAGAAATTTCCTATTTCACCAATGCAACCCAACCCTGATTTACTATCCCGAACCAGTAAACATCCTTATCTGAACAGCCACAACTCATACAGACTATTCTAAAATGCCAAGAAGTGTTGGAAGTCTCATGTAATAATTATAAATCCAAATCTAAAGGCATTCCTTTATTTTTCCGGAAAAAAATAAAAAGAGTCGTGAGAGGGCAAAAGAAATATTGTTAATTAATAAACATGAAATTATCACGGGTCCCAGATCAGAGGAAGTGCCCATAATAGGACACTTCCCACTTGCAGAGTTCATCACTTGCAACAGCCCCACTCTCCACAGAGGTAGAAACAGCCACCTTATTGAGTGGAACTAGTGTAAGAAACTCTCAATCAGGTATTTGTAATATACCACTTCTATTGAAAATGTTGGGCTTGTGGTTTAACAAAAAGTGTATTAGTAAGTGTACTAAAATTGCACACAATGTGATAAATAAAAAGGAAACATCATTAAACTTCAAGGTCAATTGCACTTTGAATTTATTAAAATACATTATTGTTTCTGGAAACTTTATATCTTGAACCTTTATGGTTAATAAACATGTCACTGCATTCATGTGCAAGCCTGCTTTTCCAGACCTCATCAGCCATCAAGGAAAGGTGGGGGAAGTGGAAGAAGAACTACAATGAATATGCTCCAGGTAATGATTTATCTTTCACTTATGAGTTCTGTTTCCTCGGATACTACCTTTCATTTGTAATCAGAAAAAGCTGGTTTAAATCCACAAGTTACTCCATCTTCCTTGGGGAAGGGAGAGGTGAGTGAGTGAGTGAGTGTGTGTAACAGAATAATGTTATATAGTCAATAAATGTGGCTTTTTGCCTTATCAACCTAAAAAGATCCTGTGATATTCTTTCAAGAGTAACACTACATCCAGCCCACTGTACCCTGTGCCACGCCCTTCTCCAGCAACAGGGAGCCTGGCCAAAGAGTGCTACAGTCATTCCCACCAAAAGTTGTTGCTGATGTTAGTGATGCCGAAGAAGAGTTCAAAACCAGAGGCAAAGAAGAGAAGCCCTCACCAGCCAGCAACAGGTCAGAGGGAGCCCCCTCTACGTCTACACTATGAGTTTTTCTGGAAGAGGCAATGCAAATTAACTGTGGATTAGCAATTTCTCATGCTTCATTTGCATAATCTCTTCCAATCCATTTTTGCGCTAGGAGTTTTTAGAGCAAAACCAAGCAGTGTGGACATTTCCGTTTTGCACGAAACCCCCTTTTTGTGCAAGATAGTTATACTCAAAAAGGGTTTTTTGCACAAAACGGAAACATCCACACTGCTTGTTTTTCCTCAAAAACCCCTTGCGCAAAAACGGATCGGAAGAGATTATGCAAATGAAGCACGAGAAAATGCTAATCCGTGCTTCATTTGCATTGCTTCTGGCAAAACTCGTAGTGTAGATGTAGCCTTGGAGATTTCCCCTATGCCGCTGCCCTGAGAAATATAGACTCTCTGGAGCTGCGATGTGGAGCTCGCACCTGGGCCAAGGAGGAAGAGATTCCTCAGCTTCACTGCAAACCTTGTGCTTTTTTACTGATATCTAAATGCTTTTACAGATTTTTATGGGCAGGTCCAATTTTAGGTCTTTTTAAAAATCAGCTGTCCATGAATTTACTGTTAGTTGGCAACCCTGATCAAAATCCCATGGAAATCATGTGCCTAATTTCACCAGGTTCCATTAAAAATATCTGTCTGCATATAGACAAATCTAAATGTCTGCCTCTGCTGTTTCTAGTCTCTCCATAAACAAATTATATATATGTGGATCCTATGCCCTACTGCATTGCACCTTGTGTACACAATTACACAAGAACAGCAGAATAACAATTTTTTTACACATAATTCACACAGGTGGAAAATGTCAACAGAAGATACAAAGTAGAGGAAAATCAGAGCCTTGAAACCATTCTTCTGGTAACTTTGTCCAGGTCTACAGCTAATTCTAACCTAAGCTTAAGGGCAAATTTCCCCTCTTCCATCTATACTTGTTGCACAGAGAACATGAAATAGAGCAGGGATTGACCCACATCACTATGAGAGTGTCTTGTGGTCAGTCTCCATGTGCATTTCCAATCACCTGAAACAATTCCTTTCCTAGACACAATCATATACACAATATCCCCATGGCATCTTCTGCACTGAGACTGGAAAAAGATTAGGAACGTATTTTGGCTGTCTTTAGTGTAATAAATGCTTTGTCCTTTTGGACTAACATTAATCAATGTGTTTATTCTATTCATTTCACTGCCCTTTTCCATCTTATGTGTTTTTGAGCTTGAGACAAAGAAAAAATCAGCATACTGAGACCAGCTAGCAGTGGACCACCAGTAATTGCTCTACAGACCACAGCTTGGGAATCAATACAACAGAAGATCAAAAGGGATAATTTTCATCATAACATGTAAAATGTGTATCCTGAAGGGAATGGATGATACGTCAAGTGACATTCCTCATGTTAGTCTTTCCTGTAAGTCTCGTCCTCTATACTGTCATATAGAGAACTGAAATATTTGGTCACATATGAAAGTCTGCAATTATTTAAACATAGTGTTCTCCAGCAAAAAAAATCAGCATTTGTCAAAAGACACCACACTTACAGAATGTTTAACAAGTCTATATAGAAGGGAAAATGGAGTGCTCAGACACCATTGTGTAATAGTTGATGGCAACTACTTACTTCCTAATGCAGACAACTGCTTTTTATGTATTCAGAGACGGACTTTAGAAAAAAAAAAAAAGATCCTTAAACTGATACATTAAAATTGAATTGTGAATTTTACAGATACTCCTTCATTGAGAAAGATGTATTGTCTATATACTCAATAATAGTCAAAATGTTATTCAGCACAATACATTCATTAAGCTAGAAAAGCATACTTTCAGTATTACAGAAAACTTCTGTTGCTGATTTCTGGTCTAATGAATACTCCTTGTTGATTTGTATTTGAGGTGATGGTCTCGCAGCTAGATTCTAATACAGGTCAAACCTTTTTAAGTCTGGCAACATCTGTGGTCCTGCATCATTTTAGTTAGCCAAATGTCCATTTATCATTAATGTAGTCTAGTTTCCTGCAGTCCCATAAAATTCGTTTACAGACACCAATCCTGGCTCTCCGTGTTCTTTAGCTCTAATTTACCCCTAAACGTCTTCTAAGAGCCCAGTAAGCAGTAGAAGTGTTGACCTCCAGTGGTTTGGCAAATTCTCTAGTTCAGCACCAGTCAGGTCCCAAGGGTGCGTGACTATAAAGAAGTTCAACCTGTACTATACATTTATATATGTTGCATTAGATATTACATTTGTAATTTAATATCACCAATTGCTATAATCTTGTATATTGCATGATTAGAATTGTTGAGCCTATTTTCTCAGCACCTAAACATTGGGGAAAAAATCAAGATAGGGGTTTCATTCTTTTTCTATTAAAAAGTTGTATTTGAGTGAAGACATTAGATGTAAGTCAGTATCTCTGAAACAAAATTTCACATAGACTTGAGTCTGAGCAATTCTCTCCCCTTACTTGACAATCTTCTTTATTATGAAGGCTAGACTTGGACAGAGTTTGTGAAGAGTGGTGGAAGAAATTATCTCTCCTGTTTCTCCATGGCTGACAGATTTTGAATCTGAAGGAGAGATGGAAACATTCCAAACACTTCAAATATTGTGAGTGCCCATCAGCATTCAGCACTTACACTGAGCAGGTTGAACATTTATTAATCGCGTCCTGCGACCCAGCCTTTTTGTTCTGTGAACAGATCAAGCCTCATTTACTGGCTTGTTCAGATTTTTCCAAATTGGTCCTCTATATTCAGGCTGTCCTTTATTTAAATAGCATTAACTCTCTGAAGTAATTCACAAACATAATTAATGTAAACTGATTCAAAATAAGGTAAGTGTAGAGAAATGAGAAGTCTATTTTTTTACTGAATTTTTAAAGGCAGTCAAAAATGTGGGAGGGGGGGGGACGGACCAGGCTGGGTCTGGGCACAGCTGAGAGCATCCACTCAGGGTGAATTGCTCAAATTCGGGGCTCCTTACAGCCCCCAGACTGGAGACCTTCCCAAACAGGCCACAAACCAGTCCCACAGAGCACTTCAGCTGCCTGCCTGAAGCCTCACGAGCAAAACCCCTCTGACACCCCTGCAATATCCGTGCCGCAGATGGCCCCAGGCCTCATACACAGGTGAGGGGTTTTAGAGCCCAATCTCACCTTCCCCGAACAAGTTCTGTCCGGTTCCAAGAAACCAGTCACAGATCCCAGGTCAGTTTACCCTCTGGACCTTACCCACAAGATCACGCTGAGCCAATCCTTTAGCATCTAAAATCTAAAGGTTTATTACCACAAGAAAGAAAAGCATGAGAGTAAGGCTGTTAAAGTATCCTACATTACATGCATCGAATCTCCCAGTTTTCGGTGCAGGCTTGCAGCAGAGATGTTATAACTGCTGGCTTAAAAGTCTTTGGTGAACATCCTACGTCAGGATGGGTCCACAGTTCTTTCTGGCTCTTCGATCCCTGCACTGCTGCCTCTGGGATGAAGGGCTGAGCTGAGCACCAAGATGGAGTCGGCCACATGGCATATTTAGACCCCCTTCTGGCTTCTTCCAAGCAGGAGAGAGTCACATGGTCTCTGACCAGTCACCTAGATTCCTTCATAGGTGGGTCTCGGGTACTTAAGAGACCTATTGTCCCTGGAGCCTTGCTAATTAGCATGTCCATAGGCTGAGCCCATTGCTCAACCACATACAGAGAAACTTCCAGTCTCCATACAGAGTACATATTCATAACTCCACACACAGACATTATACAGATATATGAAGAGCATATACAGAATCAGTAGAAAGTAAGCTTTTGTTCGAGACCTCACATGGCTCCCATTGTACCACATTTGGGGCCAAACCCCCCACCCCCATGGGTGCAGCAGTGATCTGGCTGTTTCCCTAAAATTCAGTAATGTGACAGGGGGAAACAGTCCCTCACCTTCCCTTTAATTTATTTCTGTGGGCTTCGCTGGGAGCTGCATCCATGTAGATGAGAGCAGAACTGATCCCTTAACATTTATTTACAAACTCATGTCAGTTGTTTTGTTATTTAAAGTATCAGTGCTCCTGGTGTCACATCTTAATTTGTCTTACTGCATCTTAAGGCAATTTAGTGATCAGCCTACTAAATTAGTCCTGCTTCATTTTAATTTCAAAGCTATTAATAATGTAACTCTGTAGCTAAGTGTCAAACACTTCTATGAAACCAAAGGAGCAGTTTTAGGCAAGATCCAAAAGAAAAAAATACAATTATTCAAAGTAGACTCATCTGTGTTGTATCTGAGCCTTTGGGACACATCTGCCTCCTTGTTATAATGTGATATTTGCCTGAGCGATAAGTATTCTGAGAAATAAGTAAAAGTCCTGCAACTTATTTTACTGGTGAATAATTCATCACAGCTCCCTTTGAATGAATGCTATACATTGGGGCCCAGCTTCCAAACTCAAGTTGAGGATATTTCTGCAGTGGCAGCAATAAACCAATGTTTGTTTGCCTTCATTATTTAATTCTTTGTGAGAAGACTTTACTCGCAGTGCAGAGGACCAGTGCAAGGTCCTATACAACACTGCCTATGTCACACAGAGGGATAGGAATAAAATGGCAGCCAGATGGTTACCTGAATACTCACCATGGAGAGAAAGCTCCCCCCACCCCCAATGTTGGCTCTTCACAGCTCAGCATGTTAGCTTGCAATGGGAATATTTCTGCTAATCCAATGACCACCAACACTTTGTGCAACCTGAACAAAAGCAGAGGAAAGAGCCAAAACTTGGGCCACCGCACTGAAAAGCAACCAAGACTTGGGGGATGGATTTCTGCACCTATGCCCTCTACCACCTGAAAACCAAATACTTTATGTGCCTATTAGAATCTGGACATGCTGTCAGGCTATGCAAGTTAAAAAAAGAGAGAGAGTCAATTTCTCTTTCCCCTCAAATACATCAAGCTTCTGATCTTTGCAAGTCAAAAACTATGGAAAACAAGTAGGTGGAGATCAGATGCTTTCATTCAACCTCCAAGGGATCTGAGGCAATCCTACCAATTGTTTAGTGGAGTTATTGTAAATATTGTTGAAGTACTGTCTCCCAGTACTTTTTTCTCATAACAGAGGACACGGACTAAATGTTCCCTGAGCCTGGAAAAACCTGAGGGAGAAGACTCTGGGAAAATTTGTGAAATTAAAATTGTAGTGTAATCTAGAGGCCCTGAGACCACTAGGGAGAGTGAAGTCTGCTCTACAGCCTGCTCTACTATAATGCCAAAGGAACCAGGTCACTGGTGGGTGTGATTGAACATGGGAGTTTAGAGGTTAAAGCCATGAGCTTCTACCACATGAGGTAAAAGCTGCCTCCTACTTAGCTTTTAGCTCATGCAGTACAGTCTCATGGCTTTAACCTCTAAGCTCCCAGGTTCAATTCCACCCACCAATGACCTGGATCCTTTGGCATTACAATAGTTTCCAAGAAAGATCTCTCTCATGGCCAAATGTTTGGCCATAAACTGCATGGCTTCAGGAGATCCACAGAGAACTCAAATCTAATCTGATAGGTCAAGAAATGCAGCAAATCTTGATACAATTAATCGCCTCAGAAATATAGTACACTAGCTTTGAGCCCTATGCCTATTCTCTATAAGCCAGTTCTGAAGGGAGCTAGAGCTCGTCTGACCAGAATTCTCCCTCACATGTACTTCCAGGGGGTTTCCATAGGACAGAGGTTCCCAACCTTTTTTGGTTCCCGTACCTCCTTGGCTTTTAGTAAACTTTCCCATACCCCCTATTCAATATGAAAGGAAATAAATTCTAGACTCTAGAATCCACAACTTTTTTCACTAACACTACTACTTTTGGAATATTTCAATTAGGATAATCTAGTTATTTACCAAATATTCCCCATACCCCCTTGACAAACTTCTCGTACCCCCTGGGAGTACACGTACCCCAGGTTGGGAACCCCTGCCATAGGAGAATATCATGCAGTGTGGCTATCCTGACCTTTATTTCTCTGTCCTAAAATTATCCTCATATCCATGGATTCCCATTTCTGTGGCATCCATGCTGGGGGACTTGCATGGGAACCTGTGGGTCACAGAAAGATGGAAGTAATGTGGTCTGTACCTATCTCCCCCTCCACTACTTTTGCCTTCCTTTAGGCAGACTTCCACCTCTTTGCTCCACTCTGTGACCTGGAAGATTGAGGAACATGGGGCCAATTGCTTTTTTAACCTAAGAGCAGCCAAACAACTTGTTTTTGTACACACATTTTTTAGCAAAAAAAACCCAAAAAAACCCCACACCATCTAGAGGATTCTAGAGGAAAAATAGTGCACAGTAATGAAGTAAAACTAACACACACACACACACACACACACACACACAGAGAGAGAGAGAACAAATTCACTTCAATTTCATAAAGAGTGAGATTCAACATGGTTCAATGGGCTGGCACAAGGACCCTATTTAGGTCTATTTCATATTTCACTGAAAAGTTGACATTTGCTGCAGAAGACTTTTGACAAAAATCATTTTCTGCAGAGGAAAAAACCTTCATTTTTCCATCCTGCTATATGGAAAAGCTACTGCACCTTGAAGCCCCATTTGGTCCTCAAAACAGGGTTCTGGTGCAGACTTTTGATGCAAAGTTAAGGTTAAACAATAAAATACAGAAGTGTCAGGAAGCTGATCTGTTATAATATTCAGACTAAGCTTAATCCAGTTTTTGCACATGCTTATCCAGATTCTGCTACCTTGCACACACTGAGTAATATCTCACACTGTGTAGGCCCACTGAAGATTAGAAATAGAAAAGAGGAAATTCCATGAGAGGAACCTGGCTGTAGTTTCCTCTCTGTGGCACTCTGCTACAAGTCCTAGAGTCTGGCTGTATATTTCGTGCTCCAAATAATGACTCAGAACGTAAAAAATAATATTTCTCATTTAAAAATTTTACAGGCTTTTCTCTTGAGGAGATCAGCAATTTTTGGATTCTTGAGACACTCTAGTTGACTGGATGAGAGGGAGGCTTTGTCAGAACTCAATCTTGAGGAAAAGCTGTAAAAACCACTGAAACAGAAGTGGAAATATACAACAAAAATAAAGATCTCTTTAAGTACAGTATTTTCAAAAGGGCATTCAGAAAGCCAATTGCCTAAATTCACAAATTTACTTGAGATTTTGTCATTGTCAGCCATGTTCCACCTAAAGTTTAACTAACTTCTACCTCAGATTTTCAAATGTTACATTTTTTAACCTTAACTATAGATGCTGTAATTAACTGCTTTAATTTGCATTTAGTCCTATAGCATTCCTTGGACAATTATGGTAATTAACAATTTAGAGATACTGCTTTGTTTTTCAGTTCCTCTGGTTTTTGTTTTTTACGAATTAAGCTTTCTCCTCTCAGGCTAATGTCACAATAAATTTGCATCACTAACCTGCTTGGAAGCCTTTAGGGCTTTACATCACAATACTGAATGTATATGTTTCATAGAAATAACAATGCAACAGCTGAACTTCTAAAGGTGCAATCTGCTTTATTCTCCATTTTGGCTCCCCTTGATTAGTCCCTTTTTCTTGGCATAATGAAGTTGAAAAACAACTCTAGCACATTGCCCTTTTTTCCCTTTGACACTGAACTCTGTGGATTTCAGATTATACAGAAAAATTACAGCAGTTTTCCCACAATTAGTCTAGCATCAGCACATCATTGGGTTGCTTTCTGAAGAAGTGGGCTGTGCCCACGAAAGCCCATGATACCATCTACATGTTTTGTTAGTCTATAAAGTGCTACCAGACCATTTATTTATTTTTTCTGTACAGACTAACTCGGCTACCCCCTGAAGCATAGTAACTTTAAATAGACCTTGTTTACCTTCAGCTAGGCTAGATGAAAAGGTATAGTATTATTTGTAAGAAAGCATCAGGTCTTGATGCACAGGCAGGAGTTTCAATGTAGCAAAGGAGAGCACATGACAAGAAAATTGTAATTTCAAAGTAAAATGTAGTTTAAGGAAAACTTGCACTGATACACTAAATGATGTCAAATGAGATGCAGCTATTAAGGTCATTTTTTTAAAAAATCAGGACTAATAGATATTATGACAATGAATGCACAGGTTCTTTTAATCACATATCCACATTCAAAGTTGTAATAGATTTTGGATTTTAATGTTAGTTATCCAATTTATTTCGCTGGACTTAAATCTATTCATAAGCATAGTACTCTGACTGAAAATAAAAAGAGGACCTATATTACAAAACAAAAGCATTTGTTCTTTTCCATACAAAAATATTCAAAAAGTAATGGGCTTGATTCACCATGGCATTATTCCAGTCATATGCAAGTGTAACTATCAGAATTGATGGAGTTATTTTTCTTAAACCCTTGTACTCTTAGTGGAGCATAGGCCATCTACAAGTCTCCTCCACTTCACTCTGTCTTGAGATAAAACTTCTAGCTGACTCCAGGAGTACCCCAGTTGTTGTCCTTCAATGTCAGTAGATCTTCTCCACGTTGTCCGAGGTCTTCCTCTTTTGCGTTTTCCTTGCGGGTTCCATGTGAGAGCTTGACGGACTATGCTGGATGATGATTTTCTGAGATTGTGGCCTAGCCATCTTTCTTCTCTTGTTTGAACATCAAGTGCTTCTTGTCCTGCTCTGTTCCAAAGCTCCTCTTTTGTATATAAGTGGAGTATGACAGTAGTGAATTTTGCATTGTATCTTTTATCCATGTGACAGTTTATCCTGCGTGACAGTAAAATAAAAGACTAAAACCTACATATTTCCAAAACTATAGCCATCTGAAAATTTCCTTTACTTTGAAGCATCTTTATTAGTAAAGAACACTATCAGATGAGACATAACCCAAGATCATTTAGATACAGAAGTGCCTTTAGCCCTGACCTGAAGGATGCTTTCCATTAGTTCTCAGTATTCAAATACAAATATTTTTTTCTAAGTACTATAAAAGAGAAAGTCATCCATTTCACTCTCCCATAATTCTGGAATGCACAAGGTGATATCCTTCTCAGAATTAATACAGGTATTTATTTTGGTTTGGTTAAACTGGTTGGCTACTAATCATTCAAAGCAATGATCATGTGAAAAAGTGAAAATTAAAATTGGTCTAAATGAAGAAAGGACACAAAATGTAGGCATTAAAGCTTACCTAGATAGTCTAACAATAATGTAATGAAGATTGTGATATAGCCCACACTTAGTTGAATAATCCTAATAATTCTTTGTGGTCCCCTGCCTTTCCTCCCCCATCCCCTGGTTTATATCATAACATGTAAGTGCAACAGATAACAAGCTAATGAAGGGATAGCTGGGCAAGAGTGACTATGAATTCAATTTCCAAGGTCTGCAGTGAGTATATAAATTACATTGATGGTTTTAGGATTCTCTCAACCCCTGTGTGCTTGCCAAACTCCCAAAATGAACATTTCAAATAATGAAGGGGGGATGAGAGTAGGATTCAACTCACGAGAATCAAGGGCATCTATACTGACTCCACAGAACATGAAATAGAAATTATTAAAGCTGTTTTGCAATGGGCAAAATTATGTATTTATTTGGTGCAAAAGAAAAAGCGTCACAAATGAGCCCTGCCAAGTTTTGATTAAGTCCTAAATTTATAACCTAATTGTGGCTTTTTTGTTTTGAAGAATGTTCTTTTGTTACTTCTGTCTTTTGTAGTTGGAAGGGAGAAATAAGTGTCGTATGTACTCAAACATAAGCCTAATTTTTTGGTAAAAAATGAAGCAGTAAAGAGCAGGAATCAGCTTATGAACAGGTCATTGCGTTTTACCATTTTTTTTAATGGGGGGGCAAAGGGATAGTTGTCAAACTTCAGTTCCCAGCCCAGCAAACTGCTGGTGCGCTAGGTCATTTTATGTACCTTGAGTGTCTGCAGGCATGGAGCCCCTCAGCTTCCAGTGGCTGCTGTTTGCTGTTCTGGGTCAACGGGAGTGGCAGGAAGTGGTGGCCAGTACATTCCTCAGCCTGTGCTGCTTCCCGCAGCTCCCGTTGGCTGCGAATGGTAAACAGCAGCCTCTGGGAGCTGAGGAGCTCCATGCCTACAGACACTCCAGGTAAACAAAATGTCCTGACATGCCAGAGACTTACGCTGACAAGCTGGGACCAGAAGTTTGCAAACCACTGATACAGAATTGGCTTATGAATGGGTCATTGCAATTTTTTACAATTTTTTAACTGGGGGGGGGGTTCAGCTTATGAATGAATGGTCTTATGATTGAGTATATACGACATCTGCATCTCCACAAGGAGGCAGGGCAACAGGAAGAAATCACAAAGGCTTCTCTACCCAAATAAAAGCAGAAATGGAGACTATGAGCTACCATGACAAAAATATGAACTCACATGGATGTGGAATTTTTGACCTACCATAACAAAACACAAGTACTAATGACATATCCTACTACTGACACACCATAAATAGTTTTGAACAGAGTAAAAACAGTTACCATGATGCATGCATTCTTGCAATACCTCTTTTAAAATTCAACAATTCTGAAGCCAATGATTAGGACATTAGATGATTCAGTTTATGGATAGGAGATAAGATTGTTTTCCAAAAAACTTTCTAAATTAATTACATCTTGATGAGCACTAACCAATGCTGTATGTGAGGGTTTAGCACAAAAAAATCTTAACTTTAAAAAAAAAAATCTTCTAATGTTAAATCATTGAACCATATTCTGTCGGATTTACTAACAGTTTTTGCTTGACAGCTTGATACCTAGTTTTGAAAACTCCTCAGAGTAAATGATTGGTTGGCAAAACTTGGGATTTCAATGGAAACCTATATTGAGGCATTGGTTTTAAGAGAAACTTAGATACAAAATACATTAACACTGATGGAAATTGAAAACATAATCTGCTATATGCAGTGGCCATAACTAATTCCTATTAATTTGATAACAAAGAATAATAATGATCATGAACTCTTTCGTTAGCAATGTGAATGAGCAATGCTATTCCTCAACAATTCCATTTACCTATTCCTATCATTTCCAGTATGGATCTCCCCTGTTCCATAGAGAAAGTGAAGTCAGTGTGAATCAACCACATCCAGTGACACTGTTCCCAGACCTTTTCTGTGGACCTCACTGCACATGCATTGTACTTCCATCCCTAGGTGCCAGTAGAAAAACTTGCAGAAAGTTAATGTAAGCAGAGACTGTAATCACTCTGCCACCAATCTTCAGCTATCAGGGAAAAAACCCTTATGAATAAGTCCTAGAAGAAGCAGTAGCTATGGGACATCTGGGCAATGAAACTGCACTGGCAGAGAACCTGACTTCAAGGTGCTCAGTGATAACATTTGTACGTTCTTGAAGATCCCTGGGATTCAGCCAGTCTGAGAGCAGGACCACTGCCATTTCCTTGGAGAACTAAGGGTGAGGGTGAGGAGAAGGCAACCATATCCATCCTCCCAATGAAACAATTCAAGGAAAATTCTGAGAGGGAACTGTGATTTCAGTGAAACTGCACCCATATCCCCTTTTGTAATCAACCACAAGGCTTTCAGCTCCACAGCCATCACCTGTCTTGGGCAGAGATCCACATCTGACTCCTTCTTAATTAGGGTGCTAAAACTGCCCAGCTCCATGTCTTACACTGTGATACCCTCAACAAGCCAGACACCCTAAAAGGCCAGCACCTGTAATTTGCTTTCTTTTTGAAGGTGCTGACCAGATCATTGTCCACAGACAGAAGTCACCACTCATCTCCTTCTAAGCAAGAACATTTTATTCTTAAGGCAAAGAGCATTACAGAGAAGCATATTAAAACAACAAAGAAAATACATACTTGCTAGAAAGATTGCCAGAATTCACCCCCACATACAACTGGTAGGTTTTAGTCCTTCAAAACCCACAACTGGGTTTTCCCTGTAATTACTTATTCTTCCAACTTAGATCCAGAAGTAGAACAAAGCCTGGACAGATCAACCATTTATACAGCTTGGTTCTTTTATCTTGGCCTTCTATAACAGGTTATCAGCAGACCATGGCCCTTTCTATAGGGAGTAGATTCAAAAGGAAGGATTTTTGCATAATGGGAGATGTGGAAATTGCATTAGTCATTCTTTAGGGATTACACAGGGAATCCACTTAACTCTTGTTGTCTCCACAAGTCCATACTTATCTGGCACAATTCAGAATGTGAATGCCTTTAAACTTCCCAGGTCTCACATCCGTCACTTCTGTAATAAGTTGAGGGTCTGCAACATAAAATCAGCAGGCCTGAAATCTAGTGAGCAAGACTTCGGCTCAGTGGAACTGCAAGCAGGAAAGAGGTTTGGCTAAAGAGAAATAGTATAAGCCAGGTCAAGCATAAAGAATGCCAAAAGTTACCAAGCACAGGTACCGGGCACAGGCTGTAAGCACATTCCAGAGGGGTCGTAACAGAACGCCTCTCTGAGAAACATTTTGGTACCACCCGCCTCCCCACAAATAATGTACATATGGCCTAGGTTCAGGACTGGGTCGAAGTTGACAGCATGATGAATAGTAAGTAAGCCCCACTTCTGTGAGGTAAGGGGCAGTAACCAGGTAATAGAGGGTGGCAACCTGATACGTCAGGAGTGATGTGTAACTTGTTTGTACCTGTGTATAAATGTGCACCCCAAAGGGTGATCACCAGCTGACCATGGTGGGGGGGGACTGGAAATCCAGAGTTCTTAGTGGGTGTTAGTTCATTGCCATGGTTTACATAAGGTGTAGTGGCACAGCGACAAATCTGTTTGCTGACAACTATTATTGTATGTCATTTGGCAATAAACCTGCTTGGGTGATTTCAATCCTTATCTGATTTGTGGTCTCTGGGGAGTATGTCATGTTAACTAATTGCACATGGTTATCGCACTAGACAGGGGAGCAAACACATGCATGCACGCAGCAGAAAGTTTATCATCATTGACGGAGTAGAGGACCTGTCAGGAACGCATTGGGATCACCCCAAATCCTGATTGACGATAACTTCTATTATGGCAAAAATGTAGTATTTTAGATTGGTATATAAATGTAATTTTGATGTATAATGATTTGCTTATGAGATCTGTATGCTTCTATTTCACCTTTTTTCTCATGATTAGACAACATCTGCATTGTAAACTAAGTTGTGTCTTCTGGTAACTATGTAATCCTTATCTGGAATGCTTTGTAAATTGCTTGGTGTGAGTGGAGGATGTGTGTAAGTGTGAAAGCCATCACAGATGCCCAGATGGTCAAGAAGAAGTGGGAACCTTGAAGATAACCAGGAAACATCCATTGTGTCTGAGGCTGAATAAAATTAGCCAAATTGATGAACCCTGGAGGCAGGCAGAACCCCCCAAAAGTGAGACGAAAACAAGAGATAAGGATGGGAAGCCTGACAATAACCATCAATGGATAACTGTGGAAAACTCTGAGATTAACACCTTTTAAGGATGAATGATTGCAACATGACACTGCAACACCCATAGACTCTAATGGGAGCTTACATGAATGAAAAGGGAGGCTCTTGCCATTTGACTCTGGGTTTGATCCTCCAAGCCAAGCCTCAGAGGAGCCTCGAATCGCAATCAAAAGACCCTGATTGAAAGACCCCGACCCTTGCCTGGCTAGTAAGACTGACTTGAGCCATGACAGACTGGTAACTATACACCATCTGCATCTGTATATGTGGGCTTGTCTTTATGAAGCATATGCTAGCTGCTTTCATACTGTAGTCTTAATAAACGTAGCATCTTGCCTTTTCCCCTAAAAAGATCCCGTGTGCTTCTTAAAAGCATAACACTATCCCCTAGGGAAGTTACATACAATTTTGGCTCACCTTAATACATACAATTAATAAAATAAGAACTTCCAAAGTGTTGAAGGAAATTGCCATATCAGCCACAGGAACATCAAAAAGTCTTCCTCCCTTTGGAGTTTCCCCCTACAAAAAATGGGGGGGGAGTTGTTTTGTTTTTCGCAAACCATATAGGGGATGCTAAAAACATTTTCCACTCTGGGTAACAACACACCTTGCACTGACCATGTAGGCCAAGACTGTTAGCTTCTTTCTTTTAATCGCCATTGGTCTTGATGCTGCTAGTCCTTCCTGACCTGAGTAGTTCCAATGACTTTAAGGAGGTTACCTAAGAACAACTTATGTAAGTGTTTGCTGTATTAGAGCCATTGTCCAGAACTGCCAGTCAGAAACTTACAAACACAAGGACCCTTTCCTTCCAGGAATTTTTCTCAGACCATTTCAGAGTTTGAGGTCCATGAGGAACAAACTTCATAGCTATAGCTCTCTCTCTCTCTCTCTCTCTCTCTCTCTCTCTCTCTGTCCCAAGCCATCCATCCCAAAGTCCTGGAAAGCTCCTCAGCTTGTCCAGTCATTGGGAATCTATGATCTTCTTTACAAAAGGCAGATATAAATAAAGCCATTCAACAAAACACTGTATTTATAACAACTTGGGAACTATTACAGATAGGCTTTCCCTGCCTTGACTTCAGTCTGGGTGAAATCCACCCAAGTGTAGAGCACCAGTAGAAAGCTGATGATCACCTATGTAACACCACACATCCTTTGACATATATCAATGTTATATTGCCATAATCTATTGATTTCAATTAATTTACTTCTGATATGCTCCAGTGTAAATGGGAGCAGAATGTAAACATTCTTCCAGGTTAACAGTATGCCTCCTCAACCTTTCTGCACTAATTAAGCAAAATATTGGTTGACTCAGGAACTCACCATGTCTGTGTCTGAAACAGGTCCAAAGCTGGTTACATAGATGTTAGTGAAGACTTCTGTTATACTGTCTGATAATAGAAGAGAGAAACGAACAAATTTTTAGCATTGACATTTTCTGTATTCTGCACACAAAGTGACGTGAAATCAGATTCTGCTCTCAGTCATGCTGTTGTAAATATGGAGTAACTCGTTAGAATTACTCTGTTACACTGGTGTTAATAGAAGAAAACTTGGCCCCTAGAGGGCTTCACTTACAGCAAATATAAACATCATTCCTATTTTCACAGTCAGCAAAAATAATTACAATGCCTGGAATTTAATAAGATGCCACAATTCTAAACATAAAACACCTTTGTTGCAGAGCTATTATTCCTAGTGTTGCCGATCATGGCTGTTAAAAGCTTTCTAATTCAAGGCTATATTTTTCAGACTGAACAGCTTTTTTCAAAGCCTAAGAAAATGTTTACAATACAATTATCAATGTGCTAAAAATAACTGTGCCCCAGCATCATCCATTTTAATTGTTTTAACTGACAAGTGTTTAAACATAATAGTCCCTTCGCTTTCTGTATTCACCATGCTGCTGAACAGTTGTAGCTCTGTAAGAACTGGAAAGAATGTCCTCCTAATGATTATAGTTGGACAACCATGATACCAGTAAATTGAATATTGTGCTATAGGGAAAAATAATTGCTGAATTTTCTATCTTCTCTTTTCAGTTAGGTGCAAAACTGAATGATTCACACTAACAGAGATGGGCCACACCAGCAGAAAATTTCCCACCGCAATTTCCAACTACCATTTAATTATCAGGCACCTAAAATACTGAATATTCTGCCTTTCAGCAATTTTTTAGCTGAAAAAGAAAAAAAAAAGTACTTAACAGCTAAATGTGATTTGACAATGAGCATACTATGTCCTTTTCTAAAAAGAACATTGCACCTTGTAATTGCTCTTTGCTATATCTTGACCTTCATATTTGATCAAAACACAAACAGGAAATTCATGTTTTTTATTTTTGATTAAAAGCTGTTCTGAAAACAATCTTTTGACCAAGATGTTCTACGATAAGATCGAATTTTTCATACCGTTGTGAATATTACCATGTAGGCCTAGCATTACAAGCCCAAAAGGAAGACTGGCATAGATTAGTTTCTTATATAATCAATGTTTTCCTTTCAAAGAGCAGTGTAATTGAACATGCTAGTGTTCATGTGCACCACTTCGCTATACTGAATAAAATTTGATGTGCTCAATTGTTTATATAGGCTTCATATGCTAATATTCCCTTTTATTTTTATTAACAGCTAGGAGGAAGACTGTGACAGTTATAAACCAGTGTATTTTGGGAATTGTGTAGAGAGACATCCCCACAGCAGGGATTTTGCTGATGCAATCCTTTCTGGACTGCCCTGGAGCATGGAGGAAATGCATCTCTCTGTTGCTGCTTTTGATGAAACGGTTACCAACGAGTCCTAAAAGGAACTGTTGAATGGTGGCAAAAAATGTTTTTTGCATCTTGTTCCTCACACACTCAACAGGGCCACTCAATCTTATAGTGAGGGCCTTTGCTTTTGGCATCAGGCAACCTAAATTCTATCCCCACTTCTATCATGAAGTACCAAGTGGTCATGCTTAGTAGCAAAAGTTCCTAGGTAGTTACACATTTGTTACAGTATAGTTTTAAATATATTCTTTCCTCCTCACAATATTTTGGGATTACCTGTAATTTATCTCCATTTTTAGAAAAGAAAAAGGAAAACAAGGAAAGGAAAGAAAGATCCTTACTCAATGTGTCCAAATCAAGATTACTGTATCTTAGTATTATGCATTAACACTTAAGACCTCAGCTGTATATCAGACTTCTACTGTGCTATGTGCTGTACCCACACATGACAAAGAGACTGCAATTGCAGTATAAGATAAGGGACAACATAATATGTTGTTGTGCATTAATGTTCTTAGTATTTGGCTAGGAATAAGCATAGCTTTGACTCCAATTAACATCTGGAAACCACAAGCGTGGTTCAGAAACACAGTGATAAAATATTGTTTGTCAGAAAATCTTAAAATGAAGATAATTCTCTCCAAAATGGGCACCTGTTACAGGCTGAGAGGAAATGAAAAATGACAAGACTGAATCTCTCTCCGGGGCACCAAACAGTGCTACAGAGATTAACTGTGAAATTTGGCTTGCACTATTCCAAAAACCACGCAAACCTAATTATAATTCTATTTTAAAAGGTGTTAATGCGTCACTGACAATCAAGCTTTCCACAGGCAGAAAGCCAAATCTAATCTCAGCTACACTGGTGTAATTTGGAGTAACACCACTACAGGCAAAGGAATCACATGGGAGTTAGTTACTCCAGTATAACACATTTTAATCTGATCTATAACAGTAGACCTATGATAGGGAACTCAACACTGTCTTATTTTTTTACAATAGATCTATATTATGATGTATTTGACAATATATACTACAAACTGGAATTTCATTATTGGTTTTGCCTATAGAAAACTACAATGCATACAGTTTTCAAACTTGACTTCAGTTTTACATCTCAGTGCGAGCAAATCAATCCTACATTTTAAGAATATAAACACACAAGTAGGGTTAAACTCCTGTTCATCCTACGGAAAAACAGAAAGCAAACACACAATGGTGAGGGAGATCAAAGATGCAACATCAAATGGCTGAAAAGCTGTCATAACTATCTGGAGATTCCTTTAGCTGGCCCTAAATTATCTCCTTTAGAGTCCCCATCCTAGGGGTAAACCAAGAATCTAGCAGGGAGAAAAAAGACAAGCACTACAGTTCAGCTGCTAGAACTTTATATCAGCCACTGCATTTAGAGCTGTACTTAGGCCAGGACCAAGTTTGAAAATGTTGATCTGTATGTACAAAACATGACAAAGGTCACAGAGGGAGTCTGAATCCAGAGTTGGGATTAGTCCCTTGCTTAAGCAACTTGACCATATTACCTCCTGAGCTGGCCTTCTTTCTGGCCTCGAGTCACACAGCGTGCTTGCTGGTAAGCAGAAGAGCTGACTCAGTTGAAAGTAGCTAGCAGGAAACCTGCAGTGGCCTTAGTGCTATCTAAGGCAGCCTGAATAGTGCTTCCCTTTTCAGCTATGAAATTGATCTGGAAACTTCCCATTCCCTCTTCCGCAAATGAAAGAACCTATGCCATGGTTTTACATGGACCACAAAGCCATGCTCAGATTGGCTGTGTGGGCAGGATTTATGAACAACCTGTGGCCTTTAAGAAAAAACATATTGTTTTAACAAACCTAAATACCCCAACATTTCATAATAGAATAGAATGTCTAAAATATGTAAATGCACAATTTTAATGCAGGCCATGCAACAATTTATCTTTATTTTACAAAGTTTATTTTGTATGTGCAATAAATAGTACCCTGGAGAATGCTGCAATGTTGTAATTTGATAGAAGAGCCATTATGGCATTAAAAAGTGAAAACGAAGCACTGCTTATTAATTATGTCAACATAAAATGAAAAAGAAGGTCAAGTTTAAAGTGCTACAGGAGCCTTACGACAGGATTCCCAAGCCTGGGTGAAAAAGCTGTCAAAACCCTGATGTTATTTTAATTATTTTTGATTAAAATATATTCTTTAACTAAAATTGACATTGTTCTGACATTGTAATATGGTCTCTACAGACATGCTGGGTAATTTTGCCCAAAGATACTGAAATTGTGATTCATAATACAATCCAGGAGCTGCACAAGTGAAACAGCCAGAGCTTTAATCCATCAAACACTGTTCCAACTCAACATTCTCTCCTTAGCTGACAAGCTTGTTAGTTCAGCTGAAAGTGCCAGCTCAAGACACTTAAGGGCTGGGGGTGAGATAATTGGGAGCTCCAGGAGTGGAGGGAGGAAAGGGAATGTAAATATTTCAGTGTATATTTTGCTTCAGTGGTTATGGACACCATACTTGTCCAATTATTCAGCATTTTCTACTACTATCCACTGTCACCAGTTATAATAGAACACTTTAGAACACTTTAAAACCACATATAGGTATTTAAGTAAAGATGTACATAGGGATTTCAGTTTGTAAACTGAAGATGGGTTTTGTGAGAAGAGGAAACAGATTCATTTCCCCCACTGTGGACTAACTGAGAAGATTTCTTAAGGGAATCTATATATAAAAGTACCCATATATATTCTATTTGACTAGACGCCACTTAACTACTCCTGTCCACCTCATCTATAGATGTGCTTAATAAAAAGCTATTTAAATACAATTTCCAGTTCCAAAAAGGTAGCCACAGAACAAAGCTACTTGACGGCAATTGTGACAGTTCCCCCTTCCATGCCTTATGAAATTGGCTTATGAATATAAATATGCATAACTTGGAGATGCTTTGGACAAATACCTCATGTATTCTATCAATTTTAATGTTGCAGTCTGCAGGATCTGTATATATTTTATTCTGGTGCATGTATCATTCTTATATGTAACATTAGAAATATGAAGTATGAGATTGTTTTCAGTTTTAAATGCACTAATGAGAGCAGCAATGGTGCTCCAGAAGCCTTACTGTGCGTCTACACTTCAGGGCTTAACTCAAAATAAGCTACACAAATTGAGCTGTGTCAATTGCATAGCTTATTTCGAAATAGGGAGTGTCTACACAGCACTTATTTTGAAATAGAGCACTCTTCCTCTGAATTCCCTTATTTCTCGTACAGTAAAGGTTACAGGAGTTGGAGTAAGAAGTCCTCCAGCTTGACAGTATTTTGACACTATTTCAAAATAACTGCCTGCTGTGTAGACGCTGACTAAGTTATTTTGGAATAGCGCTAGTTATTTCAAAATAGTGTTGCAGTGTAGACGTACCCTTAATGATTGGGGTATGTCTACACTAGCCCCCTAGTTCGAACTCATTCCACGAGGTGTAACAGTTAATTTGAACTAAGGGCTTAGTTCGAAATTAACTTTTTAATTCGAACTAAGGACTTAGTTCGAATTAACTTTTAACTGCCACGTGTAGCCGCGGGCAGTTAGTTCGGACTAGGGGGATTTAAAAATGGGGCCGCCCGGGAACATACAAATGAAGCCCGGGATATTTAAATCCCGGGCTTCATTTGCAAGTTCGAATGCCTACATTAGCCTCCCTAGTTCGAACTAGGGAGCTAGTGTAGACATACCCTGGGTGATCAACTTAATGACTTGTAAACAGCCTTTAAATCTAAGCAGTGGTTGGTCCTAGGAAGACATGTGACCATACCATCTTGTACTGGGATACCAGTTTGACCAGATAATTTTCCATGGAAGGGGGGATGAAGAACAAAAAATTCCTGCACAAGAAAAAGTCTATTTAAGCAATGAGAAGCTATCAGTCCCTTTATATTTGGCTGGTGTGATACACCCAGAAGGAGAGCTGGGGACCTGGGTGAAGTACAAAGAGCCTCTGACCTGAAGATGATGGCTAAAACAAGACCACCTTTTAGAATAAAAGTAAGTTTGCAATAAGCTTTAGTGTATTACAATTAGCTATGCGTTTTCTTTTCATTTTAATTCTGTAACTCACTTTGATCGGTCTGTTTTCACTTGCAACCACTTAAATCCTACTGTTTGTAATTAATAAAAATACTCTTCTGTACTATCAAGCCCAGTGTAAATAATTGTTACCTGGGGGGAACAATCAGCATGCATATCCTCCTTTCTTTGATAAAGGGGGCTTACATGAATGAGTTTTCATTGTGTAAAACTCTTACACAGAGAAATATGGATTTATCTGGGGTTTTAATCCCTTTAGAGGGTTGGTTTTCTGGGTGCTCTGCCCAAGAACTTTATTCTCCCAGAGCTGAGTGGTTCAGTGGCTGCATTGTTCTTAGGGGGACAGTTACCCCAGCTCTGTACTTTGCCTGGGAAAGACCCAAGGATCTGGCCCAGCAAGACAGGGTGGTGGGGAGCCCCAGAGAACAAGAAGGTGAGTGTCCATGGCATAACCAGACACTGGGGAATAGCACCAAGGGGTCTTCCATTATAGCCACATTATAGCTTTAACTGATGCCATCGTAAAGCAACTATCATGCCTGATTCTGATCTTACACCAAAGTAAATCATGAGAATGAAGTTCATGAACTTACACTGACAGAAACCTGGCAAAAGCCTGAAGAAAACCAATTTCACTGTTTCTTTAGAATAGAAGTAGAGAGAGTCTGATCCAACTTCCACTGAAATAAGCAGCAAAATGCACATTGACTTCAGTGGGAATACAACTGAGACAAAAAATTGTAAGTTGTTCTTTATAACTTCTGAAATGTAAGCATACCAAGTTATGCAAACCAAAAAGGATGACTCTGAAGGAATGGATAGTTTTTATAATTTCATAGTCTTAATAAATAGCAATATAGGTTGAACCTCCCTGGTCTGGCACCCGCAGGACCTGACCAATCTGGGACAAGGGAAGTCTGGGAGGGGGAGCACCAACCTCCCTGCTGGGTTCCTCTCCTCAGTCACCTGAGCTGCTCTCTCCAGCCTCCCAGCCCCGCAAGCTATGGCAGCCCCTCCAGAGTGCCTGGCAGGCCCCACTGCCCTGCCGGAGCTCCTGGCAGCCCCATTGGCCTTGCCACAGCCACGCCGGAGCTCCTGGCAGCCCTACTGGAGTTCCTGGGACCCCTGCCAGCTTCATGACAGTCCCACTGGAGCTCCTAGCAACCCCAGCAGCTCTGGCTGCATTGCTGGCTTTCCTGCCCCACCTGCTGCAGGCTCTGGTGCCCCATGGGCTCCACTGGCCCCACCAGCCAGCAGCCTTCAGAGCCACAGCAACCTCTACTGCTGGAGCTCTCTAGCTGTGCAACATCCATGGTCTGTTGCTGGACCACAGAGGTTCAATATATTACAATTTTAGCCTTATGTAAAAACCCAAAGAAGCTATGTTGGCTATTGAACAGAAGATGGCACCCATCACCAATAGGATAAAGACAGAGGTCACTCTGTCACAAGTAACTTGGTCACAAGTAACCAGCAAAAATGAAGATTCCTTAAGACCAGCCGCAAAATAGTCCTGGACTACAAATTTCCAGTGATGCAGACCAGAAAAATATTGGAGTCCAGAAAAACAAAGAATCTGCATAGTATAATTATATATTTGTATACAGGAACACCGACAGTTTCACAGATTAGATCGCTGTGATAATCTAATCTGACCTCCTATATAAAACAGCATAGAACTTCAGATAAATAATTCCTCGAGCATAGCTTTGAAAAAACATCCAATCTTGATTTAAAAGTTCCCACTGATAAAGAATTCACTGTGACTCTTAGTAAATTTTTAGTAAACAAAGAGATGATTAACGGGTGGCTTGATCACTGAGCAGTGTTTTTTTTGTGACAGTACTGCCTGGTACGCAGTACCAGCACCTCCAGGCAGAGCTCAACAACTTTTCCCCTGGAGTACTGACACCTTTTTTTTTTTTTTAACAAAAAAAGCACTGTCACTGAGTGTAAATATCTATATAGGCAATAAATATGTGATAATAGGCTCTTCAATCTTGCAAACAAGGGTGTAACACAAACCAATGGCTGGAACTGAAGATAGACAAATTTCTGAATGAAAATAGGGCATAAACTGTAACCAGTAAGGACAAATTAATCATTGGAACATTTCACCAAGGATCATGACAGATTCTCTATCACAGGCAATTTTTAAATCAAGTTTAGATGTTAGTTTCTATAAATCTCTTTTCTAGGCATTATTTAGGGGAAGTTCTATGGCCTGTGTTATACAAGAGGCCAAAATAGATCATCTTAAGGCCGTGGAATCTATGGATTGATGAATCCATGACAATAGCTGACAAAAATTGAGACCCTTCACGTAAACATTGTCTTCCTTGCTTTTCTATTTTGTTCTTGTTTATTGTCACAGATAATATGTTGCAATCCTATTTTCTGTAATGAAATAAAGTTAAATTATAGACAGACCAGTAGTTAGAATAATACACCGATACTCAGGAGATATGGGTGCTATTCTTGGCTCTGCCAGAAACTTTCTAAGCCACCTAAAGAAAGTTACTTAGTCTCTCTATGTCTCTGTTCCCAGCTGAAATAGCACTTCCCAACCTTGCATGGATGTTGTGAGGATAAATACACCAAACACTCACTTGTGCAGACACTGTGGCAAAGGGGGCCATATAAGTATTTAAAATAGATAGTGTACTTCACTGTCTATGATTTTTTTTGTATTAACCAATGCAAAAACTGATAAGAGATGCATACTGAACAAGTGAATAAGTTACTTGGGAAATAAGAACATAAGAATGGCCATACTGGGTCAGACCAAAGGTCCATCTAGCCCAGTATCCTGTCTGCCGACAGTGGCCAATACCAGATGCCCCAGAGGGAGGGATCACAACAGGCAATCATCACGTGATCCATCCCGACATCCATTCCCAGACAAACTGAGGCTAGGGACACCATTCCTACCCATTCTGGCTAATAGCCATTGATGGACCTAACCTCCATGAATCTATCTAGCTCTTTTTTGAACCCCGTTGAAGTCTTAGTCTTCCCCACATCCTCTGGCAAGGAGTTCCATGGGTTGACTGAGATGAGTGAAGAAAAATGTCCTTTTGTTTTAAAGCTGCTGCTTATTAATTTAATTTGGTGACCCCTAGTTCTTATATTGTGGGAAATATTTTTTCCGTATGCACTTTTTCCATACCAGTCATGATTTTATAGACCTCTATCATATCCCCCCTTAGTCTCCTCTTTTCTAAGATGAAGAGTCGAAGTGTTTTTAAGCTCTCTGCATATGGGACCCATTCCAAACCCCTGATGATAAACATGGGCAGTATTTAGAATAGCTTGCTCTTTTGCCATAATTAAGATGGGAAGTATGGCCAGAGACCACCCTGGCTTACCCAGGAGATCTTCAATGATCTGAAATGCAAAAAAGAGAGTCCTACAAAAAGAGGAAAGTAGGTCAAATTACAAAGGATCAATATAAACAAACACGACAAGCATGTAGCCCAAAATTAGAAAGATCAGGGAACAAAATGAGATTAAACTGGGTAGAGACATAAAAAGAATAAGAAAATATTCTACAAACACATAGAAGCAAGAGAAAGACCAAAAGACAGGGTGGGTCTATTACTCAAGGAAGAGGGAAGACAATAAAAGAAAATGTGGAAATGGCAGAAATGCTCAACAACTTTTTGTGTTTCAGTTTTCACTAAAAAATTTGGTCATCTAATGTAGTAAACACTATGAAAATGAGGTAGGTTCTGAGGCTAACATAGTGAATGAACAAATAAAAACATTACTCAGACAAGTTATATGTCTTCAGATCACCACGGCTTAATGAAATACATCCTAGAATACTCACAGAGCAGACTGAGGAGGTAGCATTTATCTTGAAAAAGTCATGAAAGGATAGAGAGATTCTAGTGGACTAGGAAAAAGCAGATATATGGCTAATCTATTAAAAGGGGAATAAGGACAACCTGGGGAACTACAGACCAGTCATCTTAACTTCGGTACCTTGAAAGATAATGGAGCAAATAATCAAACAATCAACTGCAAACTCCTAGAAGATAATAAAATTATAAGTAACAGTCAGCGTAGATTGTCAGGAACAAATCATATCAAACCAACCTAATATCTCTCTTTGATAGGGTAACAAACTTTGTGGATGGCAGAGTGGTAAATATGGTATTAGCAAACCTTTAGTAAAGCTTTTTACACTGCCTTGTGTGACCTTTTCATAAACATAGGGAAATACAACTACTAGCTAGCCTTTTATGTTGACTAGTTTGGACTCACTTGCATGGGCACTGAGCCTCATCTATCCACAGGGAGCAGCTACCCTGAGGCACTCCCTTGTGCTACAGGTCATAAATAGACTAGAGAAATACAACCTAGATGGAACTATCGCTAGTGCATAACTGGCTGGAAAACCAGTCTCAGAAAGTAGTTACCAGCGATTCATAGTCAAGCTGGAAGGCACATTGGCAGAGATCAGTTCTGGGTCTGGTATAGAGAGTACACTTAAAGTCTGTGGATGATACCAAGTGGGAGAAGTAAGATTAAGATTCAATCTGGACAAACTGGATAAATGGTCTGAAGTAAACAGAACAAAATCCAATAAAAACAAATGCAAGTGCTTCATCTAGGAAGGGGCAATCAGTTACAGACAGCTGCTGTGGCACAGGAGCCAGCAAACAGAGCTGTAAACAGGGGAGTTTGAGTGGGAGTTTGGAAGGGGAGTTTGCATTGTGGGACTCATTTGCGGTTTGTTTTTGCCATGGGGGGGGGGGCGGTGTTTTGGTTTGTTTTTGTGTTTGCTGGACTAACAGGATTTAGGTGAGAAGGCTGATTAACACAGAGGTAGCAGTGGCCATAGCTCAAGAAGTAGAGGACACAAGGAGAATGATTGGATGTGGTAGCTGCGGTATGTACATGATTCTGGAGGGGGTACCTGAAAGGAGTTTTGTTTGCATGAAGTGCTGCCTGATAGAGCTGATGGAAGAAAAGATCCGAGTATTGGAGATGCAGGTGGAAACTTTGGTCGAGTTTAGAAGGGGGTTCAAGCAGATGATGGAGCAAAGGCACAAGGTGGCTGAAGGGGAAAGCTTAGACATGCAGATGGAAGCAGGATCAAAGGCCTCTGAGGGGGGACTACTGGTCAAAGAAAATGGACAGTGGAAGCATGTGACTATGAGAACCAGGCAGAGGAAAAGATGGGCCAGTGAAGGAGAAATAGAGCTCAATAACAGGCATGCAGAGTTGGAGAATGAAGAAGGGGTACAACAGGTGGCCACTGAAGGTGGAAGGGCAAGGAAGAAGAGAAGAGTGGTTAGTCCCATAAATAAAGGGGAAGAGTCGATGGAGACAACACCAATAATGAGCACCAGGAGGATACAGGATGCGTTGAAGAGGATTACAAGGGAAAATAGGAATGGAAAGGACTTGTAGCCAGAAGAAACAAGAGATAGACCACAGAATCGCACTGTCACCAGGAAAAGGCAGGTCTACGTGATTGGGGACTCCTTATTGAGAAGAATAGACAGGCCTGTAACCAGAGCTGATACAGAAAACAGAAGGGTGTGCTGTCTGCCAGGTGCTAAGATACGGGATGTGGAACTGAGGTTGAAGAGGATCCTAAAGGGAGCGGGAAAGAATCCATTGATCATCCTTCATGTAGGAACAAATGATATGGCTAGATTCTCGCTGGAACGAATCAAGGGAGACTATGCTAGGCTGGGGAAGACGCTTAAGGAAATCGAGGCTCAGGTGATCTTCAGTGGGATTCTGCCTGTTCCTAGGTGTGATGGGATTATGATGCTCAATAGATGGCTCAGGCAGTGGTGCTATAAGGAGGGCTTTGGGATGTATGGCCACTGGGAGGCATTCACAGACAGAGGACTGTTCTCTTGGGATGGACTTCATCTAAGTAGGGAGGGAAATAGACTTCTAGGATGGAGGCTGGCACAACTGATTAAGAGAGCTTTAAACTAGGAATTTGGGGCAGACGGTTGGGAGATGTCCAGGTAATCTCTACGCCGGATTTTAGCATTGAGAGGGAGGAAAACGAAGTAAGAAAGGATAGAGCCGGGGGTAGGAGAATGGACATAAGGAGGAAAGGTAGAGTGGATACTAGTCTAATAGGTCATATTGGAGATACAATGTCCATGCCAAATTGGGTAAAGAATGTGAGTGGCCAAACAGCAAAAATTAAGATGTTTGTACACCAGTGCGAGGAGCCTAGGTAACAAAATGGAGGAACTAGAGCTACTGGTCCAGGAAGTGAAACCAGATATTATAGGAATAACAGAAACATGGTGGAATACTAGGCATGATTGGAGTACAGGTATTGAAGGGTATGTGCTGTTTAAGAAAGACAGAAATAAAAGTAAAGGTGGTGGAGTAGCATTGTATATCAATGATGAGGTAGATTGTAAAGAAATAAAAAGTGATGGAATGGAGAAGACAGAGTCTGTCTCGGCAAAAATCACATTGGGGAAGAAAACTATTAGATCCTCCCCTTGGATAGTGCTTGGGGTGTGCTATAGACCACCGGGATCTAATTTGGATATGGATAGAGACCTCTTTAACGTTTTTAATGAAGTAAATACTAATGGAAACTGCATAATCATGGGAGACTTCAACTTTCCAGATATAGACTGGTGAACAAGTGCTAGTAATAATAATATGGCTCAGATTTTCCAAGATGCGATATTCCTTCATCAAGTAGTTGCTGAACCAACAAGGGGGGAAGCCATTTTAGATTTGGTTTTGGTGAGTAATGAGGACCTCATAGAAGAAATGGTTGTAGGGGACAACCTTGGCTCGAGCGATTATGAGCTAATTCAGTTCAAACTAAACGGAAGGATAAACAAAAATAAATCTGAAACTAGGGTTTTTTATTTCAAAAGGGCTAACTTTAATAAATTAAGGAAATTAGCTAGGGAAGTGGATTGGACTAAAGAATTTATGGATCTAAAGGCAGAGGAGGCCTGGGATTATTTTAAGTTAAAGTTGCAGAAGCTATCAGAAGCCTATATCCCAAGAAAGGGGAAAAAAATTATAGGCAATTTAGACCAAGCTGGATGAGCAAGCATCTCAGAGAGGTGATTAAGAAAAAGCAGAAAGCATATAAGGAGTGGAAGATGGGAGGGACCAGCAAAGAAAGCTACCTTATTGAGGTTAGAGCATGTAGGGACAAAGTGAGAAAGGCTAAAAGTCATGTAGAGTTGGACCTTGCAAAGGGAATTAAAACCAATAGTAAAAGGTTTTATAGCCATATAAATAGGAAAAAAACAAAAAATGAAGAAGTGGGACCGCTAATCACTGAGGATGGAGTGGAAGTTAAGGATAATCTAGGCATGGCCGAATATTTAAACAAATACTTTGCTTCAGTCTTTAATGAGGCTAATGAGAAGCTTAGGGATAATGGCAACATAACAAATGGGAATAAGGTTATGGAGGTAGATATTACCATATCCAAGGTAAAAGCCAAACTCGAACAGCTTAATGGGAGTAAATCGGGGTGCCCAGATGATCTTCATCCAAGAATATTAAAGGAACTGGCACATGAAATTGCAAGTCCATTAGCAAAAATTTTTAATAAATCTCTAAACTCAGGGGTTGTACCATTTGACTGGAGAATTGCTAATATAGTTCCTATTTTTTAGAAAGGGGAAAAAAGTGACCTGGGTAACTACAGGCCTGTTAGTTTCACAGCTATAGTATGCAAGGTCTTGGAAAAAATTTTGAAGGAGAAAGTAGTTAGGGACATTGAGGTTAATGGCAATTGGGACAAATTACAACATGGTTTTACAAAAGGTAGATTGTGCCAAACCAACCTGATCTACTTCTTTGAGAAAGTAACAGATTTTTTAGATAAAGGAAATGCAGTGGATCTAATCTACCTCGATTTTAGTAAGGCATTTGATACAGTACCTCATGGGGAATTATTGGTTAAATTGGAAAAGATGGGGATCAATATGAAAATTGAGAGGTGGATAAGCAACAGGTTAAAGGGGAGACTACAGAGGGTCATACTGAAAGGTGAACTCTCAGGTTGGAGGGAGGTTACTAGCGGAGTTCCTCAGGGATCAGTTTTGGGACCAATCTTATTTAATCTTTTTATTACTGACCTCAGCACCAAAAGTGGGAGTGTGCTAATAAAGTTTGCGGATGACAAAGTTGGGAGGTATTGCCAATTCAGTAGAGGATCGGGCTATCATACAGGAAGATCTGGATGATCTTGTAAATTGGAGTAATAGCAATAGGATGAAATTTAATAGTGAGAGGTGTAAGGTTATGCATTTAGGGATTAATAACAAGAATTTTAGTTATAAGCTGGGGACACATCAGTTGGAAGTGACAGAAGAGGAGAAGGACCTCGGAGTCCTGGTTGATCACAGGATGACTATGAGCTGCCAATGTGACATGGCCATGAAAAAGGCTAATACGGTCTTGGGATGCATTAGGCGAGGTATTTTCAGTAGAGATAAGGAGGTGTTAGTGCCGTTATACAAGGCATTGGTGAGACCTCATTTGGAATACTGTGTGCAGTTCTGGTCTCCCATGTTTAAGAAGGATGAATTCAAACTGGAACAGGTACAAAGAAGGGCCACTAGGATGATCCGAGGAAGGGAAAACCTGTCTTATGAAAGGAGACTCAAGGAACTTGGCTTGTTTACCTTAACCAAAAGAAGGCTGAGGGGAGACATGATTGCTCTCTTTAAATATATTAGAGGGATAAATACCAGGGAGGGAGAGGAATTATTTAAACTCGATATCAATGTGGACACAAGAACAAATGGATATATACTGGCTATCAGGAAGTTTAGACTCGAAATTCGATGAAGGTTTCTAACCATTAGAGGACTGAAGTTCTGGAACAGCCTTCCAAGGGAAGTAGTGGGGGCAAAAGACCTATCTGGCTTTAAGATTAAGCTAGATGGGTTTATGAATGGGATGGTTTGATGGGATGTGATCTTGGCAACTAATTGACCTTTCACTATTGGAGGTAAATAGGCCAATGGTGGGATGATAGGAGTTACTATAGAGAACTTTTCCTGGGTGTCTGGCTGGTGAGTCTTGCCCACATGCTCAGGGTTCAGCTGATCGCCATATTTGGGGTCGGGAAGGAATTTTCCTCCAGGATAGATTGGCTGAGGCCCTGGAGGTTTTTCGCCTTCCTCCATAGCATGGGGCACGGATCACTGCTGGAGGATTCTCTGCATCTTGGGGTCTTTAAACCATCATTTAAGGACTTCAGTATCTGAGATATAGGTGAGAGGATTATTCCAGGAGTGGATGGGTGAGATTCTGTGGCCTGCATTGTGCAGGGGGTCAGACTAGATGATCATAATGGTCCCTTCTGAGCAAATATCAATCTGGAAATAATTAGCTAAAGTGTTGTAAGCAAGATACCAAAAGTAATTCTTCCATTGTACTCTGCACTGAATAGATCTCAAATGGAGTTCTGTGTCCAGTTCTGGGTGCCGCATTTCAGGAAAGATGGGAACAAACTGGAGACAGTTCAGAGAAGAGCAACAAAATGATTAAAGATATAGAAAACATGACCTATGAGGAGAGACTGAAAAAATGGGTTTATTTAGTCTGCAGATGTCTGAAATGGGGCAGGATAACAGTTTTCAAGTATATAAAAAGTTATTATAAGGAACAGGGAGAAAAACTGGTCTTGCTAAACTCTGAGTCTAGAACAAGCAACAAGGGGCTTAAATTGCAAAAAGGGAGATTTAGGTTGGCCATTAGGAAAAACTTCCTATCTGTTAGGGTGGTTAATCACTGGATTAAATTGCCTAGGGAAGTTGTGGAATATTTGCCATTGGAAGTTTTTAAGAACAGATTAGACAAACACATGTTAGAAATGGTCTAGATAGAACAGTCCTATCTTCAATGCAGGGAACTGACTAACATGACCTCTGGAGGTCTCTTTCTTGTCTACACTTCTATGATTCTCTATCCTGAAGATGAAACTAATTAGCTCTCTATAAAGCTAGCTTTTAACTGAAATGGATTTGTTAAAAGAAAGATAAAATATTCCCCACACATTCGTAATAAAATCCAGGCATCTTATCTACACACATGCTGCAAAATCCAGACAAACACCCAAAAAACAGTGAATATCCAGTTACATATAAAAATCTTGTTCTAAAATACAATTAAAGAACATAAAGATTAACTATTGAGTTGGGTCCTGTTCTGCTTGTTTCTTTTCAGTTAGTTGGAGGTTATGTAAAAAAAGTGCACTGGAGATTCAAAATTGGAAGCTGAAGGATTAAAGTTTGGCTCTAAAATGTCTGATTGTATTGAGATAAAGGCTGAGGTAAAGCTTACTTATTGATGTGAAAAAAGGTATTTGTCTGTGTGCCAAAATTATGTCAACCAAACTAAAAAAGCAAGCCTTTTAGTATTCAGCCTCCCCTATCGAGCCATTACAGCTTCCCCCACGATTCAAAGAGCTTGCATATTATAACCAGTCTGAGTTATTAATGGAACTATTATAATGTTCAGATCACTAGGTGGACATGTTGTAAAACTAAAAGAGGATAAAAAGTGAAAGGGCTTCTATCCAAAATATGAGTGTGTGTGCTGGGGTGGCATCATACAATACTCTGCTGAGACAGAGATGGGGACAGATTGATGCAGGCCAGTTTGCATCAATGCTGTTTGACTAACAAAGACAACAAAATATCCATTCCCATCCTGTTATGCAGTGTTCTGTCCTAGGATATTAGAGAAACAAGTTGGGTGACATAATGAAACAATTTCTATTAGTGAGACAGTTGTTGAATCTTACAGAGCACTTTTTTCAAGTCTGAGAAACATACTCAGTGTATCACAGCTAAATACAAGGTTGAACCAATTGTATTTAGCTGTGACACTTTAATATGTTTCCCAGATCTGAAGAAGAGCTCTGTGTAAGTTTGAAAGTCTCTCTCACTAATAGTAGTTAGTTCAATACAATATTTTACCTCCCTCACCTTGCCTGTCATTCCCAGGCTGGGGTGTTTTCCTCAGATTCCTATTCTTTTCAGGATTACTTGGAATGACATCATAATGCACACCCAGGGATTATATATACTGGAAATACATCACCATTCATTTTAGAAATTATTATACAAAATTATCTGATTTTTAATGCTTAAATCCTGAGATTTGCCAGTCAGAAGCATCCTTGTCTCTGCAGCAGCCTTTCTTTGAGCACACTTATGGTTTAACACCTCAGTAGTTTGTGCAAAGATGTCATATTCCCTGATCAGCAAATTTGAATCTTTGTACCTCAGGACTGATTCTGCTTCTGCTGTTACCACCAAACACATCCACCAAAGAAGCAATATCATATGAAAAGCTATTTAAATAATCTATGCCCATATAACATTTTGCTACAAAGTAATGAAATGGACCCATCAGACATTGCTTTCCTTATCTTTTTGAAGGGCTGTGCGTACCTGTTTCTTCCCCTGACTGTAGACTAACTCTCAGAGAAAAGTGCTATGTTTTGCATGTTCCTCCCTAATTATTACCGGATTAAAAGGACATCTGATGCAGAGTTTCAGAATGCTTCTGGACTCATCAGTGCAACTGGCCCTCCAAACAGAAGCAGTACCCAGAAATGTGTTTTCCCCATCTTCATAAGACTAACACCTCTTCTTTCCAGATGCAGACCAAATCTTCTTCACCTTTAGGCTGGACTGAAGCAATATGGTCTGACTTCATTGACTGAGAATTTCAGGCATAAGCTTCAACCCGTCCCATGTACAATAAGGTAACAACTGACAAAAGCATATCACCCCTAGTGGTGATTGGTACTTTGGTCTTCTGCACTTGTTACCTATACAATTCCAGATTGGCTTCAAGGTCCTGATACTTCTCTTAAGTCTATCAATAGGTTGAGGCCTATCTATCTTTCAGTATGTCTTTCTGGCAGAGTTAACTAGTCTCTCACTCAGCTATTGCACCTAATCTCCCTCCTGTCCCAACACAAAACCCAATCATTCAAATTTAGTGTTGCTTTCAAGCCAGGCTAGTTACCACAACTGAGACTAGAGACTATTTGCTATTTTCACTGAGATGGATAAGCCACCTATTTTGCAGTGAAAGACACAGGCTAAAATCATGCAAGTGCTGACAGTCCATTTCTCTCCACATACCCAGCATGCCAGTCAAGATCTCCCACAATTCACTGGGAAAGAATCTGAATGGCTCAGCTTACTGCAGCACAAAGAACCATGTGTATGCCCTTACAAGTCCTAGTGACACACATGGGCGGGTACACAACCAAGCAGAATATAGTAACTTGGGTCTGGCTTTGCAGTGTGGCTGTTCACACTTGGACTAGGCTAACCCAGGAGCTCAGACCTAAGCATCCAACAAGTTAACTGTGCAGTGAAGGGTAATTCATAGCCTATTGGTATCAGCAGAAAAGACTCCATCAATGGGCTTTGGTCGACGTCCTTAGAGAACAACCTTTTAATCTCTCCTCCTCTCTTTCTGATTCACTAGATGACATGTACAATCAACTGAGCTGTTGCATTTGATGGAGCCCAGAAAGAAACTCTGGGAAGCCAAAGGCCATGCTTGCTCTGTGACAGACCCTCACATGTCACCAGAAGTCAGCATGAGCCCAAGTCTTCTACCTTTATGTTTCTGCACAGACCTTCCATGAATAAAATATTTTTAAAATGGCTGAAAGTCTCTCCTGGAGACAATGTGTGAACATTTATTTATGAACATGCTGCAAATGATGTAGACTATGGTCTTTTCAGACAGACTACTGTACCACAGTGATGGGCGAATTAAAAATGCACACAGAGCTTTATTTTCCCTTCTTAACTCAGTATTTTAAATACAGAAACTACTGATACCAGCTTAGAAAAACTCATTGTTTTCATTAAATATACCTTTTGTGACAGTGAGGCACTGATAAAGTACTGCTGCAATGGGAGGCTCAAAAACGTTAGTTTTGTTATCATCAGAAATGCTATAAGAAATGACAAAGCAGGATTTCAGTAGAGGATGTTGAGGCAGAGCAATTACAGAAATGTCAACAAAACCTGAGATCCTTTGAATCTATTTATCAACCTGACAGTAGGTCCTCTGTCATGGAAGGTGATAGAACTATTAAACACAGAAAATTAATCTTGATCCAGAATATTCTAATAAGTATACTTGCAAAAAAGTTAGTGTAGACTGTTTGTAGTAAGCCAATTGTTGTTAATAACTTAATAACTATAATTCTGTGTTTGTGTTTGAAATCTATTGATATTTTCTCTTCTACAAATTTTACTATTAGGGCTATTGATTAATCAGAGTTACCACAAAACAACTGCAGTTAACACAAAACAAATTACTGTATTTTTTAAATGAGAGTTATTCGTGAACCTATGTTTTGAGCCTCTTCACTTAACATACTTTATTGGTTAGTGAACATGGCACAATTCCCCTGTTTTTCTCTCATGATCTGGAGTGATTAAATATTAGAAAAAAGTTAATGGAGGAAAGAAAAAAAAGTTCAGATCTCCTGAATGGGATGTTTATTTTTAAAAAAATTTCTGGATGGTCCTCTGATTTAAAAATGGTTATTTGTAGCTGAATCCCAATGGCATCAAGATACTTCAAGTCTGCAATGGCACCCATATGATAAACGTACTTTTGTCTTCAGTTCTTGTGCTACAGATAACCCATCGGCATGAAATGAATACTGCCCAATACAACCAAGTACACTTACAGAGTTTCAGGATCACTATGAGCTGATGGATTAAAGTATTTTTATGAGGTGAATTGAAAATGAAAAATATTATTTCTTTTATCTCTTTTACAATGCAAATATTTCTAATAAAAATAATATAAAGTGAGCACTGTATACTTTGTTTTGTGTTGTAACTGAAAACAAGATATTTGAAAAAAATATTTCATAAATATTAAAAAACATCCAAAAATATTTAATAAATTTCAAACAATAGTCTATTGTTTAAAAGTGCAATTAAAACTGCAATTAATAGCAATTTGAGTTAATCATGGAAGTTAACTGAGATTAATGAGCACCCTCGATAAACATGTAACACTTTTACTTAGTGTTTTTACATACCACAAATGGATTTGAATGAGTATGAGGCACATGTCATTTTGCCTAAAGAAGTGCCAAATTCAGACTGCTGACATATGCACATAACTGTTTAATTTCAATAGAAATTGCACGTGCGTAGCTAATGCCAAAAACTGATCCAGAGAATACAGAATATCTTTTCCTAGAATATTTTGTGGTCCATATTGCATATCATATTGCAAATATGACAGTGCTGATTTGGGGCATATTTTACTAATACGCGCTTTAAGCACAAAAGTGTCTGAAACCTGCAGCATGCAAGAGAAGAATTCACATTCTAGAGCTCAATTTTGGAAAGCATTAATGGAACCACCTGCATGAGTGAAGGTTAGCAGGATCAGGTCCTACCAACAAATCCACATTTTCAGAAACCTGGTTCAAATATTTTGGGGAGTAAATAAAATTTTCCTTTCCCTGTTGATTAGTTCCATGTGTGTATCAAACTGAAAAGATGACATATTTAAAAATGCATGTGAGGTTTATCTTTGCAGCACTGCTATGTCTGTCCCATGAAATTAGAAAGACAAGGTGGGTGATGCTATATCTTTTGTTGCCTCACCTTTCATTGGTGAAAGAGCGAAGCTGTTGAGCTTGCAGTTGCAGAGATCTTCAGAAATACTCCAAGTATACATCAAAGCTTCTCTCATTCGCCAACAGAAGCTAGTCCAATAAAAGATATTCCTCGTGCACCCAGTTGCAGCAATATTTATTTTGTTATGTTAAAACTCTCCAAGTCTTATAATTAAAAACAATTAGATGATTTACTATTTTAATTCATTGTCTGTTGTTCTGATTTAATAGATTAGTGTATTACAAAACAACACAGCAGCTTAACAAATATATCTTCCATAGCTGCTTTTGAGACTGACTCATCATTAGAATCCATTAATGTCACAATTAAAAAAAAATGCATAAACCATCATGATCCAGCTGATTATATTAACTTTCATTTGCAGTTTTCAGATGATCATTTGAAACACTATCATCCTTAATTTGTCACCTGCTTTGTCCACTGACCTTGTTTCGGTTTCTCTGCTGTGCCTAAATCACCTAGCACCATTTACTGACTTAAATGAGAACAAATTTTCCCATACAGGTGGTTTGTTACTCAAATAACATCATGAACAAACCACTGATTGGGATCTTTGAGTGCTATCATAGCATATATAACCAACTACAATAATTAACTGTGGCCTTTTATTTTATTGACAGTAACCTTTGTAATGTGGTGTTACAGGTTGAACCTCTCTTAACCAGGACACTCTGGTCCAGTAACATCCCTGGTTGGGAAGGACCACATATATTCCAGGACCAGAGAGTCCCATTCAGAGCTGGTGGCTGGGAGTCCTACAGTGGGGCTGGAACCCTGTAGCAAGGCTGTCCTGTGGCAGCAAAACCAGGAGCCCAGAAGCAGGGCTGCTGCCTGGTGGCAACACTGCAGGGGATTCAGGGGGCTGGGAGGCAGTGGGACTGGAGCCCAGCAGTGGGGTTGCCTCCCAGCAGCAGAACTGTCCAGCAAGAACAGGCAGTAGGGTTGCCCGGCAGTGGAGCTGCCTGGCAGCACAACCAGAAGCCCAACAACCCCACTGCTGCCCAGTTGCCCAGTGTGACTAGGAGGCAGCAGAGCTGCCCCGCAGGGCCGGGATCCTGACTGTGGGCTTCCTGGCGGTGGGGCCAGGAATCTGGGAGTAGGGCTGACCAGCAGCACAGCAAAAAGCCCAGCAGCTCAGTGCTGCCTAGCAGAGCTGAGGCAGCAGGGCTACCCAGTGGGCTGAAGCCCAAGTGGCGCTGCCACCCAGCAGTGCAACTGGACCCCAGCAGGGGGGCTGCCCCGCAAGGCCAGGAGCCTGACAGTAGAGCTGTGCATTCCATGGCAGGCCTGCCACGGTGGGGCCAGGAGGCCTGTGCCTGGAGGGGCTGGCAGCAGGGGGAAGCTGGCTAGGAGGCTAGCAGTGAGGCATGGTGGCAGCGGGTGCCCAGAAATGACCCTCATCCAGGACCGGTCAGATCCTGAGGATGCCGGATCAGGGAGGTTCAACCTGCACAACACTGTGGGTTCGGCTCTGGTGGCTACAAATTTAACAGGGTGAAAGTCACCTCTGCTACTTGCTTCAGATCTAGAGTTTCTAGGAACACATCATAACAAGCAAGGCTAGGCACCACATATACATACACCAGTACAAGATCTATCTGTTTTAGAAGTTTTATTAAAGTTACGATTAAATAGTTACAATTACCCAAGCATATAAAAATTCTACAGAGACCTATGCGCAAGTTAGAAATATAGTTATACTCATATCCTTAACATTAGTGTTGGGGTCTGATGGGTCTCTCCTGATTTGATTAACAGTGGAGGGATGGTTCCTGCTGGAGTATTGCACAGGGAGCTCAATTTTCCCATTCTGGATATCCCCTTTTTATAATGAGCTTGCCTACAGACCTATGCGCAAGTTAGAAATATAGTTATACTCATATCCTTAACATTAGTGTTGGGGTCTGATGGGTCTCTCCTGATTTGATTAACAGTGGAGGGATGGTTCCTGCTGGAGTATTGCACAGGGAGCTCAATTTTCCCATTCTGGATATCCCCTTTTTATAATGAGCTTGCCTATACTACATTCTGTGCATGTCCAAAAAGGTGTCAATTCTGTTTTCTCTTATTGATCTGTGTCCCCTGGAAACTTCAGGGAACCCAATTTTCTATAGGCTGTGTAAATCCCCTTTATTCTCATTAGCATTGGCACATGCTTATGGCACCTCGCAGAGACTGATATGTCTTCACAGTATTATAATGATCTAATATTAATCTTCTGGGTAATTTTTTGCAGTACTACCATTTAGTATGTCTTTTTCCATGATCTTGGGGTACCGGGTTATTTTCTCAACACTTTTGTCATCATTTCTTTTCTCCAAGGCCTAAAAAAATTGCTAAGCTAGAGACCTGCCAGAGGACGCTGTGAAGGCTAGAACTATAAAGGTATGTCTACACTAGCTCGTTAGTTCGAGCTAGGTAGGCAAATGAGGGCAACCAGAGTTGCAAATGAAGCCCGGGATTTAAATATCCCGGGCTTCATTTGCATGTTCCCGGGCACCGCCATTTTTAAATCCCCCTTAGTCTGAACTCCGTGCCTGCGGCTAAACGCAGCATGGACTAGGTAGTTCGAACTAAAGATCCTAATTCGAACTACCGTTACTCCTCATTCCACGAGGAGTAACGGTAGTTCGAATTAGGATCTTTAGTTCGAACTACCTAGTCTGTGCCGCGTGTAGCCACGGGCACGGAGTTCGGACTAAGGGGGATTTAAAAATGGAGGTGCCCGGGAACATGCAAATGAAGCCCGGGATATTTAAATCCCGGGCTTCATTTGCAACTCCGGTTGCCCTCATTTGCCTACCTAGCTCGAACTAACGAGCTAGTGTAGACATACCCTAACAGAGTTTAAAGAGAAGCTAGATAAATTCATGGAGGTTAGGTCCATAAAAGGCTATTAGCCAGGGGGTAGGAATGGTGTCCCTGGCCTCTGTTTGTCAGAGGCTGGAGACGGATGGCAAGAGACAAATCGCTTGACCATTGTCTTCGGTCCACCCCTTCCGGGACACCTGGCGCTGGCCACTGTGGGCAGACAGGCTACTGGGCTAGATGGACCTTTGGTCTGACCCAGTATGGCCATTCTTATATTCTTATGTTATGTTCTTATGTTCTTATGTACTTGCAGGATTTAACCTACAAGCTCTTACATTTCAGCTTGTTTTAGTCCTGTCTAGAACACAGGTCAGTGTTTGGAGAAACTGTATTATACTTTTATAATCTGACAAATTAACTAATTGACATTCGATTAATAGGTTGTAACATAATCATAACATCAATAAATTAATAATGAACTAAAATTATTGGCCACATAACACAAACAAAATGTTTTGCAAAACATCTGAAACTCCTAAACCCAATATAAATTACACTTACAATGGCCTTCTGCACTACCCTCTAGCTGTAAATACTGAGTGCACTGCTTTAGTGTGTTGGGAGGGAATCATTTGGTAAAGAGCGTGATGAAATGATGGCATCCCTCCCACACAGCATCACTGGAATGTAAACAGGAGCTTTAAACAGAAGCAGCAGAATTGCCACAGACCACCCCTCCAGATTGTACCTCCCTCAACCAGGACGCTCTAATCTGGCAACATCCGTGGTCCAGCAGAACCACTGATGTTCCCTGATGTTCAAAAGCCCAGGTCAGGGAGATCTGGTGGCATGGCCAGAAGCCAGGCAGAGGGGCTGGTGTCCAGCCATCCCAGCCAGGGCTGGCAGCAAAACCAGCTGGATGAAGGGGGAACCGGGGCCAGAATCAGAGCCAGCAGCAGGGAGCTGCGCTGGGCTGGGGTGCCTCCCATAGCCCGGCAAATTTCCTCATTCAGGCCCAATCAGGTCCCAAGGGTGCCAGACGAGGGAGGTCCACCTGTACTAGCAACAGCATTATATTGGCTAGAGATGTGAATGAGTAACTGGTTATGTGATAAGCATCACCCTTAATGGGTGATGCTTACTGGGTACAGATTAACTGGTACCTGGAGGAGCCCCACGGGCGGCTGGGAACAGAAGTGACTGCCCTGTATGTGGGGAGGCCAGGAGCAGAAGCCGTCCCATCCCCCCATGCTTAGGGCTGCCGGCAGTGGCAGCCAGCAGCCCCGGGCATGGGAAGGGCAGCAGCAGAAGATTGGCTGCACAGGATCCTGCTTAATTGATTAACCTGAGATTTAACCAGTTAACTGATTAACTGGGATTTTATATCCCTAATATTGGTATGAATGGAAGATGAGTGCAGAGGTTGTGCTGGGGAAGGGGTGGAACCCATCCTCTCATGCCCAGCCAGGAAGCCTCCCTGTGATTTTTCTGCTTATCCAACCCCAGATCTGATCGATTGATTTGTCTAATGAAATCTAATAGACAAAAACCCCACAAATACAATAGATACACCCAAAACCCGACCACAGCAAGGAATTGCACTGCATATGACTCTACCCGTGTGAGGAGGATGAAAGAACAAACATAAGACAGATATTAGTCACATTGCTTAGTGAATTACTGGAAGCTACTCCAATATTAGAGTTACAAGTGTACTATCAGAAAATACATAGAACAGAATAGAAAGCTGTGCATGAGAGATGGTAAATGGGAAGGGGCAAAGGCAACAATGGAACTGGTGTGTTTGGGACAGAGAGATCACAATGAGATGAAATTGGAGTAAAAGATAAAGATGGAGTCGGGGGCAAAATTGTGAAATATGGGAGATTTCAGATGAAGTGGAGCGAATGCTGGAACCTGGGGTGAAGGGGAAAGAGGGATATTTTCTGGAAGGATAAGAGATTATATGGACTTTTGGGAAAAGATTGATTTTTTAAAGAGGAGAGAGAGGAAATTTTATGAAGAGGAAGAGAGAAATAATTTGTCTCAGAAGATACTTGTGAAGGGCAGGTTTGGGGGTGTTTGGTTTTGGTCTGTGTAGTGTACAAAAGAACAGGGTTTGTTGTTTGATTTTTGTTTGTTTTTGTACTTCAAAGAGCCTACCAAAGCCTTTTTTTCAAAGTGCTAATATTCCCTTCTTCAAATGCCATTGGACTCCTACTGCCGCTACCGACTTGTTACTCCTACCTGTAGTATCACATATTAGTTCCTTAGGAGAATGGTTCTGTGAAGTATGATGCATCCCCTGACAGATGCTGAGGCAACTTTATTGGGAACTGGGGGGACTCAACACTTCATAGTATCCCATGTTATTGTGAGTGCTGGACATAATATACTACTTGACCTGCTAGTCTAGCCCTAATTTCTTCACAATAATACCAAGTCCTAGGCAAGGACTATCCAAGAGAACAGGTTATCTGTCCTCTAAAATTTCTAAGCTCTTTCAAATTCACTCCAGTTCTTCCATCTTGTCATTGGTATACTAATTATGAATTGTTTTCTCTTTCCTTCAGGTACTTTCCTCTTTTCACTTAAATATATGTTCTTTGTTCACATTTAAGGACTGATGTTGTCAAATTTATTATACTTTCACCTGTCACAGATTAGAATCTGTAGCTATCTTCTGCTCCCTCCACTTACAAATCAGAACTGTCCCAGAATAAAATTAGTCCAAGTGAGAAAATAAACAGATCCTGCATTTGTTCTTTAAAACTACATCTAGAAACCATAACTGGCACTATCATTGTTGTTTGTTATCTGTGTTATGGTCATGCCAAGAAGCACCAGTTATAGTCCAGGGCCCCATTAAACCAGGAACTATACAAACAGAATAAAAAGATGGCCCTGGAAATAGCTTTTATTTATGGGAAGCTAAATTAAAATAAACCTGTATCTTTACATTTTTCATACAAATACCTGTTTTTGTGCAAGCACACAAAACTGAACATGTATGATATGCCCACTTTATCCTAAAGCATACTCCCAGCTAGTTGCTCCCATAGAAGAGGATCCAAATCAATAAACGACTTTTGATCCCCATTAACTAAATTGATTTCTGCTGATGTGAAAGTACATAAACCTTTGGATGTTACTAGTGGTCATTTTTTTCTTAAGTCCTTTTGAGGCAGATTCTGGAAATACTTTCAAGGACAGAATTCAAAATACCATTCATGGAAGACAAATTTTACAAAAACAACACCCAGATTTAGGGTGATCATATTTTCCTATGCCCAATACAGGACACCAAGAGGGGGGCTGCCAGAATTCAGGGCTTTAGCCCCACAGTGTATGCGGGGAGTAAGCCACCAGCATTCAGGGCTTCAATCCCGCAGTGGGGGGTGGAGAGTGAGGGGAGCCACCAGTGCTTGGGGCTCCAGCCCCACAGTGGAGGGTGGGAGGAAATGGGATCAAAAGTAGACACTCCTAAAATATATGCATGATTTGGGTCAAAATTTATGATCTTATTTTCATGCAAAAATATTACCAATGACATATTTATGTATTTATTGTTTGAAAGAAACATCTACAGTAACCCTGATGTCCCAACAGAAGATTATAAGGCACTATGAAGATTAATCAAACAACATATTTTAGAAGAGGTATTCTGGCCCACTTTTGTACCTGCAACCAAAGAATGTCATGCAAAACTAAGGAGAAAGGGTATAAAGTGACTTTAATCCTCCATTCTGTCAGGCTCAATCCTGTGGCTACTCCATGGTAGGCTATTTTACAGGAACACGTTTATAACAACCTGAGAGCTGTCTTAACTTCTGCCTACACTTTACTGCCTATGGCCCCAAAGGACAGTGCATTGCTCTCCATCCTATGGCTCCACCCTCTTTGCTGGTTGTATGGAAGACCAGAGCTGAATACGTTTCCACAGTAGTTGTACGCCCAATTTGAGGACCCCTGTTACTAGGATGGGCCTTCAGTGACCAAGATTGTGAGTTTTGCAAAAGTTTTGCACCAACAATACAACACAAAGCTGCCTTAACCCCCTGCCTTAATCTTTAGAACTGAAACAGATGGACACAATTTTTTAAAAATCAACTCATGTAGTACACACACACACACACACACACACACACACACACACAATATATCAAGTTTATCAAGACTAGGAGTCTCTGAACTTCTCCCAGAATTTAGGAACAGAGGTTCAAACAGACTCTCAGGGTACGTCTACACTAGCCCCCTAGATTGATCTAGGGAGGCTAACGAAGGTGACCGAAATTGCAAATCAAGCCTGGGATTTAAATATCCTGCGCTTGATTTGCATGTTCCCGGCCGGTCGCCATTTTAGAAATTGATTAGCCCGAAGTAACTGCCTGCGTCTACATGCGGCAGTGAAATGGGATTCCGATTTAAAGCCCCTAAATCGAATTAGCTGGTAAACCTCATTGCAGGAGGAATACCAGCTAATTCGAGTTAGGGGTTTAAATCGGAATCCCGTTTCACTGCCACGTGTAGATGTGGGCAGTTACTTCGGGCTAGTCAATTTCTAAAATGGTGACCGGCCAGGAACATGCAAATCAAGCACAAGATATTTAAATCCCAGGCTTGATTTGCAATTTCAGTCGCTTTCATTAGCCTCCCTAGATTGATCTAGGGGGCTAGAGTAGATGTACCCTCACTTAGCTAGAGATTACACAAACCATTTGACAGAACTTATTAGAAAAGTTTTTTTGTATTGTATTTTATTTTTTAGTAATCAGTTAAAATATTTAATGCAAAACTAATATCACCAATTTTGATATTAAGCACAAAGGTATTAATTTTTATTGATCTCTAAACTCCCTGAGTATAGCAGAGAAAATTCAGCTAAGTGACACTTTTGGAAATGCATCAGATAAACAGTTAACTGGTACATTGGGTTTTCCTTTCAAAATGCTTCAAAGGAATCTATATCAGTTGTTTGATAGTTATATCTTAATATAAGGTAGGCCAGGTTCTGATCAATGCTATACTAATGTAATCTATTACACAAAAATAAATACTTTAATGACTTAATTTGAGTTGCTTCAGATTCAGTCAGTTTCTCAGGGATCAGCATCTAGTCCAAGTAATTAAAAATTATTCCAAGATTAACACCTATCCAAAATGGACCTGACTGGTGCCAAGCCAGAGAATTTGCTGGACCACAAGCGATTAATATTGTCTAGCAGCATTACCAACACTTCCACTGCTTACTGGGCTCTTAGAAGACATTTAGGGGTAAATTAGAGCTAAATAACAGCACTGAACACTGGAAGCCAGGATTGCTGGCTGTAAACAAACTTTATAGCATCACAGGAAACATGGTCATAACCAGGCCAAGTGGACTTCCAGCTACCTAAAATCATGCCAGACCAGAGAGTCCTGTACTAGAGAGGTTCAACCTGTAGTATACCTAAAGACACAATTAGATCCTACCAACATCTACCTAGCATGCAATTTAAAAGAAAATTTCAATAACCAGTGTTTTCAAATTTTTACCATAGGTAACCATTTTAAGACGACAAAGAAAGAAGAGGCTACACAATTTTTATAATATGCAATTCTGCAGAAATAGTACCTTGCTTGTAAAAGGCAGTGTGAGATATATAATATCCAAGGCCAGGCTTTTGATATATAACTGAACAAAACTGAAGTTTTGTTAAATTATCAATATTGTAGAATTCAGACTAAAATTGTCATATAACATGAATGGTTCAATATGCATGGCTCACTTTCATTTCACACATGTTCTGCATTGGTTAATGGCATGTATGTCAATTATAAACATGTATAGTCCCCTTACTAAAGGTGCCTCTGCTTATCTTCTGGGAAGACCCTGTGTGCTGCAATCTAGCCTCACAGACTACAATTCCCATGAGCCCTTAGGAAAAACAGGAAGGAAGTGACTCTTGTGTGGGAGATTGGGGTCTCTCCACGTGCATGAGAAGAGAGGCTTAGCAGTCTGGGACTCTGCCCTTGGATTTTGGAACAGAAGGGGAGCCAGGCTGCTGTGGAGGAGTTTGATTCAGTCCAGGGGCTGTTCGAGTGCAGCTACAGACTGGGATTAGATGCCTTTGGAACTGGGATCTAGCAGGCTGCTTCTGATAGGCACAGCATGAGACTAAGTAATTGGGCCTTTTTGGGAAAGTGTTGCCTGGGACAGAGCTGCTGCCTAGCTTGGACCCTCATACACACTTTCTACAGAGAATCTCCACTACAGCTGCAGCTCTTCGAGTGCACCCACGCAACCAAGAGTCTGGGACTCTGAGTCCAGGGGTGTGCACACCCTGGGGTGGGATCAATATTGGCAGTGCAAATGGCAGCTAGATAAGTTCCTCTTACTTCTGTGTACTTTGTTAATTGATGTTATTCACTGTTATTTTGTTAAATCCTATTTCTTTAAGTTAAGTAAAGGTTGTTCATTCTAATGCAATCTATTAGATGTATAGTATTTATGATTTGTAATTGTTGTTCTGGAGTTAGATCCAGTTTATTGTTGGAATAAGTTTATTCCTGGAGGCTCCCAAGGCACACCAGTAAGTGTGTTACAGGGCCAGCCAAGTGGAGGCACTGCCATTATATGTTCTTTATGAGCAAGGGACAGCAGCAAAGGGGTGGATAGGATTTCCCCAACTAAACAACATCACCACTGGGGTGCTCAGGATCTCCTTATGTTAAAACCATCAGGCGCCCAGGCACACCTGTGAGTGTGACCTGCTCCCGAGTAACCCGGGGAGGAAAAAGGGGGTTACACATGCATATGTGTGCATTCCTGTGATCCTAATCCCTTTATTTTCATGCTCACAAAGCATGCATTAATTACCTGAGAAGTTTGGGAACTTTCTTCTTAAAGATATTTATAAAGATTTATTTTCAAAATTTTAAGTACATCAAAAAGATAAAAATAGTTGCATTCTTTAAATTCGTGCTTTTAATAGCATAAACATTTAATTCCAATGTTCTCTAGGTAAGGCTCCATATGCAAATCAAATGCTGTTTTAATTAATTAGCATGTTCTTCTTTGCATACAGGCACAGAATTTTTCCATTACTTTTCCACTAAAAAGATTTTTGAAAGAGCTACAAATTAAATTCAATTTTCTGATAAGTTATTTCTGCACATCATCTGTATGGCCATCTGTTCTTACTACATCAAAATGATTAAGAAAGGATCAATAATTCTGCCAAGAAACAGTATATCCTTTTAAGCAATCACTATACATGTAAATCTATTTATTGTACTGTGCTTCTCATTTTATCGATATCAACATATATAGCCCTTTAAAATATTAAATAATGTTATTTGCAAATGTCTGCTGAAGGAAGACCAGGACTGGAAGTAAAAAGGGACTCTATGTCAGGATTAATGTATAATGAAAGAGCTATAGGTAGCTTGTGCCATTTTATGCTGGTCATACGCTAACCAAGGCTTTCCAAACTGAAACAGCAGGAGAGCTACCAGTCAGGACAAAAGAGTCTTTCCACTGATTTCAAGGGGAGCTGAAACAAGTCTTTTGCCTGAGGCCTACTTCCAAAGAAATGAATGGGAGTGGAAATGGGCTCTCAGGAAGTTTTTCCTTGCCCACACTATGCATGGCTTTAGCCAGTTGTAACAGCTTCACACTTGAACCCTGAACTTACCAAAATTGCAAACAAAACAAGAACAGAACCACAAAATATCAAGAGCAAGATATTTCATCATTCTTTATATACTATGGAGGACTAAGCATATATCACTACTTGTAGCCAAGGAAAATTCTTCAAAATTTGCCACTCAGATAATTCGCTTCAATAGAATACAGTTTTAAAATTAAAATGCAAATAAGATAAACAGACATTTTGAAAATCACATATAGCCAGGACACAACAGCCCCTCAACTCCTCCCTCCAAGCTTTCTATTATTTGGACACCTGAAAATAAGAAGGAGGGATAAGATGCCTAGCATTGTGATCTTTAGAAGCTAAATCCTGATCCTAAAACAAGTGTCACACAACCATACGTACATGCATATGTGTGCATTGCCACCAATATTACGTGACTACATGTATGTATTCATAAACTCATTGAATTCCAAGGGACCCTAGTTCACCCAAGTTTTGCATGGGCATTCATTATCATTTGGGATGTGCAAAGGAATGAAACAGCCAACCAACATGTGCCTTAGAGATCTCAGAGTAAAAGCAACTAATGCCAAAGGAGTTGTATCTATATGGAAGAAGATGACTTTATTTACAACCTATTTCAGTTTTATAACCACCAGACTTTTCTCTTTTTAAAAAAGGTTAATATATAAATGGTTACTACTAGTAAAAAGATGTTATTTCCGTTATACCTTTATTGTTCCATTATTTCTGTCAATCAGATAAATATGGATTAATAAATGATTTAGCAGCAGTATTACATCATTGGGAAAGAGTTCCTAAAGGAAAAAATATATGTGTTTAAACAAATCATGCAACATAGAATCTGATTTTATTTTTTTAAAATCAAGTTTTAATGTTTTGTTACCTCCTAATCCAGGTCTAAGACGATTATCATAACCATCCAAAAGTCTGTCTAGTATTCTTGTAAAAATAGTGATGTTATTCTTAGCTTCATCTTCTAGGGAGTCAGCCAGCACTGATCTAAAACAACATTTTACATTTTACACACTAAAATATATGGTTAGTTGCATACTGAATGTACATGATGTTATCATTTAGCATTGAATTTGTCAGTTGCTGCCCTCTAATCCTTCTCCATTATCCTTATCATGCCACCTTTTCCTTATAAAAATGTCAAGTCAGGAGTAGGGATATAATAGTGAAGTCGATTAACCGATGAGCAAAAGCTTATAGGTTAATGCATTTCCCCTGCCCCTTGCCAGCAAATTTTTTAGCAGGCTGGCCAGCAGCCTGGCACAGTCCCGGCTTGTGCTGGGTACAGGACCTACCGCTGCTGCAGTTCTGCATTTAAAGTGTATTAGTATCCATCTGGGCAGTCAGCCTGGCTCAGTTCCGGCTCATGCTGGGTCCAGGAGCTCAGACTCCCCCCCCCATCCCACACAGTGCCTGCTGCCACCCCGTGCTGCTTCCCCTGTATCAGAGGCCGCAGTGTAGCAGGCAGCCAGTCTGTGAGGGGAGCTGGTTTTTAAACAGGCTTCCCTCGCAGACCAGCTCCTGCCTGGCACCCTGTGCTGCTACCTCTTATACAGAGGCAGCAGCACAGAGTGGCAGGGGGCGCCCCGGGAGTGGAGCCGAAGTGCACTTGCTGCCAGCCCCAACCCCAGGGACTATAGAATAGTCGACTAACTGATAAGAATTTATGAGGTTAACTGACTATTCAATTAACCGATATTTAACATCCCTAATAAGAGTATTCTGAAACATGAAAAATTTGTGTAGTATAAGTGTATGCACATACACTAATTATACATTAAATACATTAAACAAATGGTTTGAAAACATGATTCTAAGTACTAACAGCCCATATTAAAATACAATAAATATTGTTCCCTATGAGCTCAATTAAAAATGTGACTGTTCAAGTACAGAACCACAAAAATGCCATGTGCTTCCATAGATCATTTACTCAGGGACTGATGTCCTTTCTTATGATACAAAACTATCTCCTGGAGCTGTTGGTCTACTCCCTCTCACCTTCCCCTCCCCCACACACACACATACACTATGTCTTCAACAGATACTTTGGATATGCCTCCACCCAATGGCCATATAATGTACGCAAGCAGAAGTACTGACATGAAGGAAAACTCCACTGATCATGCTCAGGGAGTCCTCTGATGTCAGTACATAGTGGGTGGGCACAATGAGCAAGCAAGCTGGGCAAGAGCTGCGAACAGCCTAAGTCCTATTGTGGGTTTCAAATGGTATTTAGAAACAATTCTTGTCTTTCAAATAACAAGAGTACTTCCCTATGTTTTGCATGATCCAACCATACCTTGTAAAAGTTTGGTTAATTTATAGTTTCATACTAAGTGTGTCACAGACTTCCTTGGTGAAGAAAGAGACCTAGTTCTTTCCATTGATCAGCTCTTCTTGGAAAACAGCAATGAATCCAATGAAATGTGATTCTGCTGTCCAGTCAAGAATGGTGCTGAACATATTGCCTGGGTGTGAAACTCTATCCATGGTTTTGTATACCTTTAGTCTGAGTCTTCATATTTCAATGCTCTTGTGTAACCCAATTTTAAGCATCATTTATGTGAAATAAATATCAGAACACCATCTTAATTTAATACCAGCATTAATAAATGCTTAATTTAATAAAGCATTAGGAGAGTAAAATGGCATATGTTAGATACATTACTAGTTTAAACTATTTTTCAAAAATCTGCACATATTTTTGTCTTTCAGATTTCTTATTTTTCGTGTGTGCTTATCTTCTGCAATGGGAGTGCTGATCAAGGAATTTTGGTTGAACAATATCTACTATGTAAAATTAAAACATTTTGTCTTACAGCAAAAGCAATTAGGTAACATCTTTACATTTATGACAAAACAACCTAAATATTAACAAAGAAAGGATTTTCCTTTCACCCTACAATTAACATCATGGAGGAAGTATTTAAATGTAAATTATTGCAGTCCGTGGTTTCCAAGATACTACCCTTATAATCAAGCATAATCAGTTCATTTACAACCCAAACGCCAAAATGTCACATGTAAATTTCTACACAGAGCTTTTAATCTTACTATTGCTGTTTTTCTTTGCCTAAATGTTAATAGCATGAATATCTGCCTTTTATATTACTCTTGTTAAAACATAATAGTTTTTTAAGTCAAGATATGATTGAAGAACACAGTTATAACACTTTAGAATGCAATCATACAATGCTTATTCAAATGGAAGATCTTTAATTAAGCAAATTGTCTCTTTGATAGCAGTGGGATTAGATTACTCATGTGAGTAAGGGCTACAGGATTGGGTCCCTTATGACTTTAATACTGCACCATATTTAGGGAAGAGGTAAAATAGACATCCTATTTTTAGAAATTATCTAGTCACTGAAAGATAACCACCAGGTAACTGTACTAGACCAAAATAAAAGCAAGGATTTTCAGCCATATGGATCCCTATAATTTTGAATATCATATTATCCAGAAAACCTACTGCATTTTCAATTGAAGCAAGTAAAATAAAGTTATACATGACAAATAATTGCACATTTAGGGAGTGTAGGCAACATTAAATTAATTACATTTAAAATTACTTTCTGGTATGTTGTCAATTCAGAAATTGAGATCTCTAAACAACAATATAAAAAATTGATCGAGCAACCAGTTTATTATTTTATTATATGGTCTGTGAAGTTGTATGCTATCTCCACCTAGAGGTTTAAAGCTTAAAAATCATTTCTGGGGTCTGTTATGTTGACAAAAAAAAAGACAAATCTATACTAAAAAATGCCAACATTATTGAGAAAGTGTAGTTTGATATTTGATTTCACAACAACCTATTACTTTGTCTATACCATTGTTCTATGTGATTAGCTTATGATGTAAAATGGCAGTGACATACTAATTCCAATACATCTCTTACAACTCAGATGTTACAAAGAAAATATTTAAGGGTGTATTTTTTGTCTTTCAAATGGTAGAATTAAAAATATCAAGCCATGCTAGTAGCAAATTGTTTAAGACAAATTAACTTTACTTTGTCCCTTGAACTCCTCCTGCCACTGATCTAGAATTTGCCAAATATTATATTAAAACAACTAATCAGGACTTTTTACGGAACATTGCCCCCTTCCAGTATGTATCGCCCCTTACAGGAAAGGACTATGACAAATCAAAACACAATATGCCTTTCTGTTGAACAGCAATATGAAACGTTTTGCTCACCTTATTGGCACCCCCACCAATAAAACCAGAAGAACCAACTGCATATCATAGAGTGTCAATTTCCTCTTCATAGCTGCTGTTTTGCACAACCTAGCCATACAAGAAAAATACAAATCCACTCAGACCTACAGTGAGTGTTCACCAAGGAATGCTTTCAACTTAACCAGAGGAAAAATATGTCACTTCAATGGGGAGGAAAAACCATTGGATTCCTGCAGCACTTTCCTTTACTAGCAACTTATAGCTCCATCTTCTGCAAGGATTCTGTTTTGTACAAGCATGTAATGCATAATCAAAAGTGGCATGTGAGCAAATGCATCAGATGCTTCTCTTTTCTGTAATAGGAAGCTCCGACAAGACCTAACAAATAATCAGTTCGTAATCATTCATCTGTTCACTACAATATTCCGCAACCCACTCACCCCAAAATAATCATCATGCCCATTTCCAGAGGTTCAGTGGCATGACTGTGAACCAACCGGCGGCGCAGCTGTTGGACAGCAGTTTAAAAAATAACAATGGCCATAGACTCACAGCAAAAAGAAAACGGGGGCAACCACAGGGCAGTGCAAAGTTGCAAAAAACGAGGAGCTTAGCTAGTGCCACTCCGGGTGCGTGTCTCGCCTGAGGTTAAGGGAGGAGAGCCCGCCGCCCCCGTGCATCTCCCCCCGAAGCCACCCAGACTTTCCGGGGGTGGGGGCATGCCCAGCAGCGCGAGGCGGGGGGAGGCTTTAGGGTCCCTACCTGGAAGCAGCAGCAGGAGGCGCTCCGAGAAGGGGTGGGCGAGGGGGAGTCCCCCAGTGCGCTGGTCTCCCGAGAGGAGGATGCCGAAGACAGGCAAACTTGGAGCCGAGCAGCCAGACTGCAGCGGCGCTGCGAGGAGGAGCCGCTCAGGAGTGCTGTGCGCGAGGCGGAGCAGAGCAGCAGCCGCGCGAGCCTGGGAAAGGGGCAGGAGGAGGCGAGCGAGCCAGCGTGCGCGCGCGCAGGTCGCAGGCACGCGCCCCCCTCAGCCCGGACTCCGGGGGAGGCAGAGGCGGGACCGCAGAGCTTGCCTCTCTGTCGGGTCGGCGCGAGCGCTGGGAGCCCGCGCGCTGCCGCAGCCTCCGCGCGCCCGTCAGCCCAGGGAATGCTTTGCTCCGCTGCCACCCAGCGCCAGGCACCCCACCCAGCGCGGGGCTCTTCCACGGAGTGGCAGGCAGCGCCCGGGGCACACTTCCCCCCCCCGGCCCCCCCCCAACTCCTTTACAGCAGCCGCAGACCTCACTAGGGAGTGGGGACACAGCACCGGGCCGCTGTGCACCCTCCCCCCAGCTCCCAGGGAGCGTCTCGGAGCAGCAGAGCCCGGTGGGAGCCCTTTGCAGCTGCTCCCTCGGGACATCCCTCTCGCTGATCTGGGTAAACAGGCTGCCGCAATCGCCCCCGCCACCAACTCGCACCCTGGCCCAGCGTATTCAAAGAAGTTTGCACGGAAGGGGGAGAAAGGGAGAGGCGCTGAAACGTTTCTTGCGTGGCCGCTGCACCAGCCCAACAGCAGCGAGCGCGACTGAGGCAAAATAGAATAGGGAGGGAGATGGGGGTGTTTCCTTATTTAGCCTTTCACTCGTCAGCTCCATGTGCATCGAAGAGCATGTTATGTAGAGCTCAGCTGCAAAGCCCCCTCCACCCTCTTATAAGGGGTTGTGTTTGATCTTCCTGGTTGGTATGCTCTGTTTTAACTCGGGTGATGCCATGCACACAGGCTGATTGCACGAAAGTGGTACCTTCTGTTGAGGCATCTAATTTGAGATGAAACATGCAGACAAGGTCTACAGGAAACGAGGCATAGCTGCTCCCTAGGTGTGTTTAGAGTGCAACCCCAAGTGAAGACGCAAAGCGGGAAAGAGGAGCTGCGTGGTTAATATCTTTCTTTCTTCACGACTGATGAATCATAAGTTATGATGATATGAGCATATTAAACATACACGGGACACGACCTCCCCTAATGACAATGCATGAGTAAACGTGAACGAATAAATGTGGTTAGATACTCATAAGACACAAAAAAACATTAGCTGTCTCTATGCAAGAATAAGGAAGGAAGAAAAGGATCCCTTAAATGCTAAATAATATTTGCAGTGACCTTTTTAACCTCTTAATCACTACTTTCAAAGTAAGTGTTTCATGTGCCATAACCTAAACAAACAATTACTGGGTTTTGTCTGCTCTATTTCCCACCCTGGGTATCATTAATATTCTCTTCCCCACTTACCATTGGCACAATCTAATTGAAATTCAGAGAGATGAAAATGTCTGTCATTTAAACCCAGATCCGTATACTGACAGCTGAAGAAACAAATCTCACCTTTCTATCCAGCTTGCATACTTGTCCTTGTCCTTTTATATCATGCTGCCTTCCTTCTATCATAGTCTTTGTTTGATATTGACTGAACTACTGTTAAGGGTTCTGTTTATTATTTTAGATTTTCTCACCTGAGTAGATCAGGCTTTGATAATTGAAGAACTAGATTTATTTTCAACATATCTGAAGAATGAAAATAAGGCTTACATAAAAATATGAGGAAGAGCTAAACAGCATCATGCACAACATTTGTGCCCTTACTTGGCGTATCTCACTTTCGCTGGTTTTTCATCATGCCCTTCAAACTGCTAAGGCAAGACTCAAATGCTTCCACTGTATTCTGACATCACTAGTTTAGATGTTTATAATCTTTTATGGAACATCTTTTTACCCAGGTTTCACATTTACTTGGGAAGCTAGGAGTAAAAGATCAAATTTTATGTAAAAATTGTAAAGAATAATTTTTGAATAACCATAGTTGAAAAAACAGCTTTTTCTTTGCCAAAACAAGATTTTTTTCTACAAATTCTATTCCTAATACTTCAGACCTGTTTTTAATTTGTAAGCCTTTTACCAATCTAGAAAAAGATCTTTGACTAGTTATTTTCTAAACAATTTATATGGGCCTTAAATAGAGATCAAATAAAAGCAAGAATTACTAGCGACCAGTACCAATTTAAGACCAAAATTGTATTACAAATATAAAAGAAAAAAACTTTATTATGATCACTGTTACTCACCTCTATACACATTTTTAAACGTTGGTACTTCTTCAGTTATACAGAAGACCTACTGCTAAAATCCAGGAAACTAAGAGGGAACTTCTAATACAAACTTGTTAACTTAATTAGTTGGTAGAGAAAACTAACCACAAACTTCTGTTCCAGGATATACAAATATGTAGTGGTGCCACAATGGTCAACAGAGTGTTTAGCATATGGAACAACTGCAAGATCTAGCCATTAATTTACTGGTGACTCATCCTATGTCTTCTCTCATGTCCTGGCACACTTACCATCATTTATACATTACTCTGTCCATAATTTCTCTCCCCTATTTGTTTCTTTTTCATCTTTCTTTAAGGTTTTTTCTTTCTTTATTTACTTTTTCTGTGTTACATAAGTTGTTTCTATTTTCTCTGTTGTCCTCTGCTCCCAAGTGGTGGACTCTGTACTGTACTTTCTCCCTTTAGCTTTCTTCTCACGGTTCCTCTTCTTTTGCTGACTTCCTGTTGCTCTGATTGATAGATTTCTCACCATCAGTGATTCATTGGGCTACAGCTCAGCTGAACCAAAATGGCACAGGAAAATATATATATATATACTTTGGCTGCCAGGATGCTGTCTTCATCTTCCATAATTCTATGTTAGAACCAATGATCCCTCTAATTTTTTTCCATGTGAAAAATAAATTTTGTTATGAGCACTGTGACATTTGCAGATGTGCACCATCAATAGAAACACATGCTGCTGCTAATCAAATGAGCAACACCTGAATCTCTTTTGAGTGGCCACACAAGTGTTCAGCTTACAGGAAACACTGGTTAGGGCATACCCTGGGAACAGGAGACAAGACTTTAAGGAGAGCAGTTACTTTACACATAGGTGTAAGAGTATGTTAACAGTTGAGGACAAGGCACTTACATTCTATACATTGCTGTTCCTCTTCTTTGCCCTATTCCTTCTCAGATTAGTTTACTGAGAAAAACTACCTTTCTCTGTTGATCAGCTTCTGTGCAAAGAAGTAACAACATATTCACACATTTCAGTCAGTCTGATGTATTAATATTTATCTTAACTCTGCACAGACTTAAATGTAATTTAGTTAGCTGATTCTCACCGCATTCTGAACTCAACTAGTCATTTTAGAACTCTGAGGAATGACAATCAAACCCAAGAATAAAAAAAATATAGTGACCTGGAAATTTTGTAGTCAGTATTTCATTAAGTGGAATTGCAGGTTTGGGTTATTTGTTTAATCATTTGTTATTTTTAAAAGCCAAATTATTATATCTTTTATTCATATTGAGTAGTACCCTGCTTAACAAATAATTCTGTTGACCTCAATGGAACAAATTGTGGAGTCAATCACCACTCATTGTGAACCACTGTATCAGAATCTGACCTTAAATTATTATGTAGAAAAAAATAACTTCTGTTGAAAGTAATATCAAGATTTCTTTAGGTGAACATCCCAATGACTCATGTATGAGAAGGGAAATGAATTCTAACTATTTATCTTGGGAAGAAAATCGTGGAGGTGTTCAGAAACAAGAGTTTTGGCAGTTGATCTTGATGTGGAAGGAATGGGTCTCTGAAGACAGTATTGGAACAAAGACTTTTCACAGTTATATGCACTTTCCCTCCAAACACCTTCATTTAACCAAAACATTTAAAAGTAGAATCCCTCCAGGTGGGGTTGCATCAAGCAGTGGGAAAATTCTACAATTTGCAAAACGATTCTGTAGGGTGTAATACAATGTTATCATTCACTATTATCTTCTCTAGGACTTTTCCATAAGGGATGCTGCCTAGCCAGTATCACACCTTGGTGTGAATGCTCCCTCTCCCCCAAGTCACTGACCTCTAACCAAATCACTGTCCTCTAGTTTGTAGGGATTTATATACTTCCTCCATTTAAGTGCACTGCAGAGTAATGGAAATTCAGTTCAACAGCTGGATGTTAATATCAACAGTTCTGTGACTATTTCATGCAAACATCATTGTACTCATATGGCCTCTAGAGCTGAAGTATCTTGCCACTATCCTGTTGGTATGGAAGTACTATTATCCTCATTTTACTGTTGGAGAATGAGGCAAAGAGAAACTAATGACTTGATCCTATGAACATATTAAAGTCAAGGTGGAAAAAACTACCACTGATTTTAATGGTGCAGGATCAGGCTTTATGTCACTTGCTTTAAGTCAAGCAAGGTATGACAGAGTTGAAGACACCTCTTGAATCCCAAACTAGGCCCTAATCACCAGACTACTTTTTCTGAGCTCACCCTGACCTAAACTCGTGTTTTAGATGCAGCATTAGGATTCTCGGTCTTTTTTGCCAAACAAACTGGCCTATACAATGTGAGCAAATGAAAAATCACTCCACCACTCCACCTTCAGCAGATCCCTTATCCTACTTCAGCCTGTGTTGGCTGTCCAGCCACTCCCAGGGTGGGTGGAACTTGAACCCACCACCCTGCGCTTTCCAGGTTACATCTAGACTGCTGCTTTTTTTTTCAATTGTTTTTTCGGAAGAGGCTTTTCTGAAATTTGGCCCATCTACACGGGGCCAAATTTCAGAAAAACCTCCTCTTTCGAAAGAGCCCTTATTCCTCATAAAATGAGGAATACAGGGCTTCTGAAAGAGCACGTCTGCTCTTCTGAAAAAAATGTCGGAAGAGCAGACACGTTCCCTGGATGCAGCAGAGTTTTTCTGGGATTATTCTGGTATCCTGGAAAAACTTCATAGTTTAGACCGAGCCCTGGGTGAATGGCCTATACAATGTGAGCAAATAAAAAAATCACTTTTAGCTATTAGTTGAAATGCAGCTTATGTAACCTTTTTAGACTAGACTAGTTTCTTCTGGCAAAACAATCATAAAACAATGAATACTTTATCCAGTAGAGGGCAACACAACACACACACTAGCCAGTATATTGAAGCTAAGATGATCACCACAAATGCTTCTGCAAAAACAACAAAGAGTCCACGGGCACTACATCTACAAGGTATCATAGATGACAGTCCCTCAATCTCACAGACATTGGGTGGCAGGCCATTCCTTGCTTACAGACAACTCCCCCAACCTGAGACAAATACCACCAACTTCACACCCCACAGCAGAAACACTAATCCAGGAAACTATCCCTGCAACAAACCCCATTGCCAATTCTGTCCATACATCTACCCTAGTGACACCATCACAGGATCTAACCATATCAGCTATACCACCAAGGTTCATTCATGTGCACGTCTACTAATGTAATATTTGCCATCATGCACCAACAATACCTGTCTGCCATGTACATCGGAAAACCCGTTCTGTCTTTACACAAATGAATAAATGGACTCAAATCAGACATTAAGAATGGCAACATACAAAAACCAGTCCAGGAGCACTTTAAGTTCCCCGGACATACAGTTTCTGACTTGCAATTTACCATTCCCAGGCAAAAAATTCCCAAAACAACTGCAAAGAGAAACTGCTGAGCTGGAATTCATATGCAAATTTAACATCCTGAAAAATGTTTAAATTGAAGCATGGAGTGGTTCTCACATTACAATAGATAATTTCCTTTTCACGTGTTCTCACCTCATCACTGCTGGAGATGAGCCACATCCAATTTGATTTAATTGGCACTGATGTTACACTCCCATCTCTGTATCTCTTCCTTATTTTTCTTTTCTCTTCTGCATCTAAGAAAGTGACTTGTATCTCACAAAAGCTCATGCCCTAATATCCTAATAAATTTGTCAGTCTTTAAAGTACCACCAGACTCCTTGTTGATTTTGCTGAAACAGACTAACATGGCTACCTCTCTGAAACCTATCACAAATGTTTCTGACTCCCATTCAGGAAAACTAAGTGCCAGTTCTGTAATGGAGGAGAGCAAATAGGTGGCCTTGAGGTTTTCTCGATACATGTATTGGATTATTTTTTACACCTGTATAGACTATGACCAGAGGAAGGCAATTAGACAACTCACAAAGCATGTTTAAGATAGAATACTAAGTGATGCGAGACTTTTATCCTCTATAAATGTTACAGAAAGCATACTTTTGAACTATTTTGAGGCTTTTAAATAATTTTTCAAAAGCAGTGTTTTGGATTCAGTTTTTAATTTTCCTTTAGCCTAGAGAAAAGTTTTGTTGCTTTTCATCGAAGATGTTCATTGCTTTTAAATCTCAGATTTTGAGTCTCCAATCTAACATAGATATGGTCTCATTATCACAGGTGCTTTTAGCAGTTTTAAAAGTCAGGACCCCAACATTAAGCTAGACATTTCTCTCAGGGATAATTGTTTCTCTGAAAATATGAAAACATATTCAATTATGACTATGGAGTGAGTCAGAGAAGAGTTTGTTGATTTAGGCCTACCTGTGCTCTGTCCCTGTTCAGGAATACAAGAAAGGGAGAAGCAAAAAGAGCTTTTGCTGCTTTGTGCTGCCCTCAAAGTGACCAGCCAAAAGGTAAGTCCTTGCCCTCAGGGATTGCAATGATTTTTTTGGACAGAGATGGGCAATAAAAAACAGAAGCCCACAGGGTTAGTCCTGGGCAGGCTGCCACTGCAATGTTTACCTGTGCCTCCACAGGTATTGGAGGATCGCAGCTTTGATTGGCTGAGAATCGCTGTTCATGGCCAATGCAAGCAGCAGGAAGAATTGCATTCTGCGACACTGCTTCCCACTGCTCACATTGGCTATGAATTGTGATTCACAGCCAATGAGAGCTGTGATCCTCCTATACCTGCAGAAGCACAGGTAAACTGGAGGTGGGGTCTGCCAGGGACTAACCCTGTGGACCGGATATGGCTCACAGGCTGGAATTTGCCCACTGCTGATTTAGGATCATAAGTGCCAAACTCTGCAGAAGGCCCATTTCCATTCTCAACTGGCCAGCACAGCAGACCAGCCATTGGAAGGAGTACACCCTACACCAGAGGCAGGCAATAAAATGGCGGCAGTTCACCAGGATTAGCTCTTGGTGAGCCACCGCCACTATATATAACGGCACATCTGCAAGTACCAGCGATTGCAGCTCCTGTTGCCTGCAGATCACAGTTCCCAGCCAATGGAAGCTGTGAGAAGTGGTACAAACCAGAACACCACTTCCTGCAGCTCCCATTGGATGGGAACAGTGATCCACGGCCAATAGGAGCTGCAATTGCCCATACCTGTGGTTGCACGGGCAAATATAGTAGTGGCAGCCTGCAAGGCTAACCCTGGTGGACCGGATCTGATCCGTGGGCCAGTATTCACCCACCTTTGCCCTACACTTTTCCTCACAGATGTCCCCTGCACACCAAGTTGCTCTGGAGAAACTATGCCTGCTTACATCCCAATGCCTCAGAGAGTTCCTAGCAAAAACCGTGCCCTAGCTGTTTATCACACAGATGTTATTTACATTCTATTTTGTGAGTTCAATGTATTTCTATGCAATAATGGAGACATTGAAATCAATCCCTTACTTATGTACAGTCTTGCTAAGGGATAGGTTTCTAGTAGAACTGGTCAGAAAGTGTTTGTTTATTCTATAGGTACTTTAGACTATCAAAGAGAGCAAACTGAAATTTTGAATATTTTCCAATATTAATCCATAATGTTTGGTTTGCGACAAGAAAATTGTGAAGTTCTGACAGAAAACTTTCAACCAGCCCTAATCTCCAATTCTATGCCACTTAAACACACAATGTAAGTTAAGATAGTACCATAAGTTGTATCTTTTCTTGATTCTAGCATATGCTTACAGAAGCAGAATTATTTTGGTGCTAAAGGCTGTGCCCATTATTAGCAATTCTGGAACCTGGATATTCATCTAAAGTAATCCTAATGGGGACTAACATTCACTGAAGCATTTTATTACTAGAAAAACATGGTCACAAGAAATAATGGCCCAATAAAGAAGATGGGATTACATATGTGAGTAAGAGTGGAAGGTTTGGAACCAGTATGTGGGACCATCGTTACTTGAAAATAGAGTGGGAGAGGCACCTCAGTCAAATTTGAGAATGCTACTGACTTACTAATGCAAGACATACGCAGTGAGTAGAATATTTTATTTAATTTCCATAATGCTGTAAACATGCAAGGCAATCTACAGAACAAATATGACATGACCTCTGCCGTGAATCTATTTGGTGCTATTTGTGCCTCCTCTTGACGATTCTTGCTGGAGTACTCTGGCCAAGATTTACCAAAAATCTCATTGAAAAGACAAAACTTATGTACCTCATGCTAGACTTCATATCACATCAAGTCTATATACAATTAAGGTAGTATTAGGTATTCAATATTTTATGATATGTTCCATCTTATTCCCTTCTGTCTCGGCAGAATGTACAGCCATAGTTTGGCCAGACAGTTTAAAGCATTAAAGGAGTATTCATAGTTCCCACCCTAGCATTAATGCATACCATTCACAGTGATATTAACCATCAGTGTGCCATTAGCTATCAGAACAGACCTCAACTTATGCTTTTATAATATGGTAATATAGTATACAATCAGCTAGTTGTCATTTGAGGTTCAGCCACCGCCTTATAGATCAGTAAATGGATTATTTTGAAAAAGTAAACCCAGGCCAAGCCTTTTTCTTGATTGAGGTAGATTCCATTCTGTTTTTTCCTTCACTTGCTAGAGTAAGGCTTGCCTACACCCCTTTTTAGCTTGATGGATCTATTTACTGCTTACTTGTATGTGGTGGTTACCACAGATCGCTTCATTTAGGGTAGGGCTGTTTAACAACTTTTGCCTAGCTGGGATTGTCTCATTTTGAACAAGTAACATTATATGGAAGAATTCATTACTTTATTTGTAGTGTTGCTACAAACATTTCACCATGATATTATTGATTAGCAAGTTATTAGTTTTCAAATGATACCTCACAAGAGATATTTTGTACAAAGATTACTATACTAGCATGCAGAGTATGAATACTGGGTACTTTGGGTCACAAACATATTGGATAGTCTCCATTTCATTGTTTTATACAGTATCACACAGTTAAAAGAAAAGCATAGCCATTTCTCTCACCGCAGAAGTCTGATGTGTAAAAAGCTGATACCAAACACATTTTCACAAATACTTACAGCTAGATTCTGTTTTACACACTGCACTATCAGCACCTGCTGTGCCAGAGGACAAAATTATCAGAAAGCTGCCCTAATGGAGCAGATGAAGATTCCCCCAGCATGAGGACTTCCCCAGCTGATAGAGCCAACAGTGCTGGCTCTCAGTCACTCCATTCCCAACCCCTTGACAGAGGGATCATATTTGTGAGGGATGCGTGTTACTAGAGTGTGCTGTGTACTGGCAAAGCCCAGCCAGCGTAACAGAATTTAAAACAAATCCAAAGCAGCACCAGAGATTGAAAGATCTTAGATCTGGCTTAAAGCCATCTTTGCTTCCCCATCTCCTCAGCTGTGCTGATCAGAGCTCTGCTATAGCAAAGGATCTGGTCCAATTTTTTTCTTTCCCTCTCATAGGTGCTTATCTTCTGACATCACAAATATCTGGTAGGAGAGAGGGAATGAAGGAAATGAGAGTAGAATTAAAACCATCCCAAAATGCCAGAGGGATTTTATGGAGTTCTGAAAGCAAGAAGCTCCCATATCTATGGAAATATTCCAAAGACTGTCTCAAGCCCATGTCATCACGATTACAAACTTATATGCTGGAAGCTTCACATTTAAGAATTTACACCTATCCCCAGTTACAATACATACATAACACTTAAGTTTGCATAAACAATGTTATATGTCAATTATTCCACCTAATCTAAGAATAAATTTAACAGAATGAGGTCTGGGATTCTACTGGGGAATAAAAATTGACTCTAAAAATGCCTCCTATGGGCCAATATGTGGCCTTTTGGAATTATATTTGTCCCAAAGGAAAAATATCAGATAAAATTTAAAGTTATTTATTGTGGATAAGATTATTGGGGATCTCTATTTAAAAGCTGTATCCTAAATAATCCTTAAATAAAATGATAATCGGAGACCTGCATAGATCAGATAAGAGAATAAGCCCTTATGATTTGCTCATTTTCCCTAATCACATTTTAGTAAATTGAGGACTAAGGATTAAAGTTCATGTATTTTTCACTTCTGGCAGCATCCTGAAACTATAAAGAGCTAAACTGTGTCTGCTAGACCTCTAAGGAATATTACACTGAGGCAAAGTCTCCTCTTAAAAAATAAATTGTAAACTTCCCTTAGCAGAAGGGTTGGGAGATGCGACAGTAATAGAACTGTGAAGAAACATCAGTGCTCTAAGAAATTGGATTTATCTTCTCCAAATACCTTCTTGTGTAAATTTGATACAATTCAAAGGACAACCATGTAGCCATATAGCTAAAATGTAGCCTTATGCAATGTAATGTGCCTTAGTGCACCTTGCAGCCATTTGTCCTGACTAGCAGAACGGAATAGCCTAATGCTGATGGTAACGATGCATTAAGCAGGTTGTTTGTGTTTGTTATTTATGTTAAGGCAAAAATAGACTGGAAGGATCCTTGTGATTCATTATGGTTACTTTCTTGCTTTTAGAAATAGTTAAATATAAGTGTGCTTAATACAAAAAAAATTAAAAGTTTTAGTACTAGAAGAACAGTATATAGAAGTTTTTGTGCTAGATGTGTTTTTTTCCCAAAGCAACTAGGTATTTTGTGTGTGTGTGTGTGTGTGTGTAAAATAATTATGTAGCTGTTCCTTGAGTAAATAAGGAATGTTAGTATTTTAAAAAAGAAAAGCTTAAAGGCATTTAGCCTTCAGATGGCCAAAAGGGGAGCTGGAGACCCAGGAATGCCATAAAACTATCAAACTGACCCAATATGTTAAAAAAAAAGTAAAGGGTAAATGAACGACCCCGCAGCCAGGTACAAGCACCCCAAACTCTAAAAAAAACAAAAACAAAAACACAACTCAACAAAACCAGACCATGACAACAACCAGAAAAAGAGGCATCAAATGCAAGGATAACCTTCAAATAAACATATGCAACAAATGACTGATTGTAATGTAAAATAACTAATTAATAATTAAGCAAAATGCACCAGTTAAAACAAAAGGAAGGTCCTATAATGGATGGGGTATCTTACATGGTTCTTTAGGTCTTCATTTGTCAAAATCGGAGCATTGGTCCAGAGCAACAGAAGCCTGGCTCCTTCCTTGAATTTGACTTAGCTGGCCACTAGGTTGATGTAAAGCAACAGACTGGTCACTATAACATCAACAGGATGGGCTCTGTTTGTGTAAGTATAGTATATGAATATGCAAGAAAAATATTACATTATCAATTAATGTGGTATTTTGCTGTATTCCCATGCAAAATATCCCACATACTTCTTTCAAGTATAACAACCAGACAGTGTAATGTAATGTAGCAATATAGCTAACTAGAATCACCAAATTCCGCTCATGTAGTCAGCAACATACTGGGCCAAATTTACTGCTGGAATGAATGGGTGGAACTTCCTTGAAGTCAATTGGGCAGCACCAATTGATACCAGTTGCAAATTTAGCCTACTGTATTATCTTTTATCTTTATTAAAGTAACATTTACAGCATGTACCTCTTTCTATGTGAAAAATGAAACACCATGAACGTTTAAGAAAACACTAGTGCGATTTCTCATCACCACTCATCTGAGATCAAGGCACAAGCCAGATTCATAACATGGAAGAACAGCACTTAGCTGTGTTTGCAGTAGCTCACACCAATGTAGCATGCATAAAAGGTTAATCTGGAGATTATTACAGAGTACTTGATATCCTACAACAGAGCCAAAACTGAGTGAACATAAATATATCACATATATTTAAACTTTCTAAATGTTGGAGCCTTTAGACTAATATGATCTGTAGGTTATTCAATAGTGAATTGAAAAAGTAATTTTTCCATTATCTGCACAAAGATCTTCTGTCTGTTCTACGGGTTTAATCTCATATGGTGTTAGTGAGCTCCACACAGATAACAGAGGTAAAATATATTTTGTAGATTTGCTATATTTGAACTATATGAGATAAAAAGGAGTTTTCAGTTGTTCAACATCAAGTTACAAAATTACAAAATATGATAGTCTAGAGAAAGAAGAAATATCAGGCCACATTTTAATAATCATAGAATTGTATGACTAAAAGTGACCTTGAGAAGTTTTGTAGTACAGCCCCCTCCACTCATGGCAGGACTAAGTATTATCTACCATCCCTGATAGGTGTTCATCTAACCTGCCCTTAAGAAATTTCCAGTGATGGAGAGTCCACAAGCTCCCAATGATTACCTATCCTGATAGTTTGGAAGGTTTTCCTAATGTCCAACCTAAACTGCTTTCCTGCAATTTAAGCCCATTGCTTCTTGTCCTATCATCAGAGGTCAAAGAAAATAATTTTTCTCTTTCCTCCTTGTAGAAACCATTTATGTACCTGAAGACTGTTGTACCCCCTCTCAGTTTTCTATTCTCCAGCGTACACAAACCCAATTGTTTCTCAACACCAGTTGAGAAACATGTCTTTGCCACACTTTGTGGGACATCTCAGAGAAGAGCAAAATAATCACAACTCTTAACTATAGCTGTTTTATTATTAAAGAAAGGGGAAGCCAAACAAAACTTTAAACAATAAACTATGGTTACAAGCAGTGTTCCCTTTGAGCTGAACACTCGGGTGGCCACCCAGGAGAGATTCAGGTATTGCCCAGCTGATTGGCAGAGTGCCCACAGCTGCTCATAGCTGGCAGCATGTGTTTCTATTGGTGGTGCACATCTATACGTGCCTCGGTGCACATAATAAAAATTATTTTGCACACAGAAAAAATTAGAGGGAGCATTGGTTACAAGGTCTCTGTGGAGAGTATTGATAGAAATTACATTTCTGAGAGTGGGTCTACTTTTGCGGGAGACCAACATACCACAAATTTAAATTTAAATTTAAATTTCCAAATTTAAAAGCAAGACCTGTTTTAACATATCATAACTAATACAATTTATATATGGGTAAATAATTTCATTTGAAGATTGAAGAAATATGTTGAGTATATCATGGATAAACTCAACAGTTTATAAATGGCCAAAGACTTATGGAACCAAAAGTGTGTTTAAATCAGTTATTCAAAAAAGGACTCCATTCAAGGAGCTATCTTGAGACAGCAAACCCATGAATATCACCAATCTTAAATTCCAGAATAAATCCTATTATTTTTTTTATTTACCAAAGCTGCTTTCCAGGCTGTACCATCTTGTGTTTGAGAAGCAGCGATAATTATTTTAATGTCCAATAGCATTCCAATATCCCATTAAAATCATTTCAAGAAATACTTAAATCTAATTCCTTAGCCATGTTTTGCAAACTCCATCTCACACGTGATGCTGAAGAAACAATGCTTAACTAGAAGGCTGCTGCTTCTTAATGCAGTTTTTTGTTCTGTTTTGTGCAACTTAGGAAGCCTGAAATTGGTATATAGGTGGAGCAAAATAATCTACGGTGCTGAATCTCTAAAAGGCTGACTCTGTTCCCATAAATGTAAGTTGTGTTGTCATTGACTTCAATGAAAGCAAGATGAGGCTATGGCATAGGATGTAAAAGAATGAAGTAGTATAGCAAAAAATGTTCACTTTGTTCTTTGTCAGATCACAATTCATACATACTCTACACGTCATGTACTCTCACCCAGCTTCTCGCCTTTGCATTTATTGGCTCTCAGAATTTGGCAAAAACCAATCTAAGTAATTACAGCAAATACATTATGGATTATATTTGCCCAGTAGGATGTCCTCAACAATAGAGCCATGCAGGTGTTATTTTTAAAATGTTGCCATCTCCTTACATTCCAAATAAGTGCCCAAACCAAAAAAATGCTATTGTTGGGGTGGGAGGACTCTGCCTCATTCATATTTATGCCAATAAAATTGGAAAGGCCTCATTTTCATCCCAGTGCAGAAGGAAACCAAATGTTGAAAGCTCAGAATTTTTCACAGAAGGGAATTTTTCCCCCACAGCAGCTCTAGCATGGGTAGTTGATATGAGCTGTGTTTTGGGTTTGATCAAGTCTATTGTTTTCCACCTGGATCTCAGAGTGTGATAAAAAAACTGGCAAAAATTAATTTCAAAAGTTGTCAAAGTAATTTAAAAAGTAGTATAATTAAACTGCATAGATGTCTAACTTGGGATCTCTCAAGTAAAGTGGTCAATGACAAATATATTCCAGCCACTGGCAAGCAAAGAATAGACAGCAAATCTTATTTTTCATATGAAAAATGTTAATGAAAGACAATAATAAGCAAATAAAATATTCTCAATAATGTAGTTAGGGACTTTGCTAATGAAGGCTAAAAGTAGAAAACAGGTGTTCAAAGACATCTGAGTATAGAATAGTATGTCTTTGAAACAGAAAAATGTAAACACAAATACTTATTGGTAGACAGACTTTACAAAATAAAGCAGCTGTGTTGAAGCAAAAGAGATGGCTTTTATACCACTGAAAAATGCCATTTGTTGGCAGGTTTTTTGTATGACCCGGTTAACCTCCAGTGCTCATTCAAGCAAAGCAATTGTATTCAGTGATTTCCCCCCTTTTTTCTCTCTCTGTAAAAAAAATTCCTGCGGGATGACAGTGACATCATCATATCATCTGCGTCTTCATGCTGCCATCACTGCCCGCCTCTGCCTCTGTCTTCAGCCACTTGCTGTGGCCAGCCTCAGCACCATCCCTTCTGGGGATGGGCTATTCCAGCTCCAGCTACCACTTCATGCACTGGGGGGTTGCGCTGCCAGGGAGGAGCTGCTCTGGGTCCCCTCTGCCATCTGAGCCTGAGCCCCTGGGCTGTGCCAGGTTCCCTCCATCATCCAAGCCTGAACCCCGCCAGCCACCCCGTGTCCCCTCTACCATGCAAGCCTAACCCCAGCCCCCTCACCTCTTCCACTGAGTCCCTGCACCCCCCAGCCCACTCCTGCCCCCTTCGCCCCTTGGGGACACCTACCCCCAGAGAGAGGGGAGTTGGCGAGTGTAGCAAGCAGGGTGCACAGCCCCCTAGTAAAGTCTTTTTAAAAGAGCTCAATATAGATAAAGAGAAAAAAATACAATTCTGAACACTGAATTGTTCATTTTTCTTATAGGAACAGTCCAGGAAAGTATGTGCCCTGCCCACGTGCCACAACCTTACTTCAAAGGTTCCACTATCTTCAATATTCAGCGCATAGCCTCTAGGACTACCACTACCACTACTACTACAGGTGCTGATTAGATAAGGGGGGTTGTTTTTGTATTATTTTATTGTGATCAGGAAAAGTTTAGACCACCAGGCAGCAATCAGATTACAATGGCTTTTGGATGCCATTGAGCTGGGATGGATTTGCACTAGTGACATTGTAGTTTGTAACTCGTTACCAATCTCATCCATCCTCATATGAGATTCAATAAATACCAGTATGTAACTGGTTCACCCTCTTCTCATGAGCACCCCCTTTTGGTCACGGACATGTGCCCACATTCACTTTCTACTTCTTCAAGCTCCAGGACAGGGTGGTGTCTGAGAACTCCCTCATCTAGATTGCCTTAGGACCAGGCTTCTTTCTCCCTCCCAGTAGCTAATAGGAAGTTGCGGGGAGGGGGGAGGGACCCAGGCCCACACATTTCTCTGGGTCTTGGCCCAGGTACTTTGTAAATAGTAGTTGTCTGCTATGTCCCATTCACTAAAGTTCTATTGAAATTCTCACTCCCTGGGACACTTCTCAATGGCACCGCACCCTCCTTGCTCTTACTCAGGGCTTTGTCTCAATAAAGTCCCAGCGGCACCCTATTTCTGCAGCTCTTCCTACCACTCAAGCCCCAGTCTTGAGTAGCTGACCCTGGGTATGATTCTAGTCTATAATAAGCTCTATTCAGTGAGCTGTCCACAATACTGCTGCTCTCTCAACCAGTTACCCCATTTTCACTCAAGCTCCAAAGAGGAACTCTCTGACTCTGGCCAGCAACTTGCTGGGCCCAGAATGGCTGCTTCTCACATTGCCACTCCATGGTGCTTGGTGACTTTTTTAATGCTCTTTTCCTGGCATCAGGTGTGGGAAGGCCACAATCCTTCAGCAGGGGGTTTCTGGTCTAGGCCTAGTCCACCCCACCAAACAGTAATATAGAACATTTTATGAAATGTTATTCTGGCAGTGTACAGACACAGTGGTAACAGAACACATGCATGCAGCTTTGGGTTACCACTCAAGTCTTTCTATTTCAAAAACATCCTCCATTGTCCTAAGGAGCAGCAGTTCTCGCTCAACCAAAAGAGGGAGCTGAAAAGTGTTTTAATAGGCCTGATATATTCTATCCAGCAGAGGGCAGTTATAAACATGCAAAAAAGCCAACTCATTGCAGAGTTCTAGTGTGTAGTTATATAGGTAGTTTGTTTTTATATTGCATTTAATATTAATTACCAATACTGTTTACTGCAAATTAGGATGAAAAGTAATACTCATTTTGAGATTTAGGTAAGTGAAGGGACTCTGGAAACATCACATGAAAATAGAAGCTCAAGTTTTCTTCTTATTTGGAAAAAAGAACAGCATGAGTATTTTAATTTATTTATTTAGATTTAAAATAATAGTGATGCCTACCCAAAGCTGTCACCCTAACATGGTGAAATAGTAATTACATCTCAGCAGCAGTGACCAATTCTATGGACACTCAGGTATCCAACCCGCTCTCACCTTCATCAAAAAAGAATACCGTAGGCCCTCAAAAAACCTCTCAAACAGGCTTTGCAGCATGCTTGGAAAGCCTCCCCAATTCAGGCTATTTTGAATAAAGTGAAAGCAAATTATGGATTGTAGAAAAACTTGGGCACCTAACTCAGGGTCTATGGGTTCCTTTCAGTGGTTAGCTGTGCAAGAGTCTTACCTCCAAATTATTTCTCACAAGATTTGAGGGAGCACAAATTATTATTAAAACTAGGACATATAATCTAGAAATACTCTTTTCCAAGAAGCAAACTAATCTAACTTGTATTATAAATGAATTAATATTTGAATGTTTTATCTCACAGAAAACTTCAAAAAAAAAAAAAGTAAAAATTAGGGTTATTTTCCTGGTGAAAAAATTAACATGATCTGTAGGGATGGATAATTATTTGCATTCAGTAAGTCTACCCTGAGCAATAATTAGAGTACAAAATACTAGTCACTATTTTTTTAGAATAAAAATACTGTAAAATGTCACCAGGCCGATATGCTTTTATCCTTCCTACTGGCTGATTGCTTTCTTATTTTGTCTAGGTATCCTGGCTGAGTACTTACCTACATGGTGCAGTAAAGCACACTGGAGAAGTGTGATTTGTGAACAGCTGACATGTAACTTTCCAACTGCCCTATAAAGACCCTGTAAGAATTCTTTAAAAAAGGTGTCCAGTTTGCTGCACCAAAGTAATTGATTCATGCCACCAGGGTCCACACAGGGCAGTTAGAGAGCAAAACATCAGAGTGCTTTACAATCATACCTCCCCAGAGTGCTTTGCCAGTGCTGTGTAGATATTTTGAGCATTTAGCACTGATGTTAAACCCAGTTTTCATTATTAGTGCAACTGGAATGCTGATAAGATGCATAAAAAGACAGCCCTGTGTTCTAAATGGTAGCATGCTTTTGTCTCCCTTAATTCTCGTAGAAGTGGATTTAGTGCTGGGAGAGAATTATGTGTGCTTACTTGTTTTACAGAAACAGGAACACAATTACATTCAACTAATAACTGGTCCCATATTAGATGTTTGTCTTATAAATGTTTTGTTTGTTGAAAGTGACTTGTTCGAGCTAATAAACGAAGTTGACTCCCTATGCTTTCATTACAAAAAAAAATCATCTTCCTCATCTGTAACAGTAGTGTGCACTTTTGTTTCTCCTGAAAAGCCAGGTTTCCAAAAATAATTTATATTTTTATATCTAAATTATGCACTTTTATAGCCTTCGAATCAATATCGTCCCCAGGCAAGGTGTTTATTTTAAGCAAATGCTGCATATATGTTACTACACAAATCACAACGCTGCTTTAAGGTGAATGGGCATACTGCCCCTTTAAACATGTGGGAGTAAGGTTACACACGTCACACAAGTTTATACATTTTGACCAGGGACTAATCTTTAGTGAGCTGAGCATTTAAAAATCCTTCCCTCCCTCATCCAGAGAAAAGCCTTTTCCCCAACTTCATTTGCATAAACCAAATGATTCCTTTGTGGGAAAAGAACAGGCTTAGGAAGCCTCAGGAACCTAAATTAATTCAATGCAGCTTCCTTTGGGCCAAATTGTGACACCCTTACTCATGCTTAGTACCACCAAGGGAAGGGAAAATGCCTCCACTGAATATAAAGTAGTTACCTTGGATAGAAAACCCTGAACCTTGAGGAACTGCCTTAGTGAGTTACCTATTTTAATCCAAGGAGGGCTCCACTGCCTACCAGTTCTGTATCAAGTATGGTGTGAAGGGTGAGCGACACTTCTTCAGCTGTGGAATAACTTAGGTGTCTGAAAACACTTATGATCTTTACCACATAACAGTTTTCAGTGGAGGTGTAAAATTGGGTTCTGTTTATAAGACTCTAGGTTTTAGTAGTTTTGAGTCACATTTGGTTCACAGTCTCCCTCCCACTTCCTGCCCAACATTTTATATTTTTTGCCTTATAACTGGCTGCATGAATATATCAGAGGTAGGTCCCTGTAATCCAGCAACATTTAAATTTAGTATGCATCTCTGTCATGCAATACTTCTGAAGGTGACCTTTTCTCTTTAGCAACCTTTAAGTAAATCTTTAAGTAGATTTATTTAAAAAACATACCCCCCACCAAAACTGTAGTGAATGTTATGCCTGCTTTTCTTTCCATTGTAGCGATCCTTCAGACTATCTGACAAAATTTTATTGTGGCATTCAGTTTCAATATTAGATGGAAGGTAATACACAGATGTCTAGGAAGGAGTACTGTAGAAAGAAATCTAGGGGCCACAGTTGACCACAAGCTAAATGAATCAACAGTATGACAGTGTTGCAAAAAAAGCAAACATGATTCTAGGATGCATTAACAGGAGTGCTGTGAGCAAGACAAGAGAGGTAATTATTCCACTCTACTCTGCAATGCTTAGGCTTCAGCTGGAGTATTGCGTCCAGTTCTGGGCACCACTTTTCAAGAAAGATGTGGAGAAACTGGAGAAGGTCCAGAGAAGAGCAATAAGAATGGTTAAAGGTCTAGAAAACTGAACCTCTGAGAGAAGACTGAAAGAATTGTGCTTGTTTAGTTTAGTTTAGAAAAGAGAAGACAGAGAGGATGATAGCAGTTTTCAAGTATCTAAAAGCGTGTTACAAGGAGGAGGGAGAAAAATTGTTCTCCTTGGCGTCTGATGACAGGACAAGCAGCAATGGGCTTAAATTGCAGTAAGGGAGCTTTAGGTTGGACATTAGGAAACACTTCCTGTCAGGGTGGTTAAACACTGGAATAAATTGCCTAGGGAGGTCATGGAATCTCCATAATTTAAGAAAAGGTTGGATAGACATCTATCGAGGATGATCTAGATGATACTTGGTCCTGCTGTGAGTGCAGGAGACTGGACTCAATGACCTCTCGAGATCCCTTCCAGTTCTAGTATTCTATGATTTTATGTGTAATGCTCCTTTCTACATGAAAAATGTTTAATCAGATCGATGCAAATTGTGTTCTGTAATCTAATACTAATTTTTCTTGGTATCCTTCCCTACTAATGATCCTCAAGAAGAATATGAGCATCATAGTCGATGTGACTTGTGATATAACACCGCTTGCAGTCATTTAGGGCACATCTACACTGCATGCTTATTTCAGAATAAGCTATTTTTTGGAAAATGCTCCGAAATAGCTTATTTCAAAATAGCTTATTTAGAAATAGCACATCTATACAGCAAATTCCCATTGAAATAGTGTGGAGCTATTTTGAAATAGAGCACCCATGCTCATGGGAGGCTGAATTGCATTTAAGACCACCCAGAAGCACTTCAGGAAGGGCATCGGGTCAGCACACTCTTCCTGGAGCTGCTGCCTGAGGTTATCTGAGGCTTAAGCTTAAAGGGACCCCCTGTACAACCATGTCTCAGGTTCTTCTCCTTTGCCTACCTCCTAGAGGAACAGCAAAGCCTTTTCTCTGCCTGCTATGGTTGCCCTTGCAGACATTTCAGCTCCCTAGACATGGAACTGGACCTGCCTCCCAGCAGTCGACAGCTCTTGTATATCTTGGTGTACCTCTTCAGTCTGCCTTCTAGGCCCTGCAGGAACAGGACCCCCAGGTCATTTCAGGGCACCTCTTCTGCCATCTCTTGGCACAGCTCATGCAGCTCAACCCCACCTGCCCTCCCCTGCACATCACGCACCACCACTTCTTGTTCCTGGACACCAGCTCCAACTGGTGGGAGATCATCCTGGAGTGGTGGGATGACCAGCAGTGGCTCCAGAATTTCCAGATGCAAAAGGACACCTTTCTGGAACTGTGTCAGTGGCTCACCCCTGCCCTCAGGAGACAGGACACCCACCATCCCCCTCCAGAAGCGTGTCACCATTGCCATCTGGAAGCTGACCACGCCAGACAGCTACCAATCTGTGAGGAACCAGTTCGATGGTGGAAGATCAACCATCGGGGCCATGGTCATGCAGGTATGGCGCTCTCATGCTAATGTTCCAGGAGGATGGTAAACTGAATTGTTGGAGTGGGGTTCCCTTGGCAAGGGGAGGGTGGGGGGGGGGGGTGGAAGCCCCCCTCCCTTTGAGGTTTTTCCAGTTCTGCCTCCACAAAGCCCTGATGAGGGATGGGGCAAGTTGTGGTTGCTCCTGATGTGTGGGCAGGAGCAAGAGCTGGAGGGCCCTGGCAACTCTGTGATTTTCTGTCTGTCTCCTTCTGCAGGTGGTGAGGACCATCAACACCATCATGCTGCACAGAGTTATCAGCCTGGGCGATGTGGATCCCATCATCTCCCGCTTTGCCGCCATGGGCTTCCTCAACTGTGGGGGAGGCTATTGACGGCACTCACATCCTCTTCTGGGCCCCCAACCACCAGGGGTCTGAGTACATTAACCAGAAGGGGTTTTCAATGGTCCTGCAGGCCTTCATCAACCACCAGTTCACTACCATCTACATCAGGTAGTCTGGGAAGGTGCATGACGCACATGTCTTCCGAAACTCCAGCCTGTTCCAGAAGCTGCACACTGGCATCTTTTGCCCCTGACCACACCATCAGGATCATGGACATGCCTGTCTATGTTGTATGGGACACAGCCTACCCTCTACTCCCATGGCTTACGAAGCCCTACACCGGACACCTTGACCCCACCAAGGAATGTTTTTACACCAGGCTCAGCAGGCCCCTTTTGTTGTGGAGGACACCTTCAGGTGTCTCAAGGGGGAGACTCCATTGTCTCCTCACCCCGCTGGACCTCAGTGAGTGGAACATCTTCCAGGTGGTGATGGCCCACTGTGTCCTCCACAACCTTTGTGAAAACAAAGGGGAGACATTCCTGTCAGGGTGGGGTGGGGGTGGGGGGAAGAGATTGACCAGACTGGCAGAGCCTTTGAGCAGCCGTGCACAGCTGCTACCTAGCAGGCCCATCAGGGGACTGTGCAAATCCATGAGGCCCTGAAGGAGAGTTTCACCAAGGACCCCAGTGACACTCTCCCTCCACAAGGGGCCTGTGCAATGCCCTTCTTTGCCTTTCCTCCCATAAACCTCCCTTCCTCTGCCCTCTTTTTCTCCCCTCCCGTGCACAGACAATAAAGTACACTTTTGCTTAGAAACCATAGAGTTTTTTTTACTGGGGTAAATATAATTGGGGAGGTTTTGGGGAAAGAAGGGAGGTGGAAGGGGGAGAAGGGAGAGGAGAGGCTCACAGTTGGGGCTGGGAGTGGCGCCTGCATTGGGTAGTGCCGCTGCCTCATGTTCAGGGTCCTCAGTGGCCATGGGGGAGGGTTGGGGGAGAAGCTAGAGGGGTGGGAGCCGGTGTGGGAGCAGCCACCAGGCGGTCGATGACCATATGGAAGGCTATGCAGATGGATTGGTCCTGCTGCAGCAGCTCCTGCCAGGTGTTGTGGTGCAGCTGGAGGTCCTCCTCTAGTCTCCAGTCCTGCCAATCCATGGAGCACTGCAGGGCTCGCAGGGCAGCCATATGCTCCCTATGGAGGTCCTCATGGGCTCTCCAGCACTGGCAGATCACACGGGGTCAGGACGATGACACGGGAGGCAGCAATCACTCCTCTCTTGCTGTGGAGAACAAAGAGAAGGGCAGTCATGCCAGAGACACCGTGCATGAAGCCTTGCACTCATCTCTGAGCTGAGACCGAAATGTCTTGGGTCAGACAAAGGCAATGTGCTTCGAGCAAGGCCACCTGAGGCCTAGACAGCGGGCCCTTTCCTTCAGGGATACAGGTGTCCAAAGGGCAAGTCTCATTACCCCTGTTTCCCAGGGACAAGCAGGCCTGGGAAGGTGCCGGCCAGACTGGGAGCCTGTGGGTGGGAGGGGAGCCACGGGACAGCTGGGCCTCCCTCCATGCCACGCACATGCCAGGTCCACCAGTCGCAGTGTCCCACAGGGAGAAAACTTATATCCCTGGCTGCAGGAGGAGAGTGGGGCAGCGTGTTGGGGGAAGAGATGCTCCTCCACCTTGCACGCTGTCCCCAGGAGCGGATGCTGCCCTGAGAGAGTGGGCATGCCCACGTGCTGTGTGCGGGACTCCTGAATGTCTGGGTGTCTCCATGTCCCCAGCCTACTTCTAGTGAGGGTGTCCCACTCCGGTGTCAGGAGTAAGACAGGCCTCTCTAGACATCCTGTGAGCCAGAGCACAAGGGTCCTCTGTTGTTGCCTCCTAGGGCTGTGTCCCCCACACTGGTGCTCCACGTGCACCCACATGCACAGGCTACTACGTGATCCCCAGCTGATAAGGCCAAGCAAGAAGCATGCAACTGCCCCTTGCCACTTACTTTCTCTAGACACACATGGGGGAGAGGTGGCAATGACACTCACCTGAGGGGCCTTCCTTGGCTTCGGACAATGCCTGAGACACATCCTGGGAGGGAGGTACTGGCTGCAGGTCAAGCATGGAGTCCTGGCTGGCAGGCATGGTGCTGCTGCTGGCCTCATCCAGCTCCTCCGCCTCCTTAGCTCTGCCCGCCCCCCAGGAGGGTGATGACAGGCATCTCCAGCCCTGAGTCCACAATAGAGGGCTCCCCTCCCACCCAGGATGTGGCGGAGTTGTGCATAATATGGGCAGGCCTGCAATGCTGCCCTGGAGCAGGAGCTGCGCTCCCTGGCCGTGGCATAAGCCTGCCTCAGTTCTTTTACCTTCATGCGCACCTGCTTCTGGGTGCACGTGGCCCTTGATGGCCAGGCTATTAACCATCTGGCTGTAGATGTCTTCATTCCTGCATCTGGTGTGGAGATCCTGGATGTTTGCCTTCTCTCCCTGGACCTCATTGAGGTCCAGGATCTCTGCACCAGACCAGGAAGGCACCCACCTCTTTCAGCCCTGGACAGGGTCCTAGGAGCTGCCTGAGGCAGTGCTGGCAGCTGTGGGGGGCCTCTTCTGGAGCGGTGGGCTCAGCCATGGCAGCAGGGAAGGCTGTGCAAAGTCCTGATGCATGGCACAATGCGAGCAGGGCCTGCTTCATGCCACAAGCCCTTTCCCTTCTGCCTGCAGTTTTAATGGGTGCAGGGGAAGGGAAGCTATAGAGTTCTGATTAGTGTGGACAGAGTAGCCAGCAGGACACCTGGTGGATTTCCTGGAGGCCCCTTATTTCGAAATAACTCCAGCTGTCCTGTCTACACACAAAATAGCTATTTTGGACTAGGTGTTATTCCTCATTGAATGAGGTTTACCGAATTTGGAATAAGATGACCATTATTTCAAAATTATTTCAAAATAGCGGGCTTGCTGTGTCGATGCTCACGTAGTTATTTCCGAATAACGCTGCTGTGTAGACAAGCCCTTACTAAAATATGAATTCAGGGTGATAGCATAGCTATAGTCACCTGGCACATTGTCAAATGGACCTATGATGTTAATGGCAAATGTATTTTTTCCCCCCCAATGCTGCATCTGGAAAAGGAACAGGCTGTATTGGTAGCACATACAGGACAAGATGGCAATGTCGCAACTCACAAGTAATGCATTTTTGTATAGCTGCTTCAATTTCACCTCCATCCCTGGCCACCAGTACAGGTTCTGTAGACACGATGTCATTCTGACAGTTGCTTGCTGTGTCATGCACCAAGTATATGAATTTTGGCTGTAGTTCATCTGATACTCAACCATACAGGTCATGTGCCCATCTTGTAGAGAAAGTTTGTCATGTGCTATAAAGAAAGAGAACACAGCTGAATCAAATGCATTTGCAGTTGTGTGGCCAGATTGTCAGCAGTTCCTGCAATCTTTGTTAAATCAGGCATGCTAAGCAAGCAAATTTAAATTGTTCTGGTTTAACAGCTATGAAAGTGCCCATAATAAGCGGAACTACTTTTTAGTCATCATCAATCTGTATGGCAGAAGAAGGTAAGGGTGGGTGGATCAAGCAAGCAGCAGTCACATTCTTAATTCTCACATATGAGAGTATAGGCTGCAAGATGGTCTCTCTGACCATCAAGCAATTCACCTTCATACATGGGGATGTTTTTTGTGTTCCTCAGGGTGTCCTCCCAAACAGTAATATCACTGGACTTCAGGCTGACTGGAATCATTCTTTGCAAAGCACTAGGTGCTGATGTAAGTCCATATTATACATATGCACAGGTTGAATCTCTAAAATCCAGGACTCTCTGTTCCAGCAACATCTATGGACCACAAATACTGTTGGACCAGAGAGCCCCAGCTGGCCAGGTTCAGAAGCACAGCCAGGGCTGGGCTGGCGGAGGGGAGCCCAGTCCCAGCAGAGCCAGTGCAGTGGAGAGCACATCCCTGGCCAGGGCTGATGGCAAGGAGCATAGCCCCAAACAAGGCTGGAGGTAGTGAGGTGGGTAGCCAGGAACAGTCTCAGCTGGGGCTGGTGCAGTGAGAAGCCCAGCCTCAGTTGGGGCTGGCACGATGCAGGAGCGCAGTCCTGGCCAGAGCTTGCACTGGGAGCACAGCCCTGGCTGGGGTCATCTGGGTGCACAGCTCAGAGTGGCACTGTGGGAGTGGGGATGCAGCACTGGCCGGGGCTGGAGGCAGTGGGACTGGTCCCTGTCTGGGGCTGGTGTTGTGGGGGAGGGGGGGACAGCTCCAGCCAGGCGTGCCCAGTGGAGGGCTGGAGGCAGCAGCAGGGAGCGCAACCCCACCAGGCAGCAGAGCCTACAGCTGGGAAAGGAGCATTGACCTCCCCTCGTCTGGCAAACTCCATCATTTGGGATGACTCAGGCCCAGAGGATGCTGAACAAGGGAGGTCCAACCTGTATAAAGGAATAGTCCATGATACAAAAAAAAAAAAAAAAAAAAAAAAAAAACACCACACCACACCACAGATCTCTGCAGCCTTACTATAGCATAAAGTTGGTGATAAACACTGTGTGACTCAAGAATAGAAAAACATCTTTGTGCTACAAAGTTCCACAAACTTCTTCTCTAGGTGGGAATGGACAACTGACAAATGCCATAGCTTTGTTAGGTTTTCTTAAGTCTGTGCAAAGACAAATACCTCCCGTCATCATCTTTGTTATTGTCAGTGAGATCCATTCAAATAATTCAATTTATTCAATTCTAATACTACTTTTGTACTAGTCTGTACTAGTTTTAAACTCTTGGATACTGACTCTGCCTGAGAATGGAGGCTCCTTCCTACCATCCTCATTGATCATAGAATTGGAGCTGGTTCTTAATGGTTCCAGATGGGGTAGAAAGAATACATACATCAACTACCTGAATGTTTAGGTAGGATAGGTGTATCCCTACACACAATATATAATTCTGCTCGTATTATCAAAAGTCAGATACGCCAAAGCAACCAAGCACAGGCGAGCAGTTATTCAAGTAGCACTGTTGGCATAAGCTTTTCAGTAAGTGCCACACATCCAAAGTACTGCAAATAAAACTGATTCAGGTAGCATAGAAATTGCTGCGCCAGTGTCTCACATTAATTCTACCACCTGGTGCTTTGCTTTTGCTGTAGCAGAAACATGAGCAACACACATTATTTTATCCACGCGTGGAACTGCTTCTGTTCACACTCAAAAGAATATCAGAGGCACAGTAAGGGTGTGCTTATTAATGAGACTGGTTGCTTCAGCATACCTTAGAAAACTCCCCAGCCCCACTGAGCTGCTTTTGCAGGACATCCTCGTTTGTGGTATGTTTAAATCCACAACAGTAACATACTATTCCCTATATATGGTTGTGCCGATTTTCTTCCACATATTGATCTGAGGAAGTGGGTCTGGCCCACGAAAGCTCATCACCTATAAACCATCTTGTTAGTCTTTAAAGTGCTACGTAGTTCTGTCTTTTGTTTCATACTATTCCCTTGTGCATTTTGAAGTCACTGGGCCTTGTGACTTCTAATTTGTATTACTCATATAATGTTTTGACTGCCTTGCTGTAGTCCACATCTATAGTAGTTGCATGGCTTTTATCACAGCTACTGTACCTGCACTCTCTATTTTCACTTCCACCAGAGCTGACTCAGTATGATTAGCAATAGTTATGATTTTCTAAAACATCACATGATTCAATTAGTAGATGTTCTCTCCGATGGGGCACAACTAATTTCTCCAAAAAGCTGATCTCAAATTATTTTATATGACACATTGCCAAGAAATATCACACTGACAATTGATTTCCTTAAAGTAGGAATATACTGATCTGTTGGCTCCTCTATTGTTTTCTTCATGCTGACAGAATTTATAGCATTCTGCTACCACATATGCTGTCGGCACATATGTAAATCTTTAACACATTGAGTGCAGTTTAATTTCCACTCAGAAGGGGAGAGTCCGGAATATAAGTGCTCCTAGGCAGTAAATAAGGAGAACATATTTTCTAGATTTGGAAAGTTCTTTGTCATTAATTCCAAGGGTGTAGGTCTCAAATATGCTACTCCACATTTCAAAAAGCAATTGGAAACTCACCTAGTCTTTAAAGAATGGGTGCAGGTGGAGTCAAGGGCAGAAGTGCCATCCTTATTGCCAGTTTGTGGAGTAGCAGAGGCAAAAGCTGAAAAAGTGAAATAACAAGATTTTGTTTTATTATAAATCATTAATTATTATTTATTCATATTATTAAAACAACATACAGGCAGCTCCAGAAACAGTTACAGGAGCAGAAGCTTTCCCAACTCAGCTGTGTCACACACCTATTTATGTTTTCTGACAGAGTTTAAAAAACAAACCCCTAAGACGACCACTCCCAATATGCAATACTGGGTGTCGCACTGCCACATATCCCTATTTCACTCCCCACCACCCTCTGCCTAATGAGAAGGGATTTGAATTTGGGCTACCCACCTTCCAGGTAGGACTCTAATCACTGGTTGACAATCACTCATGTCCAATGCATATTTAATTTACAGAAATTTAAACAGCTTCAGCAGGAGAGCTTGAGAGAGTCCCACTTTAGTGTGGAGTTAGACATGCTCAGATCATACAGGATAGAAGGAGAGGGAGACACCTACTTTCACCTGGTTTAAGAATCCCATTGTGACTTAGGTGCCTACAATGGTATGTTGTGCACACGCATAGCAATGGAAACATGAGTGCTTAGGGAGCTTTTACAGTGAAAACATAGGCATCTCCAGAATTAGCTGAGTAGCGGTTTTTAGGATCTTAGGGTACGTCTACACTAGCCCCCTAGTTCGAACTAGGGAGGCTAAAGAGGGCGACCGAAATTGCAAATGAAGCACGGGATTTAAATATCCCACGCTTCATTAGCATGTTCCCGGGCGGTTGCCATTTTAGACACTGACTAGCCCGGAATAATTACCCGCGTCCACACGCGGCAGTCAAACAGGAGTTTGAAGTAAACCCCTAACTCAAATTAGCTGTTACTCCTCGTGGAATGAGGTTTAAGAGCTAATTCAAGTTAAGAGGTTTACTTCGAACTCCCATTTGACTGCCGCGTGTAGACGCGGGCAGTTATTCCGGGCTAGTCAGTTTCCAAAATGGCGACTGCCCGGGAACATGCTAATGAAGCACGGGATATTTAAATCCCATGCTTCATTTACAATTCTGGTCGCCCTCATTAACCTCCCTAGTTCAAACTAGGGGGCTAGTGTAGACGTACCTTTAGTGGCACCTACATTTTGGACTTCAGTAGGGTTACCATATTTGAACTTTCAAAAAAGAGGACATCCCTGAGAGGGAGTGTATCTGTATCCGTATCTACCAACTCATGTTGTATTACTGTGTTATATATTATAAAACACATTAATACAACGTGGGGTGGTAGATACGGATAGAGATACATTAATATAACGTGAGTTGGTAGATACTGATACACCCCTGAGAGGGAGTGTCCTCTTTTTTGAAAGTTCAAATATGGTAACCCTATATGAGCCAAATTGAGAGTATATACTTAGTAAATTACAAATTTAATTTAGGTTTAATTTTGTGCTTAGATGTATTGGAAGACCTTATAGAAACCTTGAGCTTTAATTCTATACTCTGACATTGTTTAAGTATATTATCCATGCAGTAATTCATAATATTTTTATACTAGCTAATGGCAAAATGAGTTCATTCACCACAGTGAAGATTTAAATAATTATTTTTACAAGAATTATGCTTACTTTAAAGGTTTCATTGTAATGCAAGATTATTTTATGTTTCACACAGCATGTATCACTACTGCTGTACTATTATTCTTTTTCTATTTCAAACAGAACACCAAGAAAGGCCAATCAACACATTATAACAAAAGGGAAGATTAAGCGATTCGCATTAAAGAATCTGTTGTTCAGTAAGGAGCAATATTTTCTATTATGAGGCCTGTCTGGAGATTTTACTGACTTGCATCCCACAATATATTATAATTAATTTGAAGAGATATTCAGAGCACACTGAAAAATATAATCTGTCATAATCCTCTGAAATATGTGCAACTGTCAGCACACAGCTAACTTCAGGAAACTTGTCTACGTATCAGATATTACAAACAAAACCAGAATCACAAATGATCCTTTTGCTTTTACTTTGGGCAGAAAGGATGAGGAATAGATGGACATAGAGGCCCAACAACCTTCTCACCACTAGTCTAGGTCTCTCAAAGCTGATTCAAAACACCTCGGAGAAATGTATACTGCCTGTAGTATCTCGTGCTAGCAGAGAATGGCTCTGCAGAGTCCGGTCTCCATTTCCCTTTCTCTTGGGGCTCCTGAAGAACTCCACATGGTCCAAAGTCAGTAGGACAAAATTTCCCTTCTAAAGTTCTACATTTTAAAGTCTGTATAAACTAAAATCTGTTCACCAAACTCAAAATAAAGCCTTCTTGGGCTGTCATTATCCCTCTTGAGTTCAGGAGGTTGCATAGCCCTCCTTCCTTTGAGCCTATTTTTCTGAGCTCTCACCCCCACCCCTGCTTTATTTAGGAACCCTTGCAGCAGTTCTCCGTGTAGCTTTCTCTAATCTCCATGGAGTGATCAGTGGAGAGCTCTGGCTCTGACACTGGGCAGTATCACAGATGTAGTGGACCACGCTCTCAGAGCACATATTTATAGCAGTGTTATTTCAGAATAACTGACATTATTCCAATATAGAAGTCTGTGTCTACACTCAAGCAGTTATTTTGACAATGTCAAAATAATGTCAAGCTGGAGGACTTCTTACTCCAACTCCTGTAGCTCTGATTTTACGAGGAGTAAGGGAAGTTGAAGAAAGAATGCTCTCTCTTGGACTTCCTGCTGTGTAGACAGCGCCAAAAGCTGAATTTAGCTGTTTCGATTGATGTAGCTCAAATTGCATGGCTTATTTCGGCTTTAGCCCTGCTGTGTAGATGTGTTCTCAAAGAGGCTAATCACCCTGTGTCAAGCTCCTGTGTTGTATTTGACTGGGGACGAGGAGAACAAAACACAAAAAAGAATCCAAAAAAACCTTCCTCCCTACATATCTTGTCCACCATCCCAAAGTATTTCCTCCAAACCTTTCAGAATTAGAAGAGTTAATTTTCCACATGCTTCTCAATTGCCTGAGTTGAACCAGAAACCAAAATGACAAAAGAACTAGTTCCTGATTTCCATCCTATTTTTGCAGTCCCAAAAAGGTGTATAACAGCTTTGACAGTTTAACAAAAACATTTGAATTTCTGGATGCTTCACTGAATTTAACTTCCTATCCTTTGCTCACAAATAGACTTCACCTTTGTTGCTAATCTGGCACTCTCCATAGTCACTACATTTGCTCAGAAATAATTAAAGAGAACAAACCAACCACAGGCATTTTGCTTAAATTCTAGATGGTCCTGGGTTGTCTCTCTCTCTTCCCAGTTCCCCTCTTAGATGTAATATTCAAGATGAAGACATTTGGGGTATGTCTACACTAGCCCCCTAGTTCGAACTAGGGAGGCTAATGTAGGCATTCGAAGTTGCAAATGAAGCCCGGGATTTAAATATCCCAGGCTTCATTTGCATCTTCCCGGGTGCTGCCATTTTTAAATGTCCCTTAGTCCGAACTCCGTGCCCACGGCTACATGAGGCACGGAGTAGGTAGTTCGAATTAGGATCTCTAATTTGAACTACCGTTACTCCTCGTGGAACAAGGTGTACCGGTAGTTCGAATTGGAGATCCTAATTCGAACTACCTACTCCGTGCCGCGTGTAGCCGCGGGCACGGAGTTCGGACTAAGGGACATTTAAAAATGGCGGCGCCCGGGAAGATGCAAATGAAGCCCGGGATATTTAAATCCCGTGCTTTATTTGCAACTTCGAATGCCTACATTAGCCTCCCTAGTTTGAACTAGGGGGCTAGTGTAGACATACCCTTGGAGAAAACAAACAAAAGACAGAATACACCATGTACCTTGGTAGAATAGTGTATTGCATGAAAATATATGCTGTGTCTTGCAGAAATAATTGCACAGTAAGCCCTAGTTCTTAAAACTAGTTCACCACAGTAATTAAAAGAGCTGTTAACCTGACTTAATTCCCAGTTAGGACTTTCTAAAAAAAACTCATTTTAAGAAACAAAGTCAATGTCTCCCTGGCCATTTTAAATATGAGCTCAAGCTCCTGTTAATTTAATATATTAAATTAACGGGGGGCTCCTGCATATATGATTTTATGTAATGTTTTAATATTTCATCCATGGTTTAATGGTTTTAAAATAATCAGTCTTCAAAACCAACCTGAGAAGTGAAACACATTAAGAAATTGCTGTGTTCAGACTGCTGTGACCTTATGTAGATGGCCCAGTTACTAACCTCTAAAATTTGTATTATATGGGCACAATATAGCATTTTTCAGGGGTTGGGGGAGAAAAAGACTTAGTCATAAAGCCTCCTTTGGGACAGACTAATAAATAAAGTGAAATGCATTTGTAACCCTTCTGCCAGGTAGGGCCAGCAGCAGCCAGGGCTGGGTTCAATATCTAGGGGTCCCTTTTCTACCATCTCACACAGAACCGGCTCGAGCCCCCAACCAGTAGCCTGGGAAATTCACACCCCTCTGGGCGCCTCTGAGAGGCAATGCTTCCCCACTCACAAGCACAGAGTCTGAGTGTAGAAAAGAAACTTTTAATGAAAGAGGGAGAGAGGTTACATGGCATTAGCTTGGGAAAATACCACAAAAAGAGTTAATAACTTCTCACGAGTAACCGTCCCAGCTCAAATGAATCAAGCAATGTCCTTTGCCTTTCAGGCTCACTAGTCCAACAACGTAAGGGTTCCATTCACTTACCCAAACTTTCTCCACACCCCACTTACAGCTCTATCCAGTCAGTGTGGACCCTGATGCATCACCCTGACAACTCCACTCATTGAGCCTGAGGCCATGCCACCTTTGTGCTGCTCCTGTGATCCGCTTGTGCCACCTGCCACTGCTTCTACCGGCCGGCCACCATTCCTGCCAGCTGCTCTGCTGGCCACAATGGGTCTGGCTCCAGGCCAAACCAGTGACTTCAGCTCTTAGTGATTTCAACTCTTTAACCACCAGCTAGACTGGCAAAAGGTTCCAGCTTCCACTGAAATAGCAAAAAAGACTCCTGATGGTGTCTGCTTTATGTCTATTCTTAGACCAAGGGGGCAGGGAAGGGGAAGAGGGCAGGTTGAACCAGTCTTACAGCTCATGCCTGGCAGGCATGAAGCAGGCTGGCTCAAGCCCTTTCCCCCCCAGCTCAGTTCACTCAACTCTGGAAGGGGAGAGACTTGTATATCGGAGCCCCCTTACAAGGATGGTGTCTCTCCTGCAAGCACTGGTGTCATTTTACAGTTCCCACCTTTAGGGGTAGCATGATTTGTTACCCCACAACAGCCCAAATTAGTTACAATACATCACATTCCATTCTAACAACCGATCCTCCATCAGCCCTGGCTGAACTGAATTTACATAACCACACCCTGGATTCCTTCCCCATCCCAGAATGAGCTGTATTTACATATCAACAGTTAATTATCTTTCAGGGCTAGACAACTTCAGCTGGCTGCATTGCCAACAGTCCTTCAGACCCCTGGCTTATACATTAAACTTGTAGAATAAGACAACTAGAAAAGCAAAACCCCCTCAAAGTTTGTTTTATATATAATAAAAATCAGCTATTACAGACTTCATATGAAGCCAACTGGATTACTAAATTGCATTCATTTTAGGCTTCTTTTGATATTTAAAGGTCACTTTGCCTCTCATTCTTTTAAGCAGAATGAAAAGCTATTTAGTCATTTCAACCATAGTGACCCAGCAGGAATTTACCTCTCTGGCTTCAAGAGAAATGACTGTTACTTCCTTTCATGGGCAGGTTTGCTATAGGATTGTACTGAAATTGACTAAAATGTCCCATGTAGCTATTATGTACAATGCCATCTACCTCCAGCTCATTGAAACCTTTTCTTAAAGTAAGTTATTGCATTTTGTATAGAGATTACACACTTGATATAGGTTGGAGAAATTAAATTAATTTTAACACTAAAAGCAAAGACAGCTGGACATTTTCCTTTCATATTTTCCAAACAGTACTTGGAAATAATAGTAAAGTAACAGTCTAATTTACCCTTCATATGAGCTTCAACTTTTACATGCTAATGGTTGGGGTCAGCAGCAAGGGGTAAAGGAGGGGAATTCACTCAAGTGAGCAGAATGCAAACACATTCATGAGGATAACTGATCCAATCACATCCACACTCCATTGGGCTTGGTTGATTCATGCACAAGGATTTGAATTGTGTCTATATTAGATGGAGGTGTGATATGTTGATCCAAGAGTTCCCCTTGGGACTGTTACCTGATGTCTGACCACACTACTGAGCCTGCCTACCTGCCCTGTGGGGCACTCCACCACCCTGTCCTACTGAGCCAGAAGCTCTAGTCTCCTCCAGCAAAGAGACAGAGTTGAGCTAACAGCCCTTCAGCAGAGTAACACAGACAGACAGTCACAAGAGCTCAACTCTGGGAAGACTCAGTTGCAGGGATTTGACAGCAACAAGGAGCACAGCCCCGGTGAAACCAAACCCCCAAATAAATCCATCTTACTCTGTATAAAAAAGTTTTACACAGAGAATGTTCATAAAGTTTGCTGCCTTTATCAATGAAAGAGAGATGCAAAATTGTTGTTCCTCCCCCTCAGTTACAATTCTTTATACAGGGTTTGATAACAAACGTGATTTTATTAAGTATAAAAAAAAAGATAGAGCAAAGTAAGTTACTGAGCTAAAAAACAAATCATGCCAGCTAAGCATGAGAAATGGTTACAAGTCATAATTTCTCACCCTAGTCCTTATTTCAAGTAAAGGTCTTCAGGCCTGAGCTGATCTTTTTTCTGACTTGGGCTCATCTGCTTCTTCCTCCCTTGTTAGAGTTCTTTGTTTCCAGGTCTCTTCATGTGTCCTCCTGAGGTGGGGAGCTCTCTGTGAAACCAGCTGAAGACCATCATTTGCTTCCTATCCCTTATAATAGAATTTCCCCAAGGTAGGAAGTCTTTATTCCATTCCCCTCTCCTGAGCCCAATGGAAAATACCAAATTCATGATGGATTCCAGCACCAGGTGGCATGGTCCCATGTCTTAGTAGGACCAATCACAGTTTAGGCTTACAAGAAAAACAGGACTATTCACAGGTCCTTGTCTTGAGCACTGGGCCATTAAGTTGCTTAAGTACCACTAATGGCTTTCACTAGAAGACCTAGATTAACAGATTTAATATTTCTAACTTCATATACAAAAAAAGATAGTTGTACACAGGTATAATATGTACATATAGTGGATGACAAGCTCTTGAATATTAGGTTACTTGCCCCATTTTCCATAAAGCATCTTTGAATTATGCATATTCATATTAAAACACATTTACATAAAATTAACTAACAAAGACAAGTTGTGAAATTATACTTAATAAAGAAACTGACACCTTTGATACTGAGGAACCTAACTTCACTATCAGGCCACATTAACAGGAAGTCTAGTCAAATAGACAACTTTGTTTTCTGAAAAATCTGCAGTCATAAGTATCATGCAGTCCTTCATGACTTCAGGGGAATTTCACAGAATGTGTTTTTTTGAACAGATAAGACAATGTCCAGTGTTCCCACAGTGATTATATTTGGCTTCTGTGCAGGACACCCTGCAGCATTTGTTAACTGGTTTTAGAAGCACAGCGGAGACATTCAGAAGAACCCTGGGATTTTTGGCTTCAGCAGCCATATCTTTAGGAGGAGTATGAAACTTTTGCTTATCCTTTCAGAAAGTTGCTTTTGGGGCTCACTTAGAGCAAGTCATAGCTACAGGCTAAATCTCTCCATAAGCCACATTGCATTATTGAATAATCTATTAGTCTGGCTGGTTAGAGTAAGAGCACTCTCTAATATAAGATTAGGATGAATCCTTTCATAAATTCATATATCCTTTTCCATTAATTCATCTCTATGCATTTCATTTCTCTACACAAATACACAATCTCTCCCAGAACTCCACTTCAAGATGTGAGCTTCTGTGTTTACAAATTTAACTCTCTTCAGAAGACACATGGAAATTGTGAAACAATACACATACATTAAAGGGGGGGGAGATTTTCAAAGTTGCAAAAGGCAGCCAGGTGCCTAATTTCCATTGGAAGTCAGTGGGATTTGAATTCATAACTCTTCTATATAAAAATCTCCTCCTAAATTTAGTAGTGCCTGAAGTATATATTTTAGCCATTTCTGAAAGATACATTGTTTACATTTTCTTTCTGTGGCCAAGCAGTATACTGTAATATTTATCAAGACCTCTACCTGTTTTGCAGCATTAACACTGTTATACTAATTAACCCCATCTGTGCATTGTCCCGTTCACTTAAATATTTGTATTACATGCATGAATGTAATGTCAGAGGCTATAAAATTTCTACTATGAGGTACCTAACTTGGCTTTGTGGAAGATAGGAATTTACAAGAGCACTAGGTGCTTAAAATCCCATCCTTAGATTATAAACTCATAACCAATACAGCAATTCCAGCTCAGAATGCTGAAACCTTTATATGACAGCTTACCATCATACTGTGTTCCCTATTTATAGGCTCAGTACTTCTAGGTTATACGTAGAATTCCATATATGGAGAATTCCAATTGTCGGACCTAAGTCAGGGATGCTCAGAGAGGCCTTTGATTTACAATCCTGAATCTGTAACTTCATATGAGTCACTTGAGTCTTCTTTGACCTCAGCTTTGGACCTGCCACAAAAGAACCACAAACATACACAGAGTATGAAATGTGGATGAGATCATTTCAAAATTAAAAATGAAACTAGAGAGGATTTTGAAAGGCTTAGCTATGGTTCTTACAAGATTCCACCATTCTAGGGTAGGATAAGAAGCAGACCACGTGTGAGAATTATGGAAAGCAGTGGTCTCTGCAGTTATCAAGGAACTCTGAGATAGTTACCTCTTGCTACACGAGCCATCTTGGCACATAGAGAATGAAGCAGGCCTGAAGTGTCCCCACTGTAAGGCTACCAGTATGCTGACTGTGCTAGCTGGCCATCTACTTTGTGCTTTCCAGTGCTGGGAGATCGATTGTGTCAGACATATGCACACATATCTGGGGATCAAGAGATACCCTCCTGAATGTAGGTGAAAAACCAATGCTAGACATCATGGAGAGCACAGAACACATTGACAGATTCCTCAGGTTACATTCTTTCCTTTAAATGTATGTTCTACCTGCATTGCTTCTTCATTTCATCGATCCTGTGAGGTATTGAGCACCCATAATTCTTGCCTAGCAGTTTGCAGAATCCAGACCTTAAATAGGTTGATTCATGGCATGCAGGGCAGTTTAAATACAAGAGCCTCATTTAAAGCAACTCATGATAAGGGCTTTAAAAAAACCTGAGATTTATGTTCCTCTAAAATATATGTCCTTACCAAGGACATACAGCAACCAGATAAGAACATTTTAAAATTTATAAAACACATACCAAGGTACAGACCAAGGTAAGTCAAATTTGGAATTCAAGCTTGAAAATAATAAATCCTGGAAATCAATTTGGTAACTGGTAAGTGTAAGTTTTCTATCACCAGGAATTTAATGAAAATTAGATTTATTTTCTGTTTATAATCTTACAATAATGATTTAGGCTGTAACTCAGCAAAGTACGTCTAATTGTAAAACATGTGAATTCAGTGAAATGACTCAAGCTTAAAGGTAAGCACATGCTCAATAACCTTCCTGCACCAGAATAATTATTAATGGTAAATACATTTTTTGAATAGGAAGACATCATCATATTGTAGAAACTACATATTTTTTAAATATATCTGCACAGAAAGAACAGGTTACTCTTGACTTGGCCATATGGATCCTAGATGACAAACAGGAGGTGGGTCAAGACTTCTTATTTCTTTAAGACTCCTGTACAATTGTGCCTTTAGGTACTGTGACAGGTCAGGCTGGAGGACTACAATAGAAAAAGAGAAAGGCAGCTCTAAAACAGCAATAGCTCTGGTCAATCAGGAGCAAAGGAGCTAGGACTGCTGTAAATCAATCAGAGCCAGCTGATCTCACCGGAGGCTACTGTGGAGCCTTTTATAAGGGAGCCCTCCTTGCAGGGGGAGGGGGGGGAAGAGAGTGAGAGGAGACCAAAGCAGACTAAGAATGGTAACGGCAACTTTGCCAGAGATAGCAAAGGGGGGCGGGGAAGGAGGGGGTTTTAGGCCCTCCTTTTCCTGGCAGCCTGAGAGCCCAGCTGAGAACTGGAAAGGACTGTTTTGGCAGCCCAGGCTGACTCTGGGGCACTGGCCCCAATGCCTTTTGTAACTGAGGGACCAGAGCTTAAACCCTGCCAAGGGCTAATAGCGCAGTACTGAGATTGCCCAATGAAGGACTGAGCAGGGTACTGGGACCCAGGAGTGGGGTTACCCTGCCACAGTACATTTAATATTACAACATAACCCCACAAGCATTAAAACAGATCAGTCATGCAGACAGAAACCTACTAAAAAGTTTTTCCCTACCCCATCATTCTGAAATTAGTAACTATTGTTGAGCAATTTAGTAAAGTTCAATACAGTTATCCACATCTAAACCTGGATTTAAAGTGTGATTTTAACACATATTAACAGACATGTTTTAAAAATTTAGTCTAGATAAAGTGTAAGATTGTCAGTGCATTAGTTAACATCTTTAAATCCAAGCCTAGGAAAGACCCTGGTGAGAGGAATCATACTAAAAACAGGTTTAACAAACTCAGCTATAGATTAGGGGATTTTTAAGAGAGACCCTAAAGTCCAAAGTGAAAAAAAATCAATCTTTAGTTTGAGCATATAGACTACTTAAACCAATGTAACTGAGTCATAGAAGATATATATCCCCTGAAGGAAAAGGCAAGCTAAAAATCCATACACCAAAAATCCTGTAAAAATTAAGATTGCTCAGAGGTTACTGGCCTGATCTAAAGCCCAAAGAAAACTATGGCAGTCAGACCTGGTCTACACTAGATGCGGAAGGTTGGCTTAAGGTTCACAACTCCAGCTACATAAAATGCATAACTGGAGTTGGCTTACCTTAAGATAAGCGTTGTCAGCATCCACATTGCCAGAGACTGACAGAAGCAAATGTTCCTATTGGCTTCCCTTATTCCTCGCAAAAGGAGGAGTACTGGATGTCAGTGGGAACTGCCTTCAGCGTTTGATTTATGGGTCTATACTAGACCCAATAAATCAAATGCCAGATCAACCTCCGAAGTGTCAATCTTCCAGTAAACATAGATGTGCCTTGAGTGACTTCAGAAAGGACCCTAAGTATAAAAATGCAAAATTATAAACCAAGAAAAAAAAAAGCATCTCCAAATTTGTATGGAAATTAGAAATAAGTCCAAACTACACACATACTCCAACCTGTGTGAATTTGAGAAATCTATATCAAAATGTAATCTTTCCTTGGGATCTGTCTAATAAAAACCATAACATCCTGCATACCTTTTCCATGAAAGTGGCTGAAAATAAATGATTGCTATTTGAGGCTCCAGCTCATCTGAAGTGGGTTTTGCCCCCAAAAGCTCATGATAACTATCTATATATTTTTGTTAGTCTCTAAGGGTACGTCTACACTAGCTCGTTAGTTCGAACTAGGTAGGGTAATGAGGGCAACCGGAGTTGCAAATGAAGCCCGGGATTTAAATATCCCAGGCTTCATTTGCATGTTCCCGGGCGCCGCCATTTTTAAATCCCCCCTCAGTCCAAACTCCGTGCCCGCGGTACACGCGGCATGGACTAGGTGGTTCGAATTAAAGATCCTAATTCGAACTACTGTTACCCCTCATTAGGATCTTTAATTCGAACCACCTAGTCCGTGCCGTGTGTAGCCGCGGGCATGGATTTCGGACTAAGGGGGATTTAAAAATGGCGGCGCCCGGGAACATGCAAATGAAGCCCGGGATATTTAAATCCCGGGCTTCATTTGCAACTCCGGTTGCCCTCATTACCCTACCTAGCTCGAACTAATGAGCTAGTGTAGACGTACCCTAAGGTGCCACAGGACTACTCATTGTTTTTGAAGTTACAGACTGACATGGCTACCCCGCTGAGACTATTATTACTTAGTATTCACTAAGGCTACATCTAGACAGCGGGGCTATTTCAGGATACTGGAAGTATCCCGAAATAGCAGTTCTGTGTCTTTAAATGCACCTGTTATTTAGAAATAACAGGTGTGCTATTCTGGCATCCCTGTGACCCTTGTTCCATGAGTGTTAAGGGATTTATCAGATTAGTGCTTTATTTTGAAATTTGGTGCTATGTAGACAGTGCCTAATTTCAAAATAAGCTATTTTGAAAACCTCAAAATAAGCTATGCAAATTTGTGTAATTCAAAACTACATATTGCAAACCTGCCTTGTCCCAGATAATATTTAAAGAGATTTTTTTTTTTTTTTTTTTTTTATAAACACAAAAAAAAGGGGAAATGAATCAACTTGATGCACTCTCTGCTATGGCAGCTAACCTTAGAGCTACAAGAAAAGCAGCACTGGTAATACGCTGAAGTACTAACATCATCTGCTTTTCCTGCCAGAACAAGAAGCAGAAGTGAAGTTCTGCTCTGATGCTATGTCTACACTGCAAGTTTCTGCACAAAACGGAAGCAGCTACACTGCTTCTTTTTGCGCAAAAAGCTCTTGCGCAAAAAGAATCAGCAGAAAATATGCTAATGACATCGCGACTCATGCTAATGAGTCTCTCATTGGCATATTTTCTGCTGCAAAAACTTGCAGTGTAGACAAAGCCTCATGGTTGTGCACTGGGTAAAGGGGAAAGATCTCATTCTTCCACCCTACTTTAAAATAGTTACTACATCCCCATATTATTGTTTATGGGGCTAGTATTATATAACCTAACTAAAAGTAGTGGGTGACTACTGCAGACTTTCAAATTGCATGGGATTATTCTGTCACAAGAATAGTAACTCATTAGCCAATCAGATGTATGAATTCAGATGCACTGCTGGTTTCCACACATACTCTCTTGGGAGAACGTGATGATGGGGGAAACAGCATTGTCCTATACAACAGGAACAGTTCCTAGTAAGGAATCCCTGAAGCTACCAAAGTTGCTTCCAGCATCTTGAAAATATTAGTTGGAATAGGAGGAGATTCATTCTGAGACACTCCCTGAACTCTTGTATGTGTTGAGTCTGCCATTGGTCCATATCTCATTTCTATAACATACCATTGACTGGTTTTACCAGGAATGACATAGCTCCTGAGCATTTTACAAGTTCTCTGGGTACCCAACTATAGTTGGGAGTCCACATAAAATCTCCCACTTAACAAGAATGACAATGAGTGTCACAGATTATTTTCTAAACTTGGGATTGGGCAACATGAGACAATTTAAGGACATAGCAGGTCCTAACAGGTGCACAAAGACTGCTTTAAAAAAACTGAAGGTAACTCCTGATTAGCTGCATGTGGTGAGTTCCCATAGACAAAAAGTTTTCCAATTACTGTTGATTCAAAACAGACTTGTCTTGAGGCATGCTTAAGTATTTGTACAAAGCATTCCACTGGTCCATTCACAGCAACCCAATATGGAGCAAAACACGTGCTGAAGTATGTTTCAAGCTAGGAAACTCTTGAATTTTACTCATTGAAATTGAGATCCATTTTCACTTACCAATTGTAATAATAGACCAAATTGGCTAGCTAAGGTAAGATGTCCAATAGCCTTGGAGGCTGCAGTAGAAGTCATACTTTCTGGCCATTTTGAATGGGTGTAAACTAGAAACACACATAAGACCTTCTCTAACCTGGCAAAGTCCATGTGAATGCATATCCATGGAGTCCAAAGTCACAATAATGGGTGTAGATGAGCTGAGCCAGGATCATGCTTAATGTGTTGATATGTAATACAGCACTTTGCTTTCCTCTCAATATCTTAGTTGATTCCTGGCCACCAGGCATGATTCTGGGCTATGGCCATCAGTCACACAATTTGAAAATGGCCTTCATGAAGATCTTCCAGAATGAAGCGATTTTAGAATGATCCTTCACATTCCCCATAAAATGCAACCTGGAGTCACAGATGATTCACATTAATATGACACAAATTGTGTTAATGGGGGAATTCTTATGAGCCAACACTGTACCTTGTAGTACTATTCTCTTCACAAGAACACACACATCATCCTTAATAGTTTCTTGATCAGTGCTTGTGCTAGTGACAGGTAATCTATCAAAACTGAGACACAACACTTTGCATTGTCTTTGGATGGCAGGAGTGACAGCCCATGTTGAGACCCTTTAAAAATTGAATAGTATGAAAGTGAGCTGAAAGTAGCAATGTCTATAGCTGCTGCCAGTATGAAAATCATAGAACCTCATGTTTCAGTCCAAACATTTCAATTAAATGGGCAGTGATCTGCCAGCTACACATGAAGCAAGATTGCTGTATCTGGTGTTGGGGTGTTCTCAGAGTGTTTTCCAGACCTGGAATGAACATCATTTTTGGTCTGTCAGTATGTGTTGACTTTCAGATGAGCTGCAACTCCTATTTGTTTTCCAGAGTGAGCTTCTGGAGTAGGTTAAATTATATTTACTAACTGCAAGGAGCTGTTGTGGTGTAGATAGAAGGCTGAAATAAAAAATTGACACAGAATTATTAGTGATGGGTTCTTAATTGTAAATGCAGCCAAAGATCATGGTGGCTATACATTTAGAAAGATGATTTTAAAAAAATGAAAGCTAATCAGGTGGCAAAATATGGGTTTCATTCCAACTCATACACTGGAGCTATAAAAATGTTCAGTTTTTAAATTATGGAAGTTTTACGATTAAAAAAGAGAGCAGTGTGATATGGATGCCAAATTTTAGGAATGTTCAAGCAGGAATACAACTGTCAAATGCATTTAGGTTAATGCTAGCTGAACCCATTGAAGGAACTGTTATTGTGTTGAGGAAGCACAGTTAGGGCAATAAGAAATTATTTTGAAAAATTTCACTGCAGAGTATCTAAAAGCCACACCTCCATGTTAAAAGCAAAATGTCAATGTTCAATGTCCAGGTCTGCTATAGCTGCAGGTGAGGAGCAATGTGTCATGTTAGAAGGCATCCTTTTATATACTTTCACCACCACTACCTCCTCAAACTCTGGGGAGCATATCTATGGCACATAGATTTTTCTCTATTTCAGATCTTGTATTTGAATATTGGCTCCTAATGTCTGAAAAGTACTGAAAGTGTGGCTTAGATATTATGTATTTCAGATCTTGTATTTGAATATTGGCTCCTAATGTCTGAAAAGTACTGAAAGTGTGGCTTAGATATTATGTAAAACCAGAAAAACCAAATATCCCAAGGACAACAATTTAGAAGAAATCAGCCCAACTAAAGACAGAAAAAAAAATCAGAAAGTTTAGGTTTCCATAGCAAAGATACTGTGAACCAATACAGGAAGTAAAAGGATCTATGCCTAAAAATTTTGGGAAAAAATAAAAGCAATTGTATCCTCAATAAAGCAAATGCCACACAAACATGGCAAGTTATTGCTGGGAAATAATAAATTTGGTAAAAAAAAAAAAAAAAAAAAAAGACTGAGCAACATTAATTTATAAGACTAAGTGACTGAATGTTAGTTCAGCTGTAAAGCAAAGTAATGTTTATATATACAAAAATTAAAAATGTAGATATTTGCCCAAAAATTTATTCAGGTTTTCCTTAATGTCATCTCGGAAATTAGTATCATGGTAGTTAACATATGGACACTATGTCTATTTTAAATATCCTACCTATGAATCCATGGCTAGCAAGGTAATAGAAATGGAGTAAGTTTTGTAGGAAATTAGCAATGAAAATCAGCAGGGAATCACTTATTCCAAACACTAGTCTAAAGAGCTAATGAGTAAGAACCGCAAGGCTAAGCACAGTGAAAAGGAGCATCTGGGGGAAGAGAGGCACCAGAAGGAGACTCTTGATGTTATCAGGGAGTCCACTGACCTGTCAACTCAAACAGGTTGAGGACAGTAAAAACAAGAACAGTAAATATGAAAAAGCAACTCAATCACTGAGAAAAAAAGCCAGTTAATGGAAAAAGACATTTAAATATCAGGAAGCCAGTTGTCTGAAACAAACCCACTCTTGAGGAAAGATGGCAATATAACACCACTTGAAAGAATGTGGCCAGCTGTATCCAAAGAGAATGAGAACAATTACAGAGCTGAAAACCAGCAAGAGAGAGAGAGAGATTGAAGGCACAGACACAATATGACATCTTGTTCATATTGCAGCCATTATTTGCAGTTAAGTTATATTGAGCGGTGGTCAGAATTAAAATACAGCAGCCATACCATAATGGCCTTCTTTCCAGAAGTGCTGGATAACCCGATCTCCCCTATTAAAATGAGGCATCATAATAAGACTTGTAATGAGCCAGCAACTCTGAAATGGTGGCCATAGGTGTCTAAAATTTATTGTTTGTTTAGCTGAATGTCAAGTAGAAGTTTTAATTGACAAGAAAGTATTCCATTCACTAAGGGTTATGTCTAGACTACATGGCTCTGTCGCCAGAGCCATGTAGATTAGTTTACTAGACATACCCAAATGAAGCCGCGATTTAAATAATCGTGGCTTCATTTACATGAAAATGGCTGCCGCGCTGTGCCGGGGATCAGCTGTCCCGGCACAGCAAGGCAGTCTAGACGCGCCGTGGTCAACAGGGAAGCCTCTGTCGACCGCTCCGTTATGCCTCGTGAAACGAGGTTTACTGGAGCAGTAAAACGATTATTTAAATCGCGGCTTCATTTGGGTATGTCTAGTAAACTAATCTACATGGCTCTGGCGACAGAGCCATGTAGTCTAGACATACACTCAATGTCAGGGAGTCCTCTGATGCCAAGCACTAGAACTAAAATTGTATGCCATGACTAAAGGAGGAAAAATATCCTAGTGATTAGGGCTCTAGTCTGGGACTTGGGAGCCAGGGTTCAATTCCTGCTCCATAAAAGACTACTTGTGTGACTTTAGACAAGCCACTTAGAACCGTCTCTCTTCCTCGTCTGATAAAAAAGGGGATAATAGCATTGCCCTGTTCAACCGGGGTATTTCTCCTCCTCTCTTCTTTACATTTCGGTGGAGTTACCACAACCCATCACAGCCTTAGTACTCATTAATCTTTTTGAATAGGTCATTCCTCTTAGTCTTTGATCATATCTGCTACTGTTCTGTGCCCTCCATGCAGTTTATCTTTCTGGCAATGTGGTTTTTCAGAAGCAGAAACAGCATTTTAATTGTGGCCCCTCAAGTACAGTATAATGCCAGATCATTCTTCCACATGATAAAAATCAACAAGAGGGAATTAAAGGCAAAGCAAAGGGTCAGAACTGTCACAAGTTTTCCTTTGTGGAAAACTGCTAGATGTGTGAGGTGATGCATAGAGGAGACGTGCCAAGCTGCCCCTGAAGGCACTGTGCCTTCCCACAGAACATTTCTAGCTCACTCAGATCCTTTCCCTGGCAGCTGGGCCTGGGGAGGGGTGGGAGTAGAGATGGGATGGAGCCACTTCTCACAGGGCAGCTGCTCCTCTGTGTGGCACAGTGGTTGCCTCACAGAGTCCAGTTGGGGGTGGCAGTGGCCTACTTGCTCCTCTCCTGGGATTGGCTGTCAGGGAGAGAGGCCAGGCAAGCTGGAAGTGTGCAGAGGATGGGGGACTCTGGCTTCATCAGCCCATGTGCCCAGCAGCTGGGCCTAGGCATGGAGCAGAGGGGATGCTGCCTCCCCAGCTGGGCTCTCTCTCAGGCAGTCGCCACGCTGCACAGAGGAGCGAGCAACCATCCTCACCTTGTGTAAGAATTGGCTCTATCCCATTCTCTCCATTCCCTATCCAGACCTGGTTGCCAGGGAGAGCAGCCAAACCACCTGGAAGCACACTGGGAAGGAGGCACATTGGGAGAAGGACAGAGTTCTCCCTTCACAAATAACTGGTAGGATGAGCCTAGCAGCTCTGGGCTGCACACTGGGTCAGGAGTCACTGAGAGCAGTTACCGCATTGCTCCCCCTGCTGAAGGCATGGGAGCTCCAGGGAGACACTGGTATGAGTCTCCCCAGTGCAGGCCCAGTCCGGCCCAGAGACACATGCTCCCAGCTTGTGTCCCCCCAGTGCCCCAGGAGCTGGTGGGATCAGTTTCCATAGCCCAGGCAAGTGGGGTGGAAAGATTCCTTCCAGAGGCAACACGGAGGGTGGCCACATGACCCCCACCCTTTTACAGTCTGGCACCCTAGTATCAGCAGGCATGAGTCATCTCTTTGTTGCTAGCCAGGAACAAGGAGATCTTCAAGACTGGGCTGGACTAACTCAGGGAATCCACTGAAGAACAAAGTCATCTATTCAACAGCCTGTATCTCCATACTCCATTGCCGTTCCAGGGGAATATGAGGGACAATGGATTTTTCCCCACTGTTCTTTCCCCACCCAATATGGGCCACCTTATCCAAATGGGAAAGCATCTTTTCCACCCCATCAGAGAAGTTTTTCAGGGAAATCCTAGGAGACATCACATTTCCTGACAGCTTCCACACAGGAAAGCTAAGTTCTATGTGCACTTTAAAGTTATGAGTTGTTCCCAAAAAGAGGAGTTATTACATCCATATTCTGTGGTTTTGTGCTTTTACACATGCAATCCACAATTACATCACCAGTTTTCAGTCATTTCACATTTAAAATTCAAGTTTAATGTGTCCTCTTCCATTAACCCAGGTCGCTTTCAGCATCACTGCTTTCCAGACTTTCCTCACTGATTTTTCCCCCAAATACATAAGCTAGAATTTTTCCAAGCCACGTCTCAGTATTATTTTCTGTCTCTATTTGTGATTTCTCTGGTGTTTGCAACTCCTCTGAATTTAAACTACATGTGAATTTCACCAATATGCTTTTTATTGCTTTCATATGTATGTTAAATTATCTGTTAAATTACTGGTTTAAACATCTCTCACCCATTTTGATACATTGCTACTTTAATTTAATCTGTCTTTATACTTTGTTTAGTCTTCTACCCAGTTTAAGTCCACATCTTAGTTCTTACATCAAGCTTAATTTAAGTTAATTTTTCAGATGACTTCATGAGATATCAAATGCTGACCTGAAATAAAGGAATATTAAATTTTGCTCATCCACTAATTTTCTACTGCAATCAAGTGTGTCTGGCAAAACGTATTCTTTACAAAGCCTCCATGAGCAATAAGCATGAAACCACTACTTTGTTTCTGTTTAGAGATTTATTTCTTCTTAATGTTTGGTGAGTTATTTTACCAGGGAAAGCTGTTAACATGACAAATTGCCAGGCTGGCTCTTTTCTTTTGCAATGATCATTACTCCTGTACATGTGCTTTTCAGACATCTTTCCATGCTTTCCCAGTTCTTGTCCCTGACTCTTTTGAAATAATGATTGGTGGTTTATTAGCTACCCCATTTAAAACTTATTTCATACCAGCCAGAGCAGCTGATTCGTACATGTTCAGATGCGCCAAGTTTTTCTTCCCTGTTCCTTATCAAGAGTTCATTTTAAATGAACTTCCTTCCCTACAAATTTCTCTTTTGTTTGTGATGAAGGCAGATTTTTAAACAAATCCAATCTCTTAGCCATTTCCATGTCATGGTTTATTCATGCTCGTCTCATGGGCTCACTTCTCTAGACTCTTGTGAATGTTTGCATTTGTTATAGGCAAAAGTTGGATGAATTTCAATGAGTTGTTGCACAAGAGGACCCACAGCAGCTCTAATGAGGCAGAATTTGGTGCCCTGATGTCCAAGAGGAGCCGTAGAGCATAGCAGGAAAGTGCAGCAGCTGGAGGCTTAGGGATGAAGAAACCTGACACTTCTGGAGTTTTATGACTGTCTAATGGTCTGAAAAAGTATTATAGTGTACTTAACAGCATACTCATTCTTCACTGTAAAGAATATCTTAGTTTTAGGGAATGATTTTCGATGGAGCTGACTGAATATTTTTCAATAAAAAGATTGATTAAATATGCCCCCCCCCCCTTTTACAAAACTTGATTTTTCTATGGGAAAATTTGTTTTGCTGAAGAATTCTGTCATTTGTGGGGAGTCGGGAGGACACAGATAAGGACAGAAGGATGTCTCTCCACCTGGAAGGCTCACAAATTTCACTTTTGACTGACATTGACAAAAGCTTTCCTAGAGAGCTGCACAGCTGAGTGCTCTGGTTCTCTGTCTCTCCCTAAGCTCAGGCTCTGGAAGATGAGCAGGTTGAGTGCCAAACCTCTTTGGTTCTTCAGCGCAAGTTATGGGGAGACAGGAAGTCTAAGCACTGGGCTGGCATGCTTCTCAATTTCATGAGTGATGGGCAACTGAGAGATTGTTTTGACTGCTCCATACCAGAATTAGGTCTGAACAGCCTTCTTACAGTTGCATTTGACAGATCATCCCAGCTCAGGATAATGCAAAGTTTTTGGTGGGAAGGAATTTCCATTTTCCAGCCAACTCAGGCCTTCTATTTTATTACTACATGGCACACAACACTGTAAGCCAAAAATAAAAAGTCATCCAGGATACCCATTACTGTCAGATCCAACTCTAAAATTAAGTATTCCCAGATGTTATTTTAATCAAATTTATGACAAGAGGACAAGTACTTGAACCGTCTCATTAATATCTGAGGGAGACTAGGTAAAGATGTAATCTGAATTACAATGGAAGTCAGCCGCATGAGAACAAACTGCTGCTGCTATATTCAGAGAATGATTCAGGCTGCCTATTCATATTTTAATTTCTTTATCACTTTGTTATTGAAGGACTTTGCTGTATTTCCACAATTAGATAGCCATAAGGAGAGCACAGGTGGATACTAGCAACAGGCAAATTAGTTAGTTTACATTACAAGTAAAAATTACATTAAAATCATATTAAGAACCAGTTATTAATGAAGAAAAAGCAAGGAACTTCAGTGTTATGCCTGCCACTGAAACTTTAATTGTGTCTAAGTATTGCAACAGACTCAGAATTTGAGTTAGATTAAGAGAAAACATTCTTGATTCCTCCTCCCCACACCCCCACCATTTATAATGCTTGATGGAGGATGCAAAGAACAGAGCTAATTTTCACTGAAAGCTTTTGGGAAATGAAATAACTGCATGAAGGAATCTGTGCATAGGTTTTTTGTAGAGAAAACAAATTCACGGGAGCTCATATTCCCAGATAGACAACTATTTTGTAGCAACCCATCTACGATGGGTCATCAGTAAGAAGAGAACCCAATACTTTTAAATACCCACACTGCTTGAATTAAAGAAAGAAAAATTACTCTTGGAATGGAAGACTTCCATCCAGCAAAGCACTTGAGCACATCCTGAATTTTAACTATGCAATTAATCCCATTAAAGTCAATGTAATTACTCATGTGCTTAAAGTTCAGCACAGCATTAAACACATGCTAAACTGGGGCCCGAGGATCTCCACAATGGGGGGAAAAAAGCTCTCTTAACTTTGGTTAGCTCATCTTGATTAAGTAACTCAGGCTGAAACAGCCATGAAGACAAGTGAATTCAGCTTTTAACCACGTTAGCATCTTGAATGCAAACCGATAGGATTAACACGAGTCAAGTCTCAATGTTTCCACTGCTACTAAAAGCCACTCTTCCCCTTCCACCTTTTGGTAGTGTAGCTGTCTTTGGTTTCCTACCAAAAACAACATCATCCCAGATACATCAGTCACTTTATTTTACAATGGTCCCTATGTGAAACAAAGCAAGTGTTACAGAAGTGCAGACTTCATGTGCTCTTGCAGTAATGGAATTAATAGCAAAAGACATTATCTGTGTCTTACAAAGTAAATAACTTCAGCCTTCTTTCTGAGAGGAGTAACTAAACATTTTCAAGAATATCAAAGTACCTCATGTCTTCTGTCTCCTCAACTTTGTGAATAGCATTGCATTTTATTTAATTTCTACATTATGTGAAATGTCAGTTCATTAGGCAATAAAATAACGTAAAAGTCCAATTCTGCGCTGCCTTGTAGTTTGTACTTGATCTAACTGGTAGCAAATCAGAATGGGTATATTTTCCATATACTTTGCACAATCTTTACGGAGGTGTAAATGAGTATGCAAAGTATAAGGCAGTAGATCAGGTGCTATGTAATTATACCCACTAGCTGTTAAAGGGTGCCTATTAATCTCATAGGGACCTATTATAGAAAAAAATCTGGAAACCCCCTAGAAATCCAATTCTGAAGTTCTTAGTCCATATTCAGGCAAAACTCCTTGAACGCAATAGGACTACTGCCCCAGTAAAGACTAAAATGTTAAGTTTAGGCACTGTGATAAGAGTTGAAAAGCTGGAGTTAAAAGGAAGCCAGGTTTATGCAGGATTGAATTAAGCTATTGACATTGCAGGCTGGGCCTCTATAGTCTGGACTTCCGTAGTCTAGCAACATCTGTGCTCCAGCAGCCCCCTGGGCTATCCCAGGTTGGAATACTCATGTGAAAAGCCAGGCTCCACACTCAGCTACTCCTTCCGGGTCCTTCCAGAGCACCATAAATAGCTCATTTACAGCACTCAAGCACAAGGAGGGAGGGGAAGGAGTGGACAGAAGGGAGATGCTCTGGAGAAAAGGCAGGGCTAGGGCAAGGGCACAGCTGAGCAGCAGGAGCCAGGAGTGCAGCCTGGCAGCTGCGGGGCTCAGCTGCACTCTGACCCACAGCCACCCTACCTCTTTATCTACGCACCTCCCCCCCAGTCTCTGCTCAGTCCATTTTATCCCCTCTGCTGCTGCCAGGTGAGAGCCCTGCAGCGCAGCCAGCAGCAACAGGAGAGCCAGTATTAACCTCCCCTGGTCCAGCAGAGTCCTGGTTCAGGACCAGTGTGGCACCCTTGGCACTTGACAATCTGCACTAGGGTACTAGTAGTAACACACATTGACCAGGTAAGTGGGAGTCAGTCGAAAGAGGATTATTAATTCACAGCTCCTTTTATTTAAGGAGGGTATCATTCCTGCAGATTAACTTTGCATTGAAGATTATAGTACCTTCTGTTAGTTTGCATCCAGAGATTCTTGGGTGACACAAATGACTACATGAGGACAGCGCAAGCACGTAGGGACAAAATCGGAAAGGCTAAGGCACAAAATGAGTTTTACCTAAGAAGAGATACAAGAGATGAAGAGGTTTTATGAATATATTATGACTGACTAAGAAAAAGACTAAAGAAAGTTTAGGTCTCTACTTAGAGGGGAAGGAGAGCAAATGACTGAGAAGGAGATTGTTAGCATTTTCAAATCTGAAGACACTATAATTTATCTCCCAACCATTTATATTGAAATATGTGCTTTATAAGGATTTATTTATGTTTTCTTAAATGGGATTTATACCCATGATCTGCTAGTTCCAAGGCAAACTTATTACCTGCAGAATTCACCACTTCCACATAAAATGTTCTGAATAGTTTGACATAGTCCTCTATTAACATTTCTCAAACAGGCATAAAATAAACGTTAAATTTAAATTAGATTTCCTTTGGTGTTTTTTTCAGAAAATATTAGATTAGAAAAAGAAAAGGTTAGCAAAAAAAATTAAAGTATCTTGTCAATTTAACTAAAAACAAATAGACAGCATTTAAACAAAGAATCTTCAGCTTTTGTTAGCAATGAGACCCTTACATTCCTGTTTAAATTATATGAGGAAAAAATGGAGAATTTAGTCACTTTCCTGCAAAAGAAGTGTTCCTTAAAAACTTTAAGCTACAGTAACTTCTGCCCTCCTCCATTGAATAAAAGTACCCTATGAAATAATGCCCTAATAAGAAAAGCAATTGTGAAAATAATATCAATTACATCTAATGGGAAGATGCATTTAAATCCCCAAGACTGTTCAGACTATTTCAGCCAATGACTTAGCCCACTTATCTTGCTATGTAAAATCTTATTTCATGCAAGATGCAGGAAAGCACATTTATTTTATGGAAGTTTCTCATGGCTAAAGTTATGAACAAATGAAATATGGACTTCCTCAGATAAGAATGAAAAGTTAGAGGCTTATAACTTCTAGAGACATTTTTTCCTCTACGTTAGAAGACAGTGATAACAGTATCAAGACAGGATGGAAGAGGCTGGGGATTTTCCTGTGAACATTGGCAAGTGACTGTGACTTACCAAAATGTTTTGGTTTTTCCTTTGTTTCTTTGTAAAAGAAAGGAAACATAAGTTTACTTTGTAATAGTAAATATCAAAATAAAACCTGCTAACTTTTCAAATGTTTTGTCTGTCATCTCCCCTTGGTATTGGGTCACTACACTCATTTTACTCAAACACACATTTCTTAGAACAGTCTATAAAAATTGAAGTAGGAAAGCATTCTCCTCTTAGTCAAAATAGTCCAGGTTGTAAGTAATTGTTGATTAGTTGGGCTGGAAACATAACAGACTAATGAACATTGTTAAGGTACTTAGGACTGAACAGGTTTATAGATTTTGTTGAAAGCAATAGATTCAATATATGTGCTCTTAGGAGTTAACTTTTCAAACAAGTGAATCATTTACTTCACATGGGTACAGAAAGAACTGATTCCTACTGCCAAATTAGATACATCTAGAATTTTCACTATAGTGAATGACTAGACAAGTGTTTAATTAAATCCTTGTCACTCTGATGTACAGTCCAATCACCCCACAGTCTAAAAAGACTGTATAATAAGAGTAGTTGCCTTGATAATATAATACATAACTGGCACTCACAAGAAGCTCATCAGACAGCCACAAGAAGAGTTAAATCATTTAAAATACGTATTTAGGGCCAGATTAAGAACGCTTTGTCACCATTATTAGTACTTTCTAAAACAAGTAGTCCCATTGACATTGATTTGCTTATGTGAATTAGGGGCTCTCAAGATAGTCTTGTGAGGAGAATATAAGTTAAGGCCCAATCCTGTTCCTACTCAAATCAGTGAGGTTTTGATTTCAGTTATACTGCGGTAAGTCAGCAACAATTCAGCTAAAGTCTATGGCATTATGCTAATGTAAAACTAGTGCGAGGTCAGAATCAGACCCATAGGCTATTTTGAGGAGTAATCAAGTCAAAGCTAATTGAGTTCTTGACTGGTTCTGTTTATAATGTAGATAAGAAAGTTACTCCAAAAATATTAGGGTTTTCTTTTCATTAAATGCAGAGACTAAGTAGTATTTTAGGCAACCAAATGGTGCATTGCAGATTGTGTTAGAACTGTGGATCATAAGGAAGGAGGAACTTTAGCAAAAAAATATATCATGGTGATAATTAAATGCATGAGGGTCTATGAATTTATCATTCATGTTGAATTATCTTCCACTGCCCTATTACTCCAAAAGGCTAGGAAGTGGGACAGATCTGAGGTTAAGTGAACATTGTGGGTGTGTCTAGACTACAGGGTTTTGTCAACAAAAGTGTACTTTTGTCGACAAAACTAGATCTGCGTCTACACTACCGCCGAATTCTGTCGACATAACGTCGACAGAACTTGGCGGTTTTGTCGATGGCGGTAAACCTCATTCTACGAGGAATAACGCTTTTTGTCGACAGTTCTGTCAACAGAAGGCATTATTGCATCTAAACTGTCCTTTGAGTCTACACTCTCATGTTGACAAAGTGGCTTGCTTTGTCGACAGAACTGGATGCAGTCTAGATGCTCTTTGTCGACAGAAGCTTTGTCTACAGTAACTGTTGACAAAGCCTCTGTCGACAAAAGCCTGTAGTCTAGACGTACCCTGTGTGAGGTAATGGGAGGGACCTGAAGTACAAAAGAAAAAGTGGAACAGCCTCTGCCTTGAGATAAAAAGCATGATGACTGACCTGGCCATGACTAGAAAGAAGCCATTCTTTTGGAAACCTGGACCCTAGGGCTGTGTCTAGACTGGCGCGATCTTGCACCAGAGCTATGCAAATGAGGCTCAGCGTAGAATATCGCCGAGCCTCATTTGCATAACTAATGAGCCGCCATTTTTGCGGAAGAGGCTCTTGCGCAAGACGGAGCTGTCTACACTGCCCCGTCTTGCACAAGAAAAACCCTCTTGCGCAAAGCCGTTATGCTGATTATTTCAAGAGCCTCTTCTGCAAAAATGGCAGCTCATTAGTTATGCAAATGAGGCTTGGCGATATTCCACGCTGAGCCTCATTTGCATAGCTCTGGCACAAGATCGCGCCAGTCTAGACACAGCCTAGGAGTATATGAGATCTTGACATGTTATTAATGAGAAGGCATGAGGCAAAGATGTCCAGAGGGAGTGTTTATTTGAACAACTAAGTGTTCTGTAGCAAATGGCTGTTTCTCTTCCACTTCTAGCTTTCTCCCTCCCCCATTTCAACATCCATCACCATCCCTGCCCAAATGGTATTTCTCCATCTGTTGTAACAGCCAGCTGGCTGTTTTATTGCTACAGTGTGCAAGGCTGTCATTGTAAAGTATGGGCAAATCAATGTATGGGCCTCACTTTTCTGCTCACACTGGAATAGCTGGCAGAGAAATATGTGGCTACACTGTTGTAACTGAGAGTAGAGTTTGGCCTTATCTCTTCAGTCTCATTTCATGTCTCAATTTATTGCTGTTAGGTTTTACAACACCACAGCTCTCTAATTAATGCAGTGCAAGTTCCAAGTCCTGCACACGCCAGCACCTCTGCATGGAAACCCCTAATAGCATGTGCATATTGTTAACAGACTGAACAATAGGTAACCACACTTGTAATCACCTGCCTGTCTGCCTATTTAAGTCATTGGTACATGAAGATGTAGGTATACATATTGATGCATATTCTTACTGCTGACCTCCTCCGCTTTGGCCTTAACCCTAGCTTAAGATAAGGCCCTATTTTTACAAAAAAGTTGGAAAAGCCAAAAATTAGCTTTATATTGAAAATCTTTAGGACTCAGGGCCAGCATCACTGGGAACTTTCACAGTTTGAGCAGCAGCAAGCAGCTTAACTGAGATTTCAGCTCAGATCACTGAGCCCCTTTGAGCTCAGGGTAAGCCTAGTAGCTTACCGGTGTTCACCTCAAGCCATCTAAAAACTTAATAAAGTTAATTTACACACAGCCCTTTTCTTATTGGAGGAAGATTTTATCTTCCCAGAAGCCACTGGTTGCATTTTAATTTACTCTGTCTGCACACTACTGTATGATGTTTGGAGAGTATGCTGCCCAATTAGCAAACTTCCAGCCCATCCATTCTTTCTTGCTTCTTTGCAGGCTCAAATTTTATCTTAAAGTACAGTCATGTAGCCCCACTGAAATCCATGATACTCATCTTATTTACATGCATCAGGATGAATCTAGAGAAAGCCCCATTGATTCTATGGAGTTATAAAAGGTGTAAGGTGGAGCAACATTTATCTTCTGTTCTAATTCTGACAACTCATTGTGTGATCTTCTGTAAGCCAGAGCATTGGCACAACCACCTCAGTCTAGGTGCCTGTTTTATGCCTAATCACAGAGGGATCATCAAAATATTTGTTCCCCCACTTGTCACTTCTGGGGGCCTGATCCAGTGGGTGTTTTCAGAGCACACAAACCCACAACAGGAGGAGAACCCCATTTGACTTCTAGCTCAGACACTTACACAGGTTGTGGGTGAGCTGGATTCAATTCTGCCTGATGCAGAACACTTGAAAACACAGAATGAGTCAATAAGAATATCACATTAAATGCCTGATTATAGTATGGCTACTAAGTATCCATTTTAGATAATAAACCTAGTCTACTTCAGATAAGAACTTAGTTGCATATTACACCATGAAATATCACATTCAAACTTTAAATTCACAACAGCAAGGGAGATGAGGCTAGAATTTCATCCTTTTCCTATCCAATTTTGTCAAGGTGTTTCATAGTATGTAAATGGCCTCTGGGTGAATCCTACCCCCAGTGCATGTGTTGACTTCAATGAGAAGTAATGTTCAGACATCCTAGGATAGAATTTGGCTCTTAATACCAACAATACTCAGAAAGTGGGGTTAGGATGTATGAAGGACAGTTCCAGACTAAGGATTTGTCTTCACTACGCAGCTGTGTCACCAAAAGTCAGGCAGTGCAAACATGGTTCGTAAGCGCTTTTACCAATAAAATACTTCCACCCCTTACGAGCAGCATTTGCTTTGTCAGCAGGAGAGTGCCCCTACCAACAATGAGCCATTTACACAGCCACTTGCTATGGCAAAACTTGTGGGGGAGGGGAAGAGCAGAGAGGGAGAACAACTTGTTAACAGCAACAACAGTTGTATCCCTCCGTTGGCAGGCTAGACAAAACCTAATTCTGATTTGCTTTGTTTGTGACTTTAAGCAACATCCTCCAAATTTGGCTGTGTGCGCATACTCACTGGTTTAGCTTTTAGAGTTGCACCATTAAACCCTGAAGGTAAGGTTTTATAAAGATAATACTGTTTTGCTAGAGCAAGGGTAGTAGGCTCTTTTTTACATTAAACCCATTGGATCAGGCTTTCCAATCTAGAACAAACTAGACTAATCTCAACAATCAGTGTTTTTGCATGACTTACTCACATTACTGCTCAAACACATAACTCTGCCCTGCTATTATTCAATCAGCAACAGTTTCTTTTAAACTGAAAAAACATTAAAATTGCCAATGAAAGATGTGTCACACTATTCCATAGTGATTTGAGCAGGCACTGGCTGTGACTGTATGCTGGTTAATGATGGCTTAGGGATAGATTTGTTTGTCAGAGTGTGGATTGTCATAAGCTATCTAGGGCTTTACTGTGTGCTGCACTACATGAAAAAGTATTATAACTGGCCCAAATTCTACAGTCTTTACTCAGACAAAATTAAGGATGAAGGATTTGGCACAGAGTTAAGTGTTTGTTTCATAAACTATGGTAAACATTTGAAAAAAAAGAAAAAATTAATAATTGACTGATTTATCCCTCCTCATTTTGTACAAGACAAAGCATGATGGCTTATATCCTTTCTAGGAATTTTTTATCCTAATGTAACTAGATATTCTGATTACCTAAATAAATGCCTAATCCTTTTTGGACTCCTACTTTCCTTTTGGCTTCATTCCTATCTTGTGGCAATAAGTTTCACTGTAAAAAAAAAAAAAAAATAGTTTCCTTTATTCAGTTTAACAGTCATTGCTTTTCAATTTAATTAAATGCCCCTTTGATGTTGAATTTCAGAAAAGGTAAATATCCCTCTGATTAATCTTTTATATTGTCCTTCTGCTCTGTCTAAATAGAGAGACAAGGTTTTCCACAGCAGGTACTACAGCTTTGTGTGGTTGTGGATGCAAGGATGGTTGCTGCTTCTCTGGTTCCTGTGGCAGTTAAGGTCATTTTTGGCAGAAATTGCTGGCTGAGTTGCTACAGCAACTGTTGCCAGGCAGTCTCAAAGTTCTCTTGCTGCTTCTTCTCAAGTAGCTTCTTCCTCTTTGCAAGTGTCTTACAAGATCCAGAACACACAAGTGTAGCCTGTCAGCCTTATATATTGGTTGTTCTATCAGGCTTAGCCAGTCAACTTCTAGCTTTTCAGCCCCTGCCCTATGATATCAGCCCTATTAGCAGTTGGAACATCCTTCAGCCACATGACTTCTGTCACTTTATGACCTCTTCAATTCATTCCAAGTCACATGTGGATATATGTGACCAGTCACTTTCTTATGACATCTTTCAAGGTTGGAATCTTCCACTACATTTTCCCTACGTCCATCATTTTGGTCAGCCATATTATATTTTCTAAATTTAAATATTAATTTCCATTTATTAAAAGTCTTTATCCTAAAATTAGCTACTATTTTATGGAAACTTAATGTTATGATATAGTCACCACTCTTTCTGCAAGCTTCTATAAGGGTGATGCTGGGTATCCCAGAACATTCCAACTAAAAATCATTTGCTACAGAAGACCCCTCTAAGACATGCTACAGATATTGCATGAGATTTAGTAGAGTGTACCTTAACTGAATAGGGAAGGGGAAGTCACACTCAAAGAATAAGAGAATACTGTTCAGTCCTTTGATTTACTGCTTAAAAAAAAAAAAAAAAAAAAAAAGCAGCTACGAAAAGTGAGACTTTTCAAAGGGCTTTTTGCTCTAGCCAGCAAAAATGGCATGACCATGAGTACACTGAGACATGAGGCTCAAGAAAATGGAGAAAGGGAGAGAGAGAGAAGTGAATAGGGTGGCTTAAATAAAAATCCAAAACATTTGGCAAAATATTTTGGGTGTGTTCCTTATGAAAACTGTATAAGAAGACCCTATCACCAAAGCCTGCAAAATGCACTCACTCTGCAAGCTGAAGTGATAGCCACTGAAAACCAGTGTTCTAAAGACAGCATTTTTAAACCATGGTGCGCAAACTGTGCCTAAGATTTCCAAAGAGGCTGCAAATGAATAGAAGATGAAAACCCCTGTTATAAAAGATCACTCATGGAACATAATAAAGATTTCAAAGGAGGCTCTGTTACAGTTATTAATACCACATTCATGACTTAGATAGGAAAGGAATCTATGTGGTGGAAAATAAACAAGACTATCCCTTTAAAAGCTTGGAAATATGGGGGGGGGGGACCAAATAGTGTTTGATCTGAGGGTGGGATGCCAAAAAATCTGCCAAGTGCACATTAATAGAATGACTGATAGACTAGAAAGTTTCCAGAAGAGCTGAGGAGAGTCCTCTTGTTGGGTAAGTTTCTAGTTAAACCATATTGAAAAATGCTTCCACTTAGCCATTGTATAGAGACTTTCCTACTATGAATAAAGACTTCTTGAACAGTTTCAGGGTTAAATGCCTATTTGACCCTCTTTTTGGTCTTCCTCAAGGGTATCCACTTCAGGTTTCAGGCTTCCCAACCTTCACTTCTCTTGGGTGGGATCCAGAAGCTGTGGCTAATTTTTCTTTAGGGAATATAAACAAATGTACACCAGTTACCATCAAGCCTTCATAAAACAAGTGCTTTATTCTTAGGGAAAAAGCATTAAAGAAAAATTATATTAAAGGAACCTGCACATATGCTAAAACCTTACCCTAAGTCACACACAACTTCAGTATAGGGCTCTGGTGGGCATTAGTTTCTACTGAATTACATGTTGATGTTCTTGGTCTTGAAACTAAATGAAACAACTCCGATACATTTCAGCTGCTTCTTTATACAGTTTGGGCCTTTGACCTTTAGGCTTCTGTAACAGGTAATCACTAATCACTCTTGGGCTCTCTTCACTGGGAGACTGTTTAGAAGGTATCACGTTACTGGATTTTAAAGTGAGAAGCCAAATCACTGCTGCCTCATGGGGGGGGAAGGGGGCGGTTGCCCCAAAAGTCGGTACAAAGGGGGCTATGTGAGGTGTCACAAGAAAGCTTATGTTCTACTGATTCTGTATATGCCATTCATGTACTTGTATAATATCTGTATGTGGTGTTATAAATATATACTCTGTGTTGATGCTGGAAAATTCTGTCTCAGACAGAGCAATAGGCAAAGAATGTTTAGCCAGTGGCTATGCTAATTAGCAAGGAGACAATGAATCTCTAGGTGCCAATACACACCTGAGGAATGTGACTGATACCTGCGAACCAGCCAGGGTATAATGGCTGCCAGCATGTGAAACAGAGATAGGTCGCTCGACCATGTGACCTGCTCTGGCCAGGAGGATGCCAGGAGAGGTATATAAGTGCCATGTGGCACCCTCCATCTTGTCTTCAGTTCAGCTCCTGATCCCAGATGCAGCCTTGCAGGGAACAACGAGCCAGAAAGAACTGTGGACCCATCCTGACATAGGATGTACACCAGAGACTTTTAAGATAGCAGAGATGTTATAAACTGCTAAGAGCCTGTATCGAGAACTGGGTGATTCGATGCATGTAATGTATTTTCTTTAACAACCTTACCCTCATGCTTTTCTTTCTTTCAGTAATAAGCCTTTAGATTTTAGATTCTAAAGGATTGGCTCAGTGTGATCTGGTGGGTAAGATCCAGAGTGTAAATTGATTGGGACCTGTGGCTGGTTTCTTGGGACCGGAAGAACCCTTCAGGGTAGGTGAGATTGGGTTCTAAAACCCCTCACCTGTGTGCAGGCCAGGACTGATAGGGGCACAGGAAGAGCTGGCATGTCAGAGGGGTTTTGCTCGTGAGGCTTCTGGCTGGCCAGGTTGGCAGCTGAAGCATTTGGTGTGACTGATTTGTGACTGGTTTGGAAGGTCTCCAGTCTGGGGCTGTAAGGAGCCCTGAGTTTTGAGCAATTCACCCTGAGAGGACACCCTCAGCTGTGCCCAGACCTGACCCAGCCCAGCCCAGAAGGCTTTGGGTTTGTTTTGTTTTTTGCATAACCAGTATTGAGAAAATGCATTAACCACATCCCAAGGATTTGTTAGGAAACTCACTTAACGTTTAGCGTGACTGAAGTTCATGCCTGTTTGGCACATTTCAGTATAGTCTGTTTTAGACCCCTGTGTTCAAACCTGGTGCTACATTATTTCTAATAATTAATTCATTAGAAGTATGATTACTGTACAATTACAGACTATTCAGTTAAACAGTTGCCCTTGGGTATATCAAAATTGAAATATATTTGATCCTAATGTACATGATAAAAATTGTGTACAGTTGGCAGGCTTATTTTTAAATATAGCTGGTACTGTGAATATTTAATCATAGCATCTGATGTGTTGCATAATTTAGTGTATCAGTTAGCACTTTCAGCAGAAAGGTATTCAGTAATATTTTTAGCATCTTCATCCAGACAGAACTAAAATGATTGATGTTTGGTTACATGAGGACAATCTCCCTTCTTACCCTACTGTTTTCAGTAAGTTTCTTGTATTAGCTAGTAACTTAGTTTTAAAGGCATTTGGGAATAAGTGCATATACAGACTTAACTGAAATTTGGAATTTAGCCCTGTGTGTTTTTATACAGGGCCAATTGTTACCTCAAGGGGTAACAATTGTTTGTTGCTGAGGCTGTGTCGGCTCTCTCTATTATATGTCTGACTGTAGAGGTAGCTGAATTCATTGTGATCATATGTGAATCTAATTAAGGACTTGGAGAACATCTTCTACTGCATTCTTGCCTTCTCCAGGCACGCAGGCTATGTCTACACTCACAGCTTCTTGCACAAGTACGGCCGTTCTTGTGCAAGAATCCGCAAAGCGTCCACACTGCCCACCCGCTCTTGCGCAAGGAAGTTTACAGCACGGCGCGGTAAGAGGGCTTCTTGCGCAAGAGCTACGCTCTTTTTTTAACAGGTGTAAGCCCTCTTGCGCAGGAGCTCTTGCACAAGAGGGCAGTGTGGATGCTCGGCAGGGATTTCTTGCGCAAGAAAGCCCTATCGCTAAAATGTCCATCAGAGCTTTCTTGTGTAAGAGAGCATCCACACTGCCATGGGCAAAAAGCATGGGCAAGAAGTCTTGCGCAAGAAGCCGCTAGTGTAGACATAGCCAAAGTGTTTACTGTATGCCTCTTTTCCCCCCAGTTTCAATTGGCCTTAATTTTGGGAACTTCCAAATGTGATCAGAGCTAGATCACTACTGCATTTTCCCCCCTTCCACAAATATTTGTTCAAGTTTTGAAATGGATTTCCTTCAGCCAGGTTTACATGGCTTTGGTGTTTGCTTTCCTTCTTTGTACTACCCTGGAATGGGGCCCATGAGGTGGAATGTCAGGTGAGAGGCTAACTCACTCTCAGCCAACCTCTACAGGTAAGAGTTGTGGGACCAAGTGATAGGAAAAAGCAGGGGATTATTCAATCTTAACAAGACTAGCAGGCAAAGACTGATAGAACTTCACCTGGATAGGATGTGTATAAAAAAGGTGGCCTGGAAGCCCCACTGTGACCTTCAAAGGAATGGTGGGGTTGAGGGATAAGAAGATGCACAGGTGTAGAAAAACATAACACTATACATCTAATACAGCTTTTTATCCTGAATCAATCTGACATCAACTGGTAGCCCTCAGACTCTCTAGAATGATATAGAACCATGAGCTCAAAGAGAGAATCCCAGACTAGAAAGGCTATGGAACATTCTGGCAATGCAGCTGCATTGATGATGGTATGATGCAGGCTAGCAGGAGTTGGCCTTCTTGCATCAAAGAAAGCAGTAGGTTCAGAGGTAGAGACAATCCCTCTTTTTTGAGGCAGAGCCTACCAGAGGGTTGTCAAAGTTATTCTAGTCCCCCTAAAAAGCCTGGTCCATGAAGTCCAGCACCTGTAGGTTCCAGGTTTGTCCCCCACCCCGGACACAGAGTTTGAAAGGTATGGGGCTCTATTTTTGAAGGCAGATCTCGGGAGCCACAGCAGTCATGCTTACACTGAAGGTAGTACCAAAATAAGACAGTTTTTATTGCAATCATCAACAATACAAAACACACTGGATCATACGAATGGATTCAATTAATCCATGAATGAAGCCTGAGGCTACAATTGTAATGGTCTAAGTACAGTTAAAATTACCTAGTATAGTACCATACTCTCATACGCCCTCCTGAAGAACCAAGGCATGGAGGACCAGCCTCTCCCCACTGGTTTGATGAGGAGCCCGGTAAAAGAATGAGAGAGTATAATAGCAGAGGAAGCTTAGAGTAAGTGAAGGAAAGAGTTTGAGGTTGACAAACTTCAAACAGAAAACCCTTAGTGAGGAAGCAAAATCCTACCACAAACCACTGCCATAGAGTCTTATAGGCCTTTCTGCATCACCTTGAGCCAACTCCTTAAGACCAAAAACAGATTTCCACACTCTGAGATTTTCGTGGTTACACATTTGATTGGATGATTAAATTGGGGCATCCGTTTGAGTATGCATGAAAGGTCACTTCATGCAATTTTTGGACAAGTTCCCCAAAGTAGGAAAAATGGGAACTTGCGCTCAGGTACCAATGCCTTCTGTTTCCTCGATCAGGATGTCAGTTTGGCTGGGTCATTACATTTTGCACCTTTTTAGATTTTGTAAGCTGTTGGGTGATAACATGAGAGTCAGTCAGGCCATTATGTGTGTTCTGACCCAACTGAAGATTTCATCACAAATCCCTTCACAACTTCTTAAAAAAAAAAAAAATCTCATCTATAAATGGGTTATATATTAACCCTTACTGCTAAAGCCAACTTCTTACAGGGTAGAATCCCTGTAGGCCCTTGCATTACTGCTAAAATTATAGCAAAAAGGTAAAGTATATAGGTTCACAGGCTACAGATCACAATGAATCCAGATACATCCACTTTTAAATATTCAGGCTTATGTCATTTTGTTAGCCATGTTTATGCTACCCTCATCAGACAAGGGCTCATTGACAGTTTAATTGATCTGTCATGCTAACCCACAAACCGGGCACAGTGCTTACTACTGTGACTACTGTTTGAGCACAGACAGGGTCCTCAGGCAAGTATTGAATGACCATAAGTCCCTCCCCCCCCCCCCCATTGTTTGATCAGTTACCCATTACATTCATTGGAAGTTTGCTTGAGTAAAAACTGTAAGGATACCAGGATTTGATACAATAGAGGGCCCCCCCATTACTGAGTATCTGTTTATGTAGTAGCAATTCACACCCAAAGATGAGAAATTATTAGGAAAATAAGTGTATCCTCATGTTCTCTTGTGAGCTTGCTGTCAGTTTGGAAAGAATTTGTCCAAAGAAAGCATTAGCAAAGCATTAGCAAAATTTACAGAACTAGCTCTTTCCTAGGAGCTAAAGCTAGCGTTCATTCTGGAAAGACACTGATAACAACAAGGATAGCACAAATATTGCTTTAAGAGTCAGCTGCAAAGCACAATTCCTTGGAGACTATGTGATATTGTGCTACTCCATACAACATACATCAATGATATGTGACTTGATATGATATGGTGAGATAAAGGAAAGGAGGTATACTATTAATCCTTATCAGAAAGAATTTCTCTTCCTTTGCCCTCAGATATTTGGAAGTGTACAACAGCAGCTTTCTGGCAGACACGTTTCTTTTGAAATTACTGAAATACCTGCCACTCATATCTAAGAGCATGATACCCATGCAATCCTACTGACAGAATTTGATACTATATTTGGTGGCTGCATTTCTTGACTGGGATAGTTGTGTGATCTTGTATATCATCTCACATCAGCGTATGCACTGAGGAAGTAACAATGGGGTTCTTTTCTTACCTTAGGTGACACCACCATTAGAGACAGACAAAATAGTCAGGTTTTTAACTAAGACAATTTTCTTTCTTCAACAAGGAAATAAAGAAACAGTCCACAAAAGGTATGGTTATTTCTTTTCTCTACCTATCTCTGAAGAGTTTTCAACTGATATAGTACCTTTGACAATGAGTCTGACCTGGTCATACTTTAGTAATTATTTCCTTAGGTGAGTTAAGACCTAACTCAGTAGTGAGTCCTGTTTCAGTGTATTATAGAAAAGTATGATAGTTTGTAGACAGTCAAATTTTAAGGAACAGATGAATCTTGATTTGTTTAAACTTAATTTTTGTTTATCTTGGATAAACTCAATTACTTAAGAAAAGCCACTCAGAGTAGTTTTGAACTGTTTCAATCCCAATTAAATCCTATTATTTTTCTGTTTTATCAAACTTAGCTGAGGGCTCCTTCCTGGGAAGCTACAGGCTAGCTACTCTGGATTCCCCTTATGGGTAGGGGGTCATTTTATAGCTGTGGTGTCCAACACATTAGCCTCTAGCCACATGTGGCTATTTGGCCAGTTCAGTGTGGCTAGCTCACCATAGCAGTAGCCACTATCTAGTGGCTACTGCTTCAGAACTGGTTGTGCACCAGGGCTTTACAGGCACCCATTCCTGTTATTCCCTTCTTGTGGGCCCCTTAAGAACTCCAGTACCTCTGGCGGCTAACAGCATCCCCCCAAACATGAAGTTCAAGTAATCTTCACATAGTCCCCAAAATAAGATCCATAACAATGTAGAAGTTCACACCCAGCCCTGGTTCTTCAGCTACATATAAAGCTCTGCCATTGGTCCAGTTTGTTTCACCCAAAGCCACCAGTCCCAACTCTAATGAACAGAAACTCTAGTCCTGGTTTCCCTCAGAATGCTAGAGGGCTTCCAGACACCACCCTCCTCCAGAGCTATCCCCACAATTGGCTGGAAGAGAGGAGCCCTGTCCCCAGCTTGTGCTACAGGGCTCCTGCTCCCAGGCACTTAAAGGAAGAGTGTCTTGCAGGTTACCTCATATCCAACTCATAATGCCCCATGGAATGCTTGCTCTTTGCCTATCAGGGCATTTCCTGGGCCTTGGATTATTCCAATTCCCTGAACAGGGATTTTCTTGCTCTCTCTACTCTTCAAGAACCAGTATACCCCATTAAAAAAATCCACAGTCTAAACAATCTATGGGCAATGACATGCTGGAAGATTGTTGCTACTTTTTTTTCTTGCTAAGATGAATAGAAAGAGTTGAAATGAAAGTGCTGCCAAGTTGAATGATGGGACTAGAGCATTACCCCTTTTCTGGCTCTGTTCAGAGAGCTTGATAGGCCTCTCCTTTCTCAGTTTCTCTGGAGGAGGAATACACTACTTTTGGGTATAGCTAATTTTAAATATCAGCTGCTGTCAGCCTTTCATTGGCTCAATATCTTCATGGGATAATCCCCATGACAACTCTCTCTAATGAATATATAATCTGCTAACGCATATTCAAGAGAGTTGCAATCGGCTTTATATTTGTCAGGAAGTTCTCGGCATGTTTTCAAAGTGTAGCGGTTTCACTTTTATTTAGTTCATTTGGTGATTATCCATTCCATCACAAGATTCAGAGGGTAGCCATGGTAGTCTGTAAGGGTATGTCTACACAGCAACATTATTTCAAAATAACTAGCGTTGTTTTGTAATAACTTAGTCGTGTCTACATAGCAGGTAATTATTTCAAAATATTGTCAAGCTGGAGGACTTCTTACTCTAACTCCTGTAATCCTCATTGTACGATGAGTAAGGGAAGTCGGAGGAAGTGTGCTCTATTTCAAAATAAGTGCTGTGTAGCTGCTCCCAATTTCGAAATATGCTACGCAATTCATGTAGCTCAATTTGCATAGCTTATTTCAAGTTAAGCCCTGCTGTGTAGACGCACCTTAACTGGAAAAACTTAAGCAGTGAGTTGTCAGTCGCGCAGCACCTTAGAGACTAACAAAAAAACGTAGATGGTATCATGAGCTTTTGTGGGCACAACCCACAGGTTTTTTTAAAAAAAAGTTGAAATTCCATTTCAAATAAATACAAACTCTCATTTTGTATTAAATGGTCTTTCAGCTCTCAAAAATATTCTAAAATTTAAATAAATCTTAAAAAGAATCTTTAAATTGAAATAGCCAAAAAGGCACTGTCTCTTAATCTTTGAGGAGGTTCTTGTAAGTTATCAGTTTAGTAAAAAATTGCTTAAGCACTGGAAGATTAATATTAGTTGGCAAACCAATTACTGTAAATTAGCGTGTATAACCCGTGGGTTATACATGTTTTTACAGCTCCCCCCCCCGGGATATACATGTCCGCGTCTTATATAAATTGATTTTTACTCCAGGAGCATCAGTTCCCCTAAGTGGTCCTGGGCACAAGCGTGGCTCTCCTCCCACAGACCAGCCGGCCGGCTCGCTAACAGCAAGAAGTCTGAGGGTTGTACACATGTGCAGGTAATCTAATAATTTTTTTTTTTTTTAAACACAGGATAGAAAAACTGCGGGTAATACAAGGGTGCGGGTTATACATGGACATGGGTTATATACACTAAAACAGTAGTTATTGGTCATTCCTCAAAAGGGGTTCATACTGGGTTGCTAGTAACTCATTACTAATGTAAGTGATCTTGCTATATGAAACATTTCACTATTTACATAACAAAGACATCAGGAAATATTTTTATGAGGCTTGCATTTTAGATATAAAATATTTGAAGATATATACACCTTCAAAAGAAACCTTTGCCATTAGAGGCAAAAATCTTAAATGCCTAAAAGTGAACACATTGATTGTAGAATTCCTTTGTTGTTCTACAAAGCATTTCCCAATTGTAAGTTATTTAACAGCTGAAGATTTTAGATTGTCTATAAAAGAAATTAAGAAACCAAGGGTTTTACTCTCTCCCACTTGCAAGGAAAAAGGCCCATTTTTATGCTTTAATTTACTGCTTCTGATTTCACATAGTCTTTTATTACAAGTTGTAACAGCTATAAGTATAAAAGGAAGATAAATAGAAGCAATGCATACTATCACAGTAACATACACTTATATACATCTTTCAAAATATAGCATAAAACTAGGATAGAATATTAAGACAAAATAGAAGTTGCAAGACCGCATTTCAAAGACTTTGTAAAAACACCGAGGGTATGTCTACACTATGGGATAAGGTCGATTTAAGATATGCAACTTCAGCTACGTTAATTTCATAGCTGAAGTTGAAGTACCTTTACTCGACTTTTGGCGCTGTCCACACTGCAGGTAGTCGAAGGGAGAACACTCTTCCTTACTCCTTGTGGAAACAGGATTACTGGCATTGATGGGAGTGCCCCTCTCAAATCCTATTAGTGGTTTTCACTAGACCTGTTAATTTGAACCCTGGAAGATTGACAGGGGTAACTTCCATCTTTACAGTAGCATAGACATACTCTGAGTGTAAACTTCTGTGGAACCTCTTTTACTTACAGAAAGCAAAGACTCACTGGGAGTTCCTTAACTAGCTTGACATTTCATATAATTAAACAAAACATGGTGCTTACAGAATGTTCACTAAGTATGAAAACTGATTTTAGTTAAGGCAAAAGGTAAGTCTAACACCCCAAAAATAATTAATGATAATAGCTATTTTAGATCAGTGATGATGTTTATCCCCCTACTCTACCCAATGGAATAAGCAATCATCTGGATAATGCATATTTGAGGAAATTATATAAAAAGAAGCATGCAGGACATGTACATTATATAAAACAAAGTAATTTAGGGTATAAATATCTCATGTTATAATAGTAGTTAGACATTAAGATTGATTTTATTCTACAAAAGACTATTTGTCATCAAGTATCAGGGAGAAACAAATGAAACTGTTTAGTGGACTTATATATTACAAAGATATGGTATGTAACACAAGTAGACTTGCAAGGTCTACTTATATTTCTCTGGAAGCCAGATTCATTTTGTGTGGGCATTTTATTGTGGGTCCAAGGTTGTTTTGAAGTCCATTTTCCTCTCATTGGCATTATTGAGCTTGGGCTGCAATGTGTTCCATATTTTGTATTTCATCTAGACACATCTTAATTGCAAAAATTAGTTTATGAGCCACCATCTGGTAGTATGTTAACTACGCTCTACCTGCTACTGCTAAAGGTAGAACCAACCATCTGTGTATAATTTCTTGCTTCAAAGACTTTGCAGTGGCTCTTTCAATAAAGGGATTTTTATATCTGGGTGTATTAATATTCTTAGGTTCTGGAAATCCTCTTTGTTCCATTTACAGAATTCAAGACACTATATTCCCAAAGAAGTGCATCCTCTTAACATAAAATCTGCATTCTACTTGTTTAATTTGTAACCAGAAAATAAGTTAACTATTTCAGCTCTCTTCATTTCTGACACCCCTACATACTAGTGAAAAATTGTGTAATGTTCTTTCATAATATCACATAGTTACTTCCTAGAGCTTACTATATTTTTGTTATTAGGACTGCATTTCAATCTCATACCAGTGAGTTCTGATTAGTTATCAACTCCTATGATTTTCATAAATGAGAGAACAGGAGTCTGAAAATATTTGTTTTGGCAGTGCATCCATACAGAATTATAAAATGCTTCACAGGTGATTAAAGTCTAAAGTCTTCATCTAATTGAAACATTTTTTATATTCGTGTATACCCACAACACTCATAATTTACCCTGTTGCAATGGACAGATGGTAGGCATAGGGTTTGATCTAAGGGCCAGCAAACAATATGGGGTACATCAATATATCACACAATTGCCATTAGTAAATAGGACCCAAAGAAGTGGAAATGACTAGCCAGAAAAGTGACTGAAAAGGTGGGTGGGATTTTCAGAGTGCTTACAATACTTCAGAGCATAAATCCTATTGACTTTTAATGGGATTTGTTCATCTAGGGTACTTTTGAAAATCCTCCACCTCTTTCACATACCATTTTAGAGGCAAAGTTAACTAAATGCATACACCTCAGGAAGGTGATGTATAGATCCTTGAGGTAAGTTGCACAGCTGACAATTTGCTGAAGTTTCGATAAATGCAGGAGAGAATTTTAAATGAAATGTTTGAGATGGGAGAAGGCTTTTGTGCATAGAGAGAATATTCTTGCATGACAGTACTACCAAAAAGAAGAAAACCCACCAAACAAACACCCCACAATCTAATAGATAACAGATTGGTCATATGATCTTGTTACCAGAAAAATCCTTAAATCTTATTTTAGGCCCCTTTGTGATCCACAAAATTCCCTCTCAATTGCTGCTTAATTCTGAAGGTGCCTAAACTCACTCAGCAACTAAAGTTTCCACCGAAAGAGTTCCCTAAACATACAAGTTTCTGCCTCTAGACACACAGAAACACACTGCTGCTCATACAAGGTGCCCAACTACCTACCTCAGGCCTAAGGCTCAGACCAACCAAAGACAGGTACTCCTCTACCTCTCTCATCAATGGGCTTGATCTCGGAGGCATGCTCAGAGGCCAGCTACCAGGTTAGGTCCCATTCAAACTTCAACCAGTAGCAGTGACTTTAAAATGTTTATCCCACTGGTTAGAACATTCACCCAGGACATGAGAGATCATATTCAATGTCCCCCTTCACCTGAGGGGAAAGAACGTATTTTGTCAGGGGTCTCTCATCTCTCAGTAGAAAACTAACTAATCATCTATACAATATCCTGATGCAAGGATATCAGACAGGAACATGGACAATCATAACTAGTAGTTAAAGTAGAAGCCCAACCTAGTAGTTACAATAGGAGTCAGAAAGCCAGGAACAAGAGCCCAGGGTCAAAGCCAAAGGTCAGAAACCACCACTAGAATGAGAAGTCAGGAATCAGAGACAACAATCTGATATAGGGTCAGATACCTGAGAGAAATGTCATAGCCAAAGTAAAAAAAAAAAAAAAACACAGAACTCAAAGACATTTAGAGACAAATTACCTGGAGCGATGCAAGGCTAGGAACAAAGAACAGAAACTAATACAACCTTGAGCACCCCTGTCACAGTGCTGATCCCAGTCTTAAGAGCAGATATACTGAGGTGATTCTGTTGTCAAGCCAACAGTGATTCAGCTGTGAGTCCTCTCTTACTTACTCGGGAGGCAGAGCCAGCTATCCTAGGCTCAGCTGAAAGCCCTAATTGCTAAAACCCTTCTCTCTCTCCAGTTGAAGCTATTCCCCATTGGATAGATGAATAAATAGAGTCACTAGGCTTGGGGTGGGGGGTTGGACCCTTGGGCTATGTCTATACTGGCAGGTTCTTGCACAAGAACGGCCATTCTTCCGCAGAGCGTCCACACTGCCCACCCGCTCTTGCGCAAGAAGATTTACAGTAAAGAGTTGGAAGAGAGGGCTTGTTGTGCAAGAGCTACGCTCTTTTCCAACAAGTGTAAGCTCTCTTGCTCAAGATCTCTTACTGGGTGCTCTTGCGCAAAAGCACATGGCAGTGTGGACGTGTTCTTGCACAAGAACTCTTGCGCAAGATGTTCTTGAGCAAGAACCCACCAGTATAGACATAGCCTTGGTTTCCTACCTCATAGGCTTGTGTCCTAATCATCTGACTCACTCAATGACACTAAACTTTCCAATTTATTCAACATTACTTTTTATTTGTATTGTAGTAGGACCTAAAAACCCCTGACGTTGACTAGAATCCCATTGTGCTAGGTACCGTACAAAATCAAGATAAAGGCTAGACCCTGCCCTGTATTTTGATGCTATATCTGCACTGCATAATTAATTTGAATTATCTATCTTGAATTAATTCTTTGGGTTTTATCCTAGCTTGGATGAGGGGAGCCATGCTACAAAATAATAATTGAGCTGCATTTTGATTGTGTTAACAGCTGACAAGTTGTGATCACTTCAGCTGTAGTTTATACCCTATGACAGGCCTGCCAACTTGGGTCAAAAGAAGTGAAAGGATTTTGCATATGAATGGGATTTCAGTTATAACTTGCGTTAACTACAGTGAAGATAAGCACTAAGTGGATACAGACGGGATAGCACAAGGAAACAATACTTGTCTGCATGATGGGCAGTAATCTCAGCATACCAGCTGCCTAAGCACTGCAAGATTAATAGACATCAGAACAGGAGAGTTTTAAGAAGGTGTTTGAAAGAGGACACAGGCATGGCTTTGTTAAAGGGAGTTTCTTCCATGTATAAAGGGGGCAGCATGGGAGGAAGTGCAAAGGTGCTTGTCTGGAAATTTAACAAGTGAATGTTATAACAAACTGGTGATTGATATAGCAAGGCTGACATTGTTGGGAGAATGGAGGCAGGAATACAGAAGAGATGATAGTTAGGGAGGGGACTGGCCAGGAAAGGCCTTGGAATTAAAGATAAATTGCATGTATTAGATGAATTGTTGAAGGAAGAACCAGTGAGAGAAGCAAAGAAAAAATTGATGTGACCAAAGCAAACATGATCTTTGCAGCAGCTTTCTGAATCACTGAAGGGATCCAAATCACACTAAGGAACAGGATGGCTCCTCCCTTGTGCACCTAGCTACAATGGGAAAGAAAAAAAAAGCTGCATGATCAGGGGAACTTCAGTTTGCATAACATGCTAGGGGCCTCATGCTGCCAATACTAAAACATCTCTGGAATTTCCAAACATAATAGAATACAGTTTCCTAATTCACAATGTGATGCACAGGGGGACTTCTGTATTGGACCTTGTCCTAACAGATACGGAGGAACTGATCACATTTATAATGTGCAAGCAGAATAAAGTCAAAACCAGTAATTTATATACCTGGTTCTTTAATTGGTCCAGTTTCACAAAGCTGAAAGCAATTATGAGCCAAAGCAGCTGATTGGAAGAATTTAATCAGACAAATCTGATGGATAATTAAGATAACTGTACTAGATGCTCAAAAAGCCACACTCAGGGAAGAAGGTTTTGCTAGTTAAAAAGGCCAGCCTATGTGAGATGGGGAAATTAAGGCAGCTATAAAAAAAATAATACCAACAATAATACAACTATGGAAGAAAGGGGGAGTTGATAGTAGTGAATATAAATCAGCAGCTAGGAATTATAGAAAACTAGCAGATTTTACCCAGTATTCCTTGGGCCCTTAACTCAATTAAGGGTTTGGGGGGGAGTGTTGGAAAATAAATATTCTTTATGCAAAGGAGTGTGTTTTTCAAAAATACAGTGTTATTCTTATGAAGTTAATTTTTAATTTGGATTTCTTAACGAAAAAGGATTGTTAACATTTTCTATAATTTTTTAGGGTTTTTTAAAAATGGGAATTCTATCATGTATTTTTTCTTTAACCCTATAAATTCTTATCATTCGCTATATTTTGACAAAAAAGATCTATAGTTAATTTAGTTTCCAATAACATTTTCTTCTTGTTTTCAAACTTTAAGCATTGATATAGCAGTGCCAAAACAGAGCGCTATTCCAAATTTCTCCATTTTATCTCTTTTTTGTAAGATTTATTAAGAAGCAATCCTATACCAGGTTCATTCTATTTTTTCTGGCTCATTTCAGTTCAGTGTCTTTCAACATGCACTCAGTTGTGTCAATTTTGAGGACTATACTTGCTTTGGTGATTCTGTCTGGTCTGTGTGGTTTTATGGGAAGTAATCCCATTCCAGCAGCATACCATTTTCCTAGCACAACTAAACCCTTATGTTGCTTTAAGTTATTATAAGAGGAAGCTGTACACTGAATTTGGTGATCCTAGCTTTGACCTAATTCTCCCTTGCCTGCATTTTAAGCCCATTGCTTCTTGTTCTGTCCTCAGTGAATAAGATTAATTTATCAACTTCTTCTTTATAGCTACCTTCTACAGAGTTGAAGACTCTTTATCACATCCCCCATCAGTCCTCTCTTCTCCAGAGCAAACCAACCCAGGGTTGTTTTTTTTTTCATCCTTTCCTTCTAGACCTTTAATAATTTTTTGCTCTCTGTATTTCCTCCAGTGTGTCTACAACTTTCCCAAAGTGTGGTGCCCAGAACTGGACACAGTAATGCAGTGGAGGCTTTATCATTGTTGAGTGGAAGAATTACTTTTCATGCTTGTTACTACGTTCCTGCTAATACAATCCAGAATGATGTTTGCTTTTTTTTCCCAACAGTATTACATTGATTGACCCGCCCCCTTCCAAATCCCCCCCCAAACACCCCAGGCATCACCCCCTATGAGGCCACCCCCCAGCAACAGGGGCTGTGTGAGGGCGGGACAGCACAATCCCCCAGGGATGGGGCTTCCCCTCCACCCCCACACCTCCCAACCCCCCTTTCCCAACAGTGCCCCTTTTCCAGGCCTCTTTCCCCCCTGAAGGGACTGCAGCCTGAGTGTGCCTTACCTCCCTGAGGAGAGCCCCAACGGTGGATTTCCCCACGTCGAACTGGTTGCCCACTGACCACTAACTGTCTGGGGTGGCGAGCTTCCATACGACGAAGGCAACCCGCTTCTCCAGGGGGGTGGCAGGCCACAGGTGGGTGTCACATCATCAGAGGGCATGGGCAAGCCAGGCACACAGCTCCAAAAAGGTGGCCTTGCACATGCGGAAATTTTGGAGCCATTGCCAGTCATCCCACCGCTCCATGACCAGCCAGTCCCACCAGTCCGAACTGGTGTCCAACCTCCATAAACGCCTCTCCACTGAGGGTTGCGACAGCAAGGGCGTTGCTCCTGCATCCAGGGAGAGGGTCCCAAGAATGAGCTTGGGGTTGAGCTCTGTCAGGACCAGGAAGTCAGCCGGCACAAAGTGCTGCAGAAACTGCAGCATGGCTATGTGGGGCCATCGCATGCCCGGGGGCGGCTCCGGCTCCATGGAACAAAGGAAAAAGCTGTGGCATACAAAAAACCTGAGCAGCCACATCAGGCACTGCAAGAGCTTTGCTGTCCCTTAAAGAGGTAGGCAAGCACACAGCAGAAGCAGAGAAACGTCTGTCAAGAGGGTCCCTTTAAGCGCATGTCTCTACTAGGCTCCGGCACCAGCACTCGGAAGCCACTGGTGACCTAAAGCCCTGCCTGAAATGATTCCTGGTGGCCTTTTATGCTCGAGAGCATCCAATCAGTCTGGACACTCTCTTTCAAAAAAGCAGATCGCTTTTTCAATGCACTTTGGCACTCTGGACGCTCTGTTCTAGAAAAGCTTCTTCCAAAAGAAGCCTGCAGTCTAGACATATTCTAATGGTGATGCCCTGAGATATAACATTCAACCATGGGACCCAGAGGGCACTTCATCTAGTGGCAATAGCACAGAGATATTTTCGTCCAATAGGGAGAATGAAGAAGGTAGGGGAACATCAGCCCCCCCTACTCCATCATGGTCTGACACAACCAGGGCCCTTCAAAACAAGGTACCCTGACATAGGATTCACATCCTAATGCCCCCAAGCATATTCCCTGGGTCACTTTCTACTGTCCTCCCAGGCCCTGCAGCACTGTCTCCATGGTTGTACACAGGGTCCCCCTTGCATTCCCTCTGCTCAGTCTTTGGCAGCTCCTCTACTAGCAACAGGAAGTCATCCCCTTTGGCCTCTGCAGTCAAGTGGCAACAAGGCATGCCAGCTTCCTGGGAGGAGGACACATTCACTCTCCTTTTCAGTCACCCAGACTGGGCTGATCTGTTCCCTTTTGAATGTTCCCTCCATGCAGAGCAGGTCCAGCTAGGGCAAGAGAGGTGTGGTGTCATGGGCCCAGAGCAGTTTATTAATCCTGACCGCTCCAGTTTGGGACTGGCACACTCCATCAGAGGGTAATGTAATTAATACAAATCAATGTGTGTTTATGAAAAACAGATCCTGTCAAACTAATGTGCTTTTTTTATAGGGTTGCAAGCTTGGTTGATAAAAGTAATAGTGTTTGTGCAATACACTTATATAGAATGTTGTTATTCAAAATGTGTTGCCATGTTGGCATGTGGGAGATCAGAACCATGAGCTGGAAGTCAGAGTGCAGGCCATGATACAAGAGAGTTTAAAGCAAGAGACAAACTGAAGGTCTCAAACCACAAGTTAGACACCTGCAGTAAGGCCATGGCAGCAGTAAGCATAAGGCCCACATTTCACAGCATGGTGGGTCCCAATTGTTCACACAGCTTCCTGTTCCCACGGCTGGCTTAAGGAGAGCCAAAGGACCAATCAGCTCTTTGACTACCACTAAGATCTCAAGGGCAGAGCCTCAAACTGGGGCTGAACTTTGTGGGTCCTGGGTCAGCAGTTGTCTGCAGGCTGCCAGATAGACGGATGGAGTATGGCTGCTCCCCTATGGAATCATGTTTGAGGCCTGTAGGTCATGACATCTTCACAATCTTGAATGGGCAATATCCCAAATTCACTACATACCAAGTTATGTCCTATAGGTATGAATTTCAATATTGCTTTTCTTCTAACTGGGCTCAGATCACTACTCTGACTCTCAGTATAATGTGATCTTGCATTCCCAGATTTTACATCCATATTTTAATGGAACTCAAATTTGTGCAACATCAATATTTCAGAGTGCAGCAGGAAGCGAAAATTGTAGCTATGCAGCTGCTGCTATCACTATTAGCATTAGTATTTCCACACTCAGATTCCTATTTGTAATTCTGAAGTCGTTTTACTGCTTTGTAGGAAATAACTGGTATCTCCCCTAGAATAAGTGAGGGAAGCCATAAGGCTGTGCAACATGCCTTATACAAATCTCTTCACTGACTGAGGAGACTACTTTTACTGGTAAAGTGACACCAGTTTCAGTTTGATCTTTTGGTGTGCATTAACCTTTTACATTTTACAAAAATCAGCAACTCCATTTTCCCCCTCTGTCTGGAAACCATAGAAACCAAAGTAAAAGCAGAGGGAAGTATTTCGTCATTTGGCTATCTCTGGCTGATCTCCATGGAAACGTTTTGGTTTTTGTTTAAATGAAAGATTTCTACATCAGACACATGACCATACTTTGATGGGGCCGTGACATCTTTGGGAACAATTTTAAATGGAGAAAGTAATGTAAAAAGTTTCTGCTTTATATATTCTTGTCACATTTCTAGCTAGCTGTATTCATGCCCATTTTGCTTCAATAATTATAATTATAGTGTACCTTTAACATAGCCTTATCAGAAAAGGTTTTGAAAAGGAGATTAAAAAATAGTGATACCTGAAGTTCCACCCACTATCCCAGCTCTGCTCATTTGAGTTGCCATTCACTGAAGAACATAAAAACAGTGTTCTGGTTTCGGGCAGTTGCCAGTGCCAGGTGCTTCAGAAGGAATGAGCAGAACAGGTAATCACTGAGACTATGTCTACACTAAGAGGTTTTTTGGCAGAAAATATGCTAATGAGGGACTCAGTAGCATGAGTGCGCAAAAAGAAGCAGTGTGGAAGGGGTTTTTTGGCTCAAAAACCCCGTTTTATGCAAAATCCTTATGCCTTTCCGGGACAGGCATAAGGATCTTGCACAAAACAGGGGTTTTGCGCAAAATGGAAGTGGCTACATGGTTTCTTTTTGCTCAAAAACCCCTTGGGGCAAAAAGAAGTGTTCGAAAAGATGCTAATGAGATCGTGACTCATGCTAATAAGTTCCTCATTAGCATATCTTCTGCCACAAAAACTCGCAGTGTAGACAAATCCTGAGTGATCCATCCCCTGTCGCCTAGCAAGCAAAAGCTAGGGACTCTTCAGAGCATGGTTTTGCCTCCCTGCTCATGCTGGCTAATAGCCATTGATGGCTCTGTCTGCCAGGAACTTATCTGATCTTTTAAACTTTGTTAAAGTCTTGGCTTTCATTTGTAGATTACAAAAAATCTAATATCATTTTCTAATATCATTCCTGTGTGTTGTGTTCAGCAGTGAAATAGTTAATAACTAAATTGCAATAATTAAGATTGTAACAATTAGGGTTCAGAGCTAAAAGGACTCATAGTGACATCCAAGGTGCCTGGAGTGATTCACACCTCCCACAGCATTTGTTCCAGACTCTCTGAAGACTCAGGCAGGCATCACGGTATTAGTTCTACTATATTTACATTTTGGAGATTATTAGATTTGTCATCATTAGTACTAGTTACATACCTTATAAAAATAAAAGCTGAGACTCCAGAGACAAGGTGGCAACCACCATCATGAAAAAGTACTTCACATGACTGACAACAGAGATAGCCCAAAATGACCATTGTGTCAGATGAAGGTGTGCTTCTAACATGATTGAAATGCATCTGTTCTGCACTTCTATCCAGTAGGATATACCAGCTATGCTGTTATCTATAATTTCACTGTATCCACTCAAGGGCACCCCTATCCTCACTATCCAGCCTGCAAGCAGGTGCAGCTGTTACCACCAGTAACGATACCTAAAACAGTTATTTGGTGGGAAGGAAAGAGGTATAAAGAGTTGTGGGTGGTTCAGACAAAACAAGGAGCAAAGATCCAGGTTAAGGAATGGATCTTGAAACTAGCTGCAGCTGGTCACAGGAGGGAGGAAAGCAATTGGTGGCTGAGACGCTTCTCAGCTCTTACCTTATCTCTGACGAGAACATAGGTGGAATGGAGCAGAGAAGGAGATGAGCAAAATATTTGGAGAAATGGGTAGACAACAGCACCGTGCTCTCAGGGGTCAAGATCTTCAAGGGTGAAGTTCTTTTGGAGATTCAAGGGCAGTGTTATTGTGCTTAGGGCTGAGGCAGAGGTTTGGGATGCAGGAGTGAAGGCTGTGGCTGGGGGGTGTGGGCTCTGGGATGGGACTGGGGATGAGGAGCTTTGGGTACAGGCTCCCTCCAGTCCGTTCTCACCACATCTCCAAGCCAGGTGAGAGAGGCACCCCTCTGCCAGCTGTGGCAGCTCCAATGAGTCTGGGTTGGACTGGGGGAGGGGCGCCTCTTTTCCAGCTATGGCAGGTCTGTGCTGCAGGGGATGGCAGAAGAGAACTCTGAAAAGGCACCTCTTCCCAGAACACAGCAGCATCCTATGTGCAGCAGCCTTAAGCCTCATGCAGGGGCTTATTAGGTAACATCTTAAGGGGAACTTAAATCAAGGGGTAAAGTTGTGTTTCGGGTTCAATCTCAAGAGGTGGGAAAGCATCAGAATGAAAGAGAGTAAGGGGTTACACATAACTGGAGGGCACATTGTGAGAAAGATGCCCATCTTGATTGTGTCCATGAAAGCTCATGATACCATCTACAAATGTTAAGTATCAGAGGGGTAGCCGTGTTAGCCTGGATCTGCAAAAGTGACAAGGAGTCCTGTAACACCTTATAGACTAACAGATGTATTGGAGCATAAGCTTTCGTGGGCAAAGACCCACTTCGTCAGATGCATGTAGTGGAAATTTCCAGTATAAGTATGCAGGCCAGAATCAGGCTAGAGATAACGAGGTGAATCCAATCAGGCCCACTTCTAGTAGCTTATCTGGAGGTGTGAATACCAAGAGAGGAGAAGCTGCTTTTGTAGTTAGCTAGCCATTCACAGTCTTTGTTTAATCCTGAGCTGATGGTGTCAAACTTGCAGATGAACTGTAACTTAGCAGTTTCTCTTTGGGGTCCGGTCTTGAAGTTTTTTTGCTGCAGGATGGCTACCTTTAGATCTGCTATTGTGTGTCCAGGGAGACTGAAGTGTTCTCCTACAGGTTTTTGTATATTGCCATTCCTAATATCTGATTTGTGTCCATTTATTCTTTTACGTAGGGACTGTCCAGTTTGGTCGATGTATATAGCAGAGGGGCATTGTTGGCACATGATGGCGTATATTACATTAGTAGATGTGCAGGTGAATGAACCAGTGATGGTGTGGCTGATCTGGTTAGGTCCTGTGATGGTGTTGCTGGTGTAAATATGTGGGCAGAGTTGGCACCAAGATTTGTTGAATGGATTGGCTCCTGAGTTAGAGTTACTATGGTGCAGTATATAGTTGCTGGTGAGAATATGCTTCAGGTTGGTGGGTTGTCTGTGGGCGAGGACTGGCCTGTCTCCCAAGGCCTGTGAAACTGACGGATCATTGTCCAGGATGGGTTGTAGATCACTGATGATGCATTGAAGAGGTTTTAGCTGAGGACTGTAGGTGATGGCCAGTGGTGTTCTGTTGGTTTCTTTCTTGGGCTTGTCCTGTAGCAGGAGGCTTCTGGGTACACGTCTGGCTCTGTTAATCTGTTTCCTTACTTCCTCGTGTGGGTATCGTAGTTTCAAGAATGCTTGGTGAAGATCTTGTAGGTGTTGGTCTCTGTCTGAGGGGTTGGAGCAAATGTGGTTGTACCTCAGTGCTTAGCTGTAGACAATGGATTGTGTGGTGTGTCCAGGATGGAAGCTGGAGGCATGAAGGTAGGCATAGCGGTCGGTAGGTTTTTGGTAGGTTTCATGAGGCATAAGGGAGCGGTCGACAAAGGCGTTCCCTGTCGACCGATCCACGTCTTGACTCGCGTGCTGTGCCGACGATCAGCTGAGCCGGCACAGTGCGGCAGCCATTTTTATTTTCATGAAGCCGGGGATATTTAAATCCCCGCTTCATTGACTATGTTGGGTAGCCTATTTTACATGCCTCTGTCAGCAGAGGCATGTAATCTAGACATACCGAAAGGGGCTGCAAGATTATTTGTTATTTTTTAAATATTTTCAGTTATATACTAACATGGCTACCCCTCTGAAACAAAAACATTTGCTTTATGAACTAATATAAATGACTAAGACTTTCTATGAGAGAAAAATGGCACACAGAATTAATGTTAAATATGCTGTCAATCAGTTTCTGAGGCCAAATAATTGCAAGATTATATGTAGCAATGTACATGTGTAATATGTAACTGTTTTTTTTTTAATAAGAAACTATTTCTATTATAAGAATGGGTGGAGGGGAATATGCAACTAGCCCACTGAAGATAAATGTTGGAAAGTGCTACTCCAGCTAATAGCTCTTTTATCTTGATGTGATAGCTATTATCTTTTGATAATGGCTTACAGGTCATATTAGATACAGTCTTGCAAAATGTGCTCTAAGTCATGTCTTTTTAGTTGTTTCCCCCTTAACACAGTGTACAGACATTTAAATATTCCTGATTAATTCCTCTAATGGATAGTCAGTGGGTTGTCATATCAAATTTTATTTCTTCTTTTTCAGTGGAAAAAGGAAAACACTGAACAAGAAAATTAAAATTGAATAAAATAATCTGTTAATTAAAAATTAAAAGGATAATCATTTCCTGATGAGTCACTTCCATTTGGAAGCTTGCACAAAACTATCTAATAATAGCAATTCTGTGAGGTATCTGAAGATAGCTCCTGGCCCAGGTCCTGGTCAAGCAGCTCCCTTGCTGCAGAAGCTAAGCACATAGACAACTGGCCATGGACTGATCACAGGATATAAGGGGCTTCTCCAATGACATGGAGGAGGCACAGTAGCTTCTACTCTACCCTCCTCGCTGCTAGTTTAGGGAGTATGACTAAGAGGATATGGCGAGAGCTTCCCTATGCCCCACTGAACCTTTGGCTGCTCTCAGATACAACAGGGGCTTACACAGAGCCCATCAAAATACAAAACCACAATCTAAAGTGTTACCAAGACATAACCATCTGCCACCTTTCTCACTCTAAACATTGGGTGCTTTTCTCCTACCATTGCCATTCTGAGGTTTTATACTTTTACAGCCTGCTCCTGCAGACACTTACACCTGTACCTTTACCCCTATGGATTGTCTCAGTGAGGCGCTTCCCTGAAGTGGTGGTTGTACAGGGGAGAGTGTGGTCTCTGCTTCACCCACAGAGAGGATGCACCGAGCATTTGTCCTCGGAGCCATCCAGCACCAGCCCCACCTTCTCCTTGCCCCTTTGCAGCTTGCTAGTGTGAAGTGGGTGAGGACAGATACAGGGAATGGTGGTAGCAAGCCTAAAACTTGCAAGGAGAAGGTGGGCTGGATAGCTCCCAGGAGAGGTGCACACTGCATACTTTTTACTCCTTCCCATCCTCTCCGAGATGTCTTGCACCATGTATTGGAAAGAGACAGTCACTGCACTCAGAAGAATGTAGGACAACAGCTATATTAAGCTGCTCCTAAGAGAAGGAAAAGCTTCTTGTGCCCATCTTTGCCCTCACAAACCCCAGGAGCAGCCAGGCACTATCTGACTCTATATTAGAGTCAAACGAGATAAGATGATGTGGTCTATGCCAAACTAAGGGTGCATCTACACAGCAGAGCTTAACTCAAAATAAGCTATGCAAATTGAGCTATGCCAATTGTGTCGCTTATTTCAAAATAGCTTATTTTGAAATTGGGAGCATCTACACAGCACTGATTTCAAAACAGAGCACTCTTCCTCTGACTGCCCTTACTCCTTGTACAATGAGGATAACAGGAGTCGGAATAAGAAGTCCTCCAGCTTGACAGTATTTCAACATTATTTCAAAATAACTGCCTGCTGTGTAGACGTGGAATAAGTTATTTCAAAATAACGTTAATTATTTCGCACTAATGTTGCTGTGTGGATGTACCCTAAGACAAAGGCCAAGAAAAACATTAAATTGAGAGCCCAGCGTGAGAATTATGCTATTTAAAATAATATAGTCAATAGCTGTGCTGGCATGTTGTATAGGGTATATCCTGGCAGCTGCATATGTTTATTTTGTGAATACCTTCCTTTATTGTTCCTTTCTTTTTGGCTGACCTCATATTTCTCTGCATTTTGTCTTATTACTGATACCTTCATACCTAGTCTTGTAAATGCTATTGAATGTAGTCATTATGGTGCACTTCATTGACCTACTATCTTGATCTGAGTCACTTGAGTTAATGGAAATACTTGCAGCAATAAACACTCAATTCAGCAGAATGTGTTTACAGACTCAGGCTTTTATTACAAACTTCTTGGCACAGACTCATCATTTTAGATGTATCATTTATGTAAACCACCAACCCAGGTGAGAGCAACAGGTGGTGAAGTGAGGGCTTTGAATGGTAAAGGGCTATAATCTGTCTGCTACTAAGATGGTTTTATGCTGATCCAGCAGTGTAAAAGCTACTTTAGCTACCTCTTCATTACAAGGTAGGGGGTGATTCACCTGCAGGCATAGATATACTTATGCTAGTGCTCATTAGCTAGCACAAGTATGAAAAACATTGCAGCCTTAGGTAGCATCCAGGGAACCATGACTTAGACATGCCACTGTGCCTGGGCTGCTGCTATCGATGCTGCCATGGCTACGCTGCTACAAATGATCCAAAGCAAATAGGATGAAATTCAAGAAGGACAAATGTGAAGCACCCCATTTAGGAAGGAACAATCAGTGACACACACACCAAATAGGAAATGACTGCCTAGGAAAGAGTATTGCAGAAAGCGATTTGTGTGTCATAGTGCATCACAAACTAAGTATGAGCTAACATTGTAACATGGTAAAGCAAACATCATTACCAGAAATGTTGTAAACAAGGCACAAGACGTAATTCTTCTGGCTCTACCCCACACTGACCAGGGCTCCACTGGAGAACTGTGTCCATTCCAGGAAAGATGTGAACAAACTTGAAAATGTTCCTCTTTAGTTATTTTTGGTGTAGAATGGCAGCTGGCCTGTCAATCTATGGGAGACTCTTGTACTGTTTTAACCAATATTTACAAATAAATCTGTTTATGTTATCAAGAAAGCATATAGATATCACTTCATCCCACCATAAAATCATGATCAGGCACAATTATACATTGCTAAGCAAATATTATTCCATTACACCGATAGGTATAGCAATTCTTATTTCAGTAATTACTTATATGAACTGCTGCTGTGATACATCCCCTTACCTCCCACCTATTCATTATTCATCAAGTCATTCATAAGTGTATTGCATGGCAATCAAGCATTCACATCTTCCAAGCACCGAATACCCACACTGCGAATTAATTAGCTTTTCCTTTCCACGAGAACATTCCTACAAGTACTCTTTTTTCTCTTCCATTGGGCAATGAAAGTCCATAATTTGGGAGCACAAAGCATCCCTGACTTCCTTTGCACAAGTACATCCAATTCCAGCTATGGCAGATGAGCTTTCTGGCCCTTGCTCTCATAGGTCCATTCAGGGGGTAGTGGTTTATCTCTGGTTTCACAAAGCTTGTGAAAAATCACAGCAAGCCCCAGTGATAAGGACAGCATTGATGACACTGGCCTCCAAATAGAACTATAAACATCTGCCAAAGGCACATTCAACAGCCATTCTACACCTACTGAGAGAGTAATTAAACTATCTTTTGCCAGGGTCTCTGAAATCAGGGAACAGTTGCATAAGCCAAGGCATGCATGGGTATGCAGGATTCCCCAGAATAATGAAGGGAAGAGAAACTCAATTTATGACAATGCCATTTGATGGAACTAGAGTTCCAGCTTGTCCATGCATATTGACTCCCCAAATCCCTGGCGTCATGAACTTTTCCAATACAGCCCATATTGACATTCATAAATCAGCCTCTGTAGTCTACAACAGCCTCCATAACAATGGAATAATACATTTTTGTTATTTATATATTGCTGAAATGTCCACCTACATCTCATGGAAACTCTGCCCATTTCCTGACAGGAGTGAAAGTGAAAGCAAAAGAACTTCTTCAAAAGGCACCTCTCTTTCCTGTTGCTGGCTCCAATAGATGGGAGCACATGAAGGGCACGTCTATAGAGCAGGGCAAAAGTCAAATTAAGCTACGCAACTTCAGCTATGTCAATTGTGTAGTTTAAGTAGAAATAGCTTGATTCGGCTTTTGGTGCCATCTACACAACAGGAAGTCAAAAGAAGAACATTCTTCCTCTGACTTCCCTTACTCCTCATGAAATCAGGGTTACAGGAGTTGGAGTAAGAAGTCCTCTTGCTCACGAATATTTTGAAATAAAGGTTTACAGTGTAGACACGCTCTGTTATTTTGGCATAACATCAGTTATGCCAAAATAACGCTGTTGTGTAGACATAGCCAAAAAGACCTCAGGGAGACACTTCAAATTTTTTGTAACAGGAAGGGTACATAGCAGTCAAAAGGCTACTGAAGCCACATTTTGGGAAGCCCGGGATCTGATTTGTTTGGCTTGAGTCTGCATGCTCCAGTGCAAATGTCATGTCCCAGGTTTGAGCCTGGGTTAAAAAATTGCTACCCTGGGGTTAAGACTAAATATAGACGCTTAAGTCCTGGGTTATTTGAAATTGGCCTGTAGATGGAAGTCCCATTAACCTTGGCTTTACACTGCAGTGCACACATGCCCCGAGCAACTAAAAGACTTACCAGTAAGTGATACAGTCTTGGTTCAAACTAAGATTTTTTACCACAGTACCTTCCAGCAAGATGGCTTTCCAGCTTCTGATCAGGATCTCTTACAAAGAACACCCCTCATCTTCTTTTGGTGAAATATAGAGGGGCAACAAACACAAGTGCTTTTATAATCCAGAAAACCTGTAAAATGGATTCTCCTATAAGTAACTCTCCAAAGTAAAGTTCATTCTAGCTTTGAGGAGGAAGAGATAGAGTCTGCTGGTGAAGAAAAGTCCATGCTGGTTTCTTCCCCTACTGGTGTTTGTTAACATGTAAATTAATTGATCTGCTCCTGCAGTCTCCTCCCCCTGCCATGAGGCTTTGTGGTAATCTCCACTTCTTGTTAACTTTATGGGTTTAGGTAAATGCATTCCCATTGTCTGTTGATGTATTCTAGAAGTATCGAGGTGGCAGAATGGTATTCCTTTCTTTAGGGTACAATAATTCACCCTGCCCACCCTGTCAGACACGTTAAGAACATAATTCTCAGTATGTGTGTAATTTTTTATTTGACCTCTGTATATACACCCAGCAGTAATATTACTGATCAGTATAATATTAACTTTCCTTTACTATCTTATCTGACACCTTTTAGATATAGGTTATGATATTAGAGTTGGAGTGCACTGAACTGGTCAGGTCAACTGAAACTCACCACCAGATACCAGGGAACCCCTTGTACTGGCAGATTGTTAAGACACACAGTATATTATAGACATTACTCACTACAGTAATATATACTGTAATGAGTAGTTTCCTTATAATGTTCCTGAGTAGGCTTTCACATTGTACCATTTCAAACAGCACTATGTTAAAAAGTGCACTCAGGAACCTTTAGTGCATACCAGCAAAATCTACACAGACTCATTAATGCACATCATCTTAGTTCAATTTAGAAATCACAGCCCTGAGGTCTTCATTACTCTTCATGCAGACAAGCCCTTGGATACAAATCATCATTTCTGGTGTGTTTGTTCTTTTCTTATTGGATAAACACTGATTGTTATTAATTGTATGGGGGGGGCGGTGTTAGTGGACAAAACCTAAACTCAGAAGCCTTATCGAGAGCAGAGTCACTAGTGATTAAAATGTATAAATATGTTATTGAACTACAGGTTGAACCTCTCTAGTCTGGCACTCTCAGGACCTGATTGGTGCCAAACCAGAGAATTTGCCGAACCACGTGAGGTCAATATTGTCTCGCAGAATTACCAACACTTCCACTGCTTACTAGGCTCGCAGAAGACATTTAAGAGTAGATTAGAGCTAAATAACATCACAGATCACTGAGAACCAGGACTGGTGGCTGTAAACAAATTTTATGGGACCACAAGAAACTTGGCCACACCCATGAAAAGTGAACATCTGGCTAAATGCCAGACCACAGATGTTGTCAGACCACAGAGTGCCGGATTAGAGAGGTTCAACCAGTACAAGAAGTTATTTAGCCTAATTTTTAAGTGAATAATTCTTTCTGTAAAACCATAAACTATATGTAACTAAATAAAACTCCGGTTTTGGTTAATTTCCAGAAAAGTGTTCTTATTGTGGGATGAGGTGTAATTAAAGAAAAACTGACAAGACACAACTGCGAAATAAGAAACTTCCTACTGCAAGCAAAGCTCCCTTCTCCTGGACAAGGCACTGGGCTTGTGTTTTGGATGTCAAGGCTTGAGGGATATTCCCAAAGGACAGTTGGGCACCTACCCCCTCTTGACTTTCTGTGCCATTTCAGTCACATTAACTTTAATTCTGACCCTTCACAGGAAAGAAAAAGCTAACAGCTAAGAGGCGCCTGGGGTAAAACATGCCCAAGTGACTTACAAGCTGAATTCCCATTCTGAAAAGTGACTTAAGCAAACAAAAGGCTAGTAATGACAGAAATTAAGTTATTTAACTATAAGCTCAGGAAAAGGGATCTTAGAAAGAATGTGGATTATGCTTTAGATTTTCTTTAATTAAGTAAAGCAAAAGAAACTGGATTGAATGTAGAGTGGATAGAGGAGTTATTTTCTTTATTACTACAGGATCATTTATCAGAATTACCATGAGTTATAGTGTAATCTTTCCAATGTCATAGCTACTACATTATAGTAAAATAATGCTTGGTACTGGCAGTTTATTAAATTACTCCTGTCAAAGGTGTATCTGTGAAGAAATAGTGCCAGTGCATAGAATAATCTAAGGGAAAGATATGGGGTCATCAAGGTATCATACAAATTCAACCACAGACCATGACAGTGAAATCCTGATGACACATTGAAATTTGAAAGAATGTTGGAAAGATTGCAGTGAATTTTCCAGAGCCAGAGACAGAACTCAGCAGAGCAGCAACTCAACAAAAGCATGAAAATATATTCATAAAAAGGAAGTGAAAGGTGAGTTATGACACAACTGACAGTTTCAGCGAGCATCTAAAAGAAGATAATAGTCTTGAGCAGAGAAGAAGAAAAAGCTTATATCACCATCATTTGGGAAAGCTGCATTAGAAACACATGAGTCAGGACTCAGTGGGTAAAGGTTGAGCAATTTGGCCCAGATACAGATATATTTGCCTAAGCATGTCTATTCAGAGTATTTAGGCCTGATCTATGCACAATTTTTGTGCGTAACTATGTCAGTCAAGTGTGAGTTTTCTACTGAAACACTTTACCTAGTACAATCTCTAGTGTAGACACAGTTATACCTACGCAAAGATGCCTTATATTAGGACACCTTATTGTTCGTCTTACATGGAAATAAACTATATTATGATAAGCACTTTTATAGTGTTGTAATTCTGTCTTATGTAGGGGAGTTGAACTGATTTAACTTGTCTAGTGTAGTTAAAGCAGGACAAGTTTTCTGTTTAGACAAGGCTCTATTTTCCAAATATTGTATATCTATGCTCAAGATTCCCTGGCACAGTGTGCCTGAAGACTAATTTTTATTATATTAATGTTTAAGGAAAACAGTTTAGTTAGAAGTGAGACGTGGGAGAAATACACTTTTTATAATATTAAAAAATGTGAAAATAGGTGAATATTTTTCAACCATATGATGTCCGTTCCAACACGAGGCCTCTCTCACTCTCCCTAGACTTCCACAGAACAGCACTGAATGAAACCTACCTATATGGATTGTACTGAGACACCAACATTATTAATATTACCTAAGTATGACCAACTGCAAGACTCCAAAAATCATGAGTCAGAACTTAAAAACCATTTTTTAATATCAAAAGCTATGATGGTGGGTCTGACTTCAGAGCTCTGTTCACCATCAGTGTGCATGTACAACAGTAGCATACAGAAAATTTACACACATAAAACTGTAAAAAACAAAAAAGCAGTTCTAATGCCATTGTGTTGTAGCCATGTTTATTATCATATTAACCTCCAGAACTAAAGATTTGTAAACAGAATTTCTTGCCTGGACAATGGATTACATTACCAAAATGATGAATGAAAACAAAGAAAATTATAACAGCAATAATTTTTATATTACACAGTTGTTTCACTTTTAGAGTTTAACAAATGTTCTGAGTTGAATTATATTGCAATGCCAACATTTGTTTCCTTGTTGAGTAACATAAGCTATGGACAATTGAAAATGAAGGTTTTGAGTAGTAAATTCATGAGATCAAAGTGTAGGTTTGTAGATGTTTTTAAAGCAAGGGGACCATTGTTATAATATTCATAAAACAAGTTATAGAATTTCACTTGTAATTGCTTCATCAATCCCATAATTTCTGTTTAAGCTAGTTATCTTGTAGAAAGACAACCAATTTGAATTTTAAGAGTTCACAAAATACATCACAGAATGGACTGGAAGGGACTTCAAGAAGTCATCTATTTCAGTCCCCTTCACTTATTGCAGGACTAAATATTATCAAGACCATTTGTGACAGGTATGTGTCTAACCTGCACTTAAAAATCTCCAATCATGGAGATTCCACAGGCTCCCTAGAAATTTTTTCCCAGTGCTTCACTATCCTGACAGTTAGGAAGTTTTTCCTAATGCCCAGCCTAAACCTTCCTTGCTGCAATTTAAGCCTGTTGCTGCCTGTCCTCTCATCAGAGGTTAAAGAGAATACTTTTTCACCATTCTCCTTGTAACAACCTTTTATGTACTTGGAAATGGTTATCATGTCCCCTCTCAATCTTCTCTTCTCCAGACTAAACAAACATAATTTTTTCAATTTTGCCTCTTGAGTCTTGGTTTTTAGATCTTCAATAACTTTTGCTGTTGGTCTCTGGACTTTCTCCAATTTGTTCGCATCTTTCATGAAATGTGACATCCAGCATTAGACACAATTCTCCAGTTGACGCATCATTAGCACGGATTAGAATGGAAAAACTATTTCTCATGTCTTCCTTATGACACTCGTGCTAATACATGAATGATGTTCACTCTTTTGGCAATAGTGTTACACTGTTGACTCATATATAGCTTATGATCCACTATGACCCCAGATCCCTTTTCACAGAATCTTCCGAAGTAGTTACTTCCCATTTTGTATGTGTGCAACTGATTGTTCCTTCTCAAATGGAGTACTTTGCATTTGTCCTTATGAATTTCATACTATTTACTTCAAACCATTTTGTCCAAATCATTTTGAATACTAATCATATCCTCCAAAGCACTTGCAGCCCCTCCCAGCTTGGTATCATCCACAAACTTTATAAGTGTATGCTCTATGCTTTGGGACGGAAAAATCCCAAGCATTGTTACAGGCTGGGGACTGAATGACTAAGTAGCAGTTCTGCAGAAAACGACCTGGGGATTATAGTAGATGAGAAGCTGGATATGAGTCAACAGTGTGCCCTTGTAGCCAAGAAGGCTACTGGCATATTAGGGTGCATAAGGAGAAGCATTGCCAGCAGATCCAGAGAAGTGATTATTCCCCTTTATTCGGCTCTGGTGAGGCCACATCTGGAATATTGTGTCCAGTTCCGGCCCCCCCCCCACCATAGAAAAGATGTGGACACATTGGAGAGGATCCAGCGGAGGGTGACCAAAATGATTAGGAGGCTGGAGCGCATGACCTATGAGGAGAGACTGAGGGATTTGGGTTTGCTTAGTCTGCAGAAGAGAAGAGTGAGGGGGGATTTGATAGCAGCCTTCAACTTCCTGAAGGGAGGTTCCAAAGAGGCTGGAGAAAGGCTGTTCTCAGTAGTGATGGATGGCAGAACAAGGAGCAATGGTCTCAAGTTACACTGGGAGAGGTCTAGGTTGGATATTAGGAAAACTATTTCACTAGGAGGGTGGTGAAGCACTGGAATGGGTTACCTAGGGAGGTGGTGGAATCTCCATCCCTAGAGGTTTTTAAGTCTCGGCTTGACAAAGCCCTGACTGGGTTGATTTAGTTGGGTTTGGTCCTGCCTTGGGCAGGGGGCTAGACTTGATGTCTGAGGTCTGAGACTGAGGTCTCTTCCAGTTCTATGATTTGATGATTCTTTGATTATCTAAATCATTGATGAAGATATTGAACAGAACCAGACCCAGAAATGATCCCTGTTGGACCCCACTCATTATGTCCTTCCAGCATGACTGTGAACCATTAATCACTACTCTCTAGGAATGATTTTCCAGCCAGTTTTGCAGCCATCTGGATTGCATTTCCCTAGTTTGTTTATGAGAAAGTCATGCGAAACAGTATCAGAAGCTTTACTGAAGTCAAGATATAACACATCTACCACTTCCCCCATCCACAAGGCTTGTTACCTGTCAAAGAAAGCTATCAAGTTGGTTTGACATGATTTGTTTTGGTCAAATCCATGCTGACTGTTTACTTATGGTCTTATAATCTTCTAGATATTTGCAAACTGACTGCTGAATTATTTGTGCCATTATCTTTCCAGGTACAGAAGTTAAACTGACTTTTTTTTTAATTCCCCAGGTTGTCCTTATTTCTCTTATTATAGATGGGCACTATAATTTGCCCTTTTCCACTCTTCTGAAATCCCTCCCCTATTCCATGCCTCTTTTCAAAGATAATTGCTAATGGTTCAGGTATCACCTCAGTAACCTCCTTAAGTATTCTAGAATATATTTCATCAGGCCCTGACTTACTTAAAGACATCTAATTATATAAGTGATTTTAACTTGTTCTCTTTCCATTTTAGCCTCTGTTTCTATCTCATTTTTGCTGGTATTCCTTATGTTAGACATCTAATCACCACCAACCTGCTTGGTAAAAACAACACAGAGAAGTTCTTCTGCCATTTCCACATTTTCTGTTATTATTCTGCCCCCCCTCCCCATTAAGTAACAGCCCTACCTTCTCCTTGGTCTTCCTCAATGTATTTGTAGAATGTTTTCTTTTACCCTTTATATCTCTAGCTAGTCTGATCTCGTTTTGTGCCATGGCCTTTCTACTTGTGATGTTTGTTTATATTCATTCTTTGTAATTTGACCTCCTTTCCACTTTTTGTAGGAGTCTTTTTTCATGTTTAGACTGTTGAAGATCTGGTTAAGCCAAGGTGTCTCTTGCCATACTTCCTATCTTTCCTATGCAGTAGGATAGTTTGCTTTTGGGGCTGTAATAATGTCTCTTTGAAAAACTGGCATCTCTGTTGAACTGTTTTTCACCTTAAACGTGCTTCCTGTGTTAGAATCTTGAACTTTATCATTTTATGATCATTTTCACCCAAGCTGCTGTCCATTTTCAAATTCTCAACCACTTCCTCCCAATTTGTCAAAGTCAAATCTAGAACAGCCTCCCCGTAGTAACTTTCTCCACCTTCTGATATAAAAAAAATCCCCAATACATTCCAAGAACGTGTCAGATAATCTGTGCCTTGTTGTGTTATTTTACTAGCAGATATCCACTTAGTTTCCCAACACCATCAACTCCTATGCTTTGTATGAGTTTGTTAGTTGCTAAAAAAAAGTCTCATCCGCCTCTTCTTCCTCGTTAAGAGATCTCTAGAAGACCCCCTATTATGACATCCCCCTTGTTTTTTATCCTTTTATCTTTACCCAGAGACTTTCAACTAGTCAGTCGCCTATTTCTATCTCAACCTCAGTGCAAGTGTATACATTTTTAGTATATAAGACAACACTACCTTCCTTTATTTCCCTGCCTGTCCTCTGTGAGCAAGCTGTACCCTTCTATAACAATATTCCAGTCCTGTGTATCATCCCACTACCTCTCTGTGATGCCTACTATGTCATAGGCATGCGCCTAGGTAAAGTTATTTCAGTGTTTTATTATGTTCACTTTCTAGTCTCAATGTGTCTAACTTCATATTAAAGCTATGCCTTTGTCTGCCAAATAAAAGAAACATCTATCAGAAATCTAGTCCCCATAACAGTATGTATAGACCATGATACACTCAGACCCAACTTTTCTTGGAGAAACTAAATAGATTGAGCTCCTTTAGTCTCTCACTATAAAGCAGGGTTCCCAAACCTATGGCATGTAGGTGACCCATGATATGTTTTTTTCTGGAATGCCACTAAAATTCTTATGAGGGAACAAAAAAGGTAGAATTGGGATAGACACGTTAGTGATGACATATGGCAAAAGTTACTTTGATGATGGCAAACTTCAAAATTGAATTAACAAGCAGAAGTGCTTACAGTAATGATACATAAGAACGGCCATACTCGGTCAGACCAAAGGTCCATCCAGTCCAGTATCCTGTTTTCCAACAGTGGCCAATGCCAGATGCCCCAGATGGAGTGAACAGAAACAGGTAATCATCAAGTGATCCCTCTCCTGTCATCCATTTCCAGCGCCTAACAAACAGCGGCTAGGGACACCATTCCTACTGATTCTGGCTAATAAGTATTGATGGACCTAATCTCCATGAATGTATCTAGTTCTTTTCTGAACCCTGTTAAAGTTAAGGTCTTCTATGGAACATTCTCTAGCAAAGAGTTCCACAGGAACTCCATGTATGGTACATGAAGAAAAACTTGCTTTTGTTTGTTTTAAGCCTGCTGCCTATTAATTTCATTTGGTGACCCCTAGTTCTTATGTTGTGGGAACAAGTAAATAACGTTTCCTTTTTCATTTTCTCCATATCTCTCATGATTTTATAGACTCTATCCTATCCCCCCCTTAGTCTCTTCTTTTCTAAAATGAAAAGTCCCAGTCTTTTTAATCTCTCTTCATATGGCATCGGTTCCAAACCCCTAATCATTTTTGTTGCCCTTTTCTTCAATATTGGTGTCACATTAGTTATCTTCCAGTCATTAGGTCATACATGGATGTAGATAGGTCTTCTGTGGAACAATTTCAAAAAGATGAGGTCTGGAACAGCATGTGAGCCTAACAACTAATAGCTGCCCTAAGACTGACAGTGGCCAATTGGATGATGAGGCCACCTTCCCTAAGCCAGTGGAACAGGACAGTGACCAGTGTTCCCTGTAAGCTGGGCACTTGTGTGGCCACTTAGGGAATTTCAGATGATTAACAGAATGCCCACCGCTAACTTTTCGTTGCTACTGGTGGTGCACAAGCACATGCCTCGGTACACATAAAAATTATTTCACACGTGGATGGAAAAAACTCTGCACATGGATGGAAAAGATTAGCGGGAACATTGACAGTCACTCCTCTTTATGCATGTTTTTTAATTAATTATTCACAGCTTTGTAATCCTTCTCACTGAGTGTAACAGAGAGCAGTTCTACTGAAGGAAATGAGGTCATAGACACCACCTAAATCATCAATCAACAAAGCTCTAAGACACTACAACAATATGGGAGCAATTTGGGATAAAAATGGAAATCCTGCTGCTTTTATTAATCTATTCATTTTATTGCCATAAATACAAGATAAGTAGGTGAAAGTAACATGTGTCTAAAAGCTAATAACAAACCTATTCCATTAATAGTGTCATGAGCTTTAAGACAAATGCAGTGTGTCACACTTACCCCTTTTAGCAATACTTTATATTCTTTGCAAAATGGGTGATTAAAATTGCCAGGGCTTATCATCATTAGTCACACATACCTCACAACCTTGCTTTCTTATGACAATTGATTCTCCAGATAATTACACATGAAGATATTTTCAGTTAACATTTTATAAATGCTTTTGCAGAGGTATGAAAGAGGCTCTACAGAACTCTTTTTTAAATTACAAATCTACAGCATCAAGACTGCATGGATTTTGTTTTCTCAGTTTCAAATTTCAGATTCCTCTATTAAAACATAAACTACCCAGAACATAGTTCAAATGACGCATGCTGTTTTTTCCCCACAGATTTTGGCAATCTGTTATTCAACCATCATTAAAGTAAAAAGTTAACTCAAAACTATGGTAAGCAGCCACCCAGTACCTTTGTAGGAAAAGAAAACATTTAGGATGTGCTCAGCTAACACTCTGCCATGATGTCCCACATTGAAACTGACTAGCACTGGTAGAAAATTCTGTCAGAATGATTGAAAATGGTTCTTTTCAAAAACAACAAAAAAGACATTCACATTAAAAAAATACCCATTTTGCATCAGCACCTCAGATTTTCATCTTCATCCTATAAAATTCAAAAAGTTTGGACTTTTGTTTTTGAGGGAAAATATATTTCCCAACCAGCTCTCAAATTGATCTTTCAGGTTTGACCTAATAATTAATTTCAAAATTACAATTTTCTGAAGATAAAAAATAAAACCACAACATACATGTATAACCATTTTCAGACCAGTCCCCAGGAATTTTAAACTAGCTTTCAGTTGTGTGGCGTAATACCATGGACCAAATCAGTGGAAAAAAGCATACAGGGGCACGCAGACCTGACAATGGAAGGTAAAATACAGAAGAGTGCCACTTCCTATATGTGACTTTCCACTTCATATTGTAAAGTGGAAAACCGCAGAAAGGCTGGGGCCATAACAGTGAGATAGCCAGAAGGTCCACACACAATAAGGATTAATTTGGGAAAAACCCTAAAGTGGGGGGATCAGTTATTTGTCTGATTATGGCTGAAGACTCCATATTTCATCCCAGCATTGTTTTCAGATGGGGCTCAGTATTTATTCATATAAGTTTTACTAACATCAAAAAGTTACTGCTGGTGAGACTTGGAAGCATAAACACATCAAGATTCATTCACTGTACTTAAATTTAGCTATTGCTATTACATTACTAAGGACAATTTGTTCCTGATTGTGTCTGAATAGGTCAAATACACTGCTCTGGAGTCCATTAACTAGAGATACAATGTGAATACTCTATGCCTTTACCTTTACGAATTGGTGAATTTGTTCTGATAAGAATTACATTTGAAGGAATTTAATTGGCCCTTTTAAGCAATTGCAATGGGAACTCAGTTGTCTAAAGGGTGAGGTAGACTGGGGGTACACTCTGGATGCCTGGAAGAGTGTGATTAGAGAGAGACTCTCCTCTGCTATCCTTTGTAAATATTGTAGCACCAGCAGTCCTGCAGTACAGTCACCACTATCAGGGTGTATATGGAGTTGTGAGCAATGTCTTCACTCTTATCCTATCTATGCACACTCCTTCTTAGCCTAGCAATGTTGGAAGTATTCATCTCACATATCCCTTGCATTCCCAAGGCAAATTATAGCTGATCTTCTTGTAGCTACTACAGAAACAGGAAAGTGCTTCTTGTGTCTTCTTCATCTATAACATTCTAGAGCTGTTATTGTTTGTCTGTGTATATTTTTATTATAATATGTTAAACTGTTTTTGCCTTTGTATAGTGCATCATTACATAGGAATTTTATTTACAGTGTGAACAATAACCGTTTAGAAGATAAATCTCAGAGGGGTGGATGTGTTAGTCTGTAACTTTAAAAACAATGAGTAGTCTTATGGCACCTTAGGGCATGTCTACACTAAGGAGCTATTTCAAAATAACTCCTCCTACTTCAAAATAACAAGGTGAGCGTCCATACTACCAAGCCCGTTATTTCGAAATAAAGGGCTTGTTATTTCAAAAGTGAAAAGGAATAGGGATATTTCAAAATTATTATTTTGGGAGTTATTATTTTGAAATAACTTATTTTGAAATAACTCCCTAGCATAGACATGCCCTGTGAGACTAACTTATACATATAGGCTGTGTCTATACTGGCGCGATCTTGCGCCAGAGCTATGCAAATGAGGCTCAGCGTGGAATATCGCTGAGCCTCATTTGCATAACTAATGAGCCACCATTTTTGCGGAAGAGGCTCTTGCGCAAGACGGAGCTGTCTACACTGCCCTGTCTTGCGCAAGAAAAACCCTCTTGCGCAAAGCCGTTATGCTGATTATTTTCAGGCATAACGGCTCTGCGCAAGAGGGTTTTTCTTGTGCAAGACGGGGCAGTGTAGACAGCTCCATCTTGCGCAAGAGCCTCTTCCGCAAAATGGCGGCTCATTAGTTATGCAAATGAGGCTCGGCGATATTCCACACTGAGCCTCATTTGCATAGCTCTGGCACAAGATCGCGCCAGCCTAGACACAGCCATATAGTATAATGAGCAAAACCCATTTCGTCAGCTGATGAGCTGGAGAGGAGTAACAGAAACTAAATATTTTATTCATATATATATATATATATATATATATATATATATATAAAGGTACCTGTCAATTGTAGGACTGGTGGTGGATTATGCATGTAGTATTTCTCTACTGCTCATCTACATAAGGGCTGTCTGGAGGCTTCATTTGTTATCTGTGCAGACTAGAGCTCATGGGAAATGATGAACGTATCTCCTGGAAAATATTTCAACAATCTCTAGTGAAGCGCTTTAAGGTCTTGAGATGGAAGGTGCTACAAGAGTGTAACATAATTCTGCAGTAGTGACCCATAATATTTTTCAGTTACCAAGTGAGATCTTGTAAATTTTACTCCAATTACTGTGAGAGAGTATATTGGAATTTATTCCAACAGTTGATTTAAATGAGCCAACTTGACAAACCTCTGTACATCTGCAGTAACTGCACAATTACCTTACTATGCACATATATTTTGCATAGCCTCATTCTTCCACCAGAATATCAAATTTAATGTCCATTTTAGTTTGGTTTAGAGCACCAAATAATGAGGTATGACAAGAAGAAAAATTATTTTAGTAGTGAAAAAAATTAACATATTGGAGATTTACTTTCATGACATGATGTAAACTCCCTACCTCAAACTAATTAATTAAAACAAAAAACATTGCAGCTACGAGGCATTTGCTGCATTTGTTGTGACAAGTTGTATATCACATCCCTCTCTGTGAATATCAGTGTTTAGATTGCCTTAAGAAGATAGACTAGAAAGCAACTGTAATTATCACTTTTGCTCAGATATTACCTAACATTGAAAAAGTTACAAGTGCAGAAAGAGATGTATTTGCTAATTAACATCTTAATGAGATACACTTGTAGAAAGTTAATTAGGTCAGTCCCAAGGGTTGCAGTCATTATGATTTTTAAAAACCTTGACAAATCCCTTGTTGGTGTTTCTTGTAGTACAGGTTATTGGATATTGTCGGGATCAATGTGATGCACTTTTGTAATGATAGCACTGGATTAAGGAAGAAATTGGCAATTAGAAACATGAGGCAAGAAATCTGATGCCCCAATACATTAAAATTTAATTAAACCAAATGTGGCTATTGGGAGAATTGTGATAAATGAGGCACAAATTGTTTGTGGTGTCCTCTTATTTTTGACATTAACGTTTGAAGACGTGTGAGATCATGAGAAACTAGTTAGTCACGTTCATGATTGCACTAGTTTTTTTAAGTACATCATCATAATGTTCAATGTTGAAATTAGGGATAGTTCAATTGGCTTGGAAAACTAAACTGTAGTAAGGTTCACCCATCTCCACACAAACTGACTGGATCAAATTAATGACCTCTCCCTGTGCTTTACTCCTAATTATGGCCATCATTCCCTTTTTCTCTCATAGCCTTCAGAATAGATTCTAGTTCCCTTGCTTTTCTTGAAACTCTTTGAGTGTATTTTATTAGGCCAGTATCATACAAAACAGTATCTCAGTATAAGAATATGATTTATAGTTGTTTCTTTTTACAGTCTAAGAGTACCAGTGCTGGTTTTGCTCCAATTTACATTGATTTCACAGTATATTTCTATGGATTGTGCTGGACTCACTTTTTATTTACTCATAGTTTGAGATCAAAATCAGATTATTCTTTCGATCTAAAACATTCTCCATACGTATTGTGTACTGTACGATAGGTATTGAGATACTTATATCTAACAACCTAAGTTTGGTAATTATTTGCACTCAATTACAGATTCAGATGTAACTCTATTAATACATTAAATCATGTGGTGGTATGGCCTTCTATCTTACATGAGAGGCACTGATGAGGATCTCAAAGCATGATCAGATCACCACTGGAGACAATGACCAAATTCTTCTCTCATCTGTAAAGATATAGAGCCTCCAACAAATCAGTGGAGTTACTCCAGCTATGCACTTGCACAGATGAGAGCATTATTTGCTTTCTAGCATGCTTCTAATTAATCTAAAATAAGTAAGAGCATCAGTGGATATTTTTAACCAACTCACTTTTCATGAGTTAATATACTGCTAAAATCATTTCTCAGTGTTCCTCTTGTACTTTGTTGATCTTAATTTCTTGTTTAATATTTCATTCATTCTCCAGTTTTGCTCTTATTCATACTTTCAATATGAAATAGAATGGAATAGAGGCAAGATATCATAGTATTAGGGTATGTCTACACAGCAAAGTTACTTCGAAATAACAGCCATTATTTCGAAATAACTTTACCAGCGTCTACACAGCCAAACCGCTATTTTGAAATTAAATCAAAATAGCAGAGGGCTTATTTCAAAATTGGTAAACCTCATTCCATGAGAAATAGCACCAATTTCAAAATTGCTATTTCAAAATAATTGTTGTGTAGAGATGCTTATTTCGAAATAGGGGGCCTCCAGCCCTTCCCAGGGTGCCCTGGTGGCCACTCTGGGCACAACCAAGAAAACTCCTCTCCCTCCCCCCGCTCCACAGAGCCCTGAAAGGGGCAGACTCTGGCCACAGTGCCTGGGCCAGCTCCAAGCCTGCCAGCCCAGAGCCAGCAGTCACTGCACCTGACCCAGTGGCCCCAGCATGAGCCAGGCAGCGAGTGCCAGCCAGCCCTCCACCACTCCCCAGGACCAGTCTGCCAGCTCCCAGGAGCCTGCCAGGGGCCGGAAAAGGTGGACGCCTGCTGGGTCCAGTGCGGAGATCAGGGACCTAATTCAGGTTTGGGGGGGATGCCTCCAACGTCCATGATCTCCACACTAAACAGAGGAACACAACGATCTACAGGCGGATAGCTGCCAGCCTGGCCACCAAAGGCCACATGCGAACCCAGGAGCAGGTTTGCATGAAAATAAAGGAGCTGTGGCAGGCGTATGCCAGGGCCACTGGGGGGCGAGGGGGGCAGCTCCCAACCAGAGGCAGACCCAGACCCCTGCCCCTATTTTGATGCCACAGACCGCATCCTGGGGGTAGGACAGTCCATGCCCCCACGGTGGTCATCGACCCTGGGGCATAGCTTGCTTTCTTCTGCTGCTCCAGCCCCTGCTGCCTCCCCAGCTACCGCTCCTCCTCCCACTCCTCCTCCCCCTCGTGCTTCTTCCTCCCCACACCCCCAGGGACACCGAGGCCCCCGCACCCAAGGTGTTGGGAGACAGTTAGACTGGCAAGACCCCCAACCCTGAGCTTCTCCTCCCCCTTCCTCCCCTTGCCTCCCCCTGCCAGCTCCCTCCTCCCAGGTTTTCCCCTCCCCTCTCCCACCCTCCCTCCTCCCCTCTCCCACCTTCTTTCCCCAGTCTCACCTCAGTTCCATTCCCCCCCCCCCCGTTTTGTTCAATAAAGAGGCTTTGTTGTAATGAACACGTCTTTTATTGCACAGCAGGAAGGGGGGCTAGGGAAGGGTATGTGGAAGGACGTGAGGGAGGAATGAGGCATAAGCCCCCAGTGGGGCACACCAGGGAGACTGTTACTGCCTGCAGAATGTGCTGCCAGGCTCACAGCAACACGTCCAGGAGAAGCACCAGGGTGCCCGGGGTGGCTCGGGCTCCATGCTGCAGAGTTCTGTGGTGTCCTGAGTGAGGGCAACCAGAGCATGCAGAGAAAAAAATGCTTTGCTGTCCCTCAGCGAGGTAGGCAAGCAATCAGGGAAACCTTAGAACTGGCTGTCCGGGGGGTCCCTTTAAGCACAGGTCTCAGATAGCCTCAGGCAGCAGCCACACAAGGTAACTCCTGTTACCTGGCTAAAGAGGTAACGTATGAAAACTGTTAGGCTCCCCTGAGCTAACGTAGCATATTAATTCCAATTAGCCTGATTAACATACAAGAAAATTACAGGTGTGGATGCTCTACCACATCTATCATTGGTTGTTATTCTCTAATTCAGATTGGTATGTGGCGTGTAAGAATGAAAACGTAACACGTTTTATAAATTTAGACCACAAGACTACATTGGTCAAAGGATCAAACAAGCAAATTTGGGGAAGTCCCAAATTACAAAAGAGTACCAAAGTCTGCGGCGCTGAGACGATGGAGGTGTTGCTGGCGACCTACAATCTGTTGGTCCTTTCGGGCCTCAGGAGAGGAACTACCAGGAGTCCCACGATGGTAGATGGCGCCGAAGCTGGTGACCTCGATCCTTGGGTCCTTCCGGGCCCTCAGAGAGGAACAGCCAGGTGTCCCACGAAGCAGCTGGGGTTGAGTGCGATGACTTCGCCTTCCGGGGTCACGACTCTTCCGGCTCTTCCTGCGCTTCGGGGCAGCTGGAGCAGACGATGGACGCTAAACCCTATCTAACCTAACCTTACTCTATCCTAAATTAAAACCCTAACTAAATCATGACACGCTCGCCGAACAGACTTGACGACGGCCGACGTGCGTGGACTGACGCGAACCTGACGGACAGACTCGACGACGAAAACTAAACTATCTATTCACTCAACTATCTACATAAACCTATACTATCGAGTATAAGCCTTCCGCTTACACTGCTCTTATTTAACCTAACTTAACTCAATCATGCATCCCGTAACAATGTCGCATCTCAGCCTCTCACTATGCTAAATCTAGCCAAACCTAGATCTAACCTGACGCCCCAACGCAACGCTTAAAATGGGCATTGCACAGGCTTTAATAGGCTAGACTCATACATATTCATGAGGGCTTTTCTTTAAAACGATTGGCTCTAAAAGGATGCTTATTTACATGATTTTAAAACCATTGGTTCTCTAGACAATTACAAATTAATATTTATAACAACGCTCCACCTTCATGCATATTCATCAGATTTCAAAACTAGACAGTTAGATGGTACTATGTGCAGGATGACCATGCAGCAATGGTTTCTTAGAATGATTGACAGATTGGTTTTGCACTGATGGATAGACGTTCATACATACTAGGCTCATTATAATACATAAACGTTATTAATTACAGAAAAACGTAATTACACATGCATTCAACTTAATACTATCAGATATTTATACAATTCTGTCAACACTCCTGACCTGATGCCCTGCCAGAACTGGTTCCGGCCAGCCTTAAATGCGATTCAGTGTCCTATCAGTATGGATGTGCTACTTCAAAATAGCAAAATGCTATTCTGAAATGCATTTGGTGTCTAGACGCATTATTTCAAAATAACGAATGGATTGCAGTGTAGACATACCCTTCGAGAATAATCTGTCAAAAAAAATCCTAAAAGATGGTTTCCAGACAAGTAGCACAGGATCAATCATAAATGGATTAGGACTAAGGTTTGCTCAGTCCTAACTAAACCCTAACACAATTATGTGATGAAGCTAGACTTCAAGGCCTTTTTTAAGTTGATGAGCATTAACCCAATGCTTTCATTTCAACAGAGCTACTCTATGTAAGTATGCATGCAGTGAGCTGAGGGAAGATTTCACAACGAAACAATGAATATCTAACAACGAACGGGGATCTTCCCCATTTCACACAATCCACAACAGGTGAATCCAAGTTAGATTCCCAACAGAGGTGATGTTAAACCAGAACACCATACACAAACTGCCACAGATGGGGGAAGTTGGATTTATTGCAAATATTATGTCGGTATGGGTACATCTACATTGCACCCATAGCTAGAAATAAGCTAAGCAATTTGAGCTACACAAATTGCTTAGTTTATTTTGAGTGTATTTCAAAATAGCTTATTTTGTAATTTGGTGTGATCTACACAGTGCCAAATTTTGAAATAAACCACTATTCTGAAACATCCCTTAATCCTCAAGGAATGAGGTAAACCAGGATGTTGGAATAGCAAGCCCATTATTTTGAAAGTTATTTCAAAATAACGGGAATGATGTCAAGACGTGGAATACGCTATTTGAGGATACCAGAAGTATCCCGAAATAGCGCCGCAGTGTAAACATACCCTACAAGTGTACAAGTCCCTTTTAATTTCTGGTTTCCCATTGTGCCCTGTGCTACTCAGAGATGGAGGTGGGGAAACTAGGAGTCAAATAAAATGTTTAAGGAACAGCTTGCTGAGAGGCCCAGAAAACTAACGGTTCCAGAGGGCAAATTTCCTGATACTCCCAAGAAAGCCAGTCCAATTAACTTTCACCCCAAATCTGAAGCTGTATATATGTCTGCTTTATTAATCAAAGATGCAATGTGAATAACCTGCCTTTTTCCTTCAAAATAATATCTTGTTTTATGGTAGGGCCCAGAGACTGGAGATGAAAGATATTAGATATAATTGATTAGAAAGTGTATGAACTACATCCACAAAATTTAGAGAAACTATAAAGGCTTTTATTCTTTTCTTTCTAATGATTGTTGCACTGTAGAAATGAATTGAATTGTGTGGCCCAAAGAAATTGAATATTGAAAGATGTAAGCTTTTAACCAGTGCAGAACTTTTATATGTCAAAGAAATTACTTCAAAAGGAGGAAATTCCAGTTAATAGTAGGTGTTAATAGCAATCAGTTCTTGAAGGGATCAAAGAAACGTTATACACCATCCCACCTACTGGATATCAAGAGAAGCAGGTGAGAAATGGGGAGAGCACAAACTGAGAGCCCATTTGGCAAACATCCAATAGAAATAACAGGACCGACGTCCTCCAACAAACCTCAGAACAGAGTATATAACCTGAAGTCACAATAGTGGCCTCAAGTTTGCTGAACCCACAAAAAGAAGCTACAGAACCAAAAAGCTGTTGGACACTTGGCTAATCTAATGGACAGATTATCCTCTCCCAGGGCTACCAGGTAATTGAGGAGATGGCCGGTTTATGTGCTGACAAGTGGATGAGCTGACAACAAGGACTGTAGTAAACTCTGGACATATTAATACAGTAACAATAGAATTGCCACTGAAGAATGCCCACTTAGATTCAGCATAGTTTCTGGAATTCTGTAGGGGTAGCAACCTGACCCAAGACCACCTACTATGGATAGATAGACCTCACTGACCGTGTGTTCACGTTCCCACATCACTGAATGACAGGTCTGAACCAAAAGTTGTTCCTGAAAAATATATCAGTGATGGCAGAAGTACCTCTTGAAGTCACTGAACTGGGGTATTTCATATGTGAAAAACATCCACCTGTATATTTGAAAGATTACAGAATGTAATAGTAGCTGTCCATGTATTTGTTTGCTAGTTTATTATTTGCCATTTGCAATGCATTGCTCATTATTAGTGAAGGTTTTGTAAGCTGTGTAGTAAATACTTAAAATGTGAGGAAATGCTATAATGTATATAATAGACCAGCCACTAGGGGGAGTGGAGAGATTGTTAAACAAGGAAATGTGTGGCTGTCTAGGCAACTGCAGAAAAGTGGGAGGCTGCCAAATCAATGCAGTTGGGTGAATAAAGACCATTAATACCTAAAAAAGATGCCATTGTGTAGTTCACAAGCCTACTGTAATGCTAAATGTTGTTCTCTTTTTAAAGTCCAGTTAAATTAGCTAAATGGAACTCAGACCATTTTAAACAATTGTTTTTAATGTTTTAAACCAAACATTCGAAATAGCAGGTACCTAAGATTGCCTTAAGAGAAAACTACATCCTTACTCCTTGAATGATTGTAAGTGTCATAAGAAATCTTGGCATTTGTATCATTCTATCATATAATTAATGCTTGATCTTAATGTTGTTTACATCAGTTGCTTGAAACCCAGCAGTTCAACTTAGTACTTGCCTGGAACCTTTGATATCTTAACAATCTATACAAACTATTAGTTCTTTGACTGTGTGTTTCTTTGTAACTTGCTACATTTGTTGATGGTTATTCTAAAGCAGAGCCAGCATGAAAAGAATCTATCATTAAAATTAGTAAGATAATGCTCCTTGGACTCTAAATTAGAATGACCTAGGGTTGCCAATCCTCTAGGACTGTTGACCCTTTTATATTAATTACATTCAGTTATTGCTATAGCATTTAACAGGCACGTTGGTAAATTCATAAAATTTACCCATTCATTTTTACAAGAGCAAACAATCTATACCACATCTACCCTCAGGATATAGCCAACACTTCTGAGTGTTCAGTCCACAGCTCCTTGATTACATGCATCCTTTTCTGATCCATGCAGAAGCATAGTTTTGCCTCAAGGACCCTGATATGTTTGTGCTCTTATGCAAATGGCCTGACCAGAGAAATGGAATGTGAAAGAACTGCAAGGTTGGGTCCAAAGTGTATTTTTCCCAAAAGCTTTAGTTTGGATTCCACAGAGCGAACAGGAGAAATACTTTTAAATAAGTTCAGTACTGCATAACAACTGTCAAGAAATGCTCATAGCAGGGGGAGTTTAGCAGATATTACATGACACTGGATTTTTATCTGAAATGTGAACCTGAGGCACAAAAATTACAGAAGGAATTGCTGAAACAGGTAAAACCAGGCTGCCATCAGTGAATGAAGAGCTTGCAGACTCCTTGGGGAGGATTCTGACTCAGCAATAACCTTGCTTTACACTAGCTTCAAAAGAGAATGCCCTCCACGCAGGGAGAAGAGGTGAGTGCTTTTCCTAGATATTGGGCATTAAATGAACAAGAAAGCCCTCTAACTAAATAATAGGAGTCTGGAAAGGAGTGTGGATGACAGCATTAGGTTCATTGGTGATTTGTGTTGACATGTCTAGAGAACCTAGTTTCATAGTGGCACAGATGGAGTGCCTCCAGGTCTGACAGCACTGTTCTGAGGTGCAAAAACAAAAGAAAATACCTGTCTCCTCCATGTTGTTCTTATAAGGCCAAGAGAGCCTGTATTACCAATTGCATTATTTTTACTTAAACATAGCAATAAGAGCCTGCTGTAAGTTCCAGAAAGCCATAGTCTCTTCTGTCCCCTGCCATTCAGAACCCTGTCTTCTAAAATGAAGGAAGACCTTGGCCTCAGCAGGCTCACCCCACACTTCCCACAACAAGGACAGCTACATCACATACATTCCTGCCCTGCCAGGCTTCCCTAAAGCCAAATTCCAGCCTTCATGCTGGAATTGCTGTAAGCTGTGGGCCTCACCTCTTGTTTACAGGCAAGCCTCTCCTTTGTTACCAGCAGAACAGAAGAGGTCTCACGCCTGAAACCAAGAACTAGGATGACAACTTGAAAAAAAGTTATTGAGGAATACTTAGGCCTCAAGCCAAGAAAGTACTTAAGTTCTTGCTTATCTTTCAGTACATGAGTAGGTTCACTGACTCCACTTTAAAAGTGCATGTAGAAAGCTGATCATGTTTTAACATGAAGAATCCTGGTTGGAAAAAAAAGTAGTGATGGCCTAGAATAAGGGACCAAAATTAAGGAAAATATTCGGACAATGACTCGATTTGCCAGTGGAGTAATGTGCAAAAGGATCTCACGAGGTACCAACATTGGAGATGTTAAGAGATACCAGGCTTGAAAGTATTATTTTTTAAATAATTTTTACATGGAATAGAAATGTCTACTATTAGGCCTTTTTTTCTGTTTTCATCCATTTGAGTTTTCACAGTTGTGCATAGGTAGGAGTTTTAACCATTTTTTTAATATGTATTTGTTTAAGTTTTCACAGTTGCAGGAAATTGGGCCAAAAGGGTCAGACAAATTATCTAATGACAGCAGATGTCGTGATTCAAAAAGTGAAAAGTATTATAAACCATTCATACTCAAAAACAAAGTAAAAACCCTTCAGTCAAACTGTAATAAAGTTCTCAGGCAGCATTCTTCTTAATTCATCCATGTGTACATTTCAGTTATCAATGGAAACAGTTTTTTCCATTGGTTTGTGTGCATGCAGGGGGGGAAAAAATCAACATTTACCAATAAAAATCTAACCCTTCCAAGCCTAGTAACAGACAAGATAATACACTGCAGGACTCAACTCTACAGCATATATGCCCAATTCCCAATGAAATGTGTAAGGGCTACAAGATTGTAGACTAGTATGGATATAAATTCTTGCCCTAATAAAGTAGATTAGGGTGCTGGTTTAACAGAGATATTTAGGCAGCTAGGGGTAATTTCAAGAGCACCTAAGAAGAATTAGGCTCAGCAATTTTAGCCAAGTTTTCTGATATTTCCTTGTGAGAAACCACCGCATTACATAGTTCACCTGTAAATGTATGCCCCTACCAGATATGTATGTTGATACTGGTGAGAAAAGAGCTAAGGTTTTACTTAATAGGAGCTTATTCCTCACAGTTGCTCTATAAAGCAATTATAACTGTTTTGTGACAAAGGTTTTTTTCTCGTTGTAAATTAAAGGCCCATTTATTATACCACAGTAGCACCAGGTCAATAAGTATTAGGAGAGTTGGAGGAAGAGGATCAATCTTAAGGCTGGACTCTACTCAGCAAGGAACCAGAATTTCAGAGATCAGCTTTTCTTGTTAACTGAGTTTTTTTATATTTCTTCTATTTGCCAAATGTTGGGTAATTTATATCTTAAAGTGTTACAGGTGCATTTGACAAAGTACACCAGACCTTTGAAAAAGTACCAGTATAAAATATGTTAAGAAAATGTTGCACCTTTAATTCCTGGAAAAGGTTACTGTCTTTAATATGCTATACCTTCTTCCTAACTGCCTACTGTTCATTGCTTGGAATTATCTGAAACTATTACAATTAGGCTCTGTAAGAACAATGCTGATAGAGCACATGCTGGCAAGAGTAGGTGGCATTGTCCTATCCATGGGTTCATTATTTCCTACTAGTGCATTAGAAATACATTTGTTTCCATAGCAAAATCTAAAATTACTTTATTGCTGTACCTGTTTCTCTGCATTTCAATTATATAAGAATCTGAAGCATAAACTATGGTAATGCAATGATCTTGGTAGGCCCTGCTTACAAAGATGGGTAATGACTTTTTCCTGTGTTAGGGACAAGCCATTCTGAATTGTATTATTAACAAACATGCTCCTCTATCAACTCTAATACATCAGTGCAGAAAGTCCAGGGCTGTTACGGTTTGTTTTAAAATTAAGGGTCATGCTGTAAAAATGGTCTGCAGATGATCAGTTTTTTCATTGTTAGATAAAAGTTTACAAATAATTTGTAATTCTGTACAGATTTTTCTAAACATGTTGTACAATATATAGTCATTTCCTCCTGCCGCAGGTTCCTACATAGAGTATGAACAAATGGTATTTGATAAAAAACTCTGTCTATTTAAAAGTTTAACATCCACTACTGGGTTTGCAGCATTAGATTCTCCATTGCTCAGTGGCTTTTACTGTCATTCATCTGTGCAAAGTGAATGCTAATGCTGAAGAGTGACTCACGGTGAGAGCACCATTTTGTAGTTAAATGTGGGATATAAGGCTTTCCTCCTTTGTGCCTCCTACTGACAGCTGCTCCAGTCCTGCAGTGGTCCACTTCTTGTGACTCAGCTTTCGTATAGTTTCACCACACAGTCCCACCTTAAACCCCATATCTTCCAGGTGACATAAATAGTTAAGATTGCCACCTTATGTCAGGTCTTTGGCCTCTGCCACTAGGCCCAGTGCTCCTTACAGCCTTTGTTGCAAAGTTTCCATTAGCCCTTACCCCTCATAGCACAGGGCTTCCCATCACCTTCTTTCATGGCCAGTAGGGGACTCTGGGCTCCCTCTCATCTGTTTTCCAGCCTAGGGACCCTGCAGTGAGCAACCAAGGTCTTCTTCAATCACCTTGCTATTCCCTTTAACTTCTTCCTACCTTGGTCTAGCTCTAGGCCGTTTACCCCAGCTTCCTTCTAGTCTCTGCAGTATGCTTTGCAGCTCAGGTAGCAGTACTTTGCAGGAATTTTTCCCTACAGTTTGACTTCCTGCCCTTTTAGCAAGATTCATTGCAGGAAGTCACCCTGCACTTGTGGTTTTTCAGCATCTTTTGTAGCCTATTGTCAGCATTCCCCAAAACCTATTCTCCCCCTGCACTTCCCTTCCTTTTGGCCCTAATGCCCTTTTTTATACTAGCCATCCAGCTCCTGATCAGCTGGTTCTGATTCTTAATTGAGCTTCACATGCCCTAATATTGCCAGCAGGTATCTTAACTGAGTTCTCCATCTCTGTTTAACCCTTTCAGCATCAGTGTAAGGAATACAACCCATCATAGCTGCATTTCTGTTTTGGGAGCATTTTACAGCCTTTGCACAGGTGTAAGTAGCTATGGCCCAGAACAATGGCATATAAATGCCTAAATGCTACTGATTTCAATGTGAGCTAGATGTTTGGATAGTTTTTTGGAGCTGAGCCTATGTAGAATGCAAGGCAGTGGGGACCAGGCCTACGTATCACACAGCATGGCATTCTATCTTTACCAAAATATGAATCACATGTTTAAAGCTATGGATTTTGGGGCCAGCTGGGCATGGGTTGTTTTCTAGAATAGAAAATATTGGTCAGAGTAATTTTTGCTGTTACCATCCACTCTGCATTTATGCCTGCTTCCTTTCATAACACCTCTTTCTTCTGTTTGTATTTGATATAGAGATGTTCACACTCTATGGCCAAAGAGAGGAATATTATCTCAGGTAGGATAGTTAGTTAGGAGCTCATATAACATTAACCACCCTGACCTATTCACAAATGTGTAACCGAGGCAGCAACAGAGGAGGAGACATTTCATTATCTCAGTTGAGATCAGCAGAACATAACACCTGAAAATGTAAGGTTTTGACTTGGATACAGTAACAAGCCAACCAAAAATACACATGTAATAAAAGTGGTGTATTACTTACAGAGACACTAAGAATAATGGGGACATAGTCAAGGCCCTTCCATCCACAGATCTTCAAACATCTTACAAACAGTAATGAATTAAGCCTCAACCCCCTTGCGAGGCAGGAAAGCTAGTAATCCTTACATCCAAGGGAGTACATTAGAATAACAGCCTTGGTATAAATGATCCCTGGGCTCAAATCTAAGGTAGCTCCTGGAGCCCACCCCCCTTGGAAATCTTTAGTAAACAGGTGAGATCTAACCAACACCAAAGCAACTACCAAACTAGTAAAACTAAGAGGCAGATCAAGATTTATAAACTATATCCAGCTCTCCAGTTAAAGCTATTATACTGTGGAGAAATAATGAAATAGTGATTAGAGCAGGGGCACTGTACCTGTGTGTCCCACCTCCCATATAAGTGCCCTAAGCACTGGACTACAGAATTATTTTCTCTGCCCAAATGACTATTCAAGTCAGGGCTATCCCTAGGAATATGCAAAATACATGATTGTGTATGGCACCTGAAAATTTGGTGCCCCAAATTTTCAGGTGTCCCAATGGAGCCACGTGTGTTTGTATGCCTAAGGACAACCCTGTGTGATCTCCACTGCCTGGTTCCTCTCTGGCCTCTCCCATTGGCTGCTTTCTCCTGACAGCAGTGGGGGCTTCTCCCAGAGCCCCATACACTCCTCTCAGCCATCCACTAACTGAGGGCTCCCTCCTCCCAGATTGGGAGCGGGCAGGGGCCCTTAGCCTCTGTGACTCAGCCGCAGTCCAAGGGAAGCCCCCAAGCCCTAGTAGAAGCCTCACTATGTGAGTAGAAGAGGGAAGTAATGTGGTGGGGGAAACATAAGCCCCCAGCAGAAGTCACACAAGGGGGAAGGAAGCCCAAGGCCCTGGCAAAGGCAGTGTAGAGGGATTCCCACAGTTGTCTGGGGAACCATAAATTGTAAGGAAGGCCTGGATTCAATATTTCTCCTCTGTGGAACAGTTATTTCAGAAATTTCAGCACAGTTTCAAGAAAGAGAGCCTGAGATTGAGAGCTAGTACATACAATTTCAGCCCAAATGGTTGAAGTCTGGCAAATGTAAAGCCCCTTGCCCCCGCTCCCTTCCCTCCCCCACTCCTCTGTGCCACCACTGGTAGTGCAGTGGGGCTAGAGCAGGGTTTCCCTACTATGGGTTGGAACTCAAATGAGTCGCCATTACATTTCAAAAGGGTCGCCAAGTGTCTCCCCAGGTGTCTCTGCCTCCCCTCCTCCCCCCTTTTTGAATTGCCTTGGGTCACCAAGTCTTCCTGAATTGTCAAAATGGGTCCCCATCTGGAAAAGGTTGGGAACCACTGGGCTAGAGGTATATGTGGGTAGTACCTATGCTACTAAACATTACAAACAATTAAAGACTAAGTAAGTCCTGACGATAGATCTAAATAGTAATGAGTGAGGGAAGATTAGGCAGGAATAGGTATTTTCATCCTTCTGCCAAATGATAGCAGATTTCAGGGATTTCCAGGTTGGCTTGCAGTTAGAAGAGAAATCAGTGTCATGGGGTTTCACTAATATATACACACCAGCCCTTAAGTAGACAATCACTTTATTCAGAGACCTCAGCCACAGATCAATCCACAGTTTTCAGTGATTAAGGTAGAGCTCAAACGGTCCTGCTGCTTGCAAAAGCTCCCACAAAAAGTGGCTGAAGCACAAAACTCATAACACTGAGACACTTATTCAAAGACTGAACACTGCTGACATGCTAAGAGAAACATGTAACAATGCCATCAGGTGACACAAAGTACAGGTTGAACCTCTGTAATCCAGGACTCCCTAGTCCTGCAACATCCATCATCCAGCAGGACCACAGCTGTTCCAAGATCAGAGGATCCTGGTGGAGGGCTGGTGGCTGGGCTCCCTAGCACACTACAAATGGGCAGCCAGGCACAACCCAGCGGGACTACCCGTCAGGGCCAGTAGCCCAGTGCACTGCAGTGGGGTTGCTCCATGAGGCCAGGAGCCCAGTGTGCCACAGTGGGGATGCCCCACGGGGCCAGGAGCTCAGTGCTCTGCAGGGGGTCTGCCTCACGGGGGCTAGGAGCCCAGTGCACAGGGAGCTGGGCTGCCCAGCATAGCAGGAAAGGAGGTGGGAGAACCAGCAGGACAGTGAGGCTGGTGGCAAAGGGGGAGCCAAGCAGGAGGCTGGCAATTTGTCCAGGGATGGGGGGAGCCAGTAGCAGGGGAGCCAGATATGACCTCCTCTGGTCTGGCAAAATCCCTCATCCGGGACCTGTTAGGTCCCCAGGGTTTTGGACCAGGGAAGTCCAACCTGTATTACAACCAGCTCATGGTAATTTTATCTCAGACTTCATTTTGGCAGGTAACAATGATTTGATCATCAAATTAAAAATTGATGGTTGCCTAGGTACAAATCATTACAAACCAATTTCATTTTCTTCTTGAACATGCAAATATCATTTAGTCCTGACCTGTAAATATATATGCACATGCACACACACTGGGTGCTTTTTAAAAGGTCAGTTTTAAAAGCTGAAAACAATTGTGAGCTAAGTTGAATGAGGGGTAGTATTTAAACATAAAAGATGAAGGATAATTTGGAAATGTTTAAGGTTTTTTTTAACCATGTAAAAACACCACAGTTGGGCAGTCACATGAAAAAGGCTTCTTGGTTTACAAAAACATCACCATTAAGAGGAAAAGTGAAGGCAAAAAGGAAGAAAAAAAGGAAAATGGGGAAGCGGATAGAAATAAGTGTAAGACAGCAGTTACTATATATAAACAACTGATAAGGGAAACTGAATGAAAAAAAAATCTGTAGACAGCATGGTTAAGGACAATACCAAAGATTTCTTTAAATACAATCAGGAAAAAATTAAATCCTAGGAATGGTACATATCTAATACTAGACGAGGCTGGTAAAATTATCAGTCATGATACAGAGAAGACAGAAGTATTCAATAAATATTTATTCTATGTATCTTAAAGGGATAATGAAATTACGTCATTAACTGGAGGGGAGATCAAACAGCAACTTTTAGAGATAATATTTTTAAATCTGCAAATATGTAAAACTTGCATGCAAGAGAATTAAAAGAACTGGACAAGAAAAAAATAAACACTAATAGTTCAGTATGCTAACAAATCTTGGAATGCTTAGGAATTTCCAGAGGACTGGAAAAAGCTGATGATGTGCCAATATTTAGGAAGTGTAAATGGGATGTCTCAAAACACTAAAGGCTCATTAGCCTGACATTGATCCAAAGCAAAATCCTGGAAAGGCTGTCATAGGATGCAATCAATAAAGAATTAAAAGTTGGTAGCACAATTAATGCCAGTCAACATGGTTTTGTGGAATATAGGTCCTGCCAAACAAACTTTATATAGGTTTTTGTTTATGAGATCACAAGTTTGGTTGAAATACAGTAATTGTGTTGACATCAGTAAAAAAAATAAAATAAAAAGAAACCTTAATGAAATTCTGATTTTAAAAATTAGCACTATTCCATGCAGTTAATATAGAATGGATTAAATCCTGGTTACGGTCTGTATTTCAGAAAATAACTGTAAAATGGGACATTATATCTAATTTCCATCCATATGCAGATTTTTCCATCCATGTGCAAAATACATTGTTAATGTGCACCAAAGGATGTGCACCACCAATAGAAACACAAAGCCTCGCTGTGGACACTCCATTAAATCAGCTGGGTGGCATTTGATTTTCTCCTGAGCAGCTGCACAAGCACACAGCTTACAGGGAACACTGCTACTCAATGATATTTTTTAACAGTGATCTGGTTGAAGATATAAACTCATTGCTGGTAAAATCTGGAGTTGTCACAAGAATTGGTAAAGTGATAAATAATGATGGGAACAAATCTGTGACAGAGCTAGATCTAAAGAAGCCGGAGTTAAGGTTCCATGGGAGAACCTTCAATGTATTTTTTCCTTGTTTTCAGAAGTTCAAGTTTTATTCAACTCATTTTTCTGCAAGAGGCTCCATATACAATGCATAAAAAAAACAGATGCCCAGAATGGCATCCACAAAAGCCAGCACTATAGGCAAGGAGCTGTCTAAGCTAACCAGTGGGAGATACTAAGCACAGCCCCTCTTATGGAGTTTAGCACCTGTGTCTCAACTATAGCGAGCATTTATTGCTGGTTGGGATCCACAGCTGGGAACTCCTCCCTTGGAATCAGGCAGCTTAGGTACCAAAGGTATTTCTTCTGAGAAAAATACAGGCACATGCCTAACCCCATACAAAAACTGGGAGAGAAGGAAAAGATGGCTTCTGTTTTATAACTTTAGTCAAGTGGCTAGGATACTCACCCAGGCTGTAAGAACCCAAGTTCAATTCAGCCTCTGCCTGATGAGGAGAAGGGATGTGACCAAGGGTGTCCTACCTCTCAGGAAATCCTATAACCAATTATGGAGTCACACTCACTCGGTCTCTGGACCAATTAATATTTAATTATCACAAAATGGAAGTGTTTCAATGAGAGGCCTCCCACATCCATCCATTAGGTCACTCTCCTGAGAGGTGGGAACCTTGTTCCAATCCCTTCACCTCATCTGGCAAAGGGGAAATTGAATCAGGATCTCCCACAGCACACATGATTATCTTAATCATGATCTAAAAGTTATAAGGGGGTTTGCCTGCAACCAGGCTGGGGGTTTGCTAATTGCTGTGGCACCTAAATCTGGGCTTTAGGTACCTCAGTTCCTTTGTGGATCTGGGCCTAGTTACTTCAGTTCACTCCTGCAACACTGGGTTCTCTTACATAGCACTTAATCAGTAGTCACCTCAAGGCTCCAGGTGGAGCTTTTCTGACAGATTACTAGGACTGTCCCTGGTCTACTGGAGAAAAAGCTGTACCCCATACTAACATGTTAGGCTCAGAATCTCAAAGGTATTCAGGTGTTGTTCTGCTTAGCATTAAAACACCTAGGCCACGTCTACACTGCAGGCTTCTTGTGCAAGAACTGTTTTGCTCAAGAGTTCTTGCGCAAAAGGTCTTGTACAAGAGCACGTCTATACACTGCCATGTGCTTTTGTACAAGAGAGGTGCTTTTGCACAAGAGTGTCCATGGCAGTGTGGACGCTCTCTTGTGCAAGAAAGTTCTGATGGACATTTTAGCCATAGGGGTTTCTTGTGCAAGAAACCCCTGTTGCCCGTCCACACTGCCTTCTTGTGCAAGTGCTCTTGCTCAAGAGGGCTTATTCCTCGTGGGTAAGGGAATAACTCTTACGCAAGAAGCCCTCTGTTCCGACACTTTACTGTAAATTTACTTGTGCAAGAACGCGCGTGCAGTGTAGACGCGCCGCACATTTTTGCACAAGAACGGCTGTTCTTGTGCAAGAAGCCTGCAGTGTAGACGTAGCCCATGCCTAAAACACCCTGACACTTAATGGACTCCTCAGCTCTGAGCTACAATGCATGGAGAGAATGAGGCACCTAAAAAAGGGCTCCTTAGGAGATAGCAACCTGGGTGGGGAGCCACCTAAACTAGCAAGGAGTGAAGTGGGAAGGGGTTGGGATTAGGGGTTTAAAGCAGCAAACATGGTGCACCTGGCTGACAGGCCTTAGAGAAGCACCTTGGGATTCTTATTCCTAAATTCTCTCCTGGAGTTAGGCACTTAAGCCGAATCAGCCACTGAGGTAACCCAGACCTTACCAGTTGAAACAGTCTTCTCTGTCTTCTATTCATGCTCACTGACTCTCCCGTCCCCACACTGTGTTTCCCTGTGCCACCAGTTGTCTTTTAGGGTGATGCTGTAATGCTCTTAACCTATCCTAGCCTCCATCCAGCCCTCCTACTCTGGGGTCTAATTAGTATCTTACCTTAAGTATGCTCAGACCATGTCTTTGGCAGGATCAGGCCCCTCTGGAAACATAGGTATTCCCTTGCCTAATTTGAGAATCTCTTTGAGGCCTCTCAGGTTTTGGCCTGAGCAAGTGCTCTGGGATGCTCAGCATTTGTGGGACAGCATCAGGGCTTAATGTTTTGAATGCTGACCAGCAGAAACATAGGTACCTAGGGGTTGTAGGTGCCTACGGAATTAGGTAGCAGTGGAGCAGTAGCAGCTTTCAAAATGTCAGCAGTGGCTAAATGGTGGTCTTGGGAACTGAAACCCTTTGAGGATCTGGGCCTCTAATATAGAGCAAGCAGCACAGTCTCCCTCCATCTTTAGCTATTTATCTCTTTCCTATCTTTATTACACACCCTAGGCTGTCATAATGGCAAAAAAGTACTACTAGTGAAAACAGTGTGAACTCTCAGCACATCATTTTTCAAATGAATCCTGCAAGAAGCTTCATTGTCATGTTCACCTGATTTCCTCACCTTAAGAACATCTTTCCTGTGCTTTTAAATTTTTTGAATCACAGCAGAGAGATAAAATAGGCTTGACAACATCTCAGCAGCATATTTGGCTATTTTCCATTTATTTCACAATTTACTTCATTCTTCAAAGCCTTTGACATAAGTTCTTATCAGAAAGATTAGTCTGCACAATCTACTCTCTTCACAAGATAAAAGTTTAGCTGCCTGTATCTTCCTGTTCGAAAACCAAAGACTATTCCCACACAATAGGCCTACATAAGGGGCAGGATCATCAGTGCATAAAACCATAATGTCTGCAGATCTGAATTCAAATGATGGGCAGCAGGTGAAGTGGAGCCTCCTTTCGAGGACCTAGCCCTAGCTCCACCCCTTCCAGCACGATACCCATGGCTGGAGCTCTGAGATCCAATCCTTCCCTGCAGCCAGCTGGTGTAGTGTGAGAAACTGCTATCTGTAGGAATTTGCAACACCAGATAGCAGTTTTTTTACAGTATCTTACCTATTAGAAATTGCCACAGGTAGCAAATTCATAGAGGAAGCAGTCTCTCACACATCCATTTCTACCCTTTACTTGGAGGAGCCCTGAAATACCTCCCAGTCTGAGGAGCCACAGGCTGGCTGATGCCCCAAGAAATCTTGGGTCAGCTGCAGCTGAAAAGAACAGAAAAAGGAAAGAAACTTAGTGAAGAAATAAGCCAGCAACATTACATATTCTGGTTAATTTAGTGAATGTTACCGATGTATTTAAAGGAAGCCATTATCTGTTCTCCTGCTTCCCATAATGTGCTATGTTAGGGGAAATTATTGGAGAATAAAGGGAAAATAACTCCATACCAAGTGAGCTAAGTGGTCCAAAAGAACTTTCAGTTAACTCCATCTTTCCCTCCCTTCCCACACTTGGTGATAACAGAACTTGGACCTCTTGGCTAGAAGAGTGAGATGGGGGAGCTCCTGACATGCCTGCATGCAAGGACACAGGCATGCAGTGGACATTTGCCACTATAGATTCATGTGGGAAGCCAATGCATTCCTCACTGCTAGGAAACAAAAGCAGAGATGTAGAAGACATAGCAGCAAAAACACCTATCCTACAAAATGAAGACATTTGCTAGAATTGGCCATGAGATATAAAAGATGAAGGACAGCACCTTCTCTCGACTACACTTATAATTACTGGGATAATTAGAAATCTGCTAAAGGAGACAAACACCTGAAATATCAATCACTTGTTTAATTCTTTTTAAAGCTATAAATAAATTATTCAGCCACCCAGTTGAATTTACTTGGTATTGCTCAAGTCAGGGAGCTGTGGGCACGAGGGGTGCAGGAGTCAGGGCAGGGGTTGGAGGCTCAGGACAGGGCTGGGGGTGCAGGATTTAGGGCTGGGAGATGTGGGGGGACTCAGGGCAGGGGAGGTGCAGACTACGAGGCTGCGCGGTTGGGAGCAGTTTACCTGGGCTGCCCATGGCAGTGAGGGTGGCACTGGTCAGATGGCAGCTCCTCCAGGGTGGGGGCTGGGACTGTGCTCTGGTGGCTCCTCCTGTGCTGCCCAGCCCCCCCTAAATCCACCCACCTGGCAGTTCCTCACAAAGGGAACCAGAGCTGGACTGCCCAGCCACCCCTGTTTCTTCACAGGTTTGGGGGTAGGCCTGGGTCCTCCAGCTCCCCCCAGTAACTTTTCACTGTGGGGGTGTGGTGGGGCTGAACTTCCAGATCCTTTCCCCTACCCCGTGGCTCCTCTGGGAGGGGATGTGGCTGGGCTTCCTGCAGGCAGGGCTGAGCTACCTGGCTTCCCTGGCAGGTTCCTGCAATATGACGGGGGACTGGAGCTGTGCTACCCAGCCTCTGGCTGGCCGATAGCTCTTCAAGGGAGGCTGCAGGCCTGCGGGACTCCCCCTGTCCAGGGCTGTGGCTGAGAACTAGTGGGAAGGGATTTGGGCTAGTGGAGCCACTTAACTTGGCCACTGGCTGGCAATATAGAGACTCAGCCCCAGCTGGCCACTCTCTTTCTGATGTGGCTGCCCCCATTCTACAGTGTAATTGCTACCCATACTCACTGCCCCCAGAGCACTGCAGAGCATAACTTTCTCAACTATCAGACCCCTCTGTTTCCATGTTATGGAAAACAATCAAATTCCAGGCACATCCCATTGTCCTGGCACAATCAAAAAAATCTTTGTTTTAAGTTAGGATAAAGGAAAGCTGCATTCCAAATTTGTTGGTCCTATCTCTTACTGTTTAGGAATTCTTGAACAAACAGTCTCACAGATGGACCGACAGACTCACAGACTGACATATGCACAAACTTTGAAGTCCAAAGCCCTATATAGAAGGTCACTCAAACCACAGATGCAGTGTGCCAAAATAATTTGTTCTGTGTTTGTACAGCACCTAGCACAATGGAGTTTGGAGCCATGAAGGAGTTCCTAGGCACTACCATAATACACATAAATCATAATCACAATTAAAATTATGCATGCAATTGAACCCGGAAGGGAGGGACCATGTAAAGCAATTCATACCGTGATGTCTGGCTGAACAGGAAAGTTGCTGTGAGAACAGCAATATAACCTCCGCAGCTACCGGGAAAATAATTTTCCCAGTCCAGCAGCAGGCTACATAAAAGCAAGTAAAATGATGTTGAGTTACAGGATGGACATTCCTAAAGATTGGTTCTCTGCAAATGCCGACTCAGCTTCGTGTACTGAAGCTATGTCTTCATGGCTGCTAAGGCATTTACTCAGTAGAACTGGAAATAAGATTAAGCAAACTAAATTAGGCAAACAGTCACATTTAACTTCCATTCACTAGCAATAAATGCCAGATAAATTAAAATTTGTTCACATTCTAGAAGATAAAGTAATGTCCTTAGTGGACATATTTGAATACTTATCCCCACAGATGGAAATTAGAGTATTTATGGAATGTTAGTGCTTAGACCATTTAAAAAGAAAAGTGCGTATTAATTTTTGACACTTTAGCATTTTAGCTTTGTACAGATCTTCACGCTGCCAACAAATGCTCTACATGAAAAAAAATCACTAAATGCTTAACAGCTTTATGTGCTAGAAAGACTCAAGCAAACAGAAATGGAGTGGTATATTTTGCATATCTGAGTCATACCTGAATTAAAAAACAATTATTTTTCAAGTGAGTTTTGCAGGGATTAAAAAAAGTGAGGGGCAGGCTAATGAGTCAGAATCAATTTGTTTTTCTCTGTTGTAAACATACAGTAAGTGATCAGATCTGAAGATAAGTAACTGAGTTACAAAGCTATAAGTAAATCAAAGCACAATAGTGGTATAAACACAAACAAAAATGAAGAGTTGTGTAGGACACTGCAGTAGCCCTGCCATAAATTGCTTTAGCCTCATAAAACTTGGTGAGATTTGTGTGACTCCAGTGAATGAGAACTGGTTGGTTTTGTCCTGGATCTCTATATCATTTGAAGTTCTCCAAATTCCAAAGGGCATGCAAATGAAACCTTGAAACAATCTTCTCGCTACCTCTGCCTAGCAGTTTACCTTATTCTGAGGGTGAGGTTGCACCAAATGCATTCCGGTTAAGAAGAAAGTGAGGGCTTCCCTGCACAGCAAGCCTTTACTCTGAGGGTATGTCTAGACTGCATCCCTCTGTCGGCAGAGGAATGCAGATGAGGCAGGTCAACATTGCAAATGAGGCAGGGATTTAAATATCCCGTGCCTAATTTGCATAAAATGGCCACTGCGTTTTGCAGACTCAGCGCTTTGTTGGCAAAAAGCAGCAGTCTAGAGGGGGATCTGTTGAGAAAGAAAGCCTTTTTCGACAGATCCTGTAAACCTCCTTGCAAGAGGCATAAGGGATCTGTCGAAAAAGGCTTTCTTTCTCAACAGATCCCCCTCTAGGCTGCCGCTTTTTGCCGATATAGTGCTGAGTCGGCAAAACACGGCAGCCATTTTTATGCAAATTAGGCACAGGATATTTAAATCCCTGCCTCATTTGCAATGTCGACCTGCCTAATCTGCATCCCTCTGCCGACAGAGGGATGCAGTCTAGACATATCCTGAGTTTCACTGCATTCTCAAGCATTTCAAACCCATAATGAGACACAAGCTTAGGTAAACAATCGCAGTGGGCCAAAGGAGCACTTTTCACTTCTGCTGCTGCAGACAGTGGAATTAAGTTCTCCACTTCCCACCAGCCAGCAATATGCTTAGGTTCTAAATTGTATCCAAGCTCCAGTTAGTTGGAATCTGAGAGCAGTGCTTAAGGGTGGATGTTACTATAAATGAAGCATGTTCCTAATCTCAAGATACCTTTGTGGAACATAAATCTTGACAGGTTTCAGATTTGCATCCAAACCCCAGGCCATGTTTCACTGATTGATACATCCTTAGTTATAATTTTTCTTTCTTTCCCAAATATATGACTTCTCTGTGAATTGGTGATTTGATCACAGTCTAAGTTCCTACATGGCAAACAGAATTTGATAATAAAATATCAAGGATGGGGAGGAGTTATTTTAATGTCAATATTGGCCCAAGAACAAATGGATATAAAACTGGGCATCAGTAAGTTCAGGCTTGGAATTAAGCAAAGTTTTCTAGTCACTAGGGGACTGAAGTGTTGGAACAGCCTTCCAGGGGAGCAACGCGGGGGTAGGGGAACACCTAACTGGCTTCAAAATTGAGCTTGTTCAGTTTTAGACTGCCTACAATGGCATGGAGCCAATCTCCAACTGCAAGTATCAAATACCTCCAACAGCCGGTGACAGGTAAGGCTACGATTTTGTCACAGAAGTCAGTCACAGAAAGTATGACTTCCAAAGATCTCCATGACTTCAGCCCTGGTGGGTGGGAGCTGCTTGGTCCTGGCCCCCTCCCACAGCAGCAGGGAGATGTGAGGTACCCCTATTGCCTGAGACAGTGGTCCCAAAAGCTCCAAGTCACTATGGACAATGGGGGTACCCCACAACTCACCAGCAATGGTGCCAGGACAGGGGGACCCCCACAGCTTTCTGGCCACAATGGTTGGTGGGGGTTCCAGAGCTCCCCAGCCACCTCACAGCTGCCCAGCAAATTCCTATTTTAATAAGTCAGGGGCAGGTCATGGCTTCCATTTTTCTTTATTGCTTGCCAGTGACCTTTCCTAAAAATATCCATGGAAAAATCTTAGCCTTCATGAGGGCAAGGGCTGAAAACCCAGAATGAAATGCAAGCTTAGGTAAACAATAGCAGTGGGCCAAACACTACGGCGAATTCTTCCCCAGAATCTAGCCATTAAGTCTTGTCCACATGTTCAGGGTCTAACTGATTGCCAAAACTGGAAGGAATTTTTTCCCCCGTCAGACACTGGGGATTTTGCCTTTCTCTACAGCATGGGGCATGGCTCACTGCAAGTGTAAACTAGTGTCAATGGTGGAGTCTCTGGAACTTACAGTCTTTAAATCTTGATTTGAGGACCTCAGTAACTCAGCTAGAGATTATGGGTCTTTTAGAGGAGTGGGAGTGTGAGGTTCTCTGGCGTGCAATGTGCAGGAGATTAGATTAGATGATCACAAGATCTCTTCTGTCCCTAAAGTCCATGAGTCTATAATAGAATAGAGTCAAACTATGAGACAAATATAGAACAACCCTGAAGGCTTGAAACTGAAGCTAGGCAAATTCAGACTAGAAATAACACCTTTAAAAAACAAAAGA